>CAJQTU010000022.1:0-1374359 GCA_906901685.1 Desoria tigrina | reverse complement strand
AAGCTCAGTCATAAAGACTCGAACATTGGTGTTTCGTACATACCATTGAATTTTTTCAGACAAAAGACAAATATTGTCTACAAAGTTTTCAACAGGATGTGGACCGGTGTAAAATTGGTGTTGGAGTACTTGATTCAATTTCTGTTTATAAGGCCCAACCAGAATTAGAGTGAAGGATTGGACTTCAAGTTTCATTGTTGTCATATCAGTATAGTATTGAAATGAAAAAAATATTTTATATAAAAAGTCCTCATACATCTTGAGCTTTTTAAACGAATATTGATCTTCAGTGGGAAATGAATAAATCTTGCCTTTGTTTGATCCACAAATTTTCATGTGAGAATCAATTTGGGATTTAGGCATTGCGGCAAGGCAAAAATGACAAATCTCTCGTCGATTGTATCCCTTTTTGCCCAAAAGTCCCGACAAGTCTGCTATTGCGGCCAAATGCCATTCAAATTTCACTTCAGAAAAATCATCTGGTATTGAGTCATTTAGACATCGCTTCAGCAAGAGTAAATCGACATGATTTTGTTTTGGATTCTGAGTAATGCGATAGGGAGCAATCTTAATTTCAGCCGGAACAAAAACAGAAACAGATATATCCGGATTTTGATGTTCAAACTTGTCCAGGTCTTCAAGGCAAAAGTCAGTATGCATGCCATCAAAGTTAATTTCTTTTAATTCCAAGACTTGTTTATAAATATCCTGATAACCTTTTTCAGATTCCCATAACCGTTTTAGTCTCTTTTTTTGATTACTCGTTGCCGTCTTCCAACAGATTGTAGGTAAATTTGGTAGCCGAATCTCATGTCGTTTCAAGGCTGCCAATATACTGTATATAAAGCAATTGCTTTTGCACTTTACGTTGACCATAAAACGATTACTTAACCCGCGGGGCATCGGCACGTAGCCATCAGGACGCAAGGGTTTATATTTGTTTGCTCTCAGTTCAAAATAGTTGATTGCAACTATAGTATATCCAGAATTTTCATTAGAATATTCGTTTACAGTCAATATGATGTAGTCTCCCATAGACAGAATTGTAGGTGCAACGTGTGAAGGGTTTAAAATTCGCATAAATGGGGTATATAAACTCGTCTCCCTTCTCTTTGTTCCAGTCATATTTTCCATTGTAACATTGACTGTAATTGAACATTTAATTCCGTTCATTTTTGCAAGTAGTTGGTCCAGTAGACTTGTCAAGTCGTCAAATACATGTTCCATGGTTTGAGTGATTGTTAACAGCACAATATCGTCAAATGACTTGTGATAAGTCTCCATTACTCCACCATATATAGATGTCTTTAAATGGAACATTCCGAGATTTCTGACTGCACCTCCTGTCTGTATATAGGGTTGACAGTCATGTTCTCCTGATGGTTCAAATAATGCCAACTGACATTTCTTGCAAACGTGTTTTAGAAAGCAATGGCGATGAAACTCTCTATGATGGTAGTATGTTTCATTACAATGTGGAAGAGGACACATGAATGAACGTATAATCCTAAATTTTTCTCCAACTTTGGATCTTATAGTCGAAACAACAGGGTGTAAAGGGCTTCTTTTCATATCCCCATCAAATCGGATAGGCTTTAATGTAATCAGAGGATCCATCATTCGATTTATGATGCAGATGAAAAAACACTTGACGTTTACAACTATTACAGTGTACGGTTGTGATGTCTGTTTTACCACTACGTCCTAGTGTATAGCCTTCAGATCTAATTTCAAAATCCGGTTTCCAAGCCTGGCAATGGCTACACACTCTAAAGGGTCCTTGGTTAATCTTAACTTGTTCGTGAAATGGATTTGTAGTTGGTTTTGAAAATCGCTCAAGCAGTCTTCTTATCTTCTTCATCACTATGTTTTAAAAAACTCAAGGGAAGTCGGTTGCCGCGATTTCGATTTACTGTAGGGCCTAAAAACTGACTAATTTTGAGACGTTCAAATTCGCGTCTTATCTCTTCGAAACCACGAAAAAATGATGGCGAATTAAAACGATCCGATGCAATTTCTTGGTCAAGAATTAACAACTGATCCAGTGACGAACATCTACTGAGTGAAACGTAGCTAGCGTTAACGAACTGGTCTTTGTGTCCTATGAGAATGGCCAGAGGGTTATGGGTTAATCCTTGGTTAATATGAACTGATCCAGCATAGGCGAGTCGGGTTGGAAATCCAACAAGTCTAAATCTTCTCAATGTTTGTTTGTCCCAGTGGTAGTCTATGAAACTGGGTACTGGCACAAGGCCATCAATTAGAGTCGGGCCAGAGTAATTATCAAATTTAACCAAAATAACTGCTGGCAATTTGGAAAATGGAAGATCTGGGTCCCATACCACGCCAAAAACGGTTCCAAAGCTCCCAGTAGTTAAGCCACGATGCAAGTCTAAATTTTTTTGCAGTCTAATTCGAGCGTTGACTGCTACTAAATTGTCTTCTAGCCCAATTATTTCCGGAAAAGGTGGATCTTGAATTGGTCTGAGGCTTGTAACTTTGGTACCAAGCTGAGATAACTTTATTGAATTAAAAGTAAATGAATCCGAATTATTTTGATAAATTCTGACGGCGTCCTTGAACTTACTTCGTTCTTCTGGGCTTAAAACTGATTCTCTTCGACTTCTCAATAGTTCCAGGTCTTGAGGGCTCACAATTTTATTTCTAAATCGAAACAAAAGATTTGAATAAACCGGATCAGAGGCTCTTATAGATTCCTTCAGGTAGAAGACCTTGTCAAATTCGCGATATCGCAAAATTCCTTTTTTTTGAAATTCCGACAACCCGTCAATCGAACCTGTCAAGCTAATGGCTGCAATGGGCGCAATTTGAAGGGGGTCCCCCCCCAGCAAAACGACGGGCAGCCCCCCAAAAGGCGTGGCAGATGGAAACAGAGATGACAAAACCATGTGCATGTAGTTAAACAATGAGCTTCCGACCGCGTATACTTCGTCGATGCAAAAAAGATCACACCCCTCAAAGGTTTCTCGAACACGATCTGATATCTTTAGATTTTGAGCCAAATGTTCCAACGTTTTTCCTCTTTGCAAACCAAAGCAGCTGTGAATTGTCCTTCCGCCCAGTAACTTAGCAGAAGAGCCAAAAGGTGAACAAACAACGGCCTTTTTTCCCGCTGATTTACAGCGACTTAAAATGACTTTTAAGCTATGTGTCTTCCCGCTTCCAGCGACACCCAAGAGTATTATTCTGGCAACTGTTTTTTGCTTCCAACAGTCGTCCAGAAATAAAACAACGTCTTTTTGAGATTTTGTCAATTTATCCAAGTCAATGGGGCCAAGTGAGATTGGAAAGGGATGCGGGGCCTTATTCTTCTCAATAAACGTACTCAGTTCCCTTATGGTGTACTTTTCGAGAATCTTCTTTACCAACTCGGAAGAAGTATCCATTCCGAGCTGATGTAGATACTGAAAAGCAACAGCAGGATGGATTGTTTATATATACTAACAGAATACCGTTAAAACAAGTTTTGACTTTTCGAGACCTACATGTTGATTAGAGCAAGGTGAAAGTTATTAGTGTGTGGAAAAATAGGGCGACCTTGCCAGGCCGATTTGCTCTGAAAAAGCCCTAAAAACATTATATAAACAGCAATGCGATAATCCTGTTCAGTCTTCAAAACCGGTTTGTAAATGAACAATAAACTGGGTTTCATTGAGGAAAATATCAGGCATCCGAAAAATATGGCTGACCAAGACAAGGGTGGCTTTATAATTGATCAACAGCCCGGGTTTTCTAAAGCCGGATCAAACAATATGTCAAATATAAAACGTAAAAGGGTTGAATTACTTCAAGAAAAATTTGGAGTCATCGACACCCTTCCTGCAGAGCGAGAGCCTAATTTTTTTGTTTCTGGCAATTCAAAGAAGGCAGGAAATATAATTTCAAAAGCCTTCCTTGATCCAGAGTCAGCTTGCTGGTATGTTCATTGGATAACTCTTCATTACAATTTGGATTCTGATAAGGAACATTCATTTCTAAAGGTAAGCTACTATGAGCTTCAGGAATTGATTGACATTATTCACAAACAATTGGAAGAGATTTCCCAAACCAAACACGGAAAACGACTCGAACGACTCGAAAACGATATGAGTTTGAGCTTGGATCCACAATCATTGGACTTTTGGAACGAACAAATCTGCGATTATACGAGTTCCGGTCGCCTTTGTTTACGCCCATGTCAAGATTATGACGGTTTTTCTATTCGCATATTGGCACCACGGAACAATATCAAGTTCGCAAACTGGGTCGGGAAAACTCAGAAATGGACGGTGCTGAATGCCAAGAAGTTTGTCAAACAACTACAAGAATATAAATTGTATATTGAACAGGAAGAATTAAATACCGTTGAATAAATATGAATTTTTGTATAAAAAGACTGTCATTTCATTGCATCATTAATCATTCATCATGAATTTCCTTTACATTCTTTTCGCTCTGAGCTTTGTTTTTGGATTATCACTCGGAGATCCATGTAACTATTACGACAATTGTTCAAATTGCATTAAAATGCGAGGCTGTCTTTGGTCGATATTAACTGACGATACACATGAATGTGTAGGGCCTAGTAGAGCTCATGGTCTTAAAATACGTTTAACATTTAGGACGGCTATATCGTGTATACGAGCTGAGAGGATCTACAAAAGGTTTCTTCTTCCATTCGATGTAGCCCACGAACCCAGAGGTAATTAAAAGCCTTTTGATCATCGTCGCAGATAACAAACGTTGATTTTATTTTGTAGTTGCATTCATCTTGGAACGAATCCCAAGCACTACCCCAGCATTACCAAACACAACATCATACGGTAAGAATACTTTAAGCATTTCAAGTGTCGGATAATATCATTATCTTTTTTTAGCTCAAACATCCAGTTTGGTTCCGCATCGACCACTACACCACATCAGACACCAAGGTATCTCTATCGGCTAGTCAGTTCTTATCATTCAGTTAATCATACAAAAACATGTTTCAGATAAATCCTTCCACCACCGCTTGATGACTACTAGCAAACATCCTGAAACTACCGTTTCGCTTAGGCCAAGTACACATCACAGACGCTCAACCACCAGACCAACTATCCAGTCAACCTTGAAATTTGTAAAAAATGTTGCGGGGTCAACAACAAGGAAACCAACCGTTCCAACTATCCAGCCCACGTTAAAAGTAGAGGCAATCGTTGAACTGTCTACAACAACTGTTCCGAGCATCAAACAAGTAAAGTCGACAAGGATACCTGCTACCACGTCTAGACCCTCCACTACATCATCCAAACCAATTTATATAATTGATGCAAGTTTACCCAGATTTAGCAATCCTGCACACAACACAGGTAAACGACCGGATATCAGGCCCACTTTGAAAACACCTGCACCCACTTTAAAGCCGGTATGTACACAATAAATATAAGCATGTAAGTTACAAAAAAAGTTACTTTTAAAGCAAATTGTGTATATAGAAAAACGAAGAAACACGCCGTGATAAGCTTCTTCGCTCCATATGCCGAACCCATGAACTTGGGCTAGCATATTTACGTCGACGACCCCATAATAATGAAATTAACGGTTTACACGAGTGGATTAAAAAAAGTCCGGTCAGACATTCTGAACTTTTATGCCATCACTTAAAATCAAAACGGACTTTCTACGGTCCAAAGGACGGATATCTCAATGATGGATTCGGATCAGATGAAGAATAAATAATTTAACAGTTATGACCTAATTAAAAACAATAAATTTCTAGTATAAATACCACTAATTTACACATTTCAAACTCATTCAATCTCTCAACTTTGCCTTTAACGCTTATATTATTTGAAAAAGTCAATTTTGCTTCAACATGAACACCCGAAACACTTGGTCAACCGAATCTTCCGACGTTCCCGACCGTCAACGCAGGGACTCTAAAGGATATACTGCAGTGACCCCACCATATTCTCCCGTGACCCCGGAGCAGATGGAGAGTGCTGATGAGAGCACCGATTTTGAGCAAGTTGAGGATTTAAATGTAAGAATTTTATTTTATTTTCTAATTTGAAGTGTTTTTAACCAAAACATTTTTTTTATTTTAAGGTTCAATCGCCTACTCCAACTATTCCGAGAGGGGGAGAAGAAGAAGAAGCAGAAGTACAGTTTCTTGTGAAGAAACCCATGGAAATGTCCACCCGTGAGAAACTACTAATCTCCAACCTCAAATTTCATCGCATCAAAATGGCCGAGCTACAAACCCAAATCGGCTCATTGAAAAATGACATTAGTCGTGAAGCTGATCGAACCAAATCCTATAAAAATATGCTCGAATCAGTGGAGTCTGAGACCAGCTCTGAGATTAATTGTCTCAAGGAGCTTCTCACTTGTTCGAGGTCCACTCGCGAGGAACAATCGAGGGATATCGTGCGACTTCAAGAAGTTATCAATAATATGGAGAGAAGACTTGCAGCCCTTACATCTACGGGTAATGAAGAAGTATACAGTAGTATGCATCGTCATTACTCGGATGGATTCTACCTGCTGAGTGCATTGGCAGCAGCCAATGTGGAACTGGATAGGTTAAGGTGGTAAGTTTGTCAAATTAAAAATGTTTAAAGTCTAAATGTTTAATTAAAACATGTTTTTTTTTATTTACAGGGAAATTTTCAACAAGTCCCAGACTTGCCGATGCTTCAACAACAATAAACCGTACAGCCGAAAATAGTTTAGCACATTTTATTGGTTTTGGGTTTAGAACATTTAGATTTAATTTGCCACCATTTTGATTAAATTAAAAATTCTGTTTATAACTAATTATTTTGTCACGTTTTTATAATTGGATGATAATAAATACACATTTTTGGATTTTAAATATATGACACTTGCTTTAATTAAATATAGTCTGACTCTTCACTGATTTGCTCACTATCGTCATCTGATGTCGAGCAACTCTCAGAATGTTCGTTGTCGGCTTCGTAGCCTTGTGGAGATGTTTCATATTCGATATCTGAATCCTCTGCAGAAGCTACTTCTGATTGAAGTCCTGAAATAGTTGGTCCAAACTCCCCCAAAAATTCAATATCTGAGTCAACGTCAATAGACTTTGGGTCGGATTTTGGTCGAGGTTCTATAATAGCTGGTCCCAAAAATTCAATCTCCGAATCGTCATTAGTTTCTCTCTGGTCGGTTGTTCGAGATTCCAAAAAAATCACATCATCGTCGATGGCGTCACGTTCAGATCGATCTTCAGTACACTGGGCCCCCAAATCTTTGACCGAAATTCCTTGATACGGTGAAACAGCCGTATGCACTAAAATCCCTATATGGTTACGGTGACCGTAGTCGTACACGTCTTGTCCAGGATGGAATGACTGGGGGTCAAATATAGACATTTCCCCAAACTCAGGACCGTAATTTACCAAAATAGTCTGAGAAAGTTTTCTTGGCATTTTTAATTACTACTCGTCGAACGCAGAATTTGAAATGAAAGATAATGTACATCAAACATACCGTAAAATCTAAAATCGAGAGTTAATTGACCCGGACTGTTGATATTAAGAGTAAAATCAAGAGAGAGTAACGAAGCTTGTTTAGGATTGAGAAAACATTTTTATGCAAAAGAGGGAAAGGACAATGGTTTTTCTTTTGAGAGCAAACAGAGAACAAAGTTGCTCTGGTCTTGAAACGAGTTTTTGATATCAGATGAAAAGAACTGACCATTAAAAATTGTTTGTAAACAATGCCCCCAGAATTTAACCTTATACAATATCCCAACAGGGTTAATATTCATGATCATACAACCAACACATTAGAGATTCATTTATTTTCCATTTATAACACAATTTTTGAAAAAATAATTACGGTTGTTGAGACACAGAATAGAAATAAATTAAAGTCCTACATGTAATGTCGAAAAAATGTACAAATTGATTTTTAGTAGTTTCTGCATTCAATAAATTTCTTGAATAATCGGAAAACGGGTTAAAAACGCGTATTTTATAATAAAAATACAAAGTCTCACTTTGCCCCAAACTTTCGCATCGAAAAACTTCAACTTTGGCAAAGGGCGGTAAATTAGGATATTCAAATTTATTCGAGTTGAAAATATCAAAAATCTCATCTCCTTAATTACTTTTACATTTTAAAGCTATCGGGACAGCTGAGGGATTTTTTTAAAGTACCTACACATTTTCCTAGATACATGTACGACGGTTTTGTTCGTATAAAGTTAATAGATTAAAATTTTTTTTAACAAAATAGAACATTTTCAATTTTTTCCATTTAATTCTCCACATAACACACAACTTTGAAAAATAAATTGAGGTCGTCGGGACACGGAATAAGAATAAAATAAAGTTCTACGTGGAATGCCGAAAACCTAAACTACTTGGTGTTTGGTATTTTTCACTCCCAATAAATTTCTTGAATCGTCGGGAAACGGGTTAAAAACGTGTATTTTACGATAAAAATACAGTCTCACTTTGCCCCAAACTTTCGCATTAAAAATCTTCAACTTTGAAAAAGGCGGAAAAATATTTTTTTTAAATTGTGAAAGTAAACAAATCATCTCAAAAATATCCAAAGTATCTGAAAGTTGTTTTAAAGTGGTTTAAAAACACATAATGTACAAATTTCCTCACGAAAAAAAAGTGATTGAACGTGCTTTTGATAAAATTGAATTGTTTTGTGAAGCAGTTAAATCCGGAACGCCGAGGGATAGGCATGGAAAAGTGTACAGTTTTTTTGACTTGACAGACAATAAAGCGTGGTATCAAATTCACGTTATTAAATCTCGATCAAGTAAGGCCATTGAGTATGAGAAAAAACTTCAGAGTGTGATTGGTAATTATCGACTGTGGCGTGAACTGTTAGAGTGTCTTATATTTAATGGTTGGCCGTTTGAAAATATCTTGTATGTTTTGTTCAAAAATTCAAATGTGCAAGCCTTTTTGGAAAACTATGACAGGGATGAACAACCCTACACCGTAAGCAGCATGAAACGGCTCTTGACGATGAGCTTTCTGGAATATTACAAAACAATTCCTACGGAACAAGAGTGCATTGATTTTGAGTACCCAGACAACAACCCGCCATTCAGCCTTGTTCAACACTACATGAACTTAAGGGTAGAAGACGAAGGCTTAGCTGGAGAGTATCTGGTGAGTTTTTTATTTTAAATTTCTGACAAAAAGTTGATATCTTATATTCGTTATTTTTTATTTAAGTTCATTCCATGGACTTCCGTGATATTGCCAACATGGGAAAGTTATTCGGCATTTGTCTGCGACTATCACTTTTATAGAAGAGAAAAGTCTTATAACCCATTTCCTCGGAACATCGTTTTTTTGATAAACGTTGCTTCCGATTATAAAAGATGGGACACAGCAAGACAACGCCCGAGGGATATGTTTCCCTTCCTTGAAGGCCATTGCATATTGATAGTTGCGGACTTGGAGCAATGCACAATCAAAATTAGGGAAGGAAATAACGAATATGACAAGGAAAGGCAGACTAAACAATATGACCACGACCCACTCAAAAAACATCAATGGTTTGGATATGATATCGCTCATGCAATTAAATTGCATATTGAACATAGATTTCCAACAACAAAGCTGGGCGATATCGAATTTATAAGAAGCCCGAACCCTGGATCTAAACCATCCGAAGATTGTGCACCTGCTGTCATGTTTTTATTTGACATTATGCTGATGGAAAGGGCGAATATCAAGCAACCAAGATGGTTTGCACACACAGCTCGTCAAAAATATCGAACGATGGTGTCTCGATATTTAAGGGAGAAAATGGGCAAGAAACCAGAGGGAGGATGGGTTGACCTTCCAAAAATCGTAGATAAAGCCAAAAAGCCAAGAAAGGTTACCAGGCGACGAAGAAACAAAAAATCAAAAATAGTAACAAAAGTAGCCTATAACAATTGAAACGTAATAATATGAAGTTGTTTAAATTTATGAATTTTTGTGTATTAATTTTGCATTCGACATGTCATTCGATTAGGTTCGTTTTTTATTTGGACGCTGTGCGCTAAATTCGTCGGTAATATAAACTTGTTGAGCGGAAATGTTCAAATCACATGGCACATTTAGAATCATGGCGTGCTCTGAATTTAACTGTTTTGATTGTGTCAATTCAAAATTTAATTGTACATTTGTAGTTTTGGAGAATGGGGGGGAATTTTGTACGGGGAATAGGTCGGAAATTTTGGGATATGTACAAAAAGTACTGTCGAGATATGGACATGTTTACTGTCCGACAACAACAACACCGCCTCCAGTAATTGTCCAAAACATCTTCCAAAATTCTTACGGGCCTGCCGACTATGGTAATATAATCTTACATTTCATAAATTAATTAAAGAGTTTCTAATTTTTTCATTAATTTTAGGATTTATAATGATTTACATTATACTTGCTGCTCTATTTTTGCTTTTTTGCTGGTTAAATCGCAAAGAAATTAAAAAGTCAGCACTAAAGCACTGGACAACTTTTTGCAAATTTTGGACCCGAATTCCAAATTCAAAAGCTTGGAAAATGATAAGCGCTTGCTTAAATCGATCCCGCAGACAAGTTCAGCTTGGTACACCTTCAGATGACCCGATCATTCAGATGGAAGCAACTCTCACCTATACTTCCAACATTTTTCGGCAAAATACTAACGATTTTGTGCTTGATTCCGAAGTGACTTTGGTCTAAAAAAATTAAAATTAATTTGCATTGAGTTTTTTGTGCTGTTTTTATCATTTTTTTACTTTCATTTCGCATTATTTTTGCTTTGCACTAAAAGGGTTAAAACAGGTAAGAAGCGGTATTTTTTTATTTTTAAACCATAAAACATGGATTGTGCTTTATTGTTGACATGTTTGTTGTGTGTTTCGAATAATTGTTTTTTTATTCAATATGAAAATGGTGAAACCGCCTGTGTCCAGAAACTGGACAAAATAAGACAGGAGGAGGTGACTTCGTTGACGGCGCCGGGTAGTCGGGAGATGTGCCCATATCCATCCCCTCGGAGGTCTAGGGAAGAAGGAGTCGATGTCTGGACTTGGATAATTGGTGAGTGTGAAATGTGAAATGTGAAATGTGTAATGTGTAAATTGTTTTTGTTTATTTTCAGGTTTAATGGGATCAGCAGCGACGTGGAGGGTCGTTTGGGACCAAATCGTCGGTCCGGACGTCGTTGCTGAAAGGGCAGTCCGTATGGAACGGATTCGTCTCTTACCAAGACGATTCCGATTTATATACATCGGAATTGTCTTTTTATGGGAGGGATGGCAGGTCCTAAAGCTCCTTTGGTGTTTTGGAGCTCACCCACCACCACCTCAACCCCCTGACGACACCCTTCCAGAACCAGCCCCTGAATCGAGCCCCAACCCTTCATCGAATGAACAGGGTCCATTCGATGAGTTTGGAGAGGCCAGAAGGCCAAGAGACTGGTCAAGGGATCGGAGGGCATGTACAGCCCCGAGCAGACTGGCCTTTCCGAAGGCAAATGGCCCAAAAGTTGACCAGAAGGTCAAGATGGCACCCTTCGTGGAGGAAATCCTCGAAGAGGACGAGTAGGTGACTAAGTCACCTTTAAATTTAATTCCAGATCAGGATCATGCTTTTTTTTTCAATAAATATATTTTTTTGTGCCGATTATCATGTATTTTAACATTTTTTTATTTTATTTTTAGGGTATCATGTCATTTTTCATATTTTTTAGGTTTTTTAATAATTTGTAACATCATGCACTTTCGATATATATAGGTAAAATCATGCAATTAAATAATAAGGTGTTGTGGGAGAGTGGTAGAGGAGGACGGGTTAGTTTTTTTGGGACACGAGTTCGCTGAAGAGAGTCGGCAATTTTTTTTTGTTGGTGGAGTGGAGGTGGAGGAGAGTGGTTGCCCTAGTAACCTACTTGTTAATACTATTCTACTCCGGTCATTTTTTGGATTTGGATATTTTGGATTTCCACTCATACATGACCGGAGTAGAATAGTATTTCTTCAGTACTTTTGCTTGGAGAAATTAGTTGGTTGCTTGGAGGAACTATTCTTTGCTTGGGCAGATAGGTTATTTGCTTGGAGGAACTATTCTTTGCTTGGAGAAATTAGTTGGTTGCTTGGAGGAACTATTCTTTGCTTGGAGAAATTAATTATTTGCTTGGAGGAACTATTCTTTGCTTGGAGAAATTAGTTGTTTGCTTGGAGGAACTATTCTTTGCTTGGAGAAATTAGTTATTTGCTTGGAGGAACTATTTTTTGCTTGGAGAAATTAGTTGTTTGCTTGGAGGAACTATTCTTTGCTCGGAGAAATTAGTTGGTTGCTTGGAGGAACTATTCTTTGCCTGGGGAAATTAGTTGTTTGCTTGGAGGAACTATTCTTTGCTTGGAGAAATTAGTTATTTGCTTGGAGGAACTATTCTTTGCTTGGAGAAATTAGTTGTTTGCTTGGAGGAACTATTCTTTGCTTGGAGAAATTAGTTATTTGCTTGGAGGAACTATTCTTTGCTTGGAGAAATTAGTTGGTTGCTTGGAGGAACTATTCTTTGCTTGGAGAAATTAATTATTTGCTTGGAGGAACTATTCTTTGCTTGGAGAAATTAGTTATTTGCTTAGAGGAACTATTCTTTGCTTGGAGAAATTAGTTGTTTGCTTGGAGGAACTATTCTTTGCTTGGAGAAATTAGTTGTTTGCTTGGAGGAACTATTGCTTGCTTGGAGAAATTAGTTGTTTGCTTGGAGGAACTATTCTTTGCTTGGAGAAATTAGTTGTTTGCTTGGAGGAACTATTCTTTGCTTGGAGAAATTAGTTGTTTGCTTGGAGGAACTATTCTTTGCTTGGAGAAATTAGTTGTTTGCTTGAAGGAACTATTCTTTGCTTGGAGAAATTAGTTATTTGCTTGGAGGAACTATTCTTTGCTTGGAGAAATTAGTTGTTTGCTTGGAGGAACTATTCTTTGCTCGGAGAAATTAGTTGGTTGCTTGGAGGAACTATTCTTTGCCTGGAGAAATTAGTTGTTTGCTTGGAGGAACTATTCTTTGCTTGGAGAAATTAGTTATTTGCTTGGAGGAACTATTCTTTGCTTGGAGAAATTAGTTATTTGCTTGGAGGAACTATTCTTTGCTTGGAGAAATTAGTTGTTTGCTTGGAGGAATTAGTTGTTTGCTTGGAGGAACTATTCTTTGCTTGGAGAAATTAGTTGTTTGCTTGGAGGAACTATTTTTTTGCTTGGAGAAATTGGTTGTTTGCTTGGAGGAACTATTCTTTGCCTGGAGAAATTAGTTATTTGCTTGGAGGAACTATTCTTTGCTTGGAGAAATTAGTTGTTTGCTTGGAGGAACTATGCTTTGCTTGGGCAGATAGGTTATTTGCTTGGAGGAACTATTCTTTGCTTGGAGAAATTAGTTGGTTGCTTGGAGGAACTATTCTTTGCTTGGAGAAATTAGTTGTTTGCTTGGAGGAACTATTCTTTGCTTGGAGAAATTAGTTGTTTGCTTGGAGGAACTATTCTTTGCTTGGAGAAATTAGTTGTTTGCTTGGAGGAACTATTCTTTGCTTGGAGAAATTAGTTGTTTGCTTGGAGGAACTATTCTTTGCTTGGAGAAATTAGTTATTTGCTTGGAGGAACTATTCTTTGCTTGGAGAAATTAGTTGTTTGCTTGGAGGAACTATTCTTTGCTCGGAGAAATTAGTTGGCTGCTTGGAGGAACTATTCTTTGCCTGGAGAAATTAGTTGGTTGCTTGGAGGAACTATTCTTTGCTTGGAGAAATTAATTATTTGCTTGGAGGAACTATTCTTTGCTTGGAGAAATTAGTTGTTTGCTTGGAGGAACTATTCTTTGCTTGGAGAAATTAGTTATTTGCTTGGAGGAACTATTCTTTGCTTGGAGAAATTAGTTGTTTGCTTGGAGGAACTATTCTTTGCTCGGAGAAATTAGTTGGTTGCTTGGAGGAACTATTCTTTGCCTGGAGAAATTAGTTGTTTGCTTGGAGGAACTATTCTTTGCTTGGAGAAATTAGTTATTTGCTTGGAGGAACTATTCTTTGCTTGGAGAAATTAGTTGTTTGCTTGGAGGAACTATTCTTTGCTTGGAGAAATTAGTTGTTTGCTTGGAGGAACTATTCTTTGCTTGGAGAAATTAGTTGTTTGCTTGGAGGAACTATTCTTTGCTTGGAGAAATTAGTTATTTGCTTGGAGGAACTATTCTTTGCTTGGAGAAATTAGTTGTTTGCTTGGAGGAACTATTCTTTGCTCGGAGAAATTAGTTGGTTGCTTGGAGGAACTATTCTTTGCCTGGAGAAATTAGTTGTTTGCTTGGAGGAACTATTCTTTGCTTGGAGAAATTAGTTATTTGCTTGGAGGAACTATTCTTTGCTTGGAGAAATTAGTTGTTTGCTTAGAGGAACTATTCTTTGCTTGGAGAAATTAGTTGTTTGCTTGGAGGAGCTATTGTTTGCTTGGAGAAATTAGTTGTTTGCTTGGAGGAACTATTCTTTGCTTGGAGAAATTAGTTGTTTGCTTGGAGGAACTATTCTTTGTTTGGGCAGATAGGTTATTTGCTTGGAGGAACTATTCTTTGCTTGGAGAAATTAGTTGTTTGCTTGGAGGAACTATTCTTTGCTTGGAGAAATTAGTTATTTGCTTGGAGGAACTATTGTTTGCTTGGAGAAATTAGTTGTTTGCTTGGAGGAACTATTCTTTGCTTGGAGAAATTAGTTGTTTGCTTGGAGGAACTATTCTTTGTTTGGGCAGATAGGTTATTTGCTTGGAGGAACTATTCTTTGCTTGGAGAAATTAGTTGTTTGCTTGGAGGAACTATTCTTTGCTTGGAGAAATTAGTTATTTGCTTGAAGGAACTATTCTTTGCTTGGAGAAATTAGTTGGTTGCTTGGAGGAACTATTCTTTGCTTGGGCAGATAGGTTATTTGCTTGGAGGAACTATTCTTTGCTTGGAGAAATTAGTTGTTTGCTTGGAGGAACTATTCTTTGCTTGGAGAAATTAGTTATTTGCTTGAAGGAACTATTCTTTGCTTGGAGAAATTAGTTGGTTGCTTGGAGGAACTATTCTTTGCTTGGGCAGATAGGTTATTTGCTTGGAGGAACTATTCTTTGCTTGGAGAAATTAGTTGGTTGCTTGGAGGAACTATTCTTTGCTTGGAGAAATTAATTATTTGCTTGGAGGAACTATTCTTTGCTTGGAGAAATTAGTTGTTTGCTTGGAGGAACTATTCTTTGCTTGGAGAAATTAGTTATTTGCTTGGAGGAACTATTTTTTGCTTGGAGAAATTAGTTGTTTGCTTGGAGGAACTATTCTTTGCTCGGAGAAATTAGTTGGTTGCTTGGAGGAACTATTCTTTGCCTGGGGAAATTAGTTGTTTGCTTGGAGGAACTATTCTTTGCTTGGAGAAATTAGTTATTTGCTTGGAGGAACTATTCTTTGCTTGGAGAAATTAGTTGTTTGCTTGGAGGAACTATTCTTTGCTTGGAGAAATTAGTTATTTGCTTGGAGGAACTATTCTTTGCTTGGAGAAATTAGTTGGTTGCTTGGAGGAACTATTCTTTGCTTGGAGAAATTAATTATTTGCTTGGAGGAACTATTCTTTGCTTGGAGAAATTAGTTATTTGCTTAGAGGAACTATTCTTTGCTTGGAGAAATTAGTTGTTTGCTTGGAGGAACTATTCTTTGCTTGGAGAAATTAGTTGTTTGCTTGGAGGAACTATTGCTTGCTTGGAGAAATTAGTTGTTTGCTTGGAGGAACTATTCTTTGCTTGGAGAAATTAGTTGTTTGCTTGGAGGAACTATTCTTTGCTTGGAGAAATTAGTTGTTTGCTTGGAGGAACTATTCTTTGCTTGGAGAAATTAGTTGTTTGCTTGAAGGAACTATTCTTTGCTTGGAGAAATTAGTTATTTGCTTGGAGGAACTATTCTTTGCTTGGAGAAATTAGTTGTTTGCTTGGAGGAACTATTCTTTGCTCGGAGAAATTAGTTGGTTGCTTGGAGGAACTATTCTTTGCCTGGAGAAATTAGTTGTTTGCTTGGAGGAACTATTCTTTGCTTGGAGAAATTAGTTATTTGCTTGGAGGAACTATTCTTTGCTTGGAGAAATTAGTTATTTGCTTGGAGGAACTATTCTTTGCTTGGAGAAATTAGTTGTTTGCTTGGAGGAATTAGTTGTTTGCTTGGAGGAACTATTCTTTGCTTGGAGAAATTAGTTGTTTGCTTGGAGGAACTATTTTTTTGCTTGGAGAAATTAGTTGTTTGCTTGGAGGAACTATTCTTTGCCTGGAGAAATTAGTTATTTGCTTGGAGGAACTATTCTTTGCTTGGAGAAATTAGTTGTTTGCTTGGAGGAACTATGCTTTGCTTGGGCAGATAGGTTATTTGCTTGGAGGAACTATTCTTTGCTTGGAGAAATTAGTTGGTTGCTTGGAGGAACTATTCTTTGCTTGGAGAAATTAGTTGTTTGCTTGGAGGAACTATTCTTTGCTTGGAGAAATTAGTTGTTTGCTTGGAGGAACTATTCTTTGCTTGGAGAAATTAGTTGTTTGCTTGGAGGAACTATTCTTTGCTTGGAGAAATTAGTTGTTTGCTTGGAGGAACTATTCTTTGCTTGGAGAAATTAGTTATTTGCTTGGAGGAACTATTCTTTGCTTGGAGAAATTAGTTGTTTGCTTGGAGGAACTATTCTTTGCTCGGAGAAATTAGTTGGCTGCTTGGAGGAACTATTCTTTGCCTGGAGAAATTAGTTGGTTGCTTGGAGGAACTATTCTTTGCTTGGAGAAATTAATTATTTGCTTGGAGGAACTATTCTTTGCTTGGAGAAATTAGTTGTTTGCTTGGAGGAACTATTCTTTGCTTGGAGAAATTAGTTATTTGCTTGGAGGAACTATTCTTTGCTTGGAGAAATTAGTTGTTTGCTTGGAGGAACTATTCTTTGCTCGGAGAAATTAGTTGGTTGCTTGGAGGAACTATTCTTTGCCTGGAGAAATTAGTTGTTTGCTTGGAGGAACTATTCTTTGCTTGGAGAAATTAGTTATTTGCTTGGAGGAACTATTCTTTGCTTGGAGAAATTAGTTGTTTGCTTGGAGGAACTATTCTTTGCTTGGAGAAATTAGTTGTTTGCTTGGAGGAACTATTCTTTGCTTGGAGAAATTAGTTGTTTGCTTGGAGGAACTATTCTTTGCTTGGAGAAATTAGTTATTTGCTTGGAGGAACTATTCTTTGCTTGGAGAAATTAGTTGTTTGCTTGGAGGAACTATTCTTTGCTCGGAGAAATTAGTTGGTTGCTTGGAGGAACTATTCTTTGCCTGGAGAAATTAGTTGTTTGCTTGGAGGAACTATTCTTTGCTTGGAGAAATTAGTTATTTGCTTGGAGGAACTATTCTTTGCTTGGAGAAATTAGTTGTTTGCTTAGAGGAACTATTCTTTGCTTGGAGAAATTAGTTGTTTGCTTGGAGGAGCTATTGTTTGCTTGGAGAAATTAGTTGTTTGCTTGGAGGAACTATTCTTTGCTTGGAGAAATTAGTTGTTTGCTTGGAGGAACTATTCTTTGTTTGGGCAGATAGGTTATTTGCTTGGAGGAACTATTCTTTGCTTGGAGAAATTAGTTGTTTGCTTGGAGGAACTATTCTTTGCTTGGAGAAATTAGTTATTTGCTTGGAGGAACTATTGTTTGCTTGGAGAAATTAGTTGTTTGCTTGGAGGAACTATTCTTTGCTTGGAGAAATTAGTTGTTTGCTTGGAGGAACTATTCTTTGTTTGGGCAGATAGGTTATTTGCTTGGAGGAACTATTCTTTGCTTGGAGAAATTAGTTGTTTGCTTGGAGGAACTATTCTTTGCTTGGAGAAATTAGTTATTTGCTTGAAGGAACTATTCTTTGCTTGGAGAAATTAGTTGGTTGCTTGGAGGAACTATTCTTTGCTTGGGCAGATAGGTTATTTGCTTGGAGGAACTATTCTTTGCTTGGAGAAATTAGTTGGTTGCTTGGAGGAACTATTCTTTGCTTGGAGAAATTAATTATTTGCTTGGAGGAACTATTCTTTGCTTGGAGAAATTAGTTGTTTGCTTGGAGGAACTATTCTTTGCTTGGAGAAATTAGTTATTTGCTTGGAGGAACTATTCTTTGCTTGGAGAAATTAGTTGTTTGCTTGGAGGAACTATTCTTTGCTCGGAGAAATTAGTTGGTTGCTTGGAGGAACTATTCTTTGCCTGGGGAAATTAGTTGTTTGCTTGGAGGAACTATTCTTTGCTTGGAGAAATTAGTTATTTGCTTGGAGGAACTATTCTTTGCTTGGAGAAATTAGTTGTTTGCTTGGAGGAACTATTCTTTGCTTGGAGAAATTAGTTATTTGCTTGGAGGAACTATTCTTTGCTTGGAGAAATTAGTTGGTTGCTTGGAGGAACTATTCTTTGCTTGGAGAAATTAATTATTTGCTTGGAGGAACTATTCTTTGCTTGGAGAAATTAGTTATTTGCTTAGAGGAACTATTCTTTGCTTGGAGAAATTAGTTGTTTGCTTGGAGGAACTATTCTTTGCTTGGAGAAATTAGTTATTTGCTTGGAGGAACTATTGTTTGCTTGGAGAAATTAGTTGTTTGCTTGGAGGAACTATTCTTTGCTTGGAGAAATTAGTTGTTTGCTTGGAGGAACTATTCTTTGTTTGGGCAGATAGGTTATTTGCTTGGAGGAACTATTCTTTGCTTGGAGAAATTAGTTGTTTGCTTGGAGGAACTATTCTTTGCTTGGAGAAATTAGTTATTTGCTTGAAGGAACTATTCTTTGCTTGGAGAAATTAGTTGGTTGCTTGGAGGAACTATTCTTTGCTTGGGCAGATAGGTTATTTGCTTGGAGGAACTATTCTTTGCTTGGAGAAATTAGTTGGTTGCTTGGAGGAACTATTCTTTGCTTGGAGAAATTAATTATTTGCTTGGAGGAACTATTCTTTGCTTGGAGAAATTAGTTGTTTGCTTGGAGGAACTATTCTTTGCTTGGAGAAATTAGTTATTTGCTTGGAGGAACTATTCTTTGCTTGGAGAAATTAGTTGTTTGCTTGGAGGAACTATTCTTTGCTCGGAGAAATTAGTTGGTTGCTTGGAGGAACTATTCTTTGCCTGGGGAAATTAGTTGTTTGCTTGGAGGAACTATTCTTTGCTTGGAGAAATTAGTTATTTGCTTGGAGGAACTATTCTTTGCTTGGAGAAATTAGTTGTTTGCTTGGAGGAACTATTCTTTGCTTGGAGAAATTAGTTATTTGCTTGGAGGAACTATTCTTTGCTTGGAGAAATTAGTTGGTTGCTTGGAGGAACTATTCTTTGCTTGGAGAAATTAATTATTTGCTTGGAGGAACTATTCTTTGCTTGGAGAAATTAGTTATTTGCTTAGAGGAACTATTCTTTGCTTGGAGAAATTAGTTGTTTGCTTGGAGGAACTATTCTTTGCTTGGAGAAATTAGTTGTTTGCTTGGAGGAACTATTGCTTGCTTGGAGAAATTAGTTGTTTGCTTGGAGGAACTATTCTTTGCTTGGAGAAATTAGTTGTTTGCTTGGAGGAACTATTCTTTGCTTGGAGAAATTAGTTGTTTGCTTGGAGGAACTATTCTTTGCTTGGAGAAATTAGTTGTTTGCTTGAAGGAACTATTCTTTGCTTGGAGAAATTAGTTATTTGCTTGGAGGAACTATTCTTTGCTTGGAGAAATTAGTTGTTTGCTTGGAGGAACTATTCTTTGCTCGGAGAAATTAGTTGGTTGCTTGGAGGAACTATTCTTTGCCTGGAGAAATTAGTTGTTTGCTTGGAGGAACTATTCTTTGCTTGGAGAAATTAGTTATTTGCTTGGAGGAACTATTCTTTGCTTGGAGAAATTAGTTATTTGCTTGGAGGAACTATTCTTTGCTTGGAGAAATTAGTTGTTTGCTTGGAGGAATTAGTTGTTTGCTTGGAGGAACTATTCTTTGCTTGGAGAAATTAGTTGTTTGCTTGGAGGAACTATTTTTTTGCTTGGAGAAATTAGTTGTTTGCTTGGAGGAACTATTCTTTGCCTGGAGAAATTAGTTATTTGCTTGGAGGAACTATTCTTTGCTTGGAGAAATTAGTTGTTTGCTTGGAGGAACTATGCTTTGCTTGGGCAGATAGGTTATTTGCTTGGAGGAACTATTCTTTGCTTGGAGAAATTAGTTGGTTGCTTGGAGGAACTATTCTTTGCTTGGAGAAATTAGTTGTTTGCTTGGAGGAACTATTCTTTGCTTGGAGAAATTAGTTGTTTGCTTGGAGGAACTATTCTTTGCTTGGAGAAATTAGTTGTTTGCTTGGAGGAACTATTCTTTGCTTGGAGAAATTAGTTATTTGCTTGGAGGAACTATTCTTTGCTTGGAGAAATTAGTTGTTTGCTTGGAGGAACTATTCTTTGCTCGGAGAAATTAGTTGGTTGCTTGGAGGAACTATTCTTTGCCTGGAGAAATTAGTTGGTTGCTTGGAGGAACTATTCTTTGCTTGGAGAAATTAATTATTTGCTTGGAGGAACTATTCTTTGCTTGGAGAAATTAGTTGTTTGCTTGGAGGAACTATTCTTTGCTTGGAGAAATTAGTTATTTGCTTGGAGGAACTATTCTTTGCTTGGAGAAATTAGTTGTTTGCTTGGAGGAACTATTCTTTGCTCGGAGAAATTAGTTGGTTGCTTGGAGGAACTATTCTTTGCCTGGAGAAATTAGTTGTTTGCTTGGAGGAACTATTCTTTGCTTGGAGAAATTAGTTATTTGCTTGGAGGAACTATTCTTTGCTTGGAGAAATTAGTTGTTTGCTTAAAGGAACTATTCTTTGCTTGGAGAAATTAGTTATTTGCTTGGAGGAACTATTCTTTGCTTGGAGAAATTAGTTGGTTGCTTGGAGGAACTATTCTTTGCTTGGAGAAATTAATTATTTGCTTGGAGGAACTATTCTTTGCCTGGAGAAATTAGTTATTTGCTTGGAGGAACTATTCTTTGCTTGGAGAAATTAGTTGTTTGCTTGGAGGAACTATGCTTTGCTTGGAGAAATTAGTTGTTTGCTTGGAGGAATTAGTTGTTTGCTTGGTGGGAACTATGCTTTGCTTGGAGAAATTAGTTGTTTGCTTGGAGGAATTAGTTGTTTGCTTGGAGGAACTATTCTTTGCTTGGAGAAATTAGTTGTTTGCTTGGAGGAACTATTTTTTTGCTTGGAGAAATTAGTTGTTTGCTTGGAGGAACTATTCTTTGCCTGGAGAAATTAGTTATTTGCTTGGAGGAACTATTCTTTGCTTGGAGAAATTAGTTGTTTGCTTGGAGGAACTATGCTTTGCTTGGGCAGATAGGTTATTTGCTTGGAGGAACTATTCTTTGCTTGGAGAAATTAGTTGGTTGCTTGGAGGAACTATTCTTTGCTTGGAGAAATTAGTTGTTTGCTTGGAGGAACTATTCTTTGCTTGGAGAAATTAGTTGTTTGCTTGGAGGAACTATTCTTTGCTTGGAGAAATTAGTTGTTTGCTTGGAGGAACTATTCTTTGCTTGGAGAAATTAGTTATTTGCTTGGAGGAACTATTCTTTGCTTGGAGAAATTAGTTGTTTGCTTGGAGGAACTATTCTTTGCTCGGAGAAATTAGTTGGTTGCTTGGAGGAACTATTCTTTGCCTGGAGAAATTAGTTGGTTGCTTGGAGGAACTATTCTTTGCTTGGAGAAATTAATTATTTGCTTGGAGGAACTATTCTTTGCTTGGAGAAATTAGTTGTTTGCTTGGAGGAACTATTCTTTGCTTGGAGAAATTAGTTATTTGCTTGGAGGAACTATTCTTTGCTTGGAGAAATTAGTTGTTTGCTTGGAGGAACTATTCTTTGCTCGGAGAAATTAGTTGGTTGCTTGGAGGAACTATTCTTTGCCTGGAGAAATTAGTTGTTTGCTTGGAGGAACTATTCTTTGCTTGGAGAAATTAGTTATTTGCTTGGAGGAACTATTCTTTGCTTGGAGAAATTAGTTGTTTGCTTGAAGGAACTATTCTTTGCTTGGAGAAATTAGTTATTTGCTTGGAGGAACTATTCTTTGCTTGGAGAAATTAGTTGGTTGCTTGGAGGAACTATTCTTTGCTTGGAGAAATTAATTATTTGCTTGGAGGAACTATTCTTTGCCTGGAGAAATTAGTTATTTGCTTGGAGGAACTATTCTTTGCTTGGAGAAATTAGTTGTTTGCTTGGAGGAACTATGCTTTGCTTGGGCAGATAGGTTATTTGCTTGGAGGAACTATTCTTTGCTTGGAGAAATTAGTTGGTTGCTTGGAGGCAATATTCTTTGCTTGGAGAAATTAGTTGTTTGCTTGGAGGAACTATTCTTTGCTTGGAGAAATTAGTTGTTTGCTTGGAGGAACTATTCTTTGCTTGGAGAAATTAGTTGTTTGCTTGGAGGAACTATTCTTTGCTTGGAGAAATTAGTTATTTGCTTGGAGGAACTATTCTTTGCTTGGAGAAATTAGTTGTTTGCTTGGAGGAACTATTCTTTGCTCGGAGAAATTAGTTGGCTGCTTGGAGGAACTATTCTTTGCCTGGAGAAATTAGTTGGTTGCTTGGAGGAACTATTCTTTGCTTGGAGAAATTAATTATTTGCTTGGAGGAACTATTCTTTGCTTGGAGAAATTAGTTGTTTGCTTGGAGGAACTATTCTTTGCTTGGAGAAATTAGTTATTTGCTTGGAGGAACTATTCTTTGCTTGGAGAAATTAGTTGTTTGCTTGGAGGAACTATTCTTTGCTCGGAGAAATTAGTTGGTTGCTTGGAGGAACTATTCTTTGCCTGGAGAAATTAGTTGTTTGCTTGGAGGAACTATTCTTTGCTTGGAGAAATTAGTTATTTGCTTGGAGGAACTATTCTTTGCTTGGAGAAATTAGTTGTTTGCTTGGAGGAACTATTCTTTGCTTGGAGAAATTAGTTGTTTGCTTGGAGGAACTATTCTTTGCTTGGAGAAATTAGTTGTTTGCTTGGAGGAACTATTCTTTGCTTGGAGAAATTAGTTATTTGCTTGGAGGAACTATTCTTTGCTTGGAGAAATTAGTTGTTTGCTTGGAGGAACTATTCTTTGCTCGGAGAAATTAGTTGGTTGCTTGGAGGAACTATTCTTTGCCTGGAGAAATTAGTTGTTTGCTTGGAGGAACTATTCTTTGCTTGGAGAAATTAGTTATTTGCTTGGAGGAACTATTCTTTGCTTGGAGAAATTAGTTGTTTGCTTAGAGGAACTATTCTTTGCTTGGAGAAATTAGTTGTTTGCTTGGAGGAGCTATTGTTTGCTTGGAGAAATTAGTTGTTTGCTTGGAGGAACTATTCATTGCTTGGAGAAATTAGTTGTTTGCTTGGAGGAACTATTCTTTGTTTGGGCAGATAGGTTATTTGCTTGGTGGAACTATTCTTTGCTTGGAGAAATTAGTTGTTTGCTTGGAGGAACTATTCTTTGCTTGGAGAAATTAGTTATTTGCTTGGAGGAACTATTCTTTGCTTGGAGAAATTAGTTGTTTGCTTGGAGGAACTATTATTTGCTTGGAGAAATTAGTTTTTTGCTTGGAGGAACTATTCTTTGCTTGGAGAAATTAGTTGTTTGCTTGGAGGAACTATTCTTTGCTTGGAGAAATTAGTTATTTGCTTGGAGGAACTATTCTTTGCTTGGAGAAATTAGTTGTTTGCTTGGAGGAACTATTCTTTGCTTGGAGAAATTAGTTGTTTGCTTGGAGGAACTATTCTTTGCTTGGAGAAATTAGTTATTTGCTTGAAGGAACTATTCTTTGCTTGGAGAAATTAGTTGGTTGCTTGGAGGAACTATTCTTTGCTTGGGCAGATAGGTTATTTGCTTGGAGGAACTATTCTTTGCTTGGAGAAATTAGTTGGTTGCTTGGAGGAACTATTCTTTGCTTGGAGAAATTAATTATTTGCTTGGAGGAACTATTCTTTGCTTGGAGAAATTAGTTGTTTGCTTGGAGGAACTATTCTTTGCTTGGAGAAATTAGTTATTTGCTTGGAGGAACTATTCTTTGCTTGGAGAAATTAGTTGTTTGCTTGGAGGAACTATTCTTTGCTCGGAGAAATTAGTTGGTTGCTTGGAGGAACTATTCTTTGCCTGGGGAAATTAGTTGTTTGCTTGGAGGAACTATTCTTTGCTTGGAGAAATTAGTTATTTGCTTGGAGGAACTATTCTTTGCTTGGAGAAATTAGTTGTTTGCTTGGAGGAACTATTCTTTGCTTGGAGAAATTAGTTATTTGCTTGGAGGAACTATTCTTTGCTTGGAGAAATTAGTTGGTTGCTTGGAGGAACTATTCTTTGCTTGGAGAAATTAATTATTTGCTTGGAGGAACTATTCTTTGCTTGGAGAAATTAGTTATTTGCTTAGAGGAACTATTCTTTGCTTGGAGAAATTAGTTGTTTGCTTGGAGGAACTATTCTTTGCTTGGAGAAATTAGTTGTTTGCTTGGAGGAACTATTGCTTGCTTGGAGAAATTAGTTGTTTGCTTGGAGGAACTATTCTTTGCTTGGAGAAATTAGTTGTTTGCTTGGAGGAACTATTCTTTGCTTGGAGAAATTAGTTGGTTGCTTGGAGGAACTATTCTTTGCTTGGAGAAATTAGTTGTTTGCTTGAAGGAACTATTCTTTGCTTGGAGAAATTAGTTATTTGCTTGGAGGAACTATTCTTTGCTTGGAGAAATTAGTTGTTTGCTTGGAGGAACTATTCTTTGCTCGGAGAAATTAGTTGGTTGCTTGGAGGAACTATTCTTTGCCTGGAGAAATTAGTTGTTTGCTTGGAGGAACTATTCTTTGCTTGGAGAAATTAGTTATTTGCTTGGAGGAACTATTCTTTGCTTGGAGAAATTAGTTATTTGCTTGGAGGAACTATTCTTTGCTTGGAGAAATTAGTTGTTTGCTTGGAGGAACTATTCTTTGCTTGGAGAAATTAGTTGTTTGCTTGGAGGAACTATTCTTTGCTTGGAGAAATTAGTTGTTTGCTTGGAGGAACTATTCTTTGCTTGGAGAAATTAGTTATTTGCTTGGAGGAACTATTCTTTGCTTGGAGAAATTAGTTGTTTGCTTGGAGGAACTATTCTTTGCTCGGAGAAATTAGTTGGTTGCTTGGAGGAACTATTCTTTGCCTGGAGAAATTAGTTGTTTGCTTGGAGGAACTATTCTTTGCTTGGAGAAATTAGTTATTTGCTTGGAGGAACTATTCTTTGCTTGGAGAAATTAGTTGTTTGCTTAGAGGAACTATTCTTTGCTTGGAGAAATTAGTTGTTTGCTTGGAGGAACTATTCTTTGCTCGGAGAAATTAGTTGGTTGCTTGGAGGAACTATTCTTTGCCTGGGGAAATTAGTTGTTTGCTTGGAGGAACTATTCTTTGCTTGGAGAAATTAGTTATTTGCTTGGAGGAACTATTCTTTGCTTGGAGAAATTAGTTGTTTGCTTGGAGGAACTATTCTTTGCTTGGAGAAATTAGTTATTTGCTTGGAGGAACTATTCTTTGCTTGGAGAAATTAGTTGGTTGCTTGGAGGAACTATTCTTTGCTTGGAGAAATTAATTATTTGCTTGGAGGAACTATTCTTTGCTTGGAGAAATTAGTTATTTGCTTAGAGGAACTATTCTTTGCTTGGAGAAATTAGTTGTTTGCTTGGAGGAACTATTCTTTGCTTGGAGAAATTAGTTATTTGCTTGAAGGAACTATTCTTTGCTTGGAGAAATTAGTTGGTTGCTTGGAGGAACTATTCTTTGCTTGGGCAGATAGGTTATTTGCTTGGAGGAACTATTCTTTGCTTGGAGAAATTAGTTGGTTGCTTGGAGGAACTATTCTTTGCTTGGAGAAATTAATTATTTGCTTGGAGGAACTATTCTTTGCTTGGAGAAATTAGTTGTTTGCTTGGAGGAACTATTCTTTGCTTGGAGAAATTAGTTATTTGCTTGGAGGAACTATTCTTTGCTTGGAGAAATTAGTTGTTTGCTTGGAGGAACTATTCTTTGCTCGGAGAAATTAGTTGGTTGCTTGGAGGAACTATTCTTTGCCTGGGGAAATTAGTTGTTTGCTTGGAGGAACTATTCTTTGCTTGGAGAAATTAGTTATTTGCTTGGAGGAACTATTCTTTGCTTGGAGAAATTAGTTGTTTGCTTGGAGGAACTATTCTTTGCTTGGAGAAATTAGTTATTTGCTTGGAGGAACTATTCTTTGCTTGGAGAAATTAGTTGGTTGCTTGGAGGAACTATTCTTTGCTTGGAGAAATTAATTATTTGCTTGGAGGAACTATTCTTTGCTTGGAGAAATTAGTTATTTGCTTAGAGGAACTATTCTTTGCTTGGAGAAATTAGTTGTTTGCTTGGAGGAACTATTCTTTGCTTGGAGAAATTAGTTGTTTGCTTGGAGGAACTATTGCTTGCTTGGAGAAATTAGTTGTTTGCTTGGAGGAACTATTCTTTGCTTGGAGAAATTAGTTGTTTGCTTGGAGGAACTATTCTTTGCTTGGAGAAATTAGTTGTTTGCTTGGAGGAACTATTCTTTGCTTGGAGAAATTAGTTGTTTGCTTGAAGGAACTATTCTTTGCTTGGAGAAATTAGTTATTTGCTTGGAGGAACTATTCTTTGCTTGGAGAAATTAGTTGTTTGCTTGGAGGAACTATTCTTTGCTCGGAGAAATTAGTTGTTTGCTTGGAGGAACTATTCTTTGCTCGGAGAAATTAGTTGGTTGCTTGGAGGAACTATTCTTTGCCTGGGGAAATTAGTTGTTTGCTTGGAGGAACTATTCTTTGCTTGGAGAAATTAGTTATTTGCTTGGAGGAACTATTCTTTGCTTGGAGAAATTAGTTGTTTGCTTGGAGGAACTATTCTTTGCTTGGAGAAATTAGTTATTTGCTTGGAGGAACTATTCTTTGCTTGGAGAAATTAGTTGGTTGCTTGGAGGAACTATTCTTTGCTTGGAGAAATTAATTATTTGCTTGGAGGAACTATTCTTTGCTTGGAGAAATTAGTTATTTGCTTAGAGGAACTATTCTTTGCTTGGAGAAATTAGTTGTTTGCTTGGAGGAACTATTCTTTGCTTGGAGAAATTAGTTGTTTGCTTGGAGGAACTATTGCTTGCTTGGAGAAATTAGTTGTTTGCTTGGAGGAACTATTCTTTGCTTGGAGAAATTAGTTGTTTGCTTGGAGGAACTATTCTTTGCTTGGAGAAATTAGTTGTTTGCTTGGAGGAACTATTCTTTGCTTGGAGAAATTAGTTGTTTGCTTGAAGGAACTATTCTTTGCTTGGAGAAATTAGTTATTTGCTTGGAGGAACTATTCTTTGCTTGGAGAAATTAGTTGTTTGCTTGGAGGAACTATTCTTTGCTCGGAGAAATTAGTTGTTTGCTTGGAGGAACTATTCTTTGCCTGGAGAAAATAGTTGTTTGCTTGGAGGAACTATTCTTTGCTTGGAGAAATTAGTTATTTGCTTGGAGGAACTATTCTTTGCTTGGAGAAATTAGTTATTTGCTTGGAGGAACTATTCTTTGCTTGGAGAAATTAGTTGTTTGCTTGGAGGAACTATTCTTTGCTTGGAGAAATTAGTTGGTTGCTTGGAGGAACTATTCTTTGCTTGGAGAAATTAATTATTTGCTTGGAGGAACTATTCTTTGCTTGGAGAAATTAGTTGTTTGCTTGGAGGAACTATTCTTTGCTTGGAGAAATTAGTTATTTGCTTGGAGGAACTATTCTTTGCTTGGAGAAATTAGTTGTTTGCTTGGAGGAACTATTCTTTGCTCGGAGAAATTAGTTGGTTGCTTGGAGGAACTATTCTTTGCCTGGGGAAATTAGTTGTTTGCTTGGAGGAACTATTCTTTGCTTGGAGAAATTAGTTATTTGCTTGGAGGAACTATTCTTTGCTTGGAGAAATTAGTTGTTTGCTTGGAGGAACTATTCTTTGCTTGGAGAAATTAGTTATTTGCTTGGAGGAACTATTCTTTGCTTGGAGAAATTAGTTGGTTGCTTGGAGGAACTATTCTTTGCTTGGAGAAATTAATTATTTGCTTGGAGGAACTATTCTTTGCTTGGAGAAATTAGTTATTTGCTTAGAGGAACTATTCTTTGCTTGGAGAAATTAGTTGTTTGCTTGGAGGAACTATTCTTTGCTTGGAGAAATTAGTTGTTTGCTTGGAGGAACTATTGCTTGCTTGGAGAAATTAGTTGTTTGCTTGGAGGAACTATTCTTTGCTTGGAGAAATTAGTTGTTTGCTTGGAGGAACTATTCTTTGCTTGGAGAAATTAGTTGTTTGCTTGGAGGAACTATTCTTTGCTTGGAGAAATTAGTTGTTTGCTTGAAGGAACTATTCTTTGCTTGGAGAAATTAGTTATTTGCTTGGAGGAACTATTCTTTGCTTGGAGAAATTAGTTGTTTGCTTGGAGGAACTATTCTTTGCTCGGAGAAATTAGTTGTTTGCTTGGAGGAACTATTCTTTGCTCGGAGAAATTAGTTGGTTGCTTGGAGGAACTATTCTTTGCCTGGGGAAATTAGTTGTTTGCTTGGAGGAACTATTCTTTGCTTGGAGAAATTAGTTATTTGCTTGGAGGAACTATTCTTTGCTTGGAGAAATTAGTTGTTTGCTTGGAGGAACTATTCTTTGCTTGGAGAAATTAGTTATTTGCTTGGAGGAACTATTCTTTGCTTGGAGAAATTAGTTGGTTGCTTGGAGGAACTATTCTTTGCTTGGAGAAATTAATTATTTGCTTGGAGGAACTATTCTTTGCTTGGAGAAATTAGTTATTTGCTTAGAGGAACTATTCTTTGCTTGGAGAAATTAGTTGTTTGCTTGGAGGAACTATTCTTTGCTTGGAGAAATTAGTTGTTTGCTTGGAGGAACTATTGCTTGCTTGGAGAAATTAGTTGTTTGCTTGGAGGAACTATTCTTTGCTTGGAGAAATTAGTTGTTTGCTTGGAGGAACTATTCTTTGCTTGGAGAAATTAGTTGTTTGCTTGGAGGAACTATTCTTTGCTTGGAGAAATTAGTTGTTTGCTTGAAGGAACTATTCTTTGCTTGGAGAAATTAGTTATTTGCTTGGAGGAACTATTCTTTGCTTGGAGAAATTAGTTGTTTGCTTGGAGGAACTATTCTTTGCTCGGAGAAATTAGTTGTTTGCTTGGAGGAACTATTCTTTGCCTGGAGAAAATAGTTGTTTGCTTGGAGGAACTATTCTTTGCTTGGAGAAATTAGTTATTTGCTTGGAGGAACTATTCTTTGCTTGGAGAAATTAGTTATTTGCTTGGAGGAACTATTCTTTGCTTGGAGAAATTAGTTGTTTGCTTGGAGGAATTAGTTGTTTGCTTGGAGGAACTATTCTTTGCTTGGAGAAATTAGTTGTTTGCTTGGAGGAACTATTTTTTTGCTTGGAGAAATTAGTTGTTTGCTTGGAGGAACTATTCTTTGCCTGGAGAAATTAGTTGTTTGCTTGGAGGAACTATTCTTTGCTTGGAGAAATTAGTTGTTTGCTTGGAGGAACTATTCTTTGTTTGGGCAGATAGGTTATTTGCTTGGAGGAACTATTCTTTGCTTGGAGAAATTAGTTGTTTGCTTGGAGGAACTATTCTTTGCTTGGAGAAATTAGTTATTTGCTTGGAGGAACTATTGTTTGCTTGGAGAAATTAGTTGTTTGCTTGGAGGAACTATTCTTTGGTTGGAGAAATTAGTTGTTTGCTTGGAGGAACTATTCTTTGTTTGGGCAGATAGGTTATTTGCTTGGAGGAACTATTCTTTGCTTGGAGAAATTAGTTGTTTGCTTGGAGGAACTATTCTTTGCTTGGAGAAATTAGTTATTTGCTTGAAGGAACTATTCTTTGCTTGGAGAAATTAGTTGGTTGCTTGGAGGAACTATTCTTTGCTTGGGCAGATAGGTTATTTGCTTGGAGGAACTATTCTTTGCTTGGAGAAATTAGTTGGTTGCTTGGAGGAACTATTCTTTGCTTGGAGAAATTAATTATTTGCTTGGAGGAACTATTCTTTGCTTGGAGAAATTAGTTGTTTGCTTGGAGGAACTATTCTTTGCTTGGAGAAATTAGTTATTTGCTTGGAGGAACTATTCTTTGCTTGGAGAAATTAGTTGTTTGCTTGGAGGAACTATTCTTTGCTCGGAGAAATTAGTTGGTTGCTTGGAGGAACTATTCTTTGCCTGGGGAAATTAGTTGTTTGCTTGGAGGAACTATTCTTTGCTTGGAGAAATTAGTTATTTGCTTGGAGGAACTATTCTTTGCTTGGAGAAATTAGTTGGTTGCTTGGAGGAACTATTCTTTGCTTGGAGAAATTAATTATTTGCTTGGAGGAACTATTCTTTGCTTGGAGAAATTAGTTATTTGCTTAGAGGAACTATTCTTTGCTTGGAGAAATTAGTTGTTTGCTTGGAGGAACTATTCTTTGCTTGGAGAAATTAGTTGTTCGCTTGGAGGAACTATTGCTTGCTTGGAGAAATTAGTTGTTTGCTTGGAGGAACTATTCTTTGCTTGGAGAAATTAGTTGTTTGCTTGGAGGAACTATTCTTTGCTTGGAGAAATTAGTTGTTTGCTTGGAGGAACTATTCTTTGCTTGGAGAAATTAGTTGTTTGCTTGAAGGAACTATTCTTTGCTTGGAGAAATTAGTTATTTGCTTGGAGGAACTATTCTTTGCTTGGAGAAATTAGTTGTTTGCTTGGAGGAACTATTCTTTGCTCGGAGAAATTAGTTGTTTGCTTGGAGGAACTATTCTTTGCTCGGAGAAATTAGTTGGTTGCTTGGAGGAACTATTCTTTGCCTGGGGAAATTAGTTGTTTGCTTGGAGGAACTATTCTTTGCTTGGAGAAATTAGTTATTTGCTTGGAGGAACTATTCTTTGCTTGGAGAAATTAGTTGTTTGCTTGGAGGAACTATTCTTTGCTTGGAGAAATTAGTTATTTGCTTGGAGGAACTATTCTTTGCTTGGAGAAATTAGTTGGTTGCTTGGAGGAACTATTCTTTGCTTGGAGAAATTAATTATTTGCTTGGAGGAACTATTCTTTGCTTGAAGAAATTAGTTATTTGCTTAGAGGAACTATTCTTTGCTTGGAGAAATTAGTTGTTTGCTTGGAGGAACTATTCTTTGCTTGGAGAAATTAGTTGTTTGCTTGGAGGAACTATTGCTTGCTTGGAGAAATTAGTTGTTTGCTTGGAGGAACTATTCTTTGCTTGGAGAAATTAGTTGTTTGCTTGGAGGAACTATTCTTTGCTTGGAGAAATTAGTTGTTTGCTTGGAGGAACTATTCTTTGCTTGGAGAAATTAGTTGTTTGCTTGAAGGAACTATTCTTTGCTTGGAGAAATTAGTTATTTGCTTGGAGGAACTATTCTTTGCTTGGAGAAATTAGTTGTTTGCTTGGAGGAACTATTCTTTGCTCGGAGAAATTAGTTGTTTGCTTGGAGGAACTATTCTTTGCCTGGAGAAAATAGTTGTTTGCTTGGAGGAACTATTCTTTGCTTGGAGAAATTAGTTATTTGCTTGGAGGAACTATTCTTTGCTTGGAGAAATTAGTTATTTGCTTGGAGGAACTATTCTTTGCTTGGAGAAATTAGTTGTTTGCTTGGAGGAATTAGTTGTTTGCTTGGAGGAACTATTCTTTGCTTGGAGAAATTAGTTGTTTGCTTGGAGGAACTATTTTTTTGCTTGGAGAAATTAGTTGTTTGCTTGGAGGAACTATTCTTTGCCTGGAGAAATTAGTTATTTGCTTGGAGGAACTATTCTTTGCTTGGAGAAATTAGTTGTTTGCTTGGAGGAACTATGCTTTGCTTGGGCAGATAGGTTATTTGCTTGGAGGAACTATTCTTTGCTTGGAGAAATTAGTTGGTTGCTTGGAGGAACTATTCTTTGCTTGGAGAAATTAGTTGTTTGCTTGGAGAAATTAGTTGTTTGCTTGGAGGAACTATTCTTTGCTTGGAGAAATTAGTTGTTTGCTTGGAGGAACTATTCTTTGCTTGGAGAAATTAGTTATTTGCTTGGAGGAACTATTCTTTGCTTGGAGAAATTAGTTGTTTGCTTGGAGGAACTATTCTTTGCTCGGAGAAATTAGTTGGTTGCTTGGAGGAACTATTCTTTGCCTGGAGAAATTAGTTGGTTGCTTGGAGGAACTATTCTTTGCTTGGAGAAATTAATTATTTGCTTGGAGGAACTATTCTTTGCTTGGAGAAATTAGTTGTTTGCTTGGAGGAACTATTCTTTGCTTGGAGAAATTAGTTATTTGCTTGGAGGAACTATTCTTTGCTTGGAGAAATTAGTTGTTTGCTTGGAGGAACTATTCTTTGCTCGGAGAAATTAGTTGGTTGCTTGGAGGAACTATTCTTTGCCTGGAGAAATTAGTTGTTTGCTTGGAGGAACTATTCTTTGCTTGGAGAAATTAGTTATTTGCTTGGAGGAACTATTCTTTGCTTGGAGAAATTAGTTGTTTGCTTGGAGGAACTATTCTTTGCTTGGAGAAATTAGTTATTTGCTTGGAGGAACTATTCTTTGCTTGTAGAAATTAGTTGTTTGCTTGGAGGAACTATTCTTTGCTTGGAGAAATTAGTTATTTGCTTGGAGGAACTATTGTTTGCTTGGAGAAATTAGTTGTTTGCTTGGAGGAACTATTCTTTGGTTGGAGAAATTAGTTGTTTGCTTGGAGGAACTATTCTTTGTTTGGGCAGATAGGTTATTTGCTTGGAGGAACTATTCTTTGCTTGGAGAAATTAGTTGTTTGCTTGGAGGAACTATTCTTTGCTTGGAGAAATTAGTTATTTGCTTGAAGGAACTATTCTTTGCTTGGAGAAATTAGTTGGTTGCTTGGAGGAACTATTCTTTGCTTGGGCAGATAGGTTATTTGCTTGGAGGAACTATTCTTTGCTTGGAGAAATTAGTTGGTTGCTTGGAGGAACTATTCTTTGCTTGGAGAAATTAATTATTTGCTTGGAGGAACTATTCTTTGCTTGGAGAAATTAGTTGTTTGCTTGGAGGAACTATTCTTTGCTTGGAGAAATTAGTTATTTGCTTGGAGGAACTATTCTTTGCTTGGAGAAATTAGTTGTTTGCTTGGAGGAACTATTCTTTGCTCGGAGAAATTAGTTGGTTGCTTGGAGGAACTATTCTTTGCCTGGGGAAATTAGTTGTTTGCTTGGAGGAACTATTCTTTGCTTGGAGAAATTAGTTATTTGCTTGGAGGAACTATTCTTTGCTTGGAGAAATTAGTTGTTTGCTTGGAGGAACTATTCTTTGCTTGGAGAAATTAGTTATTTGCTTGGAGGAACTATTCTTTGCTTGGAGAAATTAGTTGGTTGCTTGGAGGAACTATTCTTTGCTTGGAGAAATTAATTATTTGCTTGGAGGAACTATTCTTTGCTTGGAGAAATTAGTTATTTGCTTAGAGGAACTATTCTTTGCTTGGAGAAATTAGTTGTTTGCTTGGAGGAACTATTCTTTGCTTGGAGAAATTAGTTGTTTGCTTGGAGGAACTATTGCTTGCTTGGAGAAATTAGTTGTTTGCTTGGAGGAACTATTCTTTGCTTGGAGAAATTAGTTGTTTGCTTGGAGGAACTATTCTTTGCTTGGAGAAATTAGTTGTTTGCTTGGAGGAACTATTCTTTGCTTGGAGAAATTAGTTGTTTGCTTGAAGGAACTATTCTTTGCTTGGAGAAATTAGTTATTTGCTTGGAGGAACTATTCTTTGCTTGGAGAAATTAGTTGTTTGCTTGGAGGAACTATTCTTTGCTCGGAGAAATTAGTTGTTTGCTTGGAGGAACTATTCTTTGCTCGGAGAAATTAGTTGGTTGCTTGGAGGAACTATTCTTTGCCTGGGGAAATTAGTTGTTTGCTTGGAGGAACTATTCTTTGCTTGGAGAAATTAGTTATTTGCTTGGAGGAACTATTCTTTGCTTGGAGAAATTAGTTGTTTGCTTGGAGGAACTATTCTTTGCTTGGAGAAATTAGTTATTTGCTTGGAGGAACTATTCTTTGCTTGGAGAAATTAGTTGGTTGCTTGGAGGAACTATTCTTTGCTTGGAGAAATTAATTATTTGCTTGGAGGAACTATTCTTTGCTTGGAGAAATTAGTTATTTGCTTAGAGGAACTATTCTTTGCTTGGAGAAATTAGTTGTTTGCTTGGAGGAACTATTCTTTGCTTGGAGAAATTAGTTGTTTGCTTGGAGGAACTATTGCTTGCTTGGAGAAATTAGTTGTTTGCTTGGAGGAACTATTCTTTGCTTGGAGAAATTAGTTGTTTGCTTGGAGGAACTATTCTTTGCTTGGAGAAATTAGTTGTTTGCTTGGAGGAACTATTCTTTGCTTGGAGAAATTAGTTGTTTGCTTGAAGGAACTATTCTTTGCTTGGAGAAATTAGTTATTTGCTTGGAGGAACTATTCTTTGCTTGGAGAAATTAGTTGTTTGCTTGGAGGAACTATTCTTTGCTCGGAGAAATTAGTTGTTTGCTTGGAGGAACTATTCTTTGCCTGGAGAAAATAGTTGTTTGCTTGGAGGAACTATTCTTTGCTTGGAGAAATTAGTTATTTGCTTGGAGGAACTATTCTTTGCTTGGAGAAATTAGTTATTTGCTTGGAGGAACTATTCTTTGCTTGGAGAAATTAGTTGTTTGCTTGGAGGAATTAGTTGTTTGCTTGGAGGAACTATTCTTTGCTTGGAGAAATTAGTTGTTTGCTTGGAGGAACTATTTTTTTGCTTGGAGAAATTAGTTGTTTGCTTGGAGGAACTATTGTTTGCCTGGAGAAATTAGTTATTTGCTTGGAGGAACTATTCTTTGCTTGGAGAAATTAGTTGTTTGCTTGGAGGAACTATGCTTTGCTTGGGCAGATAGGTTATTTGCTTGGAGGAACTATTCTTTGCTTGGAGAAATTAGTTGGTTGCTTGGAGGAACTATTCTTTGCTTGGAGAAATTAGTTGTTTGCTTGGAGAAATTAGTTGTTTGCTTGGAGGAACTATTCTTTGCTTGGAGAAATTAGTTGTTTGCTTGGAGGAACTATTCTTTGCTTGGAGAAATTAGTTATTTGCTTGGAGGAACTATTCTTTGCTTGGAGAAATTAGTTGTTTGCTTGGAGGAACTATTCTTTGCTCGGAGAAATTAGTTGGTTGCTTGGAGGAACTATTCTTTGCCTGGAGAAATTAGTTGGTTGCTTGGAGGAACTATTCTTTGCTTGGAGAAATTAATTATTTGCTTGGAGGAACTATTCTTTGCTTGGAGAAATTAGTTGTTTGCTTGGAGGAACTATTCTTTGCTTGGAGAAATTAGTTATTTGCTTGGAGGAACTATTCTTTGCTTGGAGAAATTAGTTGTTTGCTTGGAGGAACTATTCTTTGCTCGGAGAAATTAGTTGGTTGCTTGGAGGAACTATTCTTTGCCTGGAGAAATTAGTTGTTTGCTTGGAGGAACTATTCTTTGCTTGGAGAAATTAGTTATTTGCTTGGAGGAACTATTCTTTGCTTGGAGAAATTAGTTGTTTGCTTGAAGGAACTATTCTTTGCTTGGAGAAATTAGTTATTTGCTTGGAGGAACTATTCTTTGCTTGGAGAAATAAGTTGGTTGCTTGGAGGAACTATTCTTTGCTTGGAGAAATTAATTATTTGCTTGGAGGAACTATTCTTTGCTTGGAGAAATTAGTTATTTGCTTAGAGGAACTATTCTTTGCTTGGAGAAATTAGTTGTTTGCTTGGAGGAACTATTCTTTGCTTGGAGAAATTAGTTGTTTGCTTGGAGGAACTATTGCTTGCTTGGAGAAATTAGTTGTTTGCTTGGAGGAACTATTCTTTGCTTGGAGAAATTAGTTGTTTGCTTGGAGGAACTATTCTTTGCTTGGAGAAATTAGTTGTTTGCTTGGAGGAACTATTCTTTGCTTGGAGAAATTAGTTGTTTGCTTGGAGGAACTATTCTTTGCTTGGAGAAATTAGTTATTTGCTTGGAGGAACTATTCTTTGCTTGGAGAAATTAGTTGTTTGCTTGGAGGAACTATTCTTTGCTCGGAGAAATTAGTTGGTTGCTTGGAGGAACTATTCTTTGCCTGGAGAAATTAGTTGTTTGCTTGGAGGAACTATTCTTTGCTTGGAGAAATTAGTTATTTGCTTGGAGGAACTATTCTTTGCTTGGAGAAATTAGTTATTTGCTTGGAGGAACTATTCTTTGCTTGGAGAAATTATTTGTTTGCTTGGAGGAATTAGTTGTTTGCTTGGAGGAACTATTCTTTGCTTGGAGAAATTAGTTGTTTGCTTGGAGGAACTATTTTTTTGCTTGGAGAAATTAGTTGTTTGCTTGGAGGAACTATTCTTTGCCTGGAGAAATTAGTTATTTGCTTGGAGGAACTATTCTTTGCTTGGAGAAATTAGTTGTTTGCTTGGAGGAACTATGCTTTGCTTGGGCAGATAGGTTATTTGCTTGGAGGAACTATTCTTTGCTTGGAGAAATTAGTTGGTTGCTTGGAGGAACTATTCTTTGCTTGGAGAAATTAGTTGTTTGCTTGGAGGAACTATTCTTTGCTTGGAGAAATTAGTTGTTTGCTTGGAGGAACTATTCTTTGCTTGGAGAAATTAGTTGTTTGCTTGGAGGAACTATTCTTTGCTTGGAGAAATTAGTTATTTGCTTGGAGGAACTATTCTTTGCTTGGAGAAATTAGTTGTTTGCTTGGAGGAACTATTCTTTGCTTGGAGAAATTAGTTATTTGCTTGAAGGAACTATTCTTTGCTTGGAGAAATTAGTTGGTTGCTTGGAGGAACTATTCTTTGCTTGGGCAGATAGGTTATTTGCTTGGAGGAACTATTCTTTGCTTGGAGAAATTAGTTGGTTGCTTGGAGGAACTATTCTTTGCTTGGAGAAATTAATTATTTGCTTGGAGGAACTATTCTTTGCTTGGAGAAATTAGTTGTTTGCTTGGAGGAACTATTCTTTGCTTGGAGAAATTAGTTATTTGCTTGGAGGAACTATTCTTTGCTTGGAGAAATTAGTTGTTTGCTTGGAGGAACTATTCTTTGCTCGGAGAAATTAGTTGGTTGCTTGGAGGAACTATTCTTTGCCTGGGGAAATTAGTTGTTTGCTTGGAGGAACTATTCTTTGCTTGGAGAAATTAGTTATTTGCTTGGAGGAACTATTCTTTGCTTGGAGAAATTAGTTGTTTGCTTGGAGGAACTATTCTTTGCTTGGAGAAATTAGTTATTTGCTTGGAGGAACTATTCTTTGCTTGGAGAAATTAGTTGGTTGCTTGGAGGAACTATTCTTTGCTTGGAGAAATTAATTATTTGCTTGGAGGAACTATTCTTTGCTTGGAGAAATTAGTTATTTGCTTAGAGGAACTATTCTTTGCTTGGAGAAATTAGTTGTTTGCTTGGAGGAACTATTCTTTGCTTGGAGAAATTAGTTGTTTGCTTGGAGGAACTATTGCTTGCTTGGAGAAATTAGTTGTTTGCTTGGAGGAACTATTCTTTGCTTGGAGAAATTAGTTGTTTGCTTGGAGGAACTATTCTTTGCTTGGAGAAATTAGTTGTTTGCTTGGAGGAACTATTCTTTGCTTGGAGAAATTAGTTGTTTGCTTGAAGGAACTATTCTTTGCTTGGAGAAATTAGTTATTTGCTTGGAGGAACTATTCTTTGCTTGGAGAAATTAGTTGTTTGCTTGGAGGAACTATTCTTTGCTCGGAGAAATTAGTTGTTTGCTTGGAGGAACTATTCTTTGCTCGGAGAAATTAGTTGGTTGCTTGGAGGAACTATTCTTTGCCTGGGGAAATTAGTTGTTTGCTTGGAGGAACTATTCTTTGCTTGGAGAAATTAGTTATTTGCTTGGAGGAACTATTCTTTGCTTGGAGAAATTAGTTGTTTGCTTGGAGGAACTATTCTTTGCTTGGAGAAATTAGTTATTTGCTTGGAGGAACTATTCTTTGCTTGGAGAAATTAGTTGGTTGCTTGGAGGAACTATTCTTTGCTTGGAGAAATTAATTATTTGCTTGGAGGAACTATTCTTTGCTTGGAGAAATTAGTTATTTGCTTAGAGGAACTATTCTTTGCTTGGAGAAATTAGTTGTTTGCTTGGAGGAACTATTCTTTGCTTGGAGAAATTAGTTGTTTGCTTGGAGGAACTATTGCTTGCTTGGAGAAATTAGTTGTTTGCTTGGAGGAACTATTCTTTGCTTGGAGAAATTAGTTGTTTGCTTGGAGGAACTATTCTTTGCTTGGAGAAATTAGTTGTTTGCTTGGAGGAACTATTCTTTGCTTGGAGAAATTAGTTGTTTGCTTGAAGGAACTATTCTTTGCTTGGAGAAATTAGTTATTTGCTTGGAGGAACTATTCTTTGCTTGGAGAAATTAGTTGTTTGCTTGGAGGAACTATTCTTTGCTCGGAGAAATTAGTTGTTTGCTTGGAGGAACTATTCTTTGCCTGGAGAAAATAGTTGTTTGCTTGGAGGAACTATTCTTTGCTTGGAGAAATTAGTTATTTGCTTGGAGGAACTATTCTTTGCTTGGAGAAATTAGTTATTTGCTTGGAGGAACTATTCTTTGCTTGGAGAAATTAGTTGTTTGCTTGGAGGAATTAGTTGTTTGCTTGGAGGAACTATTCTTTGCTTGGAGAAATTAGTTGTTTGCTTGGAGGAACTATTTTTTTGCTTGGAGAAATTAGTTGTTTGCTTGGAGGAACTATTGTTTGCCTGGAGAAATTAGTTATTTGCTTGGAGGAACTATTCTTTGCTTGGAGAAATTAGTTGTTTGCTTGGAGGAACTATGCTTTGCTTGGGCAGATAGGTTATTTGCTTGGAGGAACTATTCTTTGCTTGGAGAAATTAGTTGGTTGCTTGGAGGAACTATTCTTTGCTTGGAGAAATTAGTTGTTTGCTTGGAGAAATTAGTTGTTTGCTTGGAGGAACTATTCTTTGCTTGGAGAAATTAGTTGTTTGCTTGGAGGAACTATTCTTTGCTTGGAGAAATTAGTTATTTGCTTGGAGGAACTATTCTTTGCTTGGAGAAATTAGTTGTTTGCTTGGAGGAACTATTCTTTGCTCGGAGAAATTAGTTGGTTGCTTGGAGGAACTATTCTTTGCCTGGAGAAATTAGTTGGTTGCTTGGAGGAACTATTCTTTGCTTGGAGAAATTAATTATTTGCTTGGAGGAACTATTCTTTGCTTGGAGAAATTAGTTGTTTGCTTGGAGGAACTATTCTTTGCTTGGAGAAATTAGTTATTTGCTTGGAGGAACTATTCTTTGCTTGGAGAAATTAGTTGTTTGCTTGGAGGAACTATTCTTTGCTCGGAGAAATTAGTTGGTTGCTTGGAGGAACTATTCTTTGCCTGGAGAAATTAGTTGTTTGCTTGGAGGAACTATTCTTTGCTTGGAGAAATTAGTTATTTGCTTGGAGGAACTATTCTTTGCTTGGAGAAATTAGTTGTTTGCTTGAAGGAACTATTCTTTGCTTGGAGAAATTAGTTATTTGCTTGGAGGAACTATTCTTTGCTTGGAGAAATTAGTTGGTTGCTTGGAGGAACTATTCTTTGCTTGGAGAAATTAGTTGTTTGCTTGGAGGAACTATTCTTTGCTTGGAGAAATTAGTTGTTTGCTTGGAGGAACTATTCTTTGCTTGGAGAAATTAGTTGTTTGCTTGGAGGAACTATTCTTTGCTTGGAGAAATTAGTTATTTGCTTGGAGGAACTATTCTTTGCTTGGAGAAATTAGTTGTTTGCTTGGAGGAACTATTCTTTGCTCGGAGAAATTAGTTGGTTGCTTGGAGGAACTATTCTTTGCCTGGAGAAATTAGTTGTTTGCTTGGAGGAACTATTCTTTGCTTGGAGAAATTAGTTATTTGCTTGGAGGAACTATTCTTTGCTTGGAGAAATTAGTTGTTTGCTTAGAGGAACTATTCTTTGCTTGGAGAAATTAGTTGTTTGCTTGGAGGAACTATTTTTTTGCTTGGAGAAATTAGTTGTTTGCTTGGAGGAACTATTCTTTGCCTGGAGAAATTAGTTATTTGCTTGGAGGAACTATTCTTTGTTTGGGCAGATAGGTTATTTGCTTGGAGGAACTATTCTTTGCTTGGAGAAATTAGTTGTTTGCTTGGAGGAACTATTCTTTGCTTGGAGAAATTAGTTGTTTGCTTGGAGGAACTATTCTTTGCTTGGAGAAATTAGTTGTTTGCTTGGAGGAACTATTCTTTGCTTGGAGAAATTAGTTATTTGCTTGGAGGAACTATTCTTTGCTTGGAGAAATTAGTTGTTTGCTTGGAGGAACTATTCTTTGCTCGGAGAAATTAGTTGGTTGCTTGGAGGAACTATTCTTTGCCTGGAGAAATTAGTTGTTTGCTTGGAGGAACTATTCTTTGCTTGGAGAAATTAGTTATTTGCTTGGAGGAACTATTCTTTGCTTGGAGAAATTAGTTATTTGCTTGGAGGAACTATTCTTTGCTTGGAGAAATGAGTTGTTTGCTTGGAGGAATTAGTTGTTTGCTTGGAGGAACTATTCTTTGCTTGGAGAAATTAGTTGTTTGCTTGGAGGAACTATTTTTTTGCTTGGAGAAATTAGTTGTTTGCTTGGAGGAACTATTCTTTGCCTGGAGAAATTAGTTATTTGCTTGGAGGAACTATTCTTTGCTTGGAGAAATTAGTTATTTGCTTGGAGGAACTATTCTTTGCTTGGAGAAATTGGTTGGTTGCTTGGAGGAACTATTCTTTGCTTGGAGAAATTAGTTATTTGCTTGGAGGAACTATTCTTTGCTTGGAGAAATTAGTTGTTTGCTTGGAGGAATTAGTTGTTTGCTTGGAGGAACTATTCTTTGCTTGGAGAAATTAGTTGTTTGCTTGGAGGAACTATTTTTTTGCTTGGAGAAATTAGTTGTTTGCTTGGAGGAACTATTCTTTGCCTGGAGAAATTAGTTATTTGGTTGGAGGAACTATTCTTTGCTTGGAGAAATTAGTTGTTTGCTTGGAGGAACTATGCTTTGCTTGGGCAGATAGGTTATTTGCTTGGAGGAACTATTCTTTGCTTGGAGAAATTAGTTGGTTGCTTGGAGGAACTATTCTTTGCTTGGAGAAATTAGTTGTTTGCTTGGAGGAACTATTCTTTGCTTGGAGAAATTAGTTATTTGCTTGGAGGAACTATTCTTTGCTTGGAGAAATTAGTTATTTGCTTGGAGGAACTATTCTTTGCTTGGAGAAATTAGTTATTTGCTTGGAGGAACTATTCTTTGCTTGGAGAAATTAGTTGTTTGCTTGGAGGAACTATTCTTTGCTCGGAGAAATTAGTTGGTTGCTTGGAGGAACTATTCTTTGCCTGGAGAAATTAATTGTTTGCTTGGAGGAACTATTCTTTGCTTGGAGAAATTAGTTATTTGCTTGGAGGAACTATTCTTTGCTTGGAGAAATTAGTTGTTTGCTTAGAGGAACTATTCTTTGCTTGGAGAAATTAGTTGTTTGCTTGGAGGAACTATTGTTTGCTTGGAGAAATTAGTTGTTTGCTTGGAGGAATTAGTTGTTTGCTTGGAGGAACTATTCTTTGCTCGGAGAAATTAGTTGGTTGCTTGGAGGAACTATTCTTTGCCTGGAGAAATTAGTTGTTTGCTTGGAGGAACTATTCTTTGCTTGGAGAAATTAGTTATTTGCTTGGAGGAACTATTCTTTGCTTGGAGAAATTAGTTGTTTGCTTAGAGGAACTATTCTTTGCTTGGAGAAATTAGTTATTTGCTTGGAGGAACTATTCTTTGCTTGGAGAAATTAGTTGTTTGCTTGGAGGAATTGGTTGTTTGCTTGGAGGAACTATTCTTTGCTTGGAGAAATTAGTTGTTTGCTTGGAGAAACTATTTTTTTGCTTGAAAAATTAGTTGTTTGCTTGGAGGAACTATTCTTTGCCTGGAGAAATTAGTTATTTGCTTGGAGGAACTATTCTTTGCTTGGAGAAATTAGTTGTTTGCTTGGAGGAACTATGCTTTGCTTGGGCAGATAGGTTATTTGCTTGGAGGAACTATTCTTTGCTTGGAGAAATTAGTTGGTTGCTTGGAGGAACTATTCTTTGCTTGGAGAAATTAGTTGTTTGCTTGGAGGAACTATTCTTTGCTTGGAGAAATTAGTTGTTTGCTTGGAGGAACTATTCTTTGCTTGGAGAAATTAGTTGTTTGCTTGGAGGAACTATTCTTTGCTTGGAGAAATTAGTTATTTGCTTGGAGGAACTATTCTTTGCTTGGAGAAATTAGTTGTTTGCCTGGAGGAACTATTCTTTGCTCGGAGAAATTAGTTGGTTGCTTGGAGGAACTATTCTTTGCCTGGAGAAATTAGTTGGTTGCTTGGAGGAACTATTCTTTGCTTGGAGAAATTAATTATTTGCTTGGAGGAACTATTCTTTGCTTGGAGAAATTAGTTGTTTGCTTGGAGGAACTATTCTTTGCTTGGAGAAATTAGTTATTTGCTTGGAGGAACTATTCTTTGCTTGGAGAAATTAGTTGTTTGCTTGGAGGAACTATTCTTTGCTTGGAGAAATTAGTTATTTGCTTGGAGGAACTATTCTTTGCTTGGAGAAATTAGTTGTTTGCTTGGAGGAACTATTCATTGCTCGGAGAAATTAGTTGGTTGCTTGGAGGAACTATTCTTTGCCTGGAGAAATTAGTTGTTTGCTTGGAGGAACTATTCTTTGCTTGGAGAAATTAGTTATTTGCTTGGAGGAACTATTCTTTGCTTGGAGAAATTAGTTATTTGCTTGGAGGAACTATGCTTTGCTTGGAGAAATTAGTTGTTTGCTTGGAGGAATTAGTTGTTTGCTTGGAGGAACTATTCTTTGCTTGGAGAAATTAGTTGTTTGCTTGGAGGAATTAGTTGTTTGCTTGGAGGAACTATTCTTTGCTTGGAGAAATTAGTTGTTTGCTTGGAGGAACTATTTTTTTGCTTGGAGAAATTAGTTGTTTGCTTGGAGGAACTATTCTTTGCCTGGAGAAATTAGTTATTTGCTTGGAGGAACTATTCTTTGCTTGGAGAAATTAGTTGTTTGCTTGGAGGAACTATGCTTTGCTTGGGCAGATAGGTTATTTGCTTGGAGGAACTATTCTTTGCTTGGAGAAATTAGTTGGTTGCTTGGAGGAACTATTCTTTGCTTGGAGAAATTAGTTGTTTGCTTGGAGGAACTATTCTTTGCTTGGAGAAATTAGTTGTTTGCTTGGAGGAACTATTCTTTGCTTGGAGAAATTAGTTGTTTGCTTGGAGGAACTATTCTTTGCTTGGAGAAATTAGTTATTTGCTTGGAGGAACTATTCTTTGCTTGGAGAAATTAGTTGTTTGCTTGGAGGAACTATTCTTTGCTCGGAGAAATTAGTTGGTTGCTTGGAGGAACTATTCTTTGCCTGGAGAAATTAGTTGTTTGCTTGGAGGAACTATTCTTTGCTTGGAGAAATTAGTTATTTGCTTGGAGGAACTATTCTTTGCTTGGAGAAATTAGTTGTTTGCTTAGAGGAACTATTCTTTGCTTGGAGAAATTAGTTATTTGCTTGGAGGAACTATTCTTTGCTTGGAGAAATTAGTTGTTTGCTTGGAGGAACTATTCTTTGCTTGGAGAAATTAGTTGGTTGCTTGGAGGAACTATTCTTTGCTTGGAGAAATTAATTATTTGCTTGGAGGAACTATTCTTAGCTTGGAGAAATTAGTTGGTTGCTTGGAGGAACTATTCTTTGCTTGGAGAAATTAATTATTTGCTTGGAGGAACTATTCTTTGCTTGGAGAAATTAGTTGTTTGCTTGGAGGAACTATTCTTTGCTTGGAGAAATTAGTTATTTGCTTGGAGGAACTATTCTTTGCTTGGAGAAATTAGTTGTTTGCTTGGAGGAACTATTCTTTGCTCGGAGAAATTAGTTGGTTGCTTGGAGGAACTATTCTTTGCCTGGAGAAATTAGTTGTTTGCTTGGAGGAACTATTCTTTGCTTGGAGAAATTAGTTGTTTGCTTGGAGGAACTATTCTTTGTTTGGGCAGATAGGTTATTTGCTTGGAGGAACTATTCTTTGCTTGGAGAAATTAGTTGTTTGCTTGGAGGAACTATTCTTTGCTTGGAGAAATTAGTTATTTGCTTGGAGGAACTATTGTTTGCTTGGAGAAATTAGTTGTTTGCTTGGAGCAACTATTCTTTGCTTGGAGAAATTAGTTGTTTGCTTGGAGGAACTATTCTTTGCTTGGAGAAATTAGTTATTTGCTTGGAGGAACTATTCTTTGCTTGGAGAAAATAGTTGGTTGCTTGGAGGAACTATTCTTTGCTTGGAGAAATTAGTTATTTGCTTGGAGGAACTATTCTTTGCTTGGAGAAATTAGTTGGTTGCTTGGAGGAACTATTCTTTGCTTGGAGAAATTAATTATTTGCTTGGAGGAACTATTCTTTGCTTGGAGAAATTAGTTATTTGCTTGGAGGAACTATTCTTTGCTTGGAGAAATTAGTTGTTTGCTTGGAGGAACTATTCTTTGCTTGGAGAAATTAGTTGTTTGCTTGGAGGAACTATTGCTTGCTTGGAGAAATTAGTTGTTTGCTTGGAGGAACTATTCTTTGCTTGGAGAAATCAGTTGTTTGCTTGGAGGAACTATTCTTTGCTTGGAGAAATTAGTTGTTTGCTTGGAGGAACTATTCTTTGCTTGGAGAAATTAGTTGTTTGCTTGGAGGAACTATTCTTTGCTTGGAGAAATTAGTTATTTGCTTGGAGGAACTATTCTTTGCTTGGAGAAATTAGTTGTTTGCTTGGAGGAACTATTCTTTGCTCGGAGAAATTAGTTGGTTGCTTGGAGGAACTATTCTTTGCCTGGAGAAATTAGTTGTTTGCTTGGAGGAACTATTCTTTGCTTGGAGAAATTAGTTATTTGCTTGGAGGAACTATTCTTTGCTTGGAGAAATTAGTTGTTTGCTTGGAGGAACTATTCTTTGCTTGGAGAAATTAGTTGTTTGCTTGGAGGAACTATTGTTTGCTCGGAGAAATTAGTTGTTTGCTTGGAGGAACTATTCTTTGCTTGGAGAAATTAGTTGGTTGCTTGGAGGAACTATTCTTTGCTTGGAGAAATTAATTATTTGCTTGGAGGAACTATTCTTTGCTTGGAGAAATTAGTTATTTGCTTGGAGGAACTATTCTTTGCTTGGAGAAATTAGTTATTTGCTTGGAGGAACTATTCTTTGCTTGGAGAAATTAGTTGTTTGCTTGGAGGAACTATTCTTTGCTTGGAGAAATTAGTTATTTGCTTGGAGGAACTATTGTTTGCTTGGAGAAATTAGTTGTTTGCTTGGAGCAACTATTCTTTGCTTGGAGAAATTAGTTGTTTGCTTGGAGGAACTATTCTTTGTTTGGGCAGATAGGTTATTTGCTTGGAGGAACTATTCTTTGCTTGGAGAAATTAGTTGTTTGCTTGGAGGAACTATTCTTTGCTTGGAGAAATTAGTTATTTGCTTGGAGGAACTATTCTTTGCTTGGAGAAATTAGTTGGTTGCTTGGAGGAACTATTCTTTGCTTGGGCAGATAGGTTATTTGCTTGGAGGAAGTATTCTTTGCTTGGAGAAATTAGTTGGTTGCTTGGAGGAACTATTCTTTGCTTGGAGAAATTAATTATTTGCTTGGAGGAACTATTCTTTGCTTGGAGAAATTAGTTGTTTGCTTGGAGGAACTATTCTTTGCTTGGAGAAATTAGTTGTTTGCTTGGAGAAACTATTTTTTTGCTTGAAAAATTAGTTGTTTGCTTGGAGGAACTATTCTTTGCCTGGAGAAATTAGTTATTTGCTTGGAGGAACTATTCTTTGCTTGGAGAAATTAGTTGTTTGCTTGGAGGAACTATGCTTTGCTTGGGCAGATAGGTTATTTGCTTGGAGGAACTATTCTTTGCTTGGAGAAATTAGTTGGTTGCTTGGAGGAACTATTCTTTGCTTGGAGAAATTAGTTGTTTGCTTGGAGGAACTATTCTTTGCTTGGAGAAATTAGTTGTTTGCTTGGAGGAACTATTCTTTGCTTGGAGAAATTAGTTGTTTGCTTGGAGGAACTATTCTTTGCTTGGAGAAATTAGTTATTTGCTTGGAGGAACTATTCTTTGCTTGGAGAAATTAGTTTGTTTGCCTGGAGGAACTATTCTTTGCTCGGAGAAATTAGTTGGTTGCTTGGAGGAACTATTCTTTGCCTGGAGAAATTAGTTGGTTGCTTGGAGGAACTATTCTTTGCTTGGAGAAATTAATTATTTGCTTGGAGGAACTATTCTTTGCTTGGAGAAATTAGTTGTTTGCTTGGAGGAACTATTCTTTGCTTGGAGAAATTAGTTATTTGCTTGGAGGAACTATTCTTTGCTTGGAGAAATTAGTTGTTTGCTTGGAGGAACTATTCTTTGCTTGGAGAAATTAGTTATTTGCTTGGAGGAACTATTCTTTGCTTGGAGAAATTAGTTGTTTGCTTGGAGGAACTATTCATTGCTCGGAGAAATTAGTTGGTTGCTTGGAGGAACTATTCTTTGCCTGGAGAAATTAGTTGTTTGCTTGGAGGAACTATTCTTTGCTTGGAGAAATTAGTTATTTGCTTGGAGGAACTATTCTTTGCTTGGAGAAATTAGTTGTTTGCTTGGAGGAACTATTCTTTGCTTGGAGAAATTAGTTGTTTGCTTGGAGGAACTATTGTTTGCTCGGAGAAATTAGTTGTTTGCTTGGAGGAACTATTCTTTGCTTGGAGAAATTAGTTGGTTGCTTGGAGGAACTATTCTTTGCTTGGAGAAATTAATTATTTGCTTGGAGGAACTATTCTTTGCTTGGAGAAATTAGTTATTTGCTTGGAGGAACTATTCTTTGCTTGGAGAAATTAGTTATTTGCTTGGAGGAACTATTCTTTGCTTGGAGAAATTAGTTGTTTGCTTGGAGGAACTATTCTTTGCTTGGAGAAATTAGTTATTTGCTTGGAGGAACTATTGTTTGCTTGGAGAAATTAGTTGTTTGCTTGGAGCAACTATTCTTTGCTTGGAGAAATTAGTTGTTTGCTTGGAGGAACTATTCTTTGTTTGGAGAAATTAGTTTGTTTGCCTGGAGGAACTATTCTTTGCTCGGAGAAATTAGTTGGTTGCTTGGAGGAACTATTCTTTGCTTGGAGAAATTAGTTGTTTGCTTGGAGGAACTATTCATTGCTCGGAGAAATTAGTTGGTTGCTTGGAGGAACTATTCTTTGCCTGGAGAAATTAGTTGTTTGCTTGGAGGAACTATTCTTTGCTTGGAGAAATTAGTTATTTGCTTGGAGGAACTATTCTTTGCTTGGAGAAATTAGTTGTTTGCTTGGAGGAACTATTCTTTGCTTGGAGAAATTAGTTGTTTGCTTGGAGGAACTATTGTTTGCTCGGAGAAATTAGTTGTTTGCTTGGAGGAACTATTCTTTGCTTGGAGAAATTAGTTGGTTGCTTGGAGGAACTATTCTTTGCTTGGAGAAATTAATTATTTGCTTGGAGGAACTATTCTTTGCTTGGAGAAATTAGTTATTTGCTTGGAGGAACTATTCTTTGCTTGGAGAAATTAGTTATTTGCTTGGAGGAACTATTCTTTGCTTGGAGAAATTAGTTGTTTGCTTGGAGGAACTATTCTTTGCTTGGAGAAATTAGTTATTTGCTTGGAGGAACTATTGTTTGCTTGGAGAAATTAGTTGTTTGCTTGGAGCAACTATTCTTTGCTTGGAGAAATTAGTTGTTTGCTTGGAGGAACTATTCTTTGTTTGGGCAGATAGGTTATTTGCTTGGAGGAACTATTCTTTGCTTGGAGAAATTAGTTGTTTGCTTGGAGGAACTATTCTTTGCTTGGAGAAATTAGTTATTTGCTTGGAGGAACTATTCTTTGCTTGGAGAAATTAGTTGGTTGCTTGGAGGAACTATTCTTTGCTTGGGCAGATAGGTTATTTGCTTGGAGGAAGTATTCTTTGCTTGGAGAAATTAGTTGGTTGCTTGGAGGAACTATTCTTTGCTTGGAGAAATTAATTATTTGCTTGGAGGAACTATTCTTTGCTTGGAGAAATTAGTTGTTTGCTTGGAGGAACTATTCTTTGCTTGGAGAAATTAGTTGTTTGCTTGGAGAAACTATTTTTTTGCTTGAAAAATTAGTTGTTTGCTTGGAGGAACTATTCTTTGCCTGGAGAAATTAGTTATTTGCTTGGAGGAACTATTCTTTGCTTGGAGAAATTAGTTGTTTGCTTGGAGGAACTATGCTTTGCTTGGGCAGATAGGTTATTTGCTTGGAGGAACTATTCTTTGCTTGGAGAAATTAGTTGGTTGCTTGGAGGAACTATTCTTTGCTTGGAGAAATTAGTTGTTTGCTTGGAGGAACTATTCTTTGCTTGGAGAAATTAGTTGTTTGCTTGGAGGAACTATTCTTTGCTTGGAGAAATTAGTTGTTTGCTTGGAGGAACTATTCTTTGCTTGGAGAAATTAGTTATTTGCTTGGAGGAACTATTCTTTGCTTGGAGAAATTAGTTTGTTTGCCTGGAGGAACTATTCTTTGCTCGGAGAAATTAGTTGGTTGCTTGGAGGAACTATTCTTTGCCTGGAGAAATTAGTTGGTTGCTTGGAGGAACTATTCTTTGCTTGGAGAAATTAATTATTTGCTTGGAGGAACTATTCTTTGCTTGGAGAAATTAGTTGTTTGCTTGGAGGAACTATTCTTTGCTTGGAGAAATTAGTTATTTGCTTGGAGGAACTATTCTTTGCTTGGAGAAATTAGTTGTTTGCTTGGAGGAACTATTCTTTGCTTGGAGAAATTAGTTATTTGCTTGGAGGAACTATTCTTTGCTTGGAGAAATTAGTTGTTTGCTTGGAGGAACTATTCATTGCTCGGAGAAATTAGTTGGTTGCTTGGAGGAACTATTCTTTGCCTGGAGAAATTAGTTGTTTGCTTGGAGGAACTATTCTTTGCTTGGAGAAATTAGTTATTTGCTTGGAGGAACTATTTTTTGCTTGGAGAAATTAGTTATTTGTTTGGAGGAACTATTCTTTGCTTGGAGAAATTAGTTGTTTGCTTGGAGGAATTAGTTGTTTGCTTGGAGGAACTATTCTTTGCTTGGAGAAATTAGTTGTTTGCTTGGAGGAATTAGTTGTTTGCTTGGAGGAACTATTCTTTGCTTGGAGAAATTAGTTGTTTGCTTGGAGGAACTATTTTTTTGCTTGGAGAAATTAGTTGTTTGCTTGGAGGAACTATTCTTTGCCTGGAGAAATTAGTTATTTGCTTGGAGGAACTATTCTTTGCTTGGAGAAATTAGTTGTTTGCTTGGAGGAACTATGCTTTGCTTGGAGAAATTAGTTATTTGCTTGGAGGAACTATTCTTTGCTTGGAGAAATTAGTTGGTTGCTTGGAGGAACTATTCTTTGCTTGGAGAAATTAGTTGTTTGCTTGGAGGAACTATTCTTTGCTTGGAGAAATTAGTTGTTTGCTTGGAGGAACTATTCTTTGCTTGGAGAAATTAGTTGTTTGCTTGGAGGAACTATTCTTTGCTTGGAGAAATTAGTTATTTGCTTGGAGGAACTATTCTTTGCTTGGAGAAATTAGTTGTTTGCTTGGAGGAACTATTCTTTGCTCGGAGAAATTAGTTGGTTGCTTGGAGGAACTATTCTTTGCTTGGAGAAATTAGTTATTTGCTTGGAGGAACTATTCTTTGCTTGGAGAAATTAGTTGGTTGCTTGGAGGAACTATTCTTTGCTTGGAGAAATTAGTTGTTTGCTTGGAGGAACTATTCTTTGCTTGGAGAAATTAGTTGTTTGCTTGGAGGAACTATTCTTTGCTTGGAGAAATTAGTTGTTTGCTTGGAGGAACTATTCTTTGCTTGGAGAAATTAGTTATTTGCTTGGAGGAACTATTCTTTGCTTGGAGAAATTAGTTGTTTGCTTGGAGGAACTATTCTTTGCTCGGAGAAATTAGTTGGTTGCTTGGAGGAACTATTCTTTGCCTGGAGAAATTAGTTGTTTGCTTGGAGGAACTATTCTTTGCTTGGAGAAATTAGTTATTTGCTTGGAGGAACTATTCTTTGCTTGGAGAAATTAGTTGTTTGCTTAGAGGAACTATTCTTTGCTTGGAGAAATTAGTTATTTGCTTGGAGGAACTATTCTTTGCTTGGAGAAATTAGTTGTTTGCTTGGAGGAACTATTCTTTGCTTGGAGAAATTAGTTGGTTGCTTGGAGGAACTATTCTTTGCTTGGAGAAATTAGTTGGTTGCTTGGAGGAACTATTCTTTGCTTGGAGAAATTAGTTGGTTGCTTGGAGGAACTATTCTTTGCTTGGAGAAATTAGTTGTTTGCTTGGAGGAACTATTCTTTGCTTGGAGAAATTAGTTGTTTGCTTGGAGGAACTATTCTTTGCTTGGAGAAATTAGTTGTTTGCTTGGAGGAACTATTCTTTGCTTGGAGAAATTAGTTATTTGCTTGGAGGAACTATTCTTTGCTTGGAGAAATTAGTTTGTTTGCCTGGAGGAACTATTCTTTGCTCGGAGAAATTAGTTGGTTGCTTGGAGGAACTATTCTTTGCCTGGAGAAATTAGTTGGTTGCTTGGAGGAACTATTCTTTGCTTGGAGAAATTAATTATTTGCTTGGAGGAACTATTCTTTGCTTGGAGAAATTAGTTGTTTGCTTGGAGGAACTATTCTTTGCTTGGAGAAATTAGTTATTTGCTTGGAGGAACTATTCTTTGCTTGGAGAAATTAGTTGTTTGCTTGGAGGAACTATTCTTTGCTTGGAGAAATTAGTTATTTGCTTGGAGGAACTATTCTTTGCTTGGAGAAATTAGTTGTTTGCTTGGAGGAACTATTCATTGCTCGGAGAAATTAGTTGGTTGCTTGGAGGAACTATTCTTTGCCTGGAGAAATTAGTTGTTTGCTTGGAGGAACTATTCTTTGCTTGGAGAAATTAGTTATTTGCTTGGAGGAACTATTCTTTGCTTGGAGAAATTAGTTGTTTGCTTGGAGGAACTATTCTTTGCTTGGAGAAATTAGTTGTTTGCTTGGAGGAACTATTGTTTGCTCGGAGAAATTAGTTGTTTGCTTGGAGGAACTATTCTTTGCTTGGAGAAATTAGTTGGTTGCTTGGAGGAACTATTCTTTGCTTGGAGAAATTAATTATTTGCTTGGAGGAACTATTCTTTGCTTGGAGAAATTAGTTATTTGCTTGGAGGAACTATTCTTTGCTTGGAGAAATTAGTTATTTGCTTGGAGGAACTATTCTTTGCTTGGAGAAATTAGTTGTTTGCTTGGAGGAACTATTCTTTGCTTGGAGAAATTAGTTATTTGCTTGGAGGAACTATTGTTTGCTTGGAGAAATTAGTTGTTTGCTTGGAGCAACTATTCTTTGCTTGGAGAAATTAGTTGTTTGCTTGGAGGAACTATTCTTTGTTTGGGCAGATAGGTTATTTGCTTGGAGGAACTATTCTTTGCTTGGAGAAATTAGTTGTTTGCTTGGAGGAACTATTCTTTGCTTGGAGAAATTAGTTATTTGCTTGGAGGAACTATTCTTTGCTTGGAGAAATTAGTTGGTTGCTTGGAGGAACTATTCTTTGCTTGGGCAGATAGGTTATTTGCTTGGAGGAAGTATTCTTTGCTTGGAGAAATTAGTTGGTTGCTTGGAGGAACTATTCTTTGCTTGGAGAAATTAATTATTTGCTTGGAGGAACTATTCTTTGCTTGGAGAAATTAGTTGTTTGCTTGGAGGAACTATTCTTTGCTTGGAGAAATTAGTTGTTTGCTTGGAGAAACTATTTTTTTGCTTGAAAAATTAGTTGTTTGCTTGGAGGAACTATTCTTTGCCTGGAGAAATTAGTTATTTGCTTGGAGGAACTATTCTTTGCTTGGAGAAATTAGTTGTTTGCTTGGAGGAACTATGCTTTGCTTGGGCAGATAGGTTATTTGCTTGGAGGAACTATTCTTTGCTTGGAGAAATTAGTTGGTTGCTTGGAGGAACTATTCTTTGCTTGGAGAAATTAGTTGTTTGCTTGGAGGAACTATTCTTTGCTTGGAGAAATTAGTTGTTTGCTTGGAGGAACTATTCTTTGCTTGGAGAAATTAGTTGTTTGCTTGGAGGAACTATTCTTTGCTTGGAGAAATTAGTTATTTGCTTGGAGGAACTATTCTTTGCTTGGAGAAATTAGTTTGTTTGCCTGGAGGAACTATTCTTTGCTCGGAGAAATTAGTTGGTTGCTTGGAGGAACTATTCTTTGCCTGGAGAAATTAGTTGGTTGCTTGGAGGAACTATTCTTTGCTTGGAGAAATTAATTATTTGCTTGGAGGAACTATTCTTTGCTTGGAGAAATTAGTTGTTTGCTTGGAGGAACTATTCTTTGCTTGGAGAAATTAGTTATTTGCTTGGAGGAACTATTCTTTGCTTGGAGAAATTAGTTGTTTGCTTGGAGGAACTATTCTTTGCTTGGAGAAATTAGTTATTTGCTTGGAGGAACTATTCTTTGCTTGGAGAAATTAGTTGTTTGCTTGGAGGAACTATTCATTGCTCGGAGAAATTAGTTGGTTGCTTGGAGGAACTATTCTTTGCCTGGAGAAATTAGTTGTTTGCTTGGAGGAACTATTCTTTGCTTGGAGAAATTAGTTATTTGCTTGGAGGAACTATTTTTTGCTTGGAGAAATTAGTTATTTGTTTGGAGGAACTATTCTTTGCTTGGAGAAATTAGTTGTTTGCTTGGAGGAATTAGTTGTTTGCTTGGAGGAACTATTCTTTGCTTGGAGAAATTAGTTGTTTGCTTGGAGGAATTAGTTGTTTGCTTGGAGGAACTATTCTTTGCTTGGAGAAATTAGTTGTTTGCTTGGAGGAACTATTTTTTTGCTTGGAGAAATTAGTTGTTTGCTTGGAGGAACTATTCTTTGCCTGGAGAAATTAGTTATTTGCTTGGAGGAACTATTCTTTGCTTGGAGAAATTAGTTGTTTGCTTGGAGGAACTATGCTTTGCTTGGAGAAATTAGTTATTTGCTTGGAGGAACTATTCTTTGCTTGGAGAAATTAGTTGGTTGCTTGGAGGAACTATTCTTTGCTTGGAGAAATTAGTTGTTTGCTTGGAGGAACTATTCTTTGCTTGGAGAAATTAGTTGTTTGCTTGGAGGAACTATTCTTTGCTTGGAGAAATTAGTTGTTTGCTTGGAGGAACTATTCTTTGCTTGGAGAAATTAGTTATTTGCTTGGAGGAACTATTCTTTGCTTGGAGAAATTAGTTGTTTGCTTGGAGGAACTATTCTTTGCTCGGAGAAATTAGTTGGTTGCTTGGAGGAACTATTCTTTGCTTGGAGAAATTAGTTATTTGCTTGGAGGAACTATTCTTTGCTTGGAGAAATTAGTTGGTTGCTTGGAGGAACTATTCTTTGCTTGGAGAAATTAGTTGTTTGCTTGGAGGAACTATTCTTTGCTTGGAGAAATTAGTTGTTTGCTTGGAGGAACTATTCTTTGCTTGGAGAAATTAGTTGTTTGCTTGGAGGAACTATTCTTTGCTTGGAGAAATTAGTTATTTGCTTGGAGGAACTATTCTTTGCTTGGAGAAATTAGTTGTTTGCTTGGAGGAACTATTCTTTGCTCGGAGAAATTAGTTGGTTGCTTGGAGGAACTATTCTTTGCCTGGAGAAATTAGTTGTTTGCTTGGAGGAACTATTCTTTGCTTGGAGAAATTAGTTATTTGCTTGGAGGAACTATTCTTTGCTTGGAGAAATTAGTTGTTTGCTTAGAGGAACTATTCTTTGCTTGGAGAAATTAGTTATTTGCTTGGAGGAACTATTCTTTGCTTGGAGAAATTAGTTGTTTGCTTGGAGGAACTATTCTTTGCTTGGAGAAATTAGTTGGTTGCTTGGAGGAACTATTCTTTGCTTGGAGAAATTAATTATTTGCTTGGAGGAACTATTCTTTGCTTGGAGAAATTAGTTGGTTGCTTGGAGGAACTATTCTTTGCTTGGAGAAATTAATTATTTGCTTGGAGGAACTATTCTTTGCTTGGAGAAATTAGTTGTTTGCTTGGAGGAACTATTCTTTCCTTGGAGAAATTAGTTATTTGCTTGGAGGAACTATTCTTTGCTTGGAGAAATTAGTTGTTTGCTTGGAGGAACTATTCTTTGCTCGGAGAAATTAGTTGGTTGCTTGGAGGAACTATTCTTTGCCTGGAGAAATTAGTTGTTTGCTTGGAGGAACTATTCTTTGCTTGGAGAAATTAGTTATTTGCTTGGAGGAACTATTCTTTGCTTGGAGAAAATAGTTGTTTGCTTGGAGGAACTATTCTTTGCTTGGAGAAATTAGTTATTTGCTTGGAGGAACTATTCTTTGCTTGGAGAAATTAGTTGGTTGCTTGGAGGAACTATTCTTTGCTTGGAGAAATTAATTATTTGCTTGGAGGAACTATTCTTTGCTTGGAGAAATTAGTTATTTGCTTAGAGGAACTATTCTTTGCTTGGAGAAATTAGTTGTTTGCTTGGAGGAACTATTCTTTGCTTGGAGAAATTAGTTGTTTGCTTGGAGGAACTATTGCTTGCTTGGAGAAATTAGTTGTTTGCTTGGAGGAACTATTCTTTGCTTGGAGAAATTAGTTGTTTGCTTGGAGGAACTATTCTTTGCTTGGAGAAATTAGTTGTTTGCTTGGAGGAACTATTCTTTGCTTGGAGAAATTAGTTGTTTGCTTGGAGGAACTATTCTTTGCTTGGAGAAATTAGTTATTTGCTTGGAGGAACTATTCTTTGCTTGGAGAAATTAGTTGTTTGCTTGGAGGAACTATTCTTTGCTCGGAGAAATTAGTTGGTTGCTTGGAGGAACTATTCTTTGCCTGGAGAAATTAGTTGTTTGCTTGGAGGAACTATTCTTTGCTTGGAGAAATTAGTTATTTGCTTGGAGGAACTATTCTTTGCTTGGAGAAATTAGTTATTTGCTTGGAGGAACTATTCTTTGCTTAGAGAAATTAGTTGTTTGCTTGGAGGAATTAGTTGTTTGCTTAGAGGAACTATTCTTTGCTTGGATAAATTAGTTGTTTGCTTGGAGGAACTATTTTTTTGCTTGGAGAAATTAGTTGTTTGCTTGGAGGAACTATTCTTTGCCTGGAGAAATTAGTTATTTGCTTGGAGGAACTATTCTTTGCTTGGAGAAATTAGTTGTTTGCTTGGAGGAACTATGCTTTGCTTGGGCAGATAGGTTATTTGCTTGGTGGAACTATTCTTTGCTTGGAGAAATTAGTTGGTTGCTTGGAGGAACTATTCTTTGCTTGGAGAAATTAGTTGTTTGCTTGGAGGAACTATTCTTTGCTTGGAGAAATTAATTGTTTGCTTGGAGGAACTATTCTTTGCTTGGAGAAATTAGTTGTTTGCTTGGAGGAACTATTCTTTGCTTGGAGAAATTAGTTATTTGCTTGGAGGAACTATTCTTTGCTTGGAGAAATTAGTTGTTTGCTTGGAGGAACTATTCTTTGCTCGGAGAAATTAGTTGGTTGCTTGGAGGAACTATTCTTTGCCTGGAGAAATTAGTTGTTTGCTTGGAGGAACTATTCTTTGCTTGGAGAAATTAGTTATTTGCTTGGAGGAACTATTCTTTGCTTGGAGAAATTAGTTGTTTGCTTAGAGGAACTATTCTTTGCTTGGAGAAATTAGTTGTTTGCTTGGAGGAACTATTGTTTGCTTGGAGAAATTAGTTGGTTGCTTGGAGGAACTATTCTTTGCTTGGAGAAATTAATTATTTGCTTGGAGGAACTATTCTTTGCTTGGAGAAATTAGTTATTTGCTTAGAGGAACTATTCTTTGCTTGGAGAAATTAGTTGTTTGCTTGGAGGAACTATTCTTTGCTTGGAGAAATTAGTTGTTTGCTTGGAGGAACTATTGCTTGCTTGGAGAAATTAGTTGTTTGCTTGGAGGAACTATTCTTTGCTTGGAGAAATTAGTTGTTTGCTTGGAGGAACTATTCTTTGCTTGGAGAAATTAGTTGTTTGCTTGGAGGAACTATTCTTTGCTTGGAGAAATTAGTTGTTTGCTTGGAGGAACTATTCTTTGCTTGGAGAAATTAGTTATTTGCTTGGAGGAACTATTCTTTGCATGGAGAAATTAGTTGTTTGCTTGGAGGAACTATTCTTTGCTCGGAGAAATTAGTTGGTTGCTTGGAGGAACTATTCTTTGCCTGGAGAAATTAGTTGTTTGCTTGGAGGAACTATTCTTTGCTTGGAGAAATTAGTTATTTGCTTGGAGGAACTTTTCTTTGCTTGGAGAAATTAGTTGTTTGCTTGGAGGAACTATTCTTTGCTTGGAGAAATTAGTTGTTTGCTTGGAGGAACTATTGTTTGCTTGGAGAAATTAGTTGTTTGCTTGGAGGAACTATTCTTTGCTTGGAGAAATTAGTTGTTTGCTTGGAGGAACTATTCTTTGTTTGGGCAGATAGGTTATTTGCTTGGAGGAACTATTCTTTGCTTGGAGAAATTAGTTGTTTGCTTGGAGGAACTATTCTTTGCTTGGAGAAATTAGTTATTTGCTTGGAGGAACTATTGTTTGCTTGGAGAAATTAGTTGTTTGCTTGGAGCAACTATTCTTTGCTTGGAGAAATTAGTTGTTTGCTTGGAGGAACTATTCTTTGCTTGGAGAAATTAGTTATTTGCTTGGAGGAACTATTCTTTGCTTGGAGAAAATAGTTGGTTGCTTGGAGGAACTATTCTTTGCTTGGAGAAATTAGTTATTTGCTTGGAGGAACTATTCTTTGCTTGGAGAAATTAGTTGGTTGCTTGGAGGAACTATTCTTTGCTTGGAGAAATTAATTATTTGCTTGGAGGAACTATTCTTTGCTTGGAGAAATTAGTTATTTGCTTGGAGGAACTATTCTTTGCTTGGAGAAATTAGTTGTTTGCTTGGAGGAACTATTCTTTGCTTGGAGAAATTAGTTGTTTGCTTGGAGGAACTATTGCTTGCTTGGAGTAATTAGTTGTTTGCTTGGAGGAACTATTCTTTGCTTGGAGAAATTAGTTGTTTGCTTGGAGGAACTATTCTTTGCTTGGAGAAATTAGTTGTTTGCTTGGAGGAACTATTCTTTGCTTGGAGAAATTAGTTGTTTGCTTGGAGGAACTATTCTTTGCTTGGAGAAATTAGTTATTTGCTTGGAGGAACTATTCTTTGCTTGGAGAAATTAGTTGTTTGCTTGGAGGAACTATTCTTTGCTCGGAGAAATTAGTTGGTTGCTTGGATGAACTATTCTTTGCCTGGAGAAATTAGTTGTTTGCTTGGAGGAACTATTCTTTGCTTGGAGAAATTAGTTATTTGCTTGGAGGAACTATTCTTTGCTTGGAGAAATTAGTTGTTTGCTTGGAGGAACTATTCTTTGCTTGGAGAAATTAGTTGTTTGCTTGGAGGAACTATTGTTTGCTCGGAGAAATTAGTTGTTTGCTTGGAGGAACTATTCTTTGCTTGGAGAAATTAGTTGGTTGCTTGGAGGAACTATTCTTTGCTTGGAGAAATTAATTATTTGCTTGGAGGAACTATTCTTTGCTTGGAGAAATTAGTTATTTGCTTGGAGGAACTATTCTTTGCTTGGAGAAATTAGTTATTTGCTTGGAGGAACTATTCTTTGCTTGGAGAAATTAGTTGTTTGCTTGGAGGAACTATTCTTTGCTTGGAGAAATTAGTTATTTGCTTGGAGGAACTATTGTTTGCTTGGAGAAATTAGTTGTTTGCTTGGAGCAACTATTCTTTGCTTGGAGAAATTAGTTGTTTGCTTGGAGGAACTATTCTTTGTTTGGGCAGATAGGTTATTTGCTTGGAGGAACTATTCTTTGCTTGGAGAAATTAGTTGTTTGCTTGGAGGAACTATTCTTTGCTTGGAGAAATTAGTTATTTGCTTGGAGGAACTATTCTTTGCTTGGAGAAATTAGTTGGTTGCTTGGAGGAACTATTCTTTGCTTGGGCAGATAGGTTATTTGCTTGGAGGAAGTATTCTTTGCTTGGAGAAATTAGTTGGTTGCTTGGAGGAACTATTCTTTGCTTGGAGAAATTAATTATTTGCTTGGAGGAACTATTCTTTGCCTGGAGAAATTAGTTATTTGCTTGGAGGAACTATTCTTTGCTTGGAGAAATTAGTTGTTTGCTTGGAGGAACTATGCTTTGCTTGGGCAGATAGGTTATTTGCTTGGTGGAACTATTCTTTGCTTGGAGAAATTAGTTGGTTGCTTGGAGGAACTATTCTTTGCTTGGAGAAATTAGTTGTTTGCTTGGAGGAACTATTCTTTGCTTGGAGAAATTAATTGTTTGCTTGGAGGAACTATTCTTTGCTTGGAGAAATTAGTTGTTTGCTTGGAGGAACTATTCTTTGCTTGGAGAAATTAGTTATTTGCTTGGAGGAACTATTCTTTGCTTGGAGAAATTAGTTGTTTGCTTGGAGGAACTATTCTTTGCTCGGAGAAATTAGTTGGTTGCTTGGAGGAACTATTCTTTGCCTGGAGAAATTAGTTGTTTGCTTGGAGGAACTATTCTTTGCTTGGAGAAATTAGTTATTTGCTTGGAGGAACTATTCTTTGCTTGGAGAAATTAGTTGTTTGCTTAGAGGAACTATTCTTTGCTTGGAGAAATTAGTTGTTTGCTTGGAGGAACTATTGTTTGCTTGGAGAAATTAGTTGGTTGCTTGGAGGAACTATTCTTTGCTTGGAGAAATTAATTATTTGCTTGGAGGAACTATTCTTTGCTTGGAGAAATTAGTTATTTGCTTAGAGGAACTATTCTTTGCTTGGAGAAATTAGTTGTTTGCTTGGAGGAACTATTCTTTGCTTGGAGAAATTAGTTGTTTGCTTGGAGGAACTATTGCTTGCTTGGAGAAATTAGTTGTTTGCTTGGAGGAACTATTCTTTGCTTGGAGAAATTAGTTGTTTGCTTGGAGGAACTATTCTTTGCTTGGAGAAATTAGTTGTTTGCTTGGAGGAACTATTCTTTGCTTGGAGAAATTAGTTGTTTGCTTGGAGGAACTATTCTTTGCTTGGAGAAATTAGTTATTTGCTTGGAGGAACTATTCTTTGCATGGAGAAATTAGTTGTTTGCTTGGAGGAACTATTCTTTGCTCGGAGAAATTAGTTGGTTGCTTGGAGGAACTATTCTTTGCCTGGAGAAATTAGTTGTTTGCTTGGAGGAACTATTCTTTGCTTGGAGAAATTAGTTATTTGCTTGGAGGAACTTTTCTTTGCTTGGAGAAATTAGTTGTTTGCTTGGAGGAACTATTCTTTGCTTGGAGAAATTAGTTGTTTGCTTGGAGGAACTATTGTTTGCTTGGAGAAATTAGTTGTTTGCTTGGAGGAACTATTCTTTGCTTGGAGAAATTAGTTGTTTGCTTGGAGGAACTATTCTTTGTTTGGGCAGATAGGTTATTTGCTTGGAGGAACTATTCTTTGCTTGGAGAAATTAGTTGTTTGCTTGGAGGAACTATTCTTTGCTTGGAGAAATTAGTTATTAGCTCGCATATGTACATAGAAGCAGCGAGCTTATGATCTCGGCCTGTCCGTCCGTCCGGCACGACGCTCGGCTTTAATTGCATTCAACCACGAAGCAACATAGAAGCATGTTTAAATCAACTCTAAACAAAGCTAAGAGGAAGCACCACAAAATTCGCTTGCTTCCAACAGAAAATTTATGGATCAAATTACATACAACATAAAACAAGATACCAAATAATTTGAACCCTGTAGTATAAGAAAACTTGGCAACGCCAATTAGGTTTTTGAACTGTAGCAGAGTCTTTTTAATACAAATTTAAATCCATTCAACTTAAATAATTTTAAATAATTTTGAGGTTTGATATGTATTGCGCAACATAAAAACAAGTTTCAACGTAATTGTCTTGGTTTTAATACCAAATTTATATATATGGTTTTTTATCCCTTTTCGAAATATAAAACGAGTTGACAACGCAAATGAGTTTTTCGATCTGCGTCAGAGTTTTGTTAATCGAAATTGAAATCAATTCAACATAAATCAATATTTAAGAGAAAGTATAAGAAAATTTGCTTGCTTCCAACAGAATATTTTTGGATCAAATGCCATACAACATAAAACAATATTTAAGAAAAAGTATAAGCAAATTCGCTTGCTTCCAACAGAAAATTTTTGGATCAAATGCCATTCAACATAAATCAATATTTAAGAGAAAGTATAAAAAAATTAGCTTGCTTCCAACAGAAAATTTTTGGATCAAATGCCATTAAACATAAATCAATATTTAAGAGAAAGTATAAGAAAATTTGCTTGCTTCCAACAGAATATTTTTGGATCAAATGCCATTCAACATAAATCAATATTTAAGAGAAAGTATAAGAAAATTTGCTTGCTTCCAACAGAATATTTTTGGATCAAATGCCATTCAACATAAATTAATATTTAAGAGAAAGTATAAGAAAATGTGCTTGCTTCCAACAGAATATTTTTGGATCAAACGCCATTCAACATAAATCAATATAAACGAGAAAGTATAAGAAAATTTGCTTGCTTCCAACAGAATATTTTTGGATCAAATGCCATACAACATAAAACAATATTTAAGAAGAAGTATAAGCAAATTCGCTTGCTTCCAACAGAATATTTTTGGATCAAATGCCATTCAACATAAATCAATATTTAAGAGAAAGTATAAGAAAATTTGCTTGCTTCCAACAGAATATTTTTGGATCAAATGCCATTAAACATAAATCAATATTTAAGAGAAAGTATAAGAAAATTTGCTTGCTTCCAACAGAATATTTTTGGATCAAATGCCATTAAACATAAATCAATATTTAAGAGAAAGTATAAGAAAATTTGCTTGCTTCCAACAGAATATTTTTGGATCAAATGTCATTCAACATAAATCAATATTTAAGAGAAAGTATAAGAAAATTTGCTTGCTTCCAACAGAATATTTTTGGGTCAAATGCCATTCAACATAAATCAACAACTCCAAAGGGTTAAGAGAGTATAAGAAAATTTGCTTGCTTCCAACAGAATATTTTTGGATCAAATGCCATTCAACATAAATCAATATTTAAGAGAAAGTATAAGAAAATTCGCTTGCTTCCAACAGAAAATTTTTGGATCAAATGCCATTCAACATAAATCAATATTTAAGAGAAAGTATAAGAAAATTTGCTTGCTTCCAACAGAATATTTTTGGATCAAATGCCATTCAACATAAATCAATATTTAAGAGAAAGTATAAGAAAATGTGCTTGCTTCCAACAGAATATTTTTGGATCAAATGCCATACAACATAAAACAATATTTAAGAGAAAGTATAAGCAAATTGACTTGCTTCCAACAGAATATTTTTGGATCAAACGCCATTCAACATAAATCAATATAAACGAGAAAGTATAAGAAAATTTGCTTGCTTCCAACAGAATATTTTTGGATCAAATGCCATACAACATAAAACAATATTTAAGAAGAAGTATAAGCAAATTCGCTTGCTTCCAACAGAATATTTTTGGATCAAATGCCATTCAACATAAATCAATATTTAAGAGAAAGTATAAGAAAATTTGCTTGCTTCCAACAGAATATTTTTGGATCAAATGCCATTAAACATAAATCAATATTTAAGAGAAAGTATAAGAAAATTTGCTTGCTTCCAACAGAATATTTTTGGATCAAATGCCATTAAACATAAATCAATATTTAAGAGAAAGTATAAGAAAATTTGCTTGCTTCCAACAGAATATTTTTGGATCAAATGCCATTCAACATAAATCAATATTTAAGAGAAAGTATAAGAAAATTTGCTTGCTTCCAACAGAATATTTTTGGATCAAATGCCATTCAACATAAATTAATATTTAAGAGAAAGTATAAGAAAATGTGCTTGCTTCCAACAGAATATTTTTGGATCAAACGCCATTCAACATAAATCAATATAAACGAGAAAGTATAAGAAAATTTGCTTGCTTCCAACAGAATATTTTTGGATCAAATGCCATACAACATAAAACAATATTTAAGAAGAAGTATAAGCAAATTCGCTTGCTTCCAACAGAATATTTTTGGATCAAATGCCATTCAACATAAATCAATATTTAAGAGAAAGTATAAGAAAATTTGCTTGCTTCCAACAGAATATTTTTGGATCAAATGCCATTAAACATAAATCAATATTTAAGAGAAAGTATAAGAAAATTTGCTTGCTTCCAACAGAATATTTTTGGATCAAATGCCATTAAACATAAATCAATATTTAAGAGAAAGTATAAGAAAATTTGCTTGCTTCCAACAGAATATTTTTGGATCAAATGTCATTCAACATAAATCAATATTTAAGAGAAAGTATAAGAAAATTTGCTTGCTTCCAACAGAATATTTTTGGGTCAAATGCCATTCAACATAAATCAACAACTCCAAAGGGTTAAGAGAGTATAAGAAAATTTGCTTGCTTCCAACAGAATATTTTTGGATCAAATGCCATTCAACATAAATCAATATTTAAGAGAAAGTATAAGAAAATTCGCTTGCTCACAACAGAATATTTTGGGATCAAATGCCATTCAACATAAATCAATATTTAAGAGAAAGTATAAGAAAATTTGCTTGCTTCCAACAGAATATTTTTGGATCAAATGCCATTCAACATAAATCAATATTTAAGAGAAAGTATAAGAAAATGTGCTTGCTTCCAACAGAATATTTTTGGATCAAATGCCATACAACATAAAACAATATTTAAGAGAAAGTATAAGCAAATTGACTTGCTTCCAACAGAATATTTTTGGATCAAACGCCATTCAACATAAATCAATATAAACGAGAAAGTATAAGAAAATTTGCTTGCTTCCAACAGAATATTTTTGGATCAAATGCCATACAACATAAAACAATATTTAAGAAGAAGTATAAGCAAATTCGCTTGCTTCCAACAGAATATTTTTGGATCAAATGCCATTCAACATAAATCAATATTTAAGAGAAAGTATAAGAAAATTTGCTTGCTTCCAACAGAATATTTTTGGATCAAATGCCATTAAACATAAATCAATATTTAAGAGAAAGTATAAGAAAATTTGCTTGCTTCCAACAGAATATTTTTGGATCAAATGCCATTAAACATAAATCAATATTTAAGAGAAAGTATAAGAAAATTTGCTTGCTTCCAACAGAATATTTTTGGATCAAATGTCATTCAACATAAATCAATATTTAAGAGAAAGTATAAGAAAATTTGCTTGCTTCCAACAGAATATTTTTGGGTCAAATGCCATTCAACATAAATCAACAACTCCAAAGGGTTAAGAGAGTATAAGAAAATTTGCTTGCTTCCAACAGAATATTTTTGGATCAAATGCCATACAACATAAAACAATATTTAAGAAGAAGTATAAGCAAATTTGCTTGCTTCCAACAGAATATTTTTGGATCAAATGCCATTCAACATAAATCAATATTTAAGAGAAAGTATAAGAAAATTTGCTTGCTTCCAACAGAATATTTTTGGATCAAATGCCATTCAACATAAATTAATATTTAAGAGAAAGTATAAGAAAATGTGCTTGCTTCCAACAGAATATTTTTGGATCAAATGCCATTCAACATAAATCAATATTTAAGAGAAAGTATAAGAAAATTCGCTTGCTCACAACAGAATATTTTGGGATCAAATTCCATACAACATAAATCAATATTTAAAAGAAAGTATAAGAAAATTTGCTTGCTTCCAACAAAATATTTTTGGATCAAATTACATACAACATTAAACCAGATACAAAGTTATTTAAACCCAGCAGCCTAAGAAATCTTGGCAACGTAATTGCTTTTCGATCAACATTATAGTCTTTTCAATCGAAATATAAATCCATTCAACATTAATCAATATTTAAGATTAATCATCAGAAGATTTTTCGATTTTTTTAAGTTTTGTAATCAGAATTTAAATCAAAACAATATAAATCATATTCAATCATACAATTGTGAAACACCAAATCCTTTTTAAAGGAAATCGGATAAATTTGGTCAATTTAATCAACACGTTTAAAAACCGAAATACTGTAACTTTAAAGAGAGGTTTTAAATTCTTTTGCGTGCTTTCCACGTGTTAATTTACTATACTGTCTAAAACAATATGCTTTCGTAGAACGTTTTTTTGTTTGGAAAGTGCGGTTGACGTCGATTTTATCAATTAGTTTTTAAAAATCATCTCAACTATTAATTGAACTGATTATGAAGCATAGTATGACATGCCCCAATTAAGGCGTTTAAGAACTTGTTTTTGAACCAGTGACGTTATATAGTATTTGTAAAAAATTATTGACTTTTAAGTGTTCGAAGTAAGATACTGAATTCAGTGACAATCATTTACAATGATTAAAAATCGCCCATGTAAATAAATTACAAAGTCATTTCTGTATGTATTAACCAATTAACGGGATCAATCTTCAACATTGAAATGTATCCACAAGTGTAACTAATGATTACGTGTAACATATCTTTTTGACAAACGCCTGTTTCCAAAAAGTTTGAACTTCTAACTAGTTTCAACGCAAACGATAGTTGCAGCAATTTTACAGCTGTGTTTTTAGGATGATAGCAAACAACATGTGAAACAAAGTCCAATGTGCAAGGCTAATCTTAGGCAACAATATGCGTTTGAAGCGACATCACATTAATCTGAATTAGTTTGCCCAGCATACATACTTTAAAACACAGCCTGTACAGTAGCGCTATAGTACTGCGTTAGCGTTACTGTAGCGTTATACAGTAGCTATCAAACAGTAGCGTTATGTAGTATTTGTTAAAGATGGTTGATTTCTAAATGTTCGATCTTATATATGGGATTCAGTAAAGATCATTTACGATGATTGGAAATCGCCATTTTAGCCAAATTACAAAGTCACTTCTGTATGTATTATCCAATTAACTTGATCAGTTACCAGTCATCAACATTGGCATGTATTGACAAGTGTAACTGGTGATTAGGTGCAATATATATTTTTGGTTAGAAAAGTGGGTTTAGTAATGTTCAGGAACCGAGCTATGCGAGGTAAGTAAGAGTAAGATACCGAGCTATGCGAGGTAGATAGGAGTCTGATACTGAGTTATACGAAGTAGATAGGAGTATAATACCGAGCAATGAGAGCTAGGTAGCAGTCAAAAACTGAAAAATGCGTGGTAGGTATAAGTAGGATACCGAGCTATTCAAGGTAGTGAGGAGTAGGATACCGATCTAACTATGGACACTATTTGGGTGCCAAACCTTCAGCTAAAAGTTAACAGCGGCGAGAAGGGGGAAGCAGGAGAAAGTCGAGTTTTCCACTTTTCTTCCCTTATTTCTCGCGAAACCGATCAGAACATAGGCGGCTTACATTGGAGCACCAGGAAATTAACATTGCGCTGGTGTTAGAATTTTCACGAAAAGGAAACTTGAGATTAATATTTGAAAGTCCAAACTCACGCCCGTTTCTTTAACTTTCCCATCTACTTTTGACCCACAAGACCTCAATTGGCAGAGCTAAAATTATGATTTTCGTAATCAGCATGATCAAATTAGTATATTTGTAAAATTACAGCTCTTAACTCGTTTGGCACACAAATAGGGTCCATTGTAATCTAGGTAGGTAGGAGTAAAATACCGAGCTATTCAAGGTAATGAGTAGGATATCGAGCTCAGCGAGGTAGTTAGGAATATTATATCGAGCTCAGCGAGGTAGTTAGGAGTAGGATATCGAGCCATGCGAGGTAGTTAGGTGTAGGATACCGAGCCATGCGAGGTTGGTAGAAGTAGGATAGATCTATGTGAGGTGGGTGCTGGTAAATTCAGTTGTTGCTGCACTGTGAAATTAGTAAAATTTGGCTTGGCGAGCTTTGTCAACGTTTACAACGTTTTATTTGCTTGGAGGAACTATTGTTTGCTTGGAGAAATTAGTTGTTTGCTTGGAGCAACTATTCTTTGCTTGGAGAAATTAGTTGTTTGCTTGGAGGAACTATTCTTTGCTTGGAGAAATTAGTTATTTGCTTGGAGGAACTATTCTTTGCTTGGAGAAAATAGTTGGTTGCTTGGAGGAACTATTCTTTGCTTGGAGAAATTAGTTATTTGCTTGGAGGAACTATTCTTTGCTTGGAGAAATTAGTTGGTTGCTTGGAGGAACTATTCTTTGCTTGGAGAAATTAATTATTTGCTTGGAGGAACTATTCTTTGCTTGGAGAAATTAGTTATTTGCTTGGAGGAACTATTCTTTGCTTGGAGAAATTAGTTGTTTGCTTGGAGGAACTATTCTTTGCTTGGAGAAATTAGTTGTTTGCTTGGAGGAACTATTGCTTGCTTGGAGTAATTAGTTGTTTGCTTGGAGGAACTATTCTTTGCTTGGAGAAATTAGTTGTTTGCTTGGAGGAACTATTCTTTGCTTGGAGAAATTAGTTGTTTGCTTGGAGGAACTATTCTTTGCTTGGAGAAATTAGTTGTTTGCTTGGAGGAACTATTCTTTGCTTGGAGAAATTAGTTATTTGCTTGGAGGAACTATTCTTTGCTTGGAGAAATTAGTTGTTTGCTTGGAGGAACTATTCTTTGCTCGGAGAAATTAGTTGGTTGCTTGGAGGAACTATTCTTTGCCTGGAGAAATTAGTTGTTTGCTTGGAGGAACTATTCTTTGCTTGGAGAAATTAGTTATTTGCTTGGAGGAACTATTCTTTGCTTGGAGAAATTAGTTGTTTGCTTGGAGGAACTATTCTTTGCTTGGAGAAATTAGTTGTTTGCTTGGAGGAACTATTGTTTGCTCGGAGAAATTAGTTGTTTGCTTGGAGGAACTATTCTTTGCTTGGAGAAATTAGTTGGTTGCTTGGAGGAACTATTCTTTGCTTGGAGAAATTAATTATTTGCTTGGAGGAACTATTCTTTGCTTGGAGAAATTAGTTATTTGCTTGGAGGAACTATTCTTTGCTTGGAGAAATTAGTTATTTGCTTGGAGGAACTATTCTTTGCTTGGAGAAATTAGTTGTTTGCTTGGAGGAACTATTCTTTGCTTGGAGAAATTAGTTATTTGCTTGGAGGAACTATTGTTTGCTTGGAGAAATTAGTTGTTTGCTTGGAGCAACTATTCTTTGCTTGGAGAAATTAGTTGTTTGCTTGGAGGAACTATTCTTTGTTTGGGCAGATAGGTTATTTGCTTGGAGGAACTATTCTTTGCTTGGAGAAATTAGTTGTTTGCTTGGAGGAACTATTCTTTGCTTGGAGAAATTAGTTATTTGCTTGGAGGAACTATTCTTTGCTTGGAGAAATTAGTTGGTTGCTTGGAGGAACTATTCTTTGCTTGGGCAGATAGGTTATTTGCTTGGAGGAAGTATTCTTTGCTTGGAGAAATTAGTTGGTTGCTTGGAGGAACTATTCTTTGCTTGGAGAAATTAATTATTTGCTTGGAGGAACTATTCTTTGCTTGGAGAAATTAGTTGTTTGCTTGGAGGAACTATTCTTTGCTTGGAGAAATTAGTTGTTTGCTTGGAGGAACTATTCTTTGCTTGGAGAAATTAGTTATTTGCTTGGAGGAACTATTCTTTGCTTGGAGAAATTAGTTGGTTGCTTGGAGGAACTATTCTTTGCTTGGAGAAATTAATTATTTGCTTGGAGGAACTATTCTTTGCTTGGAGAAATTAGTTATTTGCTTGGAGGAACTATTCTTTGCTTGGAGAAATTAGTTGTTTGCTTGGAGGAACTATTCTTTGCTTGGAGAAATTAGTTGTTTGCTTGGAGGAACTATTCTTTGCTTGGAGAAATTAGTTATTTGCTTGGAGGAACTATTCTTTGCTTGGAGAAATTAGTTGTTTGCTTGGGGGATCTATTCTTTGCTTGGAGAAATTAGTTGTTTGCTTGGAGGAACTATTCTTTGCTTGGAGAAATTAGTTATTTGCTTGGAGGAACTATTCTTTGCTAGGAGAAATTAGTTATTTGCTTGGAGGAACTATTCTTTGCTTGGAAAAATTAGTTGTTTGCTTGGAGGAACTATTCTTTGCTCGGAGAAATTAGTTGGTTGCTTGGAGGAACTATTCTTTGCTTGGAGAAATTAGTTATTTGCTTGGAGGAACTATTCTTTGCTTGGAGAAATTAGTTGTTTGCTTGGAGGAATTAGTTGTTTGCTTGGAGGAACTATTCTTTGCTTGGAGAAATTAGTTGTTTGCTTGGAGGAACTATTTTTTTGCTTGGAGAAATTAGTTGTTTGCTTGGAGGAACTATTCTTTGCCTGGAGAAATTAGTTATTTGCTTGGAGGAACTATTCTTTGCTTGGAGAAATTAGTTGTTTGCTTGGAGGAATTATGCTTTGCTTGGGCAGATAGGTTATTTGCTTGGAGGAACTATTCTTTGCTTGGAGAAATTAGTTGGTTGCTTGGAGGAACTATTCTTTGCTTGGAGAAATTAATTATTTGCTTGGAGGAACTATTCTTTGCTTGGAGAAATTAGTTGTTTGCTTGGAGGAACTATTCTTTGCTTGGAGAAATTAGTTATTTGCTTGGAGGAACTATTCTTTGCTTGGAGAAATTAGTTGGTTGCTTGGAGGAACTATTCTTTGCTTGGGCAGATAGGTTATTTGCTTGGAGGAACTATTCTTTGCTTGGAGAAATTAGTTGGTTGCTTGGAGGAACTATTCTTTGCTTGGAGAAATTAATTATTTGCTTGGAGGAACTATTCTTTGCTTGGAAAAATTAGTTATTTGCTTAGAGGAACTATTCTTTGCTTGGAGAAATTAGTTGTTTGCTTGGAGGAACTATTCTTTGCTTGGAGAAATTAGTTGTTTGCTTGGAGGAACTATTCTTTGCTTGGAGAAATTAGTTATTTGCTTGGAGGAACTATTCTTTGCTTGGAGAAATTAGTTGTTTGCTTGGAGGAACTATTCTTTGCTCGGAGAAATTAGTTGGTTGCTTGGAGGTACTATTCTTTGCTTGGAGAAATTAGTTATTTGCTTGGAGGAACTATTCTTTGCTTGGAGAAATTAGTTGTTTGCTTGGAGGAACTATTCTTTGCTTGGAGAAATTAGTTGTTTGCTTGGAGGAACTATGCTTTGCTTGGGCAGATAGGTTATTTGCTTGGAGGAACTATTCTTTGCTTGGAGAAATTAGTTGTTTGCTTGGAGGAACTATTTTTTTGCTTGGAGAAATTAGTTGTTTGCTTGGAGGAACTATTCTTTGCCTGGAGAAATTAGTTATTTGCTTGGAGGAACTATTCTTTGCTTGGAGAAATTAGTTGTTTGCTTGGAGGAACTATGCTTTTCTTGGGCAGATAGGTTATTTGCTTGGAGGAACTATTCTTTGCTTGGAGAAATTAGTTGGTTGCTTGGAGGAACTATTCTTTGCTTGGAGAAATTAATTATTTGCTTGGAGGAACTATTCTTTGCTTGGAGAAATTAGTTGTTTGCTTGGAGGAACTATTCTTTGTTTGGGCAGATAGGTTATTTGCTTGGAGGAACTATTCTTTGCTTGGAAAAATTAGTTATTTGCTTGGAGGAACTATTCTTTGCTTGGAGAAATTAGTTGTTTGCTTGGAGGAACTATTGCTTGCTTGGAGAAATTAGTTGTTTGCTTGGAGGAACTATTCTTTGCTTGGAGAAATTAGTTGTTTGCTTGGAGGAACTATTCTTTGCTTGGGCAGATAGGTTATTTGCTTGGAGGAACTATTCTTTGCTTGGAGAAATTAGTTGGTTGCTTGGAGGATCTATTCTTTGCTTGGAGAAATTAATTATTTGCTTGGAGGAACTATTCTTTGCTTGGAGAAATTAGTTATTTGCTTTGAGGAACTATTCTTTGCTTGGAGAAATTAGTTGTTTGCTTGGAGGAACTATTCTTTGCTTGGAGAAATTAATTGTTTGCTTGGAGGAACTATTCTTTGCTTGGAGAAATTAGTTATTTGCTTGGAGGAACTATTCTTTGCTTGGAGAAATTAGTTGTTTGCTTGGAGGAACTATTCTTTGCTCGGAGAAATTAGTTATTTGCTTGGAGGAACTATTCTTTGCTTGGTGAAATTAGTTGTTTGCTTGGAGGAACTATTCTTTGCTTGGAGAAATTAGTTGTTTGCTTGAAGGAACTATTCTTTGCTTGGAGAAATTAGTTGTTTGCTTGGAGGAACTATTCTTTGCTTGGAGAAATTAGTTGTTTGCTTGAAGGAACTATTCTTTGCTTGGAGAAATTAGTTGTTTGCTTGGAGGAACTATTCTTTGCTTGGAGAAATTAGTTATTTGCTTGGAGGAACTATTCTTTGCTTGGAGAAATTAGTTGTTTGCTTGGAGGAACTATTCTTTGCTCGGAGAAATTAGTTATTTGCTTGGAGGAACTATTCTTTGCTTGGTGAAATTAGTTATTTGCTTGGAGGAACTATTCTTTGCTTGGAGAAATTAGTTGTTTGCTTGAAGGAACTATTCTTTGCTTGGAGAAATTAGTTGTTTGCTTGGAGGAACTATTCTTTGCTTGGAGAAATTAGTTGTTTGCTTGGAGGAACTATTGTTTGCTTGGAGAAATTAGTTGTTTGCTTGGAGGAACTATTCTTTGCTTGGAGAAATTAGTTGTTTGCTTGGAGGAACTATTCTTTGCTTGGAGAAATTAGTTGTTTGCTTGGAGGAACTATTCTTTGCTTGGAGAAATTAGTTATTTGCTTGGAGGAACTATTCTTTGTTTGGGCAGATAGGTTATTTGCTTGGAGGAACTATTCTTTGCTTGGAGAAATTAGTTGTTTGCTTGGAGGAACTATTCTTTGCTTGGAGAAATTAGTTATTTGCTTGGAGGAACTATTCTTTGCTTGGAGAAATTAGTTGGTTGCTTGGAGGAACTATTCTTTGCTTGGGCAGATAGGTTATTTGCTTGGAGGAACTATTCTTTGCTTGGAGAAATTAGTTGGTTGCTTGGAGGAACTATTCTTTGCTTGGAGAAATTAATTATTTGCTTGGAGGAACTATTCTTTGCTTGGAAAAATTAGTTATTTGCTTGGAGGAACTATTCTTTGCTTGGAGAAATTAGTTGTTTGCTTGGAGGAACTATTCTTTGCTTGGAGAAATTAGTTGTTTGCTTGGAGGAACTATTCTTTGCTTGGAGAAATTAGTTATTTGCTTGGAGGAACTATTCTTTGCTTGGAGAAATTAGTTGTTTGCTTGGAGGAACTATTCTTTGCTTGGAGAAATTAGTTATTTGCTTGGAGGAACTATTCTTTGCTTGGAGAAATTAGTTGGTTGCTTGGAGGAACTATTCTTTGCTTGGAGAAATTAGTTATTTGCTTGGAGGAACTATTCTTTGCTTGGAGAAATTAGTTGTTTGCTTGGAGGAACTATTCTTTGCTTGGAGAAATTAGTTGTTTGCTTGGAGGAACTATGCTTTGCTTGGGCAGATAGGTTATTTGCTTGGAGGAACTATTCTTTGCTTGGAGAAATTAGTTGTTTGCTTGGAGGAACTATTCTTTGCTTGGAGAAATTAGTTGTTTGCTTGGAGGAACTATTGCTTGCTTGGAGAAATTAGTTGTTTGCTTGGAGGAACTATTCTTTGCTTGGAGAAATTAGTTGTTTGCTTGGAGGAACTATTCTTTGCTTGGAGAAATTAGTTGTTTGCTTGGAGGAACTATTCTTTGCTTGGAGAAATTAGTTGTTTGCTTGGAGGAACTATTCTTTGCTTGGAGAAATTAGTTGTTTGCTTGGAGGAACTATTGTTTGCTTGGAGAAATTAGTTGTTTGCTTGGAGGAACTATTCTTTGCTTGGAGAAATTAGTTGTTTGCTTGGAGGAACTATTCTTTGCTTGGAGAAATTAGTTGTTTGCTTGGAGGAACTATTCTTTGCTTGGAGAAATTAGTTATTTGCTTGGAGGAACTATTCTTTGTTTGGGCAGATAGGTTATTTGCTTGGAGGAACTATTCTTTGCTTGGAGAAATTAGTTGTTTGCTTGGAGGAACTATTCTTTGCTTGGAGAAATTAGTTATTTGCTTGGAGGAACTATTCTTTGCTTGGAGAAATTAGTTATTTGCTTGGAGGAACTATTCTTTGCTTGGAGAAATTAGTTATTTGCTTGGAGGAACTATTCTTTGCTTGGAGAAATTAGTTGGTTGCTTGGAGGAACTATTCTTTGCTTGGAGAAATTAATTATTTGCTTGGAGGAACTATTCTTTGCTTGGAAAAATTAGTTATTTGCTTAGAGGAACTATTCTTTGCTTGGAGAAATTAGTTGTTTGCTTGGAGGAACTATTCTTTGCTTGGAGAAATTAGTTGTTTGCTTGGAGGAACTATTCTTTGCTTGGAGAAATTAGTTATTTGCTTGGAGGAACTATTCTTTGCTTGGAGAAATTAGTTGTTTGCTTGGAGGAACTATTCTTTGCTCGGAGAAATTAGTTGGTTGCTTGGAGGTACTATTCTTTGCTTGGAGAAATTAGTTATTTGCTTGGAGGAACTATTCTTTGCTTGGAGAAATTAGTTGTTTGCTTGGAGGAACTATTCTTTGCTTGGAGAAATTAGTTGTTTGCTTGGAGGAACTATGCTTTGCTTGGGCAGATAGGTTATTTGCTTGGAGGAACTATTCTTTGCTTGGAGAAATTAGTTGTTTGCTTGGAGGAACTATTTTTTTGCTTGGAGAAATTAGTTGTTTGCTTGGAGGAACTATTCTTTGCCTGGAGAAATTAGTTATTTGCTTGGAGGAACTATTCTTTGCTTGGAGAAATTAGTTGTTTGCTTGGAGGAACTATGCTTTTCTTGGGCAGATAGGTTATTTGCTTGGAGGAACTATTCTTTGCTTGGAGAAATTAGTTGGTTGCTTGGAGGAACTATTCTTTGCTTGGAGAAATTAATTATTTGCTTGGAGGAACTATTCTTTGCTTGGAGAAATTAGTTGTTTGCTTGGAGGAACTATTCTTTGTTTGGGCAGATAGGTTATTTGCTTGGAGGAACTATTCTTTGCTTGGAAAAATTAGTTATTTGCTTGGAGGAACTATTCTTTGCTTGGAGAAATTAGTTGTTTGCTTGGAGGAACTATTGCTTGCTTGGAGAAATTAGTTGTTTGCTTGGAGGAACTATTCTTTGCTTGGAGAAATTAGTTGTTTGCTTGGAGGAACTATTCTTTGCTTGGGCAGATAGGTTATTTGCTTGGAGGAACTATTCTTTGCTTGGAGAAATTAGTTGGTTGCTTGGAGGATCTATTCTTTGCTTGGAGAAATTAATTATTTGCTTGGAGGAACTATTCTTTGCTTGGAGAAATTAGTTATTTGCTTTGAGGAACTATTCTTTGCTTGGAGAAATTAGTTGTTTGCTTGGAGGAACTATTCTTTGCTTGGAGAAATTAATTGTTTGCTTGGAGGAACTATTCTTTGCTTGGAGAAATTAGTTATTTGCTTGGAGGAACTATTCTTTGCTTGGAGAAATTAGTTGTTTGCTTGGAGGAACTATTCTTTGCTCGGAGAAATTAGTTATTTGCTTGGAGGAACTATTCTTTGCTTGGTGAAATTAGTTGTTTGCTTGGAGGAACTATTCTTTGCTTGGAGAAATTAGTTGTTTGCTTGAAGGAACTATTCTTTGCTTGGAGAAATTAGTTGTTTGCTTGGAGGAACTATTCTTTGCTTGGAGAAATTAGTTGTTTGCTTGAAGGAACTATTCTTTGCTTGGAGAAATTAGTTGTTTGCTTGGAGGAACTATTCTTTGCTTGGAGAAATTAGTTATTTGCTTGGAGGAACTATTCTTTGCTTGGAGAAATTAGTTGTTTGCTTGGAGGAACTATTCTTTGCTCGGAGAAATTAGTTATTTGCTTGGAGGAACTATTCTTTGCTTGGTGAAATTAGTTATTTGCTTGGAGGAACTATTCTTTGCTTGGAGAAATTAGTTGTTTGCTTGAAGGAACTATTCTTTGCTTGGAGAAATTAGTTGTTTGCTTGGAGGAACTATTCTTTGCTTGGAGAAATTAGTTGTTTGCTTGGAGGAACTATTGTTTGCTTGGAGAAATTAGTTGTTTGCTTGGAGGAACTATTCTTTGCTTGGAGAAATTAGTTGTTTGCTTGGAGGAACTATTCTTTGCTTGGAGAAATTAGTTGTTTGCTTGGAGGAACTATTCTTTGCTTGGAGAAATTAGTTATTTGCTTGGAGGAACTATTCTTTGTTTGGGCAGATAGGTTATTTGCTTGGAGGAACTATTCTTTGCTTGGAGAAATTAGTTGTTTGCTTGGAGGAACTATTCTTTGCTTGGAGAAATTAGTTATTTGCTTGGAGGAACTATTCTTTGCTTGGAGAAATTAGTTGGTTGCTTGGAGGAACTATTCTTTGCTTGGGCAGATAGGTTATTTGCTTGGAGGAACTATTCTTTGCTTGGAGAAATTAGTTGGTTGCTTGGAGGAACTATTCTTTGCTTGGAGAAATTAATTATTTGCTTGGAGGAACTATTCTTTGCTTGGAAAAATTAGTTATTTGCTTGGAGGAACTATTCTTTGCTTGGAGAAATTAGTTGTTTGCTTGGAGGAACTATTCTTTGCTTGGAGAAATTAGTTGTTTGCTTGGAGGAACTATTCTTTGCTTGGAGAAATTAGTTATTTGCTTGGAGGAACTATTCTTTGCTTGGAGAAATTAGTTGTTTGCTTGGAGGAACTATTCTTTGCTTGGAGAAATTAGTTATTTGCTTGGAGGAACTATTCTTTGCTTGGAGAAATTAGTTGGTTGCTTGGAGGAACTATTCTTTGCTTGGAGAAATTAGTTATTTGCTTGGAGGAACTATTCTTTGCTTGGAGAAATTAGTTGTTTGCTTGGAGGAACTATTCTTTGCTTGGAGAAATTAGTTGTTTGCTTGGAGGAACTATGCTTTGCTTGGGCAGATAGGTTATTTGCTTGGAGGAACTATTCTTTGCTTGGAGAAATTAGTTGTTTGCTTGGAGGAACTATTCTTTGCTTGGAGAAATTAGTTGTTTGCTTGGAGGAACTATTGCTTGCTTGGAGAAATTAGTTGTTTGCTTGGAGGAACTATTCTTTGCTTGGAGAAATTAGTTGTTTGCTTGGAGGAACTATTCTTTGCTTGGAGAAATTAGTTGTTTGCTTGGAGGAACTATTCTTTGCTTGGAGAAATTAGTTGTTTGCTTGGAGGAACTATTCTTTGCTTGGAGAAATTAGTTGTTTGCTTGGAGGAACTATTGTTTGCTTGGAGAAATTAGTTGTTTGCTTGGAGGAACTATTCTTTGCTTGGAGAAATTAGTTGTTTGCTTGGAGGAACTATTCTTTGCTTGGAGAAATTAGTTGTTTGCTTGGAGGAACTATTCTTTGCTTGGAGAAATTAGTTATTTGCTTGGAGGAACTATTCTTTGTTTGGGCAGATAGGTTATTTGCTTGGAGGAACTATTCTTTGCTTGGAGAAATTAGTTGTTTGCTTGGAGGAACTATTCTTTGCTTGGAGAAATTAGTTATTTGCTTGGAGGAACTATTCTTTGCTTGGAGAAATTAGTTGGTTGCTTGGAGGAACTATTCTTTGCTTGGAGAAATTAGTTATTTGCTTGGAGGAACTATTCTTTGCTTGGAGAAATTAGTTGTTTGCTTGGAGGAACTATTCTTTGCTTGGAGAAATTAGTTGTTTGCTTGGAGGAACTATTCTTTGCTTGGAGAAATTAGTTGTTTGCTTGGAGGAACTATTCTTTGCTTGGAGAAATTAGTTGTTTGCTTGGAGGAACTATTCTTTGCTTGGAGAAATTAGTTGTTTGCTTGGAGGAACTATTCTTTGCTTGGAGAAATTAGTTATTTGCTTGGAGGAACTATTCTTTGTTTGGGCAGATAGGTTATTTGCTTGGAGGAACTATTCTTTGCTTGGAGAAATTAGTTGTTTGCTTGGAGGAACTATTCTTTGCTTGGAGAAATTAGTTATTTGCTTGGAGGAACTATTCTTTGCTTGGAGAAATTAGTTGGTTGCTTGGAGGAACTATTCTTTGCTTGGAGAAATTAGTTATTTGCTTGGAGGAACTATTCTTTGCTTGGAGAAATTAGTTGTTTGCTTGGAGGAACTATTCTTTGCTTGGAGAAATTAGTTGTTTGCTTGGAGGAACTATGCTTTGCTTGGGCAGATAGGTTATTTGCTTGGAGGAACTATTCTTTGCTTGGAGAAATTAGTTGTTTGCTTGGAGGAACTATTCTTTGCTTGGAGAAATTAGTTGTTTGCTTGGAGGAACTATTGCTTGCTTGGAGAAATTAGTTGTTTGCTTGGAGGAACTATTCTTTGCTTGGAGAAATTAGTTGTTTGCTTGGAGGAACTATTCTTTGCTTGGAGAAATTAGTTGTTTGCTTGGAGGAACTATTCTTTGCTTGGAGAAATTAGTTGTTTGCTTGGAGGAACTATTCTTTGCTTGGAGAAATTAGTTATTTGCTTGGAGGAACTATTCTTTGCTTGGAGAAATTAGTTGTTTGCTTGGAGGAACTATTCTTTGCTCGGAGAAATTAGTTGGTTGCTTGGAGGAACTATTCTTTGCCTGGAGAAATTAGTTGTTTGCTTGGAGGAACTATTCTTTGCTTGGAGAAATTAGTTATTTGCTTGGAGGAACTATTCTGTGCTTGGAGAAATTAGTTGTTTGCTTGGAGGAACTATTCTTTGCTTGGAGAAATTAGTTGTTTGCTTGGAGGAACTATTGTTTGCTTGGAGAAATTAGTTGTTTGCTTGGAGGAACTATTCTTTGCTTGGAGAAATTAGTTGTTTGCTTGGAGGAACTATTCTTTGTTTGGGCAGATAGGTTATTTGCTTGGAGGAACTATTCTTTGCTTGGAAAAATTAGTTATTTGCTTGGAGGAACTATTCTTTGCTTGGAGAAATTAGTTGTTTGCTTGGAGGAACTATTGCTTGCTTGGAGAAATTAGTTGTTTGCTTGGAGGAACTATTCTTTGCTTGGAGAAATTAGTTGTTTGCTTGGAGGAACTATTCTTTGCTTGGAGAAATTAGTTGTTTGCTTGGAGGAACTATTCTTTGCTTGGAGAAATTAGTTGTTTGCTTGGAGGAACTATTCTTTGCTTGGATAAATTAGATGTTTGCTTGGAGGAACTATTCTTTGCTTGGAGAAATTAGTTATTTGCTTGGAGGAACTATTCTTTGTTTGGGCAGATAGGTTATTTGCTTGGAGGAACTATTCTTTGCTTGGAGAAATTAGTTGTTTGCTTGGAGGAACTATTCTTTGCTTGGAGAAATTAGTTATTTGCTTGGAGGAACTATTCTTTGCTTGGAGAAATTAGTTGGTTGCTTGGAGGAACTATTCTTTGCTTGGAGAAATTAGTTATTTGCTTGGAGGAACTATTCTTTGCTTGGAGAAATTAGTTATTTGCTTGGAGGAACTATTCTTTGCTTGGAGAAATTAGTTGTTTGCTTGGAGGAACTATTCTTTGCTTGGAGAAATTAGTTGTTTGCTTGGAGGAACTATTCTTTGCTTGGAGAAATTAGTTGTTTGCTTGGAGGAACTATTCTTTGCTTGGAGAAATTAGTTGTTTGCTTGGAGGAACTATTGTTTGCTTGGAGAAATTAGTTGTTTGCTTGGAGGAACTATTCTTTGCTTGGAGAAATTAGTTGTTTGCTTGGAGGAACTATTCTTTGCTTGGAGAAATTAGTTGTTTGCTTGGAGGAACTATTCTTTGCTTGGAGAAATTAGTTATTTGCTTGGAGGAACTATTCTTTGTTTGGGCAGATAGGTTATTTGCTTGGAGGAACTATTCTTTGCTTGGAGAAATTAGTTGTTTGCTTGGAGGAACTATTCTTTGCTTGGAGAAATTAGTTATTTGCTTGGAGGAACTATTCTTTGCTTGGAGAAATTAGTTGGTTGCTTGGAGGAACTATTCTTTGCTTGGAGAAATTAGTTATTTGCTTGGAGGAACTATTCTTTGCTTGGAGAAATTAGTTGTTTGCTTGGAGGAACTATTCTTTGCTTGGAGAAATTAGTTGTTTGCTTGGAGGAACTATTCTTTGCTTGGAGAAATTAGTTGTTTGCTTGGAGGAACTATTCTTTGCTTGGAGAAATTAGTTGTTTGCTTGGAGGAACTATTCTTTGCTTGGAGAAATTAGTTGTTTGCTTGGAGGAACTATTCTTTGCTTGGAGAAATTAGTTATTTGCTTGGAGGAACTATTCTTTGTTTGGGCAGATAGGTTATTTGCTTGGAGGAACTATTCTTTGCTTGGAGAAATTAGTTGTTTGCTTGGAGGAACTATTCTTTGCTTGGAGAAATTAGTTATTTGCTTGGAGGAACTATTCTTTGCTTGGAGAAATTAGTTGGTTGCTTGGAGGAACTATTCTTTGCTTGGAGAAATTAGTTATTTGCTTGGAGGAACTATTCTTTGCTTGGAGAAATTAGTTGTTTGCTTGGAGGAACTATTCTTTGCTTGGAGAAATTAGTTGTTTGCTTGGAGGAACTATGCTTTGCTTGGGCAGATAGGTTATTTGCTTGGAGGAACTATTCTTTGCTTGGAGAAATTAGTTGTTTGCTTGGAGGAACTATTCTTTGCTTGGAGAAATTAGTTGTTTGCTTGGAGGAACTATTGCTTGCTTGGAGAAATTAGTTGTTTGCTTGGAGGAACTATTCTTTGCTTGGAGAAATTAGTTGTTTGCTTGGAGGAACTATTCTTTGCTTGGAGAAATTAGTTGTTTGCTTGGAGGAACTATTCTTTGCTTGGAGAAATTAGTTGTTTGCTTGGAGGAACTATTCTTTGCTTGGAGAAATTAGTTATTTGCTTGGAGGAACTATTCTTTGCTTGGAGAAATTAGTTGTTTACTTGGAGGAACTATTCTTTGCTCGGAGAAATTAGTTGGTTGCTTGGAGGAACTATTCTTTGCCTGGAGAAATTAGTTGTTTGCTTGGAGGAACTATTCTTTGCTTGGAGAAATTAGTTATTTGCTTGGAGGAACTATTCTGTGCTTGGAGAAATTAGTTGTTTGCTTGGAGGAACTATTCTTTGCTTGGAGAAATTAGTTGTTTGCTTGGAGGAACTATTGTTTGCTTGGAGAAATTAGTTGTTTGCTTGGAGGAACTATTCTTTGCTTGGAGAAATTAGTTGTTTGCTTGGAGGAACTATTCTTTGTTTGGGCAGATAGGTTATTTGCTTGGAGGAACTATTCTTTGCTTGGAAAAATTAGTTATTTGCTTGGAGGAACTATTCTTTGCTTGGAGAAATTAGTTGTTTGCTTGGAGGAACTATTGCTTGCTTGGAGAAATTAGTTGTTTGCTTGGAGGAACTATTCTTTGCTTGGAGAAATTAGTTGTTTGCTTGGAGGAACTATTCTTTGCTTGGAGAAATTAGTTGTTTGCTTGGAGGAACTATTCTTTGCTTGGAGAAATTAGTTGTTTGCTTGGAGGAACTATTCTTTGCTTGGATAAATTAGATGTTTGCTTGGAGGAACTATTCTTTGCTTGGAGAAATTAGTTATTTGCTTGGAGGAACTATTCTTTGTTTGGGCAGATAGGTTATTTGCTTGGAGGAACTATTCTTTGCTTGGAGAAATTAGTTGTTTGCTTGGAGGAACTATTCTTTGCTTGGAGAAATTAGTTATTTGCTTGGAGGAACTATTCTTTGCTTGGAGAAATTAGTTGGTTGCTTGGAGGAACTATTCTTTGCTTGGAGAAATTAGTTATTTGCTTGGAGGAACTATTCTTTGCTTGGAGAAATTAGTTATTTGCTTGGAGGAACTATTCTTTGCTTGGAGAAATTAGTTGTTTGCTTGGAGGAACTATTCTTTGCTTGGAGAAATTAGTTGTTTGCTTGGAGGAACTATTCTTTGCTTGGAGAAATTAGTTATTTGCTTGGAGGAACTATTCTTTGCTTGGAGAAATTAGTTGGTTGCTTGGAGGAACTATTCTTTGCTTGGAGAAATTAGTTATTTGCTTGGAGGAACTATTCTTTGCTTGGAGAAATTAGTTGTTTGCTTGGAGGAACTATTCTTTGCTTGGAGAAATTAGTTGTTTGCTTGGAGGAACTATGCTTTGCTTGGGCAGATAGGTTATTTGCTTGGAGGAACTATTCTTTGCTTGGAGAAATTAGTTGTTTGCTTGGAGGAACTATTCTTTGCTTGGAGAAATTAGTTGTTTGCTTGGAGGAACTATTGCTTGCTTGGAGAAATTAGTTGTTTGCTTGGAGGAACTATTCTTTGCTTGGAGAAATTAGTTGTTTGCTTGGAGGAACTATGCTTTGCTTGGGCAGATAGGTTATTTGCTTGGAGGAACTATTCTTTGCTTGGAGAAATTAGTTGTTTGCTTGGAGGAACTATTCTTTGCTTGGAGAAATTAGTTGTTTGCTTGGAGGAACTATTGCTTGCTTGGAGAAATTAGTTGTTTGCTTGGAGGAACTATTCTTTGCTTGGAGAAATTAGTTGTTTGCTTGGAGGAACTATTCTTTGCTTGGAGAAATTAGTTGTTTGCTTGGAGGAACTATTCTTTGCTTGGAGAAATTAGTTGTTTGCTTGGAGGAACTATTCTTTGCTTGGAGAAATTAGTTATTTGCTTGGAGGAACTATTCTTTGCTTGGAGAAATTAGTTGTTTGCTTGGAGGAACTATTCTTTGCTCGGAGAAATTAGTTGGTTGCTTGGAGGAACTATTCTTTGCCTGGAGAAATTAGTTGTTTGCTTGGAGGAACTATTCTTTGCTTGGAGAAATTAGTTATTTGCTTGGAGGAACTATTCTGTGCTTGGAGAAATTAGTTGTTTGCTTGGAGGAACTATTCTTTGCTTGGAGAAATTAGTTGTTTGCTTGGAGGAACTATTCTTTGCTTGGAGAAATTAGTTGTTTGCTTGGAGGAACTATTCTTTGCTTGGAGAAATTAGTTGTTTGCTTGGAGGAACTATGCTTTGCTTGGGCAGATAGGTTATTTGCTTGGAGGAACTATTCTTTGCTTGGAGAAATTAGTTGTTTGCTTGGAGGAACTATTCTTTGCTTGGAGAAATTAGTTGTTTGCTTGGAGGAACTATTGCTTGCTTGGAGAAATTAGTTGTTTGCTTGGAGGAACTATTCTTTGCTTGGAGAAATTAGTTGTTTGCTTGGAGGAACTATGCTTTGCTTGGGCAGATAGGTTATTTGCTTGGAGGAACTATTCTTTGCTTGGAGAAATTAGTTGTTTGCTTGGAGGAACTATTCTTTGCTTGGAGAAATTAGTTGTTTGCTTGGAGGAACTATTGCTTGCTTGGAGAAATTAGTTGTTTGCTTGGAGGAACTATTCTTTGCTTGGAGAAATTAGTTGTTTGCTTGGAGGAACTATTCTTTGCTTGGAGAAATTAGTTGTTTGCTTGGAGGAACTATTCTTTGCTTGGAGAAATTAGTTGTTTGCTTGGAGGAACTATTCTTTGCTTGGAGAAATTAGTTATTTGCTTGGAGGAACTATTCTTTGCTTGGAGAAATTAGTTGTTTGCTTGGAGGAACTATTCTTTGCTCGGAGAAATTAGTTGGTTGCTTGGAGGAACTATTCTTTGCCTGGAGAAATTAGTTGTTTGCTTGGAGGAACTATTCTTTGCTTGGAGAAATTAGTTATTTGCTTGGAGGAACTATTCTGTGCTTGGAGAAATTAGTTGTTTGCTTGGAGGAACTATTCTTTGCTTGGAGAAATTAGTTGTTTGCTTGGAGGAACTATTGTTTGCTTGGAGAAATTAGTTGTTTGCTTGGAGGAACTATTCTTTGCTTGGAGAAATTAGTTGTTTGCTTGGAGGAACTATTCTTTGTTTGGGCAGATAGGTTATTTGCTTGGAGGAACTATTCTTTGCTTGGAAAAATTAGTTATTTGCTTGGAGGAACTATTCTTTGCTTGGAGAAATTAGTTGTTTGCTTGGAGGAACTATTGCTTGCTTGGAGAAATTAGTTGTTTGCTTGGAGGAACTATTCTTTGCTTGGAGAAATTAGTTGTTTGCTTGGAGGAACTATTCTTTGCTTGGAGAAATTAGTTGTTTGCTTGGAGGAACTATTCTTTGCTTGGAGAAATTAGTTGTTTGCTTGGAGGAACTATTCTTTGCTTGGATAAATTAGATGTTTGCTTGGAGGAACTATTCTTTGCTTGGAGAAATTAGTTATTTGCTTGGAGGAACTATTCTTTGTTTGGGCAGATAGGTTATTTGCTTGGAGGAACTATTCTTTGCTTGGAGAAATTAGTTGTTTGCTTGGAGGAACTATTCTTTGCTTGGAGAAATTAGTTATTTGCTTGGAGGAACTATTCTTTGCTTGGAGAAATTAGTTGGTTGCTTGGAGGAACTATTCTTTGCTTGGAGAAATTAGTTATTTGCTTGGAGGAACTATTCTTTGCTTGGAGAAATTAGTTATTTGCTTGGAGGAACTATTCTTTGCTTGGAGAAATTAGTTGTTTGCTTGGAGGAACTATTCTTTGCTTGGAGAAATTAGTTGTTTGCTTGGAGGAACTATTCTTTGCTTGGAGAAATTAGTTATTTGCTTGGAGGAACTATTCTTTGCTTGGAGAAATTAGTTGGTTGCTTGGAGGAACTATTCTTTGCTTGGAGAAATTAGTTATTTGCTTGGAGGAACTATTCTTTGCTTGGAGAAATTAGTTGTTTGCTTGGAGGAACTATTCTTTGCTTGGAGAAATTAGTTGTTTGCTTGGAGGAACTATGCTTTGCTTGGGCAGATAGGTTATTTGCTTGGAGGAACTATTCTTTGCTTGGAGAAATTAGTTGTTTGCTTGGAGGAACTATTCTTTGCTTGGAGAAATTAGTTGTTTGCTTGGAGGAACTATTGCTTGCTTGGAGAAATTAGTTGTTTGCTTGGAGGAACTATTCTTTGCTTGGAGAAATTAGTTGTTTGCTTGGAGGAACTATTCTTTGCTTGGAGAAATTAGTTGTTTGCTTGGAGGAACTATTCTTTGCTTGGAGAAATTAGTTGTTTGCTTGGAGGAACTATTCTTTGCTTGGAGAAATTAGTTATTTGCTTGGAGGAACTATTCTTTGCTTGGAGAAATTAGTTGTTTGCTTGGAGGAACTATTCTTTGCTCGGAGAAATTAGTTGGTTGCTTGGAGGAACTATTCTTTGCCTGGAGAAATTAGTTGTTTGCTTGGAGGAACTATTCTTTGCTTGGAGAAATTAGTTATTTGCTTGGAGGAACTATTCTGTGCTTGGAGAAATTAGTTGTTTGCTTGGAGGAACTATTCTTTGCTTGGAGAAATTAGTTGTTTGCTTGGAGGAACTATTGTTTGCTTGGAGAAATTAGTTGTTTGCTTGGAGGAACTATTCTTTGCTTGGAGAAATTAGTTGTTTGCTTGGAGGAACTATTCTTTGTTTGGGCAGATAGGTTATTTGCTTGGAGGAACTATTCTTTGCTTGGAAAAATTAGTTATTTGCTTGGAGGAACTATTCTTTGCTTGGAGAAATTAGTTGTTTGCTTGGAGGAACTATTGCTTGCTTGGAGAAATTAGTTGTTTGCTTGGAGGAACTATTCTTTGCTTGGAGAAATTAGTTGTTTGCTTGGAGGAACTATTCTTTGCTTGGAGAAATTAGTTGTTTGCTTGGAGGAACTATTCTTTGCTTGGAGAAATTAGTTGTTTGCTTGGAGGAACTATTCTTTGCTTGGATAAATTAGATGTTTGCTTGGAGGAACTATTCTTTGCTTGGAGAAATTAGTTATTTGCTTGGAGGAACTATTCTTTGTTTGGGCAGATAGGTTATTTGCTTGGAGGAACTATTCTTTGCTTGGAGAAATTAGTTGTTTGCTTGGAGGAACTATTCTTTGCTTGGAGAAATTAGTTATTTGCTTGGAGGAACTATTCTTTGCTTGGAGAAATTAGTTGGTTGCTTGGAGGAACTATTCTTTGCTTGGAGAAATTAGTTATTTGCTTGGAGGAACTATTCTTTGCTTGGAGAAATTAGTTGTTTGCTTGGAGGAACTATTCTTTGCTTGGAGAAATTAGTTGTTTGCTTGGAGGAACTATGCTTTGCTTGGGCAGATAGGTTATTTGCTTGGAGGAACTATTCTTTGCTTGGAGAAATTAGTTGTTTGCTTGGAGGAACTATTCTTTGCTTGGAGAAATTAGTTGTTTGCTTGGAGGAACTATTGCTTGCTTGGAGAAATTAGTTGTTTGCTTGGAGGAACTATTCTTTGCTTGGAGAAATTAGTTGTTTGCTTGGAGGAACTATTCTTTGCTTGGAGAAATTAGTTGTTTGCTTGGAGGAACTATTCTTTGCTTGGAGAAATTAGTTGTTTGCTTGGAGGAACTATTCTTTGCTTGGAGAAATTAGTTATTTGCTTGGAGGAACTATTCTTTGCTTGGAGAAATTAGTTGTTTGCTTGGAGGAACTATTCTTTGCTCGGAGAAATTAGTTGGTTGCTTGGAGGAACTATTCTTTGCCTGGAGAAATTAGTTGTTTGCTTGGAGGAACTATTCTTTGCTTGGAGAAATTAGTTATTTGCTTGGAGGAACTATTCTGTGCTTGGAGAAATTAGTTGTTTGCTTGGAGGAACTATTCTTTGCTTGGAGAAATTAGTTGTTTGCTTGGAGGAACTATTGTTTGCTTGGAGAAATTAGTTGTTTGCTTGGAGGAACTATTCTTTGCTTGGAGAAATTAGTTGTTTGCTTGGAGGAACTATTGTTTGCTTGGAGAAATTAGTTGTTTGCTTGGAGGAACTATTGCTTGCTTGGAGAAATTAGTTGTTTGCTTGGAGGAACTATTCTTTGTTTGGGCAGATAGGTTATTTGCTTGGAGGAACTATTCTTTGCTTGGAGAAATTAGTTGTTTGCTTGGAGGAACTATTCTTTGCTTGGAGAAATTAGTTATTTGCTTGGAGGAACTATTCTTTGTTTGGGCAGATAGGTTATTTGCTTGGAGGAACTATTCTTTGCTTGGAGAAATTAGTTGTTTGCTTGGAGGAACTATTCTTTGCTTGGAGAAATTAGTTATTTGCTTGGAGGAACTATTCTTTGCTTGGAGAAATTAGTTGGTTGCTTGGAGGAACTATTCTTTGCTTGGAGAAATTAGTTATTTGCTTGGAGGAACTATTCTTTGCTTGGAGAAATTAGTTGTTTGCTTGGAGGAACTATTCTTTGCTTGGAGAAATTAGTTGTTTGCTTGGAGGAACTATGCTTTGCTTGGGCAGATAGGTTATTTGCTTGGAGGAACTATTCTTTGCTTGGAGAAATTAGTTGTTTGCTTGGAGGAACTATTCTTTGCTTGGAGAAATTAGTTGTTTGCTTGGAGGAACTATTGCTTGCTTGGAGAAATTAGTTGTTTGCTTGGAGGAACTATTCTTTGCTTGGAGAAATTAGTTGTTTGCTTGGAGGAACTATTCTTTGCTTGGAGAAATTAGTTGTTTGCTTGGAGGAACTATTCTTTGCTTGGAGAAATTAGTTGTTTGCTTGGAGGAACTATTCTTTGCTTGGAGAAATTAGTTATTTGCTTGGAGGAACTATTCTTTGCTTGGAGAAATTAGTTGTTTGCTTGGAGGAACTATTCTTTGCTCGGAGAAATTAGTTGGTTGCTTGGAGGAACTATTCTTTGCCTGGAGAAATTAGTTGTTTGCTTGGAGGAACTATTCTTTGCTTGGAGAAATTAGTTATTTGCTTGGAGGAACTATTCTGTGCTTGGAGAAATTAGTTGTTTGCTTGGAGGAACTATTCTTTGCTTGGAGAAATTAGTTGTTTGCTTGGAGGAACTATTGTTTGCTTGGAGAAATTAGTTGTTTGCTTGGAGGAACTATTCTTTGCTTGGAGAAATTAGTTGTTTGCTTGGAGGAACTATTCTTTGTTTGGGCAGATAGGTTATTTGCTTGGAGGAACTATTCTTTGCTTGGAAAAATTAGTTATTTGCTTGGAGGAACTATTCTTTGCTTGGAGAAATTAGTTGTTTGCTTGGAGGAACTATTGCTTGCTTGGAGAAATTAGTTGTTTGCTTGGAGGAACTATTCTTTGCTTGGAGAAATTAGTTGTTTGCTTGGAGGAACTATTCTTTGCTTGGAGAAATTAGTTGTTTGCTTGGAGGAACTATTCTTTGCTTGGAGAAATTAGTTGTTTGCTTGGAGGAACTATTCTTTGCTTGGATAAATTAGAAGTTTGCTTGGAGGAACTATTCTTTGCTTGGAGAAATTAGTTATTTGCTTGGAGGAACTATTCTTTGTTTGGGCAGATAGGTTATTTGCTTGGAGGAACTATTCTTTGCTTGGAGAAATTAGTTGTTTGCTTGGAGGAACTATTCTTTGCTTGGAGAAATTAGTTATTTGCTTGGAGGAACTATTCTTTGCTTGGAGAAATTAGTTGGTTGCTTGGAGGAACTATTCTTTGCTTGGAGAAATTAGTTATTTGCTTGGAGGAACTATTCTTTGCTTGGAGAAATTAGTTGTTTGCTTGGAGGAACTATTCTTTGCTTGGAGAAATTAGTTGTTTGCTTGGAGGAACTATGCTTTGCTTGGGCAGATAGGTTATTTGCTTGGAGGAACTATTCTTTGCTTGGAGAAATTAGTTGTTTGCTTGGAGGAACTATTCTTTGCTTGGAGAAATTAGTTGTTTGCTTGGAGGAACTATTGCTTGCTTGGAGAAATTAGTTGTTTGCTTGGAGGAACTATTCTTTGCTTGGAGAAATTAGTTGTTTGCTTGGAGGAACTATTCTTTGCTTGGAGAAATTAGTTGTTTGCTTGGAGGAACTATTCTTTGCTTGGAGAAATTAGTTGTTTGCTTGGAGGAACTATTCTTTGCTTGGAGAAATTAGTTATTTGCTTGGAGGAACTATTCTTTGCTTGGAGAAATTAGTTGTTTGCTTGGAGGAACTATTCTTTGCTCGGAGAAATTAGTTGGTTGCTTGGAGGAACTATTCTTTGCCTGGAGAAATTAGTTGTTTGCTTGGAGGAACTATTCTTTGCTTGGAGAAATTAGTTATTTGCTTGGAGGAACTATTCTGTGCTTGGAGAAATTAGTTGTTTGCTTGGAGGAACTATTCTTTGCTTGGAGAAATTAGTTGTTTGCTTGGAGGAACTATTGTTTGCTTGGAGAAATTAGTTGTTTGCTTGGAGGAACTATTCTTTGCTTGGAGAAATTAGTTGTTTGCTTGGAGGAACTATTCTTTGTTTGGGCAGATAGGTTATTTGCTTGGAGGAACTATTCTTTGCTTGGAAAAATTAGTTATTTGCTTGGAGGAACTATTCTTTGCTTGGAGAAATTAGTTGTTTGCTTGGAGGAACTATTGCTTGCTTGGAGAAATTAGTTGTTTGCTTGGAGGAACTATTCTTTGCTTGGAGAAATTAGTTGTTTGCTTGGAGGAACTATTCTTTGCTTGGGCAGATAGGTTATTTGCTTGGAGGAACTATTCTTTGCTTGGAGAAATTAGTTGGTTGCTTGGAGGAACTATTCTTTGCTTGGAGAAATTAATTATTTGCTTGGAGGAACTATTCTTTGCTTGGAGAAATTAGTTATTTGCTTTGAGGAACTATTCTTTGCTTGGAGAAATTAGTTGTTTGCTTGGAGGAACTATTCTTTGCTTGGAGAAATTAATTGTTTGCTTGGAGGAACTATTCTTTGCTTGGAGAAATTAGTTATTTGCTTGGAGGAACTATTCTTTGCTTGGAGAAATTAGTTGTTTGCTTGGAGGAACTATTCTTTGCTCGGAGAAATTAGTTATTTGCTTGGAGGAACTATTCTTTGCTTGGTGAAATTAGTTGTTTGCTTGGAGGAACTATTCTTTGCTTGGAGAAATTAGTTGTTTGCTTGAAGGAACTATTCTTTGCTTGGAGAAATTAGTTGTTTGCTTGGAGGAACTATTCTTTGCTTGGAGAAATTAGTTGTTTGCTTGAAGGAACTATTCTTTGCTTGGAGAAATTAGTTGTTTGCTTGGAGGAACTATTCTTTGCTTGGAGAAATTAGTTATTTGCTTGGAGGAACTATTCTTTGCTTGGAGAAATTAGTTGTTTGCTTGGAGGAACTATTCTTTGCTCGGAGAAATTAGTTATTTGCTGGGAGGAACTAGTCTTTGCTTGGTGAAATTAGTTATTTGCTTGGAGGAACTATTCTTTGCTTGGAGAAATTAGTTGTTTGCTTGAAGGAACTATTCTTTGCTTGGAGAAATTAGTTGTTTGCTTGGAGGAACTATTCTTTGCTTGGAGAAATTAGTTGTTTGCTTGGAGGAACTATTGTTTGCTTGGAGAAATTAGTTGTTTGCTTGGAGGAACTATTCTTTGCTTGGAGAAATTAGTTGTTTGCTTGGAGGAACTATTCTTTGCTTGGAGAAATTAGTTGTTTGCTTGGAGGAACTATTCTTTGCTTGGAGAAATTAGTTATTTGCTTGGAGGAACTATTCTTTGTTTGGGCAGATAGGTTATTTGCTTGGAGGAACTATTCTTTGCTTGGTGAAATTAGTTGTTTGCTTGGAGGAACTATTCTTTGCTTGGAGAAATTAGTTGTTTGCTTGAAGGAACTATTCTTTGCTTGGAGAAATTAGTTGTTTGCTTGGAGGAACTATTCTTTGCTTGGAGAAATTAGTTGTTTGCTTGAAGGAACTATTCTTTGCTTGGAGAAATTAGTTGTTTGCTTGGAGGAACTATTCTTTGCTTGGAGAAATTAGTTATTTGCTTGGAGGAACTATTCTTTGCTTGGAGAAATTAGTTGTTTGCTTGGAGGAACTATTCTTTGCTCGGAGAAATTAGTTATTTGCTGGGAGGAACTAGTCTTTGCTTGGTGAAATTAGTTATTTGCTTGGAGGAACTATTCTTTGCTTGGAGAAATTAGTTGTTTGCTTGAAGGAACTATTCTTTGCTTGGAGAAATTAGTTGTTTGCTTGGAGGAACTATTCTTTGCTTGGAGAAATTAGTTGTTTGCTTGGAGGAACTATTGTTTGCTTGGAGAAATTAGTTGTTTGCTTGGAGGAACTATTCTTTGCTTGGAGAAATTAGTTGTTTGCTTGGAGGAACTATTCTTTGCTTGGAGAAATTAGTTGTTTGCTTGGAGGAACTATTCTTTGCTTGGAGAAATTAGTTGTTTGCTTGGAGGAACTATTCTTTGCTTGGAGAAATTAGTTATTTGCTTGGAGGAACTATTCTTTGTTTGGGCAGATAGGTTATTTGCTTGGAGGAACTATTCTTTGCTTGGAAAAATTAGTTATTTGCTTGGAGGAACTATTCTTTGCTTGGAGAAATTAGTTGTTTGCTTGGAGGAACTATTGCTTGCTTGGAGAAATTAGTTGTTTGCTTGGAGGAACTATTCTTTGCTTGGAGAAATTAGTTGTTTGCTTGGAGGAACTATTCTTTGCTTGGGCAGATAGGTTATTTGCTTGGAGGAACTATTCTTTGCTTGGAGAAATTAGTTGGTTGCTTGGAGGAACTATTCTTTGCTTGGAGAAATTAATTATTTGCTTGGAGGAACTATTCTTTGCTTGGAGAAATTAGTTATTTGCTTTGAGGAACTATTCTTTGCTTGGAGAAATTAGTTGTTTGCTTGGAGGAACTATTCTTTGCTTGGAGAAATTAATTGTTTGCTTGGAGGAACTATTCTTTGCTTGGAGAAATTAGTTATTTGCTTGGAGGAACTATTCTTTGCTTGGAGAAATTAGTTGTTTGCTTGGAGGAACTATTCTTTGCTCGGAGAAATTAGTTATTTGCTTGGAGGAACTATTCTTTGCTTGGTGAAATTAGTTGTTTGCTTGGAGGAACTATTCTTTGCTTGGAGAAATTAGTTGTTTGCTTGAAGGAACTATTCTTTGCTTGGAGAAATTAGTTGTTTGCATGGAGGAACTATTCTTTGCTTGGAGAAATTAGTTGTTTGCTTGAAGGAACTATTCTTTGCTTGGAGAAATTAGTTGTTTGCTTGGAGGAACTATTCTTTGCTTGGAGAAATTAGTTATTTGCTTGGAGGAACTATTCTTTGCTTGGAGAAATTAGTTGTTTGCTTGGAGGAACTATTCTTTGCTCGGAGAAATTAATTATTTGCTTGGAGGAACTATTCTTTGCTTGGAGAAATTAGTTATTTGCTTTGAGGAACTATTCTTTGCTTGGAGAAATTAGTTGTTTGCTTGGAGGAACTATTCTTTGCTTATAGAAATTAATTGTTTGCTTGGAGGAACTATTCTTTGCTTGGAGAAATTAGTTATTTGCTTGGAGGAACTATTCTTTGCTTGGAGAAATTAGTTGTTTGCTTGGAGGAACTATTCTTTGCTCGGAGAAATTAGTTATTTGCTTGGAGGAACTATTCTTTGCTTGGTGAAATTAGTTGTTTGCTTGGAGGAACTATTCTTTGCTTGGAGAAATTAGTTGTTTGCTTGGAGGAACTATTGCTTGCTTGGAGAAATTAGTTGTTTGCTTGGAGGAACTATTCTTTGCTTGGAGAAATTAGTTGTTTGCTTGGAGGAATTAGTTGTTTGCTTGGAGGAACTATTCTTTGCTTGGAGAAATTAGTTGTTTGCTTGGAGGAACTATTCTTTGCTTGGGCAGATAGGTTATTTGCTTGGAGGAACTATTGTTTGCTTGGAGAAATTAGTTATTTGCTTGGAGGAACTATTCTTTGCTTGGAGAAATTAGTTGTTTGCTTGGAGGAACTATTCTTTGCTTGGAGAAATTAGTTGTTTGCTTGGAGGAACTATTCTTTGCTTGGAGAAATTAGTTATTTGCTTGGAGGAACTATTCTTTGTTTGGGCAGATAGGTTATTTGCTTGGAGGAACTATTCTTTGCTTGGAGAAATTAGTTGTTTGCTTGGAGGAACTATTCTTTGTTTGGGCAGATAGGTTATTTGCTTGGAGGAACTATTCTTTGCTTGGAAAAATTAGTTATTTGCTTGGAGGAACTATTCTTTGCTTGGAGAAATTAGTTGTTTGCTTGGAGGAACTATTGCTTGCTTGGAGAAATTAGTTGTTTGCTTGGAGGAACTATTCTTTGCTTGGAGAAATTAGTTATTTGCTTGGAGGAACTATTCTTTGCTTGGAAAAATTAGTTATTTGCTTGGAGGAACTATTCTTTGCTTGGAGAAATTAGTTGGTTGCTTGGAGGAACTATTCTTTGCTTGGAGAAATTAATTATTTGCTTGGAGGAACTATTCTTTGCTTGGAGAAATTAGTTATTTGCTTTGAGGAACTATTCTTTGCTTGGAGAAATTAGTTGTTTGCTTGGAGGAACTATTCTTTGCTTGGAGAAATTAATTGTTTGCTTGGAGGAACTATTCTTTGCTTGGAGAAATTAGTTATTTGCTTGGAGGAACTATTCTTTGCTTGGAGAAATTAGTTGTTTGCTTGGAGGAACTATTCTTTGCTCGGAGAAATTAGTTATTTGCTTGGAGGAACTATTCTTTGCTTGGTGAAATTAGTTGTTTGCTTGGAGGAACTATTCTTTGCTTGGAGAAATTAGTTGTTTGCTTGAAGGAACTATTCTTTGCTTGGAGAAATTAGTTGTTTGCATGGAGGAACTATTCTTTGCTTGGAGAAATTAGTTGTTTGCTTGAAGGAACTATTCTTTGCTTGGAGAAATTAGTTGTTTGCTTGGAGGAACTATTCTTTGTTGGAGAAATTAGTTATTTGCTTGGAGGAACTATTCTTTGCTTGGAGAAATTAGTTGTTTGCTTGGAGGAACTATTCTTTGCTCGGAGAAATTAATTATTTGCTTGGAGGAACTATTCTTTGCTTGGAGAAATTAGTTATTTGCTTTGAGGAACTATTCTTTGCTTGGAGAAATTAGTTGTTTGCTTGGAGGAACTATTCTTTGCTTATAGAAATTAATTGTTTGCTTGGAGGAACTATTCTTTGTTTGGGCAGATAGGTTATTTGCTTGGAGGAACTATTCTTTGCTTGGAAAAATTAGTTATTTGCTTGGAGGAACTATTCTTTGCTTGGAGAAATTAGTTGTTTGCTTGGAGGAACTATTGCTTGCTTGGAGAAATTAGTTGTTTGCTTGGAGGAACTATTCTTTGCTTGGAGAAATTAGTTGTTTGCTTGGAGGAACTATTCTTTGCTTGGGCAGATAGGTTATTTGCTTGGAGGAACTATTCTTTGCTTGGAGAAATTAGTTGGTTGCTTGGAGGAACTATTCTTTGCTTGGAGAAATTAATTATTTGCTTGGAGGAACTATTCTTTGCTTGGAGAAATTAGTTATTTGCTTTGAGGAACTATTCTTTGCTTGGAGAAATTAGTTGTTTGCTTGGAGGAACTATTCTTTGCTTGGAGAAATTAATTGTTTGCTTGGAGGAACTATTCTTTGCTTGGAGAAATTAGTTATTTGCTTGGAGGAACTATTCTTTGCTTGGAGAAATTAGTTGTTTGCTTGGAGGAACTATTCTTTGCTCGGAGAAATTAGTTATTTGCTTGGAGGAACTATTCTTTGCTTGGTGAAATTAGTTGTTTGCTTGGAGGAACTATTCTTTGCTTGGAGAAATTAGTTGTTTGCTTGAAGGAACTATTCTTTGCTTGGAGAAATTAGTTGTTTGCTTGGAGGAACTATTCTTTGCTTGGAGAAATTAGTTGTTTGCTTGAAGGAACTATTCTTTGCTTGGAGAAATTAGTTGTTTGCTTGGAGGAACTATTCTTTGCTTGGAGAAATTAGTTATTTGCTTGGAGGAACTATTCTTTGCTTGGAGAAATTAGTTGTTTGCTTGGAGGAACTATTCTTTGCTCGGAGAAATTAGTTATTTGCTGGGAGGAACTAGTCTTTGCTTGGTGAAATTAGTTATTTGCTTGGAGGAACTATTCTTTGCTTGGAGAAATTAGTTGTTTGCTTGAAGGAACTATTCTTTGCTTGGAGAAATTAGTTGTTTGCTTGGAGGAACTATTCTTTGCTTGGAGAAATTAGTTGTTTGCTTGGAGGAACTATTGTTTGCTTGGAGAAATTAGTTGTTTGCTTGGAGGAACTATTCTTTGCTTGGAGAAATTAGTTGTTTGCTTGGAGGAACTATTCTTTGCTTGGAGAAATTAGTTGTTTGCTTGGAGGAACTATTCTTTGCTTGGAGAAATTAGTTATTTGCTTGGAGGAACTATTCTTTGTTTGGGCAGATAGGTTATTTGCTTGGAGGAACTATTCTTTGCTTGGAAAAATTAGTTATTTGCTTGGAGGAACTATTCTTTGCTTGGAGAAATTAGTTGTTTGCTTGGAGGAACTATTGCTTGCTTGGAGAAATTAGTTGTTTGCTTGGAGGAACTATTCTTTGCTTGGAGAAATTAGTTGTTTGCTTGGAGGAACTATTCTTTGCTTGGGCAGATAGGTTATTTGCTTGGAGGAACTATTCTTTGCTTGGAGAAATTAGTTGGTTGCTTGGAGGAACTATTCTTTGCTTGGAGAAATTAATTATTTGCTTGGAGGAACTATTCTTTGCTTGGAGAAATTAGTTATTTGCTTTGAGGAACTATTCTTTGCTTGGAGAAATTAGTTGTTTGCTTGGAGGAACTATTCTTTGCTTGGAGAAATTAATTGTTTGCTTGGAGGAACTATTCTTTGCTTGGAGAAATTAGTTATTTGCTTGGAGGAACTATTCTTTGCTTGGAGAAATTAGTTGTTTGCTTGGAGGAACTATTCTTTGCTCGGAGAAATTAGTTATTTGCTTGGAGGAACTATTCTTTGCTTTGTGAAATTAGTTGTTTGCTTGGAGGAACTATTCTTTGCTTGGAGAAATTAGTTGTTTGCTTGAAGGAACTATTCTTTGCTTGGAGAAATTAGTTGTTTGCATGGAGGAACTATTCTTTGCTTGGAGAAATTAGTTGTTTGCTTGAAGGAACTATTCTTTGCTTGGAGAAATTAGTTGTTTGCTTGGAGGAACTATTCTTTGCTTGGAGAAATTAGTTATTTGCTTGGAGGAACTATTCTTTGCTTGGAGAAATTAGTTGTTTGCTTGGAGGAACTATTCTTTGCTCGGAGAAATTAATTATTTGCTTGGAGGAACTATTCTTTGCTTGGAGAAATTAGTTATTTGCTTTGAGGAACTATTCTTTGCTTGGAGAAATTAGTTGTTTGCTTGGAGGAACTATTCTTTGCTTATAGAAATTAATTGTTTGCTTGGAGGAACTATTCTTTGCTTGGAGAAATTAGTTATTTGCTTGGAGGAACTATTCTTTGCTTGGAGAAATTAGTTGTTTGCTTGGAGGAACTATTCTTTGCTCGGAGAAATTAGTTATTTGCTTGGAGGAACTATTCTTTGCTTGGTGAAATTAGTTGTTTGCTTGGAGGAACTATTCTTTGCTTGGAGAAATTAGTTGTTTGCTTGGAGGAACTATTGCTTGCTTGGAGAAATTAGTTGTTTGCTTGGAGGAACTATTCTTTGCTTGGAGAAATTAGTTGTTTGCTTGGAGGAATTAGTTGTTTGCTTGGAGGAACTATTCTTTGCTTGGAGAAATTAGTTGTTTGCTTGGAGGAACTATTCTTTGCTTGGGCAGATAGGTTATTTGCTTGGAGGAACTATTGTTTGCTTGGAGAAATTAGTTATTTGCTTGGAGGAACTATTCTTTGCTTGGAGAAATTAGTTGTTTGCTTGGAGGAACTATTCTTTGCTTGGAGAAATTAGTTGTTTGCTTGGAGGAACTATTCTTTGCTTGGAGAAATTAGTTGTTTGCTTGGAGGAACTATTCTTTGCTTGGAGAAATTAGTTATTTGCTTGGAGGAACTATTCTTTGTTTGGGCAGATAGGTTATTTGCTTGGAGGAACTATTCTTTGCTTGGAGAAATTAGTTGTTTGCTTGGAGGAACTATTCTTTGTTTGGGCAGATAGGTTATTTGCTTGGAGGAACTATTCTTTGCTTGGAAAAATTAGTTATTTGCTTGGAGGAACTATTCTTTGCTTGGAGAAATTAGTTGTTTGCTTGGAGGAACTATTGCTTGCTTGGAGAAATTAGTTGTTTGCTTGGAGGAACTATTCTTTGCTTGGAGAAATTAGTTGTTTGCTTGGAGGAACTATTCTTTGCTTGGGCAGATAGGTTATTTGCTTGGAGGAACTATTCTTTGCTTGGAGAAATTAGTTGGTTGCTTGGAGGAACTATTCTTTGCTTGGAGAAATTAATTATTTGCTTGGAGGAACTATTCTTTGCTTGGAGAAATTAGTTATTTGCTTTGAGGAACTATTCTTTGCTTGGAGAAATTAGTTGTTTGCTTGGAGGAACTATTCTTTGCTTGGAGAAATTAATTGTTTGCTTGGAGGAACTATTCTTTGCTTGGAGAAATTAGTTATTTGCTTGGAGGAACTATTCTTTGCTTGGAGAAATTAGTTGTTTGCTTGGAGGAACTATTCTTTGCTCGGAGAAATTAGTTATTTGCTTGGAGGAACTATTCTTTGCTTGGTGAAATTAGTTGTTTGCTTGGAGGAACTATTCTTTGCTTGGAGAAATTAGTTGTTTGCTTGAAGGAACTATTCTTTGCTTGGAGAAATTAGTTGTTTGCATGGAGGAACTATTCTTTGCTTGGAGAAATTAGTTGTTTGCTTGAAGGAACTATTCTTTGCTTGGAGAAATTAGTTGTTTGCTTGGAGGAACTATTCTTTGTTGGAGAAATTAGTTATTTGCTTGGAGGAACTATTCTTTGCTTGGAGAAATTAGTTGTTTGCTTGGAGGAACTATTCTTTGCTCGGAGAAATTAATTATTTGCTTGGAGGAACTATTCTTTGCTTGGAGAAATTAGTTATTTGCTTTGAGGAACTATTCTTTGCTTGGAGAAATTAGTTGTTTGCTTGGAGGAACTATTCTTTGCTTATAGAAATTAATTGTTTGCTTGGAGGAACTATTCTTTGTTTGGGCAGATAGGTTATTTGCTTGGAGGAACTATTCTTTGCTTGGAAAAATTAGTTATTTGCTTGGAGGAACTATTCTTTGCTTGGAGAAATTAGTTGTTTGCTTGGAGGAACTATTGCTTGCTTGGAGAAATTAGTTGTTTGCTTGGAGGAACTATTCTTTGCTTGGAGAAATTAGTTGTTTGCTTGGAGGAACTATTCTTTGCTTGGGCAGATAGGTTATTTGCTTGGAGGAACTATTCTTTGCTTGGAGAAATTAGTTGGTTGCTTGGAGGAACTATTCTTTGCTTGGAGAAATTAATTATTTGCTTGGAGGAACTATTCTTTGCTTGGAGAAATTAGTTATTTGCTTTGAGGAACTATTCTTTGCTTGGAGAAATTAGTTGTTTGCTTGGAGGAACTATTCTTTGCTTGGAGAAATTAATTGTTTGCTTGGAGGAACTATTCTTTGCTTGGAGAAATTAGTTATTTGCTTGGAGGAACTATTCTTTGCTTGGAGAAATTAGTTGTTTGCTTGGAGGAACTATTCTTTGCTCGGAGAAATTAGTTATTTGCTTGGAGGAACTATTCTTTGCTTGGTGAAATTAGTTGTTTGCTTGGAGGAACTATTCTTTGCTTGGAGAAATTAGTTGTTTGCTTGAAGGAACTATTCTTTGCTTGGAGAAATTAGTTGTTTGCTTGGAGGAACTATTCTTTGCTTGGAGAAATTAGTTGTTTGCTTGAAGGAACTATTCTTTGCTTGGAGAAATTAGTTGTTTGCTTGGAGGAACTATTCTTTGCTTGGAGAAATTAGTTATTTGCTTGGAGGAACTATTCTTTGCTTGGAGAAATTAGTTGTTTGCTTGGAGGAACTATTCTTTGCTCGGAGAAATTAGTTATTTGCTGGGAGGAACTAGTCTTTGCTTGGTGAAATTAGTTATTTGCTTGGAGGAACTATTCTTTGCTTGGAGAAATTAGTTGTTTGCTTGAAGGAACTATTCTTTGCTTGGAGAAATTAGTTGTTTGCTTGGAGGAACTATTCTTTGCTTGGAGAAATTAGTTGTTTGCTTGGAGGAACTATTGTTTGCTTGGAGAAATTAGTTGTTTGCTTGGAGGAACTATTCTTTGCTTGGAGAAATTAGTTGTTTGCTTGGAGGAACTATTCTTTGCTTGGAGAAATTAGTTGTTTGCTTGGAGGAACTATTCTTTGCTTGGAGAAATTAGTTATTTGCTTGGAGGAACTATTCTTTGTTTGGGCAGATAGGTTATTTGCTTGGAGGAACTATTCTTTGCTTGGAAAAATTAGTTATTTGCTTGGAGGAACTATTCTTTGCTTGGAGAAATTAGTTGTTTGCTTGGAGGAACTATTGCTTGCTTGGAGAAATTAGTTGTTTGCTTGGAGGAACTATTCTTTGCTTGGAGAAATTAGTTGTTTGCTTGGAGGAACTATTCTTTGCTTGGGCAGATAGGTTATTTGCTTGGAGGAACTATTCTTTGCTTGGAGAAATTAGTTGGTTGCTTGGAGGAACTATTCTTTGCTTGGAGAAATTAATTATTTGCTTGGAGGAACTATTCTTTGCTTGGAGAAATTAGTTATTTGCTTTGAGGAACTATTCTTTGCTTGGAGAAATTAGTTGTTTGCTTGGAGGAACTATTCTTTGCTTGGAGAAATTAATTGTTTGCTTGGAGGAACTATTCTTTGCTTGGAGAAATTAGTTATTTGCTTGGAGGAACTATTCTTTGCTTGGAGAAATTAGTTGTTTGCTTGGAGGAACTATTCTTTGCTCGGAGAAATTAGTTATTTGCTTGGAGGAACTATTCTTTGCTTTGTGAAATTAGTTGTTTGCTTGGAGGAACTATTCTTTGCTTGGAGAAATTAGTTGTTTGCTTGAAGGAACTATTCTTTGCTTGGAGAAATTAGTTGTTTGCATGGAGGAACTATTCTTTGCTTGGAGAAATTAGTTGTTTGCTTGAAGGAACTATTCTTTGCTTGGAGAAATTAGTTGTTTGCTTGGAGGAACTATTCTTTGCTTGGAGAAATTAGTTATTTGCTTGGAGGAACTATTCTTTGCTTGGAGAAATTAGTTGTTTGCTTGGAGGAACTATTCTTTGCTCGGAGAAATTAATTATTTGCTTGGAGGAACTATTCTTTGCTTGGAGAAATTAGTTATTTGCTTTGAGGAACTATTCTTTGCTTGGAGAAATTAGTTGTTTGCTTGGAGGAACTATTCTTTGCTTATAGAAATTAATTGTTTGCTTGGAGGAACTATTCTTTGCTTGGAGAAATTAGTTATTTGCTTGGAGGAACTATTCTTTGCTTGGAGAAATTAGTTGTTTGCTTGGAGGAACTATTCTTTGCTCGGAGAAATTAGTTATTTGCTTGGAGGAACTATTCTTTGCTTGGTGAAATTAGTTGTTTGCTTGGAGGAACTATTCTTTGCTTGGAGAAATTAGTTGTTTGCTTGGAGGAACTATTGCTTGCTTGGAGAAATTAGTTGTTTGCTTGGAGGAACTATTCTTTGCTTGGAGAAATTAGTTGTTTGCTTGGAGGAATTAGTTGTTTGCTTGGAGGAACTATTCTTTGCTTGGAGAAATTAGTTGTTTGCTTGGAGGAACTATTCTTTGCTTGGGCAGATAGGTTATTTGCTTGGAGGAACTATTGTTTGCTTGGAGAAATTAGTTATTTGCTTGGAGGAACTATTCTTTGCTTGGAGAAATTAGTTGTTTGCTTGGAGGAACTATTCTTTGCTTGGAGAAATTAGTTGTTTGCTTGGAGGAACTATTCTTTGCTTGGAGAAATTAGTTATTTGCTTGGAGGAACTATTCTTTGTTTGGGCAGATAGGTTATTTGCTTGGAGGAACTATTCTTTGCTTGGAGAAATTAGTTGTTTGCTTGGAGGAACTATTCTTTGTTTGGGCAGATAGGTTATTTGCTTGGAGGAACTATTCTTTGCTTGGAAAAATTAGTTATTTGCTTGGAGGAACTATTCTTTGCTTGGAGAAATTAGTTGTTTGCTTGGAGGAACTATTGCTTGCTTGGAGAAATTAGTTGTTTGCTTGGAGGAACTATTCTTTGCTTGGAGAAATTAGTTGTTTGCTTGGAGGAACTATTCTTTGCTTGGGCAGATAGGTTATTTGCTTGGAGGAACTATTCTTTGCTTGGAGAAATTAGTTGGTTGCTTGGAGGAACTATTCTTTGCTTGGAGAAATTAATTATTTGCTTGGAGGAACTATTCTTTGCTTGGAGAAATTAGTTATTTGCTTTGAGGAACTATTCTTTGCTTGGAGAAATTAGTTGTTTGCTTGGAGGAACTATTCTTTGCTTGGAGAAATTAATTGTTTGCTTGGAGGAACTATTCTTTGCTTGGAGAAATTAGTTATTTGCTTGGAGGAACTATTCTTTGCTTGGAGAAATTAGTTGTTTGCTTGGAGGAACTATTCTTTGCTCGGAGAAATTAGTTATTTGCTTGGAGGAACTATTCTTTGCTTGGTGAAATTAGTTGTTTGCTTGGAGGAACTATTCTTTGCTTGGAGAAATTAGTTGTTTGCTTGAAGGAACTATTCTTTGCTTGGAGAAATTAGTTGTTTGCATGGAGGAACTATTCTTTGCTTGGAGAAATTAGTTGTTTGCTTGAAGGAACTATTCTTTGCTTGGAGAAATTAGTTGTTTGCTTGGAGGAACTATTCTTTGTTGGAGAAATTAGTTATTTGCTTGGAGGAACTATTCTTTGCTTGGAGAAATTAGTTGTTTGCTTGGAGGAACTATTCTTTGCTCGGAGAAATTAATTATTTGCTTGGAGGAACTATTCTTTGCTTGGAGAAATTAGTTATTTGCTTTGAGGAACTATTCTTTGCTTGGAGAAATTAGTTGTTTGCTTGGAGGAACTATTCTTTGCTTATAGAAATTAATTGTTTGCTTGGAGGAACTATTCTTTGCTTGGAGAAATTAGTTATTTGCTTGGAGGAACTATTCTTTGCTTGGAGAAATTAGTTGTTTGCTTGGAGGAACTATTCTTTGCTCGGAGAAATTAGTTATTTGCTTGGAGGAACTATTCTTTGCTTGGTGAAATTAGTTGTTTGCTTGGAGGAACTATTCTTTGCTTGGAGAAATTAGTTGTTTGCTTGAAGGAACTATTCTTTGCTTGGAGAAATTAGTTGTTTGCTTGGAGGAACTATTCTTTGCTTGGAGAAATTAGTTGTTTGCTTGAAGGAACTATTCTTTGCTTGGAGAAATTAGTTGTTTGCTTGGAGGAACTATTCTTTGCTTGGAGAAATTAGTTATTTGCTTGGAGGAACTATTCTTTGCTTGGAGAAATTAGTTGTTTGCTTGGAGGAACTATTCTTTGCTCGGAGAAATTAGTTATTTGCTTGGAGGAACTATTCTTTGCTTGGTGAAATTAGTTATTTGCTTGGAGGAACTATTCTTTGCTTGGAGAAATTAGTTGTTTGCTTGAAGGAACTATTCTTTGCTTGGAGAAATTAGTTGTTTGCTTGGAGGAACTATTCTTTGCTTGGAGAAATTAGTTGTTTGCTTGGAGGAACTATTGTTTGCTTGGAGAAATTAGTTGTTTGCTTGGAGGAACTATTCTTTGCTTGGAGAAATTAGTTGTTTGCTTGGAGGAACTATTCTTTGCTTGGAGAAATTAGTTGTTTGCTTGGAGGAACTATTCTTTGCTTGGAGAAATTAGTTATTTGCTTGGAGGAACTATTCTTTGTTTGGGCAGATAGGTTATTTGCTTGGAGGAACTATTCTTTGCTTGGAGAAATTAGTTGTTTGCTTGGAGGAACTATTCTTTGCTTGGAGAAATTAGTTATTTGCTTGGAGGAACTATTGTTTGCTTGGAGAAATTAGTTGGTTGCTTGGAGGAACTATTCTTTGCTTGGGCAGATAGGTTATTTGCTTGGAGGAACTATTCTTTGCTTGGAGAAATTAGTTGGTTGCTTGGAGGAACTATTCTTTGCTTGGAGAAATTAATTATTTGCTTGGAGGAACTATTCTTTGCTTGGAAAAATTAGTTATTTGCTTGGAGGAACTATTCTTTGCTTGGAGAAATTAGTTGTTTGCTTGGAGGAACTATTCTTTGCTTGGAGAAATTAGTTGTTTGCTTGGAGGAACTATTCTTTGCTTGGAGAAATTAGTTATTTGCTTGGAGGAACTATTCTTTGCTTGGAGAAATTAATTATTTGCTTGGAGGAACTATTCTTTGCTTGGAAAAATTAGTTATTTGCTTGGAGGAACTATTCTTTGCTTGGAGAAATTAGTTGTTTGCTTGGAGGAACTATTCTTTGCTTGGAGAAATTAGTTGTTTGCTTGGAGGAACTATTCTTTGCTCGGAGAAATTAGTTGGTTGCTTGGAGGTACTATTCTTTGCTTGGAGAAATTAGTTATTTGCTTGGAGGAACTATTCTTTGCTTGGAGAAATTAGTTGTTTGCTTGGAGGAACTATTCTTTGCTTGGAGAAATTAGTTGTTTGCTTGGAGGAACTATGCTTTGCTTGGGCAGATAGGTTATTTGCTTGGAGGAACTATTCTTTGCTTGGAGAAATTAGTTGTTTGCTTGGAGGAACTATTCTTTGCTTGGAGAAATTAGTTGTTTGCTTGGAGGAACTATTCTTTGCTTGGAGAAATTAGTTGTTTGCTTGGAGGAACTATTCTTTGCTTGGAGAAATTAGTTATTTGCTTGGAGGAACTATTCTTTGCTTGGACAAATTAGTTGTTTGCTTGGAGGAACTATTCTTTGCTCGGAGAAATTAGTTGGTTGCTTGGAGGAACTATTCTTTGCCTGGAGAAATTAGTTGTTTGCTTGGAGGAACTATTCTTTGCTTGGAGAAATTAGTTATTTGCTTGGAGGAACTATTCTTTGCTTGGAGAAATTAGTTGTTTGCTTGGAGGAACTATTCTTTGCTTGGAGAAATTAGTTGTTTGCTTGGAGGAACTATTGTTTGCTTGGAGAAATTAGTTGTTTGCTTGGAGGAACTATTCTTTGCTTGGAGAAATTAGTTGTTTGCTTGGAGGAACTATTCTTTGCTTGGAAAAATTAGTTATTTGCTTGGAGGAACTATTCTTTGCTTGGAGAAATTAGTTGTTTGCTTGGAGGAACTATTGCTTGCTTGGAGAAATTAGTTGTTTGCTTGGAGGAACTATTCTTTGCTTGGAGAAATTAGTTGTTTGCTTGGAGGAACTATTCTTTGCTTGGGCAGATAGGTTATTTGCTTGGAGGAACTATTCTTTGCTTGGAGAAATTAGTTGGTTGCTTGGAGGAACTATTCTTTGCTTGGAGAAATTAATTATTTGCTTGGAGGAACTATTCTTTGCTTGGAGAAATTAGTTATTTGCTTTGAGGAACTATTCTTTGCTTGGAGAAATTAGTTGTTTGCTTGGAGGAACTATTCTTTGCTTGGAGAAATTAATTGTTTGCTTGGAGGAACTATTCTTTGCTTGGAGAAATTAGTTATTTGCTTGGAGGAACTATTCTTTGCTTGGAGAAATTAGTTGTTTGCTTGGAGGAACTATTCTTTGCTCGGAGAAATTAGTTATTTGCTTGGAGGAACTATTCTTTGCTTGGTGAAATTAGTTGTTTGCTTGGAGGAACTATTCTTTGCTTGGAGAAATTAGTTGTTTGCTTGAAGGAACTATTCTTTGCTTGGAGAAATTAGTTGTTTGCTTGGAGGAACTATTCTTTGCTTTTAGAAATTAGTTGTTTGCTTGAAGGAACTATTCTTTGCTTGGAGAAATTAGTTGTTTGCTTGGAGGAACTATTCTTTGCTTGGAGAAATTAGTTATTTGCTTGGAGGAACTATTCTTTGCTTGGAGAAATTAGTTGTTTGCTTGGAGGAACTATTCTTTGCTCGGAGAAATTAGCTATTTGCTTGGAGGAACTAGTCTTTGCTTGGTGAAATTAGTTATTTGCTTGGAGGAACTATTCTTTGCTTGGAGAAATTAGTTGTTTGCTTGAAGGAACTATTCTTTGCTTGGAGAAATTAGTTGTTTGCTTGGAGGAACTATTCTTTGCCTGGAGAAATTAGTTGTTTGCTTGGAGGAACTATTCTTTGCTTGGAGAAATTAGTTATTTGCTTGGAGGAACTATTCTTTGCTTGGAGAAATTAGTTGTTTGCTTGGAGGAACTATTCTTTGCTTGGAGAAATTAGTTGTTTGCTTGGAGGAACTATTGTTTGCTTGGAGAAATTAGTTGTTTGCTTGGAGGAACTATTCTTTGCTTGGAGAAATTAGTTGTTTGCTTGGAGGAACTATTCTTTGCTTGGAAAAATTAGTTATTTGCTTGGAGGAACTATTCTTTGCTTGGAGAAATTAGTTGTTTGCTTGGAGGAACTATTGCTTGCTTGGAGAAATTAGTTGTTTGCTTGGAGGAACTATTCTTTGCTTGGAGAAATTAGTTGTTTGCTTGGAGGAACTATTCTTTGCTTGGGCAGATAGGTTATTTGCTTGGAGGAACTATTCTTTGCTTGGAGAAATTAGTTGGTTGCTTGGAGGAACTATTCTTTGCTTGGAGAAATTAATTATTTGCTTGGAGGAACTATTCTTTGCTTGGAGAAATTAGTTATTTGCTTTGAGGAACTATTCTTTGCTTGGAGAAATTAGTTGTTTGCTTGGAGGAACTATTCTTTGCTTGGAGAAATTAATTGTTTGCTTGGAGGAACTATTCTTTGCTTGGAGAAATTAGTTATTTGCTTGGAGGAACTATTCTTTGCTTGGAGAAATTAGTTGTTTGCTTGGAGGAACTATTCTTTGCTCGGAGAAATTAGTTATTTGCTTGGAGGAACTATTCTTTGCTTGGTGAAATTAGTTGTTTGCTTGGAGGAACTATTCTTTGCTTGGAGAAATTAGTTGTTTGCTTGAAGGAACTATTCTTTGCTTGGAGAAATTAGTTGTTTGCTTGGAGGAACTATTCTTTGCTTGGAGAAATTAGTTGTTTGCTTGAAGGAACTATTCTTTGCTTGGAGAAATTAGTTGTTTGCTTGGAGGAACTATTCTTTGCTTGGAGAAATTAGTTATTTGCTTGGAGGAACTATTCTTTGCTTGGAGAAATTAGTTGTTTGCTTGGAGGAACTATTCTTTGCTCGGAGAAATTAGCTATTTGCTTGGAGGAACTAGTCTTTGCTTGGTGAAATTAGTTATTTGCTTGGAGGAACTATTCTTTGCTTGGAGAAATTAGTTGTTTGCTTGAAGGAACTATTCTTTGCTTGGAGAAATTAGTTGTTTGCTTGGAGGAACTATTCTTTGCTTGGAGAAATTAGTTGTTTGCTTGGAGGAACTATTGTTTGCTTGGAGAAATTAGTTGTTTGCTTGGAGGAACTATTCTTTGCTTGGAGAAATTAGTTGTTTGCTTGGAGGAACTATTCTTTGCTTGGAGAAATTAGTTGTTTGCTTGGAGGAACTATTCTTTGCTTGGAGAAATTAGTTATTTGCTTGGAGGAACTATTCTTTGTTTGGGCAGATAGGTTATTTGCTTGGAGGAACTATTCTTTGCTTGGAGAAATTAGTTGTTTGCTTGGAGGAACTATTCTTTGTTTGGGCAGATAGGTTATTTGCTTGGAGGAACTATTCTTTGCTTGGAAAAATTAGTTATTTGCTTGGAGGAACTATTCTTTGCTTGGAGAAATTAGTTGTTTGCTTGGAGGAACTATTCTTTGCTTGGAGAAATTAGTTGTTTGCTTGGAGGAACTATGCTTTGCTTGGGCAGATAGGTTATTTGCTTGGAGGAACTATTCTTTGCTTGGAGAAATTAGTTGTTTGCTTGGAGGAACTATTCTTTGCTTGGAGAAATTAGTTGTTTGCTTGGAGGAACTATTCTTTGCTTGGAGAAATTAGTTGTTTGCTTGGAGGAACTATTCTTTGCTTGGAGAAATTAGTTATTTGCTTGGAGGAACTATTCTTTGCTTGGACAAATTAGTTGTTTGCTTGGAGGAACTATTCTTTGCTCGGAGAAATTAGTTGGTTGCTTGGAGGAACTATTCTTTGCCTGGAGAAATTAGTTGTTTGCTTGGAGGAACTATTCTTTGCTTGGAGAAATTAGTTATTTGCTTGGAGGAACTATTCTTTGCTTGGAGAAATTAGTTGTTTGCTTGGAGGAACTATTCTTTGCTTGGAGAAATTAGTTGTTTGCTTGGAGGAACTATTGTTTGCTTGGAGAAATTAGTTGTTTGCTTGGAGGAACTATTCTTTGCTTGGAGAAATTAGTTGTTTGCTTGGAGGAACTATTCTTTGCTTGGAAAAATTAGTTATTTGCTTGGAGGAACTATTCTTTGCTTGGAGAAATTAGTTGTTTGCTTGGAGGAACTATTGCTTGCTTGGAGAAATTAGTTGTTTGCTTGGAGGAACTATTCTTTGCTTGGAGAAATTAGTTGTTTGCTTGGAGGAACTATTCTTTGCTTGGGCAGATAGGTTATTTGCTTGGAGGAACTATTCTTTGCTTGGAGAAATTAGTTGGTTGCTTGGAGGAACTATTCTTTGCTTGGAGAAATTAATTATTTGCTTGGAGGAACTATTCTTTGCTTGGAGAAATTAGTTATTTGCTTTGAGGAACTATTCTTTGCTTGGAGAAATTAGTTGTTTGCTTGGAGGAACTATTCTTTGCTTGGAGAAATTAATTGTTTGCTTGGAGGAACTATTCTTTGCTTGGAGAAATTAGTTATTTGCTTGGAGGAACTATTCTTTGCTTGGAGAAATTAGTTGTTTGCTTGGAGGAACTATTCTTTGCTCGGAGAAATTAGTTATTTGCTTGGAGGAACTATTCTTTGCTTGGTGAAATTAGTTGTTTGCTTGGAGGAACTATTCTTTGCTTGGAGAAATTAGTTGTTTGCTTGAAGGAACTATTCTTTGCTTGGAGAAATTAGTTGTTTGCTTGGAGGAACTATTCTTTGCTTGGAGAAATTAGTTGTTTGCTTGAAGGAACTATTCTTTGCTTGGAGAAATTAGTTGTTTGCTTGGAGGAACTATTCTTTGCTTGGAGAAATTAGTTATTTGCTTGGAGGAACTATTCTTTGCTTGGAGAAATTAGTTGTTTGCTTGGAGGAACTATTCTTTGCTCGGAGAAATTAGCTATTTGCTTGGAGGAACTAGTCTTTGCTTGGTGAAATTAGTTATTTGCTTGGAGGAACTATTCTTTGCTTGGAGAAATTAGTTGTTTGCTTGAAGGAACTATTCTTTGCTTGGAGAAATTAGTTGTTTGCTTGGAGGAACTATTCTTTGCTTGGAGAAATTAGTTGTTTGCTTGGAGGAACTATTGTTTGCTTGGAGAAATTAGTTGTTTGCTTGGAGGAACTATTCTTTGCTTGGAGAAATTAGTTGTTTGCTTGGAGGAACTATTCTTTGCTTGGAGAAATTAGTTGTTTGCTTGGAGGAACTATTCTTTGCTTGGAGAAATTAGTTGTTTGCTTGGAGGAACTATGCTTTGCTTGGGCAGATAGGTTATTTGCTTGGAGGAACTATTCTTTGCTTGGAGAAATTAGTTGTTTGCTTGGAGGAACTATTCTTTGCTTGGAGAAATTAGTTGTTTGCTTGGAGGAACTATTCTTTGCTTGGAGAAATTAGTTGTTTGCTTGGAGGAACTATTCTTTGCTTGGAGAAATTAGTTATTTGCTTGGAGGAACTATTCTTTGCTTGGACAAATTAGTTGTTTGCTTGGAGGAACTATTCTTTGCTCGGAGAAATTAGTTGGTTGCTTGGAGGAACTATTCTTTGCCTGGAGAAATTAGTTGTTTGCTTGGAGGAACTATTCTTTGCTTGGAGAAATTAGTTATTTGCTTGGAGGAACTATTCTTTGCTTGGAGAAATTAGTTGTTTGCTTGGAGGAACTATTCTTTGCTTGGAGAAATTAGTTGTTTGCTTGGAGGAACTATTGTTTGCTTGGAGAAATTAGTTGTTTGCTTGGAGGAACTATTCTTTGCTTGGAGAAATTAGTTGTTTGCTTGGAGGAACTATTCTTTGCTTGGAAAAATTAGTTATTTGCTTGGAGGAACTATTCTTTGCTTGGAGAAATTAGTTGTTTGCTTGGAGGAACTATTGCTTGCTTGGAGAAATTAGTTGTTTGCTTGGAGGAACTATTCTTTGCTTGGAGAAATTAGTTGTTTGCTTGGAGGAACTATTCTTTGCTTGGGCAGATAGGTTATTTGCTTGGAGGAACTATTCTTTGCTTGGAGAAATTAGTTGGTTGCTTGGAGGAACTATTCTTTGCTTGGAGAAATTAATTATTTGCTTGGAGGAACTATTCTTTGCTTGGAGAAATTAGTTATTTGCTTTGAGGAACTATTCTTTGCTTGGAGAAATTAGTTGTTTGCTTGGAGGAACTATTCTTTGCTTGGAGAAATTAATTGTTTGCTTGGAGGAACTATTCTTTGCTTGGAGAAATTAGTTATTTGCTTGGAGGAACTATTCTTTGCTTGGAGAAATTAGTTGTTTGCTTGGAGGAACTATTCTTTGCTCGGAGAAATTAGTTATTTGCTTGGAGGAACTATTCTTTGCTTGGTGAAATTAGTTGTTTGCTTGGAGGAACTATTCTTTGCTTGGAGAAATTAGTTGTTTGCTTGAAGGAACTATTCTTTGCTTGGAGAAATTAGTTGTTTGCTTGGAGGAACTATTCTTTGCTTGGAGAAATTAGTTGTTTGCTTGAAGGAACTATTCTTTGCTTGGAGAAATTAGTTGTTTGCTTGGAGGAACTATTCTTTGCTTGGAGAAATTAGTTATTTGCTTGGAGGAACTATTCTTTGCTTGGAGAAATTAGTTGTTTGCTTGGAGGAACTATTCTTTGCTCGGAGAAATTAGCTATTTGCTTGGAGGAACTAGTCTTTGCTTGGTGAAATTAGTTATTTGCTTGGAGGAACTATTCTTTGCTTGGAGAAATTAGTTGTTTGCTTGAAGGAACTATTCTTTGCTTGGAGAAATTAGTTGTTTGCTTGGAGGAACTATTCTTTGCTTGGAGAAATTAGTTGTTTGCTTGGAGGAACTATTGTTTGCTTGGAGAAATTAGTTGTTTGCTTGGAGGAACTATTCTTTGCTTGGAGAAATTAGTTGTTTGCTTGGAGGAACTATTCTTTGCTTGGAGAAATTAGTTGTTTGCTTGGAGGAACTATTCTTTGCTTGGAGAAATTAGTTATTTGCTTGGAGGAACTATTCTTTGTTTGGGCAGATAGGTTATTTGCTTGGAGGAACTATTCTTTGCTTGGAGAAATTAGTTGTTTGCTTGGAGGAACTATTCTTTGTTTGGGCAGATAGGTTATTTGCTTGGAGGAACTATTCTTTGCTTGGAAAAATTAGTTATTTGCTTGGAGGAACTATTCTTTGCTTGGAGAAATTAGTTGTTTGCTTGGAGGAACTATTGCTTGCTTGGAGAAATTAGTTGTTTGCTTGGAGGAACTATTCTTTGCTTGGAGAAATTAGTTGTTTGCTTGGAGGAACTATTCTTTGCTTGGAGAAATTAGTTGTTTGCTTGGAGGAACTATGCTTTGCTTGGGCAGATAGGTTATTTGCTTGGAGGAACTATTCTTTGCTTGGAGAAATTAGTTGTTTGCTTGGAGGAACTATTCTTTGCTTGGAGAAATTAGTTGTTTGCTTGGAGGAACTATTCTTTGCTTGGAGAAATTAGTTGTTTGCTTGGAGGAACTATTCTTTGCTTGGAGAAATTAGTTATTTGCTTGGAGGAACTATTCTTTGCTTGGACAAATTAGTTGTTTGCTTGGAGGAACTATTCTTTGCTCGGAGAAATTAGTTGGTTGCTTGGAGGAACTATTCTTTGCCTGGAGAAATTAGTTGTTTGCTTGGAGGAACTATTCTTTGCTTGGAGAAATTAGTTATTTGCTTGGAGGAACTATTCTTTGCTTGGAGAAATTAGTTGTTTGCTTGGAGGAACTATTCTTTGCTTGGAGAAATTAGTTGTTTGCTTGGAGGAACTATTGTTTGCTTGGAGAAATTAGTTGTTTGCTTGGAGGAACTATTCTTTGCTTGGAGAAATTAGTTGTTTGCTTGGAGGAACTATTCTTTGCTTGGAAAAATTAGTTATTGGCTTGGAGGAACTATTCTTTGCTTGGAGAAATTAGTTGTTTGCTTGGAGGAACTATTGCTTGCTTGGAGAAATTAGTTGTTTGCTTGGAGGAACTATTCTTTGCTTGGAGAAATTAGTTGTTTGCTTGGAGGAACTATTCTTTGCTTGGGCAGATAGGTTATTTGCTTGGAGGAACTATTCTTTGCTTGGAGAAATTAGTTGGTTGCTTGGAGGAACTATTCTTTGCTTGGAGAAATTAATTATTTGCTTGGAGGAACTATTCTTTGCTTGGAGAAATTAGTTATTTGCTTTGAGGAACTATTCTTTGCTTGGAGAAATTAGTTGTTTGCTTGGAGGAACTATTCTTTGCTTGGAGAAATTAATTGTTTGCTTGGAGGAACTATTCTTTGCTTGGAGAAATTAGTTATTTGCTTGGAGGAACTATTCTTTGCTTGGAGAAATTAGTTGTTTGCTTGGAGGAACTATTCTTTGCTCGGAGAAATTAGTTATTTGCTTGGAGGAACTATTCTTTGCTTGGTGAAATTAGTTGTTTGCTTGGAGGAACTATTCTTTGCTTGGAGAAATTAGTTGTTTGCTTGAAGGAACTATTCTTTGCTTGGAGAAATTAGTTGTTTGCTTGGAGGAACTATTCTTTGCTTGGAGAAATTAGTTGTTTGCTTGAAGGAACTATTCTTTGCTTGGAGAAATTAGTTGTTTGCTTGGAGGAACTATTCTTTGCTTGGAGAAATTAGTTATTTGCTTGGAGGAACTATTCTTTGCTTGGAGAAATTAGTTGTTTGCTTGGAGGAACTATTCTTTGCTCGGAGAAATTAGCTATTTGCTTGGAGGAACTAGTCTTTGCTTGGTGAAATTAGTTATTTGCTTGGAGGAACTATTCTTTGCTTGGAGAAATTAGTTGTTTGCTTGAAGGAACTATTCTTTGCTTGGAGAAATTAGTTGTTTGCTTGGAGGAACTATTCTTTGCTTGGAGAAATTAGTTGTTTGCTTGGAGGAACTATTGTTTGCTTGGAGAAATTAGTTGTTTGCTTGGAGGAACTATTCTTTGCTTGGAGAAATTAGTTGTTTGCTTGGAGGAACTATTCTTTGCTTGGAGAAATTAGTTGTTTGCTTGGAGGAACTATTCTTTGCTTGGAGAAATTAGTTATTTGCTTGGAGGAACTATTCTTTGTTTGGGCAGATAGGTTATTTGCTTGGAGGAACTATTCTTTGCTTGGAGAAATTAGTTGTTTGCTTGGAGGAACTATTCTTTGTTTGGGCAGATAGGTTATTTGCTTGGAGGAACTATTCTTTGCTTGGAAAAATTAGTTATTTGCTTGGAGGAACTATTCTTTGCTTGGAGAAATTAGTTGTTTGCTTGGAGGAACTATTGCTTGCTTGGAGAAATTAGTTGTTTGCTTGGAGGAACTATTCTTTGCTTGGAGAAATTAGTTGTTTGCTTGGAGGAACTATTCTTTGCTTGGGCAGATAGGTTATTTGCTTGGAGGAACTATTCTTTGCTTGGAGAAATTAGTTGGTTGCTTGGAGGAACTATTCTTTGCTTGGAGAAATTAATTATTTGCTTGGAGGAACTATTCTTTGCTTGGAGAAATTAGTTATTTGCTTTGAGGAACTATTCTTTGCTTGGAGAAATTAGTTGTTTGCTTGGAGGAACTATTCTTTGCTTGGAGAAATTAATTGTTTGCTTGGAGGAACTATTCTTTGCTTGGAGAAATTAGTTATTTGCTTGGAGGAACTATTCTTTGCTTGGAGAAATTAGTTGTTTGCTTGGAGGAACTATTCTTTGCTCGGAGAAATTAGTTATTTGCTTGGAGGAACTATTCTTTGCTTGGTGAAATTAGTTGTTTGCTTGGAGGAACTATTCTTTGCTTGGAGAAATTAGTTGTTTGCTTGAAGGAACTATTCTTTGCTTGGAGAAATTAGTTGTTTGCTTGGAGGAACTATTCTTTGCTTGGAGAAATTAGTTGTTTGCTTGAAGGAACTATTCTTTGCTTGGAGAAATTAGTTGTTTGCTTGGAGGAACTATTCTTTGCTTGGAGAAATTAGTTATTTGCTTGGAGGAACTATTCTTTGCTTGGAGAAATTAGTTGTTTGCTTGGAGGAACTATTCTTTGCTCGGAGAAATTAGCTATTTGCTTGGAGGAACTAGTCTTTGCTTGGTGAAATTAGTTATTTGCTTGGAGGAACTATTCTTTGCTTGGAGAAATTAGTTGTTTGCTTGAAGGAACTATTCTTTGCTTGGAGAAATTAGTTGTTTGCTTGGAGGAACTATTCTTTGCTTGGAGAAATTAGTTGTTTGCTTGGAGGAACTATTGTTTGCTTGGAGAAATTAGTTGTTTGCTTGGAGGAACTATTCTTTGCTTGGAGAAATTAGTTGTTTGCTTGGAGGAACTATTCTTTGCTTGGAGAAATTAGTTGTTTGCTTGGAGGAACTATTCTTTGCTTGGAGAAATTAGTTATTTGCTTGGAGGAACTATTCTTTGTTTGGGCAGATAGGTTATTTGCTTGGAGGAACTATTCTTTGCTTGGAGAAATTAGTTGTTTGCTTGGAGGAACTATTCTTTGTTTGGGCAGATAGGTTATTTGCTTGGAGGAACTATTCTTTGCTTGGAAAAATTAGTTATTTGCTTGGAGGAACTATTCTTTGCTTGGAGAAATTAGTTGTTTGCTTGGAGGAACTATTGCTTGCTTGGAGAAATTAGTTGTTTGCTTGTAGGAACTATTCTTTGCTTGGAGAAATTAGTTGTTTGCTTGGAGGAACTATTCTTTGCTTGGAGAAATTAGTTGTTTGCTTGGAGGAACTATTCTTTGCTTGGGCAGATAGGTTATTTGCTTGGAGGAACTATTCTTTGCTTGGAGAAATTAGTTGGTTGCTTGGAGGAACTATTCTTTGCTTGGAGAAATTAATTATTTGCTTGGAGGAACTATTCTTTGCTTGGAGAAATTAGTTATTTGCTTTGAGGAACTATTCTTTGCTTGGAGAAATTAGTTGTTTGCTTGGAGGAACTATTCTTTGCTTGGAGAAATTAATTGTTTGCTTTGAGGAACTATTCTTTGCTTGGAGAAATTAGTTGTTTGCTTGGAGGAACTATTCTTTGCTTGGAGAAATTAATTGTTTGCTTGGAGGAACTATTCTTTGCTTGGAGAAATTAGTTATTTGCTTGGAGGAACTATTCTTTGCTTGGAGAAATTAGTTGTTTGCTTGGAGGAACTATTCTTTGCTTGGAGAAATTAGTTGTTTGCTTGGAGGAACTATTGCTTGCTTGGAGAAATTAGTTGTTTGCTTGGAGGAACTATTCTTTGCTTGGAGAAATTAGTTGTTTGCTTGGAGGAACTATTCTTTGCTTGGGCAGATAGGTTATTTGCTTGGAGGAACTATTCTTTGCTTGGAGAAATTAGTTGGTTGCTTGGAGGAACTATTCTTTGCTTGGAGAAATTAATTATTTGCTTGGAGGAACTATTCTTTGCTTGGAGAAATTAGTTATTTGCTTTGAGGAACTATTCTTTGCTTGGAGAAATTAGTTGTTTGCTTGGAGGAACTATTCTTTGCTTGGAGAAATTAATTGTTTGCTTGGAGGAACTATTCTTTGCTTGGAGAAATTAGTTATTTGCTTGGAGGAACTATTCTTTGCTTGGAGAAATTAGTTGTTTGCTTGGAGGAACTATTCTTTGCTCGGAGAAATTAGTTATTTGCTTGGAGGAACTATTCTTTGCTTGGTGAAATTAGTTGTTTGCTTGGAGGAACTATTCTTTGCTTGGAGAAATTAGTTGTTTGCTTGAAGGAACTATTCTTTGCTTGGAGAAATTAGTTGTTTGCTTGGAGGAACTATTCTTTGCTTGGAGAAATTAGTTGTTTGCTTGAAGGAACTATTCTTTGCTTGGAGAAATTAGTTGTTTGCTTGGAGGAACTATTCTTTGCTTGGAGAAATTAGTTATTTGCTTGGAGGAACTATTCTTTGCTTGGAGAAATTAGTTGTTTGCTTGGAGGAACTATTCTTTGCTCGGAGAAATTAGCTATTTGCTTGGAGGAACTAGTCTTTGCTTGGTGAAATTAGTTATTTGCTTGGAGGAACTATTCTTTGCTTGGAGAAATTAGTTGTTTGCTTGAAGGAACTATTCTTTGCTTGGAGAAATTAGTTGTTTGCTTGGAGGAACTATTCTTTGCTTGGAGAAATTAGTTGTTTGCTTGGAGGAACTATTGTTTGCTTGGAGAAATTAGTTGTTTGCTTGGAGGAACTATTCTTTGCTTGGAGAAATTAGTTGTTTGCTTGGAGGAACTATTCTTTGCTTGGAGAAATTAGTTGTTTGCTTGGAGGAACTATTCTTTGCTTGGAGAAATTAGTTATTTGCTTGGAGGAACTATTCTTTGTTTGGGCAGATAGGTTATTTGCTTGGAGGAACTATTCTTTGCTTGGAGAAATTAGTTGTTTGCTTGGAGGAACTATTCTTTGTTTGGGCAGATAGGTTATTTGCTTGGAGGAACTATTCTTTGCTTGGAAAAATTAGTTATTTGCTTGGAGGAACTATTCTTTGCTTGGAGAAATTAGTTGTTTGCTTGGAGGAACTATTGCTTGCTTGGAGAAATTAGTTGTTTGCTTGGAGGAACTATTCTTTGCTTGGAGAAATTAGTTGTTTGCTTGGAGGAACTATTCTTTGCTTGGAGAAATTAGTTGTTTGCTTGGAGGAACTATTCTTTGCTTGGGCAGATAGGTTATTTGCTTGGAGGAACTATTCTTTGCTTGGAGAAATTAGTTGGTTGCTTGGAGGAACTATTCTTTGCTTGGAGAAATTAATTATTTGCTTGGAGGAACTATTCTTTGCTTGGAGAAATTAGTTATTTGCTTTGAGGAACTATTCTTTGCTTGGAGAAATTAGTTGTTTGCTTGGAGGAACTATTCTTTGCTTGGAGAAATTAATTGTTTGCTTGGAGGAACTATTCTTTGCTTGGAGAAATTAGTTATTTGCTTGGAGGAACTATTCTTTGCTTGGAGAAATTAGTTGTTTGCTTGGAGGAACTATTCTTTGCTCGGAGAAATTAGTTATTTGCTTGGAGGAACTATTCTTTGCTTGGTGAAATTAGTTGTTTGCTTGGAGGAACTATTCTTTGCTTGGAGAAATTAGTTGTTTGCTTGAAGGAACTATTCTTTGCTTGGAGAAATTAGTTGTTTGCATGGAGGAACTATTCTTTGCTTGGAGAAATTAGTTGTTTGCTTTGAGGAACTATTCTTTGCTTGGAGAAATTAGTTGTTTGCTTGGAGGAACTATTCTTTGCTTGCAGAAATTAATTGTTTGCATGGAGGAACTATTCTTTGCTTGGAGAAATTAGTTGTTTGCTTGAAGGAACTATTCTTTGCTCGGAGAAATTAGTTGGTTGCTTGGAGGTACTATTCTTTGCTTGGAGAAATTAGTTATTTGCTTGGAGGAACTATTCTTTGCTTGGAGAAATTAGTTGTTTGCTTGGAGGAACTATTCTTTGCCTGGAGAAATTAGTTGTTTGCTTGGAGGAACTATGCTTTGCTTGGGCAGATAGGTTATTTGCTTGGAGGAACTATTCTTTGCTTGGAGAAATTAGTTGTTTGCTTGGAGGAACTATTCTTTGCTTGGAGAAATTAGTTGTTTGCTTGGAGGAACTATTGCTTGCTTGGAGAAATTAGTTGTTTGCTTGGAGGAACTATTCTTTGCTTGGAGAAATTAGTTGTTTGCTTGGAGGAACTATTCTTTGCTTGGAGAAATTAGTTGTTTGCTTGGAGGAACTATTCTTTGCTTGGAGAAATTAGTTGTTTGCTTGGAGGAACTATTCTTTGCTTGGAGAAATTAGTTATTTGCTTGGAGGAACTATTCTTTGCTTGGAGAAATTAGTTGTTTGCTTGGAGGAACTATTCTTTGCTCGGAGAAATTAGTTGGTTGCTTGGAGGAACTATTCTTTGCCTGTAGAAATTAGTTGTTTGCTTGGAGGAACTATTCTTTGCTTGGAGAAATTAGTTATTTGCTTGGAGGAACTATTCTTTGCTTGGAGAAATTAGTTGTTTGCTTGGAGGAACTATTCTTTGCTCGGAGAAATTAGTTATTTGCTTGGAGGAACTATTCTTTGCTTGGTGAAATTAGTTGTTTGCTTGGAGGAACTATTCTTTGCTTGGAGAAATTAGTTGTTTGCTTGAAGGAACTATTCTTTGCTTGGAGAAATTAGTTGTTTGCATGGAGGAACTATTCTTTGCTTGGAGAAATTAGTTGTTTGCTTGAAGGAACTATTCTTTGCTTGGAAAAATTAGTTGTTTGCTTGGAGGAACTATTCTTTGCTTGGAGAAATTAGTTATTTGCTTGGAGGAACTATTCTTTGCTTGGAGAAATTAGTTGTTTGCTTGGAGGAACTATTCTTTGCTCGGAGAAATTAATTATTTGCTTGGAGGAACTATTCTTTGCTTGGAGAAATTAGTTATTTGCTTTGAGGAACTATTCTTTGCTTGGAGAAATTAGTTGTTTGCTTGGAGGAACTATTCTTTGCTTGGAGAAATTAATTGTTTGCTTGGAGAAACTATTCTTTGCTTGGAGAAATTAGTTATTTGCTTGGAGGAACTATTCTTTGCTTGGAGAAATTAGTTGTTTGCTTGGAGGAACTATTCTTTGCTCGGAGAAATTAGTTATTTGCTTGGATTAACTATTCTTTGCTTGGTGAAATTAGTTGTTTGCTTGGAGGAACTATTCTTTGCTTGGAGAAATTAGTTGTTTGCTTGAAGGAACTATTCTTTGCTTGGAGAAATTAGTTGTTTGCTTGGAGGAACTATTCTTTGCTTGGAGAAATTAGTTGTTTGCTTGAAGGAACTATTCTTTGCTTGGAGAAATTAGTTGTTTGCTTGGAGGAACTATTCTTTGCTTGGAGAAATTGGTTATTTGCTTGGAGGAACTATTCTTTGCTTGGAGAAATTAGTTGTTTGCTTGGAGGAACTATTCTTTGCTCGGAGAAATTAGTTATTTGCTTGGAGGAACTATTCTTTGCTTGGTGAAATTAGTTATTTGCTTGGAGGAACTATTCTTTGCTTGGAGAAATTAGTTGTTTGCTTGAAGGAACTATTCTTTGCTTGGAGAAATTAGTTGTTTGCTTGGAGGAACTATTCTTTGCTTGGAGAAATTAGTTGTTTGCTTGGAGGAACTATTGTTTGCTTGGAGAAATTAGTTGTTTGCTTGGAGGAACTATTCTTTGCTTGGAGAAATTAGTTGTTTGCTTGGAGGAACTATTCTTTGCTTGGAGAAATTAGTTGTTTGCTTGGAGGAACTATTCTTTGCTTGGAGAAATTAGTTATTTGCTTGGAGGAAATATTCTTTGTTTGGGCAGATAGGTTATTTGCTTGGAGGAACTATTCTTTGCTTGGAGAAATTAGTTGTTTGCTTGGAGGAACTATTCTTTGCTTGGAGAAATTAGTTATTTGCTTGGAGGAACTATTCTTTGCTTGGAGAAATTAGTTGGTTGCTTGGAGGAACTATTCTTTGCTTGGGCAGATAGGTTATTTGCTTGGAGGAACTATTCTTTGCTTGGAGAAATTAGTTGGTTGCTTGGAGGAACTATTCTTTGCTTGGAGAAATTAATTATTTGCTTGGAGGAACTATTCTTTGCTTGGAAAAATTAGTTATTTGCTTGGAGGAACTATTCTTTGCTTGGAGAAATTAGTTGTTTGCTTGGAGGAACTATTCTTTGCTTGGAGAAATTAGTTGTTTGCTTGGAGGAACTATTCTTTGCTTGGAGAAATTAGTTGTTTGCTTGGAGGAACTATTCTTTGCTTGGAGAAATTAGTTGTTTGCTTGGAGGAACTATGCTTTGCTTGGGCAGATAGGTTATTTGCTTGGAGGAACTATTCTTTGCTTGGAGAAATTAGTTGTTTGCTTGGAGGAACTATTCTTTGCTTGGAGAAATTAGTTGTTTGCTTGGAGGAACTATTGCTTGCTTGGAGAAATTAGTTGTTTGCTTGGAGGAACTATTCTTTGCTTGGAGAAATTAGTTGTTTGCTTGGAGGAACTATTCTTTGCTTGGAGAAATTAGTTGTTTGCTTGGAGGAACTATTCTTTGCTTGGAGAAATTAGTTGTTTGCTTGGAGGAACTATTCTTTGCTTGGAGAAATTAGTTGGTTGCTTGGAGGAACTATTCTTTGCTTGGAGAAATTAGTTATTTGCTTGGAGGAACTATTCTTTGCTTGGAGAAATTAGTTGTTTGCTTGGAGGAACTATTCTTTGCTCGGAGAAATTAGTTGGTTGCTTGGAGGAACTATTCTTTGCCTGTAGAAATTAGTTGTTTGCTTGGAGGAACTATTCTTTGCTTGGAGAAATTAGTTATTTGCTTGGAGGAACTATTCTTTGCTTGGAGAAATTAGTTGTTTGCTTGGAGGAACTATTCTTTGCTTGGAGAAATTAGTTGTTTGCTTGGAGGAACTATTGTTTGCTTGGAGAAATTAGTTGTTTGCTTGGAGGAACTATTCTTTGCTTGGAGAAATTAGTTGTTTGCTTGGAGGAACTATTCTTTGCTTGGAGAAATTAGTTGTTTGCTTGGAGGAACTATTCTTTGCTTGGAGAAATTAGTTGTTTGCTTGGAGGAACTATGCTTTGCTTGGGCAGATAGGTTATTTGCTTGGAGGAACTATTCTTTGCTTGGAGAAATTAGTTGTTTGCTTGGAGGAACTATTCTTTGCTTGGAGAAATTAGTTGTTTGCTTGGAGGAACTATTGCTTGCTTGGAGAAATTAGTTGTTTGCTTGGAGGAACTATTCTTTGCTTGGAGAAATTAGTTGTTTGCTTGGAGGAACTATTCTTTGCTTGGAGAAATTAGTTGTTTGCTTGGAAGAACTATTCTTTGCTTGGAGAAATTAGTTGTTTGCTTGGAGGAACTATTCTTTGCTTGGAGAAATTAGTTGGTTGCTTGGAGGAACTATTCTTTGCTTGGAGAAATTAGTTATTTGCTTGGAGGAACTATTCTTTGCTTGGAGAAATTAGTTGTTTGCTTGGAGGAACTATTCTTTGCTCGGAGAAATTAGTTGGTTGCTTGGAGGAACTATTCTTTGCCTGTAGAAATTAGTTGTTTGCTTGGAGGAACTATTCTTTGCTTGGAGAAATTAGTTATTTGCTTGGAGGAACTATTCTTTGCTTGGAGAAATTAGTTGTTTGCTTGGAGGAACTATTCTTTGCTTGGAGAAATTAGTTGTTTGCTTGGAGGAACTATTGTTTGCTTAGAGAAATTAGTTGTTTGCTTGGAGGAACTATTCTTTGCTTGGAGAAATTAGTTGTTTGCTTGGAGGAACTATTCTTTGTTTGGGCAGATAGGTTATTTGCTTGGAGGAACTATTCTTTGCTTGGAGAAATTAGTTGTTTGCTTGGAGGAACTATTCTTTGCTTGGAGAAATTAGTTATTTGCTTGGAGGAACTATTGTTTGCTTGGAGAAATTAGTTGTTTGCTTGGAGGAACTATTCTTTGCTTGGAGAAATTAGTTGTTTGCTTGGAGGAACTATTCTTTGCTTGGAGAAATTAGTTATTTGCTTGGAGGAACTATTATTTGCTTGGAGAAATTAGTTGTTTGCTTGGAGGAACTATTCTTTGCTTGGAGAAATTAATTATTTGCTTGGAGGAACTATTCTTTGCTTGGAAAAATTAGTTATTTGCTTGGAGGAACTATTCTTTGCTTGGAGAAATTAGTTGTTTGCTTGGAGGAACTATTCTTTGCTTGGAGAAATTAGTTGTTTGCTTGGAGGAACTATTCTTTGCTTGGAGAAATTAGTTATTTGCTTGGAGGAACTATTCTTTGCTTGGAGAAATTAGTTGTTTGCTTGGAGGAACTATTCTTTGCTCGGAGAAATTAGTTGGTTGCTTGGAGGTACTATTCTTTGCTTGGAGAAATTAGTTGTTTGCTTGGAGGAACTATTCTTTGCTTGGAGAAATTAGTTGTTTGCTTGGAGGAACTATTCTTTGCTTGGAGAAATTAGTTGTTTGCTTGGAGGAACTATGCTTTGCTTGGGCAGATAGGTTATTTGCTTGGAGGAACTATTCTTTGCTTGGAGAAATTAGTTGTTTGCTTTTAGGAACTATTCTTTGCTTGGAGAAATTAGTTGTTTGCTTGGAGGAACTATTGCTTGCTTGGAGAAATTAGTTGTTTGCTTGGAGGAACTATTCTTTGCTTGGAGAAATTAGTTGTTTGCTTGGAGGAACTATTCTTTGCTTGGAGAAATTAGTTGTTTGCTTGGAGGAACTATTCTTTGCTTGGAGAAATTAGTTGTTTGCTTGGAGGAACTATTCTTTGCTTGGAGAAATTAGTTGTTTGCTTGGAGGAACTATTCTTTGCTTGGAGAAATTAGTTATTTGCTTGGAGGAACTATTCTTTGCTTGGAGAAATTAGTTGTTTGCTTGGAGGAACTATTCTTTGCTCGGAGAAATTAGTTGGTTGCTTGGAGGAACTATTCTTTGCCTGGAGAAATTAGTTGTTTGCTTGGAGGAACTATTCTTTGCTTGGAGAAATTAGTTATTTGCTTGGAGGAACTATTCTTTGCTTGGAGAAATTAGTTGTTTGCTTGGAGGAACTATTCTTTGCTTGGAGAAATTAGTTGTTTGCTTGGAGGAACTATTGTTTGCTTGGAGAAATTAGTTGTTTGCTTGGAGGAACTATTCTTTGCTTGGAGAAATTAGTTGTTTGCTTGAAGGAACTATTCTTTGTTTGGGCAGATAGGTTATTTGCTTGGAGGAACTATTCTTTGCTTGGAGAAATTAGTTGTTTGCTTGGAGGAACTATTCTTTGCTTGGAGAAATTAGGTATTTGCTTGGAGGAACTATTGTTTGCTTGGAGAAATTAGTTGTTTGCTTGGAGGAACTATTCTTTGCTTGGAGAAATTAGTTGGTTGCTTGGAGGAACTATTCTTTGCTTGGAGAAATTAATTATTTGCTTGGAGGAACTATTCTTTGCTTGGAGAAATTAGTTATTTGCTTGGAGGAACTATTCTTTGCTTGGGGAAATTAGTTGTTTGCTTGGAGGAACTATTCTTTGCTTGGAGAAATTAGTTGTTTGCTTGGAGAAATTAGTTATTTGCTTGGAGGAACTATTCTTTGCTTGGAGAAATTAGTTGGTTGCTTGGAGGAACTATTCTTTGCTTGGAGAAATTAATTATTTGCTTGGAGGAACTATTCTTTGCTTGGAGAAATTAGTTATTTGCTTGGAGGAACTATTCTTTGCTTGGAGAAATTAGTTGTTTGCTTGGAGGAACTATTCTTTGCTTGGAGAAATTAGTTGTTTGCTTGGAGGAACTATTCTTTGCTTGGAGAAATTAGTTATTTGCTTGGAGGAACTATTCTTTGCTTGGAGAAATTAGTTGTTTGCTTGGAGGAACTATTCTTTGCTTGGAGAAATTAGTTGTTTGCTTGGAGGAACTATTCTTTGCTTGGAGAAATTAGTTATTTGCTTGGAGGAACTATTCTTTGCTAGGAGAAATTAGTTATTTGCTTGGAGGAACTATTCTTTGCTTGGAAAAATTAGTTGTTTGCTTGGAGGAACTATTCTTTGCTCGGAGAAATTAGTTGGTTGCTTGGAGGAACTATTCTTTGCTTGGAGAAATTAGTTATTTGCTTGGAGGAACTATTCTTTGCTTGGAGAAATTAGTTGTTTGCTTGGAGGAATTAGTTGTTTGCTTGGAGGAACTATTCTTTGCTTGGAGAAATTAGTTGTTTGCTTGGAGGAACTATTTTTTTGCTTGGAGAAATTAGTTGTTTGCTTGGAGGAACTATTCTTTGCCTGGAGAAATTAGTTATTTGCTTGGAGGAACTATTCTTTGCTTGGAGAAATTAGTTGTTTGCTTGGAGGAATATTCTTTGCCTGGAGAAATTAGTTGTTTGCCTGGAGGAACTATTCTTTGCTTGGAGAAATTAGTTGTTTGCTTGGAGGAACTATGCTTTGCTTGGGCAGATAGGTTATTTGCTTGGAGGAACTATTCTTTGCTTGGAAAAATTAGTTGTTTGCTTGGAGGAACTATTCTTTGCTTGGAGAAATTAGTTATTTGCTTGGAGGAACTATTCTTTGCTTGGAGAAATTAGTTGGTTGCTTGGAGGAACTATTCTTTGCTTGGAGAAATTAATTATTTGCTTGGAGGAACTATTCTTTGCTTGGAGAAATTAGTTATTTGCTTGGAGGAACTATTCTTTGCTTGGAGAAATTAGTTGTTTGCTTGGAGGAACTATTCTTTGCTTGGAGAAATTAGTTGTTTGCTTGGAGGAACTATTCTTTGCTTGGAGAAATTAGTTATTTGCTTGGAGGAACTATTCTTTGCTTGGAGAAATTAGTTGGTTGCTTGGAGGAACTATTCTTTGCTTGGAGAAATTAATTATTTGCTTGGAGGAACTATTCTTTGCTTGGAGAAATTAGTTATTTGCTTGGAGGAACTATTCTTTGCTTGGAGAAATTAGTTATTTGCTTGGAGGAACTATTCTTTGCTTGGAGAAATTAGTTGTTTGCTTGGAGGAACTATTCTTTGCTTGGAGAAATTAGTTATTTGTTTGGAGGAACTATTCTTTGCTTGGAGAAATTAGTTATTTGCTTGGAGGAACTATTCTTTGCTTGGGGAAATTAGTTGTTTGCTTGGAGGAACTATTCTTTGCTTGGAGAAATTAGTTGTTTGCTTGGAGGAACTATTCCTTGCTTGGAGAAATTAGTTATTTGCTTGGAGGAACTATTCTTTGCTTGGAGAAATTAGTTGGTTGCTTGGAGGAACTATTCTTTGCTTGGAGAAATTAATTATTTGCTTGGAGGAACTATTCTTTGCTTGGAGAAATTAGTTATTTGCTTGGAGGAACTATTCTTTGCTTGGAGAAATTAGTTGTTTGTTAGGAGGAACTATTCTTTGCTTGGAGAAATTAGTTGTTTGCTTGGAGGAACTATTCTTTGCTTGGAGAAATTAGTTATTTGCTTGGAGGAACTATTCTTTGCTTGGAGAAATTAGTTGTTTGCTTGGAGGAACTATTCTTTGCTTGGAGAAATTAGTTGTTTGCTTGGAGGAACTATTCTTTGCTTGGAGAAATTAGTTATTTGCTTGGAGGAACTATTCTTTGCTAGGAGAAATTAGTTATTTGCTTGGAGGAACTATTCTTTGCTTGGAAAAATTAGTTGTTTGCTTGGAGGAACTATTCTTTGCTCGGAGAAATTAGTTGGTTGCTTGGAGGAACTATTCTTTGCTTGGAGAAATTAGTTATTTGCTTGGAGGAACTATTCTTTGCTTGGAGAAATTAGTTGTTTGCTTGGAGAAATTAGTTATTTGCTTGGAGGAACTATTCTTTGCTTGGAGAAATTAGCTGTTTGCTTGGAGGAACTATTCTTTGCTTGGAGAAATTAGTTGTTTGCTTGGAGGAACTATTCTTTGCCTGGAGAAATTAGTTGTTTGCTTGGAGGAACTATTCTTTGCTTGGAGAAATTAGTTGTTTGCTTGGAGGAACTATTCTTTGCTTGGAGAATGTAGTTATTTGCTTGGAGGAACTATTCTTTGCTTGGAGAAATTAGTTGTTTGCTTGGAGGAACTATTCTTTGCTTGGAGAAATTAGTTATTTGCTTGGAGGAACTATTCTTTGCTTGGAGAAATTAGTTGTTTGCTTGGAGGAACTAATCTTTGCTTGGAGAAATTAGTTGGTTGCTTGGAGGAAATATTCTTTGCTTGGAGAAATTAGTTATTTGCTTGGAGAACTATTCTTTGCTTGGAGAAATTTGTTATTTGCTTGGAGGAACTATTCTTTGCTTGGAGAAATTAGTTATTTGCTTGGAGGAACTATTCTTTGCTTGGAGAAATTAGTTGTTTGCTTGGAGGAACTATTCTTTGCTTGGAGAAATTAGTTGGTTGCTTGGAGGAACTATTGTTTGCTTGGAGAAATTAGTTGTTTGCTTGGAGGAACTATTCTTTGCTTGGAGAAATTAGTTGTTTGCTTGGAGGAACTATTCTTTGCTTGGAGAAATTAGTTGTTTGCTTGGAGGAACTATTCTTTGCTTGGAGAAATTAGTTATTTGCTTGGAGGAACTATTCTTTGCTTGGAGAAATTAGTTGGTTGCTTGGAGGAACTATTCTTTGCTTGGAGAAATTAGTTATTTGCTTGGAGGAACTATTCTTTGCTTGGAGAAATTAGTTATTTGCTTGGAGGAACTATTCTTTGCTTGGAGAAATTAGTTGTTTGCTTGGAGGAACTATTCTTTGCTTGGAGAAATTAGTTGTTTGCTTGGAGGAACTATTCTTTGCTTGGAGAAATTAGTTATTTGCTTGGAGGAACTATTCTTTGCTTGGAGAAATTAGTTGTTTGCTTGGAGGAACTATTCTTTGCTCTGAGAAATTAGTTGGTTGCTTGGAGGAACTATTCTTTGCTTGGGCAGATAGGTTATTTGCTTGGAGGAACTATTCTTTGCTTGGAGAAATTAGTTGGTTGCTTGGAGGAACTATTCTTTGCTTGGAGAAATTAGTTATTTGCTTGGAGGAACTATTCTTTGCTTGGAGAAATTAGTTATTTGCTTGGAGGAACTATTCTTTGCTTGGAGAAATTAGCTGTTTGCTTGGAGGAACTATTCTTTGCTTGGAGAAATTAGTTGTTTGCTTGGAGGAACTATTCTTTGCCTGGAGAAATTAGTTGTTTGCTTGGAGGAACTATTCTTTGCTTGGAGAAATTAGTTGTTTGCTTGGAGGAACTATTCTTTGCTTGGAGAATGTAGTTATTTGCTTGGAGGAACTATTCTTTGCTTGGAGAAATTAGTTGTTTGCTTGGAGGAACTATTCTTTGCTTGGAGAAATTAGTTGTTTGCTTGGAGGAACTATTGTTTGCTTGGAGAAATTAGTTGTTTGCTTGGAGGAACTATTCTTTGCTTGGAGAAATTAGTTGTTTGCTTGGAGGAACTATTCTTTGCTTGGGCAGATAGGTTATTTGCTTGGAGGAACTATTCTTTGCTTGGAGAAATTAGTTGGTTGCTTGGAGAAACTATTCTTTGCTTGGGCAGATAGGTTATTTGCTTGGAGGAACTATTCTTTGCTTGGAGAAATTAGTTGGTTGCTTGGAGGAACTATTCTTTGCTTGGAGAAATTAGTTATTTGCTTGGAGGAACTATTCTTTGCTTGGAGAAATTAGTTATTTGCTTGGAGGAACTATTCTTTGCTTGGAGAAATTAGTTATTTGCTTGGAGGAACTATTCTTTGCTTGGAGAAATTAGCTGTTTGCTTGGAGGAACTATTCTTTGCTTGGAGAAATTAGTTGTTTGCTTGGAGGAACTATTCTTTGCCTGGAGAAATTAGTTGTTTGCTTGGAGGAACTATTCTTTGCTTGGAGAAATTAGTTGTTTGCTTGGAGGAACTATTCTTTGCTTGGAGAATGTAGTTATTTGCTTGGAGGAACTATTCTTTGCTTGGAGAAATTAGTTGTTTGCTTGGAGGAACTATTCTTTGCTTGGAGAAATTAGTTATTTGCTTGGAGGAACTATTCTCTGCTTGGAGAAATTAGTTGTTTGCTTGGAGGAACTAATCTTTGCTTGGAGAAATTAGTTGGTTGCTTGGAGGAAATATTCTTTGCTTGGAGAAATTAGTTATTTGCTTGGAGAACTATTCTTTGCTTGGAGAAATTTGTTATTTGCTTGGAGGAACTATTCTTTGCTTGGAGAAATTAGTTATTTGCTTGGAGGAACTATTCTTTGCTTGGAGAAATTAGTTGTTTGCTTGGAGGAACTATTCTTTGCTTGGAGAAATTAGTTGGTTGCTTGGAGGAACTATTGTTTGCTTGGAGAAATTAGTTGTTTGCTTGGAGGAACTATTCTTTGCTTGGAGAAATTAGTTGTTTGCTTGGAGGAACTATTCTTTGCTTGGAGAAATTAGTTATTTGCTTGGAGGAACTATTCTTTGCTTGGAGAAATTAGTTGGTTGCTTGGAGGAACTATTCTTTGCTTGGAGAAATTAGTTATTTGCTTGGAGGAACTATTCTTTGCTTGGAGAAATTAGTTATTTGCTTGGAGGAACTATTCTTTGCTTGGAGAAATTTGTTGTTTGCTTGGAGGAACTATTCTTTGCTTGGAGAAATTAGTTGTTTGCTTGGAGGAACTATTCTTTGCTTGGAGAAATTAGTTATTTGCTTGGAGGAACTATTCTTTGCTTGGAGAAATTAGTTGTTTGCTTGGAGGAACTATTCTTTGCTCTGAGAAATTAGTTGGTTGCTTGGAGGAACTATTCTTTGCTTGGGCAGATAGGTTATTTGCTTGGAGGAACTATTCTTTGCTTGGAGAAATTAGTTGGTTGCTTGGAGGAACTATTCTTTGCTTGGAGAAATTAGTTGTTTGCTTGGAGGAACTATTCTTTGCTTGGAGAATGTAGTTATTTGCTTGGAGGAACTATTCTTTGCTTGGAGAAATTAGTTGTTTGCTTGGAGGAACTATTCTTTGCTTGGAGAAATTAGTTGTTTGCTTGGAGGAACTATTGTTTGCTTGGAGAAATTAGTTGTTTGCTTGGAGGAACTATTCTTTGCTTGGAGAAATTAGTTGTTTGCTTGGAGGAACTATTCTTTGCTTGGGCAGATAGGTTATTTGCTTGGAGGAACTATTCTTTGCTTGGAGAAATTAGTTGGTTGCTTGGAGGAACTATTCTTTGCTTGGGCAGATAGGTTATTTGCTTGGAGGAACTATTCTTTGCTTGGAGAAATTAGTTGGTTGCTTGGAGGAACTATTCTTTGCTTGGAGAAATTAGTTGTTTGCTTGGAGGAACTATTCTTTGCTTGGAGAATGTAGTTATTTGCTTGGAGGAACTATTCTTTGCTTGGAGAAATTAGTTGTTTGCTTGGAGGAACTATTCTTTGCTTGGAGAAATTAGTTGTTTGCTTGGAGGAACTATTGTTTGCTTGGAGAAATTAGTTGTTTGCTTGGAGCAACTATTCTTTGCTGGGGGAAATTAGTTGTTTGCTTGGAGGAACTATTCTTTGCTTGGGCAGATAGGTTATTTGCTTGGAGGAACTATTCTTTGCTTGGAGAAATTAGTTGGTTGCTTGGAGAAACTATTCTTTGCTTGGGCAGATAGGTTATTTGCTTGGAGGAACTATTCTTTGCTTGGAGAAATTAGTTGGTTGCTTGGAGGAACTATTCTTTGCTTGGAGAAATTAGTTATTTGCTTGGAGGAACTATTCTTTGCTTGGAGAAATTAGTTATTTGCTTGGAGGAACTATTCTTTGCTTGGAGAAATTAGCTGTTTGCTTGGAGGAACTATTCTTTGCTTGGAGAAATTAGTTGTTTGCTTGGAGGAACTATTCTTTGCCTGGAGAAATTAGTTGTTTGCTTGGAGGAACTATTCTTTGCTTGGAGAAATTAGTTGTTTGCTTGGAGGAACTATTCTTTGCTTGGAGAAATTAGTTGGTTGCTTGGAGGAACTATTCTTTGCTTGGAGAAATTAGTTATTTGCTTGGAGGAACTATTCTTTGCTTGGAGAAATTAGTTATTTGCTTGGAGGAACTATTGTTTGCTTGGAGAAATTAGTTATTTGCTTGGAGGAACTATTCTTTGCTTGGAGAAATTAGTTGTTTGCTTGGAGGAACTATTCTTTGCTTGGAGAAATTAGTTATTTGCTTGGAGGAACTATTCTTTGCTTGGAGAAATTAGTTATTTGCTTGGAGGAACTATTGTTTGCTTGGAGAAATTAGTTGTTTGCTTGGAGGAACTATTCTTTGCTTGGAGAAATTAGTTATTTGCTTGGAGGAACTATTCTTTGCTTGGAGAAATTAGTTGTTTGCTTGGAGGAATTATTCTTTGCTCTGAGAAATTAGTTGGTTGCTTGGAGGAACTATTCTTTGCTTGGAGAAATTAGTTATTTGCTTGGAGGAACTATTCTTTGCTTGGAGAAATTAGTTATTTGCTTGGAGGAACTATTCTTTGCTTGGAGAAATTAGCTGTTTGCTTGGAGGAACTATTCTTTGCTTGGAGAAATTAGTTGTTTGCTTGGAGGAACTATTCTTTGCCTGGAGAAATTAGTTGTTTGCTTGGAGGAACTATTCTTTGCTTGGAGAAATTAGTTGTTTGCTTGGAGGAACTATTCTTTGCTTGGAGAATGTAGTTATTTGCTTGGAGGAACTATTCTTTGCTTGGAAAAATTAGTTGTTTGCTTGGAGGAACTATTCTTTGCTTGGAGAAATTAGTTATTTGCTTGGAGGAACTATTCTTTGCTTGGAGAAATTTGTTGTTTGCTTGGAGGAACTAATCTTTGCTTGGAGAAATTAGTTGGTTGCTTGGAGGAAATATTCTTTGCTTGGAGAAATTAGTTATTTGCTTGGAGAACTATTCTTTGCTTGGAGAAATTTGTTATTTGCTTGGAGGAACTATTCTTTGCTTGGAGAAATTAGTTATTTGCTTGGAGGAACTATTCTTTGCTTGGAGAAATTAGTTGTTTGCTTGGAGGAACTATTCTTTGCTTGGAGAAATTAGTTGGTTGCTTGGAGGAACTATTGTTTGCTTGGAGAAATTAGTTGTTTGCTTGGAGGAACTATTCTTTGCTTGGAGAAATTAGTTGTTTGCTTGGAGGAACTATTCTTTGCTTGGAGAAATTAGTTATTTGCTTGGAGGAACTATTCTTTGCTTGGAGAAATTAGTTGGTTGCTTGGAGGAACTATTCTTTGCTTGGAGAAATTAGTTATTTGCTTGGAGGAACTATTCTTTGCTTGGAGAAATTAGTTATTTGCTTGGAGGAACTATTCTTTGCTTGGAGAAATTAGTTGTTTGCTTGGAGGAACTATTCTTTGCTTGGAGAAATTAGTTGTTTGCTTGGAGGAACTATTCTTTGCTTGGAGAAATTAGTTATTTGCTTGGAGGAACTATTCTTTGCTTGGAGAAATTAGTTGTTTGCTTGGAGGAACTATTCTTTGCTCTGAGAAATTAGTTGGTTGCTTGGAGGAACTATTCTTTGCTTGGGCAGATAGGTTATTTGCTTGGAGGAACTATTCTTTGCTTGGAGAAATTAGTTGGTTGCTTGGAGGAACTATTCTTTGCTTGGAGAAATTAGTTATTTGCTTGGAGGAACTATTCTTTGCTTGGGCAGATAGGTTATTTGCTTGGAGGAACTATTCTTTGCTTGGAGAAATTAGTTGGTTGCTTGGAGGAACTATTCTTTGCTTGGAGAAATTAGTTATTTGCTTGGAGGAACTATTCTTTGCTTGGAGAAATTAGTTATTTGCTTGGAGGAACTATTCTTTGCTTGGAGAAATTAGTTGTTTGCTTGGAGGAACTATTCTTTGCTTGGGCAGATAGGTTATTTGCTTGGAGGAACTATTCTTTGCTTGGAGAAATTAGTTGGTTGCTTGGAGGAACTATTCTTTGCTTGGAGAAATTAGTTATTTGCTTGGAGGAACTATTCTTTGCTTGGAGAAATTAGTTGGTTGCTTGGAGGAACTATTCTTTGCTTGGGCAGATAGGTTATTTGCTTGGAGGAACTATTCTTTGCTTGGAGAAATTAGTTGGTTGCCTGGAGGAACTATTCTTTGCTTGGAGAAATTAGTTATTTGCTTGGAGGAACTATTCTTTGCTTGGAGAAATTAGTTATTTGTGTGGAGGAACTATTCTTTGCTTGGAAAAATTAGTTGTTTGCTTGGAGGAACTATTCTTTGCTTGGGCAGATAGGTTATTTGCTTGGAGGAACTATTCTTTGCTTGGAGAAATTAGTTGGTTGCTTGGAGGAACTATTCTTTGCTTGGAGAAATTAGTTATTTGCTTGGAGGAACTATTCTTTGCTTGGAGAAATTAGTTGGTTGCTTGGAGGAACTATTCTTTGCTTGGGCAGATAGGTTATTTGCTTGGAGGAACTATTCTTTGCTTGGAGAAATTAGTTGGTTGCTTGGAGGAACTATTCTTTGCTTGGAGAAATTAGTTATTTGCTTGGAGGAACTATTCTTTGCTTGGGCAGATAGGTTATTTGCTTGGAGGAACTATTCCTTGCTTGGAGAAATTAGTTATTTGCTTGGAGGAACTATTCTTTGCTTGGAGAAATTAGTTGTTTGCTTGGAGGAACTATTCTTTGCTTGGAGAAATTAGTTGTTTGCTTGGAGGAACTATTCTTTGCTTGGAGAAATTAGTTGTTTGCTTGGAGGAACTATTCTTTGCTTGGGCAGATAGGTTATTTGCTTGGAGGAACTATTCTTTGCTTGGAGAAATTAGTTGGTTGCTTGGAGGAACTATTCTTTGCTTGGAGAAATTAGTTATTTGCTTGGAGGAACTATTCTTTGCTTGGGCAGATAGGTTATTTGCTTGGAGGAACTATTCTTTGCTTGGAGAAATTAGTTGGTTGCTTGGAGGAACTATTCTTTGCTTGGAGAAATTAGTTATTTGCTTGGAGGAACTATTCTTTGCTTGGAGAAATTAGTTATTTGCTTGGAGGAACTATTCTTTGCTTGGAGAAATTAGTTGTTTGCTTGGAGGAACTATTCTTTGCTTGGGCAGATAGGTTATTTGCTTGGAGGAACTATTCTTTGCTTGGAGAAATTAGTTGGTTGCTTGGAGGAACTATTCTTTGCTTGGAGAAATTAGTTATTTGCTTGGAGGAACTATTCTTTGCTTGGAGAAATTAGTTGGTTGCTTGGAGGAACTATTCTTTGCTTGGGCAGATAGGTTATTTGCTTGGAGGAACTATTCTTTGCTTGGAGAAATTAGTTGGTTGCTTGGAGGAACTATTCTTTGCTTGGAGAAATTAGTTATTTGCTTGGAGGAACTATTCTTTGCTTGGGCAGATAGGTTATTTGCTTGGAGGAACTATTCCTTGCTTGGAGAAATTAGTTATTTGCTTGGAGGAACTATTCTTTGCTTGGAGAAATTAGTTGTTTGCTTGGAGGAACTATTCTTTGCTTGGAGAAATTAGTTGTTTGCTTGGAGGAACTATTCTTTGCTTGGAGAAATTAGTTATTTGCTTGGAGGAACTATTCTTTGCTTGGAGAAATTAGTTGTTTGCTTGGAGGAACTATTCTTTGCTTGGAGAAATTAGTTGTTTGCTTGGAGGAACTATTGTTTGCTTGGAGAAATTAGTTGTTTGCTTGGAGGAACTATTCTTTGCTTGGAGAAATTAGTTGTTTGCTTGGAGGAACTATTGTTTGCTTGGAGAAATTAGTTGTTTGCTTGGAGGAACTATTCTTTGCTTGGAGAAATTAGTTGTTTGCTTGGAGGAACTATTCTTTGCTTGGAGAAATTAGTTGTTTGCTTGGAGGAACTATTGTTTGCTTGGAGAAATTAGTTGTTTGCTTGGAGGAACTATTCTTTGCTAGGAGAAATTAGTTGTTTGCTTGGAGGAACTATTCTTTGTTTGGGCAGATAGGTTATTTGCTTGGAGGAACTATTCTTTGCTTGGAGAAATTAGTTGTTTGCTTGGAGGAACTATTCTTTGCTTGGAGAAATTAGTTGTTTGCTTGGAGGAACTATTGTTTGCTTGGAGAAATTAGTTGTTTGCTTGGAGGAACTATTCTTTGCTTGGAGAAATTAGTTGTTTGCTTGGAGGAACTATTCTTTGTTTGGGCAGATAGGTTATTTGCTTGGAGGAACTATTCTTTGCTTGGTATTTGCTTGGAGGAACTATTCTTTGCTTGGAGAAATTAGTTATTTGCTTGGAGGAACTATTCTTTGCTTGGAGAAATTAGTTTTTTGCTTGGAGGAACTATTCTTTGCTTGGAGAAATTAGTTGTTTGCTTGGAGGAACTAGTCTTTGCTTGGAGAAATTAGTTTTTTGCTTGGAGGAACTATTCTTTGCTTGGAGAAATTAGTTGTTTGCTTGAAGGAACTATTCTTTGCTTGGAGAAATTAGTTGTTTGCTTGGGGGAACTATTCTTTGCTTGGAGAAATTAGTTGTTTGCTTGGAGGAACTATGCTTTGCTTGGAGAAATTAGTTGTTTTCTTGGAGGAACTATTCTTTGCTTGGAGAAATTAGTTATTTGCTTGGAGGAACTATTCTTTGCTTGGAGAAATTAGTTGTTTGCTTGGAGGAACTATTCTTTGCTTGGAGAAATTAGTTGTTTGCTTGGAGGAACTATTCTTTGCTCGGAGAAATTAGTTGTTTGCTTGGAGGAACTATTGTTTGCTTGGAGAAATTAGTTGTTTGCTTGGAGGAACTATTCTTTGCTTGGAGAAATTAGTTGTTTGCTTGGAGGAACTATTCTTTGCTTGGGCAGATAGGTTATTTGCTTGGAGGAACTATTCTTTGCTTGGAGAAATTAGTTGGTTGCTTGGAGGAACTATTCTTTGCTTGGGCAGATAGGTTATTTGCTTGGAGGAACTATTCTTTGCTTGGAGAAATTAGTTGGTTGCTTGGAGGAACTATTCTTTGATTGGAGAAATTAGTTATTTGCTTGGAGGAACTATTCTTTGCTTGGAGAAATTAGTTATTTGCTTGGAGGAACTATTCTTTGCTTGGAGAAATTAGCTGTTTGCTTGGAGGAACTATTCTTTGCTTGGAGAAATTAGTTGTTTGCTTGGAGGAACTATTCTTTGCCTGGAGAAATTAGTTGTTTGCTTGGAGGAACTATTCTTTGCTTGGAGAAATTAGTTGTTTGCTTGGAGGAACTATTCTTTGCTTGGAGAAATTAGCTATTTGCTTGGAGGAACTATTCTTTGCTTGGAGAAATTAGTTGTTTGCTTGGAGGAACTATTCTTTGCCTGGAGAAATTAGTTGTTTGCTTGGAGGAACTATTCTTTGCTTGGAGAAATTAGTTGTTTGCTTGGAGGAACTATTCTTTGCTTGGAGAATGTAGTTATTTGCTTGGAGGAACTATTCTTTGCTTGGAGAAATTAGTTGTTTGCTTGGAGAAATTAGTTATTTGCTTGGAGGAACTATTCTTTGCTTGGAGAAATTAGTTGTTTGCTTGGAGGAACTAATCTTTGCTTGGAGAAATTAGTTGGTTGCTTGGAGGAAATATTCTTTGCTTGGAGAAATTAGTTATTTGCTTGGAGAACTATTCTTTGCTTGGAGAAATTTGTTATTTGCTTGGAGGAACTATTCTTTGCTTGGAGAAATTAGTTATTTGCTTGGAGGAACTATTCTTTGCTTGGAGAAATTAGTTGTTTGCTTGGAGGAACTATTCTTTGCTTGGAGAAATTAGTTGGTTGCTTGGAGGAACTATTGTTTGCTTGGAGAAATTAGTTGTTTGCTTGGAGGAACTATTCTTTGCTTGGAGAAATTAGTTGTTTGCTTGGAGGAACTATTCTTTGCTTGGAGAAATTAGTTATTTGCTTGGAGGAACTATTCTTTGCTTGGAGAAATTAGTTGTTTGCTTGAAGGAACTATTCTTTGCTTGGAGAAATTAGTTGTTTGCTTGGAGGAACTATTCTTTGCTTGGAGAAATTAGTTATTTGCTTGGAGGAACTATTCTTTGCTTGGAGAAATTAGTTATTTGCTTGGAGGAACTATTCTTTGCTTGGAGAAATTAGTTGTTTGCTTGGAGGAACTATGCTTTGCTTGGAGAAATTAGTTGTTTTCTTGGAGGAACTATTCTTTGCTTGGAGAAATTAGTTATTTGCTTGGAGGAACTATTCTTTGCTTGGAGAAATTAGTTGTTTGCTTGGAGGAACTATTCTTTGCTTGGAGAAATTAGTTGTTTGCTTGGAGGAACTATTCTTTGCTCGGAGAAATTAGTTGTTTGCTTGGAGGAACTATTGTTTGCTTGGAGAAATTAGTTGTTTGCTTGGAGGAACTATTCTTTGCTTGGAGAAATTAGTTGTTTGCTTGGAGGAACTATTCTTTGCTTGGAGAAATTAGTTGTTTGCTTGGAGGAACTATGCTTTGCTTGGAGAAATTAGTTGTTTTCTTGGAGGAACTATTCTTTGCTTGGTGAAATTAGTTATTTGCTTGGAGGAACTATTCTTTGCTTGGAGAAATTAGTTGTTTGCTTGGAGGAACTATTCTTTGCTTGGAGAAATTAGTTGTTTGCTTGGAGGAACTATTCTTTGCTCGGAGAAATTAGTTGTTTGCTTGGAGGAACTATTGTTTGCTTGGAGAAATTAGTTGTTTGCTTGGAGGAACTATTCTTTGCTTGGAGAAATTAGTTGTTTGCTTGGAGGAACTATTCTTTGCTTGGGCAGATAGGTTATTTGCTTGGAGGAACTATTCTTTGCTTGGAGAAATTAGTTGGTTGCTTGGAGGAACTATTCTTTGCTTGGGCAGATAGGTTATTTGCTTGGAGGAACTATTCTTTGCTTGGAGAAATTAGTTGGTTGCTTGGAGGAACTATTCTTTGATTGGAGAAATTAGTTATTTGCTTGGAGGAACTATTCTTTGCTTGGAGAAATTAGTTATTTGCTTGGAGGAACTATTCTTTGCTTGGAGAAATTAGCTGTTTGCTTGGAGGAACTATTCTTTGCTTGGAGAAATTAGTTGTTTGCTTGGAGGAACTATGCTTTGCTTGGAGAAATTAGTTGTTTTCTTGGAGGAACTATTCTTTGCTTGGAGAAATTAGTTATTTGCTTGGAGGAACTATTCTTTGCTTGGAGAAATTAGTTGTTTGCTTGGAGGAACTATTCTTTGCTTGGAGAAATTAGTTGTTTGCTTGGAGGAACTATTCTTTGCTCGGAGAAATTAGTTGTTTGCTTGGAGGAACTATTGTTTGCTTGGAGAAATTAGTTGTTTGCTTGGAGGAACTATTCTTTGCTTGGAGAAATTAGTTGTTTGCTTGGAGGAACTATTCTTTGCTTGGAGAAATTAGTTGTTTGCTTGGAGGAACTATGCTTTGCTTGGAGAAATTAGTTGTTTTCTTGGAGGAACTATTCTTTGCTTGGAGAAATTAGTTATTTGCTTGGAGGAACTATTCTTTGCTTGGAGAAATTAGTTGTTTGCTTGGAGGAACTATTCTTTGCTTGGAGAAATTAGTTGTTTGCTTGGAGGAACTAATCTTTGCTTGGAGAAATTAGTTGGTTGCTTGGAGGAAATATTCTTTGCTTGGAGAAATTAGTTATTTGCTTGGAGAACTATTCTTTGCTTGGAGAAATTTGTTATTTGCTTGGAGGAACTATTCTTTGCTTGGAGAAATTAGTTATTAGCTTGGAGGAACTATTCTTTGCTTGGAGAAATTAGTTGTTTGCTTGGAGGAACTATTCTTTGCTTGGAGAAATTAGTTGGTTGCTTGGAGGAACTATTGTTTGCTTGGAGAAATTAGTTGTTTGCTTGGAGGAACTATTCTTTGCTTGGAGAAATTAGTTGTTTGCTTGGAGGAACTATTCTTTGCTTGGAGAAATTAGTTATTTGCTTGGAGGAACTATTCTTTGCTTGGAGAAATTAGTTGTTTGCTTGAAGGAACTATTCTTTGCTTGGAGAAATTAGTTGTTTGCTTGGAGGAACTATTCTTTGCTTGGAGAAATTAGTTATTTGCTTGGAGGAACTATTCTTTGCTTGGAGAAATTAGTTATTTGCTTGGAGGAACTATTCTTTGCTTGGAGAAATTAGTTGTTTGCTTGGAGGAACTATGCTTTGCTTGGAGAAATTAGTTGTTTTCTTGGAGGAACTATTCTTTGCTTGGAGAAATTAGTTATTTGCTTGGAGGAACTATTCTTTGCTTGGAGAAATTAGTTGTTTGCTTGGAGGAACTATTCTTTGCTTGGAGAAATTAGTTGTTTGCTTGGAGGAACTATTCTTTGCTCGGAGAAATTAGTTGTTTGCTTGGAGGAACTATTGTTTGCTTGGAGAAATTAGTTGTTTGCTTGGAGGAACTATTCTTTGCTTGGAGAAATTAGTTGTTTGCTTGGAGGAACTATTCTTTGCTTGGAGAAATTAGTTGTTTGCTTGGAGGAACTATGCTTTGCTTGGAGAAATTAGTTGTTTTCTTGGAGGAACTATTCTTTGCTTGGAGAAATTAGTTATTTGCTTGGAGGAACTATTCTTTGCTTGGAGAAATTAGTTGTTTGCTTGGAGGAACTATTCTTTGCTTGGAGAAATTAGTTGTTTGCTTGGAGGAACTATTCTTTGCTCGGAGAAATTAGTTGTTTGCTTGGAGGAACTATTGTTTGCTTGGAGAAATTAGTTGTTTGCTTGGAGGAACTATTCTTTGCTTGGAGAAATTAGTTGTTTGCTTGGAGGAACTATTCTTTGCTTGGGCAGATAGGTTATTTGCTTGGAGGAACTATTCTTTGCTTGGAGAAATTAGTTGGTTGCTTGGAGGAACTATTCTTTGCTTGGGCAGATAGGTTATTTGCTTGGAGGAACTATTCTTTGCTTGGAGAAATTAGTTGGTTGCTTGGAGGAACTATTCTTTGATTGGAGAAATTAGTTATTTGCTTGGAGGAACTATTCTTTGCTTGGAGAAATTAGTTATTTGCTTGGAGGAACTATTCTTTGCTTGGAGAAATTAGCTGTTTGCTTGGAGGAACTATTCTTTGCTTGGAGAAATTAGTTGTTTGCTTGGAGGAACTATTCTTTGCCTGGAGAAATTAGTTGTTTGCTTGGAGGAACTATTCTTTGCTTGGAGAAATTAGTTGTTTGCTTGGAGGAACTATTCTTTGCTTGGAGAAATTAGCTATTTGCTTGGAGGAACTATTCTTTGCTTGGAGAAATTAGTTGTTTGCTTGGAGGAACTATTCTTTGCCTGGAGAAATTAGTTGTTTGCTTGGAGGAACTATTCTTTGCTTGGAGAAATTAGTTGTTTGCTTGGAGGAACTATTCTTTGCTTGGAGAATGTAGTTATTTGCTTGGAGGAACTATTCTTTGCTTGGAGAAATTAGTTGTTTGCTTGGAGGAACTATTCTTTGCTTGGAGAAATTAGTTATTTGCTTGGAGGAACTATTCTTTGCTTGGAGAAATTAGTTGTTTGCTTGGAGGAACTAATCTTTGCTTGGAGAAATTAGTTGGTTGCTTGGAGGAAATATTCTTTGCTTGGAGAAATTAGTTATTTGCTTGGAGAACTATTCTTTGCTTGGAGAAATTTGTTATTTGCTTGGAGGAACTATTCTTTGCTTGGAGAAATTAGTTATTTGCTTGGAGGAACTATTCTTTGCTTGGAGAAATTAGTTGTTTGCTTGGAGGAACTATTCTTTGCTTGGAGAAATTAGTTGGTTGCTTGGAGGAACTATTGTTTGCTTGGAGAAATTAGTTGTTTGCTTGGAGGAACTATTCTTTGCTTGGAGAAATTAGTTGTTTCCTTGGAGGAACTATTCTTTGCTTGGAGAAATTAGTTGTTTGCTTGGAGGAACTATTCTTTGCTTGGGCAGATAGGTTATTTGCTTGGAGGAACTATTCTTTGCTTGGAGAAATTAGTTGGTTGCTTGGAGGAACTATTCTTTGCTTGGGCAGATAGGTTATTTGCTTGGAGGAACTATTCTTTGCTTGGAGAAATTAGTTGGTTGCTTGGAGGAACTATTCTTTGATTGGAGAAATTAGTTATTTGCTTGGAGGAACTATTCTTTGCTTGGAGAAATTAGTTATTTGCTTGGAGGAACTATTCTTTGCTTGGAGAAATTAGCTGTTTGCTTGGAGGAACTATTCTTTGCTTGGAGAAATTAGTTGTTTGCTTGGAGGAACTATTCTTTGCCTGGAGAAATTAGTTGTTTGCTTGGAGGAACTATTCTTTGCTTGGAGAAATTAGTTGTTTGCTTGGAGGAACTATTCTTTGCTTGGAGAAATTAGCTATTTGCTTGGAGGAACTATTCTTTGCTTGGAGAAATTAGTTGTTTGCTTGGAGGAACTATTCTTTGCCTGGAGAAATTAGTTGTTTGCTTGGAGGAACTATTCTTTGCTTGGAGAAATTAGTTGTTTGCTTGGAGGAACTATTCTTTGCTTGGAGAATGTAGTTATTTGCTTGGAGGAACTATTCTTTGCTTGGAGAAATTAGTTGTTTGCTTGGAGGAACTATTCTTTGCTTGGAGAAATTAGTTGGTTGCTTGGAGGAACTATTCTTTGATTGGAGAAATTAGTTATTTGCTTGGAGGAACTATTCTTTGCTTGGAGAAATTAGTTATTTGCTTGGAGGAACTATTCTTTGCTTGGAGAAATTAGCTGTTTGCTTGGAGGAACTATTCTTTGCTTGGAGAAATTAGTTGTTTGCTTGGAGGAACTATGCTTTGCTTGGAGAAATTAGTTGTTTTCTTGGAGGAACTATTCTTTGCTTGGAGAAATTAGTTATTTGCTTGGAGGAACTATTCTTTGCTTGGAGAAATTAGTTGTTTGCTTGGAGGAACTATTCTTTGCTTGGAGAAATTAGTTGTTTGCTTGGAGGAACTATTCTTTGCTCGGAGAAATTAGTTGTTTGCTTGGAGGAACTATTGTTTGCTTGGAGAAATTAGTTGTTTGCTTGGAGGAACTATTCTTTGCTTGGAGAAATTAGTTGTTTGCTTGGAGGAACTATTCTTTGCTTGGAGAAATTAGTTGTTTGCTTGGAGGAACTATGCTTTGCTTGGAGAAATTAGTTGTTTTCTTGGAGGAACTATTCTTTGCTTGGAGAAATTAGTTATTTGCTTGGAGGAACTATTCTTTGCTTGGAGAAATTAGTTGTTTGCTTGGAGGAACTATTCTTTGCTTGGAGAAATTAGTTGTTTGCTTGGAGGAACTAATCTTTGCTTGGAGAAATTAGTTGGTTGCTTGGAGGAAATATTCTTTGCTTGGAGAAATTAGTTATTTGCTTGGAGAACTATTCTTTGCTTGGAGAAATTTGTTATTTGCTTGGAGGAACTATTCTTTGCTTGGAGAAATTAGTTATTAGCTTGGAGGAACTATTCTTTGCTTGGAGAAATTAGTTGTTTGCTTGGAGGAACTATTCTTTGCTTGGAGAAATTAGTTGGTTGCTTGGAGGAACTATTGTTTGCTTGGAGAAATTAGTTGTTTGCTTGGAGGAACTATTCTTTGCTTGGAGAAATTAGTTGTTTGCTTGGAGGAACTATTCTTTGCTTGGAGAAATTAGTTATTTGCTTGGAGGAACTATTCTTTGCTTGGAGAAATTAGTTGTTTGCTTGAAGGAACTATTCTTTGCTTGGAGAAATTAGTTGTTTGCTTGGAGGAACTATTCTTTGCTTGGAGAAATTAGTTATTTGCTTGGAGGAACGATTCTTTGCTTGGAGAAATTAGTTATTTGCTTGGAGGAACTATTCTTTGCTTGGAGAAATTAGTTGTTTGCTTGGAGGAACTATTCTTTGCTCGGAGAAATTAGTTGTTTGCTTGGAGGAACTATTGTTTGCTTGGAGAAATTAGTTGTTTGCTTGGAGGAACTATTCTTTGCTTGGAGAAATTAGTTGTTTGCTTGGAGGAACTATTCTTTGCTCGGAGAAATTAGTTGTTTGCTTGGAGGAACTATTGTTTGCTTGGAGAAATTAGTTGTTTGCTTGGAGGAACTATTCTTTGCTTGGAGAAATTAGTTGTTTGCTTGGAGGAACTATTCTTTGCTTGGAGAAATTAGTTGTTTGCTTGGAGGAACTATGCTTTGCTTGGAGAAATTAGTTGTTTTCTTGGAGGAACTATTCTTTGCTTGGAGAAATTAGTTATTTGCTTGGAGGAACTATTCTTTGCTTGGAGAAATTAGTTGTTTGCTTGGAGGAACTATTCTTTGCTTGGAGAAATTAGTTGTTTGCTTGGAGGAACTATTCTTTGCTCGGAGAAATTAGTTGTTTGCTTGGAGGAACTATTGTTTGCTTGGAGAAATTAGTTGTTTGCTTGGAGGAACTATTCTTTGCTTGGAGAAATTAGTTGTTTGCTTGGAGGAACTATTCTTTGCTTGGGCAGATAGGTTATTTGCTTGGAGGAACTATTCTTTGCTTGGAGAAATTAGTTGGTTGCTTGGAGGAACTATTCTTTGCTTGGGCAGATAGGTTATTTGCTTGGAGGAACTATTCTTTGCTTGGAGAAATTAGTTGGTTGCTTGGAGGAACTATTCTTTGATTGGAGAAATTAGTTATTTGCTTGGAGGAACTATTCTTTGCTTGGAGAAATTAGTTATTTGCTTGGAGGAACTATTCTTTGCTTGGAGAAATTAGCTGTTTGCTTGGAGGAACTATTCTTTGCTTGGAGAAATTAGTTGTTTGCTTGGAGGAACTATTGCTTGCCTGGAGAAATTAGTTGTTTGCTTGGAGGAACTATTCTTTGCTTGGAGAAATTAGTTGTTTGCTTGGAGGAACTATTCTTTGCTTGGAGAAATTAGCTATTTGCTTGGAGGAACTATTCTTTGCTTGGAGAAATTAGTTGTTTGCTTGGAGGAACTATTCTTTGCCTGGAGAAATTAGTTGTTTGCTTGGAGGAACTATTCTTTGCTTGGAGAAATTAGTTGTTTGCTTGGAGGAACTATTCTTTGCTTGGAGAATGTAGTTATTTGCTTGGAGGAACTATTCTTTGCTTGGAGAAATTAGTTGTTTGCTTGGAGGAACTATTCTTTGCTTGGAGAAATTAGTTATTTGCTTGGAGGAACTATTCTTTGCTTGGAGAAATTAGTTGTTTGCTTGGAGGAACTAATCTTTGCTTGGAGAAATTAGTTGGTTGCTTGGAGGAAATATTCTTTGCTTGGAGAAATTAGTTATTTGCTTGGAGAACTATTCTTTGCTTGGAGAAATTTGTTATTTGCTTGGAGGAACTATTCTTTGCTTGGAGAAATTAGTTATTTGCTTGGAGGAACTATTCTTTGCTTGGAGAAATTAGTTGTTTGCTTGGAGGAACTATTCTTTGCTTGGAGAAATTAGTTGGTTGCTTGGAGGAACTATTGTTTGCTTGGAGAAATTAGTTGTTTGCTTGGAGGAACTATTCTTTGCTTGGAGAAATTAGTTGTTTGCTTGGAGGAACTATTCTTTGCTTGGAGAAATTAGTTATTTGCTTGGAGGAACTATTCTTTGCTTGGAGAAATTAGTTGTTTGCTTGAAGGAACTATTCTTTGCTTGGAGAAATTAGTTGTTTGCTTGGAGGAACTATTCTTTGCTTGGAGAAATTAGTTATTTGCTTGGAGGAACTATTCTTTGCTTGGAGAAATTAGTTATTTGCTTGGAGGAACTATTCTTTGCTTGGAGAAATTAGTTGTTTGCTTGGAGGAACTATGCTTTGCTTGGAGAAATTAGTTGTTTTCTTGGAGGAACTATTCTTTGCTTGGAGAAATTAGTTATTTGCTTGGAGGAACTATTCTTTGCTTGGAGAAATTAGTTGTTTGCTTGGAGGAACTATTCTTTGCTTGGAGAAATTAGTTGTTTGCTTGGAGGAACTATTCTTTGCTCGGAGAAATTAGTTGTTTGCTTGGAGGAACTATTGTTTGCTTGGAGAAATTAGTTGTTTGCTTGGAGGAACTATTCTTTGCTTGGAGAAATTAGTTGTTTGCTTGGAGGAACTATTCTTTGCTTGGGCAGATAGGTTATTTGCTTGGAGGAACTATTCTTTGCTTGGAGAAATTAGTTGGTTGCTTGGAGGAACTATTCTTTGCTTGGGCAGATAGGTTATTTGCTTGGAGGAACTATTCTTTGCTTGGAGAAATTAGTTGGTTGCTTGGAGGAACTATTCTTTGATTGGAGAAATTAGTTATTTGCTTGGAGGAACTATTCTTTGCTTGGAGAAATTAGTTATTTGCTTGGAGGAACTATTCTTTGCTTGGAGAAATTAGCTGTTTGCTTGGAGGAACTATTCTTTGCTTGGAGAAATTAGTTGTTTGCTTGGAGGAACTATTCTTTGCCTGGAGAAATTAGTTGTTTGCTTGGAGGAACTATTCTTTGCTTGGAGAAATTAGTTGTTTGCTTGGAGGAACTATTCTTTGCTTGGAGAAATTAGCTATTTGCTTGGAGGAACTATTCTTTGCTTGGAGAAATTAGTTGTTTGCTTGGAGGAACTATTCTTTGCCTGGAGCAATTAGTTGTTTGCTTGGAGGAACTATTCTTTGCTTGGAGAAATTAGTTGTTTGCTTGGAGGAACTATTCTTTGCTTATAGAATGTAGTTATTTGCTTGGAGGAACTATTCTTTGCTTGGAGAAATTAGTTGTTTGCTTGGAGGAACTATTCTTTGCTTGGAGAAATTAGTTATTTGCTTGGAGGAACTATTCTTTGCTTGGAGAAATTAGTTGTTTGCTTGGAGGAACTAATCTTTGCTTGGAGAAATTAGTTGGTTGCTTGGAGGAAATATTCTTTGCTTGGAGAAATTAGTTATTTGCTTGGAGAACTATTCTTTGCTTGGAGAAATTTGTTATTTGCTTGGAGGAACTATTCTTTGCTTGGAGAAATTAGTTATTTGCTTGGAGGAACTATTCTTTGCTTGGAGAAATTAGTTGTTTGCTTGGAGGAACTATTCTTTGCTTGGAGAAATTAGTTGGTTGCTTGGAGGAACTATTGTTTGCTTGGAAAAATTAGTTGTTTGCTTGGAGGAACTATTCTTTGCTTGGAGAAATTAGTTGTTTGCTTGGAGGAACTATTCTTTGCTTGGAGAAATTAGTTATTTGCTTGGAGGAACTATTCTTTGCTTGGAGAAATTAGTTGGTTGCTTGGAGGAACTATTCTTTGCTTGGAGAAATTAGTTATTTGCTTGGAGGAACTATTTTTTGCTTGGAGAAATTAGTTATTTGCTTGGAGGAACTATTCTTTGCTTGGAGAAATTAGTTGTTTGCTTGGAGGAACTATTCTTTGCTTGGAGAAATTAGTTGTTTGCTTGGAGGAACTATTCTTTGCTTGGAGAAATTAGTTATTTGCTTGGAGGAACTATTCTTTGCTTGGAGAAATTAGTTGTTTGCTTGGAGGAACTATTCTTTGCTCTGAGAAATTAGTTGGTTGCTTGGAGGAACTATTCTTTGCTTGGGCAGATAGGTTATTTGCTTGGAGGAACTATTCTTTGCTTGGAGAAATTAGTTGGTTGCTTGGAGGAACTATTCTTTGCTTGGAGAAATTAGGTATTTGCTTGGAGGAACTATTCTTTGCTTGGAGAAATTAGTTGGTTGCTTGGAGGAACTATTCTTTGCTTGGAGAAATTAGTTATTTGCTTGGAGGAACTATTCTTTGCTTGGAGAAATTAGTTATTTGCTTGGAGGAACTATTCTTTGCTTGGAGAAATTAGTTGTTTGCTTGGAGGAACTATTCTTTGCTTGGGCAGATAGGTTATTTGCTTGGAGGAACTATTCTTTGCTTGGAGAAATTAGTTGGTTGCTTGGAGGAACTATTCTTTGCTTGGAGAAATTAGTTATTTGCTTGGAGGAACTATTCTTTGCTTGGAGAAATTAGTTATTTGCTTGGAGGAACTATTCTTTGCTTGGAGAAATTAGTTATTTGCTTGGAGGAACTATTCTTTGCTTGGAGAAATTAGTTGTTTGCTTGGAGGAACTATGCTTTGCTTGGAGAAATTAGTTGTTTTCTTGGAGGAACTATTCTTTGCTTGGAGAAATTAGTTATTTGCTTGGAGGAACTATTCTTTGCTTGGAGAAATTAGTTGTTTGCTTGGAGGAACTATTCTTTGCTTGGAGAAATTAGTTGTTTGCTTGGAGGAACTATTCTTTGCTCGGAGAAATTAGTTGTTTGCTTGGAGGAACTATTGTTTGCTTGGAGAAATTAGTTGTTTGCTTGGAGGAACTATTCTTTGCTTGGAGAAATTAGTTGTTTGCTTGGAGGAACTATTCTTTGCTTGGGCAGATAGGTTATTTGCTTGGAGGAACTATTCTTTGCTTGGAGAAATTAGTTGGTTGCTTGGAGGAACTATTCTTTGCTTGGGCAGATAGGTTATTTGCTTGGAGGAACTATTCTTTGCTTGGAGAAATTAGTTGGTTGCTTGGAGGAACTATTCTTTGATTGGAGAAATTAGTTATTTGCTTGGAGGAACTATTCTTTGCTTGGAGAAATTAGTTATTTGCTTGGAGGAACTATTCTTTGCTTGGAGAAATTAGCTGTTTGCTTGGAGGAACTATTCTTTGCTTGGAGAAATTAGTTGTTTGCTTGGAGGAACTATTCTTTGCCTGGAGAAATTAGTTGTTTGCTTGGAGGAACTATTCTTTGCTTGGAGAAATTAGTTGTTTGCTTGGAGGAACTATTCTTTGCTTGGAGAAATTAGCTATTTGCTTGGAGGAACTATTCTTTGCTTGGAGAAATTAGTTGTTTGCTTGGAGGAACTATTCTTTGCCTGGAGCAATTAGTTGTTTGCTTGGAGGAACTATTCTTTGCTTGGAGAAATTAGTTGTTTGCTTGGAGGAACTATTCTTTGCTTATAGAATGTAGTTATTTGCTTGGAGGAACTATTCTTTGCTTGGAGAAATTAGTTGTTTGCTTGGAGGAACTATTCTTTGCTTGGAGAAATTAGTTATTTGCTTGGAGGAACTATGCTTTGCTTGGAGAAATTAGTTGTTTGCTTGGAGGAACTAATCTTTGCTTGGAGAAATTAGTTGGTTGCTTGGAGGAAATATTCTTTGCTTGGAGAAATTAGTTATTTGCTTGGAGAACTATTCTTTGCTTGGAGAAATTTGTTATTTGCTTGGAGGAACTATTCTTTGCTTGGAGAAATTAGTTATTTGCTTGGAGGAACTATTCTTTGCTTGGAGAAATTAGTTGTTTGCTTGGAGGAACTATTCTTTGCTTGGAGAAATTAGTTGGTTGCTTGGAGGAACTATTGTTTGCTTGGAAAAATTAGTTGTTTGCTTGGAGGAACTATTCTTTGCTTGGAGAAATTAGTTGTTTGCTTGGAGGAACTATTCTTTGCTTGGAGAAATTAGTTATTTGCTTGGAGGAACTATTGTTTGCTTGGAGAAATTAGTTGGTTGCTTGGAGGAACTATTCTTTGCTTGGAGAAATTAGTTATTTGCTTGGAGGAACTATTTTTTGCTTGGAGAAATTAGTTATTTGCTTGGAGGAACTATTCTTTGCTTGGAGAAATTAGTTGTTTGCTTGGAGGAACTATTCTTTGCTTGGAGAAATTAGTTGTTTGCTTGGAGGAACTATTCTTTGCTTGGAGAAATTAGTTATTTGCTTGGAGGAACTATTCTTTGCTTGGAGAAATTAGTTGTTTGCTTGGAGGAACTATTCTTTGCTCTGAGAAATTAGTTGGTTGCTTGGAGGAACTATTCTTTGCTTGGGCAGATAGGTTATTTGCTTGGAGGAACTATTCTTTGCTTGGAGAAATTAGTTGGTTGCTTGGAGGAACTATTCTTTGCTTGGAGAAATTAGTTATTTGCTTGGAGGAACTATTCTTTGCTTGGGCAGATAGGTTATTTGCTTGGAGGAACTATTCTTTGCTTGGAGAAATTAGTTGGTTGCTTGGAGGAACTATTCTTTGCTTGGAGAAATTAGTTATTTGCTTGGAGGAACTATTCTTTGCTTGGAGAAATTAGTTATTTGCTTGGAGGAACTATTCTTTGCTTGGAGAAATTAGTTGTTTGCTTGGAGGAACTATTCTTTGCTTGGGCAGATAGGTTATTTGCTTGGAGGAACTATTCTTTGCTTGGAGAAATTAGTTGGTTGCTTGGAGGAACTATTCTTTGCTTGGAGAAATTAGTTATTTGCTTGGAGGAACTATTCTTTGCTTGGAGAAATTAGTTGGTTGCTTGGAGGAACTATTCTTTGCTTGGGCAGATAGGTTATTTGCTTGGAGGAACTATTCTTTGCTTGGAGAAATTAGTTGGTTGCTTGGAGGAACTATTCTTTGCTTGGAGAAATTAGTTATTTGCTTGGAGGAACTATTCTTTGCTTGGGCAGATAGGTTATTTGCTTGGAGGAACTATTCTTTGCTTGGAGAAATTAGTTGGTTGCTTGGAGGAACTATTCTTTGCTTGGAGAAATTAGTTATTTGCTTGGAGGAACTATTCTTTGCTTGGAGAAATTAGTTGGTTGCTTGGAGGAACTATTCTTTGCTTGGAGAAATTAGTTATTTGCTTGGAGGAACTATTCTTTGCTTGGGCAGATAGGTTATTTGCTTGGAGGAACTATTCTTTGCTTGGAGAAATTAGTTGGTTGCTTGGAGGAACTATTCTTTGCTTGGAGAAATTAGTTATTTGCTTGGAGGAACTATTCTTTGCTTGGAGAAATTAGTTGTTTGCTTGGAGGAACTATTCTTTGCTTGGAGAAATTAGTTATTTGCTTGGAGGAACTATTCTTTGCTTGGAGAAATTAGTTGTTTGCTTGGAGGAACTAATCTTTGCTTGGAGAAATTAGTTGGTTGCTTGGAGAACTATTCTTTGCTTGGAGAAATTTGTTATTTGCTTGGAGGAACTATTCTTTGCTTGGAGAAATTAGTTATTTGCTTGGAGGAACTATTCTTTGCTTAGAGAAATTAGTTGTTTGCTTGAAGGAACTATTCTTTGCTTGGAGAAATTAGTTGTTTGCTTGGAGGAACTATTCTTTGCTTGGAGAAATTAGTTATTTGCTTGGAGGAACTATTCTTTGCTTGGAGAAATTAGTTATTTGCTTGGAGGAACTATTCTTTGCTTGGAGAAATTAGTTGTTTGCTTGGAGGAACTATGCTTTGCTTGGAGAAATTAGTTGTTTTCTTGGAGGATCTATTCTTTGCTTGGAGAAATTAGTTATTTGCTTGGAGGAACTATTCTTTGCTTGGAGAAATTAGTTGTTTGCTTGGAGGAACTATTCTTTGCTTGGAGAAATTAGTTGTTTGCTTGGAGGAACTATTCTTTGCTCGGAGAAATTAGTTGTTTGCTTGGAGGAACTATTGTTTGCTTGGAGAAATTAGTTGTTTGCTTGGAGGAACTATTCTTTGCTTGGAGAAATTAGTTGTTTGCTTGGAGGAACTATTCTTTGCTTGGAGAAATTAGTTGGTTGCTTGGAGAAACTATTCTTTGCTTGGGCAGATAGGTTATTTGCTTGGAGGAACTATTCTTTGCTTGGAGAAATTAGTTGGTTGCTTGGAGGAACTATTCTTTGATTGGAGAAATTAGTTATTTGCTTGGAGGAACTATTCTTTGCTTGGAGAAATTAGTTATTTGCTTGGAGGAACTATTCTTTGCTTGGAGAAATTAGTTGTTTGCTTGGAGGAACTATTCTTTGCTTGGAGAAATTAGTTGTTTGCTTGGAGGAACTATTCTTTGCTTGGAGAAATTAGTTGTTTGCTTGGAGGAACTATTCTTTGCTTGGAGAAATTAGTTGTTTGCTTGGAGGAACTATTCTTTGCTTGGGCAGATAGGTTATTTGCTTGGAGGAACTATTCTTTGCTTGGAAAAATTAGTTGTTTGCTTGGAGGAACTATTCTTTGCTTGGAGAAATTAGTTATTTGCTTGGAGGAACTATTCTTTGCTTGGAGAAATTAGTTGGTTGCTTGGAGGAACTATTCTTTGCTTGGAGAAATTAATTATTTGCTTGGAGGAACTATTCTTTGCTTGGAGAAATTAGTTATTTGCTTGGAGGAACTATTCTTTGCTTGGAGAAATTAGTTGTTTGCTTGGAGGAACTATTCTTTGCTTGGAGAAATTAGTTGTTTGCTTGGAGGAACTATTCTTTGCTTGGAGAAATTAGTTATTTGCTTGGAGGAACTATTCTTTGCTTGGAGAAATTAGTTGGTTGCTTGGAGGAACTATTCTTTGCTTGGAGAAATTAATTATTTGCTTGGAGGAACTATTCTTTGCTTGGAGAAATTAGTTATTTGCTTGGAGGAACTATTCTTTGCTTGGAGAAATTAGTTGTTTGCTTGGAGGAACTATTCTTTGCTTGGAGAAATTAGTTGTTTGCTTGGAGGAACTATTCTTTGCTTGGAGAAATTAGTTATTTGTTTGGAGGAACTATTCTTTTCTTGGAGAAATTAGTTGTTTGCTTGGAGGAACTATTCTTTGCTTGGAGAAATTAGTTGTTTGCTTGGAGGAACTATTCTTTGCTTGGAGAAATTAGTTATTTGCTTGGAGGAACTATTCTTTGCTAGGAGAAATTAGTTATTTGCTTGGAGGAACTATTCTTTGCTTGGAAAAATTAGTTGTTTGCTTGGAGGAACTATTCTTTGCTCGGAGAAATTAGTTGGTTGCTTGGAGGAACTATTCTTTGCTTGGAGAAATTAGTTATTTGCTTGGAGGAACTATTCTTTGCTTGGAGAAATTAGTTGGTTGCTTGGAGGAACTATTCTTTGCTTGGAGAAATTAATTATTTGCTTGGAGGAACTATTCTTTGCTTGGAGAAATTAGTTATTTGCTTGGAGGAACTATTCTTTGCTTGGGGAAATTAGTTGTTTGCTTGGAGGAACTATTCTTTGCTTGGAGAAATTAGTTGTTTGCTTGGAGGAACTATTCTTTGCTTGGAGAAATTAGTTATTTGCTTGGAGGAACTATTCTTTGCTTGGAGAAATTAGTTGGTTGCTTGGAGGAACTATTCTTTGCTTGGAGAAATTAATTATTTGCTTGGAGGAACTATTCTTTGCTTGGAGAAATTAGTTATTTGCTTGGAGGAACTATTCTTTGCTTGGAGAAATTAGTTGTTTGCTTGGAGGAACTATTCTTTGCTTGGAGAAATTAGTTGTTTGCTTGGAGGAACTATTCTTTGCTTGGAGAAATTAGTTATTTGCTTGGAGGAACTATTCTTTGCTTGGAGAAATTAGTTGTTTGCTTGGAGGAACTATTCTTTGCTTGGAGAAATTAGTTGTTTGCTTGGAGGAACTATTCTTTGCTTGGAGAAATTAGTTATTTGCTTGGAGGAACTATTCTTTGCTAGGAGAAATTAGTTATTTGCTTGGAGGAACTATTCTTTGCTTGGAAAAATTAGTTGTTTGCTTGGAGGAACTATTCTTTGCTCGGAGAAATTAGTTGGTTGCTTGGAGGAACTATTCTTTGCTTGGAGAAATTAGTTATTTGCTTGGAGGAACTATTCTTTGCTTGGAGAAATTAGTTGTTTGCTTGGAGGAATTAGTTGTTTGCTTGGAGGAACTATTCTTTGCTTGGAGAAATTAGTTGTTTGCTTGGAGGAACTATTTTTTTGCTTGGAGAAATTAGTTGTTTGCTTGGAGGAACTATTCTTTGCCTGGAGAAATTAGTTATTTGCTTGGAGGAACTATTCTTTGCTTGGAGAAATTAGTTGTTTGCTTGGAGGAATATTCTTTGCCTGGAGAAATTAGTTGTTTGCCTGGAGGAACTATTCTTTGCTTGGAGAAATTAGTTGGTTGCTTGGAGGAACTATTCTTTGCTTGGAGAAATTAATTATTTGCTTGGAGGAACTATTCTTTGCTTGGAGAAATTAGTTATTTGCTTGGAGGAACTATTCTTTGCTTGGGGAAATTAGTTGTTTGCTTGGAGGAACTATTCTTTGCTTGGAGAAATTAGTTGTTTGCTTGGAGGAACTATTCTTTGCTTGGAGAAATTAGTTATTTGCTTGGAGGAACTATTCTTTGCTTGGAGAAATTAGTTGGTTGCTTGGAGGAACTATTCTTTGCTTGGAGAAATTAATTATTTGCTTGGAGGAACTATTCTTTGCTTGGAGAAATTAGTTATTTGCTTGGAGGAACTATTCTTTGCTTGGAGAAATTAGTTGTTTGCTTGGAGGAACTATTCTTTGCTTGGAGAAATTAGTTGTTTGCTTGGAGGAACTATTCTTTGCTTGGAGAAATTAGTTATTTGCTTGGAGGAACTATTCTTTGCTTGGAGAAATTAGTTGTTTGCTTGGAGGAACTATTCTTTGCTTGGAGAAATTAGTTGTTTGCTTGGAGGAACTATTCTTTGCTTGGAGAAATTAGTTATTTGCTTGGAGGAACTATTCTTTGCTAGGAGAAATTAGTTATTTGCTTGGAGGAACTATTCTTTGCTTGGAGAACTATTCTTTGCTTGGAGAAATTTGTTATTTGCTTGGAGGAACTATTCTTTGCTTGGAGAAATTAGTTATTTGCTTGGAGGAACTATTCTTTGCTTAGAGAAATTAGTTGTTTGCTTGAAGGAACTATTCTTTGCTTGGAGAAATTAGTTGTTTGCTTGGAGGAACTATTCTTTGCTTGGAGAAATTAGTTGTTTGCTTGGAGGAACTATTTTTTTGCTTGGAGAAATTAGTTGTTTGCTTGGAGGAATTATTCTTTGCCTGGAGAAATTAGTTATTTGCTTGGAGGAACTATTCTTTGCTTGGAGAAATTAGTTGTTTGCTTGGAGGAATATTCTTTGCCTGGAGAAATTAGTTGTTTGCCTGGAGGAACTATTCTTTGCTTGGAGAAATTAGTTGTTTGCTTGGAGGAACTATGCTTTGCTTGGGCAGATAGGCTATTTGCTTGGAGGAACTATTCTTTGCTTGGAAAAATTAGTTGTTTGCTTGGAGGAACTATTATTTGCTTGGAGAAATTAGTTATTTGCTTGGAGGAACTATTCTTTGCTTGGAGAAATTAGTTGGTTGCTTGGAGGAACTATTCTTTGCTTGGAGAAATTAATTATTTGCTTGGAGGAACTATTCTTTGCTTGGAGAAATTAGTTATTTGCTTGGAGGAACTATTCTTTGCTTGGAGAAATTAGTTGTTTGCTTGGAGGAACTATTCTTTGCTTGGAGAAATTAGTTGTTTGCTTGGAGGAACTATTCTTTGCTTGGAGAAATTAGTTATTTGCTTGGAGGAACTATTCTTTGCTTGGAGAAATTAGTTGGTTGCTTGGAGGAACTATTCTTTGCTTGGAGAAATTAATTATTTGCTTGGAGGAACTATTCTTTGCTTGGAGAAATTAGTTATTTGCTTGGAGGAACTATTCTTTGCTTGGAGAAATTAGTTGTTTGCTTGGAGGAACTATTCTTTGCTTGGAGAAATTAGTTGTTTGCTTGGAGGAACTATTCTTTGCTTGGAGAAATTAGTTATTTGTTTGGAGGAACTATTCTTTGCTTGGAGAAATTAGTTGTTTGCTTGGAGGAACTATTCTTTGCTTGGAGAAATTAGTTGTTTGCTTGGAGGAACTATTCTTTGCTTGGAGAAATTAGTTATTTGCTTGGAGGAACTATTCTTTGCTAGGAGAAATTAGTTATTTGCTTGGAGGAACTATTCTTTGCTTGGAAAAATTAGTTGTTTGCTTGGAGGAACTATTCTTTGCTCGGAGAAATTAGTTGGTTGCTTGGAGGAACTATTCTTTGCTTGGAGAAATTAGTTATTTGCTTGGAGGAACTATTCTTTGCTTGGAGAAATTAGTTGTTTGCTTGGAGGAATTAGTTGTTTGCTTGGAGGAACTATTCTTTGCTTGGAGAAATTAGTTGTTTGCTTGGAGGAACTATTTTTTTGCTTGGAGAAATTAGTTGTTTGCTTGGAGGAACTATTCTTTGCCTGGAGAAATTAGTTATTTGCTTGGAGGAACTATTCTTTGCTTGGAGAAATTAGTTGTTTGCTTGGAGGAATATTCTTTGCCTGGAGAAATTAGTTGTTTGCCTGGAGGAACTATTCTTTGCTTGGAGAAATTAGTTGTTTGCTTGGAGAAACTATGCTTTGCTTGGGCAGATAGGTTATTTGCTTGGAGGAACTATTCTTTGCTTGGAAAAATTAGTTGTTTGCTTGGAGGAACTATTCTTTGCTTGGAGAAATTAGTTGTATGCTTGGAGGAACTATTCTTTGCTTGGAGAAATTAGTTGTTTGCTTGGAGGAACTATTCTTTGCTTGGAGAAATTAGTTGGTTGCTTGGAGGAACTATTCTTTGCTTGGAGAAATTAGTTATTTGCTTGGAGGAACTATTCTTTGCTTGGAGAAATTAGCTGTTTGCTTGGAGGAACTATTCTTTGCTTGGAGAAATTAGTTGTTTGCTTGGAGGAACTATTCTTTGCCTGGAGAAATTAGTTGTTTGCTTGGAGGAACTATTCTTTGCTTGGAGAAATTAGTTGTTTGCTTGGAGGAACTATTCTTTGCTTGGAGAAATTAGTTGTTTGCTTGGAGGAACTATTCTTTGCTTGGAGAAATTAGTTGGTTGCTTGGAGGAACTATTCTTTGCTTGGAGAAATTAGTTGGTTGCTTGGAGGAACTATTCTTTGCTTGGAGAAATTAGTTATTTGCTTGGAGGAACTATTCTTTGCTTGGAGAAATTAGTTATTTGCTTGGAGGAACTATTCTTTGCTTAGAGAAATTAGTTGTTTGCTTGAAGGAACTATTCTTTGCTTGGAGAAATTAGTTGTTTGCTTGGAGGAACTATTCTTTGCTTGGAGAAATTAGTTATTTGCTTGGAGGAACTATTCTTTGCTTGGAGAAATTAGTTATTTGCTTGGAGGAACTATTCTTTGCTTGGAGAAATTAGTTGTTTGCTTGGAGGAACTATGCTTTGCTTGGAGAAATTAGTTGTTTTCTTGGAGGAACTATTCTTTGCTTGGAGAAATTAGTTATTTGCTTGGAGGAACTATTCTTTGCTTGGAGAAATTAGTTGTTTGCTTGGAGGAACTATTCTTTGCTTGGAGAAATTAGTTGTTTGCTTGGAGGAACTATTCTTTGCTCGGAGAAATTAGTTGGTTGCTTGGAGGAACTATTCTTTGCCTGGAGAAATTAGTTGTTTGCTTGGAGGAACTATTCTTTGCTTGGAGAAATTAGTTATTTGCTTGGAGGAACTATTCTTTGCTTGGAGAAATTAGTTGTTTGCTTGGAGGAACTATTCTTTGCTTGGAGAAATTAGTTGTTTGCTTGGAGGAACTATTGTTTGCTTGGAGAAATTAGTTGTTTGCTTGGAGGAACTATTCTTTGCTTGGAGAAATTAGTTGTTTGCTTGGAGGAACTATTCTTTGCTTGGGCAGATAGGTTATTTGCTTGGAGGAACTATTCTTTGCTTGGAGAAATTAGTTGGTTGCTTGGAGGAACTATTCTTTGCTTGGGCAGATAGGTTATTTGCTTGGAGGAACTATTCTTTGCTTGGAGAAATTAGTTGGTTGCTTGGAGGAACTATTCTTTGCTTGGAGAAATTAGTTATTTGCTTGGAGGAACTATTCTTTGCTTGGAGAAATTAGTTATTTGCTTGGAGGAACTATTCTTTGCTTGGAGAAATTAGCTGTTTGCTTGGAGGAACTATTCTTTGCTTGGAGAAATTAGTTGTTTGCTTGGAGGAACTATTCTTTGCCTGGAGAAATTAGTTGTTTGCTTGGAGGAACTATTCTTTGCTTAGAGAAATTAGTTGTTTGCTTGGAGGAACTATTCTTTGCTTGGAGAATGTAGTTATTTGCTTGGAGGAACTATTCTTTGCTTGGAGAAATTAGTTGTTTGCTTGGAGGAACTATTCTTTGCTTGGAGAAATTAGTTGTTTGCTTGGAGGAACTATTGTTTGCTTGGAGAAATTAGTTGTTTGCTTGGAGGAACTATTCTTTGCTTGGAGAAATTAGTTGTTTGCTTGGAGGAACTATTCTTTGCTTGGGCAGATAGGTTATTTGCTTGGAGGAACTATTCTTTGCTTGGAGAAATTAGTTGGTTGCTTGGAGAAACTATTCTTTGCTTGGGCAGATAGGTTATTTGCTTGGAGGAACTATTCTTTGCTTGGAGAAATTAGTTGGTTGCTTGGAGGAACTATTCTTTGCTTGGAGAAATTAGTTATTTGCTTGGAGGAACTATTCTTTGCTTGGAGAAATTAGTTATTTGCTTGGAGGAACTATTCTTTGCTTGGAGAAATTAGTTGTTTGCTTGGAGGAACTATTCTTTGCTTGGAGAAATTAGCTGTTTGCTTGGAGGAACTATTCTTTGCTTGGAGAAATTAGTTGTTTGCTTGGAGGAACTATTCTTTGCCTGGAGAAATTAGTTGTTTGCTTGGAGGAACTATTCTTTGCTTGGAGAAATTAGTTGTTTGCTTGGAGGAACTATTCTTTGCTTGGAGAATGTAGTTATTTGCTTGGAGGAACTATTCTTTGCTTGGAGAAATTAGTTGTTTGCTTGGAGGAACTATTCTTTGCTTGGAGAAATTAGTTATTTGCTTGGAGGAACAATTCTTTGCTTGGAGAAATTATTTGTTTGCTTGGAGGAACTAATCTTTGCTTGGAGAAATTAGTTGGTTGCTTGGAGGAAATATTCTTTGCTTGGAGAAATTAGTTATTTGCTTGGAGAACTATTCTTTGCTTGGAGAAATTTGTTATTTGCTTGGAGGAACTATTCTTTGCTTGGAGAAATTAGTTGGTTGCTTGGAGAAACTATTCTTTGCTTGGGCAGATAGGTTATTTGCTTGGAGGAACTATTCTTTGCTTGGAGAAATTAGTTGGTTGCTTGGAGGAACTATTCTTTGCTTGGAGAAATTAGTTATTTGCTTGGAGGAACTATTCTTTGCTTGGAGAAATTAGTTATTTGCTTGGAGGAACTATTCTTTGCTTGGAGAAATTAGTTGTTTGCTTGGAGGAACTATTCTTTGCTTGGAGAAATTAGCTGTTTGCTTGGAGGAACTATTCTTTGCTTGGAGAAATTAGTTGTTTGCTTGGAGGAACTATTCTTTGCCTGGAGAAATTAGTTGTTTGCTTGGAGGAACTATTCTTTGCTTGGAGAAATTAGTTGTTTGCTTGGAGGAACTATTCTTTGCTTGGAGAATGTAGTTATTTGCTTGGAGGAACTATTCTTTGCTTGGAGAAATTAGTTGTTTGCTTGGAGGAACTATTCTTTGCTTGGAGAAATTAGTTATTTGCTTGGAGGAACAATTCTTTGCTTGGAGAAATTAGTTGTTTGCTTGGAGGAACTAATCTTTGCTTGGAGAAATTAGTTGGTTGCTTGGAGGAAATATTCTTTGCTTGGAGAAATTAGTTATTTGCTTGGAGAACTATTCTTTGCTTGGAGAAATTTGTTATTTGCTTGGAGGAACTATTCTTTGCTTGGAGAAATTAGTTATTTGCTTGGAGGAACTATTCTTTGCTTGGAGAAATTAGTTGTTTGCTTGGAGGAACTATTCTTTGCTTGGAGAAATTAGTTGGTTGCTTGGAGGAACTATTGTTTGCTTGGAGAAATTAGTTGTTTGCTTGGAGGAACTATTCTTTGCTTGGAGAAATTAGTTGTTTGCTTGGAGGAACTATTCTTTGCTTGGAGAAATTAGTTATTTGCTTGGAGGAACTATTCTTTGCTTGGAGAAATTAGTTGGTTGCTTGGAGGAACTATTCTTTGCTTGGAGAAATTAGTTATTTGCTTGGAGGAACTATTCTTTGCTTGGAGAAATTAGTTATTTGCTTGGAGGAACTATTCTTTGCTTGGAGAAATTAGTTGTTTGCTTGGAGGAACTATTCTTTGCTTGGAGAAATTAGTTGTTTGCTTGGAGGAACTATTCTTTGCTTGGAGAAATTAGTTATTTGCTTGGAGGAACTATTCTTTGCTTGGAGAAATTAGTTGTTTGCTTGGAGGAACTATTCTTTGCTCTGAGAAATTAGTTGGTTGCTTGGAGGAACTATTCTTTGCTTGGGCAGATAGGTTATTTGCTTGGAGGAACTATTCTTTGCTTGGAGAAATTAGTTGGTTGCTTGGAGGAACTATTCTTTGCTTGGAGAAATTAGTTGTTTGCTTGGAGGAACTATTCTTTGCTTGTAGAATGTAGTTATTTGCTTGGAGGAACTATTCTTTGCTTGGAGAAATTAGTTGTTTGCTTGGAGGAACTATTCTTTGCTTGGAGAAATTAGTTGTTCGCTTGGAGGAACTATTCTTTGCTCGGAGAAATTAGTTGGTTGCTTGGAGGAACTATTCTTTGCTTGGAGAAATTAGTTATTTGCTTGGAGGAACTATTCTTTGCTCGGAGAAATTAGTTGGTTGCTTGGAGGAACTATTCTTTGCTCGGAGAAATTAGTTGGTTGCTTGGAGGAACTATTCTTTGCTTGGAGAAATTAGTTGTTTGCTTGGAGGAACTATTCTTTGCTTGGAGAAATTAGTTGTTTGCTTGGAGGAACTATTCTTTGCTTGGAGAAATTAGTTGTTTGCTTGGAGGAACTATTCTTTGCTTGGAGAAATTAGTTGTTTGCTTGGAGGAACTATTCTTTGCTTGGAGAAATTAGTTGTTTGCTTGGAGGAACTATTCTTTGCTTGGAGAAATTAGTTGGTTGCTTGGAGGAACTATTCTTTGCTTGGAGAAATTAGTTATTTGCTTGGAGGAACTATTCTTTGCTTGGAGAAATTAGTTATTTGCTTGGAGGAACTATTCTTTGCTTGGAGAAATTAGTTGGTTGCTTGAAGGAATTATTCTTTGCTTGGAGAAATTAGCTATTTGCTTGGAGGAACTATTCTTTGCTTGGAGAAATTAGTTATTTGCTTGGAGGAACTATTCTTTGCTTGGAGAAATTAGTTGTTTGCTAGGAGGAACTATTCTTTGCTTGGAGAAATTAGTTGTTTGCTTGGAGGAACAATTCTTTGCTTGGAGAAATTAGTTATTTGCTTGGAGGAACTATTCTTTGCTTGGAGAAATTAGTTGTTTGCTTGGAGGAACTATTCTTTGCTTGGAGAAATTAGTTGTTTGCTTAGAGGAACTATTCTTTGCTTGGAGAAATTAGTTATTTGCTTGGAGGAACTATTCTTTGCTTGGAGAAATTAGTTATTTGCTTGGAGGAACTATTCTTTGCTTGGAGAAATTAGTTGTTTGCTTGGAGGAACTATTCTTTGCTCGGAGAAATTAGTTGTTTGCTTGGAGGAACTATTCTTTGCTTGGAGAAATTAGTTGTTTGCTTGGAGGAACTATTCTTTGCTTGGGCAGATAGGTTATTTGCTTAGAGGAACTATTCTTTGCTTGGAGAAATTAGTTGTTTGCTTGGAGGAACTATTCTTTGCTTGGAGAAATTAGTTGTTTGCTTGGAGGAACTATTCTTTGCTCGGAGAAATTAGTTGGTTGCTTGGAGGAACTATTCTTTGCTTGGAGAAATTAGTTGTTTGCTTGGAGGAACTATTCTTTGCTTGGAGAAATTAGTTGTTTGCTTGGAGGAACTATTCTTTGCTTGGAGAAATTAGTTGTTTGCTTGGAGGAACTATTCTTTGCTTGGAGAAATTAGTTGTTTGCTTGGAGGAACTATTCTTTGCTTGGAGAAATTAGTTGTTTGCTTGGAGGAACTATTCTTTGCTTGGAGAAATTAGTTGGTTGCTTGGAGGAACTATTCTTTGCTTGGAGAAATTAGTTATTTGCTTGGAGGAACTATTCTTTGCTTGGAGAAATTAGTTATTTGCTTGGAGGAACTATTCTTTGCTTGGAGAAATTAGTTGGTTGCTTGAAGGAATTATTCTTTGCTTGGAGAAATTAGCTATTTGCTTGGAGGAACTATTCTTTGCTTGGAGAAATTAGTTATTTGCTTGGAGGAACTATTCTTTGCTTGGAGAAATTAGTTGTTTGCTTGGAGAAATTAGTTGTTTGCTTGGAGGAACAATTCTTTGCTTGGAGAAATTAGTTATTTGCTTGGAGGAACTATTCTTTGCTTGGAGAAATTAGTTGTTTGCTTGGAGGAACTATTCTTTGCTTGGAGAAATTAGTTGTTTGCTTAGAGGAACTATTCTTTGCTTGGAGAAATTAGTTATTTGCTTGGAGGAACTATTCTTTGCTTGGAGAAATTAGTTATTTGCTTGGAGGAACTATTCTTTGCTTGGAGAAATTAGTTGTTTGCTTGGAGGAACTATTCTTTGCTCGGAGAAATTAGTTGTTTGCTTGGAGGAACTATTCTTTGCTTGGAGAAATTAGTTGTTTGCTTGGAGGAACTATTCTTTGCTTGGGCAGATAGGTTATTTGCTTAGAGGAACTATTCTTTGCTTGGAGAAATTAGTTGTTTGCTTGGAGGAACTATTCTTTGCTTGGAGAAATTAGTTGTTTGCTTGGAGGAACTATTCTTTGCTTGGAGAAATTAGTTGTTTGCTTGGAGGAACTATTCTTTGCTTGGAGAAATTAGTTGTTTGCTTGGAGGAACTATTCTTTGCTTGGAGAAATTAGTTGGTTGCTTGGAGGAACTATTCTTTGCTTGAAGAAATTAGTTGGTTGCTTGGAGGAACTAAAATTAGTTATTTGCTTGGAGGAACTATTCTTTGCTTGGAGAAATTAGTTATTTGCTTGGTGGAACTATTCTTTGCTTGGAGAAATTAGTTGTTTGCTTGGAGGAACCATTCTTTGCTTGGAGAAATTAGTTGTTTGCTTGGAGGAACTATTCTTTGCTTGGAGAAATTAGTTATTTGCTTGGAGGAACTATTCTTTGCTTGGAAAAATTAGTTGTTTGCTTGGAGGAACTATTCTTTGCTCGGAGAAATTAGTTGGTTGCTTGGAGGAACTATTCTTTGCTCGGAGAAATTAGTTGGTTGCTTGGAGGAACTATTCTTTGCTTGGAGAAATTAGTTATTTGCTTGGAGGAACTATTCTTTGCTTGGAGAAATTAGTTGTTTGCTTGGAGGAACTATTCTTTGCTTGGAGAAATTAGTTGTTTGCTTGGAGGAACTATTCTTTGCTTGGAGAAATTAGTTGTTTGCTTGGAGGAACTATTCTTTGCTTGGAGAAATTAGTTATTTGCTTGGAGGAACTATTCTTTGCTTGGAGAAATTAGTTGGTTGCTTGAAGGAATTATTCTTTGCTTGGAGAAATTAGCTATTTGCTTGGAGGAACTATTCTTTGCTTGGAGAAATTAGTTATTTGCTTGGAGGAACTATTCTTTGCTTGGAGAAATTAGTTGTTTGCTTGGAGGAACTATTCTTTGCTTGGAGAAATTAGTTGTTTGCTTGGAGGAACAATTCTTTGCTTGGAGAAATTAGTTATTTGCTTGGAGGAACTATTCTTTGCTTGGAGAAATTAGTTGTTTGCTTGGAGGAACTATTCTTTGCTTGGAGAAATTAGTTGTTTGCTTAGAGGAACTATTCTTTGCTTGGAGAAATTAGTTATTTGCTTGGAGGAACTATTCTTTGCTTGGAGAAATTAGTTATTTGCTTGGAGGAACTATTCTTTGCTTGGAGAAATTAGTTGTTTGCTTGGAGGAACTATTCTTTGCTCGGAGAAATTAGTTGTTTGCTTGGAGGAACTATTCTTTGCTTGGAGAAATTAGTTGTTTGCTTGGAGGAACTATTCTTTGCTTGGGCAGATAGGTTATTTGCTTAGAGGAACTATTCTTTGCTTGGAGAAATTAGTTGTTTGCTTGGAGGAACTATTCTTTGCTTGGAGAAATTAGTTGTTTGCTTGGAGGAACTATTCTTTGCTTGGAGAAATTAGTTGTTTGCTTGGAGGAACTATTCTTTGCTTGGAGAAATTAGTTGTTTGCTTGGAGGAACTATTCTTTGCTTGGAGAAATTAGTTGTTTGCTTGGAGGAACTATTCTTTGCTTGAAGAAATTAGTTGGTTGCTTGGAGGAACTAAAATTAGTTATTTGCTTGGAGGAACTATTCTTTGCTTGGAGAAATTAGTTATTTGCTTGGAGGAACTATTCTTTGCTTGGAGAAATTAGTTGTTTGCTTGGAGGAACTATTCTTTGCTTGGAGAAATTAGTTGTTTGCTTGGAGGAACTATTCTTTGCTTGGAGAAATTAGTTATTTGCTTGGAGGAACTATTCTTTGCTTGGAAAAATTAGTTGTTTGCTTGGAGGAACTATTCTTTGCTCGGAGAAATTAGTTGGTTGCTTGGAGGAACTATTCTTTGCTCGGAGAAATTAGTTGGTTGCTTGGAGGAACTATTCTTTGCTTGGAGAAATTAGTTATTTGCATGGAGGAACTATTCTTTGCTTGGAGAAATTAGTTGTTTGCTTGGAGGAACTATTCTTTGCTTGGAGAAATTAGTTGTTTGCTTGGAGGAACTATTCTTTGCTTGGAGAAATTAGTTGTTTGCTTGGAGGAACTATTCTTCGCTCGGAGAAATTAGTTGTTTGCTTGGAGGAACTATTCTTTGCTTGGAGAAATTAGTTGTTTGCTTGGAGGAACTATTCTTTGCTTGGAGAAATTAGTTATTTGCTTGGAGGAACTATTCTTTGCTTGGAAAAATTAGTTGTTTGCTTGGAGGAACTATTCTTTGCTCGGAGAAATTAGTTGGTTGCTTGGAGGAACTATTCTTTGCTTGGAGAAATTAGTTGTTTGCTTGGAGGAACCATTCTTTGCTTGGAGAAATTAGTTGTTTGCTTGGAGGAACTATTCTTTGCTCGGAGAAATTAGTTGGTTGCTTGGAGGAACTATTCTTTGCTTGGAAAAATTAGTTGTTTGCTTGGAGGAACTATTCTTTGCTCGGAGAAATTAGTTGGTTGCTTGGAGGAACTATTCTTTGCTTGGAGAAATTAGTTATTTGCTTGGAGGAACTATTCTTTGCTTGGAGAAATTAGTTGTTTGCTTGGAGGAACTATTCTTTGCTTGGAGAAATTAGTTGTTTGCTTGGAGGAACTATTCTTTGCTTGGAGAAATTAGTTATTTGCTTGGAGGAACTATTCTTTGCTTGGAAAAATTAGTTGTTTGCTTGGAGGAACTATTTTTTGCTCGGAGAAATTAGTTGTTTGCTTGGAGGAACTATTCTTTGCTTGGAGAAATTAGTTGTTTGCTTGGAGGAACTATTCTTTGCTCGGAGAAATTAGTTGTTTGCTTGGAGGAACTATTCTTTGCTTGGGCAGATAGGTTATTTGCTTGGAGGAACTATTCTTTGCTTGGAGAAATTAGTTGTTTGCTTGGAGGAACTATTCTTTGCTTGGAGAAATTTGTTGTTTGCTTGGAGGAACTATTCTTTGCTTGGAGAAATTAGTTGTTTGCTTGGAGGAACTATTCTTTGCTTGGAGAAATTAGTTGTTTGCTTGGAGGAACTATTCTTTGCTTGGAGAAATTAGTTGGTTGCTTGGAGGAACTATTCTTTGCTTGAAGAAATTAGTTATTTGCTTGGAGGAACTATTCTTTGCTTGGAGAAATTAGTTATTTGCTTGGAGGAACTATTCTTTGCTTGGAGAAATTAGTTGGTTGCTTGGAGGAATTATTCTTTGCTTGGAGAAATTAGCTATTTGCTTGGAGGAACTATTCTTTGCTTGGAGAAATTAGTTATTTGCTTGGAGGAACTATTCTTTGCTTGGAGAAATTAGTTGGTTGCTTGAAGGAATTATTCTTTGCTTGGAGAAATTAGCTATTTGCTTGGAGGAACTATTCTTTGCTTGGAGAAATTAGTTATTTGCTTGGAGGAACTATTCTTTGCTTGGAGAAATTAGTTGTTTGCTTGGAGGAACTATTCTTTGCTTGGAGAAATTAGTTGTTTGCTTGGAGGAACTATTCTTTGCTTGGAGAAATTAGTTGTTTGCTTGGAGGAACTATTCTTTGCTTGGGCAGATAGGTTATTTGCTTGGAGGAACTATTCTTTGCTTGGAGAAATTAGTTGTTTGCTTGGAGGAACTATTCTTTGCTTGGAGAAATTAGTTGTTTGCTTGGAGGAACTATTCTTTTCTTGGAGAAATTAGTTGTTTGCTTGGAGGAACTATTCTTTGCTTGGAGAAATTAGTTGTTTGCTTGGAGGAACTATTCTTTGCTTGGAGAAATTAGTTATTTGCTTGGAGGAACTATTCTTTGCTTGGAGAAATTAGTTGTTTGCTTGGAGGAACTATTCTTTGCTTGGAGAAATTAGTTGTTTGCTTGGAGGAACTATTCTTTGCTTGGAGAAATTAGTTGTTTGCTTGGAGGAACTATTCTTTGCTTGGAGAAATTAGTTGGTTGCTTGGAGGAACTATTCTTTGCTTGGAGAAATTAGTTATTTGCTTGGAGGAACTATTCTTTGCTTGGAGAAATTAGTTGTTTGCTTGGAGGAACCATTCTTTGCTTGGAGAAATTAGTTGTTTGCTTGGAGGAACTATTCTTTGCTTGGAGAAATTAGTTATTTGCTTGGAGGAACTATTCTTTGCTTGGAAAAATTAGTTGTTTGCTTGGAGGAACTATTCTTTGCTCGGAGAAATTAGTTGGTTGCTTGGAGGAACTATTCTTTGCTTGGAGAAATTAGTTGTTTGCTTGGAGGAACTATTCTTTGCTTGGAGAAATTAGTTATTTGCTTGGAGGAACTATTCTTTGCTTGGAGAAATTAGTTGTTTGCTTGGAGGAACTATTCTTTGCTTGGAGAAATTAGTTGTTTGCTTGGAGGAACTATTCTTTGCTTGGAGAAATTAGTTGTTTGCTTGGAGGAACTATTCTTTGCTTGGGCAGATAGGTTATTTGCTTGGAGGAACTATTCTTTGCTTGGAGAAATTAGTTGTTTGCTTGGAGGAACTATTCTTTGCTTGGAGAAATTAGTTGTTTGCTTGGAGGAACTATTCTTTGCTTGGAGAAATTAGTTGTTTGCTTGGAGGAACTATTCTTTGCTTGGAGAAATTAGTTGTTTGCTTGGAGGAACTATTCTTTGCTTGGAGAAATTAGTTATTTGCTTGGAGGAACTATTCTTTGCTTGGAGAAATTAGTTGTTTGCTTGGAGGAACTATTCTTTGCTTGGAGAAATTAGTTGTTTGCTTGGAGGAACTATTCTTTGCTTGGAGAAATTAGTTGTTTGCTTGGAGGAACTATTCTTTGCTTGGAGAAATTAGTTGGTTGCTTGGAGGAACTATTCTTTGCTTGGAGAAATTAGTTATTTGCTTGGAGGAACTATTCTTTGCTTGGAGAAATTAGTTGTTTGCTTGGAGGAACCATTCTTTGCTTGGAGAAATTAGTTGTTTGCTTGGAGGAACTATTCTTTGCTTGGAGAAATTAGTTATTTGCTTGGAGGAACTATTCTTTGCTTGGAAAAATTAGTTGTTTGCTTGGAGGAACTATTCTTTGCTCGGAGAAATTAGTTGGTTGCTTGGAGGAACTATTCTTTGCTTGGAGAAATTAGTTATTTGCTTGGAGGAACTATTCTTTGCTTGGAGAAATTAGTTGTTTGCTTGGAGGAACTATTCTTTGCTTGGAGAAATTAGTTGTTTGCTTGGAGGAACTATTCTTTGCTTGGAGAAATTAGTTATTTGCTTGGAGGAACTATTCTTTGCTTGGAAAAATTTGTTGTTTGCTTGGAGGAACTATTCTTTGCTCGGAAAAATTAGTTGTTTGCTTGGAGGAACTATTCTTTGCTTGGGCAGATAGGTTATTTGCTTGGAGGAACTATTCTTTGCTTGGAGAAATTAGTTATTTGCTTGGAGGAACTATTCTTTGCTCGGAGAAATTAGTTGTTTGCTTGGAGGAACTATTCTTTGCTTGGGCAGATAGGTTATTTGCTTGGAGGAACTATTCTTTGCTTGGAGAAATTAGTTGTTTGCTTGGAGGAACTATTCTTTGCTTGGAGAAATTAGTTGTTTGCTTGGAGGAACTATTCTTTGCTTGGGCAGATAGGTTATTTGCTTGGAGGAACTATTCTTTGCTTGGAGAAATTAGTTGTTTGCTTGGAGGAACTATTCTTTGCTTGGAGAAATTAGTTGTTTGCTTGGAGGAACTATTCTTTGCTTGGAGAAATTAGTTGTTTGCTTGGAGGAACTATTCTTTGCTTGGAGAAATTAGTTATTTGCTTGGAGGAACTATTCTTTGCTTGGAAAAATTAGTTGTTTGCTTGGAGGAACTATTCTTTGCTCGGAGAAATTAGTTGGTTGCTTGGAGGAACTATTCTTTGCTTGGAGAAATTAGTTGTTTGCTTGGAGGAACTATTCTTTGCTTGGAGAAATTAGTTATTTGCTTGGAGGAACTATTCTTTGCTTGGAGAAATTAGTTGTTTGCTTGGAGGAACTATTCTTTGCTTGGAGAAATTAGTTGTTGGCTTGGAGGAACTATTCTTTGCTTGGAGAAATTAGTTGTTTGCTTGGAGGAACTATTCTTTGCTTGGGCAGATAGGTTATTTGCTTGGAGGAACTATTCTTTGCTTGGAGAAATTAGTTGTTTGCTTGGAGGAACTATTCTTTGCTTGGAGAAATTAGTTGTTTGCTTGGAGGAACTATTCTTTGCTTGGAGAAATTAGTTGTTTGCTTGGAGGAACTATTCTTTGCTTGGAGAAATTAGTTGGTTGCTTGGAGGAACTATTCTTTGCTTGGAGAAATTAGTTATTTGCTTGGAGGAACTATTCTTTGCTTGGAGAAATTAGTTGTTTGCTTGGAGGAACCATTCTTTGCTTGGAGAAATTAGTTGTTTGCTTGGAGGAACTATTCTTTGCTTGGAGAAATTAGTTATTTGCTTGGAGGAACTATTCTTTGCTTGGAAAAATTAGTTGTTTGCTTGGAGGAACTATTCTTTGCTCGGAGAAATTAGTTGGTTGCTTGGAGGAACTATTCTTTGCTTGGAGAAATTAGTTGTTTGCTTGGAGGAACTATTCTTTGCTTGGAGAAATTAGTTATTTGCTTGGAGGAACTATTCTTTGCTTGGAGAAATTAGTTGTTTGCTTGGAGGAACTATTCTTTGCTTGGAGAAATTAGTTGTTTGCTTGGAGGAACTATTCTTTGCTTGGAGAAATTAGTTGTTTGCTTGGAGGAACTATTCTTTGCTTGGGCAGATAGGTTATTTGCTTGGAGGAACTATTCTTTGCTTGGAGAAATTAGTTGTTTGCTTGGAGGAACTATTCTTTGCTTGGAGAAATTAGTTGTTTGCTTGGAGGAACTATTCTTTGCTTGGAGAAATTAGTTGTTTGCTTGGAGGAACTATTCTTTGCTTGGAGAAATTAGTTGTTTGCTTGGAGGAACTATTCTTTGCTTGGAGAAATTAGTTATTTGCTTGGAGGAACTATTCTTTGCTTGGAGAAATTAGTTGTTTGCTTGGAGGAACTATTCTTTGCTTGGAGAAATTAGTTGTTTGCTTGGAGGAACTATTCTTTGCTTGGAGAAATTAGTTGTTTGCTTGGAGGAACTATTCTTTGCTTGGAGAAATTAGTTGGTTGCTTGGAGGAACTATTCTTTGCTTGGAGAAATTAGTTATTTGCTTGGAGGAACTATTCTTTGCTTGGAGAAATTAGTTGTTTGCTTGGAGGAACCATTCTTTGCTTGGAGAAATTAGTTGTTTGCTTGGAGGAACTATTCTTTGCTTGGAGAAATTAGTTATTTGCTTGGAGGAACTATTCTTTGCTTGGAAAAATTAGTTGTTTGCTTGGAGGAACTATTCTTTGCTCGGAGAAATTAGTTATTTGCTTGGAGGAACTATTCTTTGCTTGGAGAAATTAGTTATTTGCTTGGAGGAACTATTCTTTGCTTGGAGAAATTAGTTGTTTGCTTGGAGGAACTATTCTTTGCTTGGAGAAATTAGTTGTTTGCTTGGAGGAACTATTCTTTGCTTGGAGAAATTAGTTATTTGCTTGGAGGAACTATTCTTTGCTTGGAAAAATTAGTTGTTTGCTTGGAGGAACTATTCTTTGCTCGGAGAAATTAGTTGTTTGCTTGGAGGAACTATTCTTTGCTTGGGCAGATAGGTTATTTGCTTGGAGGAACTATTCTTTGCTTGGAGAAATTAGTTATTTGCTTGGAGGAACTATTCTTTGCTCGGAGAAATTAGTTGTTTGCTTGGAGGAACTATTCTTTGCTTGGGCAGATAGGTTATTTGCTTGGAGGAACTATTCTTTGCTTGGAGAAATTAGTTGTTTGCTTGGAGGAACTATTCTTTGCTTGGAGAAATTAGTTGTTTGCTTGGAGGAACTATTCTTTGCTTGGGCAGATAGGTTATTTGCTTGGAGGAACTATTCTTTGCTTGGAGAAATTAGTTGTTTGCTTGGAGGAACTATTCTTTGCTTGGAGAAATTAGTTGTTTGCTTGGAGGAACTATTCTTTGCTTGGAGAAATTAGTTGTTTGCTTGGAGGAACTATTCTTTGCTTGGAGAAATTAGTTATTTGCTTGGAGGAACTATTCTTTGCTTGGAAAAATTAGTTGTTTGCTTGGAGGAACTATTCTTTGCTCGGAGAAATTAGTTGGTTGCTTGGAGGAACTATTCTTTGCTTGGAGAAATTAGTTGTTTGCTTGGAGGAACTATTCTTTGCTTGGAGAAATTAGTTATTTGCTTGGAGGAACTATTCTTTGCTTGGAGAAATTAGTTGTTTGCTTGGAGGAACTATTCTTTGCTTGGAGAAATTAGTTGTTTGCTTGGAGGAACTATTCTTTGCTTGGAGAAATTAGTTGTTTGCTTGGAGGAACTATTCTTTGCTTGGGCAGATAGGTTATTTGCTTGGAGGAACTATTCTTTGCTTGGAGAAATTAGTTGTTTGCTTGGAGGAACTATTCTTTGCTTGGAGAAATTAGTTGTTTGCTTGGAGGAACTATTCTTTGCCTGGAGAAATTAGTTGTTTGCTTGGAGGAACTATTCTTTGCTTGGAGAAATTAGTTGTTTGCTTGGAGGAACTATTCTTTGCTTGGAGAAATTAGTTATTTGCTTGGAGGAACTATTCTTTGCTTGGAGAAATTAGTTGTTTGCTTGGAGGAACTATTCTTTGCTTGGAGAAATTAGTTGTTTGCTTGGAGGAACTATTCTTTGCTTGGAGAAATTAGTTGTTTGCTTGGAGGAACTATTCTTTGCTTGGAGAAATTAGTTGGTTGCTTGGAGGAACTATTCTTTGCTTGGAGAAATTAGTTATTTGCTTGGAGGAACTATTCTTTGCTTGGAGAAATTAGTTGTTTGCTTGGAGGAACCATTCTTTGCTTGGAGAAATTAGTTGTTTGCTTGGAGGAACTATTCTTTGCTTGGAGAAATTAGTTATTTGCTTGGAGGAACTATTCTTTGCTTGGAAAAATTAGTTGTTTGCTTGGAGGAACTATTCTTTGCTCGGAGAAATTAGTTGGTTGCTTGGAGGAACTATTCTTTGCTTGGAGAAATTAGTTGTTTGCTTGGAGGAACTATTCTTTGCTTGGAGAAATTAGTTATTTGCTTGGAGGAACTATTCTTTGCTTGGAGAAATTAGTTGTTTGCTTGGAGGAACTATTCTTTGCTTGGAGAAATTAGTTGTTTGCTTGGAGGAACTATTCTTTGCTTGGAGAAATTAGTTGTTTGCTTGGAGGAACTATTCTTTGCTTGGGCAGATAGGTTATTTGCTTGGAGGAACTATTCTTTGCTTGGAGAAATTAGTTGTTTGCTTGGAGGAACTATTCTTTGCTTGGAGAAATTAGTTGTTTGCTTGGAGGAACTATTCTTTGCTTGGAGAAATTAGTTGTTTGCTTGGAGGAACTATTCTTTGCTTGGAGAAATTAGTTGTTTGCTTGGAGGAACTATTCTTTGCTTGGAGAAATTAGTTATTTGCTTGGAGGAACTATTCTTTGCTTGGAGAAATTAGTTGTTTGCTTGGAGGAACTATTCTTTGCTTGGAGAAATTAGTTGTTTGCTTGGAGGAACTATTCTTTGCTTGGAGAAATTAGTTGTTTGCTTGGAGGAACTATTCTTTGCTTGGAGAAATTAGTTGTTTGCTTGGAGGAACTATTCTTTGCTTGGAGAAATTAGTTGGTTGCTTGGAGGAACTATTCTTTGCTTGGAGAAATTAGTTATTTGCTTGGAGGAACTATTCTTTGCTTGGAGAAATTAGTTGTTTGCTTGGAGGAACCATTCTTTGCTTGGAGAAATTAGTTGTTTGCTTGGAGGAACTATTCTTTGCTTGGAGAAATTAGTTATTTGCTTGGAGGAACTATTCTTTGCTTGGAAAAATTAGTTGTTTGCTTGGAGGAACTATTCTTTGCTCGGAGAAATTAGTTATTTGCTTGGAGGAACTATTCTTTGCTTGGAGAAATTAGTTATTTGCTTGGAGGAACTATTCTTTGCTTGGAGAAATTAGTTGTTTGCTTGGAGGAACTATTCTTTGCTTGGAGAAATTAGTTGTTTGCTTGGAGGAACTATTCTTTGCTTGGAGAAATTAGTTATTTGCTTGGAGGAACTATTCTTTGCTTGGAAAAATTAGTTGTTTGCTTGGAGGAACTATTCTTTGCTCGGAGAAATTAGTTGTTTGCTTGGAGGAACTATTCTTTGCTTGGGCAGATAGGTTATTTGCTTGGAGGAACTATTCTTTGCTTGGAGAAATTAGTTATTTGCTTGGAGGAACTATTCTTTGCTCGGAGAAATTAGTTGTTTGCTTGGAGGAACTATTCTTTGCTTGGGCAGATAGGTTATTTGCTTGGAGGAACTATTCTTTGCTTGGAGAAATTAGTTGTTTGCTTGGAGGAACTATTCTTTGCTTGGAGAAATTAGTTGTTTGCTTGGAGGAACTATTCTTTGCTTGGGCAGATAGGTTATTTGCTTGGAGGAACTATTCTTTGCTTGGAGAAATTAGTTGTTTGCTTGGAGGAACTATTCTTTGCTTGGAGAAATTAGTTGTTTGCTTGGAGGAACTATTCTTTGCTTGGAGAAATTAGTTATTTGCTTGGAGGAACTATTCTTTGCTTGGAGAAATTAGTTGTTTGCTTGGAGGAACCATTCTTTGCTTGGAGAAATTAGTTGTTTGCTTGGAGGAACTATTCTTTGCTTGGAGAAATTAGTTATTTGCTTGGAGGAACTATTCTTTGCTTGGAAAAATTAGTTGTTTGCTTGGAGGAACTATTCTTTGCTCGGAGAAATTAGTTATTTGCTTGGAGGAACTATTCTTTGCTTGGAGAAATTAGTTATTTGCTTGGAGGAACTATTCTTTGCTTGGAGAAATTAGTTGTTTGCTTGGAGGAACTATTCTTTGCTTGGAGAAATTAGTTGTTTGCTTGGAGGAACTATTCTTTGCTTGGAGAAATTAGTTATTTGCTTGGAGGAACTATTCTTTGCTTGGAAAAATTAGTTGTTTGCTTGGAGGAACTATTCTTTGCTCGGAGAAATTAGTTGTTTGCTTGGAGGAACTATTCTTTGCTTGGGCAGATAGGTTATTTGCTTGGAGGAACTATTCTTTGCTTGGAGAAATTAGTTATTTGCTTGGAGGAACTATTCTTTGCTCGGAGAAATTAGTTGTTTGCTTGGAGGAACTATTCTTTGCTTGGGCAGATAGGTTATTTGCTTGGAGGAACTATTCTTTGCTTGGAGAAATTAGTTGTTTGCTTGGAGGAACTATTCTTTGCTTGGAGAAATTAGTTGTTTGCTTGGAGGAACTATTCTTTGCTTGGGCAGATAGGTTATTTGCTTGGAGGAACTATTCTTTGCTTGGAGAAATTAGTTGTTTGCTTGGAGGAACTATTCTTTGCTTGGAGAAATTAGTTGTTTGCTTGGAGGAACTATTCTTTGCTTGGAGAAATTAGTTGTTTGCTTGGAGGAACTATTCTTTGCTTGGAGAAATTAGTTGTTTGCTTGGAGGAACTATTCTTTGCTTGGAGAAATTAGTTGTTTGCTTGGAGGAACTATTCTTTGCTTGGAGAAATTAGTTGTTTGCTTGGAGGAACTATTCTTTGCTTGGAGAAATTAGTTGTTTGCTTGGAGGAACTATTCTTTGCTTGGAGAAATTAGTTGTTTGCTTGGAGGAACTATTCTTTGCTTGGAGAAATTAGTTGTTTGCTTGGAGGAACTATTCTTTGCTTGGAGAAATTAGTTATTTGCTTGGAGGAACTATTCTTTGCTTGGAGAAATTAGTTGTTTGCTTGGAGGAACTATTCTTTGCTTGGAGAAATTAGTTGTTTGCTTGGAGGAACTATTCTTTGCTTGGAGAAATTAGTTGTTTGCTTGGAGGAACTATTCTTTGCTTGGAGAAATTAGTTGTTTGCTTGGAGGAACTATTCTTTGCTTGGAGAAATTAGTTGTTTGCTTGGAGGAACTATTCTTTGCTTGGAGAAATTAGTTGTTTGCTTGGAGGAACTATTCTTTGCTTGGAGAAATTAGTTGTTTGCTTGGAGGAACTATTCTTTGCTTGGAGAAATTAGTTGTTTGCTTGGAGGAACTATTCTTTGCTTGGAGAAATTAGTTGTTTGCTTGGAGGAACTATTCTTTGCTTGGAGAAATTAGTTATTTGCTTGGAGGAACTATTCTTTGCTTGGAGAAATTAGTTGTTTGCTTGGAGGAACTATTCTTTGCTTGGAGAAATTAGTTGTTTGCTTGGAGGAACTATTCTTTGCTTGGAGAAATTAGTTGTTTGCTTGGAGGAACTATTCTTTGCTTGGAGAAATTAGTTGTTTGCTTGGAGGAACTATTCTTTCCTTGGAGAAATTAGTTGGTTGCTTGGAGGAACTATTCTTTGCTTGGAGAAATTAGTTGTTTGCTTGGAGGAACCATTCTTTGCTTGGAGAAATTAGTTGTTTGCTTGGAGGAACTATTCTTTGCTTGGAGAAATTAGTTATTTGCTTGGAGGAACTATTCTTTGCTTGGAAAAATTAGTTGTTTGCTTGGAGGAACTATTCTTTGCTCGGAGAAATTAGTTGGTTGCTTGGAGGAACTATTCTTTGCTTGGAGAAATTAGTTATTTGCTTGGAGGAACTATTCTTTGCTTGGAGAAATTAGTTGTTTGCTTGGAGGAACTATTCTTTGCTTGGAGAAATTAGTTGTTTGCTTGGAGGAACTATTCTTTGCTTGGAGAAATTAGTTATTTGCTTGGAGGAACTATTCTTTGCTTGGAAAAATTAGTTGTTTGCTTGGAGGAACTATTCTTTGCTCGGAGAAATTAGTTGTTTGCTTGGAGGAACTATTCTTTGCTTGGAGAAATTAGTTGTTTGCTTGGAGGAACTATTCTTTGCTTGGAGAAATTAGTTGTTTGCTTGGAGGAACTATTCTTTGCTTGGAGAAATTAGTTGTTTGCTTGGAGGAACTATTCTTTGCTTGGAGAAATTAGTTGTTTGCTTGGAGGAACTATTCTTTGCTTGGGCAGATAGGTTATTTGCTTGGAGGAACTATTCTTTGCTTGGAGAAATTAGTTGTTTGCTTGGAGGAACTATTCTTTGCTTGGAGAAATTAGTTGTTTGCTTGGAGGAACTATTCTTTGCTTGGGCAGATAGGTTATTTGCTTGGAGGAACTATTCTTTGCTTGGAGAAATTAGTTGTTTGCTTGGAGGAACTATTCTTTGCTTGGAGAAATTAGTTGTTTGCTTGGAGGAACTATTCTTTGCTTGGAGAAATTAGTTGTTTGCTTGGAGGAACTATTCTTTGCTTGGAGAAATTAGTTGTTTGCTTGGAGGAACTATTCTTTGCTTGGAGAAATTAGTTGTTTGCTTGGAGGAACTATTCTTTGCTTGGAGAAATTAGTTGTTTGCTTGGAGGAACTATTCTTTGCTTGGAGAAATTAGTTGTTTGCTTGGAGGAACTATTCTTTGCTTGGAGAAATTAGTTATTTGCTTGGAGGAACTATTCTTTGCTTGGAGAAATTAGTTGTTTGCTTGGAGGAACTATTCTTTGCTTGGAGAAATTAGTTGTTTGCTTGGAGGAACTATTCTTTGCTTGGAGAAATTAGTTGTTTGCTTGGAGGAACTATTCTTTGCTTGGAGAAATTAGTTGTTTGCTTGGAGGAACTATTCTTTCCTTGGAGAAATTAGTTGGTTGCTTGGAGGAACTATTCTTTGCTTGGAGAAATTAGTTGTTTGCTTGGAGGAACCATTCTTTGCTTGGAGAAATTAGTTGTTTGCTTGGAGGAACTATTCTTTGCTTGGAGAAATTAGTTATTTGCTTGGAGGAACTATTCTTTGCTTGGAAAAATTAGTTGTTTGCTTGGAGGAACTATTCTTTGCTCGGAGAAATTAGTTGGTTGCTTGGAGGAACTATTCTTTGCTTGGAGAAATTAGTTATTTGCTTGGAGGAACTATTCTTTGCTTGGAGAAATTAGTTGTTTGCTTGGAGGAACTATTCTTTGCTTGGAGAAATTAGTTGTTTGCTTGGAGGAACTATTCTTTGCTTGGAGAAATTAGTTATTTGCTTGGAGGAACTATTCTTTGCTTGGAAAAATTAGTTGTTTGCTTGGAGGAACTATTCTTTGCTCGGAGAAATTAGTTGTTTGCTTGGAGGAACTATTCTTTGCTTGGGCAGATAGGTTATTTGCTTGGAGGAACTATTCTTTGCTTGGAGAAATTAGTTGTTTGCTTGGAGGAACTATTCTTTGCTTGGAGAAATTAGTTGTTTGCTTGGAGGAACTATTCTTTGCTTGGAGAAATTAGTTGTTTGCTTGGAGGAACTATTCTTTGCTTGGGCAGATAGGTTATTTGCTTGGAGGAACTATTCTTTGCTTGGAGAAATTAGTTGTTTGCTTGGAGGAACTATTCTTTGCTTGGAGAAATTAGTTGTTTGCTTGGAGGAACTATTCTTTGCTTGGGCAGATAGGTTATTTGCTTGGAGGAACTATTCTTTGCTTGGAGAAATTAGTTGTTTGCTTGGAGGAACTATTCTTTGCTTGGAGAAATTAGTTGTTTGCTTGGAGGAACTATTCTTTGCTTGGAGAAATTAGTTGTTTGCTTGGAGGAACTATTCTTTGCTTGGAGAAATTAGTTATTTGCTTGGAGGAACTATTCTTTTCTTGGAAAAATTAGTTGTTTGCTTGGAGGAACTATTCTTTGCTCGGAGAAATTAGTTGGTTGCTTGGAGGAACTATTCTTTGCTTGGAGAAATTAGTTGTTTGCTTGGAGGAACTATTCTTTGCTTGGAGAAATTAGTTATTTGCTTGGAGGAACTATTCTTTGCTTGGAGAAATTAGTTGTTTGCTTGGAGGAACTATTCTTTGCTTGGAGAAATTAGTTGTTTGCTTGGAGGAACTATTCTTTGCTTGGAGAAATTAGTTGTTTGCTTGGAGGAACTATTCTTTGCTTGGGCAGATAGGTTATTTGCTTGGAGGAACTATTCTTTGCTTGGAGAAATTAGTTGTTTGCTTGGAGGAACTATTCTTTGCTTGGAGAAATTAGTTGTTTGCTTGGAGGAACTATTCTTTGCCTGGAGAAATTAGTTGTTTGCTTGGAGGAACTATTCTTTGCTTGGAGAAATTAGTTGTTTGCTTGGAGGAACTATTCTTTGCTTGGAGAAATTAGTTATTTGCTTGGAGGAACTATTCTTTGCTTGGAGAAATTAGTTGTTTGCTTGGAGGAACTATTCTTTGCTTGGAGAAATTAGTTGTTTGCTTGGAGGAACTATTCTTTGCTTGGAGAAATTAGTTGTTTGCTTGGAGGAACTATTCTTTGCTTGGAGAAATTAGTTGGTTGCTTGGAGGAACTATTCTTTGCTTGGAGAAATTAGTTATTTGCTTGGAGGAACTATTCTTTGCTTGGAGAAATTAGTTGTTTGCTTGGAGGAACCATTCTTTGCTTGGAGAAATTAGTTGTTTGCTTGGAGGAACTATTCTTTGCTTGGAGAAATTAGTTATTTGCTTGGAGGAACTATTCTTTGCTTGGAAAAATTAGTTGTTTGCTTGGAGGAACTATTCTTTGCTCGGAGAAATTAGTTGGTTGCTTGGAGGAACTATTCTTTGCTTGGAGAAATTAGTTGTTTGCTTGGAGGAACTATTCTTTGCTTGGAGAAATTAGTTATTTGCTTGGAGGAACTATTCTTTGCTTGGAGAAATTAGTTGTTTGCTTGGAGGAACTATTCTTTGCTTGGAGAAATTAGTTGTTTGCTTGGAGGAACTATTCTTTGCTTGGAGAAATTAGTTGTTTGCTTGGAGGAACTATTCTTTGCTTGGGCAGATAGGTTATTTGCTTGGAGGAACTATTCTTTGCTTGGAGAAATTAGTTGTTTGCTTGGAGGAACTATTCTTTGCTTGGAGAAATTAGTTGTTTGCTTGGAGGAACTATTCTTTGCTTGGAGAAATTAGTTGTTTGCTTGGAGGAACTATTCTTTGCTTGGAGAAATTAGTTGTTTGCTTGGAGGAACTATTCTTTGCTTGGAGAAATTAGTTATTTGCTTGGAGGAACTATTCTTTGCTTGGAGAAATTAGTTGTTTGCTTGGAGGAACTATTCTTTGCTTGGAGAAATTAGTTGTTTGCTTGGAGGAACTATTCTTTGCTTGGAGAAATTAGTTGTTTGCTTGGAGGAACTATTCTTTGCTTGGAGAAATTAGTTGGTTGCTTGGAGGAACTATTCTTTGCTTGGAGAAATTAGTTATTTGCTTGGAGGAACTATTCTTTGCTTGGAGAAATTAGTTGTTTGCTTGGAGGAACCATTCTTTGCTTGGAGAAATTAGTTGTTTGCTTGGAGGAACTATTCTTTGCTTGGAGAAATTAGTTATTTGCTTGGAGGAACTATTCTTTGCTTGGAAAAATTAGTTGTTTGCTTGGAGGAACTATTCTTTGCTCGGAGAAATTAGTTATTTGCTTGGAGGAACTATTCTTTGCTTGGAGAAATTAGTTATTTGCTTGGAGGAACTATTCTTTGCTTGGAGAAATTAGTTGTTTGCTTGGAGGAACTATTCTTTGCTTGGAGAAATTAGTTGTTTGCTTGGAGGAACTATTCTTTGCTTGGAGAAATTAGTTATTTGCTTGGAGGAACTATTCTTTGCTTGGAAAAATTAGTTGTTTGCTTGGAGGAACTATTCTTTGCTCGGAGAAATTAGTTGTTTGCTTGGAGGAACTATTCTTTGCTTGGGCAGATAGGTTATTTGCTTGGAGGAACTATTCTTTGCTTGGAGAAATTAGTTATTTGCTTGGAGGAACTATTCTTTGCTCGGAGAAATTAGTTGTTTGCTTGGAGGAACTATTCTTTGCTTGGGCAGATAGGTTATTTGCTTGGAGGAACTATTCTTTGCTTGGAGAAATTAGTTATTTGCTTGGAGGAACAATTCTTTGCTTGGAGAAATTATTTGTTTGCTTGGAGGAACTAATCTTTGCTTGGAGAAATTAGTTGGTTGCTTGGAGGAAATATTCTTTGCTTGGAGAAATTAGTTATTTGCTTGGAGAACTATTCTTTGCTTGGAGAAATTTGTTATTTGCTTGGAGGAACTATTCTTTGCTTGGAGAAATTAGTTGGTTGCTTGGAGAAACTATTCTTTGCTTGGGCAGATAGGTTATTTGCTTGGAGGAACTATTCTTTGCTTGGAGAAATTAGTTGGTTGCTTGGAGGAACTATTCTTTGCTTGGAGAAATTAGTTATTTGCTTGGAGGAACTATTCTTTGCTTGGAGAAATTAGTTATTTGCTTGGAGGAACTATTCTTTGCTTGGAGAAATTAGTTGTTTGCTTGGAGGAACTATTCTTTGCTTGGAGAAATTAGCTGTTTGCTTGGAGGAACTATTCTTTGCTTGGAGAAATTAGTTGTTTGCTTGGAGGAACTATTCTTTGCCTGGAGAAATTAGTTGTTTGCTTGGAGGAACTATTCTTTGCTTGGAGAAATTAGTTGTTTGCTTGGAGGAACTATTCTTTGCTTGGAGAATGTAGTTATTTGCTTGGAGGAACTATTCTTTGCTTGGAGAAATTAGTTGTTTGCTTGGAGGAACTATTCTTTGCTTGGAGAAATTAGTTATTTGCTTGGAGGAACAATTCTTTGCTTGGAGAAATTAGTTGTTTGCTTGGAGGAACTAATCTTTGCTTGGAGAAATTAGTTGGTTGCTTGGAGGAAATATTCTTTGCTTGGAGAAATTAGTTATTTGCTTGGAGAACTATTCTTTGCTTGGAGAAATTTGTTATTTGCTTGGAGGAACTATTCTTTGCTTGGAGAAATTAGTTATTTGCTTGGAGGAACTATTCTTTGCTTGGAGAAATTAGTTGTTTGCTTGGAGGAACTATTCTTTGCTTGGAGAAATTAGTTGGTTGCTTGGAGGAACTATTGTTTGCTTGGAGAAATTAGTTGTTTGCTTGGAGGAACTATTCTTTGCTTGGAGAAATTAGTTGTTTGCTTGGAGGAACTATTCTTTGCTTGGAGAAATTAGTTATTTGCTTGGAGGAACTATTCTTTGCTTGGAGAAATTAGTTGGTTGCTTGGAGGAACTATTCTTTGCTTGGAGAAATTAGTTATTTGCTTGGAGGAACTATTCTTTGCTTGGAGAAATTAGTTATTTGCTTGGAGGAACTATTCTTTGCTTGGAGAAATTAGTTGTTTGCTTGGAGGAACTATTCTTTGCTTGGAGAAATTAGTTGTTTGCTTGGAGGAACTATTCTTTGCTTGGAGAAATTAGTTATTTGCTTGGAGGAACTATTCTTTGCTTGGAGAAATTAGTTGTTTGCTTGGAGGAACTATTCTTTGCTCTGAGAAATTAGTTGGTTGCTTGGAGGAACTATTCTTTGCTTGGGCAGATAGGTTATTTGCTTGGAGGAACTATTCTTTGCTTGGAGAAATTAGTTGGTTGCTTGGAGGAACTATTCTTTGCTTGGAGAAATTAGTTGTTTGCTTGGAGGAACTATTCTTTGCTTGTAGAATGTAGTTATTTGCTTGGAGGAACTATTCTTTGCTTGGAGAAAATAGTTGTTTGCTTGGTGGAACTATTCTTTGCTTGGAGAAATTAGTTGTTCGCTTGGAGGAACTATTCTTTGCTCGGAGAAATTAGTTGGTTGCTTGGAGGAACTATTCTTTGCTTGGAGAAATTAGTTATTTGCTTGGAGGAACTATTCTTTGCTCGGAGAAATTAGTTGGTTGCTTGGAGGAACTATTCTTTGCTCGGAGAAATTAGTTGGTTGCTTGGAGGAACTATTCTTTGCTTGGAGAAATTAGTTGTTTGCTTGGAGGAACTATTCTTTGCTTGGAGAAATTAGTTGTTTGCTTGGAGGAACTATTCTTTGCTTGGAGAAATTAGTTGTTTGCTTGGAGGAACTATTCTTTGCTTGGAGAAATTAGTTGTTTGCTTGGAGGAACTATTCTTTGCTTGGAGAAATTAGTTGTTTGCTTGGAGGAACTATTCTTTGCTTGGAGAAATTAGTTGGTTGCTTGGAGGAACTATTCTTTGCTTGGAGAAATTAGTTATTTGCTTGGAGGAACTATTCTTTGCTTGGAGAAATTAGTTATTTGCTTGGAGGAACTATTCTTTGCTTGGAGAAATTAGTTGGTTGCTTGAAGGAATTATTCTTTGCTTGGAGAAATTAGCTATTTGCTTGGAGGAACTATTCTTTGCTTGGAGAAATTAGTTATTTGCTTGGAGGAACTATTCTTTGCTTGGAGAAATTAGTTGTTTGCTTGGAGGAACTATTCTTTGCTTGGAGAAATTAGTTGTTTGCTTGGAGGAACAATTCTTTGCTTGGAGAAATTAGTTATTTGCTTGGAGGAACTATTCTTTGCTTGGAGAAATTAGTTGTTTGCTTGGAGGAACTATTCTTTGCTTGGAGAAATTAGTTGTTTGCTTAGAGGAACTATTCTTTGCTTGGAGAAATTAGTTATTTGCTTGGAGGAACTATTCTTTGCTTGGAGAAATTAGTTATTTGCTTGGAGGAACTATTCTTTGCTTGGAGAAATTAGTTGTTTGCTTGGAGGAACTATTCTTTGCTCGGAGAAATTAGTTGTTTGCTTGGAGGAACTATTCTTTGCTTGGAGAAATTAGTTGTTTGCTTGGAGGAACTATTCTTTGCTTGGGCAGATAGGTTATTTGCTTAGAGGAACTATTCTTTGCTTGGAGAAATTAGTTGTTTGCTTGGAGGAACTATTCTTTGCTTGGAGAAATTAGTTGTTTGCTTGGAGGAACTATTCTTTGCTCGGAGAAATTAGTTGGTTGCTTGGAGGAACTATTCTTTGCTTGGAGAAATTAGTTGTTTGCTTGGAGGAACTATTCTTTGCTTGGAGAAATTAGTTGTTTGCTTGGAGGAACTATTCTTTGCTTGGAGAAATTAGTTGTTTGCTTGGAGGAACTATTCTTTGCTTGGAGAAATTAGTTGTTTGCTTGGAGGAACTATTCTTTGCTTGGAGAAATTAGTTGTTTGCTTGGAGGAACTATTCTTTGCTTGGAGAAATTAGTTGGTTGCTTGGAGGAACTATTCTTTGCTTGGAGAAATTAGTTATTTGCTTGGAGGAACTATTCTTTGCTTGGAGAAATTAGTTATTTGCTTGGAGGAACTATTCTTTGCTTGGAGAAATTAGTTGGTTGCTTGAAGGAATTATTCTTTGCTTGGAGAAATTAGCTATTTGCTTGGAGGAACTATTCTTTGCTTGGAGAAATTAGTTATTTGCTTGGAGGAACTATTCTTTGCTTGGAGAAATTAGTTGTTTGCTTGGAGGAACTATTCTTTGCTTGGAGAAATTAGTTGTTTGCTTGGAGGAACAATTCTTTGCTTGGAGAAATTAGTTATTTGCTTGGAGGAACTATTCTTTGCTTGGAGAAATTAGTTGTTTGCTTGGAGGAACTATTCTTTGCTTGGAGAAATTAGTTGTTTGCTTAGAGGAACTATTCTTTGCTTGGAGAAATTAGTTATTTGCTTGGAGGAACTATTCTTTGCTTGGAGAAATTAGTTATTTGCTTGGAGGAACTATTCTTTGCTTGGAGAAATTAGTTGTTTGCTTGGAGGAACTATTCTTTGCTCGGAGAAATTAGTTGTTTGCTTGGAGGAACTATTCTTTGCTTGGAGAAATTAGTTGTTTGCTTGGAGGAACTATTCTTTGCTTGGGCAGATAGGTTATTTGCTTAGAGGAACTATTCTTTGCTTGGAGAAATTAGTTGTTTGCTTGGAGGAACTATTCTTTGCTTGGAGAAATTAGTTGTTTGCTTGGAGGAACTATTCTTTGCTTGGAGAAATTAGTTGTTTGCTTGGAGGAACTATTCTTTGCTTGGAGAAATTAGTTGTTTGCTTGGAGGAACTATTCTTTGCTTGGAGAAATTAGTTGGTTGCTTGGAGGAACTATTCTTTGCTTGAAGAAATTAGTTGGTTGCTTGGAGGAACTAAAATTAGTTATTTGCTTGGAGGAACTATTCTTTGCTTGGAGAAATTAGTTATTTGCTTGGAGGAACTATTCTTTGCTTGGAGAAATTAGTTGTTTGCTTGGAGGAACCATTCTTTGCTTGGAGAAATTAGTTGTTTGCTTGGAGGAACTATTCTTTGCTTGGAGAAATTAGTTATTTGCTTGGAGGAACTATTCTTTGCTTGGAAAAATTAGTTGTTTGCTTGGAGGAACTATTCTTTGCTCGGAGAAATTAGTTGGTTGCTTGGAGGAACTATTCTTTGCTCGGAGAAATTAGTTGGTTGCTTGGAGGAACTATTCTTTGCTTGGAGAAATTAGTTATTTGCTTGGAGGAACTATTCTTTGCTTGGAGAAATTAGTTGTTTGCTTGGAGGAACTATTCTTTGCTTGGAGAAATTAGTTGTTTGCTTGGAGGAACTATTCTTTGCTTGGAGAAATTAGTTGTTTGCTTGGAGGAACTATTCTTTGCTTGGAGAAATTAGTTATTTGCTTGGAGGAACTATTCTTTGCTTGGAGAAATTAGTTGGTTGCTTGAAGGAATTATTCTTTGCTTGGAGAAATTAGCTATTTGCTTGGAGGAACTATTCTTTGCTTGGAGAAATTAGTTATTTGCTTGGAGGAACTATTCTTTGCTTGGAGAAATTAGTTGTTTGCTTGGAGGAACTATTCTTTGCTTGGAGAAATTAGTTGTTTGCTTGGAGGAACAATTCTTTGCTTGGAGAAATTAGTTATTTGCTTGGAGGAACTATTCTTTGCTTGGAGAAATTAGTTGTTTGCTTGGAGGAACTATTCTTTGCTTGGAGAAATTAGTTGTTTGCTTAGAGGAACTATTCTTTGCTTGGAGAAATTAGTTATTTGCTTGGAGGAACTATTCTTTGCTTGGAGAAATTAGTTATTTGCTTGGAGGAACTATTCTTTGCTTGGAGAAATTAGTTGTTTGCTTGGAGGAACTATTCTTTGCTCGGAGAAATTAGTTGTTTGCTTGGAGGAACTATTCTTTGCTTGGAGAAATTAGTTGTTTGCTTGGAGGAACTATTCTTTGCTTGGGCAGATAGGTTATTTGCTTAGAGGAACTATTCTTTGCTTGGAGAAATTAGTTGTTTGCTTGGAGGAACTATTCTTTGCTTGGAGAAATTAGTTGTTTGCTTGGAGGAACTATTCTTTGCTTGGAGAAATTAGTTGTTTGCTTGGAGGAACTATTCTTTGCTTGGAGAAATTAGTTGTTTGCTTGGAGGAACTATTCTTTGCTTGGAGAAATTAGTTGTTTGCTTGGAGGAACTATTCTTTGCTTGAAGAAATTAGTTGGTTGCTTGGAGGAACTAAAATTAGTTATTTGCTTGGAGGAACTATTCTTTGCTTGGAGAAATTAGTTATTTGCTTGGAGGAACTATTCTTTGCTTGGAGAAATTAGTTGTTTGCTTGGAGGAACTATTCTTTGCTTGGAGAAATTAGTTGTTTGCTTGGAGGAACTATTCTTTGCTTGGAGAAATTAGTTGTTTGCTTGGAGGAACTATTCTTTGCTTGGAAAAATTAGTTGTTTGCTTGGAGGAACTATTCTTTGCTCGGAGAAATTAGTTGGTTGCTTGGAGGAACTATTCTTTGCTCGGAGAAATTAGTTGGTTGCTTGGAGGAACTATTCTTTGCTTGGAGAAATTAGTTATTTGCATGGAGGAACTATTCTTTGCTTGGAGAAATTAGTTGTTTGCTTGGAGGAACTATTCTTTGCTTGGAGAAATTAGTTGTTTGCTTGGAGGAACTATTCTTTGCTTGGAGAAATTAGTTGTTTGCTTGGAGGAACTATTCTTCGCTCGGAGAAATTAGTTGTTTGCTTGGAGGAACTATTCTTTGCTTGGAGAAATTAGTTGTTTGCTTGGAGGAACTATTCTTTGCTTGGAGAAATTAGTTATTTGCTTGGAGGAACTATTCTTTGCTTGGAAAAATTAGTTGTTTGCTTGGAGGAACTATTCTTTGCTCGGAGAAATTAGTTGGTTGCTTGGAGGAACTATTCTTTGCTTGGAGAAATTAGTTGTTTGCTTGGAGGAACCATTCTTTGCTTGGAGAAATTAGTTGTTTGCTTGGAGGAACTATTCTTTGCTTGGAGAAATTAGTTATTTGCTTGGAGGAACTATTCTTTGCTTGGAAAAATTAGTTGTTTGCTTGGAGGAACTATTCTTTGCTCGGAGAAATTAGTTGGTTGCTTGGAGGAACTATTCTTTGCTTGGAGAAATTAGTTATTTGCTTGGAGGAACTATTCTTTGCTTGGAGAAATTAGTTGTTTGCTTGGAGGAACTATTCTTTGCTTGGAGAAATTAGTTGTTTGCTTGGAGGAACTATTCTTTGCTTGGAGAAATTAGTTATTTGCTTGGAGGAACTATTCTTTGCTTGGAAAAATTAGTTGTTTGCTTGGAGGAACTATTTTTTGCTCGGAGAAATTAGTTGTTTGCTTGGAGGAACTATTCTTTGCTTGGAGAAATTAGTTGTTTGCTTGGAGGAATTATTCTTTGCTCGGAGAAATTAGTTGTTTGCTTGGAGGAACTATTCTTTGCTTGGGCAGATAGGTTATTTGCTTGGAGGAACTATTCTTTGCTTGGAGAAATTAGTTGTTTGCTTGGAGGAACTATTCTTTGCTTGGAGAAATTTGTTGTTTGCTTGGAGGAACTATTCTTTGCTTGGAGAAATTAGTTGTTTGCTTGGAGGAACTATTCTTTGCTTGGAGAAATTAGTTGTTTGCTTGGAGGAACTATTCTTTGCTTGGAGAAATTAGTTGGTTGCTTGGAGGAACTATTCTTTGCTTGAAGAAATTAGTTATTTGCTTGGAGGAACTATTCTTTGCTTGGAGAAATTAGTTATTTGCTTGGAGGAACTATTCTTTGCTTGGAGAAATTAGTTGGTTGCTTGGAGGAATTATTCTTTGCTTGGAGAAATTAGCTATTTGCTTGGAGGAACTATTCTTTGCTTGGAGAAATTAGTTATTTGCTTGGAGGAACTATTCTTTGCTTGGAGAAATTAGTTGGTTGCTTGAAGGAATTATTCTTTGCTTGGAGAAATTAGCTATTTGCTTGGAGGAACTATTCTTTGCTTGGAGAAATTAGTTATTTGCTTGGAGGAACTATTCTTTGCTTGGAGAAATTAGTTGTTTGCTTGGAGGAACTATTCTTTGCTTGGAGAAATTAGTTGTTTGCTTGGAGGAACTATTCTTTGCTTGGAGAAATTAGTTGTTTGCTTGGAGGAACTATTCTTTGCTTGGGCAGATAGGTTATTTGCTTGGAGGAACTATTCTTTGCTTGGAGAAATTAGTTGTTTGCTTGGAGGAACTATTCTTTGCTTGGAGAAATTAGTTGTTTGCTTGGAGGAACTATTCTTTTCTTGGAGAAATTAGTTGTTTGCTTGGAGGAACTATTCTTTGCTTGGAGAAATTAGTTGTTTGCTTGGAGGAACTATTCTTTGCTTGGAGAAATTAGTTATTTGCTTGGAGGAACTATTCTTTGCTTGGAGAAATTAGTTGTTTGCTTGGAGGAACTATTCTTTGCTTGGAGAAATTAGTTGTTTGCTTGGAGGAACTATTCTTTGCTTGGAGAAATTAGTTGTTTGCTTGGAGGAACTATTCTTTGCTTGGAGAAATTAGTTGGTTGCTTGGAGGAACTATTCTTTGCTTGGAGAAATTAGTTATTTGCTTGGAGGAACTATTCTTTGCTTGGAGAAATTAGTTGTTTGCTTGGAGGAACCATTCTTTGCTTGGAGAAATTAGTTGTTTGCTTGGAGGAACTATTCTTTGCTTGGAGAAATTAGTTATTTGCTTGGAGGAACTATTCTTTGCTTGGAAAAATTAGTTGTTTGCTTGGAGGAACTATTCTTTGCTCGGAGAAATTAGTTGGTTGCTTGGAGGAACTATTCTTTGCTTGGAGAAATTAGTTGTTTGCTTGGAGGAACTATTCTTTGCTTGGAGAAATTAGTTATTTGCTTGGAGGAACTATTCTTTGCTTGGAGAAATTAGTTGTTTGCTTGGAGGAACTATTCTTTGCTTGGAGAAATTAGTTGTTTGCTTGGAGGAACTATTCTTTGCTTGGAGAAATTAGTTGTTTGCTTGGAGGAACTATTCTTTGCTTGGGCAGATAGGTTATTTGCTTGGAGGAACTATTCTTTGCTTGGAGAAATTAGTTGTTTGCTTGGAGGAACTATTCTTTGCTTGGAGAAATTAGTTGTTTGCTTGGAGGAACTATTCTTTGCTTGGAGAAATTAGTTGTTTGCTTGGAGGAACTATTCTTTGCTTGGAGAAATTAGTTGTTTGCTTGGAGGAACTATTCTTTGCTTGGAGAAATTAGTTATTTGCTTGGAGGAACTATTCTTTGCTTGGAGAAATTAGTTGTTTGCTTGGAGGAACTATTCTTTGCTTGGAGAAATTAGTTGTTTGCTTGGAGGAACTATTCTTTGCTTGGAGAAATTAGTTGTTTGCTTGGAGGAACTATTCTTTGCTTGGAGAAATTAGTTGGTTGCTTGGAGGAACTATTCTTTGCTTGGAGAAATTAGTTATTTGCTTGGAGGAACTATTCTTTGCTTGGAGAAATTAGTTGTTTGCTTGGAGGAACCATTCTTTGCTTGGAGAAATTAGTTGTTTGCTTGGAGGAACTATTCTTTGCTTGGAGAAATTAGTTATTTGCTTGGAGGAACTATTCTTTGCTTGGAAAAATTAGTTGTTTGCTTGGAGGAACTATTCTTTGCTCGGAGAAATTAGTTGGTTGCTTGGAGGAACTATTCTTTGCTTGGAGAAATTAGTTATTTGCTTGGAGGAACTATTCTTTGCTTGGAGAAATTAGTTGTTTGCTTGGAGGAACTATTCTTTGCTCGGAAAAATTAGTTGTTTGCTTGGAGGAACTATTCTTTGCTTGGGCAGATAGGTTATTTGCTTGGAGGAACTATTCTTTGCTTGGAGAAATTAGTTATTTGCTTGGAGGAACTATTCTTTGCTCGGAGAAATTAGTTGTTTGCTTGGAGGAACTATTCTTTGCTTGGAGAAATTAGTTATTTGCTTGGAGGAACTATTCTTTGCTTGGAAAAATTTGTTGTTTGCTTGGAGGAACTATTCTTTGCTCGGAAAAATTAGTTGTTTGCTTGGAGGAACTATTCTTTGCTTGGGCAGATAGGTTATTTGCTTGGAGGAACTATTCTTTGCTTGGAGAAATTAGTTATTTGCTTGGAGGAACTATTCTTTGCTCGGAGAAATTAGTTGTTTGCTTGGAGGAACTATTCTTTGCTTGGGCAGATAGGTTATTTGCTTGGAGGAACTATTCTTTGCTTGGAGAAATTAGTTGTTTGCTTGGAGGAACTATTCTTTGCTTGGAGAAATTAGTTGTTTGCTTGGAGGAACTATTCTTTGCTTGGGCAGATAGGTTATTTGCTTGGAGGAACTATTCTTTGCTTGGAGAAATTAGTTGTTTGCTTGGAGGAACTATTCTTTGCTTGGAGAAATTAGTTGTTTGCTTGGAGGAACTATTCTTTGCTTGGAGAAATTAGTTGTTTGCTTGGAGGAACTATTCTTTGCTTGGAGAAATTAGTTGTTTGCTTGGAGGAACTATTCTTTGCTTGGAGAAATTAGTTATTTGCTTGGAGGAACTATTCTTTGCTTGGAAAAATTAGTTGTTTGCTTGGAGGAACTATTCTTTGCTCGGAGAAATTAGTTGGTTGCTTGGAGGAACTATTCTTTGCTTGGAGAAATTAGTTGTTTGCTTGGAGGAACTATTCTTTGCTTGGAGAAATTAGTTATTTGCTTGGAGGAACTATTCTTTGCTTGGAGAAATTAGTTGTTTGCTTGGAGGAACTATTCTTTGCTTGGAGAAATTAGTTGTTGGCTTGGAGGAACTATTCTTTGCTTGGAGAAATTAGTTGTTTGCTTGGAGGAACTATTCTTTGCTTGGGCAGATAGGTTATTTGCTTGGAGGAACTATTCTTTGCTTGGAGAAATTAGTTGTTTGCTTGGAGGAACTATTCTTTGCTTGGAGAAATTAGTTGTTTGCTTGGAGGAACTATTCTTTGCTTGGAGAAATTAGTTGTTTGCTTGGAGGAACTATTCTTTGCTTGGAGAAATTAGTTGTTTGCTTGGAGGAACTATTCTTTGCTTGGAGAAATTAGTTATTTGCTTGGAGGAACTATTCTTTGCTTGGAGAAATTAGTTGTTTGCTTGGAGGAACTATTCTTTGCTTGGAGAAATTAGTTGTTTGCTTGGAGGAACTATTCTTTGCTTGGAGAAATTAGTTGTTTGGTTGGAGGAACTATTCTTTGCTTGGAGAAATTAGTTGGTTGCTTGGAGGAACTATTCTTTGCTTGGAGAAATTAGTTATTTGCTTGGAGGAACTATTCTTTGCTTGGAGAAATTAGTTGTTTGCTTGGAGGAACCATTCTTTGCTTGGAGAAATTAGTTGTTTGCTTGGAGGAACTATTCTTTGCTTGGAGAAATTAGTTATTTGCTTGGAGGAACTATTCTTTGCTTGGAAAAATTAGTTGTTTGCTTGGAGGAACTATTCTTTGCTCGGAGAAATTAGTTGGTTGCTTGGAGGAACTATTCTTTGCTTGGAGAAATTAGTTGTTTGCTTGGAGGAACTATTCTTTGCTTGGAGAAATTAGTTATTTGCTTGGAGGAACTATTCTTTGCTTGGAGAAATTAGTTGTTTGCTTGGAGGAACTATTCTTTGCTTGGAGAAATTAGTTGTTTGCTTGGAGGAACTATTCTTTGCTTGGAGAAATTAGTTGTTTGCTTGGAGGAACTATTCTTTGCTTGGGCAGATAGGTTATTTGCTTGGAGGAACTATTCTTTGCTTGGAGAAATTAGTTGTTTGCTTGGAGGAACTATTCTTTGCTTGGAGAAATTAGTTGTTTGCTTGGAGGAACTATTCTTTGCTTGGAGAAATTAGTTGTTTGCTTGGAGGAACTATTCTTTGCTTAGAGAAATTAGTTGTTTGCTTGGAGGAACTATTCTTTGCTTGGAGAAATTAGTTGGTTGCTTGGAGGAACTATTCTTTGCTTGGAGAAATTAGTTATTTGCTTGGAGGAACTATTCTTTGCTTGGAGAAATTAGTTGTTTGCTTGGAGGAACCATTCTTTGCTTGGAGAAATTAGTTGTTTGCTTGGAGGAACTATTCTTTGCTTGGAGAAATTAGTTATTTGCTTGGAGGAACTATTCTTTGCTTGGAAAAATTAGTTGTTTGCTTGGAGGAACTATTCTTTGCTCGGAGAAATTAGTTATTTGCTTGGAGGAACTATTCTTTGCTTGGAGAAATTAGTTATTTGCTTGGAGGAACTATTCTTTGCTTGGAGAAATTAGTTGTTTGCTTGGAGGAACTATTCTTTGCTTGGAGAAATTAGTTGTTTGCTTGGAGGAACTATTCTTTGCTTGGAGAAATTAGTTATTTGCTTGGAGGAACTATTCTTTGCTTGGAAAAATTAGTTGTTTGCTTGGAGGAACTATTCTTTGCTCGGAGAAATTAGTTGTTTGCTTGGAGGAACTATTCTTTGCTTGGGCAGATAGGTTATTTGCTTGGAGGAACTATTCTTTGCTTGGAGAAATTAGTTATTTGCTTGGAGGAACTATTCTTTGCTCGGAGAAATTAGTTGTTTGCTTGGAGGAACTATTCTTTGCTTGGGCAGATAGGTTATTTGCTTGGAGGAACTATTCTTTGCTTGGAGAAATTAGTTGTTTGCTTGGAGGAACTATTCTTTGCTTGGAGAAATTAGTTGTTTGCTTGGAGGAACTATTCTTTGCTTGGGCAGATAGGTTATTTGCTTGGAGGAACTATTCTTTGCTTGGAGAAATTAGTTGTTTGCTTGGAGGAACTATTCTTTGCTTGGAGAAATTAGTTGTTTGCTTGGAGGAACTATTCTTTGCTTGGAGAAATTAGTTGTTTGCTTGGAGGAACTATTCTTTGCTTGGAGAAATTAGTTATTTGCTTGGAGGAACTATTCTTTGCTTGGAAAAATTAGTTGTTTGCTTGGAGGAACTATTCTTTGCTCGGAGAAATTAGTTGGTTGCTTGGAGGAACTATTCTTTGCTTGGATAAATTAGTTGTTTGCTTGGAGGAACTATTCTTTGCTTGGAGAAATGAGTTATTTGCTTGGAGGAACTATTCTTTGCTTGGAGAAATTAGTTGTTTGCTTGGAGGAACTATTCTTTGCTTGGAGAAATTAGTTGTTTGCTTGGAGGAACTATTCTTTGCTTGGAGAAATTAGTTGTTTGCTTGGAGGAACTATTCTTTGCTTGGAGAAATTAGTTGTTTGCTTGGAGGAACTATTCTTTGCTTGGAGAAATTAGTTGTTTGCTTGGAGGAACTATTCTTTGCCTGGAGAAATTAGTTGTTTGCTTGGAGGAACTATTCTTTGCTTGGAGAAATTAGTTGTTTGCTTGGAGGAACTATTCTTTGCTTGGAGAAATTAGTTATTTGCTTGGAGGAACTATTCTTTGCTTGGAGAAATTAGTTGTTTGCTTGGAGGAACTATTCTTTGCTTGGAGAAATTAGTTGTTTGCTTGGAGGAACTATTCTTTGCTTGGAGAAATTAGTTGTTTGCTTGGAGGAACTATTCTTTGCTTGGAGAAATTAGTTGGTTGCTTGGAGGAACTATTCTTTGCTTGGAGAAATTAGTTATTTGCTTGGAGGAACTATTCTTTGCTTGGAGAAATTAGTTGTTTGCTTGGAGGAACCATTCTTTGCTTGGAGAAATTAGTTGTTTGCTTGGAGGAACTATTCTTTGCTTGGAGAAATTAGTTATTTGCTTGGAGGAACTATTCTTTGCTTGGAAAAATTAGTTGTTTGCTTGGAGGAACTATTCTTTGCTCGGAGAAATTAGTTGGTTGCTTGGAGGAACTATTCTTTGCTTGGAGAAATTAGTTGTTTGCTTGGAGGAACTATTCTTTGCTTGGAGAAATTAGTTATTTGCTTGGAGGAACTATTCTTTGCTTGGAGAAATTAGTTGTTTGCTTGGAGGAACTATTCTTTGCTTGGAGAAATTAGTTGTTTGCTTGGAGGAACTATTCTTTGCTTGGAGAAATTAGTTGTTTGCTTGGAGGAACTATTCTTTGCTTGGGCAGATAGGTTATTTGCTTGGAGGAACTATTCTTTGCTTGGAGAAATTAGTTGTTTGCTTGGAGGAACTATTCTTTGCTTGGAGAAATTAGTTGTTTGCTTGGAGGAACTATTCTTTGCTTGGAGAAATTAGTTGTTTGCTTGGAGGAACTATTCTTTGCTTGGAGAAATTAGTTGTTTGCTTGGAGGAACTATTCTTTGCTTGGAGAAATTAGTTATTTGCTTGGAGGAACTATTCTTTGCTTGGAGAAATTAGTTGTTTGCTTGGAGGAACTATTCTTTGCTTGGAGAAATTAGTTGTTTGCTTGGAGGAACTATTCTTTGCTTGGAGAAATTAGTTGTTTGCTTGGAGGAACTATTCTTTGCTTGGGGAAATTAGTTGGTTGCTTGGAGGAACTATTCTTTGCTTGGAGAAATTAGTTATTTGCTTGGAGGAACTATTCTTTGCTTGGAGAAATTAGTTGTTTGCTTGGAGGAACCATTCTTTGCTTGGAGAAATTAGTTGTTTGCTTGGAGGAACTATTCTTTGCTTGGAGAAATTAGTTATTTGCTTGGAGGAACTATTCTTTGCTTGGAAAAATTAGTTGTTTGCTTGGAGGAACTATTCTTTGCTCGGAGAAATTAGTTATTTGCTTGGAGGAACTATTCTTTGCTTGGAGAAATTAGTTATTTGCTTGGAGGAACTATTCTTTGCTTGGAGAAATTAGTTGTTTGCTTGGAGGAACTATTCTTTGCTTGGAGAAATTAGTTGTTTGCTTGGAGGAACTATTCTTTGCTTGGAGAAATTAGTTATTTGCTTGGAGGAACTATTCTTTGCTTGGAAAAATTAGTTGTTTGCTTGGAGGAACTATTCTTTGCTCGGAGAAATTAGTTGTTTGCTTGGAGGAACTATTCTTTGCTTGGGCAGATAGGTTATTTGCTTGGAGGAACTATTCTTTGCTTGGAGAAATTAGTTATTTGCTTGGAGGAACTATTCTTTGCTCGGAGAAATTAGTTGTTTGCTTGGAGGAACTATTCTTTGCTTGGGCAGATAGGTTATTTGCTTGGAGGAACTATTCTTTGCTTGGAGAAATTAGTTGTTTGCTTGGAGGAACTATTCTTTGCTTGGAGAAATTAGTTGTTTGCTTGGAGGAACTATTCTTTGCTTGGGCAGATAGGTTATTTGCTTGGAGGAACTATTCTTTGCTTGGAGAAATTAGTTGTTTGCTTGGAGGAACTATTCTTTGCTTGGAGAAATTAGTTGTTTGCTTGGAGGAACTATTCTTTGCTTGGAGAAATTAGTTGTTTGCTTGGAGGAACTATTCTTTGCTTGGAGAAATTAGTTGTTTGCTTGGAGGAACTATTCTTTGCTTGGAGAAATTAGTTGTTTGCTTGGAGGAACTATTCTTTGCTTGGAGAAATTAGTTGTTTGCTTGGAGGAACTATTCTTTGCTTGGAGAAATTAGTTGTTTGCTTGGAGGAACTATTCTTTGCTTGGAGAAATTAGTTGTTTGCTTGGAGGAACTATTCTTTGCTTGGAGAAATTAGTTGTTTGCTTGGAGGAACTATTCTTTGCTTGGAGAAATTAGTTATTTGCTTGGAGGAACTATTCTTTGCTTGGAGAAATTAGTTGTTTGCTTGGAGGAACTATTCTTTGCTTGGAGAAATTAGTTGTTTGCTTGGAGGAACTATTCTTTGCTTGGAGAAATTAGTTGTTTGCTTGGAGGAACTATTCTTTGCTTGGAGAAATTAGTTGTTTGCTTGGAGGAACTATTCTTTGCTTGGAGAAATTAGTTGTTTGCTTGGAGGAACTATTCTTTGCTTGGAGAAATTAGTTATTTGCTTTTAGGAACTATTCTTTGCTTGGAGAAATTAGTTGTTTGCTTGGAGGAACTATTCTTTGCTTGGAGAAATTAGTTGTTTGCTTGGAGGAACTATTCTTTGCTTGGAGAAATTAGTTGTTTGCTTGGAGGAACTATTCTTTGCTTGGAGAAATTAGTTATTTGCTTGGAGGAACTATTCTTTGCTTGGAGAAATTAGTTGTTTGCTTGGAGGAACTATTCTTTGCTTGGAGAAATTAGTTGTTTGCTTGGAGGAACTATTCTTTGCTTGGAGAAATTAGTTGTTTGCTTGGAGGAACTATTCTTTCCTTGGAGAAATTAGTTGGTTGCTTGGAGGAACTATTCTTTGCTTGGAGAAATTAGTTATTTGCTTGGAGGAACTATTCTTTGCTTGGAGAAATTAGTTGTTTGCTTGGAGGAACCATTCTTTGCTTGGAGAAATTAGTTGTTTGCTTGGAGGAACTATTCTTTGCTTGGAGAAATTAGTTATTTGCTTGGAGGAACTATTCTTTGCTTGGAAAAATTAGTTGTTTGCTTGGAGGAACTATTCTTTGCTCGGAGAAATTAGTTGGTTGCTTGGAGGAACTATTCTTTGCTTGGAGAAATTAGTTATTTGCTTGGAGGAACTATTCTTTGCTTGGAGAAATTAGTTGTTTGCTTGGAGGAACTATTCTTTGCTTGGAGAAATTAGTTGTTTGCTTGGAGGAACTATTCTTTGCTTGGAGAAATTAGTTATTTGCTTGGAGGAACTATTCTTTGCTTGGAAAAATTAGTTGTTTGCTTGGAGGAACTATTCTTTGCTCGGAGAAATTAGTTGTTTGCTTGGAGGAACTATTCTTTGCTTGGGCAGATAGGTTATTTGCTTGGAGGAACTATTCTTTGCTTGGAGAAATTAGTTGTTTGCTTGGAGGAACTATTCTTTGCTTGGAGAAATTAGTTGTTTGCTTGGAGGAACTATTCTTTGCTTGGAGAAATTAGTTGTTTGCTTGGAGGAACTATTCTTTGCTTGGGCAGATAGGTTATTTGCTTGGAGGAACTATTCTTTGCTTGGAGAAATTAGTTGTTTGCTTGGAGGAACTATTCTTTGCTTGGAGAAATTAGTTGTTTGCTTGGAGGAACTATTCTTTGCTTGGGCAGATAGGTTATTTGCTTGGAGGAACTATTCTTTGCTTGGAGAAATTAGTTGTTTGCTTGGAGGAACTATTCTTTGCTTGGAGAAATTAGTTGTTTGCTTGGAGGAACTATTCTTTGCTTGGAGAAATTAGTTGTTTGCTTGGAGGAACTATTCTTTGCTTGGAGAAATTAGTTGTTTGCTTGGAGGAACTATTCTTTGCTTGGAGAAATTAGTTGTTTGCTTGGAGGAACTATTCTTTGCTTGGAGAAATTAGTTGTTTGCTTGGAGGAACTATTCTTTGCTTGGAGAAATTAGTTGTTTGCTTGGAGGAACTATTCTTTGCTTGGAGAAATTAGTTGTTTGCTTGGAGGAACTATTCTTTGCTTGGAGAAATTAGTTGTTTGCTTGGAGGAACTATTCTTTGCTTGGAGAAATTAGTTATTTGCTTGGAGGAACTATTCTTTGCTTGGAGAAATTAGTTGTTTGCTTGGAGGAACTATTCTTTGCTTGGAGAAATTAGTTGTTTGCTTGGAGGAACTATTCTTTGCTTGGAGAAATTAGTTGTTTGCTTGGAGGAACTATTCTTTGCTTGGAGAAATTAGTTGTTTGCTTGGAGGAACTATTCTTTGCTTGGAGAAATTAGTTGTTTGCTTGGAGGAACTATTCTTTGCTTGGAGAAATTAGTTATTTGCTTTTAGGAACTATTCTTTGCTTGGAGAAATTAGTTGTTTGCTTGGAGGAACTATTCTTTGCTTGGAGAAATTAGTTGTTTGCTTGGAGGAACTATTCTTTGCTTGGAGAAATTAGTTGTTTGCTTGGAGGAACTATTCTTTGCTTGGAGAAATTAGTTATTTGCTTGGAGGAACTATTCTTTGCTTGGAGAAATTAGTTGTTTGCTTGGAGGAACTATTCTTTGCTTGGAGAAATTAGTTGTTTGCTTGGAGGAACTATTCTTTGCTTGGAGAAATTAGTTGTTTGCTTGGAGGAACTATTCTTTCCTTGGAGAAATTAGTTGGTTGCTTGGAGGAACTATTCTTTGCTTGGAGAAATTAGTTATTTGCTTGGAGGAACTATTCTTTGCTTGGAGAAATTAGTTGTTTGCTTGGAGGAACCATTCTTTGCTTGGAGAAATTAGTTGTTTGCTTGGAGGAACTATTCTTTGCTTGGAGAAATTAGTTATTTGCTTGGAGGAACTATTCTTTGCTTGGAAAAATTAGTTGTTTGCTTGGAGGAACTATTCTTTGCTCGGAGAAATTAGTTGGTTGCTTGGAGGAACTATTCTTTGCTTGGAGAAATTAGTTATTTGCTTGGAGGAACTATTCTTTGCTTGGAGAAATTAGTTGTTTGCTTGGAGGAACTATTCTTTGCTTGGAGAAATTAGTTGTTTGCTTGGAGGAACTATTCTTTGCTTGGAGAAATTAGTTATTTGCTTGGAGGAACTATTCTTTGCTTGGAAAAATTAGTTGTTTGCTTGGAGGAACTATTCTTTGCTCGGAGAAATTAGTTGTTTGCTTGGAGGAACTATTCTTTGCTTGGGCAGATAGGTTATTTGCTTGGAGGAACTATTCTTTGCTTGGAGAAATTAGTTGTTTGCTTGGAGGAACTATTCTTTGCTTGGAGAAATTAGTTGTTTGCTTGGAGGAACTATTCTTTGCTTGGAGAAATTAGTTGTTTGCTTGGAGGAACTATTCTTTGCTTGGGCAGATAGGTTATTTGCTTGGAGGAACTATTCTTTGCTTGGAGAAATTAGTTGTTTGCTTGGAGGAACTATTCTTTGCTTGGAGAAATTAGTTGTTTGCTTGGAGGAACTATTCTTTGCTTGGGCAGATAGGTTATTTGCTTGGAGGAACTATTCTTTGCTTGGAGAAATTAGTTGTTTGCTTGGAGGAACTATTCTTTGCTTGGAGAAATTAGTTGTTTGCTTGGAGGAACTATTCTTTGCTTGGAGAAATTAGTTGTTTGCTTGGAGGAACTATTCTTTGCTTGGAGAAATTAGTTATTTGCTTGGAGGAACTATTCTTTGCTTGGAAAAATTAGTTGTTTGCTTGGAGGAACTATTCTTTGCTCGGAGAAATTAGTTGGTTGCTTGGAGGAACTATTCTTTGCTTGGAGAAATTAGTTGTTTGCTTGGAGGAACTATTCTTTGCTTGGAGAAATTAGTTATTTGCTTGGAGGAACTATTCTTTGCTTGGAGAAATTAGTTGTTTGCTTGGAGGAACTATTCTTTGCTTGGAGAAATTAGTTGTTTGCTTGGAGGAACTATTCTTTGCTTGGAGAAATTAGTTGTTTGCTTGGAGGAACTATTCTTTGCTTGGGCAGATAGGTTATTTGCTTGGAGGAACTATTCTTTGCTTGGAGAAATTAGTTGTTTGCTTGGAGGAACTATTCTTTGCTTGGAGAAATTAGTTGTTTGCTTGGAGGAACTATTCTTTGCCTGGAGAAATTAGTTGTTTGCTTGGAGGAACTATTCTTTGCTTGGAGAAATTAGTTGTTTGCTTGGAGGAACTATTCTTTGCTTGGAGAAATTAGTTATTTGCTTGGAGGAACTATTCTTTGCTTGGAGAAATTAGTTGTTTGCTTGGAGGAACTATTCTTTGCTTGGAGAAATTAGTTGTTTGCTTGGAGGAACTATTCTTTGCTTGGAGAAATTAGTTGTTTGCTTGGAGGAACTATTCTTTGCTTGGAGAAATTAGTTGGTTGCTTGGAGGAACTATTCTTTGCTTGGAGAAATTAGTTATTTGCTTGGAGGAACTATTCTTTGCTTGGAGAAATTAGTTGTTTGCTTGGAGGAACCATTCTTTGCTTGGAGAAATTAGTTGTTTGCTTGGAGGAACTATTCTTTGCTTGGAGAAATTAGTTATTTGCTTGGAGGAACTATTCTTTGCTTGGAAAAATTAGTTGTTTGCTTGGAGGAACTATTCTTTGCTCGGAGAAATTAGTTGGTTGCTTGGAGGAACTATTCTTTGCTTGGAGAAATTAGTTGTTTGCTTGGAGGAACTATTCTTTGCTTGGAGAAATTAGTTATTTGCTTGGAGGAACTATTCTTTGCTTGGAGAAATTAGTTGTTTGCTTGGAGGAACTATTCTTTGCTTGGAGAAATTGGTTGTTTGCTTGGAGGAACTATTCTTTGCTTGGAGAAATTAGTTGTTTGCTTGGAGGAACTATTCTTTGCTTGGGCAGATAGGTTATTTGCTTGGAGGAACTATTCTTTGCTTGGAGAAATTAGTTGTTTGCTTGGAGGAACTATTCTTTGCTTGGAGAAATTAGTTGTTTGCTTGGAGGAACTATTCTTTGCTTGGAGAAATTAGTTGTTTGCTTGGAGGAACTATTCTTTGCTTGGAGAAATTAGTTGTTTGCTTGGAGGAACTATTCTTTGCTTGGAGAAATTAGTTATTTGCTTGGAGGAACTATTCTTTGCTTGGAGAAATTAGTTGTTTGCTTGGAGGAACTATTCTTTGCTTGGAGAAATTAGTTGTTTGCTTGGAGGAACTATTCTTTGCTTGGAGAAATTAGTTGTTTGCTTGGAGGAACTATTCTTTGCTTGGAGAAATTAGTTGGTTGCTTGGAGGAACTATTCTTTGCTTGGAGAAATTAGTTATTTGCTTGGAGGAACTATTCTTTGCTTGGAGAAATTAGTTGTTTGCTTGGAGGAACCATTCTTTGCTTGGAGAAATTAGTTGTTTGCTTGGAGGAACTATTCTTTGCTTGGAGAAATTAGTTATTTGCTTGGAGGAACTATTCTTTGCTTGGAAAAATTAGTTGTTTGCTTGGAGGAACTATTCTTTGCTCGGAGAAATTAGTTATTTGCTTGGAGGAACTATTCTTTGCTTGGAGAAATTAGTTATTTGCTTGGAGGAACTATTCTTTGCTTGGAGAAATTAGTTGTTTGCTTGGAGGAACTATTCTTTGCTTGGAGAAATTAGTTGTTTGCTTGGAGGAACTATTCTTTGCTTGGAGAAATTAGTTATTTGCTTGGAGGAACTATTCTTTGCTTGGAAAAATTAGTTGTTTGCTTGGAGGAACTATTCTTTGCTCGGAGAAATTAGTTGTTTGCTTGGAGGAACTATTCTTTGCTTGGGCAGATAGGTTATTTGCTTGGAGGAACTATTCTTTGCTTGGAGAAATTAGTTATTTGCTTGGAGGAACTATTCTTTGCTCGGAGAAATTAGTTGTTTGCTTGGAGGAACTATTCTTTGCTTGGGCAGATAGGTTATTTGCTTGGAGGAACTATTCTTTGCTTGGAGAAATTAGTTGTTTGCTTGGAGGAACTATTCTTTGCTTGGAGAAATTAGTTGTTTGCTTGGAGGAACTATTCTTTGCTTGGGCAGATAGGTTATTTGCTTGGAGGAACTATTCTTTGCTTGGAGAAATTAGTTGTTTGCTTGGAGGAACTATTCTTTGCTTGGAGAAATTAGTTGTTTGCTTGGAGGAACTATTCTTTGCTTGGAGAAATTAGTTGTTTGCTTGGAGGAACTATTCTTTGCTTGGAGAAATTAGTTGTTTGCTTGGAGGAACTATTCTTTGCTTGGAGAAATTAGTTGTTTGCTTGGAGGAACTATTCTTTGCTTGGAGAAATTAGTTGTTTGCTTGGAGGAACTATTCTTTGCTTGGAGAAATTAGTTGTTTGCTTGGAGGAACTATTCTTTGCTTGGAGAAATTAGTTGTTTGCTTGGAGGAACTATTCTTTGCTTGGAGAAATTAGTTGTTTGCTTGGAGGAACTATTCTTTGCTTGGAGAAATTAGTTATTTGCTTGGAGGAACTATTCTTTGCTTGGAGAAATTAGTTGTTTGCTTGGAGGAACTATTCTTTGCTTGGAGAAATTAGTTGTTTGCTTGGAGGAACTATTCTTTGCTTGGAGAAATTAGTTGTTTGCTTGGAGGAACTATTCTTTGCTTGGAGAAATTAGTTGTTTGCTTGGAGGAACTATTCTTTGCTTGGAGAAATTAGTTGTTTGCTTGGAGGAACTATTCTTTGCTTGGAGAAATTAGTTATTTGCTTTTAGGAACTATTCTTTGCTTGGAGAAATTAGTTGTTTGCTTGGAGGAACTATTCTTTGCTTGGAGAAATTAGTTGTTTGCTTGGAGGAACTATTCTTTGCTTGGAGAAATTAGTTGTTTGCTTGGAGGAACTATTCTTTGCTTGGAGAAATTAGTTATTTGCTTGGAGGAACTATTCTTTGCTTGGAGAAATTAGTTGTTTGCTTGGAGGAACTATTCTTTGCTTGGAGAAATTAGTTGTTTGCTTGGAGGAACTATTCTTTGCTTGGAGAAATTAGTTGTTTGCTTGGAGGAACTATTCTTTCCTTGGAGAAATTAGTTGGTTGCTTGGAGGAACTATTCTTTGCTTGGAGAAATTAGTTATTTGCTTGGAGGAACTATTTTTTGCTTGGAGAAATTAGTTGTTTGCTTGGAGGAACCATTCTTTGCTTGGAGAAATTAGTTGTTTGCTTGGAGGAACTATTCTTTGCTTGGAGAAATTAGTTATTTGCTTGGAGGAACTATTCTTTGCTTGGAAAAATTAGTTGTTTGCTTGGAGGAACTATTCTTTGCTCGGAGAAATTAGTTGGTTGCTTGGAGGAACTATTCTTTGCTTGGAGAAATTAGTTATTTGCTTGGAGGAACTATTCTTTGCTTGGAGAAATTAGTTGTTTGCTTGGAGGAACTATTCTTTGCTTGGAGAAATTAGTTGTTTGCTTGGAGGAACTATTCTTTGCTTGGAGAAATTAGTTATTTGCTTGGAGGAACTATTCTTTGCTTGGAAAAATTAGTTGTTTGCTTGGAGGAACTATTCTTTGCTCGGAGAAATTAGTTATTTGCTTGGAGGAACTATTCTTTGCTTGGAGAAATTAGTTGTTTGCTTGGAGGAACTATTCTTTGCTTGGAGAAATTAGTTGTTTGCTTGGAGGAACTATTCTTTGCTTGGAGAAATTAGTTGTTTGCTTGGAGGAACTATTCTTTGCTTGGAGAAATTAGTTGTTTGCTTGGAGGAACTATTCTTTGCTTGGAGAAATTAGTTGTTTGCTTGGAGGAACTATTCTTTGCTTGGAGAAATTAGTTGTTTGCTTGGAGGAACTATTCTTTGCTTGGAGAAATTAGTTGTTTGCTTGGAGGAACTATTCTTTGCTTGGAGAAATTAGTTATTTGCTTGGAGGAACTATTCTTTGCTTGGAAAAATTAGTTGTTTGCTTGGAGGAACTATTCTTTGCTCGGAGAAATTAGTTGTTTGCTTGGAGGAACTATTCTTTGCTTGGGCAGATAGGTTATTTGCTTGGAGGAACTATTCTTTGCTTGGAGAAATTAGTTGTTTGCTTGGAGGAACTATTCTTTGCTTGGAGAAATTAGTTGTTTGCTTGGAGGAACTATTCTTTGCTTGGAGAAATTAGTTGTTTGCTTGGAGGAACTATTCTTTGCTTGGAGAAATTAGTTGTTTGCTTGGAGGAACTATTCTTTGCTTGGAGAAATTAGTTGTTTGCTTGGAGGAACTATTCTTTGCTTGGAGAAATTAGTTGTTTGCTTGGAGGAACTATTCTTTGCTTGGAGAAATTAGTTGTTTGCTTGGAGGAACTATTCTTTGCTTGGAGAAATTAGTTGGTTGCTTGGAGGAACTATTCTTTGCTTGGAGAAATTAGTTATTTGCTTGGAGGAACTATTCTTTGCTTGGAGAAATTAGTTATTTGCTTGGAGGAACTATTCTTTGCTTGGAGAAATTAGTTGTTTGCTTGGAGGAACCATTCTTTGCTTGGAGAAATTAGTTGTTTGCTTGGAGGAACTATTCTTTGCTTGGAGAAATTAGTTGTTTGCTTGGAGGAACCATTCTTTGCTTGGAGAAATTAGTTGTTTGCTTGGAGGAACTATTCTTTGCTTGGAGAAATTAGTTATTTGCTTGGAGGAACTATTCTTTGCTTGGAAAAATTAGTTGTTTGCTTGGAGGAACTATTCTTTGCTCGGAGAAATTAGTTGGTTGCTTGGAGGAACTATTCTTTGCTTGGAGAAATTAGTTATTTGCTTGGAGGAACTATTCTTTGCTTGGAGAAATTAGTTGTTTGCTTGGAGGAACTATTCTTTGCTTGGAGAAATTAGTTGTTTGCTTGGAGGAACTATTCTTTGCTTGGAGAAATTAGTTATTTGCTTGGAGGAACTATTCTTTGCTTGGAGAAATTAGTTGTTTGCTTGGAGGAACTATTCTTTGCTTGGAGAAATTAGTTGTTTGCTTGGAGGAACTATTCTTTGCATGGAGAAATTAGTTATTTGCTTGGAGGAACTATTCTTTGCTTGGAAAAATTAGTTGTTTGCTTGGAGGAACTATTCTTTGCTCGGAGAAATTAGTTGGTTGCTTGGAGGAACTATTCTTTGCTTGGAGAAATTAGTTATTTGCTTAGAGGAACTATTCTTTGCTTGGAGAAATTAGTTGTTTGCTTGGAGGAACTATTCTTTGCTTGGAGAAATTAGTTGTTTGCTTGGAGGAACTATTCTTTGCTTGGAGAAATTAGTTATTTGCTTGGAGGAACTATTCTTTGCTTGGAAAAATTAGTTGTTTGCTTGGAGGAACTATTCTTTGCTCGGAGAAATTAGTTGTTTGCTTGGAGGAACTATTCTTTGCCTAGGCAGATAGGTTATTTGCTTGGAGGAACTATTCTTTGCTTGGAGAAATTAGTTGTTTGCTTGGAGGAACTATTCTTTGCTTGGAGAAATTAGTTGTTTGCTTGGAGGAACTATTCTTTGCTTGGAGAAATTAGTTGTTTGCTTGGAGGAACTATTCTTTGCTTGGAGAAATTAGTTGGTTGCTTGGAGGAACTATTCTTTGCTTGGAGAAATTAGTTATTTGCTTGGAGGTACTATTCTTTGCTTGGAGAAATTAGTTATTTGCTTGGAGGAACTATTCTTTGCTTGGAGAAATTAGTTGGTTGCTTGGAGGAATTATTCTTTGCTTGGAGAAATTAGCTATTTGCTTGGAGGAACTATTCTTTGCTTGGAGAAATTAGTTGTTTGCTTGGAGGAACTATTCTTTGCTTGGGCAGATAGGTTATTTGCTTGGAGGAACTATTCTTTGCTTGGAGAAATTAGTTGTTTGCTTGGAGGAACTATTCTTTGCTTGGAGAAATTAGTTGTTTGCTTGGAGGAACTATTCTTTGCTTGGAGAAATTAGTTGTTTGCTTGGAGGAACTATTCTTTGCTTGGAGAAATTAGTTGTTTGCTTGGAGGAACTATTCTTTGCTTGGAGAAATTAGTTGTTTGCTTGGAGGAACTATTCTTTGCTTGGAGAAATTAGTTGGTTGCTTGGAGGAACTATTCTTTGCTTAGAGAAATTAGTTATTTGCTTGGAGGAACTATTCTTTGCTTGGAGAAATAAGTTATTTGCTTGGAGGAACTATTCTTTGCTTGGAGAAATTAGTTGTTTGCTTGGAGGAACCATTCTTTGCTTGGAGAAATTAGTTGTTTGCTTGGAGGAACTATTCTTTGCTTGGAGAAATTAGTTATTTGCTTGGAGGAACTATTCTTTGCTTGGAAAAATTAGTTGTTTGCTTGGAGGAACTATTCTTTGCTTGGAGAAATTAGTTGGTTGCTTGGAGGAACTATTCTTTGCTTGGAGAAATTAGTTATTTGCTTGGAGGAACTATTCTTTGCTTGGAGAAATTAGTTGTTTGCTTGGAGGAACTATTCTTTGCTTGGAGAAATTAGTTGTTTGCTTGAAGGAACTATTCTTTGCTTGGAGAAATTAGTTATTTGCTTGGAGGAACTATTCTTTGCTTGGAAAAATTAGTTGTTTGCTTGGAGGAACTATTCTTTGCTCGGAGAAATTAGTTGTTTGCTTGGAGGAACTATTCTTTGCTTGGAAAAATTAGTTGTTTGCTTGGAGGAACTATTCTTTGCTCGGAGAAATTAGTTGTTTGCTTGGAGGAACTATTCTTTGCTCGGAGAAATTAGTTGGTTGCTTGGAGGAACTATTCTTTGCCTGGAGAAATTAGTTGTTTGCTTGGAGGAACTATTCTTTGCTTGGAGAAATTAGTTGGTTGCTTGGAGGAACTATTCTTTGCTTGGCCAGATAGGTTATTTGCTTGGAGGAACTATTCTTTGCTTGGAGAAATTAGTTGTTTGCTTGGAGGAACTATTCTTTGCTTGGAGAAATTAGTTATTTGCTTGGAGGAACTATTCTTTGCTTGGAGAAATTAGTTGTTTGCTTGGAGGAACTATTCTTTGCTTGGAGAAATTAGTTGTTTGCTTGGAGGAACTATTCTTTGCTTGGAGAAATTAGTTGTTTGCTTGGAGGAACTATTCTTTGCTTGGAGAAATTAGTTGTTTGCTTGGAGGAACTATTCTTTGCTTGGAGAAATTAGTTGGTTGCTTGGAGGAACTATTCTTTGCTTGGAGAAATTAGTTATTTGCTTGGAGGAACTATTCTTTGCTTGGAGAAATTAGTTGTTTGCTTGGAGGAACTATTCTTTGCTTGGAGAAATTAGTTGTTTGCTTGGAGGAACTATTCTTTGCTTGGAGAAATTAGTTATTTGCTTGGAGGAACTATTCTTTGCTTGGAGAAATTAGTTGGTTGCTTGGAGAAATTAGTTGGTTGCTTGGAGGAATTATTCTTTGCTTGGAGAAATTAGCTATTTGCTTGGAGGAACTATTCTTTGCTTGGAGAAATTAGTTATTTGCTTGGAGGAACTATTCTTTGCTTGGAGAAATTAGTTGTTTGCTTGGAGGAACTATTCTTTGCTTGGAGAAATTAGTTGTTTGCTTGGAGGAACTATTCTTTGCTTGGAGAAATTAGTTATTTGCTTGGAGGAACTATTCTTTGCTTGGAGAAATTAGTTGTTTGCTTGGAGGAACTATTCTTTGCTTGGAGAAATTAGTTGTTTGCTTGGAGGAACTATTCTTTGCTTGGAGAAATTAGTTATTTGCTTGGAGGAACTATTCTTTGCTTGGAGAAATTAGTTATTTGCTTGGAGGAACTATTCTTTGCTTGGAGAAATTAGTTGTTTGCTTGGAGGAACTATTCTTTGCTCGGAGAAATTAGTTGTTTGCTTGGAGGAACTATTCTTTGCTTGGAGAAATTAGTTGTTTGCTTGGAGGAACTATTCTTTGCTTGGGCAGATATGTTATTTGCTTGGAGGAACTATTCTTTGCTTGGAGAAATTAGTTGTTTGCTTGGAGGAACTATTCTTTGCTTGGAGAAATTAGTTGTTTGCTTGGAGGAACTATTCTTTGCTTGGAGAAATTAGTTGTTTGCTTGGAGGAACTATTCTTTGCTTGGAGAAATTAGTTATTTGCTTGGAGGAACTATTCTTTGCTTGGAGAAATTAGTTGTTTGCTTGGAGGAACTATTCTTTGCTTGGAGAAATTAGTTGTTTGCTTGGAGGAACTATTCTTTGCTTGGAGAAATTAGTTGTTTGCTTGGAGGAACTATTCTTTGCTTGGAGAAATTAGTTGGTTGCTTGGAGGAACTATTCTTTGCTTGGAGAAATTAGTTATTTGCTTGGAGGAACTATTCTTTGCTTGGAGAAATTAGTTATTTGCTTGGAGGAACTATTCTTTGCTTGGAGAAATTAGTTGTTTGCTTGGAGGAACCATTCTTTGCTTGGAGAAATTAGTTGTTTGCTTGGAGGAACTATTCTTTGCTTGGAGAAATTAGTTATTTGCTTGGAGGAACTATTCTTTGCTTGGAAAAATTAGTTGTTTGCTTGGAGGAACTATTCTTTGCTCGGAGAAATTAGTTGGTTGCTTGGAGGAACTATTCTTTGCTTGGAGAAATTAGTTATTTGCTTGGAGGAACTATTCTTTGCTTGGAGAAATTAGTTGTTTGCTTGGAGGAACTATTCTTTGCTTGGAGAAATTAGTTATTTGCTTGGAGGAACTATTCTTTGCTTGGAAAAATTAGTTGTTTGCTTGGAGGAACTATTCTTTGCTCGAAGAAATTAGTTGTTTGCTTGGAGGAACTATTCTTTGCTTGGGCAGATAGGTTATTTGCTTGGAGGAACTATTCTTTGCTTGGAGAAATTAGTTGTTTGCTTGGAGGAACTATTCTTTGCTTGGAGAAATTAGTTGTTTGCTTGGAGGAACTATTCTTTGCTTGGAGAAATTAGTTGTTTGCTTGGAGGAACTATTCTTTGCTTGGGCAGATAGGTTATTTGCTTGGAGGAACTATTCTTTGCTTGGAGAAATTAGTTGGTTGCTTGGAGGAACTATTCTTTGCTTGGGGAAATTAGTTATTTGCTTGGAGGAACTATTCTTTGCTTGGAGAAATTAGTTATTTGCTTGGAGGAACTATTCTTTGCTTGGAGAAATTAGTTGTTTGCTTGGAGGAACCATTCTTTGCTTGGAGAAATTAGTTGTTTGCTTGGAGGAACTATTCTTTGCTTGGAGAAATTAGTTATTTGCTTGGAGGAACTATTCTTTGCTTGGAAAAATTAGTTGTTTGCTTGGAGGAACTATTCTTTGCTCGGAGAAATTAGTTGGTTGCTTGGAGGAACTATTCTTTGCTTGGAGAAATTAGTTATTTGCTTGGAGGAACTATTCTTTGCTTGGAGAAATTAGTTGTTTGCTTGGAGGAACTATTCTTTGCTTGGAGAAATTAGTTGTTTGCTTGGAGGAACTATTCTTTGCTTGGAGAAATTAGTTATTTGCTTGGAGGAACTATTCTTTGCTTGGAAAAATTAGTTGTTTGCTTGGAGGAACTATTCTTTGCTCGGAGAAATTAGTTGTTTGCTTGGAGGAACTATTCTTTGCTTGGAGAAATTAGTTGGTTGCTTGGAGAAATTAGTTGGTTGCTTGGAGGAATTATTCTTTGCTTGGAGAAATTAGCTATTTGCTTGGAGGAACTATTCTTTGCTTGGAGAAATTAGTTATTTGCTTGGAGGAACTATTCTTTGCTTGGAGAAATTAGTTGTTTGCTTGGAGGAACTATTCTTTGCTTGGAGAAATTAGTTGTTTGCTTGGAGGAACTATTCTTTGCTTGGAGAAATTAGTTATTTGCTTGGAGGAACTATTCTTTGCTTGGAGAAATTAGTTGTTTGCTTGGAGGAACTATTCTTTGCTTGGAGAAATTAGTTGTTTGCTTGGAGGAACTATTCTTTGCTTGGAGAAATTAGTTATTTGCTTGGAGGAACTATTCTTTGCTTGGAGAAATTAGTTATTTGCTTGGAGGAACTATTCTTTGCTTGGAGAAATTAGTTGTTTGCTTGGAGGAACTATTCTTTGCTCGGAGAAATTAGTTGTTTGCTTGGAGGAACTATTCTTTGCTTGGAGAAATTAGTTGTTTGCTTGGAGGAACTATTCTTTGCTTGGGCAGATATGTTATTTGCTTGGAGGAACTATTCTTTGCTTGGAGAAATTAGTTGTTTGCTTGGAGGAACTATTCTTTGCTTGGAGAAATTAGTTGTTTGCTTGGAGGAACTATTCTTTGCTTGGAGAAATTAGTTGTTTGCTTGGAGGAACTATTCTTTGCTTGGAGAAATTAGTTATTTGCTTGGAGGAACTATTCTTTGCTTGGAGAAATTAGTTGTTTGCTTGGAGGAACTATTCTTTGCTTGGAGAAATTAGTTGTTTGCTTGGAGGAACTATTCTTTGCTTGGAGAAATTAGTTGTTTGCTTGGAGGAACTATTCTTTGCTTGGAGAAATTAGTTGGTTGCTTGGAGGAACTATTCTTTGCTTGGAGAAATTAGTTATTTGCTTGGAGGAACTATTCTTTGCTTGGAGAAATTAGTTATTTGCTTGGAGGAACTATTCTTTGCTTGGAGAAATTAGTTGTTTGCTTGGAGGAACCATTCTTTGCTTGGAGAAATTAGTTGTTTGCTTGGAGGAACTATTCTTTGCTTGGAGAAATTAGTTATTTGCTTGGAGGAACTATTCTTTGCTTGGAAAAATTAGTTGTTTGCTTGGAGGAACTATTCTTTGCTCGGAGAAATTAGTTGGTTGCTTGGAGGAACTATTCTTTGCTTGGAGAAATTAGTTATTTGCTTGGAGGAACTATTCTTTGCTTGGAGAAATTAGTTGTTTGCTTGGAGGAACTATTCTTTGCTTGGAGAAATTAGTTATTTGCTTGGAGGAACTATTCTTTGCTTGGAAAAATTAGTTGTTTGCTTGGAGGAACTATTCTTTGCTCGAAGAAATTAGTTGTTTGCTTGGAGGAACTATTCTTTGCTTGGGCAGATAGGTTATTTGCTTGGAGGAACTATTCTTTGCTTGGAGAAATTAGTTGTTTGCTTGGAGGAACTATTCTTTGCTTGGAGAAATTAGTTGTTTGCTTGGAGGAACTATTCTTTGCTTGGAGAAATTAGTTGTTTGCTTGGAGGAACTATTCTTTGCTTGGGCAGATAGGTTATTTGCTTGGAGGAACTATTCTTTGCTTGGAGAAATTAGTTGGTTGCTTGGAGGAACTATTCTTTGCTTGGGGAAATTAGTTATTTGCTTGGAGGAACTATTCTTTGCTTGGAGAAATTAGTTATTTGCTTGGAGGAACTATTCTTTGCTTGGAGAAATTAGTTGTTTGCTTGGAGGAACCATTCTTTGCTTGGAGAAATTAGTTGTTTGCTTGGAGGAACTATTCTTTGCTTGGAGAAATTAGTTATTTGCTTGGAGGAACTATTCTTTGCTTGGAAAAATTAGTTGTTTGCTTGGAGGAACTATTCTTTGCTCGGAGAAATTAGTTGGTTGCTTGGAGGAACTATTCTTTGCTTGGAGAAATTAGTTATTTGCTTGGAGGAACTATTCTTTGCTTGGAGAAATTAGTTGTTTGCTTGGAGGAACTATTCTTTGCTTGGAGAAATTAGTTGTTTGCTTGGAGGAACTATTCTTTGCTTGGAGAAATTAGTTATTTGCTTGGAGGAACTATTCTTTGCTTGGAAAAATTAGTTGTTTGCTTGGAGGAACTATTCTTTGCTCGGAGAAATTAGTTGTTTGCTTGGAGGAACTATTCTTTGCTCGGAGAAATTAGTTGGTTGCTTGGAGGAACTATTCTTTGCCTGGAGAAATTAGTTGTTTGCTTGGAGGAACTATTCTTTGCTTGGAGAAATTAGTCGTTTGCTTGGAGGAACTATGCTTTGCTTGGAGAAATTAGTTATTTGCTTGGAGGAACTATTCTTTGCTTGGAGAAATTAGTTGTTTGCTTGGAGGAACTATTCTTTGCTTGGAGAAATTAGTTGTTTGCTTGGAGGAACTATTCTTTGCTTGGAGAAATTAGTTGTTTGCTTGGAGGAACTATTCTTTGCTTGGAGAAATTAGTTGGTTGCTTGGAGGAACTATTCTTTGCTTAGAGAAATTAGTTATTTGCTTGGAGGAACTATTCTTTGCTTGGAGAAATAAGTTATTTGCTTGGAGGAACTATTCTTTGCTTGGAGAAATTAGTTGTTTGCTTGGAGGAACCATTCTTTGCTTGGAGAAATTAGTTGTTTGCTTGGAGGAACTATTCTTTGCTTGGAGAAATTAGTTATTTGCTTGGAGGAACTATTCTTTGCTTGGAAAAATTAGTTGTTTGCTTGGAGGAACTATTCTTTGCTCGGAGAAATTAGTTGGTTGCTTGGAGGAACTATTCTTTGCTTGGAGAAATTAGTTATTTGCTTGGAGGAACTATTCTTTGCTTGGAGAAATTAGTTGTTTGCTTGGAGGAACTATTCTTTGCTTGGAGAAATTAGTTGTTTGCTTGGAGGAACTATTCTTTGCTTGGAGAAATTAGTTATTTGCTTGGAGGAACTATTCTTTGCTTGGAAAAATTAGTTGTTTGCTTGGAGGAACTATTCTTTGCTCGGAGAAATTAGTTGTTTGCTTGGAGGAACTATTCTTTGCTTGGAAAAATTAGTTGTTTGCTTGGAGGAACTATTCTTTGCTCGGAGAAATTAGTTGTTTGCTTGGAGGAACTATTCTTTGCTTGGAGAAATTAGTTGGTTGCTTGGAGGAACTATTCTTTGCTTGGAGAAATTAGTTATTTGCTTGGAGGAACTATTCTTTGCTTGGAGAAATTAGTTATTTGCTTGGAGGAACTATTCTTTGCTTGGAAAAATTAGTTGTTTGCTTGGAGGAACTATTCTTTGCTCGGAGAAATTAGTTGTTTGCTTGGAGGAACTATTCTTTGCTTGGAGAAATTAGTTGTTTGCTTGGAGGAACTATTCTTTGCTTGGAGAAATTAGTTGTTTGCTTGGAGGAACTATTCTTTGCTTGGAGAAATTAGTTGTTTGCTTGGAGGAACTATTCTTTGCTTGGAGAAATTAGTTATTTGCTTGGAGGAACTATTCTTTGCTTGGAGAAATTAGTTGTTTGCTTGGAGGAACTATTCTTTGCTTGGAGAAATTAGTTGTTTGCTTGGAGGAACTATTCTTTGCTTGGAGAAATTAGTTGTTTGCTTGGAGGAACTATTCTTTGCTTGGAGAAATTAGTTGGTTGCTTGGAGGAACTATTCTTTGCTTAGAGAAATTAGTTATTTGCTTGGAGGAACTATTCTTTGCTTGGAGAAATAAGTTATTTGCTTGAAGGAACTATTCTTTGCTTGGAGAAATTAGTTGTTTGCTTGGAGGAACCATTCTTTGCTTGGAGAAATTAGTTGTTTGCTTGGAGGAACTATTCTTTGCTTGGAGAAATTAGTTATTTGCTTGGAGGAACTATTCTTTGCTTGGAAAAATTAGTTGTTTGCTTGGAGGAACTATTCTTTGCTCGGAGAAATTAGTTGGTTGCTTGGAGGAACTATTCTTTGCTTGGAGAAATTAGTTATTTGCTTGGAGGAACTATTCTTTGCTTGGAGAAATTAGTTGTTTGCTTGGAGGAACTATTCTTTGCTTGGAGAAATTAGTTGTTTGCTTGGAGGAACTATTCTTTGCTTGGAGAAATTAGTTATTTGCTTGGAGGAACTATTCTTTGCTTGGAAAAATTAGTTGTTTGCTTGGAGGAACTATTCTTTGCTCGGAGAAATTAGTTGTTTGCTTGGAGGAACTATTCTTTGCTTGGAAAAATTAGTTGTTTGCTTGGAGGAACTATTCTTTGCTCGGAGAAATTAGTTGTTTGCTTGGAGGAACTATTCTTTGCTCGGAGAAATTAGTTGGTTGCTTGGAGGAACTATTCTTTGCCTGGAGAAATTAGTTGTTTGCTTGGAGGAACTATTCTTTGCTTGGAGAAATTAGTTGGTTGCTTGGAGGAACTATTCTTTGCTTGGAGAAATTAGTTATTTGCTTGGAGGAACTATTCTTTGCTTGGAGAAATTAGTTATTTGCTTGGAGGAACTATTCTTTGCTTGGAAAAATTAGTTGTTTGCTTGGAGGAACTATTCTTTGCTCGGAGAAATTAGTTGGTTGCTTGGAGGAACTATTCTTTGCTTGGAGAAATTAGTTATTTGCTTGGAGGAACTATTCTTTGCTTGGAGAAATTAGTTGTTTGCTTGGAGGAACTATTCTTTGCTTGGAGAAATTAGTTGTTTGCTTGGAGGAACTATTCTTTGCTTGGAGAAATTAGTTATTTGCTTGGAGGAACTATTCTTTGCTTGGAAAAATTAGTTGTTTGCTTGGAGGAACTATTCTTTGCTCGGAGAAATTAGTTGTTTGCTTGGAGGAACTATTCTTTGCTTGGAAAAATTAGTTGTTTGCTTGGAGGAACTATTCTTTGCTCGGAGAAATTAGTTGTTTGCTTGGAGGAACTATTCTTTGCTCGGAGAAATTAGTTGGTTGCTTGGAGGAACTATTCTTTGCCTGGAGAAATTAGTTGTTTGCTTGGAGGAACTATTCTTTGCTTGGAGAAATTAGTTGGTTGCTTGGAGGAACTATTCTTTGCTTGGAGAAATTAGTTATTTGCTTGGAGGAACTATTCTTTGCTTGGAGAAATTAGTTGTTTGCTTGGAGGAACTATTCTTTGCTTGGAGAAATTAGTTGTTTGCTTGGAGGAACTATTCTTTGCTTGGAGAAATTAGTTGTTTGCTTGGAGGAACTATTCTTTGCTTGGAGAAATTAGTTGGTTGCTTGGAGGAACTATTCTTTGCTTGGAGAAATTAGTTATTTGCTTGGAGGAACTATTCTTTGCTTGGAGAAATTAGTTATTTGCTTGGAGGAACTATTCTTTGCTTGGAGAAATTAGTTGTTTGCTTGGAGGAACCATTCTTTGCTTGGAGAAATTAGTTGTTTGCTTGGAGGAACTATTCTTTGCTTGGAGAAATTAGTTATTTGCTTGGAGGAACTATTCTTTGCTTGGAAAAATTAGTTGTTTGCTTGGAGGAACTATTCTTTGCTCGGAGAAATTAGTTGGTTGCTTGGAGGAACTATTCTTTGCTTGGAGAAATTAGTTATTTGCTTGGAGGAACTATTCTTTGCTTGGAGAAATTAGTTGTTTGCTTGGAGGAACTATTCTTTGCTTGGAGAAATTAGTTGTTTGCTTGGAGGAACTATTCTTTGCTTGGAGAAATTAGTTATTTGCTTGGAGGAACTATTCTTTGCTTGGAAAAATTAGTTGTTTGCTTGGAGGAACTATTCTTTGCTCGAAGAAATTAGTTGTTTGCTTGGAGGAACTATTCTTTGCTTGGGCAGATAGGTTATTTGCTTGGAGGAACTATTCTTTGCTTGGAGAAATTAGTTGTTTGCTTGGAGGAACTATTCTTTGCTTGGAGAAATTAGTTGTTTGCTTGGAGGAACTATTCTTTGCTTGGAGAAATTAGTTGTTTGCTTGGAGGAACTATTCTTTGCTTGGGCAGATAGGTTATTTGCTTGGAGGAACTATTCTTTGCTTGGAGAAATTAGTTGGTTGCTTGGAGGAACTATTCTTTGCTTGGGGAAATTAGTTATTTGCTTGGAGGAACTATTCTTTGCTTGGAGAAATTAGTTATTTGCTTGGAGGAACTATTCTTTGCTTGGAGAAATTAGTTGTTTGCTTGGAGGAACCATTCTTTGCTTGGAGAAATTAGTTGTTTGCTTGGAGGAACTATTCTTTGCTTGGAGAAATTAGTTGTTTGCTTGGAGGAACTATTCTTTGCTTGGAGAAATTAGTTATTTGCTTGGAGGAACTATTCTTTGCTTGGAAAAATTAGTTGTTTGCTTGGAGGAACTATTCTTTGCTCGGAGAAATTAGTTGGTTGCTTGGAGGAACTATTCTTTGCTTGGAGAAATTAGTTATTTGCTTGGAGGAACTATTCTTTGCTTGGAGAAATTAGTTGTTTGCTTGGAGGAACTATTCTTTGCTTGGAGAAATTAGTTGTTTGCTTGGAGGAACTATTCTTTGCTTGGAGAAATTAGTTATTTGCTTGGAGGAACTATTCTTTGCTTGGAAAAATTAGTTGTTTGCTTGGAGGAACTATTCTTTGCTCGGAGCAATTAGTTGTTTGCTTGGAGGAACTATTCTTTGCTCGGAGAAATTAGTTGGTTGCTTGGAGGAACTATTCTTTGCCTGGAGAAATTAGTTGTTTGCTTGGAGGAACTATTCTTTGCTTGGAGAAATTAGTCGTTTGCTTGGAGGAACTATGCTTTGCTTGGGCAGATAGGTTATTTGCTTGGAGGAACTATTCTTTGCTTGGAGAAATTAGTTGGTTGCTTGGAGGAACTATTCTTTGCTTGGAGAAATTAGTTATTTGCTTGGAGGAACTATTCTTTGCTTGGAGAAATTAGTTATTTGCTTGGAGGAACTATTCTTTGCTTGGAAAAATTAGTTGTTTGCTTGGAGGAACTATTCTTTGCTCGGAGAAATTAGTTGTTTGCTTGGAGGAACTATTCTTTGCTTGGGCAGATAGGTTATTTGCTTGGAGGAACTATTCTTTGCTTGGAGAAATTAGTTGGTTGCTTGGAGGAACTATTCTTTGCTTGGGGAAATTAGTTATTTGCTTGGAGGAACTATTCTTTGCTTGGAGAAATTAGTTATTTGCTTGGAGGAACTATTCTTTGCTTGGAGAAATTAGTTATTTGCTTGGAGGAACTATTCTTTGCTTGGACAAATTAGTTGTTTGCTTGGAGGAACCATTCTTTGCTTGGAGAAATTAGTTGTTTGCTTGGAGGAACTATTCTTTGCTTGGAGAAATTAGTTATTTGCTTGGAGGAACTATTCTTTGCTTGGAAAAATTAGTTGTTTGCTTGGAGGAACTATTCTTTGCTCGGAGAAATTAGTTGGTTGCTTGGAGGAACTATTCTTTGCTTGGAGAAATTAGTTATTTGCTTGGAGGAACTATTCTTTGCTTGGAGAAATTAGTTATTTGCTTGGAGGAACTATTCTTTGCTTGGAGAAATTAGTTATTTGCTTGGAGGAACTATTCTTTGCTTGGAGAAATTAGTTATTTGCTTGGAGGAACTATTCTTTGCTTGGAAAAATTAGTTGTTTGCTTGGAGGAACTATTCTTTGCTCGGAGAAATTAGTTGTTTGCTTGGAGGAACTATTCTTTGCTCGGAGAAATTAGTTGGTTGCTTGGAGGAACTATTCTTTGCCTGGAGAAATTAGTTGTTTGCTTGGAGGAACTATTCTTTGCTTGGAGAAATTAGTCGTTTGCTTGGAGGAACTATGCTTTGCTTGGGCAGATAGGTTATTTGCTTGGAGGTACTATTCTTTGCTTGGAGAAATTAGTTGGTTGCTTGGAGGAACTATTCTTTGCTTGGAGAAATTAGTTATTTGCTTGGAGGAACTATTCTTTGCTTGGAGAAATTAGTTATTTGCTTGGAGGAACTATTCTTTGCTTGGAAAAATTAGCTGTTTGCTTGGAGGAACTATTCTTTGCTCGGAGAAATTAGTTGTTTGCTTGGAGGAACTATTCTTTGCTTGGGCAGATAGGTTATTTGCTTGGAGGAACTATTCTTTGCTTGGAGAAATTAGTTGGTTGCTTGGAGGAACTATTCTTTGCTTAGAGAAATTAGTTATTTGCTTGGAGGAACTATTCTTTGCTTGGAGAAATAAGTTATTTGCTTGGAGGAACTATTCTTTGCTTGGAGAAATTCGTTGTTTGCTTGGAGGAACCATTCTTTGCTTGGAGAAATTAGTTGTTTGCTTGGAGGAACTCTTCTTTGCTTGGAGAAATTAGTTATTTGCTTGGAGGAACTATTCTTTGCTTGGAAAAATTAGTTGTTTGCTTGGAGGAACTATTCTTTGCTCGGAGAAATTAGTTGGTTGCTTGGAGGAACTATTCTTTGCTTGGAGAAATTAGTTATTTGCTTGGAGGAACTATTCTTTGCTTGGAGAAATTAGTTGTTTGCTTGGAGAAACTATTCTTTGCTTGAAGAAATTAGTTGTTTGCTTGAAGGAACTATTCTTTGCTTGGAGAAATTAGTTATTTGCTTGGAGGAACTATTCTTTGCTTGGAAAAATTAGTTGTTTGCTTGGAGGAACTATTCTTTGCTCGGAGAAATTAGTTGTTTGCTTGGAGGAACTATTCTTTGCTTGGAAAAATTAGTTGTTTGCTTGGAGGAACTATTCTTTGCTCGGAGAAATTAGTTGTTTGCTTGGAGGAACTATTCTTTGTTCGGAGAAATTAGTTGGTTGCTTGGAGGAACTATTCTTTGCTTGGAGAAATTAGTTGGTTGCTTGGAGGAACTATTCTTTGCTTGGAGAAATTAGTTATTTGCTTGGAGGAACTATTCTTTGCTTGGAGAAATTAGTTGTTTGCTTGGAGGAACTATTCTTTGCTTGGAGAAATTAGTTGTTTGCTTGGAGGAACTATTCTTTGCTTGGAGAAATTAGTTGGTTGCTTGGAGGAACTATTCTTTGCTTGGAGAAATTAGTTATTTGCTTGGAGGAACTATTCTTTGCTTGGAGAAATTAGCTATTTGCTTGGAGGAACTATTCTTTGCTTGGAGAAATTAGTTATTTGCTTGGAGGAACTATTCTTTGCTTGGAGAAATTAGTTGTTTGCTTGGAGGAACTATTCTTTGCTTGGAGAAATTAGTTATTTTCTTGGAGGAACTATTCTTTGCTTGGAGAAATTAGTTGTTTGTTTGGAGGAACCATTCTTTGCTTGGAGAAATTAGTTGTTTGCTTGGAGGAACTATTCTTTGCTTGGAGAAATTAGTTATTTGCTTGGAGGAACTATTCTTTGCTTGGAAAAATTAGTTGTTTGCTTGGAGGAACTATTCTTTGCTCGGAGAAATTAGTTGTTTGCTTGGAGGAACTATTCTTTGCTTGGAAAAATTAGTTGTTTGCTTGGAGGAACTATTCTTTGCTCGGAGAAATTAGTTGTTTGCTTGGAGGAACTATTCTTTGCTCGGAGAAATTAGTTGTTTGCTTGGAGGAACTATTCTTTGCTTGGAGAAATTAGTTGGTTGCTTGGAGGAACTATTCTTTGCTTGGAGAAATTAGTTATTTGCTTGGAGGAACTATTCTTTGCTTGGAGAAATTAGTTGTTTGCTTGGAGGAACTATTCTTTGCTTGGAGAAATTAGTTGTTTGCTTGGAGGAACTATTCTTTGCTTGGAGAAATTAGTTGGTTGCTTGAAGGAACTATTCTTTGCTTGGAGAAATTAGTTATTTGCTTGGAGGAACTATTCTTTGCTTGGAGAAATTAGCTATTTTCTTGGAGGAACTATTCTTTGCTTGGAGAAATTAGTTATTTGCTTGGAGGAACTATTCTTTGCTTGGAGAAATTAGTTGTTTGCTTGGAGGAACTATTCTTTGCTTGGAGAAATTAGTTATTTTCTTGGAGGAACTATTCTTTGCTTGGAGAAATTAGTTGTTTGTTTGGAGGAACCATTCTTTGCTTGGAGAAATTAGTTGTTTGCTTGAAGGAACTATTCTTTGCTTGGAGAAATTAGTTATTTGCTTGGAGGAACTATTCTTTGCTTGGAGAAATTAGTTATTTGCTTGGAGGAACTATTCTTTGCTTGGAAAAATTAGTTGTTTGCTTGGAGGAACTATTCTTTGCTCGGAGAAATTAGTTGTTTGCTTGGAGGAACTATTCTTTGCTTGGAAAAATTAGTTGTTTGCTTGGAGGAACTATTCTTTGCTCGGAGAAATTAGTTGTTTGCTTGGAGGAACTATTCTTTGCTCGGAGAAATTAGTTGGTTGCTTGGAGGAACTATTCTTTGCTTGGAGAAATTAGTTGGTTGCTTGGAGGAACTATTCTTTGCTTGGAGAAATTAGTTATTTGCTTGGAGGAACTATTCTTTGCTTGGAGAAATTAGTTGTTTGCTTGGAGGAACTATTCTTTGCTTGGAGAAATTAGTTGTTTGCTTGGAGGAACTATTCTTTGCTTGGAGAAATTAGTTATTTGCTTGGAGGAACTATTCTTTGCTTGGAAAAATTAGCTGTTTGCTTGGAGGAACTATTCTTTGCTCGGAGAAATTAGTTGTTTGCTTGGAGGAACTATTCTTTGCTTGGAGAAATTAGTTGGTTGCTTGGAGGAACTATTCTTTGCTTGGAGAAATTAGTTATTTGCTTGGAGGAACTATTCTTTGCTTGGAGAAATTAGTTATTTGCTTAGAGGAACTATTCTTTGCATGGAGAAATTAGTTGTTTGCTTGGAGGAACTATTCTTTGCTTGGAGAAATTAGTTATTTGCTTGGAGGAACTATTCTTTGCTTGGAGAAATTAGTTGTTTGCTTGGAGGAACTATTCTTTGCTTGGAGAAATTAGTTGTTTGCTTGGAGGAACTATTCTTTGCTTGGAGAAATTAGTTGTTTGCTTGGAGGAACTATTCTTTGCTTGGAGAAATTAGTTATTTGCTTGGAGGAACTATTCTTTGCTTGGAGAAATTAGTTGTTTGCTTGGAGGAACTATTCTTTGCTTGGAGAAATTAGTTGTTTGCTTGGAGGAACTATTCTTTGCTTGGAGAAATTAGTTGTTTGCTTGGAGGAACTATTCTTTGCTTGGAAAAATTAGTTGTTTGCTTGGAGGAACTATTCTTTGCTCGGAGAAATTAGTTGTTTGCTTGGAGGAACTATTCTTTGCTCGGAGAAATTAGTTGGTTGCTTGGAGGAACTATTCTTTGCTTGGAGAAATTAGTTGGTTGCTTGGAGGAACTATTCTTTGCTTGGAGAAATTAGTTATTTGCTTGGAGGAACTATTCTTTGCTTGGAGAAATTAGTTGTTTGCTTGGAGGAACTATTCTTTGCTTGGAGAAATTAGTTGTTTGCTTGGAGGAACTATTCTTTGCTTGGAGAAATTAGTTATTTTCTTGGAGGAACTATTCTTTGCTTGGACAAATTAGTTGTTTGTTTGGAGGAACCATTCTTTGCTTGGAGAAATTAGTTGTTTGCTTGAAGGAACTATTCTTTGCTTGGAGAAATTAGTTATTTGCTTGGAGGAACTATTCTTTGCTTGGAGAAATTAGTTATTTGCTTGGAGGAACTATTCTTTGCTTGGAAAAATTAGTTGTTTGCTTGGAGGAACTATTCTTTGCTCGGAGAAATTAGTTGTTTGCTTGGAGGAACTATTCTTTGCTTGGAAAAATTAGTTGTTTGCTTGGAGGAACTATTCTTTGCTCGGAGAAATTAGTTGTTTGCTTGGAGGAACTATTCTTTGCTCGGAGAAATTAGTTGGTTGCTTGGAGGAACTATTCTTTGCTTGGAGAAATTAGTTGGTTGCTTGGAGGAACTATTCTTTGCTTGGAGAAATTAGTTATTTGCTTGGAGGAACTATTCTTTGCTTGGAGAAATTAGTTGTTTGCTTGGAGGAACTATTCTTTGCTTGGAGAAATTAGTTGTTTGCTTGGAGGAACTATTCTTTGCTTGGAGAAATTAGTTATTTGCTTGGAGGAACTATTCTTTGCTTGGAAAAATTAGCTGTTTGCTTGGAGGAACTATTCTTTGCTCGGAGAAATTAGTTGTTTGCTTGGAGGAACTATTCTTTGCTTGGAGAAATTAGTTGGTTGCTTGGAGGAACTATTCTTTGCTTGGAGAAATTAGTTATTTGCTTGGAGGAACTATTCTTTGCTTGGAGAAATTAGTTATTTGCTTAGAGGAACTATTCTTTGCATGGAGAAATTAGTTGTTTGCTTGGAGGAACTATTCTTTGCTTGGAGAAATTAGTTATTTGCTTGGAGGAACTATTCTTTGCTTGGAGAAATTAGTTGTTTGCTTGGACGAACTATTCTTTGCTTGGAGAAATTAGTTGTTTGCTTGGAGGAACTATTCTTTGCTTGGAGAAATTAGTTGTTTGCTTGGAGGAACTATTCTTTGCTTGGAGAAATTAGTTATTTGCTTGGAGGAACTATTCTTTGCTTGGAGAAATTAGTTGTTTGCTTGGAGGAACTATTCTTTGCTTGGAGAAATTAGTTGTTTGCTTGGAGGAACTATTCTTTGCTTGGAGAAATTAGTTGTTTGCTTGGAGGAACTATTCTTTGCTTGGAGAAATTAGTTGGTTGCTTGGAGGAACTATTCTTTGCTTAGAGAAATTAGTTATTTGCTTGGAGGAACTATTCTTTGCTTGGAGAAATAAGTTATTTGCTTGGAGGAACTATTCTTTGCTTGGAGAAATTCGTTGTTTGCTTGGAGGAACCATTCTTTGCTTGGAGAAATTAGTTGTTTGCTTGGAGGAACTCTTCTTTGCTTGGAGAAATTAGTTATTTGCTTGGAGGAACTATTCTTTGCTTGGAAAAATTAGTTGTTTGCTTGGAGGAACTATTCTTTGCTCGGAGAAATTAGTTGGTTGCTTGGAGGAACTATTCTTTGCTTGGAGAAATTAGTTATTTGCTTGGAGGAACTATTCTTTGCTTGGAGAAATTAGTTATTTGCTTAGAGGAACTATTCTTTGCATGGAGAAATTAGTTGTTTGCTTGGAGGAACTATTCTTTGCTTGGAGAAATTAGTTATTTGCTTGGAGGAACTATTCTTTGCTTGGAGAAATTAGTTGTTTGCTTGGAGGAACTATTCTTTGCTTGGAGAAATTAGTTGTTTGCTTGGAGGAACTATTCTTTGCTTGGAGAAATTAGTTGTTTGCTTGGAGGAACTATTCTTTGCTTGGAGAAATTAGTTATTTGCTTGGAGGAACTATTCTTTGCTTGGAGAAATTAGTTGTTTGCTTGGAGGAACTATTCTTTGCTTGGAGAAATTAGTTGTTTGCTTGGAGGAACTATTCTTTGCTTGGAGAAATTAGTTGTTTGCTTGGAGGAACTATTCTTTGCTTGGAAAAATTAGTTGTTTGCTTGGAGGAACTATTCTTTGCTCGGAGAAATTAGTTGTTTGCTTGGAGGAACTATTCTTTGCTCGGAGAAATTAGTTGGTTGCTTGGAGGAACTATTCTTTGCTTGGAGAAATTAGTTGGTTGCTTGGAGGAACTATTCTTTGCTTGGAGAAATTAGTTATTTGCTTGGAGGAACTATTCTTTGCTTGGAGAAATTAGTTGTTTGCTTGGAGGAACTATTCTTTGCTTGGAGAAATTAGTTGTTTGCTTGGAGGAACTATTCTTTGCTTGGAGAAATTAGTTATTTTCTTGGAGGAACTATTCTTTGCTTGGACAAATTAGTTGTTTGTTTGGAGGAACCATTCTTTGCTTGGAGAAATTAGTTGTTTGCTTGAAGGAACTATTCTTTGCTTGGAGAAATTAGTTATTTGCTTGGAGGAACTATTCTTTGCTTGGAGAAATTAGTTATTTGCTTGGAGGAACTATTCTTTGCTTGGAAAAATTAGTTGTTTGCTTGGAGGAACTATTCTTTGCTCGGAGAAATTAGTTGTTTGCTTGGAGGAACTATTCTTTGCTTGGAAAAATTAGTTGTTTGCTTGGAGGAACTATTCTTTGCTCGGAGAAATTAGTTGTTTGCTTGGAGGAACTATTCTTTGCTCGGAGAAATTAGTTGGTTGCTTGGAGGAACTATTCTTTGCTTGGAGAAATTAGTTGGTTGCTTGGAGGAACTATTCTTTGCTTGGAGAAATTAGTTATTTGCTTGGAGGAACTATTCTTTGCTTGGAGAAATTAGTTGTTTGCTTGGAGGAACTATTCTTTGCTTGGAGAAATTAGTTGTTTGCTTGGAGGAACTATTCTTTGCTTGGAGAAATTAGTTATTTGCTTGGAGGAACTATTCTTTGCTTGGAAAAATTAGCTGTTTGCTTGGAGGAACTATTCTTTGCTCGGAGAAATTAGTTGTTTGCTTGGAGGAACTATTCTTTGCTTGGAGAAATTAGTTGGTTGCTTGGAGGAACTATTCTTTGCTTGGAGAAATTAGTTATTTGCTTGGAGGAACTATTCTTTGCTTGGAGAAATTAGTTATTTGCTTAGAGGAACTATTCTTTGCATGGAGAAATTAGTTGTTTGCTTGGAGGAACTATTCTTTGCTTGGAGAAATTAGTTATTTGCTTGGAGGAACTATTCTTTGCTTGGAGAAATTAGTTGTTTGCTTGGACGAACTATTCTTTGCTTGGAGAAATTAGTTGTTTGCTTGGAGGAACTATTCTTTGCTTGGAGAAATTAGTTGTTTGCTTGGAGGAACTATTCTTTGCTTGGAGAAATTAGTTATTTGCTTGGAGGAACTATTCTTTGCTTGGAGAAATTAGTTGTTTGCTTGGAGGAACTATTCTTTGCTTGGAGAAATTAGTTGTTTGCTTGGAGGAACTATTCTTTGCTTGGAGAAATTAGTTGTTTGCTTGGAGGAACTATTCTTTGCTTGGAGAAATTAGTTGGTTGCTTGGAGGAACTATTCTTTGCTTAGAGAAATTAGTTATTTGCTTGGAGGAACTATTCTTTGCTTGGAGAAATAAGTTATTTGCTTGGAGGAACTATTCTTTGCTTGGAGAAATTCGTTGTTTGCTTGGAGGAACCATTCTTTGCTTGGAGAAATTAGTTGTTTGCTTGGAGGAACTCTTCTTTGCTTGGAGAAATTAGTTATTTGCTTGGAGGAACTATTCTTTGCTTGGAAAAATTAGTTGTTTGCTTGGAGGAACTATTCTTTGCTCGGAGAAATTAGTTGGTTGCTTGGAGGAACTATTCTTTGCTTGGAGAAATTAGTTATTTGCTTGGAGGAACTATTCTTTGCTTGGAGAAATTAGTTGTTTGCTTGGAGGAACTATTCTTTGCTTGGAGAAATTAGTTATTTGCTTGGAGGAACTATTCTTTGCTTGGAAAAATTAGCTGTTTGCTTGGAGGAACTATTCTTTGCTCGGAGAAATTAGTTGTTTGCTTGGAGGAACTATTCTTTGCTTGGAGAAATTAGTTGGTTGCTTGGAGGAACTATTCTTTGCTTGGAGAAATTAGTTATTTGCTTGGAGGAACTATTCTTTGCTTGGAGAAATTAGTTATTTGCTTAGAGGAACTATTCTTTGCATGGAGAAATTAGTTGTTTGCTTGGAGGAACTATTCTTTGCTTGGAGAAATTAGTTATTTGCTTGGAGGAACTATTCTTTGCTTGGAGAAATTAGTTGTTTGCTTGGACGAACTATTCTTTGCTTGGAGAAATTAGTTGTTTGCTTGGAGGAACTATTCTTTGCTTGGAGAAATTAGTTGTTTGCTTGGAGGAACTATTCTTTGCTTGGAGAAATTAGTTATTTGCTTGGAGGAACTATTCTTTGCTTGGAGAAATTAGTTGTTTGCTTGGAGGAACTATTCTTTGCTTGGAGAAATTAGTTGTTTGCTTGGAGGAACTATTCTTTGCTTGGAGAAATTAGTTGTTTGCTTGGAGGAACTATTCTTTGCTTGGAGAAATTAGTTGGTTGCTTGGAGGAACTATTCTTTGCTTAGAGAAATTAGTTATTTGCTTGGAGGAACTATTCTTTGCTTGGAGAAATAAGTTATTTGCTTGGAGGAACTATTCTTTGCTTGGAGAAATTCGTTGTTTGCTTGGAGGAACCATTCTTTGCTTGGAGAAATTAGTTGTTTGCTTGGAGGAACTCTTCTTTGCTTGGAGAAATTAGTTATTTGCTTGGAGGAACTATTCTTTGCTTGGAAAAATTAGTTGTTTGCTTGGAGGAACTATTCTTTGCTCGGAGAAATTAGTTGGTTGCTTGGAGGAACTATTCTTTGCTTGGAGAAATTAGTTATTTGCTTGGAGGAACTATTCTTTGCTTGGAGAAATTAGTTGTTTGCTTGGAGGAACTATTCTTTGCTTGGAGAAATTAGTTGTTTGCTTGAAGGAACTATTCTTTGCTTGGAGAAATTAGTTATTTGCTTGGAGGAACTATTCTTTGCTTGGAAAAATTAGTTGTTTGCTTGGAGGAACTATTCTTTGCTCGGAGAAATTAGTTGTTTGCTTGGAGGAACTATTCTTTGCTTGGAAAAATTAGTTGTTTGCTTGGAGGAACTATTCTTTGCTCGGAGAAATTAGTTGTTTGCTTGGAGGAACTATTCTTTGTTCGGAGAAATTAGTTGGTTGCTTGGAGGAACTATTCTTTGCTTGGAGAAATTAGTTGGTTGCTTGGAGGAACTATTCTTTGCTTGGAGAAATTAGTTATTTGCTTGGAGGAACTATTCTTTGCTTGGAGAAATTAGCTATTTGCTTGGAGGAACTATTCTTTGCTTGGAGAAATTAGTTATTTGCTTGGAGGAACTATTCTTTGCTTGGAGAAATTAGTTGTTTGCTTGGAGGAACTATTCTTTGCTTGGAGAAATTAGTTATTTGCTTGGAGGAACTATTCTTTGCTTGGAAAAATTAGTTGTTTGCTTGGAGGAACTATTCTTTGCTCGGAGCAATTAGTTGTTTGCTTGGAGGAACTATTCTTTGCTCGGAGAAATTAGTTGGTTGCTTGGAGGAACTATTCTTTGCCTGGAGAAATTAGTTGTTTGCTTGGAGGAACTATTCTTTGCTTGGAGAAATTAGTCGTTTGCTTGGAGGAACTATGCTTTGCTTGGGCAGATAGGTTATTTGCTTGGAGGAACTATTCTTTGCTTGGAGAAATTAGTTGGTTGCTTGGAGGAACTATTCTTTGCTTGGAGAAATTAGTTATTTGCTTGGAGGAACTATTCTTTGCTTGGAGAAATTAGTTATTTGCTTGGAGGAACTATTCTTTGCTTGGAAAAATTAGTTGTTTGCTTGGAGGAACTATTCTTTGCTCGGAGAAATTAGTTGTTTGCTTGGAGGAACTATTCTTTGCTTGGGCAGATAGGTTATTTGCTTGGAGGAACTATTCTTTGCTTGGAGAAATTAGTTGGTTGCTTGGAGGAACTATTCTTTGCTTGGGGAAATTAGTTATTTGCTTGGAGGAACTATTCTTTGCTTGGAGAAATTAGTTATTTGCTTGGAGGAACTATTCTTTGCTTGGAGAAATTAGTTATTTGCTTGGAGGAACTATTCTTTGCTTGGACAAATTAGTTGTTTGCTTGGAGGAACCATTCTTTGCTTGGAGAAATTAGTTGTTTGCTTGGAGGAACTATTCTTTGCTTGGAGAAATTAGTTATTTGCTTGGAGGAACTATTCTTTGCTTGGAAAAATTAGTTGTTTGCTTGGAGGAACTATTCTTTGCTCGGAGAAATTAGTTGGTTGCTTGGAGGAACTATTCTTTGCTTGGAGAAATTAGTTATTTGCTTGGAGGAACTATTCTTTGCTTGGAGAAATTAGTTGTTTGCTTGGAGGAACTATTCTTTGCTTGGAGAAATTAGTTGTTTGCTTGGAGGAACTATTCTTTGCTTGGAGAAATTAGTTATTTGCTTGGAGGAACTATTCTTTGCTTGGAAAAATTAGTTGTTTGCTTGGAGGAACTATTCTTTGCTCGGAGAAATTAGTTGTTTGCTTGGAGGAACTATTCTTTGCTCGGAGAAATTAGTTGGTTGCTTGGAGGAACTATTCTTTGCCTGGAGAAATTAGTTGTTTGCTTGGAGGAACTATTCTTTGCTTGGAGAAATTAGTCGTTTGCTTGGAGGAACTATGCTTTGCTTGGGCAGATAGGTTATTTGCTTGGAGGTACTATTCTTTGCTTGGAGAAATTAGTTGGTTGCTTGGAGGAACTATTCTTTGCTTGGAGAAATTAGTTATTTGCTTGGAGGAACTATTCTTTGCTTGGAGAAATTAGTTATTTGCTTGGAGGAACTATTCTTTGCTTGGAAAAATTAGCTGTTTGCTTGGAGGAACTATTCTTTGCTCGGAGAAATTAGTTGTTTGCTTGGAGGAACTATTCTTTGCTTGGGCAGATAGGTTATTTGCTTGGAGGAACTATTCTTTGCTTGGAGAAATTAGTTGGTTGCTTGGAGGAACTATTCTTTGCTTAGAGAAATTAGTTATTTGCTTGGAGGAACTATTCTTTGCTTGGAGAAATAAGTTATTTGCTTGGAGGAACTATTCTTTGCTTGGAGAAATTCGTTGTTTGCTTGGAGGAACCATTCTTTGCTTGGAGAAATTAGTTGTTTGCTTGGAGGAACTCTTCTTTGCTTGGAGAAATTAGTTATTTGCTTGGAGGAACTATTCTTTGCTTGGAAAAATTAGTTGTTTGCTTGGAGGAACTATTCTTTGCTCGGAGAAATTAGTTGGTTGCTTGGAGGAACTATTCTTTGCTTGGAGAAATTAGTTATTTGCTTGGAGGAACTATTCTTTGCTTGGAGAAATTAGTTGTTTGCTTGGAGAAACTATTCTTTGCTTGAAGAAATTAGTTGTTTGCTTGAAGGAACTATTCTTTGCTTGGAGAAATTAGTTATTTGCTTGGAGGAACTATTCTTTGCTTGGAAAAATTAGTTGTTTGCTTGGAGGAACTATTCTTTGCTCGGAGAAATTAGTTGTTTGCTTGGAGGAACTATTCTTTGCTTGGAAAAATTAGTTGTTTGCTTGGAGGAACTATTCTTTGCTCGGAGAAATTAGTTGTTTGCTTGGAGGAACTATTCTTTGTTCGGAGAAATTAGTTGGTTGCTTGGAGGAACTATTCTTTGCTTGGAGAAATTAGTTGGTTGCTTGGAGGAACTATTCTTTGCTTGGAGAAATTAGTTATTTGCTTGGAGGAACTATTCTTTGCTTGGAGAAATTAGTTGTTTGCTTGGAGGAACTATTCTTTGCTTGGAGAAATTAGTTGTTTGCTTGGAGGAACTATTCTTTGCTTGGAGAAATTAGTTGGTTGCTTGGAGGAACTATTCTTTGCTTGGAGAAATTAGTTATTTGCTTGGAGGAACTATTCTTTGCTTGGAGAAATTAGCTATTTGCTTGGAGGAACTATTCTTTGCTTGGAGAAATTAGTTATTTGCTTGGAGGAACTATTCTTTGCTTGGAGAAATTAGTTGTTTGCTTGGAGGAACTATTCTTTGCTTGGAGAAATTAGTTATTTTCTTGGAGGAACTATTCTTTGCTTGGAGAAATTAGTTGTTTGTTTGGAGGAACCATTCTTTGCTTGGAGAAATTAGTTGTTTGCTTGGAGGAACTATTCTTTGCTTGGAGAAATTAGTTATTTGCTTGGAGGAACTATTCTTTGCTTGGAAAAATTAGTTGTTTGCTTGGAGGAACTATTCTTTGCTCGGAGAAATTAGTTGTTTGCTTGGAGGAACTATTCTTTGCTTGGAAAAATTAGTTGTTTGCTTGGAGGAACTATTCTTTGCTCGGAGAAATTAGTTGTTTGCTTGGAGGAACTATTCTTTGCTCGGAGAAATTAGTTGTTTGCTTGGAGGAACTATTCTTTGCTTGGAGAAATTAGTTGGTTGCTTGGAGGAACTATTCTTTGCTTGGAGAAATTAGTTATTTGCTTGGAGGAACTATTCTTTGCTTGGAGAAATTAGTTGTTTGCTTGGAGGAACTATTCTTTGCTTGGAGAAATTAGTTGTTTGCTTGGAGGAACTATTCTTTGCTTGGAGAAATTAGTTGGTTGCTTGAAGGAACTATTCTTTGCTTGGAGAAATTAGTTATTTGCTTGGAGGAACTATTCTTTGCTTGGAGAAATTAGCTATTTTCTTGGAGGAACTATTCTTTGCTTGGAGAAATTAGTTATTTGCTTGGAGGAACTATTCTTTGCTTGGAGAAATTAGTTGTTTGCTTGGAGGAACTATTCTTTGCTTGGAGAAATTAGTTATTTTCTTGGAGGAACTATTCTTTGCTTGGAGAAATTAGTTGTTTGTTTGGAGGAACCATTCTTTGCTTGGAGAAATTAGTTGTTTGCTTGAAGGAACTATTCTTTGCTTGGAGAAATTAGTTATTTGCTTGGAGGAACTATTCTTTGCTTGGAGAAATTAGTTATTTGCTTGGAGGAACTATTCTTTGCTTGGAAAAATTAGTTGTTTGCTTGGAGGAACTATTCTTTGCTCGGAGAAATTAGTTGTTTGCTTGGAGGAACTATTCTTTGCTTGGAAAAATTAGTTGTTTGCTTGGAGGAACTATTCTTTGCTCGGAGAAATTAGTTGTTTGCTTGGAGGAACTATTCTTTGCTCGGAGAAATTAGTTGGTTGCTTGGAGGAACTATTCTTTGCTTGGAGAAATTAGTTGGTTGCTTGGAGGAACTATTCTTTGCTTGGAGAAATTAGTTATTTGCTTGGAGGAACTATTCTTTGCTTGGAGAAATTAGTTGTTTGCTTGGAGGAACTATTCTTTGCTTGGAGAAATTAGTTGTTTGCTTGGAGGAACTATTCTTTGCTTGGAGAAATTAGTTATTTGCTTGGAGGAACTATTCTTTGCTTGGAAAAATTAGCTGTTTGCTTGGAGGAACTATTCTTTGCTCGGAGAAATTAGTTGTTTGCTTGGAGGAACTATTCTTTGCTTGGAGAAATTAGTTGGTTGCTTGGAGGAACTATTCTTTGCTTGGAGAAATTAGTTATTTGCTTGGAGGAACTATTCTTTGCTTGGAGAAATTAGTTATTTGCTTAGAGGAACTATTCTTTGCATGGAGAAATTAGTTGTTTGCTTGGAGGAACTATTCTTTGCTTGGAGAAATTAGTTATTTGCTTGGAGGAACTATTCTTTGCTTGGAGAAATTAGTTGTTTGCTTGGAGGAACTATTCTTTGCTTGGAGAAATTAGTTGTTTGCTTGGAGGAACTATTCTTTGCTTGGAGAAATTAGTTGTTTGCTTGGAGGAACTATTCTTTGCTTGGAGAAATTAGTTATTTGCTTGGAGGAACTATTCTTTGCTTGGAGAAATTAGTTGTTTGCTTGGAGGAACTATTCTTTGCTTGGAGAAATTAGTTGTTTGCTTGGAGGAACTATTCTTTGCTTGGAGAAATTAGTTGTTTGCTTGGAGGAACTATTCTTTGCTTGGAAAAATTAGTTGTTTGCTTGGAGGAACTATTCTTTGCTCGGAGAAATTAGTTGTTTGCTTGGAGGAACTATTCTTTGCTCGGAGAAATTAGTTGGTTGCTTGGAGGAACTATTCTTTGCTTGGAGAAATTAGTTGGTTGCTTGGAGGAACTATTCTTTGCTTGGAGAAATTAGTTATTTGCTTGGAGGAACTATTCTTTGCTTGGAGAAATTAGTTGTTTGCTTGGAGGAACTATTCTTTGCTTGGAGAAATTAGTTGTTTGCTTGGAGGAACTATTCTTTGCTTGGAGAAATTAGTTATTTTCTTGGAGGAACTATTCTTTGCTTGGACAAATTAGTTGTTTGTTTGGAGGAACCATTCTTTGCTTGGAGAAATTAGTTGTTTGCTTGAAGGAACTATTCTTTGCTTGGAGAAATTAGTTATTTGCTTGGAGGAACTATTCTTTGCTTGGAGAAATTAGTTATTTGCTTGGAGGAACTATTCTTTGCTTGGAAAAATTAGTTGTTTGCTTGGAGGAACTATTCTTTGCTCGGAGAAATTAGTTGTTTGCTTGGAGGAACTATTCTTTGCTTGGAAAAATTAGTTGTTTGCTTGGAGGAACTATTCTTTGCTCGGAGAAATTAGTTGTTTGCTTGGAGGAACTATTCTTTGCTCGGAGAAATTAGTTGGTTGCTTGGAGGAACTATTCTTTGCTTGGAGAAATTAGTTGGTTGCTTGGAGGAACTATTCTTTGCTTGGAGAAATTAGTTATTTGCTTGGAGGAACTATTCTTTGCTTGGAGAAATTAGTTGTTTGCTTGGAGGAACTATTCTTTGCTTGGAGAAATTAGTTGTTTGCTTGGAGGAACTATTCTTTGCTTGGAGAAATTAGTTATTTGCTTGGAGGAACTATTCTTTGCTTGGAAAAATTAGCTGTTTGCTTGGAGGAACTATTCTTTGCTCGGAGAAATTAGTTGTTTGCTTGGAGGAACTATTCTTTGCTTGGAGAAATTAGTTGGTTGCTTGGAGGAACTATTCTTTGCTTGGAGAAATTAGTTATTTGCTTGGAGGAACTATTCTTTGCTTGGAGAAATTAGTTATTTGCTTAGAGGAACTATTCTTTGCATGGAGAAATTAGTTGTTTGCTTGGAGGAACTATTCTTTGCTTGGAGAAATTAGTTATTTGCTTGGAGGAACTATTCTTTGCTTGGAGAAATTAGTTGTTTGCTTGGACGAACTATTCTTTGCTTGGAGAAATTAGTTGTTTGCTTGGAGGAACTATTCTTTGCTTGGAGAAATTAGTTGTTTGCTTGGAGGAACTATTCTTTGCTTGGAGAAATTAGTTATTTGCTTGGAGGAACTATTCTTTGCTTGGAGAAATTAGTTGTTTGCTTGGAGGAACTATTCTTTGCTTGGAGAAATTAGTTGTTTGCTTGGAGGAACTATTCTTTGCTTGGAGAAATTAGTTGTTTGCTTGGAGGAACTATTCTTTGCTTGGAGAAATTAGTTGGTTGCTTGGAGGAACTATTCTTTGCTTAGAGAAATTAGTTATTTGCTTGGAGGAACTATTCTTTGCTTGGAGAAATAAGTTATTTGCTTGGAGGAACTATTCTTTGCTTGGAGAAATTCGTTGTTTGCTTGGAGGAACCATTCTTTGCTTGGAGAATATAGTTGTTTGCTTGGAGGAACTCTTCTTTGCTTGGAGAAATTAGTTATTTGCTTGGAGGAACTATTCTTTGCTTGGAAAAATTAGTTGTTTGCTTGGAGGAACTATTCTTTGCTCGGAGAAATTAGTTGGTTGCTTGGAGGAACTATTCTTTGCTTGGAGAAATTAGTTATTTGCTTGGAGGAACTATTCTTTGCTTGGAGAAATTAGTTGTTTGCTTGGAGGAACTATTCTTTGCTTGGAGAAATTAGTTGTTTGCTTGAAGGAACTATTCTTTGCTTGGAGAAATTAGTTATTTGCTTGGAGGAACTATTCTTTGCTTGGAAAAATTAGTTGTTTGCTTGGAGGAACTATTCTTTGCTCGGAGAAATTAGTTGTTTGCTTGGAGGAACTATTCTTTGCTTGGAAAAATTAGTTGTTTGCTTGGAGGAACTATTCTTTGCTCGGAGAAATTAGTTGTTTGCTTGGAGGAACTATTCTTTGTTCGGAGAAATTAGTTGGTTGCTTGGAGGAACTATTCTTTGCTTGGAGAAATTAGTTGGTTGCTTGGAGGAACTATTCTTTGCTTGGAGAAATTAGTTATTTGCTTGGAGGAACTATTCTTTGCTTGGAGAAATTAGCTATTTGCTTGGAGGAACTATTCTTTGCTTGGAGAAATTAGTTATTTGCTTGGAGGAACTATTCTTTGCTTGGAGAAATTAGTTGTTTGCTTGGAGGAACTATTCTTTGCTTGGAGAAATTAGTTATTTTCTTGGAGGAACTATTCTTTGCTTGGAGAAATTAGTTGTTTGTTTGGAGGAACCATTCTTTGCTTGGAGAAATTAGTTGTTTGCTTGGAGGAACTATTCTTTGCTTGGAGAAATTAGTTATTTGCTTGGAGGAACTATTCTTTGCTTGGAAAAATTAGTTGTTTGCTTGGAGGAACTATTCTTTGCTCGGAGAAATTAGTTGTTTGCTTGGAGGAACTATTCTTTGCTTGGAAAAATTAGTTGTTTGCTTGGAGGAACTATTCTTTGCTCGGAGAAATTAGTTGTTTGCTTGGAGGAACTATTCTTTGCTCGGAGAAATTAGTTGTTTGCTTGGAGGAACTATTCTTTGCTTGGAGAAATTAGTTGGTTGCTTGGAGGAACTATTCTTTGCTTGGAGAAATTAGTTATTTGCTTGGAGGAACTATTCTTTGCTTGGAGAAATTAGTTGTTTGCTTGCAGGAACTATTCTTCGCTTGGAGAAATTAGTTGTTTGCTTGGAGGAACTATTCTTTGCTTGGAGAAATTAGTTGGTTGCTTGGAGGAACTATTCTTTGCTTGGAGAAATTAGTTATTTGCTTGGAGGAACTATTCTTTGCTTGGAGAAATTAGCTATTTTCTTGGAGGAACTATTCTTTGCTTGGAGAAATTAGTTATTTGCTTGGAGGAACTATTCTTTGCTTGGAGAAATTAGTTGTTTGCTTGGAGGAACTATTCTTTGCTTGGAGAAATTAGTTATTTTCTTGGAGGAACTATTCTTTGCTTGGAGAAATTAGTTGTTTGTTTGGAGGAACCATTCTTTGCTTGGAGAAATTAGTTGTTTGCTTGAAGGAACTATTCTTTGCTTGGAGAAATTAGTTATTTGCTTGGAGGAACTATTCTTTGCTTGGAAAAATTAGTTGTTTGCTTGGAGGAACTATTCTTTGCTCGGAGAAATTAGTTGTTTGCTTGGAGGAACTATTCTTTGCTTGGAAAAATTAGTTGTTTGCTTGGAGGAACTATTCTTTGCTCGGAGAAATTAGTTGTTTGCTTGGAGGAACTATTCTTTGCTCGGAGAAATTAGTTGGTTGCTTGGAGGAACTATTCTTTGCTTGGAGAAATTAGTTGGTTGCTTGGAGGAACTATTCTTTGCTTGGAGAAATTAGTTATTTGCTTGGAGGAACTATTCTTTGCTTGGAGAAATTAGTTGTTTGCTTGGAGGAACTATTCTTTGCTTGGAGAAATTAGTTGTTTGCTTGGAGGAACTATTCTTTGCTTGGAGAAATTAGTTATTTGCTTGGAGGAACTATTCTTTGCTTGGAGAAATTAGTTGTTTGCTTGGAGGAACTATTCTTTGCTTGGAGAAATTAGTTATTTTCTTGGAGGAACTATTCTTTGCTTGGAGAAATTAGTTGTTTGTTTGGAGGAACCATTCTTTGCTTGGAGAAATTAGTTGTTTGCTTGGAGGAACTATTCTTTGCTTGGAGAAATTAGTTATTTGCTTGGAGGAACTATTCTTTGCTTGGAAAAATTAGTTGTTTGCTTGGAGGAACTATTCTTTGCTCGGAGAAATTAGTTGTTTGCTTGGAGGAACTATTCTTTGCTTGGAAAAATTAGTTATTTGCTTGGAGGAACTATTCTTTGCTTGGACAAATTAGTTGTTTGCTTGGAGGAACTATTCTTTGCTTGGAGAAATTAGTTGTTTGTTTGGAGGAACCATTCTTTGCTTGGAGAAATTAGTTATTTGCTTGGAGGAACTATTCTTTGCTTGGAGAAATTAGTTGTTTGCTTGGAGGAACTATTCTTTGCTTGGAGAAATTAGTTATTTTCTTGGAGGAACTATTCTTTGCTTGGAGAAATTAGTTGTTTGTTTGGAGGAACCATTCTTTGCTTGGAGAAATTAGTTGTTTGCTTGAAGGAACTATTCTTTGCTTGGAGAAATTAGTTATTTGCTTGGAGGAACTATTCTTTGCTTGGAAAAATTAGTTGTTTGCTTGGAGGAACTATTCTTTGCTCGGAGAAATTAGTTGTTTGCTTGGAGGAACTATTCTTTGCTTGGAAAAATTAGTTGTTTGCTTGGAGGAACTATTCTTTGCTCGGAGAAATTAGTTGTTTGCTTGGAGGAACTATTCTTTGCTCGGAGAAATTAGTTGGTTGCTTGGAGGAACTATTCTTTGCTTGGAGAAATTAGTTGGTTGCTTGGAGGAACTATTCTTTGCTTGGAGAAATTAGTTATTTGCTTGGAGGAACTATTCTTTGCTTGGAGAAATTAGTCGTTTGCTTGGAGGAACTATGCTTTGCTTGGAGAAATTAGTTGTTTGCTTGGAGGAACTATTCTTTGCTTGGAGAAATTAGTTATTTTCTTGGAGGAACTATTCTTTGCTTGGAGAAATTAGTTGTTTGTTTGGAGGAACCATTCTTTGCTTGGAGAAATTAGTTGTTTGCTTGGAGGAACTATTCTTTGCTTGGAGAAATTAGTTGTTTGCTTGGAGGAACTATTCTTTGCTTGGAGAAATTAGTTATTTTCTTGGAGGAACTATTCTTTGCTTGGAGAAATTAGTTGTTTGTTTGGAGGAACCATTCTTTGCTTGGAGAAATTAGTTGTTTGCTTGGAGGAACTATTCTTTGCTTGGAGAAATTAGTTATTTGCTTGGAGGAACTATTCTTTGCTTGGAAAAATTAGTTGTTTGCTTGGAGGAACTATTCTTTGCTTGGAGAAATTAGTTGTTTGCTTGGAGGAACTATTCTTTGCTTGGAGAAATTAGTTATTTGCTTGGAGGAACTATTCTTTGCTTGGAAAAATTAGTTGTTTGCTTGGAGGAACTATTCTTTGCTTGGAGAAATTAGTTGTTTGCTTGGAGGAACTATTCTTTGCTTGGAAAAATTAGTTATTTGCTTGGAGGAACTATTCTTTGCTTGGACAAATTAGTTGTTTGCTTGGAGGAACTATTCTTTGCTTGGAGAAATTAGTTGTTTGTTTGGAGGAACCATTCTTTGCTTGGAGAAATTAGTTATTTGCTTGGAGGAACTATTCTTTGCTTGGAGAAATTAGTTGTTTGCTTGGAGGAACTATTCTTTGCTTGGAGAAATTAGTTATTTGCTTGGAGGAACTATTCTTTGCTTGGAGAAATTAGTTGGTTGCTTGGAGGAACTATTCTTTGCTTGGAGAAATTAGTTATTTGCTTGGAGGAACTATTCTTTGCTTGGAGAAATTAGCTATTTGCTTGGAGGAACTATTCTTTGCTTGGAGAAATTAGTTATTTGCTTGGAGGAACTATTCTTTGCTTGGAAAAATTAGTTGTTTGCTTGGAGGAACTATTCTTTGCTCGGAGAAATTAGTTGTTTGCTTGGAGGAACTATTCTTTGCTCGGAGAAATTAGTTGGTTGCTTGGAGGAACTATTCTTTGCTTGGAGAAATTAGTTGGTTGCTTGGAGGAACTATTCTTTGCTTGGAGAAATTAGTTATTTGCTTGGAGGAACTATTCTTTGCTTGGAGAAATTAGTTGTTTGCTTGGAGGAACTATTCTTTGCTTGGAGAAATTAGTTGTTTGCTTGGAGGAACTATTCTTTGCTTGGAGAAATTAGTTGGTTGCTTGGAGGAACTATTCTTTGCTTGGAGAAATTAGTTATTTGCTTGGAGGAACTATTCTTTGCTTGGAGAAATTAGCTATTTGCTTGGAGGAACTATTCTTTGCTTGGAGAAATTAGTTGTTTGCTTGGAGGAACTATTCTTTGCTTGGAGAAATTAGTTATTTGCTTGGAGGAACTATTCTTTGCTTGGAGAAATTAGTTATTTTCTTGGAGGAACTATTCTTTGCTTGGAGAAATTAGTTGTTTGTTTGGAGGAACCATTCTTTGCTTGGAGAAATTAGTAGTTTGCTTGGAGGAACTATTCTTTGCTTGGAGAAATTAGTTGTTTGCTTGGAGGAACTATTCTTTGCTTGGAGAAATTAGTTATTTTCTTGGAGGAACTATTCTTTGCTTGGAGAAATTAGTTGTTTGTTTGGAGGAACCATTCTTTGCTTGGAGAAATTAGTTGTTTGCTTGGAGGAACTATTCTTTGCTTGGAGAAATTAGTTATTTGCTTGGAGGAACTATTCTTTGCTTGGAAAAATTAGTTGTTTGCTTGGAGGAACTATTCTTTGCTCGGAGAAATTAGTTGTTTGCTTGGAGGAACTATTCTTTGCTTGGAGAAATTAGTTATTTGCTTGGAGGAACTATTCTTTGCTTGGAGAAATTAGTTGTTTGCTTGGAGGAACTATTCTTTGCTTGGAGAAATTAGTTATTTTCTTGGAGGAACTATTCTTTGCTTGGAGAAATTAGTTGTTTGTTTGGAGGAACCATTCTTTGCTTGGAGAAATTAGTTGTTTGCTTGAAGGAACTATTCTTTGCTTGGAGAAATTAGTTATTTGCTTGGAGGAACTATTCTTTGCTTGGAAAAATTAGTTGTTTGCTTGGAGGAACTATTCTTTGCTCGGAGAAATTAGTTGTTTGCTTGGAGGAACTATTCTTTGCTTGGAAAAATTAGTTGTTTGCTTGGAGGAACTATTCTTTGCTCGGAGAAATTAGTTGTTTGCTTGGAGGAACTATTCTTTGCTCGGAGAAATTAGTTGGTTGCTTGGAGGAACTATTCTTTGCTTGGAGAAATTAGTTGGTTGCTTGGAGGAACTATTCTTTGCTTGAAGAAATTAGTTATTTGCTTGGAGGAACTATTCTTTGCTTGGAGAAATTAGTTGTTTGCTTGGAGGAACTATTCTTTGCTTGGAGAAATTAGTTGTTTGCTTGGAGGAACTATTCTTTGCTTGGAGAAATTAGTTGGTTGCTTGGAGGAACTATTCTTTGCTTGGAGAAATTAGTTATTTGCTTGGAGGAACTATTCTTTGCTTGGAGAAATTAGCTATTTGCTTGGAGGAACTATTCTTTGCTTGGAGAAATTAGTTATTTGCTTGGAGGAACTATTCTTTGCTTGGAGAAATTAGTTGTTTGCTTGGAGGAACTATTCTTTGCTTGGAGAAATTAGTTATTTTCTTGGAGGAACTATTCTTTGCTTGGAGAAATTAGTTGTTTGTTTGGAGGAACCATTCTTTGCTTGGAGAAATTAGTTGTTTGCTTGGAGGAACTATTCTTTGCTTGGAGAAATTAGTTATTTGCTTGGAGGAACTATTCTTTGCTTGGAAAAATTAGTTGTTTGCTTGGAGGAACTATTCTTTGCTCGGAGAAATTAGATGTTTGCTTGGAGGAACTATTCTTTGCTTGGAAAAATTAGTTGTTTGCTTGGAGGAACTATTCTTTGCTCGGAGAAATTAGTTGTTTGCTTGGAGGAACTATTCTTTGCTCGGAGAAATTAGTTGTTAGCTTGGAGGAACTATTCTTTGCTTGGAGAAATTAGTTGGTTGCTTGGAGGAACTATTCTTTGCTTGGAGAAATTAGTTATTTGCTTGGAGGAACTATTCTTTGCTTGGAGAAATTAGTTGTTTGCTTGGAGGAACTATTCTTTGCTTGGAGAAATTAGTTGTTTGCTTGGAGGAACTATTCTTTGCTTGGAGAAATTAGTTGGTTGCTTGGAGGAACTATTCTTTGCTTGGAGAAATTAGTTATTTGCTTGGAGGAACTATTCTTTGCTTGGAGAAATTAGCTATTTGCTTGGAGGAACTATTCTTTGCTTGGAGAAATTAGTTATTTGCTTGGAGGAACTATTCTTTGCTTGGAGAAATTAGTTGTTTGCTTGGAGGAACTATTCTTTGCTTGGAGAAATTAGTTATTTTCTTGGAGGAACTATTCTTTGCTTGGAGAAATTAGTTGTTTGTTTGGAGGAACCATTCTTTGCTTGGAGAAATTAGTTGTTTGCTTGGAGGAACTATTCTTTGCTTGGAGAAATTAGTTATTTGCTTGGAGGAACTATTCTTTGCTTGGAAAAATTAGTTGTTTGCTTGGAGGAACTATTCTTTGCTCGGAGAAATTAGTTGGTTGCTTGGAGGAACTATTCTTTGCTTGGAGAAATTAGTTGTTTGCTTGGAGGAACTATTCTTTGCTTGGAGAAATTAGTTGTTTGCTTGAAGGAACTATTCTTTGCTTGGAGAAATTAGTTATTTGCTTGGAGGAACTATTCTTTGCTTGGAAAAATTAGTTGTTTGCTTGGAGGAACTATTCTTTGCTCGGAGAAATTAGTTGTTTGCTTGGAGGAACTATTCTTTGCTTGGAAAAATTAGTTGTTTGCTTGGAGGAACTATTCTTTGCTCGGAGAAATTAGTTGTTTGCTTGGAGGAACTATTCTTTGCTCGGAGAAATTAGTTGGTTGCTTGGAGGAACTATTCTTTGCCTGGAGAAATTAGTTGTTTGCTTGGAGGAACTATTCTTTGCTTGGAGAAATTAGTTGGTTGCTTGGAGGAACTATTCTTTGCTTGGAGAAATTAGTTATTTGCTTGGAGGAACTATTCTTTGCTTGGAGAAATTAGTTGTTTGCTTGGAGGAACTATTCTTTGCTTGGAGAAATTAGTTGTTTGCTTGGAGGAACTATTCTTTGCTTGGAGAAATTAGTTAATTGCTTGGAGGAACTATTCTTTGCTTGGAGAAATTAGTTATTTGCTTGGAGGAACTATTCTTTGCTTGGAGAAATTAGCTATTTGCTTGGAGGAACTATTCTTTGCTTGGAGAAATTAGTTATTTGCTTGGAGGAACTATTCTTTGCTTGGAGAAATTAGTTGTTTGCTTGGAGGAACTATTCTTTGCTTGGAGAAATTAGTTGTTTGCTTGGAGGAACTATTCTTTGCTTGGAGAAATTAGTTGTTTGCTTGGAGGAACTATTCTTTGCTTGGAGAAATTAGTTGTTTGCTTGGAGGAACTATTCTTTGCTTGGAGAAATTAGTTGTTTGCTTGGAGGAACTATTCTTTGCTTGGAGAAATTAGTTGGTTGCTTGGAGGAACTATTCTTTGCTTGGGGAAATTAGTTATTTGCTTGGAGGAACTATTCTTTGCTTGGAGAAATTAGTTATTTGCTTGGAGGAACTATTCTTTGCTTGGAGAAATTAGTTGTTTGCTTGGAGGAACCATTCTTTGCTTGGAGAAATTAGTTGTTTGCTTGGAGGAACTATTCTTTGCTTGGAGAAATTAGTTGTTTGCTTGGAGGAACCATTCTTTGCTTGGAGAAATTAGTTGTTTGCTTGGAGGAACTATTCTTTGCTTGGAGAAATTAGTTATTTGCTTGGAGGAACTATTCTTTGCTTGGAAAAATTAGTTGTTTGCTTGGAGGAACTATTCTTTGCTCGGAGAAATTAGTTGGTTGCTTGGAGGAACTATTCTTTGCTTGGAGAAATTAGTTATTTGCTTGGAGGAACTATTCTTTGCTTGGAGAAATTAGTTGTTTGCTTGGAGGAACTATTCTTTGCTTGGAGAAATTAGTTGTTTGCTTGGAGGAACTATTCTTTGCTTGGAGAAATTAGTTATTTGCTTAGAGGAACTATTCTTTGCTTGGAAAAATTAGTTGTTTGCTTGGAGGAACTATTCTTTGCTCGGAGAAATTAGTTGTTTGCTTGGAGGAACTATTCTTTGCTCGGAGAAATTAGTTGGTTGCTTGGAGGAACTATTCTTTGCCTGGAGAAATTAGTTGTTTGCTTGGAGGAACTATTCTTTGCTTGGAGAAATTAGTCGTTTGCTTGGAGGAACTATGCTTTGCTTGGGCAGATAGGTTATTTGCTTGGAGGAACTATTCTTTGCTTGGAGAAATTAGTTGGTTGCTTGGAGGAACTATTCTTTGCTTGGAGAAATTAGTTATTTGCTTGGAGGAACTATTCTTTGCTTGGAGAAATTAGTTATTTGCTTGGAGGAACTATTCTTTGCTTGGAAAAATTAGTTGTTTGCTTGGAGGAACTATTCTTTGCTCGGAGAAATTAGTTGTTTGCTTGGAGGAACTATTCTTTGCTTGGGCAGATAGGTTATTTGCTTGGAGGAACTATTCTTTGCTTGGAGAAATTAGTTATTTGCTTGGAGGAACTATTCTTTGCTTGGAGAAATTAGTTGTTTGCTTGGAGGAACTATTCTTTGCTTGGAGAAATTAGTTGTTTGCTTGGAGGAACTATTCTTTGCTCGGAGAAATTAGTTGTTTGCTTGGAGGAACTATTCTTTGCTTGGAAAAATTAGTTGTTTGCTTGGAGGAACTATTCTTTGCTCGGAGAAATTAGTTGTTTGCTTGGAGGAACTATTCTTTGCTCGGAGAAATTAGTTGGTTGCTTGGAGGAACTATTCTTTGCCTGGAGAAATTAGTTGTTTGCTTGGAGGAACTATTCTTTGCTTGGAGAAATTAGTTGGTTGCTTGGAGGAACTATTCTTTGCTTGGAGAAATTAGTTATTTGCTTGGAGGAACTATTCTTTGCTTGGAGAAATTAGTTGTTTGCTTGGAGGAACTATTCTTTGCTTGGAGAAATTAGTTGTTTGCTTGGAGGAACTATTCTTTGCTTGGAGAAATTAGTTGGTTGCTTGGAGGAACTATTCTTTGCTTGGAGAAATTAGTTATTTGCTTGGAGGAACTATTCTTTGCTTGGAGAAATTAGCTATTTGCTTGGAGGAACTATTCTTTGCTTGGAGAAATTAGTTATTTGCTTGGAGGAACTATTCTTTGCTTGGAGAAATTAGTTGTTTGCTTGGAGGAACTATTCTTTGCTTGGAGAAATTAGTTGTTTGCTTGGAGGAACTATTCTTTGCTTGGAGAAATTAGTTGTTTGCTTGGAGGAACTATTCTTTGCTTGGGCAGATAGGTTATTTGCTTGGAGGAACTATTCTTTGCTTGGAGAAATTAGTTGTTTGCTTGGAGGAACTATTCTTTGCTTGGAGAAATTAGTTGTTTGCTTGGAGGAACTATTCTTTGCTTGGAGAAATTAGTTGTTTGCTTGGAGGAACTATTCTTTGCTTGGAGAAATTAGTTGGTTGCTTGGAGGAACTATTCTTTGCTTGGAGGAACTATTCTTTGCTTGGAGAAATTAGTTATTTGCTTGGAGGAACTATTCTTTGCTTGGAGAAATTAGTTGTTTGCTTGGAGGAACCATTCTTTGCTTGGAGAAATTAGTTGTTTGCTTGGAGGAACTATTCTTTGCTTGGAGAAATTAGTTATTTGCTTGGAGGAACTATTCTTTGCTTGGAAAAATTAGTTGTTTGCTTGGAGGAACTATTCTTTGCTCGGAGAAATTAGTTGGTTGCTTGGAGGAACTATTCTTTGCTTGGAGAAATTAGTTATTTGCTTGGAGGAACTATTCTTTGCTTGGAGAAATTAGTTGTTTGCTTGGAGGAACTATTCTTTGCTTGGAGAAATTAGTTGTTTGCTTGGAGGAACTATTCTTTGCTTGGAGAAATTAGTTATTTGCTTGGAGGAACTATTCTTTGCTTGGAAAAATTAGTTGTTTGCTTGGAGGAACTATTCTTTGCTCGGAGAAATTAGTTGTTTGCTTGGAGGAACTATTCTTTGCTCGGAGAAATTAGTTGGTTGCTTGGAGGAACTATTCTTTGCCTGGAGAAATTAGTTGTTTGCTTGGAGGAACTATTCTTTGCTTGGAGAAATTAGTCGTTTGCTTGGAGGAACTATGCTTTGCTTGGGCAGATAGGTTATTTGCTTGGAGGAACTATTCTTTGCTTGGAGAAATTAGTTGGTTGCTTGGAGGAACTATTCTTTGCTTGGAGAAATTAGTTATTTGCTTGGAGGAACTATTCTTTGCTTGGAGAAATTAGTTATTTGCTTGGAGGAACTATTCTTTGCTTGGAAAAATTAGTTGTTTGCTTGGAGGAACTATTCTTTGCTTGGAGAAATTAGTTGTTTGCTTGGAGGAACTATTCTTTGCTTGGAGAAATTAGTTGGTTGCTTGGAGGAACTATTCTTTGCTTGGAGAAATTAGTTATTTGCTTGGAGGAACTATTCTTTGCTTGGAGAAATAAGTTATTTGCTTGGAGGAACTATTCTTTGCTTGGAGAAATTAGTTGTTTGCTTGGAGGAACTATTCTTTGCTTGGAGAAATTAGTTGTTTGCTTGGAGGAACTATTCTTTGCTTGGAGAAATTAGTTGTTTGCTTGGAGGAACTATTCTTTGCTTGGAGAAATTAGTTGGTTGCTTGGAGGAACTATTCTTTGCTTGGAGGAACTATTCTTTGCTTGGAGAAATTAGTTATTTGCTTGGAGGAACTATTCTTTGCTTGGAGAAATTAGTTGTTTGCTTGGAGGAACCATTCTTTGCTTGGAGAAATTAGTTGTTTGCTTGGAGGAACTATTCTTTGCTTGGAGAAATTAGTTATTTGCTTGGAGGAACTATTCTTTGCTTGGAAAAATTAGTTGTTTGCTTGGAGGAACTATTCTTTGCTCGGAGAAATTAGTTGGTTGCTTGGAGGAACTATTCTTTGCTTGGAGAAATTAGTTATTTGCTTGGAGGAACTATTCTTTGCTTGGAGAAATTAGTTGTTTGCTTGGAGGAACTATTCTTTGCTTGGAGAAATTAGTTGTTTGCTTGGAGGAACTATTCTTTGCTTGGAGAAATTAGTTGTTTGCTTGGAGGAACTATTCTTTGCTTGGAAAAATTAGTTGTTTGCTTGGAGGAACTATTCTTTGCTCGGAGAAATTAGTTGTTTGCTTGGAGGAACTATTCTTTGCTCGGAGAAATTAGTTGGTTGCTTGGAGGAACTATTCTTTGCCTGGAGAAATTAGTTGTTTGCTTGGAGGAACTATTCTTTGCTTGGAGAAATTAGTCGTTTGCTTGGAGGAACTATGCTTTGCTTGGGCAGATAGGTTATTTGCTTGGAGGAACTATTCTTTGCTTGGAGAAATTAGTTGGTTGCTTGGAGGAACTATTCTTTGCTTGGAGAAATTAGTTATTTGCTTGGAGGAACTATTCTTTGCTTGGAGAAATTAGTTATTTGCTTGGAGGAACTATTCTTTGCTTGGAAAAATTAGTTGTTTGCTTGGAGGAACTATTCTTTGCTCGGAGAAATTAGTTGTTTGCTTGGAGGAACTATTCTTTGCTTGGGCAGATAGGTTATTTGCTTGGAGGAACTATTCTTTGCTTGGAGAAATTAGTTATTTGCTTGGAGGAACTATTCTTTGCTTGGAGAAATTAGTTGTTTGCTTGGAGGAACTATTCTTTGCTTGGAGAAATTAGTTGTTTGCTTGGAGGAACTATTCTTTGCTTGGAGAAATTAGTTGTTTGCTTGGAGGAACTATTCTTTGCTTGGAGAAATTAGTTATTTGCTTGGAGGAACTATTCTTTGCTTGGAGAAATTAGTTGTTTGCTTGGAGGAACTATTCTTTGCTTGGAGAAATTAGTTGTTTGCTTGGAGGAACTATTCTTTGCTTGGAGAAATTAGTTGTTTGCTTGGAGGAACTATTCTTTGCTTGGAGAAATTAGTTGGTTGCTTGGAGGAACTATTCTTTGCTTGGAGAAATTAGTTATTTGCTTGGAGGAACTATTCTTTGCTTGGAGAAATAAGTTATTTGCTTGGAGGAACTATTCTTTGCTTGGAGAAATTAGTTGTTTGCTTGGAGGAACCATTCTTTGCTTGGAGAAATTAGTTGTTTGCTTGGAGGAACTATTCTTTGCTTGGAGAAATTAGTTATTTGCTTGGAGGAACTATTCTTTGCTTGGAAAAATTAGTTGTTTGCTTGGAGGAACTATTCTTTGCTCGGAGAAATTAGTTGGTTGCTTGGAGGAACTATTCTTTGCTTGGAGAAATTAGTTATTTGCTTGGAGGAACTATTCTTTGCTTGGAGAAATTAGTTGTTTGCTTGGAGGAACTATTCTTTGCTTGGAGAAATTAGTTGTTTGCTTGAAGGAACTATTCTTTGCTTGGAGAAATTAGTTATTTGCTTGGAGGAACTATTCTTTGCTTGGAAAAATTAGTTGTTTGCTTGGAGGAACTATTCTTTGCTCGGAGAAATTAGTTGTTTGCTTGGAGGAACTATTCTTTGCTTGGAAAAATTAGTTGTTTGCTTGGAGGAACTATTCTTTGCTCGGAGAAATTAGTTGTTTGCTTGGAGGAACTATTCTTTGCTCGGAGAAATTAGTTGGTTGCTTGGAGGAACTATTCTTTGCCTGGAGAAATTAGTTGTTTGCTTGGAGGAACTATTCTTTGCTTGGAGAAATTAGTTGGTTGCTTGGAGGAACTATTCTTTGCTTGGAGAAATTAGTTATTTGCTTGGAGGAACTATTCTTTGCTTGGAGAAATTAGTTGTTTGCTTGGAGGAACTATTCTTTGCTTGGAGAAATTAGTTGTTTGCTTGGAGGAACTATTCTTTGCTTGGAGAAATTAGTTGGTTGCTTGGAGGAACTATTCTTTGCTTGGAGAAATTAGTTATTTGCTTGGAGGAACTATTCTTTGCTTGGAGAAATTAGCTATTTGCTTGGAGGAACTATTCTTTGCTTGGAGAAATTAGTTATTTGCTTGGAGGAACTATTCTTTGCTTGAAGAAATTAGTTGTTTGCTTGGAGGAACTATTCTTTGCTTGGAGAAATTAGTTGTTTGCTTGGAGGAACTATTCTTTGCTTGGAGAAATTAGTTGTTTGCTTGGAGGAACTATTCTTTGCTTAGGCAGATAGGTTATTTGCTTGGAGGAACTATTCTTTGCTTGGAGAAATTAGTTGGTTGCTTGGAGGAACTATTCTTTGCTTGGAGAAATTAGTTGTTTGCTTGGAGGAACTATTCTTTGCTTGGAGAAATTAGTTGTTTGCTTGGAGGAACTATTCTTTGCTTGGAGAAATTAGTTGTTTGCTTGGAGGAACTATTCTTTGCTTGGAGAAATTAGTTGTTTGCTTGGAGGAACTATTCTTTGCTTGGAGAAATGAGTTATTTGCTTGGAGGAACTATTCTTTGCTTGGAGAAATTAGTTATTTGCTTGGAGGAACTATTCTTTGCTTGGAGAAATTAGTTGTTTGCTTGGAGGAACTATTCTTTGCTTGGAGAAATTAGTTGTTTGCTTGGAGGAACTATTCTTTGCTTGGAGAAATTAGTTGTTTGCTTGGAGGAACTATTCTTTGCTTGGAGAAATTAGTTGTTTGCTTGGAGGAACTATGCTTTGCTTGGGCAGATAGGTTATTTGCTTGGAGGAACTATTCTTTGCTTGGAGAAATTAGTTGGTTGCTTGGAGGAACTATTCTTTGCTTGGAGAAATTAGTTATTTGCTTGGAGGAACTATTCTTTGCTTGGAGAAATTAGTTATTTGCTTAGAGGAACTATTCTTTGCATGGAGAAATTAGTTGTTTGCTTGGAGGAACTATTCTTTGCTTGGAGAAATTAGTTATTTGCTTGGAGGAACTATTCTTTGCTTGGAGAAATTAGTTGTTTGCTTGGAGGAACTATTCTTTGCTTGGAGAAATTAGTTGTTTGCTTGGAGGAACTATTCTTTGCTTGGAGAAATTAGTTGTTTGCTTGGAGGAACTATTCTTTGCTTGGAGAAATTAGTTGTTTGCTTGGAGGAACTATTCTTTGCATGGAGAAATTAGTTGTTTGCTTGGAGGAACTATTCTTTGCTTGGAGAAATTAGTTGTTTGCTTGGAGGAACTATTCTTTGCTTGGAGAAATTAGTTGTTTGCTTGGAGGAACTATTCTTTGCTTGGAGAAATTAGTTGTTTGCTTGGAGGAACTATTCTTAGCTTGGAGAAATTAGTTGTTTGCTTGGAGGAACTATTCTTTGCTTGGAGAAATTAGTTGGTTGCTTGGAGGAACTATTCTTTGCTTGGAGAAATTAGTTATTTGCTTGGAGGAACTATTCTTTGCTTGGAGAAATTAGTTATTTGCTTGGAGGAACTATTCTTTGCTTGGAGAAATTAGTTGGTTGCTTGGAGGAATTATTCTTTGCTTGGAGAAATTAGCTATTTGCTTGGAGGAACTATTCTTTGCTTGGAGAAATTAGTTATTTGCTTGGAGGAACTATTCTTTGCTTGGAGAAATTAGTTGTTTGCTTGGAGGAACTATTCTTTGCTTGGAGAAATTAGTTGTTTGCTTGGAGGAACTATTCTTTGCTTGGAGAAATTAGTTATTTGCTTGGAGGAACTATTCTTTGCTTGGAGAAATTAGTTGTTTGCTTGGAGGAACTATTCTTTGCTTGGAGAAATTAGTTGTTTGCTTGGAGGAACTATTCTTTGCTTGGAGAAATTAGTTATTTGCTTGGAGGAACTATTCTTTGCTTGGAGAAATTAGTTATTTGCTTGGAGGAACTATTCTTTGCTTGGAGAAATTAGTTGTTTGCTTGGAGGAACTATTCTTTGCTCGGAGAAATTAGTTGTTTGCTTGGAGGAACTATTCTTTGCTTGGAGAAATTAGTTGTTTGCTTGGAGGAACTATTCTTTGCTTGGGCAGATAGGTTATTTGCTTGGAGGAACTATTCTTTGCTTGGAGAAATTAGTTGTTTGCTTGGAGGAACTATTCTTTGCTTGGAGAAATTAGTTGTTTGCTTGGAGGAACTATTCTTTGCTTGGAGAAATTAGTTGTTTGCTTGGAGGAACTATTCTTTGCTTGGAGAAATTAGTTATTTGCTTGGAGGAACTATTCTTTGCTTGGAGAAATTAGTTGTTTGCTTGGAGGAACTATACTTTGCTTGGAGAAATTAGTTGTTTGCTTGGAGGAACTATTCTTTGCTTGGAGAAATTAGTTGGTTGCTTGGAGGAACCATTCTTTGCTTGGAGAAATTAGTTATTTGCTTGGAGGAACTATTCTTTGCTTGGAGAAATTAGTTGTTTGCTTGGAGGAACTATTCTTTGCTTGGAGAAATTAGTTATTTGCTTGGAGGAACTATTTTTGCTTGGAGAAATTAGTTGTTTGCTTGGAGGAACCATTCTTTGCTTGGAGAAATTAGTTGTTTGCTTGGAGGAACTATTCTTTGCTTGGAGAAATTAGGTATTTGCTTGGAGGAACTATTCTTTGCTTGGAAAAATTAGTTGTTTGCTTGGAGGAACTATTCTTTGCTCGGAGAAATTAGTTGGTTGCTTGGAGGAACTATTCTTTGCTTGGAGAAATTAGTTATTTGCTTGGAGGAACTATTCTTTGCTTGGAGAAATTAGTTGTTTGCTTGGAGGAACTATTCTTTGCTTGGAGAAATTAGTTGTTTGCTTGGAGGAACTATTCTTTGCTTGGAGAAATTAGTTATTTGCTTGGAGGAACTATTCTTTGCTTGGAAAAATTAGTTGTTTGCTTGGAGGAACTATTCTTTGCTCGGAGAAATTAGTTGTTTGCTTGGAGGAACTATTCTTTGCTTGGGCAGATAGGTTATTCGCTTGGAGGAACTATTCTTTGCTTGGAGAAATTAGTTGTTTGCTTGGAGGAACTATTCTTTGCTTGGAGAAATTAGTTGTTTGCTTGGAGGAACTATTCTTTGCTTGGGCAGATAGGTTATTTGCTTGGAGGAACTATTCTTTGCTTGGAGAAATTAGTTGTTTGCTTGGAGGAACTATTCTTTGCTTGGGGAAATTAGTTGTTTGCTTGGAGGAACTATTCTTTGCTTGGAGAAATTAGTTGTTTGCTTGGAGGAACTATTCTTTGCTTGGAGAAATTAGTTGTTTGCTTGGAGGAACTATTCTTTGCTTGGAGAAATTAGTTGTTTGCTTGGAGGAACTATTCTTTGCTTGGAGAAATTAGTTGGTTGCTTGGAGGAACTATTCTTTGCTTGGAGAAATTAGTTGTTTGCTTGGAGGAACTATTCTTTGCTTGGGGAAATTAGTTGTTTGCTTGGAGGAACTATTCTTTGCTTGGAGAAATTAGTTGTTTGCTTGGAGGAACTATTCTTTGCTTGGAGAAATTAGTTGTTTGCTTGGAGGAACTATTCTTTGCTTGGAGAAATTAGTTGTTTGCTTGGAGGAACTATTCTTTGCTTGGAGAAATTAGTTGGTTGCTTGGAGGAACTATTCTTTGCTTGGGGAAATTAGTTATTTGCTTGGAGGAACTATTCTTTGCTTGGAGAAATTAGTTATTTGCTTGGAGGAACTATTCTTTGCTTGGAGAAATTAGTTGTTTGCTTGGAGGAACCATTCTTTGCTTGGAGAAATTAGTTGTTTGCTTGGAGGAACTATTCTTTGCTTGGAGAAATTAGTTATTTGCTTGGAGGAACTATTCTTTGCTTGGAAAAATTAGTTGTTTGCTTGGTGGAACTATTCTTTGCTCGGAGAAATTAGTTGGTTGCTTGGAGGAACTATTCTTTGCTTGGAGAAATTAGTTATTTGCTTGGAGGAACTATTCTTTGCTTGGAGAAATTAGTTGTTTGCTTGGAGGAACTATTCTTTGCTTGGAGAAATTAGTTGTTTGCTTGGAGGAACTATTCTTTGCTTGGAGAAATTAGTTATTTGCTTGGAGGAACTATTCTTTGCTTGGAAAAATTAGTTGTTTGCTTGGAGGAACTATTCTTTGCTCGGAGAAATTAGTTGTTTGCTTGGAGGAATTATTCTTTGCTCGGAGAAATTAGTTGGTTGCTTGGAGGAACTATTCTTTGCCTGGAGAAATTAGTTGTTTGCTTGGAGGAACTATTCTTTGCTTGGAGAAATTAGTTGTTTGCTTGGAGGAACTATTCTTTGCTTGGAGAAATTAGTTGTTTGCTTGGAGGAACCATTCTTTGCTTGGAGAAATTAGTTGTTTGGTGGAGGAACTATTCTTTGCTTGGAGAAATTAGTTATTTGCTTGGAGGAACTATTCTTTGCTTGGAAAAATTAGTTGTTTGCTTGGAGGAACTATTCTTTGCTCGGAGAAATTAGTTGGTTGCTTGGAGGAACTATTCTTTGCTTGGAGAAATTAGTTATTTGCTTGGAGGAACTATTCTTTGCTTGGAGAAATTAGTTGTTTGCTTGGAGGAACTATTCTTTGCTTGGAGAAATTAGTTGTTTGCTTGAAGGAACTATTCTTTGCTTGGAGAAATTAGTTATTTGCTTGTAGGAACTATTCTTTGCTTGGAAAAATTAGTTGTTTGCTTGGAGGAACTATTCTTTGCTCGGAGAAATTAGTTGTTTGCTTGGAGGAACTATTCTTTGCTTGGAAAAATTAGTTGTTTGCTTGGAGGAACTATTCTTTGCTCGGAGAAATTAGTTGTTTGCTTGGAGGAACTATTCTTTGCTCGGAGAAATTAGTTGGTTGCTTGGAGGAACTATTCTTTGCCTGGAGAAATTAGTTGTTTGCTTGGAGGAACTATTCTTTGCTTGGAGAAATTAGTTGGTTGCTTGGAGGAACTATTCTTTGCTTGGAGAAATTAGTTATTTGCTTGGAGGAACTATTCTTTGCTTGGAGAAATTAGTTGTTTGCTTGGAGGAACTATTCTTTGCTTGGAGAAATTAGTTGTTTGTTTGGAGGAACTATTCTTTGCTTGGAGAAATTAGTTATTTGCTTGGAGGAACTATTCTTTGCTTGGAAAAATTAGTTGTTTGCTTGGAGGAACTATTCTTTGCTCGGAGAAATTAGTTGTTTGCTTGAAGGAACTATTCTTTGCTCGGAGAAATTAGTTGGTTGCTTGGAGGAACTATTCTTTGCCTGGAGAAATTAGTTGTTTGCTTGGAGGAACTATTCTTTGCTTGGAGAAATTAGTTGTTTGCTTGGAGGAACTATGCTTTGCTTGGAGAAATTAGTTGTTTGCTTGGAGGAACTATTCTTTGCTTGGAGAAATTAGTTGTTTGCTTGGAGGAACCATTCTTTGCTTGGAGAAATTAGTTGTTTGCTTGGAGGAACTATTCTTTGCTTGGAGAAATTAGTTATTTGCTTGGAGGAACTATTCTTTGCTTAAAAAAATCAGTTGTTTGCTTGGAGGAACTATTCTTTGCTCGGAGAAATTAGTTGGTTGCTTGGAGGAACTATTCTTTGCTTGGAGAAATTAGTTATTTGCTTGGAGGAACTATTCTTTGCTTGGAGAAATTAGTTGTTTGCTTGGAGGAACTATTCTTTGCTTGGAGAAATTAGTTGTTTGCTTGGAGGAACTATTCTTTGCTTGGAGAAATTAGTTATTTGCTTGGAGGAACTATTCTTTGCTTGGAAAAATTAGTTGTTTGCTTGGAGGAACTATTCTTTGCTCGGAGAAATTAGTTGTTTGCTTGGAGGAACTATTCTTTGCTCGGAGAAATTAGTTGGTTGCTTTTAGGAACTATTCTTTGCCTGGAGAAATTAGTTGTTTGCTTGGAGGAACTATTCTTTGCTTGGAGAAATTAGTTGTTTGCTTGGAGGAACTATTCTTTGCTTGGAGAAATTAGTTATTTGTTTGGAGGAACTATTCTTTGCTTGCAAAAATTAGTTGTTTGCTTGGAGGAACTATTCTTTGCTTGGAGAAATTAGTTGAATGCTTGGAGGAACTATTCTTTGCTTGGAGAAATTAGTTATTTGCTTGGAGGAACTATTCTTTGCTTGGAGAAATTAGTTGTTTGCTTGGAGGAACTATTCTTTGCTCGGAGAAATTAGTTGGTTGCTTGGAGGAACTATTCTTTGCCTGGAGAAATTAGTTGTTTGCTTGGAGGAACTATTCTTTGCTTGGAGAAATTAGTTATTTGCTTGGAGGAACTATTCTTTGCTTGGAGAAATTAGTTGTTTGCTTGGAGGAACTATTCTTTGCTTGGAGAAATTAGTTGGTTGCTTGGAGGAACTATTCTTTGCTTGGAGAAATTAGTTGTTTGCTTGGAGGAACTATTCTTTGCTTGGGGAAATTAGTTGTTTGCTTGGAGGAACTATTCTTTGCTTGGAGAAATTAGTTGTTTGCTTGGAGGAACTATTCTTTGCTTGGAGAAATTAGTTGTTTGCTTGGAGGAACTATTCTTTGCTTGGAGAAATTAGTTGTTTGCTTGGAGGAACTATTCTTTGCTTGGAGAAATTAGTTGGTTGCTTGGAGGAACTATTCTTTGCTTGGGGAAATTAGTTATTTGCTTGGAGGAACTATTCTTTGCTTGGAGAAATTAGTTATTTGCTTGGAGGAACTATTCTTTGCTTGGAGAAATTAGTTGTTTGCTTGGAGGAACCATTCTTTGCTTGGAGAAATTAGTTGTTTGCTTGGAGGAACTATTCTTTGCTTGGAGAAATTAGTTATTTGCTTGGAGGAACTATTCTTTGCTTGGAAAAATTAGTTGTTTGCTTGGTGGAACTATTCTTTGCTCGGAGAAATTAGTTGGTTGCTTGGAGGAACTATTCTTTGCTTGGAGAAATTAGTTATTTGCTTGGAGGAACTATTCTTTGCTTGGAGAAATTAGTTGTTTGCTTGGAGGAACTATTCTTTGCTTGGAGAAATTAGTTGTTTGCTTGGAGGAACTATTCTTTGCTTGGAGAAATTAGTTATTTGCTTGGAGGAACTATTCTTTGCTTGGAAAAATTAGTTGTTTGCTTGGAGGAACTATTCTTTGCTCGGAGAAATTAGTTGTTTGCTTGGAGGAATTATTCTTTGCTCGGAGAAATTAGTTGGTTGCTTGGAGGAACTATTCTTTGCCTGGAGAAATTAGTTGTTTGCTTGGAGGAACTATTCTTTGCTTGGAGAAATTAGTTGTTTGCTTGGAGGAACTATTCTTTGCTTGGAGAAATTAGTTGTTTGCTTGGAGGAACCATTCTTTGCTTGGAGAAATTAGTTGTTTGGTGGAGGAACTATTCTTTGCTTGGAGAAATTAGTTATTTGCTTGGAGGAACTATTCTTTGCTTGGAAAAATTAGTTGTTTGCTTGGAGGAACTATTCTTTGCTCGGAGAAATTAGTTGGTTGCTTGGAGGAACTATTCTTTGCTTGGAGAAATTAGTTATTTGCTTGGAGGAACTATTCTTTGCTTGGAGAAATTAGTTGTTTGCTTGGAGGAACTATTCTTTGCTTGGAGAAATTAGTTGTTTGCTTGAAGGAACTATTCTTTGCTTGGAGAAATTAGTTATTTGCTTGTAGGAACTATTCTTTGCTTGGAAAAATTAGTTGTTTGCTTGGAGGAACTATTCTTTGCTCGGAGAAATTAGTTGTTTGCTTGGAGGAACTATTCTTTGCTTGGAAAAATTAGTTGTTTGCTTGGAGGAACTATTCTTTGCTCGGAGAAATTAGTTGTTTGCTTGGAGGAACTATTCTTTGCTCGGAGAAATTAGTTGGTTGCTTGGAGGAACTATTCTTTGCCTGGAGAAATTAGTTGTTTGCTTGGAGGAACTATTCTTTGCTTGGAGAAATTAGTTGGTTGCTTGGAGGAACTATTCTTTGCTTGGAGAAATTAGTTATTTGCTTGGAGGAACTATTCTTTGCTTGGAGAAATTAGTTGTTTGCTTGGAGGAACTATTCTTTGCTTGGAGAAATTAGTTGTTTGTTTGGAGGAACTATTCTTTGCTTGGAGAAATTAGTTATTTGCTTGGAGGAACTATTCTTTGCTTGGAAAAATTAGTTGTTTGCTTGGAGGAACTATTCTTTGCTCGGAGAAATTAGTTGTTTGCTTGAAGGAACTATTCTTTGCTCGGAGAAATTAGTTGGTTGCTTGGAGGAACTATTCTTTGCCTGGAGAAATTAGTTGTTTGCTTGGAGGAACTATTCTTTGCTTGGAGAAATTAGTTGTTTGCTTGGAGGAACTATGCTTTGCTTGGAGAAATTAGTTGTTTGCTTGGAGGAACTATTCTTTGCTTGGAGAAATTAGTTGTTTGCTTGGAGGAACCATTCTTTGCTTGGAGAAATTAGTTGTTTGCTTGGAGGAACTATTCTTTGCTTGGAGAAATTAGTTATTTGCTTGGAGGAACTATTCTTTGCTTAAAAAAATCAGTTGTTTGCTTGGAGGAACTATTCTTTGCTCGGAGAAATTAGTTGGTTGCTTGGAGGAACTATTCTTTGCTTGGAGAAATTAGTTATTTGCTTGGAGGAACTATTCTTTGCTTGGAGAAATTAGTTGTTTGCTTGGAGGAACTATTCTTTGCTTGGAGAAATTAGTTGTTTGCTTGGAGGAACTATTCTTTGCTTGGAGAAATTAGTTATTTGCTTGGAGGAACTATTCTTTGCTTGGAAAAATTAGTTGTTTGCTTGGAGGAACTATTCTTTGCTCGGAGAAATTAGTTGTTTGCTTGGAGGAACTATTCTTTGCTCGGAGAAATTAGTTGGTTGCTTGGAGGAACTATTCTTTGCCTGGAGAAATTAGTTGTTTGCTTGGAGGAACTATTCTTTGCTTGGAGAAATTAGTTGTTTGCTTGGAGGAACTATTCTTTGCTTGGAGAAATTAGTTATTTGTTTGGAGGAACTATTCTTTGCTTGCAAAAATTAGTTGTTTGCTTGGAGGAACTATTCTTTGCTTGGAGAAATTAGTTGAATGCTTGGAGGAACTATTCTTTGCTTGGAGAAATTAGTTATTTGCTTGGAGGAACTATTCTTTGCTTGGAGAAATTAGTTGTTTGCTTGGAGGAACTATTCTTTGCTCGGAGAAATTAGTTGGTTGCTTGGAGGAACTATTCTTTGCCTGGAGAAATTAGTTGTTTGCTTGGAGGAACTATTCTTTGCTTGGAGAAATTAGTTATTTGCTTGGAGGAACTATTCTTTGCTTGGAGAAATTAGTTATTTGTGTGGAGGAACTATTCTTTGCTTGGAAAAATTAGTTGTTTGCTTGGAGGAACTATTCTTTGCTTGGAGAAATTAGTTGAATGCTTGGAGGAACTATTCTTTGCTTGGAGAAATTAGTTATTTGCTTGGAGGAACTATTCTTTGCTTGGAGAAATTAGTTGTTTGCTTGGAGGAACTATTCTTTGCTTGGAGAAATTAGTTGTTTGCTTGGAGGAACTATTCTTTGCTTGGAGAAATTAGTTATTTGCTTGGAGGAACTATTCTTTGCTTAAAAAAATTAGTTGTTTGCTTGGAGGAACTATTCTTTGCTCGGAGAAATTAGTTGAATGCTTGGAGGAACTATTCTTTGCTTAGAGAAATTAGTTGGTTGCTTGGAGGAACTATTCTTTGCTTGGAGAAATTAGTTATTTGCTTGGAGGAACTATTCTTTGCTTGGAGAAATTAGTTGTTTGCTTGGAGGAACCATTCTTTGCTTGGAGAAATTAGTTGTTTGCTTGGAGGAACTATTCTTTGCTTGGAGAAATTAGTTATTTGCTTGGAGGAACTATTCTTTGCTTGGAAAAATTAGTTGTTTGCTTGGAGGAACTATTCTTTGCTCGGAGAAATTAGTTGTTTGCTTGGAGGAATTATTCTTTGCTCGGAGAAATTAGTTGGTTGCTTGGAGGAACTATTCTTTGCCTGGAGAAATTAGTTGTTTGCTTGGAGGAACTATTCTTTGCTTGGAGAAATTAGTTGTTTGCTTGGAGGAACTATTCTTTGCTTGGAGAAATTAGTTGTTTGCTTGGAGGAACCATTCTTTGCTTGGAGAAATTAGTTGTTTGGTGGAGGAACTATTCTTTGCTTGGAGAAATTAGTTATTTGCTTGGAGGAACTATTCTTTGCTTGGAAAAATTAGTTGTTTGCTTGGAGGAACTATTCTTTGCTCGGAGAAATTAGTTGGTTGCTTGGAGGAACTATTCTTTGCTTGGAGAAATTAGTTATTTGCTTGGAGGAACTATTCTTTGCTTGGAGAAATTAGTTGTTTGCTTGGAGGAACTATTCTTTGCTTGGAGAAATTAGTTGTTTGCTTGAAGGAACTATTCTTTGCTTGGAGAAATTAGTTATTTGCTTGTAGGAACTATTCTTTGCTTGGAAAAATTAGTTGTTTGCTTGGAGGAACTATTCTTTGCTCGGAGAAATTAGTTGTTTGCTTGGAGGAACTATTCTTTGCTTGGAAAAATTAGTTGTTTGCTTGGAGGAACTATTCTTTGCTCGGAGAAATTAGTTGTTTGCTTGGAGGAACTATTCTTTGCTCGGAGAAATTAGTTGGTTGCTTGGAGGAACTATTCTTTGCCTGGAGAAATTAGTTGTTTGCTTGGAGGAACTATTCTTTGCTTGGAGAAATTAGTTGGTTGCTTGGAGGAACTATTCTTTGCTTGGAGAAATTAGTTATTTGCTTGGAGGAACTATTCTTTGCTTGGAGAAATTAGTTGTTTGCTTGGAGGAACTATTCTTTGCTTGGAGAAATTAGTTGTTTGTTTGGAGGAACTATTCTTTGCTTGGAGAAATTAGTTATTTGCTTGGAGGAACTATTCTTTGCTTGGAAAAATTAGTTGTTTGCTTGGAGGAACTATTCTTTGCTCGGAGAAATTAGTTGTTTGCTTGAAGGAACTATTCTTTGCTCGGAGAAATTAGTTGGTTGCTTGGAGGAACTATTCTTTGCCTGGAGAAATTAGTTGTTTGCTTGGAGGAACTATTCTTTGCTTGGAGAAATTAGTTGTTTGCTTGGAGGAACTATGCTTTGCTTGGAGAAATTAGTTGTTTGCTTGGAGGAACTATTCTTTGCTTGGAGAAATTAGTTGTTTGCTTGGAGGAACCATTCTTTGCTTGGAGAAATTAGTTGTTTGCTTGGAGGAACTATTCTTTGCTTGGAGAAATTAGTTATTTGCTTGGAGGAACTATTCTTTGCTTAAAAAAATCAGTTGTTTGCTTGGAGGAACTATTCTTTGCTCGGAGAAATTAGTTGGTTGCTTGGAGGAACTATTCTTTGCTTGGAGAAATTAGTTATTTGCTTGGAGGAACTATTCTTTGCTTGGAGAAATTAGTTGTTTGCTTGGAGGAACTATTCTTTGCTTGGAGAAATTAGTTGTTTGCTTGGAGGAACTATTCTTTGCTTGGAGAAATTAGTTATTTGCTTGGAGGAACTATTCTTTGCTTGGAAAAATTAGTTGTTTGCTTGGAGGAACTATTCTTTGCTCGGAGAAATTAGTTGTTTGCTTGGAGGAACTATTCTTTGCTCGGAGAAATTAGTTGGTTGCTTGGAGGAACTATTCTTTGCCTGGAGAAATTAGTTGTTTGCTTGGAGGAACTATTCTTTGCTTGGAGAAATTAGTTGTTTGCTTGGAGGAACTATTCTTTGCTTGGAGAAATTAGTTATTTGTTTGGAGGAACTATTCTTTGCTTGCAAAAATTAGTTGTTTGCTTGGAGGAACTATTCTTTGCTTGGAGAAATTAGTTGAATGCTTGGAGGAACTATTCTTTGCTTGGAGAAATTAGTTATTTGCTTGGAGGAACTATTCTTTGCTTGGAGAAATTAGTTGTTTGCTTGGAGGAACTATTCTTTGCTCGGAGAAATTAGTTGGTTGCTTGGAGGAACTATTCTTTGCCTGGAGAAATTAGTTGTTTGCTTGGAGGAACTATTCTTTGCTTGGAGAAATTAGTTATTTGCTTGGAGGAACTATTCTTTGCTTGGAGAAATTAGTTATTTGTGTGGAGGAACTATTCTTTGCTTGGAAAAATTAGTTGTTTGCTTGGAGGAATTATTCTTTGCTTGGAGAAATTAGTTGAATGCTTGGAGGAACTATTCTTTGCTTGGAGAAATTAGTTATTTGCTTGGAGGAACTATTCTTTGCTTGGAGAAATTAGTTGTTTGCTTGGAGGAACTATTCTTTGCTTGGAGAAATTAGTTGTTTGCTTGGAGGAACTATTCTTTGCTTGGAGAAATTAGTTATTTGCTTGGAGGAACTATTCTTTGCTTAAAAAAATTAGTTGTTTGCTTGGAGGAACTATTCTTTGCTCGGAGAAATTAGTTGAATGCTTGGAGGAACTATTCTTTGCTTAGAGAAATTAGTTGGTTGCTTGGAGGAACTATTCTTTGCTTGGAGAAATTAGTTATTTGCTTGGAGGAACTATTCTTTGCTTGGAGAAATTAGTTATTTGCTTTTAGGAACTATTCTTTGCTTGGAGAAATTAGTTGTTTGCTTGGAGGAACTATTCTTTGCTTGGAGAAATTAGTTGTTTGCTTGGAGGAACTATTCTTTGCTTGGAGAAATTAGTTGTTTGCTTGGAGGAACTATTCTTTGCTTGGAGAAATTAGTTGTTTGCTTGGAGGAACTATTCTTTGCTTGGAGAAATTAGTTGAATGCTTGGAGGAACTATTCTTTGCTTAGAGAAATTAGTTGGTTGCTTGGAGGAACTATTCTTTGCTTGGAGAAATTAGTTATTTGCTTGGAGGAACTATTCTTTGCTTGGAGAAATTAGTTATTTGCTTGGAGGAACTATTCTTTGCTTGGAGAAATTAGTTGTTTGCTTGGAGGAACTATTCATAGCTTGGAGAAATTAGTTGTTTGCTTGGAGGAACTATTCTTTGCTTGGAGAAATTAGTTGTTTGCTTGGAGGAACTATTCTTTGCTTGGAGAAATTAGTTGTTTGCTTGGAGGAACTATTCTTTGCTCGGAGAAATTAGTTGGTTGCTTGGAGGAACTATTCTTTGCTTGGAGAAATTAGTTATTTGCTTGGAGGAACTATTCTTTGCTCGGAGAAATTAGTTGTTTGCTTGGAGGAACTATTCTTTGCTTGGAGGAATTAGTTATTTGCTTGGAGGAACTATTCTTTGCTTGGAGAAATTAGTTATTTGTTTGGAGGAACTATTCTTTGCTTGGAAAAATTAGTTGTTTGCTTGGAGGAACTATTCTTTGCTTGGAGAAATTAGTTGAATGCTTGGAGGAACTATTCTTTGCTTGGAGAAATTAGTTATTTGCTTGGAGGAACTATTCTTTGCTTGGAGAAATTAGTTGTTTGCTTGGAGGAACTATTCTTTGCTTGGAGAAACTAGTTGTTTGCTTGGAGTAACTATTCTTTGCTTGGAGAAATTAGTTATTTGCTTGGAGGAACTATTCTTTGCTTAAAAAAAATTAGTTGTTTGCTTGGAGGAACTATTCTTTGCTCGGAGAAATTAGTTGAATGCTTGGAGGAACTATTCTTTGCTTAGAGAAATTAGTTGGTTGCTTGGAGGAACTATTCTTTGCTTGGAGAAATTAGTTATTTGCTTGGAGGAACTATTCTTTGCTTGGAGAAATTAGTTATTTGCTTGGAGGAACTATTCTTTGCTTGGAGAAATTAGTTGTTTGCTTGGAGGAACTATTCTTTGCTTGGAGAAATTAGTTGTTTGCTTGGAGGAACTATTCTTTGCTTGGAGAAATTAGTTGTTTGCTTGGAGGAACTATTCTTTGCTTGGAGAAATTAGTTGTTTGCTTGGAGGAACTATTCTTTGCTTGGAGAAATTAGTTGAATGCTTGGAGGAACTATTCTTTGCTTAGAGAAATTAGTTGGTTGCTTGGAGGAACTATTCTTTGCTTGGAGAAATTAGTTATTTGCTTGGAGGAACTATTCTTTGCTTGGAGAAATTAGTTATTTGCTTGGAGGAACTATTCTTTGCTTGGAGAAATTAGCTATTTGCTTGGAGGAACTATTCTTTGCTTGGAGAAATTAGTTATTTGCTTGGAGGAACTATTCTTTGCTTGGAGAAATTAGTTGTTTGCTTGGAGTAACTATTCTTTGCTTGGAGAAATTAGTTATTTGCTTGGAGGAACTATTCTTTGCTTAAAAAAAATTAGTTGTTTGCTTGGAGGAACTATTCTTTGCTCGGAGAAATTAGTTGAATGCTTGGAGGAACTATTCTTTGCTTAGAGAAATTAGTTGGTTGCTTGGAGGAACTATTCTTTGCTTGGAGAAATTAGTTATTTGCTTGGAGGAACTATTCTTTGCTTGGAGAAATTAGTTATTTGCTTGGAGGAACTATTCTTTGCTTGGAGAAATTAGTTGTTTGCTTGGAGGAACTATTCTTTGCTTGGAGAAATTAGTTGTTTGCTTGGAGGAACTATTCTTTGCTTGGAGAAATTAGTTGTTTGCTTGGAGGAACTATTCTTTGCTTGGAGAAATTAGTTGTTTGCTTGGAGGAACTATTCTTTGCTTGGAGAAATTAGTTGAATGCTTGGAGGAACTATTCTTTGCTTAGAGAAATTAGTTGGTTGCTTGGAGGAACTATTCTTTGCTTGGAGAAATTAGTTATTTGCTTGGAGGAACTATTCTTTGCTTGGAGAAATTAGTTATTTGCTTGGAGGAACTATTCTTTGCTTGGAGAAATTAGTTGTTTGCTTGGAGGAACTATTCTTTGCTTGGAGAAATTAGTTGTTTGCTTGGAGGAACTATTCTTTGCTTGGAGAAATTAGTTGTTTGCTTGGAGGAACTATTCTTTGCTTGGAGAAATTAGTTGTTTGCTTGGAGGAACTATTCTTTGCTCGGAGAAATTAGTTGGTTGCTTGGAGGAACTATTATTTGCTTGGAGAAATTACTTATTTGCTTGGAGGAACTATTCTTTGCTTGGAGAAATTAGTTGTTTGCTTGGAGGAACTATTCTTTGCTTGGAGAAATTAGTTGTTTGCTTGGAGGAACTATTCTTTGCTTGGAGAAATTAGTTATTTGTTTGGAGGAACTATTCTTTGCTTGGAAAAATTAGTTGTTTGCTTGGAGGAACTATTCTTTGCTCGGAGAAATTAGTTGTTTGCTTGGAGGAACTATTCTTTGCTCGGAGAAATTAGTTGGTTGCTTGGAGGAACTATTCTTTGCTTGGAGAAATTAGTTGTTTGCTTGGAGGAACTATTCTTTGCTTGGAGAAATTAGTTGTTTGCTTGGAGGAACTATTCTTTGCTTGGAGAAATTAGTTATTTGCTTGGAGGAACTATTCTTTGCTTAAAAAAATTAGTTGTTTGCTTGGAGGAACTATTCTTTGCTCGGAGAAATTAGTTGAATGCTTGGAGGAACTATTCTTTGCTTAGAGAAATTAGTTGGTTGCTTGGAGGAACTATTCTTTGTTTGGAGAAATTAGTTATTTGCTTGGAGGAACTATTCTTTGCTTGGAGAAATTAGTTATTTGCTTGGAGGAACTATTCTTTGCTTGGAGAAATTAGTTGTTTGCTTGGAGGAACTATTCTTTGCTTGGAGAAATTAGTTGTTTGCTTGGAGGAACTATTCTTTGCTTGGAGAAATTAGTTGTTTGCTTGGAGGAACTATTCTTTGCTTGGAGAAATTAGTTGTTTGCTTGGAGGAACTATTCTTTGCTTGGAGAAATTAGTTGAATGCTTGGAGGAACTATTCTTTGCTTAGAGAAATTAGTTGGTTGCTTGGAGGAACTATTCTTTGCTTGGAGAAATTAGTTATTTGCTTGGAGGAACTATTCTTAGCTTGGAGAAATTAGTTATTTGCTTGGAGGAACTATTCTTTGCTTGGAGAAATTAGTTGTTTGCTTGGAGGAACTATTCTTTGCTTGGAGAAATTAGTTGTTTGCTTGGAGGAACTATTCTTTGCTTGGAGAAATTAGTTGTTTGCTTGGAGGAACTATTCTTTGCTTGGAGAAATTAGTTGTTTGCTTGGAGGAACTATTCTTTGCTCGGAGAAATTAGTTGGTTGCTTGGAGGAACTATTCTTTGCTTGGAGAAATTAGTTATTTGCTTGGAGGAACTATTCTTTGCTTGGAGAAATTAGTTGTTTGCTTGGAGGAACTATTCTTTGCTTGGAGAAATTAGTTGTTTGCTTGGAGGAACTATTCTTTGCTTGGAGAAATTAGTTATTTGCTTGGAGGAACTATTCTTTGCTTGGAAAAATTAGTTGTTTGCTTGGAGGAACTATTCTTTGCTCGGAAAAATTAGTTGTTTGCTTGGAGGAACTATTCTTTGCTCGGAGAAATTAGTTGAATGCTTGGAGGAACTATTCTTTGCTTAGAGAAATTAGTTGGTTGCTTGGAGGAACTATTCTTTGCTTGGAGAAATTAGTTATTTGCTTGGAGGAAATATTCTTTGCTTGGAGAAATTAGTTATTTGTTTGGAGGAACTATTCTTTGCTTGGAAAAATTAGTTGTTTGCCTGGAGGAACTATTCTTTGCTTGGAGAAATTAGTTGAATGCTTGGAGGAACTATTCTTTGCTTAGAGAAATTAGTTGGTTGCTTGGAGGAACTATTCTTTGCTTGGAGAAATTAGTTATTTGCTTGGAGGAACTATTCTTTGCTTGGAGAAATTAGTTATTTGCTTGGAGGAACTATTCTTTGCTTGGAGAAATTAGTTGTTTGCTTGGAGGAACTATTCTTTGCTTGGAGAAATTAGTTGTTTGCTTGGAGGAACTATTCTTTGCTTGGAGAAATTAGTTATTTGTTTGGAGGAACTATTCTTTGCTTGGAAAAATTAGTTGTTTGCTTGGAGGAACTATTCTTTGCTTGGAGAAATTAGTTGAATGCTTGGAGGAACTATTCTTTGCTTAGAGAAATTAGTTGGTTGCTTGGAGGAACTATTCTTTGCTTGGAGAAATTAGTTATTTGCTTGGAGGAACTATTCTTTGCTTGGAGAAATTAGTTATTTGCTTGGAGGAACTATTCTTTGCTTGGAGAAATTAGTTGTTTGCTTGGAGGAACTATTCTTTGCTTGGAGAAATTAGTTGTTTGCTTGGAGGAACTATTCTTTGCTTGGAGAAATTAGTTGTTTGCTTGGAGGAACTATTCTTTGCTTAGAGAAATTAGTTATTTGCTTAGAGGAACTATTCTTTGCTTGGAGAAATTAGTTATTTGCTTGGAGGAACTATTCTTTGCTTGGAGAAATTAGTTGGTTGCTTGGAGGAACTATTCTTTGCTTAGAGAAATTAGCTATTTGCTTGGAGGAACTATTCTTTGCTTGGAGAAATTAGTTATTTGCTTGGAGGAACTATTCTTTGCTTGGAGAAATTAGTTGTTTGCTTGGAGGAACTATTCTTTGCTTGGAGAAATTAGTTATTTGCTTGGAGGAACTATTCTTTGCTTGGAAAAATTAGTTGTTTGCTTGGAGGAACTATTCTTTGCTCGGAGAAATTAGTTGTTTGCTTGGAGGAACTATTCTTTGCTCGGAGAAATTAGTTAGTTGCTTGGAGGAACTATTCTTTGCCTGGAGAAATTAGTTGTTTGCTTGGAGGAACTATTCTTTGCTTGGAGAAATTAGTTGTTTGCTTGGAGGAACTATGCTTTGCTTGGAGAAATTAGTTATTTGTTTGGAGGAACTATTCTTTGCTTGGAAAAATTAGTTGTTTGCTTGGAGGAACTATTCTTTGCTTGGAGAAATTAGTTGAATGCTTGGAGGAACTATTCTTTGCTTAGAGAAATTAGTTGGTTGCTTGGAGGAACTATTCTTTGCTTGGAGAAATTAGTTATTTGCTTGGAGGAACTATTCTTTGCTTGGAGAAATTAGTTGGTTGCTTGGAGGAACTATTCTTTGCTTGGAGAAATTAGTTATTTGCTTGGAGGAACTATTCTTTGCTTGTAGAAATTAGTTATTTGCTTGGAGGAACTATTCTTTGCTTGGAGAAATTAGTTGTTTGCTTGGAGGAACTATTCTTTGCTTGGAGAAATTAGTTGGTTGCTTGGAGGAACTATTCTTTGCTTGGAGAAATTAGTTATTTGCTTGGAGGAACTATTCTTTGCTTGGAGAAATTAGTTATTTGCTTGGAGGAACTATTCTTTGCTTGGAGAAATTAGTTGTTTGCTTGGAGGAACTATTCTTTGCTTGGAGAAATTAGTTGTTTGCTTGGAGGAACTATTCTTTGCTTGGAGAAATTAGTTGAATGCTTGGAGGAACTATTCTTTGCTTAGAGAAATTAGTTGGTTGCTTGGAGGAACTATTCTTTGCTTGGAGAAATTAGTTATTTGCTTGGAGGAACTATTCTTTGCTTGGAGAAATTAGTTGTTTGCTTGGAGGAACTATTCTTTGCTTGGAGAAATTAGTTGTTTGCTTGGAGGAACTATTCTTTGCTTGGAGAAATTAGTTGTTTGCTTGGAGGAACTATTCTTTGCTTGGAGAAATTAGTTGTTTGCTTGGAGGAACTATTCTTTGCTCGGAGAAATTAGTTGGTTGCTTGGAGGAACTATTCTTTGCTTGGAGAAATTAGTTATTTGCTTGGAGGAACTATTCTTTGCTTGGAGGAACTATTCTTTGCTTGGAGAAATTAGTTGTTTGCTTGGAGGAACTATTCTTTGCTTGGAGAAATTAGTTATTTGCTTGGAGGAACTATTCTTTGCTTGGAAAAATTAGTTGTTTGCTTGGAGGAACTATTCTTTGCTCGGAAAAATTAGTTGTTTGCTTGGAGGAACTATTCTTTGCTCGGAGAAATTAGTTGAATGCTTGGAGGAACTATTCTTTGCTTAGAGAAATTAGTTGGTTGCTTGGAGGAACTATTCTTTGCTTGGAGAAATTAGTTATTTGCTTGGAGGAACTATTCTTTGCTTGGAGAAATTAGTTATTTGTTTGGAGGAACTATTCTTTGCTTGGAAAAATTAGTTGTTTGCCTGGAGGAACTATTCTTTGCTTGGAGAAATTAGTTGAATGCTTGGAGGAACTATTCTTTGCTTAAAGAAATTAGTTGGTTGCTTGGAGGAACTATTCTTTGCTTGGAGAAATTAGTTATTTGCTTGGAGGAACTATTCTTTGCTTGGAGAAATTAGTTATTTGCTTGGAGGAACTATTCTTTGCTTGGAGAAATTAGTTGTTTGCTTGGAGGAACTATTCTTTGCTTGGAGAAATTAGTTGTTTGCTTGGAGGAACTATTCTTTGCTTGGAGAAATTAGTTATTTGTTTGGAGGAACTATTCTTTGCTTGGAAAAATTAGTTGTTTGCTTGGAGGAACTATTCTTTGCTTGGAGAAATTAGTTGAATGCTTGGAGGAACTATTCTTTGCTTAGAGAAATTAGTTGGTTGCTTGGAGGAACTATTCTTTGCTTGGAGAAATTAGTTATTTGCTTGGAGGAACTATTCTTTGCTTGGAGAAATTAGTTATTTGCTTGGAGGAACTATTCTTTGCTTGGAGAAATTAGTTGTTTGCTTGGAGGAACTATTCTTTGCTTGGAGAAATTAGTTGTTTGCTTGGAGGAACTATTCTTTGCTTGGAGAAATTAGTTGTTTGCTTGGAGGAACTATTCTTTGCTTAGAGAAATTAGTTATTTGCTTAGAGGAACTATTCTTTGCTTGGAGAAATTAGTTATTTGCTTGGAGGAACTATTCTTTGCTTGGAGAAATTAGTTGGTTGCTTGGAGGAACTATTCTTTGCTTAGAGAAATTAGCTATTTGCTTGGAGGAACTATTCTTTGCTTGGAGAAATTAGTTATTTGCTTGGAGGAACTATTCTTTGCTTGGAGAAATTAGTTGTTTGCTTGGAGGAACTATTCTTTGCTTGGAGAAATTAGTTGTTTGCTTGGAGGAACTATTCTTTGCTTGGAGAAATTAGTTATTTGCTTGGAGGAACTATTCTTTGCTTGGAAAAATTAGTTGTTCGCTTGGAGGAACTATTCTTTGCTCGGAGAAATTAGTTGTTTGCTTGGAGGAACTATTCTTTGCTCGGAGAAATTAGTTAGTTGCTTGGAGGAACTATTCTTTGCCTGGAGAAATTAGTTGTTTGCTTGGAGGAACTATTCTTTGCTTGGAGAAATTAGTTGTTTGCTTGGAGGAACTATGCTTTGCTGGGAGAAATTAGTTATTTGTTTGGAGGAACTATTCTTTGCTTGGAAAAATTAGTTGTTTGCTTGGAGGAACTATTCTTTGCTTGGAGAAATTAGTTGAATGCTTGGAGGAACTATTCTTTGCTTAGAGAAATTAGTTGGTTGCTTGGAGGAACTTTTCTTTGCTTGGAGAAATTAGTTATTTGCTTGGAGGAACTATTCTTTGCTTGGAGAAATTAGTTATTTGCTTGGAGGAACTATTCTTTGCTTGGAGAAATTAGTTGTTTGCTTGGAGGAACTATTCTTTGCTTGGAGAAATTAGTTGTTTGCTTGGAGGAACTATTCTTTGCTTGGAGAAATTAGTTGTTTGCTTGGAGGAACTATTCTTTGCTTGGAGAAATTAGTTGTTTGCTTGGAGGAACTATGCTTTGCTTGGGCAGATAGGTTATTTGCTTGGAGGAACTATTCTTTGCTTGGAGAAATTAGTTGGTTGCTTGGAGGAACTATTCTTTGCTTGGAGAAATTAGTTATTTGCTTGGAGGAACTATTCTTTGCTTGGAGAAATTAGTTGTTTGCTTAGAGGAACTATTCTTTGCTTGGATAAATTAGTTATTTGCTTGGAGGAACTATTCTTTGCTTGGAGAAATTAGTTGGTTGCTTGGAGGAACTATTCTTTGCTTGGAGAAATTAGCTATTTGCTTGGAGGAACTATTCTTTGCTTGGAGAAATTAGTTATTTGCTTGGAGGAACTATTCTTTGCTTGGAGAAATTAGTTGTTTGCTTGGAGGAACTATTCTTTGCTTGGAGAAATTAGTTGTTTGCTTGGAGGAACTATTCTTTGCTTGGAGAAATTAGTTATTTGCTTGGAGAAACTATTCTTTGCTTGGAGAAATTAGTTGTTTGCTTGGAGGAACTATTCTTTGCTCGGAGAAATTAGTTAGTTGCTTGGAGGAACTATTCTTTGCTTGGAGAAATTAGTTGTTTGCTTGGAGGAACTATTCTTTGCTTGGAGAAATTAGTTATTTGCTTGGAGGAACTATTCTTTGCTTAGAGAAATTAGTTGGTTGCTTGGAGGAACTATTCTTTGCTTGGAGAAATTAGTTATTTGCTTGGAGGAACTATTCTTTGCTTGGAGAAATTAGTTATTTGCTTGGAGGAACTATTCTTTGCTTGGAGAAATTAGTTGTTTGCTTGGAGGAACTATTCTTTGCTTGGAGAAATTAGTTGTTTGCTTGGAGGAACTATTCTTTGCTTGGAGAAATTAGTTGTTTGCTTGGAGGAACTATTCTTTGCTTAGAGAAATTAGTTATTTGCTTAGAGGAACTATTCTTTGCTTGGAGAAATTAGTTATTTGCTTGGAGGAACTATTCTTTGCTTGGAGAAATTAGTTGGTTGCTTGGAGGAACTATTCTTTGCATAGAGAAATTAGCTATTTGCTTGGAGGAACTATTCTTTGCTTGGAGAAATTAGTTATTTGCTTGGAGGAACTATTCTTTGCTTGGAGAAATTAGTTGTTTGCTTGGAGGAACTATTCTTTGCTTGGAGAAATTAGTTGTTTGCTTGGAGTAACTATTCTTTGCTTGGAGAAATTAGTTATTTGCTTGGAGGAACTATTCTTTGCTTGGAAAAATTAGTTGTTTGCTTGGAGGAACTATTCTTTGCTCGGAGAAATTAGTTGTTTGCTTGGAGGAACTATTCTTTGCTCGGAGAAATTAGTTAGTTGCTTGGAGGAACTATTCTTTGCCTGGAGAAATTAGTTGTTTGCTTGGAGGAACTATTCTTTGCTTGGAGAAATTAGTTGTTTGCTTGGAGGAACTATGCTTTGCTTGGAGAAATTAGTTATTTGTTTGGAGGAACTATTCTTTGCTTGGAAAAATTAGTTGTTTGCTTGGAGGAACTATTCTTTGCTTGGAGAAATTAGTTGAATGCTTGGAGGAACTATTCTTTGCTTAGAGAAATTAGTTGGTTGCTTGGAGGAACTATTCTTTGCTTGGAGAAATTAGTTATTTGCTTGGAGGAACTATTCTTTGCTTGGAGAAATTAGTTATTTGCTTGGAGGAACTATTCTTTGCTTGGAGAAATTAGTTGTTTGCTTGGAGAAACTATTCTTTGCTTGGAGAAATTAGTTGTTTGCTTGGAGGAACTATTCTTTGCTTGGAGAAATTAGTTGTTTGCTTGGAGGAACTATTCTTTGCTTGGAGAAATTAGTTGTTTGCTTGGAGGAACTATGCTTTGCTTGGGCAGATAGGTTATTTGCTTGGAGGAACTATTCTTTGCTTGGAGAAATTAGTTGGTTGCTTGGAGGAACTATTCTTTGCTTGGAGAAATTAGTTATTTGCTTGGAGGAACTATTCTTTGCTTGGAGAAATTAGTTATTTGCTTAGAGGAACTATTCTTTGCTTGGATAAATTAGTTATTTGCTTGGAGGAACTATTCTTTGCTTGGAGAAATTAGTTGGTTGCTTGGAGGAACTATTCTTTGCTTGGAGAAATTAGTTGGTTGCTTGGAGGAACTATTCTTTGCTTGGAGAAATTAGTTATTTGCTTGGAGGAACTATTCTTTGCTTGGAGAAATTAGTTATTTGCTTAGAGGAACTATTCTTTGCTTGGATAAATTAGTTATTTGCTTGGAGGAACTATTCTTTGCTTGGAGAAATTAGTTGGTTGCTTGGAGGAACTATTCTTTGCTTGGAGAAATTAGCTATTTGCTTGGAGGAACTATTCTTTGCTTGGAGAAATTAGTTATTTGCTTGGAGGAACTATTCTTTGCTTGGAGAAATTAGTTGTTTGCTTGGAGGAACTATTCTTTGCTTGGAGAAATTAGTTGTTTGCTTGGAGGAACTATTCTTTGCTTGGAGAAATTAGTTATTTGCTTGGAGAAACTATTCTTTGCTTGGAGAAATTAGTTGTTTGCTTGGAGGAACTATTCTTTGCTCGGAGAAATTAGTTAGTTGCTTGGAGGAACTATTCTTTGCTTGGAGAAATTAGTTGTTTGCTTGGAGGAACTATTCTTTGCTCGGAGAAATTAGTTGGTTGCTTGGAGGAACTATTCTTTGCTTGGAGAAATTAGTTATTTGCTTGGAGGAACTATTCTTTGCTTGGAGAAATTAGTTGTTTGCTTGGAGGAACTATTCTTTGCTTGGAGAAATTAGTTGTTTGCTTGGAGGAACTATGCTTTGCTTGGGCAGATAGGTTATTTGCTTGGAGGAACTATTCTTTGCCTGGACAAATTAGTGGTTTGTTTGGAGGAACTATTCTTTGCTTGGAGAAATTAGTTGTTTGCTTGAAGGAACTATTCTTTGCTTGGAGAAATTAGTTGTTTGCTTGGAGGAACTATTCTTTGCTTGGGCAGATAGGGTATTTGCTTGGAGGAACTATTCTTTGCTTGGAGAAATTAGTTGTTTGCTTGGAGGAACTATTCTTTGCTTGGAGAAATTAGTTGTTTGCTTGGAGGAACTATTCTTTGCTTGGAGAAATTAGTTGTTTGCTTGGAGGAACTATTCTTTGCTTGGAGAAATTAGTTATTTGCTTGGAGGAACTATTCTTTGCCTGGACAAATTAGTGGTTTGTTTGGAGGAACTATTCTTTGCTTGGAGAAATTAGTTGTTTGCTTGAAGGAACTATTCTTTGCTTGGAGAAATTAGTTGTTTGCTTGGAGGAACTATTCTTTGCTTGGGCAGATAGGGTATTTGCTTGGAGGAACTATTCTTTGCTTGGAGAAATTAGTTGTTTGCTTGGAGGAACTATTCTTTGCTTGGAGAAATTAGTTGTTTGCTTGGAGGAACTATTCTTTGCTTGGAGAAATTAGTTGTTTGCTTGGAGGAATTATTCTTTGCTTGGAGAAATTAGTTATTTGCTTGGAGGAACTATTCTTTGCTTGGAGAAATTAGTTGGTTGCTTGGAGGAACTATTCTTTGCTTGGAGAAATTAGTTTTTTGCTTGGAGGAACTATTCTTTGCTTGGAGAAATTAGTTATTTGCTTGGAGGAACTATTCTTTGCTTGGAGAAATTAGTTGTTTGCTTGGAGGAACTATTCTTTGCTCGGAGAAATTAGTTAGTTGCTTGGAGGAACTATTCTTTGCTTGGAGAAATTAGTTGTTTGCTTGGAGGAACTATTCTTTGCTTGGAGAAATTAGTTGGTTGCTTGGAGGAACTATTCTTTGCTTGGAGAAATTAGTTATTTGCTTGGAGGAACTATTCTTTGCTTGGAGAAATTAGCTATTTGCTTGGAGGAACTATTCTTTGCTTGGAGAAATTAGTTATTTGCTTGGAGGAACTATTCTTTGCTTGGAGAAATTAGTTGTTTGCTTGGAGGAACTATTCTTTGCTTGGAGAAATTAGTTATTTTCTTGGAGGAACTATTCTTTGCTTGGAGAAATTAGTTGTTTGTTTGGAGGAACCATTCTTTGCTTGGAGAAATTAGTTGTTTGCTTGGAGGAACTATTCTTTGCTTGGAGAAATTAGTTATTTGCTTGGAGGAACTATTCTTTGCTTGGAAAAATTAGTTGTTTGCTTGGAGGAACTATTCTTTGCTCGGAGAAATTAGTTGTTTGCTTGGAGGAACTATTCTTTGCTTATAGAAATTAGTTGTTTGCTTGGAGGAACTATTCTTTGCTTGGAGAAATTAGTTGTTTGCTTGGAGGAACTATTCTTTGCTTGGGCAGATAGGTTATTTGCTTGGAGGAACTATTCTTTGCTTGGAGAAATTAGTTGTTTGCTTGGAGGAACTATTCTTTGCTTGGAGAAATTAGTTGTTTGCTTGGAGGAACTATTCTTTGCTTGGAGAAATTAGTTGTTTGCTTGGAGGAACTATTCTTTGCTTGGAGAAATTAGTTGTTTGTTTGGAGGAACTATTCTTTGCTTGGAGAAATTAGTTTTTTGCTTGGAGGAACTATTCTTTGCTTGGAGAAATTAGTTGTTTGCTTGGAGGAACTATTCTTTGCTTGGGCAGATAGGTTATTTGCTTGGAGGAACTATTCTTTGCTTGGAGAAATTAGTTGGTTGCTTGGAGGAACTATTCTTTGCTTATAGAAATTAGTTGTTTGCTTGAAGGAACTATTCTTTGCTTGGAGAAATTAGTTATTTGCTTGGAGGAACTATTCTTTGCTTGGAGAAATTAGTTGGTTGCTTGGAGGAACTATTCTTTGCTTGGAGAAATTAGTTATTTGCTTGGAGGAACTATTCTTTGCTTGGAGAAATTAGTTATTTGCTTGGAGGAACTATTCTTTGCTTGGAGAAATTAGTTGTTTGCTTGGAGGAACCATTCTTTGCTTGGAGAAATTAGTTGTTTGCTTGGAGGAACTATTCTTTGCTTGGAGAAATTAGTTGTTTGCTTGGAGGAACTATTCTTTGCTTGGAGAAATTAGTTATTTGCTTGGAGGAACTATTCTTTGCTTGGAAAAATTAGTTGTTTGCTTGGAGGAACTATTCTTTGCTCGGAGAAATTAGTTGTTTGCTTGGAGGAACTATTCTTTGCTTGGGCAGATAGGTTATTTGCTTGGAGGAACTATTCTTTGCTTGGGCAAATAGGTTATTTGTTTGGAGGAACTATTCTTTGCTTGGAGAAATTAGTTGTTTGCTTGGAGGAACCATTCTTTGCTTGGAGAAATTAGTTGTTTGCTTGGAGGAACTATTCTTTGCTTGGAGAAATTAGTTGTTTGCTTGGAGGAACTATTCTTTGCTTGGGCAGATAGGTTATTTGCTTGGAGGAACTATTCTTTGCTTGGAGAAATTAGTTTTTTGCTTGGAGGAACTATTCTTTGCTTGGAGAAATTAGTTATTTGCTTGGAGGAACTATACTTTGCTTGGAGAAATTAGTTGTTTGCTTGGAGGAACTATTCTTTGCTCGGAGAAATTAGTTAGTTGCTTGGAGGAACTATTCTTTGCTTGGAGAAATTAGTTGTTTGCTTGGAGGAACTATTCTTTGCTTGGAGAAATTAGTTGTTTGCTTGGAGGAACTATTCTTTGCTTGGAGAAATTAGTTGTTTGCTTGGAGGAACTATGCTTTGCTTGGAGAAATTAGTTGTTTGCTTGGAGGAACTATTCTTTGCTTGGAGAAATTAGTTGTTTGCTTGGAGGAACTATTCTTTGCTTATAGAAATTAGTTGTTTGCTTGGAGGAACTATTCTTTGCTTGGAGAAATTAGTTGTTTGCTTGGAGGAACTATTCTTTGCTTGGGCAGATAGGTTATTTGCTTGGAGGAACTATTCTTTGCTTGGAGAAATTAGTTGTTTGCTTGGAGGAACTATTCTTTGCTTGGAGAAATTAGTTGTTTGCTTGGAGGAACTATTCTTTGCTTGGAGAAATTAGTTGTTTGCTTGGAGGAACTATTCTTTGCTTGGAGAAATTAGTTGTTTGCTTGGAGGAACTATTCTTTGCTTGGAGAAATTAGTTTTTTGCTTGGAGGAACTATTCTTTGCTTGGAGAAATTAGTTGTTTGCTTGGAGGAACTATTCTTTGCTTGGGCAGATAGGTTATTTGCTTGGAGGAACTATTCTTTGCTTGGAGAAATTAGTTGGTTGCTTGGAGGAACTATTCTTTGCTTATAGAAATTAGTTGTTTGCTTGAAGGAACTATTCTTTGCTTGGAGAAATTAGTTATTTGCTTGGAGGAACTATTCTTTGCTTGGAGAAATTAGTTGGTTGCTTGGAGGAACTATTCTTTGCTTGGAGAAATTAGTTATTTGCTTGGAGGAACTTATCTTTGCTTGGAGAAATTAGTTATTTGCTTGGAGGAACTATTCTTTGCTTGGAGAAATTAGTTGTTTGCTTGGAGGAACCATTCTTTGCTTGGAGAAATTAGTTGTTTGCTTGGAGGAACTATTCTTTGCTTGGAGAAATTAGTTGTTTGCTTGGAGGAACTATTCTTTGCTTGGAGAAATTAGTTGTTTGCTTGGAGGAACTATTCTTTGCTTGGAGAAATTAGTTATTTGCTTGGAGGAACTATTCTTTGCTTGGAAAAATTAGTGGTTTGTTTGGAGGAACTATTCTTTGCTTGGAGAAATTAGTTGTTTGCTTGAAGGAACTATTCTTTGCTTGGAGAAATTAGTTGTTTGCTTGGAGGAACTATTCTTTGCTTGGGCAGATAGGGTATTTGCTTGGAGGAACTATTCTTTGCTTGGAGAAATTAGTTGTTTGCTTGGAGGAACTATTCTTTGCTTGGAGAAATTAGTTGTTTGCTTGGAGGAACTATTCTTTGCTTGGAGAAATTAGTTGTTTGCTTGGAGGAATTATTCTTTGCTTGGAGAAATTAGTTATTTGCTTGGAGGAACTATTCTTTGCTTGGAGAAATTAGTTGGTTGCTTGGAGGAACTATTCTTTGCTTGGAGAAATTAGTTTTTTGCTTGGAGGAACTATTCTTTGCTTGGAGAAATTAGTTATTTGCTTGGAGGAACTATTCTTTGCTTGGAGAAATTAGTTGTTTGCTTGGAGGAACTATTCTTTGCTCGGAGAAATTAGTTAGTTGCTTGGAGGAACTATTCTTTGCTTGGAGAAATTAGTTGTTTGCTTGGAGGAACTATTCTTTGCTTGGAGAAATTAGTTGTTTGCTTGGAGGAACTATTCTTTGCTTGGAGAAATTAGTTGTTTGCTTGGAGGAACTATGCTTTGCTTGGAGAAATTAGTTGTTTGCTTGGAGGAACTATTCTTTGCTTGGAGAAATTAGTTGTTTGCTTGCAGGAACTATTCTTTGCTTATAGAAATTAGTTGTTTGCTTGGAGGAACTATTCTTTGCTTGGAGAAATTAGTTGTTTGCTTGGAGGAACTATTCTTTGCTTGGGCAGATAGGTTATTTGCTTGGAGGAACTATTCTTTGCTTGGAGAAATTAGTTGTTTGCTTGGAGGAACTATTCTTTGCTTGGAGAAATTAGTTGTTTGCTTGGAGGAACTATTCTTTGCTTGGAGAAATTAGTTGTTTGCTTGGAGGAACTATTCTTTGCTTGGAGAAATTAGTTGTTTGCTTGGAGGAACTATTCTTTGCTTGGAGAAATTAGTTTTTTGCTTGGAGGAACTATTCTTTGCTTGGAGAAATTAGTTGTTTGCTTGGAGGAACTATTCTTTGCTTGGGCAGATAGGTTATTTGCTTGGAGGAACTATTCTTTGCTTGGAGAAATTAGTTGGTTGCTTGGAGGAACTATTCTTTGCTTATAGAAATTAGTTGTTTGCTTGAAGGAACTATTCTTTGCTTGGAGAAATTAGTTATTTGCTTGGAGGAACTATTCTTTGCTTGGAGAAATTAGTTGGTTGCTTGGAGGAACTATTCTTTGCTTGGAGAAATTAGTTATTTGCTTGGAGGAACTATTCTTTGCTTGGAGAAATTAGTTATTTGCTTGGAGGAACTATTCTTTGCTTGGAGAAATTAGTTGTTTGCTTGGAGGAACCATTCTTTGCTTGGAAAAATTAGTTGTTTGCTTGGAGGAACTATTCTTTGCTTGGAGAAATTAGTTGTTTGCTTGGAGGAACTATTCTTTGCTTGGAGAAATTAGTTATTTGCTTGGAGGAACTATTCTTTGCTTGGAAAAATTAGTTGTTTGCTTGGAGGAACTATTCTTTGCTCGGAGAAATTAGTTGTTTGCTTGGAGGAACTATTCTTTGCTTGGGCAGATAGGTTATTTGCTTGGAGGAACTATTCTTTGCTTGGGCAAATAGGTTATTTGTTTGGAGGAACTATTCTTTGCTTGGAGAAATTAGTTGTTTGCTTGGAGGAACCATTCTTTGCTTGGAGAAATTAGTTGTTTGCTTGGAGGAACTATTCTTTGCTTGGAGAAATTAGTTGTTTGCTTGGAGGAACTATTCTTTGCTTGGGCAGATAGGTTATTTGCTTGGAGGAACTATTCTTTGCTTGGAGAAATTAGTTTTTTGCTTGGAGGAACTATTCTTTGCTTGGAGAAATTAGTTATTTGCTTGGAGGAACTATTCTTTGCTTGGAGAAATTAGTTGTTTGCTTGGAGGAACTATTCTTTGCTCGGAGAAATTAGTTAGTTGCTTGGAGGAACTATTCTTTGCTTGGAGAAATTAGTTGTTTGCTTGGAGGAACTATTCTTTGCTTGGAGAAATTAGTTGTTTGCTTGGAGGAACTATTCTTTGCTTGGAGAAATTAGTTGTTTGCTTGGAGGAACTATGCTTTGCTTGGAGAAATTAGTTGTTTGCTTGGAGGAACTATTCTTTGCTTGGAGAAATTAGTTGTTTGCTTGGAGGAACTATTCTTTGCTTATAGAAATTAGTTGTTTGCTTGGAGGAACTATTCTTTGCTTGGAGAAATTAGTTGTTTGCTTGGAGGAACTATTCTTTGCTTGGGCAGATAGGTTATTTGCTTGGAGGAACTATTCTTTGCTTGGAGAAATTAGTTGTTTGCTTGGAGGAACTATTCTTTGCTTGGAGAAATTAGTTGTTTGCTTGGAGGAACTATTCTTTGCTTGGAGAAATTAGTTGTTTGCTTGGAGGAACTATTCTTTGCTTGGAGAAATTAGTTGTTTGCTTGGAGGAACTATTCTTTGCTTGGAGAAATTAGTTTTTTGCTTGGAGGAACTATTCTTTGCTTGGAGAAATTAGTTGTTTGCTTGGAGGAACTATTCTTTGCTTGGGCAGATAGGTTATTTGCTTGGAGGAACTATTCTTTGCTTGGAGAAATTAGTTGGTTGCTTGGAGGAACTATTCTTTGCTTATAGAAATTAGTTGTTTGCTTGAAGGAACTATTCTTTGCTTGGAGAAATTAGTTATTTGCTTGGAGGAACTATTCTTTGCTTGGAGAAATTAGTTGGTTGCTTGGAGGAACTATTCTTTGCTTGGAGAAATTAGTTATTTGCTTGGAGGAACTTATCTTTGCTTGGAGAAATTAGTTATTTGCTTGGAGGAACTATTCTTTGCTTGGAGAAATTAGTTGTTTGCTTGGAGGAACCATTCTTTGCTTGGAGAAATTAGTTGTTTGCTTGGAGGAACTATTCTTTGCTTGGAGAAATTAGTTGTTTGCTTGGAGGAACTATTCTTTGCTTGGAGAAATTAGTTGTTTGCTTGGAGGAACTATTCTTTGCTTGGAGAAATTAGTTATTTGCTTGGAGGAACTATTCTTTGCTTGGAAAAATTAGTTGTTTGCTTGGAGGAACTATTCTTTGCTCGGAGAAATTAGTTGTTTGCTTGGAGGAACTATTCTTTGCTTGGGCAGATAGGTTATTTGCTTGGAGGAACTATTCTTTGCTTGGAGAAATTAGTTGTTTGCTTGGAGGAACTATTCTTTGCTTGGAGAAATTAGTTGTTTGCTTGGAGGAACTATTCTTTGCTTGGAGAAATTAGTTGTTTGCTTGGAGCAACTATTCTTTGCTTGGGCAGATAGGTTATTTGCTTGGAGGAACTATTCTTTGCTTGGAGAAATTAGTTGTTTGCTTGGAGGAACTATTCTTTGCTTGGAGAAATTAGTTGTTTGCTTGGAGGAACTATTCTTTGCTTGGGCAGATAGGTTATTTGCTTGGAGGAACTATTCTTTGCTTGGAGAAATTAGTTGTTTGCTTGGAGGAACTATTCTTTGCTTGGAGAAATTAGTTGTTTGCTTGGAGGAACTATTCTTTGCTTGGGCAGATAGGTTATTTGCTTGGAGGAACTATTCTTTGCTTGGAGAAATTAGTTGTTTGCTTGGAGGAACTATTCTTTGCTTGGAGAAATTAGTTGTTTGCTTGGAGGAACTATTCTTTGCTTGGAGAAATTAGTTGTTTGCTTGGAGGAACTATTCTTTGCTTGGGCAGATAGGTTATTTGCTTGGAGGAACTATTCTTTGCTTGGAGAAATTAGTTGTTTGCTTGGAGGAACTATTCTTTGCTTGGAGAAATTAGTTGTTTGCTTGGAGGAACTATTCTTTGCTTGGGGAGATAGGTTATTTGCTTGGAGGAACTATTCTTTGCTTGGAGAAATTAGTTGGTTGCTTGGAGGAACTATTCTTTGCTTGGAGAAATTAGTTGTTTGCTTGGAGGAACTATTCTTTGCTTGGAGAAATTAGTTATTTGCTTGGACGAACTATTCTTTGCTTGGAGAAATTAGTTATTTGCTTGGAGGAACTATTCTTTGCTTGGAGAAATTAGTTGGTTGCTTGGAGGAACTATTCTTTGCTTGGAGAAATTAGTTGTTTGCTTGGAGGAACTATTCTTTGCTTGGAGAAATTAGTTGTTTGCTTGGAGGAACTATTCTTTGCTTGGAGAAATTAGTTATTTGCTTGGACGAACTATTCTTTGCTTGGAGAAATTAGTTATTTGCTTGGAGGAACTATTCTTTGCTTGGAGAAATTTGTTGTTTGCTTGGAGGAACTATTCTTTGCTTGGAGAAATTAGTTGTTTGCTTGGAGGAACTATTCTTTGCTTGGGCAGATAGGTTATTTGCTTGGAGGAACTATTCTTTGCTTGGAAAAATTAGTTGTTTGCTTGGAGGAACTATTCTTTGCTCGGAGAAATTAGTTGTTTGCTTGGAGGAACTATTCTTTGCTTGGAGAAATTAGTTGTTTGCTTGGAGGAACTATTCTTTGCTTGGAGAAATTAGTTGTTTGCTTGGAGGAACTATTCTTTGCTTGGGCAGATAGGTTATTTGCTTGGAGGAACTATTCTTTGCTTGGAGAAATTAGTTGTTTGCTTGGAGGAACTATTCTTTGCTTGGAGAAATTAGTTGTTTGCTTGGAGGAACTATTCTTTGCTTGGGCAGATAGGTTATTTGCTTGGAGGAACTATTCTTTGCTTGGAAAAATTAGTTATTTGCTTGGAGGAACTATTCTTTGCTTGGAGAAATTAGTTGTTTGCTTGGAGGAACTATTCTTTGCTTGGAGAAATTAGTTGTTTGCTTGGAGGAACTATTCTTTGCTTGGAGAAATTAGTTGTTTGCTTGGAGGAACTATTCTTTGCTTGGGCAGATAGGTTATTTGCTTGGAGGAACTATTCTTTGCTTGGAGAAATTAGTTGTTTGCTTGGAGGAACTATTCTTTGCTTGGAGAAATTAGTTGTTTGCTTGGAGGAACTATTCTTTGCTTGGGCAGATAGGTTATTTGCTTGGAGGAACTATTCTTTGCTTGGAAAAATTAGTTGTTTGCTTGGAGGAACTATTCTTTGCTCGGAGAAATTAGTTGTTTGCTTGGAGGAACTATTCTTTGCTTGGGCAGATAGGTTATTTGCTTGGAGGAACTATTCTTTGCTTGGAGAAATTAGTTGTTTGCTTGGAGGAACTATTCTTTGCTTGGAGAAATTAGTTGTTTGCTTGGAGGAACTATTCTTTGCTTGGAGAAATTAGTTGTTTGCTTGGAGGAACTATTCTTTGCTTGGGCAGATAGGTTATTTGCTTGGAGGAACTATTCTTTGCTTGGGCAGATAGGTTATTTGTTTGGAGGAACTATTCTTTGCTTGGAGAAATTAGTTGTTTGCTTGGAGGAACTATTCTTTGCTTGGAGAAATTAGTTGTTTGCTTGGAGGAACTATTCTTTGCTTGGAGAAATTAGTTGTTTGCTTCGATGAACTATTCTTTGCTTGGGCAGATAGGTTATTTGCTTGGAGGAACTATTCTTTGCTTGGAGAAATTAGTTGTTTGCTTGGAGGAACTATTCTTTGCTTGGAGAAATTAGTTGTTTGCTTGGAGGAACTATTCTTTGCTTGGGCAGATAGGTTATTTGCTTGGAGGAACTATTCTTTGCTTGGGCAGATAGGTTATTTGCTTGGAGGAACTATTCTTTGCTTGGAGAAATTAGTTGTTTGCTTGGAGGAACTATTCTTTGCTTGGAGAAATTAGTTGTTTGCTTGGAGGAACTATTCTTTGCTTGGAGAAATTAGTTGTTTGCTTGGAGGAACTATTCTTTGCTTGGGCAGATAGGTTATTTGCTTGGAGGAACTATTCTTTGCTTGGAGAAATTAGTTGGTTGCTTGGAGGAACTATTCTTTGCTTGGAGAAATTAGTTGTTTGCTTGGAGGAACTATTCTTTGCTTGGAGAAATTAGTTATTTGCTTGGAGGAACTATTCTTTGCTTGGAGAAATTAGTTATTTGCTTGGAGGAACTATTCTTTGCTTGGAGAAATTAGTTGTTTGCTTGGAGGAACTATTCTTTGCTTGGAGAAATTAGTTGTTTGCTTGGAGGAACTATTCTTTGCTTGGGCAGATAGGTTATTTGCTTGGAGGAACTATTCTTTGCTTGGGCAGATAGGTTATTTGTTTGGAGGAACTATTCTTTGCTTGGAGAAATTAGTTGTTTGCTTGGAGGAACTATTCTTTGCTTGGAGAAATTAGTTGTTTGCTTGGAGGAACTATTCTTTGCTTGGAGAAATTAGTTGTTTGCTTCGAGGAACTATTCTTTGCTTGGGCAGATAGGTTATTTGCTTGGAGGAACTATTCTTTGCTTGGAGAAATTAGTTGTTTGCTTGGAGGAACTATTCTTTGCTTGGAGAAATTAGTTGTTTGCTTGGAGGAACTATTCTTTGCTTGGGCAGATAGGTTATTTGCTTGGAGGAACTATTCTTTGCTTGGAGAAATTAGTTGTTTGCTTGGAGGAACTATTCTTTGCTTGGAGAAATTAGTTGTTTGCTTGGAGGAACTATTCTTTGCTTGGAGAAATTAGTTGTTTGCTTGGAGGAACTATTCTTTGCTTGGGCAGATAGGTTATTTGCTTGGAGGAACTATTCTTTGCTTGGAGAAATTAGTTGGTTGCTTGGAGGAACTATTCTTTGCTTGGAGAAATTAGTTGTTTGCTTGGAGGAACTATTCTTTGCTTGGAGAAATTAGTTATTTGCTTGGAGGAACTATTCTTTGCTTGGAGAAATTAGTTATTTGCTTGGAGGAACTATTCTTTGCTTGGAGAAATTAGTTGGTTGCTTGGAGGAACTATTCTTTGCTTGGAGAAATTAGTTATTTGCTTGGAGGAACTATTCTTTGCTTGGAGAAATTAGTTGTTTGCTTGGAGGAACTATTCTTTGCTTGGAGAAATTAGTTGTTTGCTTGGAGGAACTATTCTTTGCTTGGAGAAATTAGTTGTTTGCTTGGAGGAACTATTCTTTGCTTGGAGAAATTAGTTGTTTGCTTGGAGGAACTATTCTTTGCTTGGAGAAATTAGTTGTTTGCTTGGAGGAACTATTCTTTGCTTGGAGAAATTAGTTGTTTGCTTGGAGGAACCATTCTTTGCTTGGAGAAATTAGTTGTTTGCTTGGAGGAACTATTCTTTGCTTGGAGAAATTAGTTGTTTGCTTGGAGGAACTATTCTTTGCTTGGAGAAATTAGTTATTTGCTTGGAGGAACTATTCTTTGCTTGGAAAAATTAGTTGTTTGCTTGGAGGAACTATTCTTTGCTCGGAGAAATTAGTTGTTTGCTTGGAGGAACTATTCTTTGCTTGGGCAGATAGGTTATTTGCTTGGAGGAACTATTCTTTGCTTGGAGAAATTAGTTGTTTGCTTGGAGGAACTATTCTTTGCTTGGAGAAATTAGTTGTTTGCTTGGAGGAACTATTCTTTGCTTGGAGAAATTAGTTGTTTGCTTGGAGCAACTATTCTTTGCTTGGGCAGATAGGTTATTTGCTTGGAGGAACTATTCTTTGCTTGGAGAAATTAGTTGTTTGCTTGGAGGAACTATTCTTTGCTTGGAGAAATTAGTTGTTTGCTTGGAGGAACTATTCTTTGCTTGGGCAGATAGGTTATTTGCTTGGAGGAACTATTCTTTGCTTGGAAAAATTAGTTGTTTGCTTGGAGGAACTATTCTTTGCTCGGAGAAATTAGTTGTTTGCTTGGAGGAACTATTCTTTGCTTGGGCAGATAGGTTATTTGCTTGGAGGAACTATTCTTTGCTTGGAGAAATTAGTTGTTTGCTTGGAGGAACTATTCTTTGCTTGGAGAAATTAGTTGTTTGCTTGGAGGAACTATTCTTTGCTTGGAGAAATTAGTTGTTTGCTTGGAGGAACTATTCTTTGCTTGGGCAGATAGGTTATTTGCTTGGAGGAACTATTCTTTGCTTGGAGAAATTAGTTGTTTGCTTGGAGGAACTATTCTTTGCTTGGAGAAATTAGTTGTTTGCTTGGAGGAACTATTCTTTGCTTGGAGAAATTAGTTATTTGCTTGGAGGAACTATTCTTTGCTTGGAGAAATTAGTTGTTTGCTTGGAGGAACTATTCTTTGCTTGGAGAAATTAGTTGTTTGCTTGGAGGAACTATTCTTTGCTTGGGCAGATAGGTTATTTGCTTGGAGGAACTATTCTTTGCTTGGAGAAATTAGTTGGTTGCTTGGAGGAACTATTCTTTGCTTGGAGAAATTAGTTGTTTGCTTGGAGGAACTATTCTTTGCTTGGAGAAATTAGTTATTTGCTTGGAGGAACTATTCTTTGCTTGGAGAAATTAGTTATTTGCTTGGAGGAACTATTCTTTGCTTGGAGAAATTAGTTGGTTGCTTGGAGGAACTATTCTTTGCTTGGAGAAATTAGTTGTTTGCTTGGAGGAACTATTCTTTGCTTGGAGAAATTAGTTGTTTGCTTGGAGGAACTATTCTTTGCTTGGAGAAATTAGTTGTTTGCTTGGAGGAACTATTCTTTGCTTGGAGAAATTAGTTGTTTGCTTGGAGGAACTATTCTTTGCTTGGGCAGATAGGTTATTTGCTTGGAGGAACTATTCTTTGCTTGGAAAAATTAGTTATTTGCTTGGAGGAACTATTCTTTGCTTGGAGAAATTAGTTGTTTGCTTGGAGGAACTATTCTTTGCTTGGAGAAATTAGTTGTTTGCTTGGAGGAACTATTCTTTGCTTGGAGAAATTAGTTGTTTGCTTGGAGGAACTATTCTTTGCTTGGGCAGATAGGTTATTTGCTTGGAGGAACTATTCTTTGCTTGGAGAAATTAGTTGTTTGCTTGGAGGAACTATTCTTTGCTTGGAGAAATTAGTTGTTTGCTTGGAGGAACTATTCTTTGCTTGGGCAGATAGGTTATTTGCTTGGAGGAACTATTCTTTGCTTGGAAAAATTAGTTGTTTGCTTGGAGGAACTATTCTTTGCTCGGAGAAATTAGTTGTTTGCTTGGAGGAACTATTCTTTGCTTGGACAGATAGGTTATTTGCTTGGAGGAACTATTCTTTGCTTGGAGAAATTAGTTGTTTGCTTGGAGGAACTATTCTTTGCTTGGAGAAATTAGTTGTTTGCTTGGAGGAACTATTCTTTGCTTGGAGAAATTAGTTGTTTGCTTGGAGGAACTATTCTTTGCTTGGGCAGATAGGTTATTTGCTTGGAGGAACTATTCTTTGCTTGGGCAGATAGGTTATTTGTTTGGAGGAACTATTCTTTGCTTGGAGAAATTAGTTGTTTGCTTGGAGGAACTATTCTTTGCTTGGAGAAATTAGTTGTTTGCTTGGAGGAACTATTCTTTGCTTGGAGAAATTAGTTGTTTGCTTCGAGGAACTATTCTTTGCTTGGGCAGATAGGTTATTTGCTTGGAGGAACTATTCTTTGCTTGGAGAAATTAGTTGTTTGCTTGGAGGAACTATTCTTTGCTTGGAGAAATTAGTTGTTTGCTTGGAGGAACTATTCTTTGCTTGGGCAGATAGGTTATTTGCTTGGAGGAACTATTCTTTGCTTGGAGAAATTAGTTGTTTGCTTGGAGGAACTATTCTTTGCTTGGAGAAATTAGTTGTTTGCTTGGAGGAACTATTCTTTGCTTGGAGAAATTAGTTGTTTGCTTGGAGGAACTATTCTTTGCTTGGGCAGATAGGTTATTTGCTTGGAGGAACTATTCTTTGCTTGGAGAAATTAGTTGGTTGCTTGGAGGAACTATTCTTTGCTTGGAGAAATTAGTTGTTTGCTTGGAGGAACTATTCTTTGCTTGGAGAAATTAGTTATTTGCTTGGAGGAACTATTCTTTGCTTGGAGAAATTAGTTATTTGCTTGGAGGAACTATTCTTTGCTTGGAGAAATTAGTTGGTTGCTTGGAGGAACTATTCTTTGCTTGGAGAAATTAGTTATTTGCTTGGAGGAACTATTCTTTGCTTGGAGAAATTAGTTGTTTGCTTGGAGGAACTATTCTTTGCTTGGAGAAATTAGTTGTTTGCTTGGAGGAACTATTCTTTGCTTGGAGAAATTAGTTGTTTGCTTGGAGGAACTATTCTTTGCTTGGAGAAATTAGTTGTTTGCTTGGAGGAACTATTCTTTGCTTGGAGAAATTAGTTGTTTGCTTGGAGGAACTATTCTTTGCTTGGAGAAATTAGTTGTTTGCTTGGAGGAACCATTCTTTGCTTGGAGAAATTAGTTGTTTGCTTGGAGGAACTATTCTTTGCTTGGAGAAATTAGTTGTTTGCTTGGAGGAACTATTCTTTGCTTGGAGAAATTAGTTATTTGCTTGGAGGAACTATTCTTTGCTTGGAAAAATTAGTTGTTTGCTGGGAGGAACTATTCTTTGCTCGGAGAAATTAGTTGTTTGCTTGGAGGAACTATTCTTTGCTTGGGCAGATAGGTTATTTGCTTGGAGGAACTATTCTTTGCTTGGAGAAATTAGTTGTTTGCTTGGAGGAACTATTCTTTGCTTGGAGAAATTAGTTGTTTGCTTGGAGGAACTATTCTTTGCTTGGAGAAATTAGTTGTTTGCTTGGAGCAACTATTCTTTGCTTGGGCAGATAGGTTATTTGCTTGGAGGAACTATTCTTTGCTTGGAGAAATTAGTTGTTTGCTTGGAGGAACTATTCTTTGCTTGGAGAAATTAGTTGTTTGCTTGGAGGAACTATTCTTTGCTTGGGCAGATAGGTTATTTGCTTGGAGGAACTATTCTTTGCTTGGAAAAATTAGTTGTTTGCTTGGAGGAACTATTCTTTGCTCGGAGAAATTAGTTGTTTGCTTGGAGGAACTATTCTTTGCTTGGGCAGATAGGTTATTTGCTTGGAGGAACTATTCTTTGCTTGGAGAAATTAGTTGTTTGCTTGGAGGAACTATTCTTTGCTTGGAGAAATTAGTTGTTTGCTTGGAGGAACTATTCTTTGCTTGGAGAAATTAGTTGTTTGCTTGGAGGAACTATTCTTTGCTTGGGCAGATAGGTTATTTGCTTGGAGGAACTATTCTTTGCTTGGAGAAATTAGTTGTTTGCTTGGAGGAACTATTCTTTGCTTGGAGAAATTAGTTGTTTGCTTGGAGGAACTATTCTTTGCTTGGGCAGATAGGTTATTTGCTTGGAGGAACTATTCTTTGCTTGGAGAAATTAGTTGGTTGCTTGGAGGAACTATTCTTTGCTTGGAGAAATTAGTTGTTTGCTTGGAGGAACTATTCTTTGCTTGGAGAAATTAGTTATTTGCTTGGAGGAACTATTCTTTGCTTGGAGAAATTAGTTATTTGCTTGGAGGAACTATTCTTTGCTTGGAGAAATTAGTTGGTTGCTTGGAGGAACTATTCTTTGCTTGGAGAAATTAGTTGTTTGCTTGGAGGAACTATTCTTTGCTTGGAGAAATTAGTTGTTTGCTTGGAGGAACTATTCTTTGCTTGGAGAAATTAGTTGTTTGCTTGGAGGAACTATTCTTTGCTTGGGCAGATAGGTTATTTGCTTGGAGGAACTATTCTTTGCTTGGAGAAATTAGTTGTTTGCTTGGAGGAACTATTCTTTGCTTGGAGAAATTAGTTGTTTGCTTGGAGGAACTATTCTTTGCTTGGGCAGATAGGTTATTTGCTTGGAGGAACTATTCTTTGCTTGGAAAAATTAGTTGTTTGCTTGGAGGAACTATTCTTTGCTCGGAGAAATTAGTTGTTTGCTTGGAGGAACTATTCTTTGCTTGGAGAAATTAGTGGTTTGCTTGGAGGAACTATTCTTTGCTTGGAGAAATTAGTTATTTGCTTGGAGGAACTATTCTTTGCTTGGAAAAATTAGTTGTTTGCTTGGAGGAACTATTCTTTGCTCGGAGAAATTAGTTGTTTGCTTGGAGGAACTATTCTTTGCTTGGGCAGATAGGTTATTTGCTTGGAGGAACTATTCTTTGCTTGGAGAAATTAGTTGTTTGCTTGGAGGAACTATTCTTTGCTTGGAGAAATTAGTTGTTTGCTTGGAGGAACTATTCTTTGCTTGGAGAAATTAGTTGTTTGCTTGGAGCAACTATTCTTTGCTTGGGCAGATAGGTTATTTGCTTGGAGGAACTATTCTTTGCTTGGAGAAATTAGTTGTTTGCTTGGAGGAACTATTCTTTGCTTGGAGAAATTAGTTGTTTGCTTGGAGGAACTATTCTTTGCTTGGGCAGATAGGTTATTTGCTTGGAGGAACTATTCTTTGCTTGGAAAAATTAGTTGTTTGCTTGGAGGAACTATTCTTTGCTCGGAGAAATTAGTTGTTTGCTTGGAGGAACTATTCTTTGCTTGGGCAGATAGGTTATTTGCTTGGAGGAACTATTCTTTGCTTGGAGAAATTAGTTGTTTGCTTGGAGGAACTATTCTTTGCTTGGAGAAATTAGTTGTTTGCTTGGAGGAACTATTCTTTGCTTGGAGAAATTAGTTGTTTGCTTGGAGGAACTATTCTTTGCTTGGGCAGATAGGTTATTTGCTTGGAGGAACTATTCTTTGCTTGGAGAAATTAGTTGTTTGCTTGGAGGAACTATTCTTTGCTTGGAGAAATTAGTTGTTTGCTTGGAGGAACTATTCTTTGCTTGGGCAGATAGGTTATTTGCTTGGAGGAACTATTCTTTGCTTGGAGAAATTAGTTGGTTGCTTGGAGGAACTATTCTTTGCTTGGAGAAATTAGTTGTTTGCTTGGAGGAACTATTCTTTGCTTGGAGAAATTAGTTATTTGCTTGGACGAACTATTCTTTGCTTGGAGAAATTAGTTATTTGCTTGGAGGAACTATTCTTTGCTTGGAGAAATTAGTTGGTTGCTTGGAGGAACTATTCTTTGCTTGGAGAAATTAGTTGTTTGCTTGGAGGAACTATTCTTTGCTTGGAGAAATTAGTTGTTTGCTTGGAGGAACTATTCTTTGCTTGGAGAAATTAGTTATTTGCTTGGACGAACTATTCTTTGCTTGGAGAAATTAGTTATTTGCTTGGAGGAACTATTCTTTGCTTGGAGAAATTAGTTGTTTGCTTGGAGGAACTATTCTTTGCTTGGAGAAATTAGTTGTTTGCTTGGAGGAACTATTCTTTGCTTGGGCAGATAGGTTATTTGCTTGGAGGAACTATTCTTTGCTTGGAAAAATTAGTTGTTTGCTTGGAGGAACTATTCTTTGCTCGGAGAAATTAGTTGTTTGCTTGGAGGAACTATTCTTTGCTTGGAGAAATTAGTTGTTTGCTTGGAGGAACTATTCTTTGCTTGGAGAAATTAGTTGTTTGCTTGGAGGAACTATTCTTTGCTTGGGCAGATAGGTTATTTGCTTGGAGGAACTATTCTTTGCTTGGAGAAATTAGTTGTTTGCTTGGAGGAACTATTCTTTGCTTGGAGAAATTAGTTGTTTGCTTGGAGGAACTATTCTTTGCTTGGGCAGATAGGTTATTTGCTTGGAGGAACTATTCTTTGCTTGGAAAAATTAGTTATTTGCTTGGAGGAACTATTCTTTGCTTGGAGAAATTAGTTGTTTGCTTGGAGGAACTATTCTTTGCTTGGAGAAATTAGTTGTTTGCTTGGAGGAACTATTCTTTGCTTGGAGAAATTAGTTGTTTGCTTGGAGGAACTATTCTTTGCTTGGGCAGATAGGTTATTTGCTTGGAGGAACTATTCTTTGCTTGGAGAAATTAGTTGTTTGCTTGGAGGAACTATTCTTTGCTTGGAGAAATTAGTTGTTTGCTTGGAGGAACTATTCTTTGCTTGGGCAGATAGGTTATTTGCTTGGAGGAACTATTCTTTGCTTGGAAAAATTAGTTGTTTGCTTGGAGGAACTATTCTTTGCTCGGAGAAATTAGTTGTTTGCTTGGAGGAACTATTCTTTGCTTGGGCAGATAGGTTATTTGCTTGGAGGAACTATTCTTTGCTTGGAGAAATTAGTTGTTTGCTTGGAGGAACTATTCTTTGCTTGGAGAAATTAGTTGTTTGCTTGGAGGAACTATTCTTTGCTTGGAGAAATTAGTTGTTTGCTTGGAGGAACTATTCTTTGCTTGGGCAGATAGGTTATTTGCTTGGAGGAACTATTCTTTGCTTGGAGAAATTAGTTGTTTGCTTGGAGGAACTATTCTTTGCTTGGAGAAATTAGTTGTTTGCTTGGAGGAACTATTCTTTGCTTGGGCAGATAGGTTATTTGCTTGGAGGAACTATTCTTTGCTTGGAGAAATTAGTTGGTTGCTTGGAGGAACTATTCTTTGCTTGGAGAAATTAGTTGTTTGCTTGGAGGAACTATTCTTTGCTTGGAGAAATTAGTTATTTGCTTGGACGAACTATTCTTTGCTTGGAGAAATTAGTTATTTGCTTGGACGAACTATTCTTTGCTTGGAGAAATTAGTTATTTGCTTGGAGGAACTATTCTTTGCTTGGAGAAATTAGTTGGTTGCTTGGAGGAACTATTCTTTGCTTGGAGAAATTAGTTGTTTGCTTGGAGGAACTATTCTTTGCTTGGAGAAATTAGTTGTTTGCTTGGAGGAACTATTCTTTGCTTGGAGAAATTAGTTATTTGCTTGGACGAACTATTCTTTGCTTGGAGAAATTAGTTATTTGCTTGGAGGAACTATTCTTTGCTTGGAGAAATTAGTTGGTTGCTTGGAGGAACTATTCTTTGCTTGGAGAAATTAGTTGTTTGCTTGGAGGAACTATTCTTTGCTTGGAGAAATTAGTTGTTTGCTTGGAGGAACTATTCTTTGCTTGGAGAAATTAGTTATTTGCTTGGACGAACTATTCTTTGCTTGGAGAAATTAGTTATTTGCTTGGAGGAACTATTCTTTGCTTGGAGAAATTAGTTGTTTGCTTGGAGGAACTATTCTTTGCTTGGAGAAATTAGTTGTTTGCTTGGAGGAACTATTCTTTGCTTGGGCAGATAGGTTATTTGCTTGGAGGAACTATTCTTTGCTTGGAAAAATTAGTTGTTTGCTTGGAGGAACTATTCTTTGCTCGGAGAAATTAGTTGTTTGCTTGGAGGAACTATTCTTTGCTTGGAGAAATTAGTTGTTTGCTTGGAGGAACTATACTTTGCTTGGAGAAATTAGTTGTTTGCTTGGAGGAACTATTCTTTGCTTGGGCAGATAGGTTATTTGCTTGGAGGAACTATTCTTTGCTTGGAGAAATTAGTTGTTTGCTTGGAGGAACTATTCTTTGCTTGGAGAAATTAGTTGTTTGCTTGGAGGAACTATTCTTTGCTTGGGCAGATAGGTTATTTGCTTGGAGGAACTATTCTTTGCTTGGAAAAATTAGTTATTTGCTTGGAGGAACTATTCTTTGCTTGGAGAAATTAGTTGTTTGCTTGGAGGAACTATTCTTTGCTTGGAGAAATTAGTTGTTTGCTTGGAGGAACTATTCTTTGCTTGGGCAGATAGGTTATTTGCTTGGAGGAACTATTCTTTGCTTGGAAAAATTAGTTGTTTGCTTGGAGGAACTATTCTTTGCTCGGAGAAATTAGTTGTTTGCTTGGAGGAACTATTCTTTGCTTGGAGAAATTAGTTGTTTGTTTGGAGGAACTATTCTTTGCTTGGAGAAATTAGTTGTTTGCTTGGAGGAACTATTCTTTGCTTGGAGAAATTAGTTGTTTGCTTGGAGGAACTATTCTTTGCTTGGAGAAATTAGTTGTTTGCTTGGAGGAACTATTCTTTGCTTGGGCAGATAGGTTATTTGCTTGGAGGAACTATTCTTTGCTTGGAGAAATTAGTTGTTTGCTTGGAGGAACTATTCTTTGCTTGGAGAAATTAGTTGTTTGCTTGGAGGAACTATTCTTTGCTTGGGCAGATAGGTTATTTGCTTGGAGGAACTATTCTTTGCTTGGAGAAATTAGTTGGTTGCTTGGAGGAACTATTCTTTGCTTGGAGAAATTAGTTGTTTGCTTGGAGGAACTATTCTTTGCTTGGAGAAATTAGTTATTTGCTTGGACGAACTATTCTTTGCTTGGAGAAATTAGTTATTTGCTTGGACGAACTATTCTTTGCTTGGAGAAATTAGTTATTTGCTTGGAGGAACTATTCTTTGCTTGGAGAAATTAGTTGGTTGCTTGGAGGAACTATTCTTTGCTTGGAGAAATTAGTTGTTTGCTTGGAGGAACTATTCTTTGCTTGGAGAAATTAGTTGTTTGCTTGGAGGAACTATTCTTTGCTTGGAGAAATTAGTTATTTGCTTGGACGAACTATTCTTTGCTTGGAGAAATTAGTTATTTGCTTGGAGGAACTATTCTTTGCTTGGAGAAATTAGTTGGTTGCTTGGAGGAACTATTCTTTGCTTGGAGAAATTAGTTGTTTGCTTGGAGGAACTATTCTTTGCTTGGAGAAATTAGTTGTTTGCTTGGAGGAACTATTCTTTGCTTGGAGAAATTAGTTATTTGCTTGGACGAACTATTCTTTGCTTGGAGAAATTAGTTATTTGCTTGGAGGAACTATTCTTTGCTTGGAGAAATTAGTTGTTTGCTTGGAGGAACTATTCTTTGCTTGGAGAAATTAGTTGTTTGCTTGGAGGAACTATTCTTTGCTTGGGCAGATAGGTTATTTGCTTGGAGGAACTATTCTTTGCTTGGAAAAATTAGTTGTTTGCTTGGAGGAACTATTCTTTGCTCGGAGAAATTAGTTGTTTGCTTGGAGGAACTATTCTTTGCTTGGAGAAATTAGTTGTTTGCTTGGAGGAACTATACTTTGCTTGGAGAAATTAGTTGTTTGCTTGGAGGAACTATTCTTTGCTTGGGCAGATAGGTTATTTGCTTGGAGGAACTATTCTTTGCTTGGAGAAATTAGTTGTTTGCTTGGAGGAACTATTCTTTGCTTGGAGAAATTAGTTGTTTGCTTGGAGGAACTATTCTTTGCTTGGGCAGATAGGTTATTTGCTTGGAGGAACTATTCTTTGCTTGGAAAAATTAGTTATTTGCTTGGAGGAACTATTCTTTGCTTGGAGAAATTAGTTGTTTGCTTGGAGGAACTATTCTTTGCTTGGAGAAATTAGTTGTTTGCTTGGAGGAACTATTCTTTGCTTGGGCAGATAGGTTATTTGCTTGGAGGAACTATTCTTTGCTTGGAAAAATTAGTTGTTTGCTTGGAGGAACTATTCTTTGCTCGGAGAAATTAGTTGTTTGCTTGGAGGAACTATTCTTTGCTTGGAGAAATTAGTTGTTTGTTTGGAGGAACTATTCTTTGCTTGGAGAAATTAGTTGTTTGCTTGGAGGAACTATTCTTTGCTTGGGCAGATAGGTTATTTGCTTGGAGGAACTATTCTTTGCTTGGAGAAATTAGTTGTTTGCTTGGAGGAACTATTCTTTGCTTGGAGAAATTAGTTGTTTGCTTGGAGGAACTATTCTTTGCTTGGGCAGATAGGTTATTTGCTTGGAGGAACTATTCTTTGCTTGGAAAAATTAGTTATTTGCTTGGAGGAACTATTCTTTGCTTGGAGAAATTAGTTGTTTGCTTGGAGGAACTATTCTTTGCTTGGAGAAATTAGTTGTTTGCTTGGAGGAACTATTCTTTGCTTGGAGAAATTAGTTGTTTGCTTGGAGGAACTATTCTTTGCTTGGGCAGATAGGTTATTTGCTTGGAGGAACTATTCTTTGCTTGGAGAAATTAGTTGTTTGCTTGGAGGAACTATTCTTTGCTTGGAGAAATTAGTTGTTTGCTTGGAGGAACTATTCTTTGCTTGGGCAGATAGGTTATTTGCTTGGAGGAACTATTCTTTGCTTGGAAAAATTAGTTGTTTGCTTGGAGGAACTATTCTTTGCTCGGAGAAATTAGTTGTTTGCTTGGAGGAACTATTCTTTGCTTGGGCAGATAGGTTATTTGCTTGGAGGAACTATTCTTTGCTTGGAGAAATTAGTTGTTTGCTTGGAGGAACTATTCTTTGCTTGGAGAAATTAGTTGTTTGCTTGGAGGAACTATTCTTTGCCTGGAGAAATTAGTTGTTTGCTTGGAGGAACTATTCTTTGCTTGGGCAGATAGGTTATTTGCTTGGAGGAACTATTCTTTGCTTGGAGAAATTAGTTGTTTGCTTGGAGGAACTATTCTTTGCTTGGAGAAATTAGTTGTTTGCTTGGAGGAACTATTCTTTGCTTGGGCAGATAGGTTATTTGCTTGGAGGAACTATTCTTTGCTTGGAGAAATTAGTTGGTTGCTTGGAGGAACTATTCTTTGCTTGGAGAAATTAGTTGTTTGCTTGGAGGAACTATTCTTTGCTTGGAGAAATTAGTTATTTGCTTGGACGAACTATTCTTTGCTTGGAGAAATTAGTTATTTGCTTGGAGGAACTATTCTTTGCTTGGAGAAATTAGTTGGTTGCTTGGAGGAACTATTCTTTGCTTGGGCAGATAGGTTATTTGCTTGGAGGAACTATTCTTTGCTTGGAGAAATTAGTTGGTTGCTTGGAGGAACTATTCTTTGCTTGGAGAAATTAGTTGTTTGCTTGGAGGAACTATTCTTTGCTTGGAGAAATTAGTTATTTGCTTGGACGAACTATTCTTTGCTTGGAGAAATTAGTTATTTGCTTGGAGGAACTATTCTTTGCTTGGAGAAATTAGTTGGTTGCTTGGAGGAACTATTCTTTGCTTGGAGAAATTAGTTGTTTGCTTGGAGGAACTATTCTTTGCTTGGAGAAATTAGTTGTTTGCTTGGAGGAACTATTCTTTGCTTGGAGAAATTAGTTATTTGCTTGGACGAACTATTCTTTGCTTGGAGAAATTAGTTATTTGCTTGGAGGAACTATTCTTTGCTTGGAGAAATTAGTTGTTTGCTTGGAGGAACTATTCTTTGCTTGGAGAAATTAGTTGTTTGCTTGGAGGAACTATTCTTTGCTTGGGCAGATAGGTTATTTGCTTGGAGGAACTATTCTTTGCTTGGAAAAATTAGTTGTTTGCTTGGAGGAACTATTCTTTGCTCGGAGAAATTAGTTGTTTGCTTGGAGGAACTATTCTTTGCTTGGAGAAATTAGTTGTTTGCTTGGAGGAACTATTCTTTGCTTGGAGAAATTAGTTGTTTGCTTGGAGGAACTATTCTTTGCTTGGGCAGATAGGTTATTTGCTTGGAGGAACTATTCTTTGCTTGGAGAAATTAGTTGTTTGCTTGGAGGAACTATTCTTTGCTTGGAGAAATTAGTTGTTTGCTTGGAGGAACTATTCTTTGCTTGGAGAAATTAGTTGTTTGCTTGGAGGAACTATTCTTTGCTTGGAGAAATTAGTTGTTTGCTTGGAGGAACTATTCTTTGCTTGGAGAAATTAGTTGTTTGCTTGGAGGAACTATTCTTTGCTTGGGCAGATAGGTTATTTGCTTGGAGGAACTATTCTTTGCCTGGAGAAATTAGTTGTTTGCTTGGAGGAACTATTCTTTGCTTGGGCAGATAGGTTATTTGCTTGGAGGAACTATTCTTTGCTTGGAGAAATTAGTTGTTTGCTTGGAGGAACTATTCTTTGCTTGGAGAAATTAGTTGTTTGCTTGGAGGAACTATTCTTTGCTTGGGCAGATAGGTTATTTGCTTGGAGGAACTATTCTTTGCTTGGAGAAATTAGTTGGTTGCTTGGAGGAACTATTCTTTGCTTGGAGAAATTAGTTGTTTGCTTGGAGGAACTATTCTTTGCTTGGAGAAATTAGTTATTTGCTTGGACGAACTATTCTTTGCTTGGAGAAATTAGTTATTTGCTTGGAGGAACTATTCTTTGCTTGGAGAAATTAGTTGGTTGCTTGGAGGAACTATTCTTTGCTTGGGCAGATAGGTTATTTGCTTGGAGGAACTATTCTTTGCTTGGAGAAATTAGTTGGTTGCTTGGAGGAACTATTCTTTGCTTGGAGAAATTAGTTGTTTGCTTGGAGGAACTATTCTTTGCTTGGAGAAATTAGTTATTTGCTTGGACGAACTATTCTTTGCTTGGAGAAATTAGTTATTTGCTTGGAGGAACTATTCTTTGCTTGGAGAAATTAGTTGGTTGCTTGGAGGAACTATTCTTTGCTTGGAGAAATTAGTTGTTTGCTTGGAGGAACTATTCTTTGCTTGGAGAAATTAGTTGTTTGCTTGGAGGAACTATTCTTTGCTTGGAGAAATTAGTTATTTGCTTGGACGAACTATTCTTTGCTTGGAGAAATTAGTTATTTGCTTGGAGGAACTATTCTTTGCTTGGAGAAATTAGTTGTTTGCTTGGAGGAACTATTCTTTGCTTGGAGAAATTAGTTGTTTGCTTGGAGGAACTATTCTTTGCTTGGGCAGATAGGTTATTTGCTTGGAGGAACTATTCTTTGCTTGGAAAAATTAGTTGTTTGCTTGGAGGAACTATTCTTTGCTCGGAGAAATTAGTTGTTTGCTTGGAGGAACTATTCTTTGCTTGGAGAAATTAGTTGTTTGCTTGGAGGAACTATTCTTTGCTTGGAGAAATTAGTTGTTTGCTTGGAGGAACTATTCTTTGCTTGGGCAGATAGGTTATTTGCTTGGAGGAACTATTCTTTGCTTGGAGAAATTAGTTGTTTGCTTGGAGGAACTATTCTTTGCTTGGAGAAATTAGTTGTTTGCTTGGAGGAACTATTCTTTGCTTGGGCAGATAGGTTATTTGCTTGGAGGAACTATTCTTTGCTTGGAAAAATTAGTTATTTGCTTGGAGGAACTATTCTTTGCTTGGAGAAATTAGTTGTTTGCTTGGAGGAACTATTCTTTGCTTGGAGAAATTAGTTGTTTGCTTGGAGGAACTATTCTTTGCTTGGAGAAATTAGTTGTTTGCTTGGAGGAACTATTCTTTGCTTGGGCAGATAGGTTATTTGCTTGGAGGAACTATTCTTTGCTTGGAGAAATTAGTTGTTTGCTTGGAGGAACTATTCTTTGCTTGGAGAAATTAGTTGTTTGCTTGGAGGAACTATTCTTTGCTTGGGCAGATAGGTTATTTGCTTGGAGGAACTATTCTTTGCTTGGAAAAATTAGTTGTTTGCTTGGAGGAACTATTCTTTGCTCGGAGAAATTAGTTGTTTGCTTGGAGGAACTATTCTTTGCTTGGGCAGATAGGTTATTTGCTTGGAGGAACTATTCTTTGCTTGGAGAAATTAGTTGTTTGCTTGGAGGAACTATTCTTTGCTTGGAGAAATTAGTTGTTTGCTTGGAGGAACTATTCTTTGCTTGGAGAAATTAGTTGTTTGCTTGGAGGAACTATTCTTTGCTTGGGCAGATAGGTTATTTGCTTGGAGGAACTATTCTTTGCTTGGAGAAATTAGTTGTTTGCTTGGAGGAACTATTCTTTGCTTGGAGAAATTAGTTGTTTGCTTGGAGGAACTATTCTTTGCTTGGGCAGATAGGTTATTTGCTTGGAGGAACTATTCTTTGCTTGGAGAAATTAGTTGGTTGCTTGGAGGAACTATTCTTTGCTTGGAGAAATTAGTTGTTTGCTTGGAGGAACTATTCTTTGCTTGGAGAAATTAGTTGTTTGCTTGGAGGAACTATTCTTTGCTTGGGCAGATAGGTTATTTGCTTGGAGGAACTATTCTTTGCTTGGAAAAATTAGTTATTTGCTTGGAGGAACTATTCTTTGCTTGGAGAAATTAGTTGTTTGCTTGGAGGAACTATTCTTTGCTTGGAGAAATTAGTTGTTTGCTTGGAGGAACTATTCTTTGCTTGGAGAAATTAGTTGTTTGCTTGGAGGAACTATTCTTTGCTTGGGCAGATAGGTTATTTGCTTGGAGGAACTATTCTTTGCTTGGAGAAATTAGTTGTTTGCTTGGAGGAACTATTCTTTGCTTGGAGAAATTAGTTGTTTGCTTGGAGGAACTATTCTTTGCTTGGGCAGATAGGTTATTTGCTTGGAGGAACTATTCTTTGCTTGGAAAAATTAGTTGTTTGCTTGGAGGAACTATTCTTTGCTCGGAGAAATTAGTTGTTTGCTTGGAGGAACTATTCTTTGCTTGGGCAGATAGGTTATTTGCTTGGAGGAACTATTCTTTGCTTGGAGAAATTAGTTGTTTGCTTGGAGGAACTATTCTTTGCTTGGAGAAATTAGTTGTTTGCTTGGAGGAACTATTCTTTGCTTGGAGAAATTAGTTGTTTGCTTGGAGGAACTATTCTTTGCTTGGGCAGATAGGTTATTTGCTTGGAGGAACTATTCTTTGCTTGGAGAAATTAGTTGTTTGCTTGGAGGAACTATTCTTTGCTTGGAGAAATTAGTTGTTTGCTTGGAGGAACTATTCTTTGCTTGGGCAGATAGGTTATTTGCTTGGAGGAACTATTCTTTGCTTGGAGAAATTAGTTGGTTGCTTGGAGGAACTATTCTTTGCTTGGAGAAATTAGTTGTTTGCTTGGAGGAACTATTCTTTGCTTGGAGAAATTAGTTATTTGCTTGGACGAACTATTCTTTGCTTGGAGAAATTAGTTATTTGCTTGGAGGAACTATTCTTTGCTTGGAGAAATTAGTTGGTTGCTTGGAGGAACTATTCTTTGCTTGGGCAGATAGGTTATTTGCTTGGAGGAACTATTCTTTGCTTGGAGAAATTAGTTGGTTGCTTGGAGGAACTATTCTTTGCTTGGAGAAATTAGTTGTTTGCTTGGAGGAACTATTCTTTGCTTGGAGAAATTAGTTATTTGCTTGGACGAACTATTCTTTGCTTGGAGAAATTAGTTATTTGCTTGGAGGAACTATTCTTTGCTTGGAGAAATTAGTTGGTTGCTTGGAGGAACTATTCTTTGCTTGGAGAAATTAGTTGTTTGCTTGGAGGAACTATTCTTTGCTTGGAGAAATTAGTTGTTTGCTTGGAGGAACTATTCTTTGCTTGGAGAAATTAGTTATTTGCTTGGACGAACTATTCTTTGCTTGGAGAAATTAGTTATTTGCTTGGAGGAACTATTCTTTGCTTGGAGAAATTAGTTGTTTGCTTGGAGGAACTATTCTTTGCTTGGAGAAATTAGTTATTTGCTTGGACGAACTATTCTTTGCTTGGAGAAATTAGTTGTTTGCTTGGAGGAACTATTCTTTGCTTGGAGAAATTAGTTATTTGCTTGGACGAACTATTCTTTGCTTGGAGAAATTAGTTATTTGCTTGGAGGAACTATTCTTTGCTTGGAGAAATTAGTTGGTTGCTTGGAGGAACTATTCTTTGCTTGGAGAAATTAGTTGTTTGCTTGGAGGAACTATTCTTTGCTTGGAGAAATTAGTTGTTTGCTTGGAGGAACTATTCTTTGCTTGGAGAAATTAGTTATTTGCTTGGACGAACTATTCTTTGCTTGGAGAAATTAGTTATTTGCTTGGAGGAACTATTCTTTGCTTGGAGAAATTAGTTGTTTGCTTGGAGGAACTATTCTTTGCTTGGGCAGATAGGTTATTTGCTTGGAGGAACTATTCTTTGCTTGGAAAAATTAGTTGTTTGCTTGGAGGAACTATTCTTTGCTCGGAGAAATTAGTTGTTTGCTTGGAGGAACTATTCTTTGCTTGGAGAAATTAGTTGTTTGCTTGGAGGAACTATTCTTTGCTTGGAGAAATTAGTTGTTTGCTTGGAGGAACTATTCTTTGCTTGGGCAGATAGGTTATTTGCTTGGAGGAACTATTCTTTGCTTGGAGAAATTAGTTGTTTGCTTGGAGGAACTATTCTTTGCTTGGAGAAATTAGTTGTTTGCTTGGAGGAACTATTCTTTGCTTGGGCAGATAGGTTATTTGCTTGGAGGAACTATTCTTTGCTTGGAAAAATTAGTTATTTGCTTGGAGGAACTATTCTTTGCTTGGAGAAATTAGTTGTTTGCTTGGAGGAACTATTCTTTGCTTGGAGAAATTAGTTGTTTGCTTGGAGGAACTATTCTTTGCTTGGAGAAATTAGTTGTTTGCTTGGAGGAACTATTCTTTGCTTGGGCAGATAGGTTATTTGCTTGGAGGAACTATTCTTTGCTTGGAGAAATTAGTTGTTTGCTTGGAGGAACTATTCTTTGCTTGGAGAAATTAGTTGTTTGCTTGGAGGAACTATTCTTTGCTTGGGCAGATAGGTTATTTGCTTGGAGGAACTATTCTTTGCTTGGAAAAATTAGTTGTTTGCTTGGAGGAACTATTCTTTGCTCGGAGAAATTAGTTGTTTGCTTGGAGGAACTATTCTTTGCTTGGGCAGATAGGTTATTTGCTTGGAGGAACTATTCTTTGCTTGGAGAAATTAGTTGTTTGCTTGGAGGAACTATTCTTTGCTTGGAGAAATTAGTTGTTTGCTTGGAGGAACTATTCTTTGCTTGGAGAAATTAGTTGTTTGCTTGGAGGAACTATTCTTTGCTTGGGCAGATAGGTTATTTGCTTGGAGGAACTATTCTTTGCTTGGAGAAATTAGTTGTTTGCTTGGAGGAACTATTCTTTGCTTGGAGAAATTAGTTGTTTGCTTGGAGGAACTATTCTTTGCTTGGGCAGATAGGTTATTTGCTTGGAGGAACTATTCTTTGCTTGGAGAAATTAGTTGGTTGCTTGGAGGAACTATTCTTTGCTTGGAGAAATTAGTTGTTTGCTTGGAGGAACTATTCTTTGCTTGGAGAAATTAGTTATTTGCTTGGACGAACTATTCTTTGCTTGGAGAAATTAGTTATTTGCTTGGAGGAACTATTCTTTGCTTGGAGAAATTAGTTGGTTGCTTGGAGGAACTATTCTTTGCTTGGAGAAATTAGTTGTTTGCTTGGAGGAACTATTCTTTGCTTGGAGAAATTAGTTGTTTGCTTGGAGGAACTATTCTTTGCTTGGAGAAATTAGTTGTTTGCTTGGAGGAACTATTCTTTGCTTGGGCAGATAGGTTATTTGCTTGGAGGAACTATTCTTTGCTTGGAGAAATTAGTTGGTTGCTTGGAGGAACTATTCTTTGCTTGGAGAAATTAGTTGTTTGCTTGGAGGAACTATTCTTTGCTTGGAGAAATTAGTTATTTGCTTGGACGAACTATTCTTTGCTTGGAGAAATTAGTTATTTGCTTGGAGGAACTATTCTTTGCTTGGAGAAATTAGTTGGTTGCTTGGAGGAACTATTCTTTGCTTGGAGAAATTAGTTGTTTGCTTGGAGGAACTATTCTTTGCTTGGAGAAATTAGTTGTTTGCTTGGAGGAACTATTCTTTGCTTGGAGAAATTAGTTGTTTGCTTGGAGGAACTATTCTTTGCTTGGGCAGATAGGTTATTTGCTTGGAGGAACTATTCTTTGCTTGGAGAAATTAGTTGTTTGCTTGGAGGAACTATTCTTTGCTTGGAGAAATTAGTTGTTTGCTTGGAGGAACTATTCTTTGCTTGGGCAGATAGGTTATTTGCTTGGAGGAACTATTCTTTGCTTGGAGAAATTTGTTGTTTGCTTGGAGGAACTATTCTTTGCTTGGAGAAATTAGTTGTTTGCTTGGAGGAACTATTCTTTGCTTGGAGAAATTAGTTGTTTGCTTGGAGGAACTATTCTTTGCTTGGGCAGATAGGTTATTTGCTTGGAGGAACTATTCTTTGCTTGGAAAAATTAGTTGTTTGCTTGGAGGAACTATTCTTTGCTCGGAGAAATTAGTTGTTTGCTTGGAGGAACTATTCTTTGCTTGGGCAGATAGGTTATTTGCTTGGAGGAACTATTCTTTGCTTGGAGAAATTAGTTGTTTGCTTGGAGGAACTATTCTTTGCTTGGAGAAATTAGTTGTTTGCTTGGAGGAACTATTCTTTGCTTGGAGAAATTAGTTGTTTGCTTGGAGGAACTATTCTTTGCTTGGGCAGATAGGTTATTTGCTTGGAGGAACTATTCTTTGCTTGGAGAAATTAGTTGTTTGCTTGGAGGAACTATTCTTTGCTTGGAGAAATTAGTTGTTTGCTTGGAGGAACTATTCTTTGCTTGGAGAAATTAGTTGGTTGCTTGGAGGAACTATTCTTTGCTTGGAGAAATTAGTTGTTTGCTTGGAGGAACTATTCTTTGCTTGGAGAAATTAGTTATTTGCTTGGACGAACTATTCTTTGCTTGGAGAAATTAGTTATTTGCTTGGAGGAACTATTCTTTGCTTGGAGAAATTAGTTGGTTGCTTGGAGGAACTATTCTTTGCTTGGAGAAATTAGTTGTTTGCTTGGAGGAACTATTCTTTGCTTGGAGAAATTAGTTGTTTGCTTGGAGGAACTATTCTTTGCTTGGAGAAATTAGTTGTTTGCTTGGAGGAACTATTCTTTGCTTGGGCAGATAGGTTATTTGCTTGGAGGAACTATTCTTTGCTTGGAGAAATTAGTTGTTTGCTTGGAGGAACTATTCTTTGCTTGGAGAAATTAGTTGTTTGCTTGGAGGAACTATTCTTTGCTTGGGCAGATAGGTTATTTGCTTGGAGGAACTATTCTTTGCTTGGAAAAATTAGTTGTTTGCTTGGAGGAACTATTCTTTGCTCGGAGAAATTAGTTGTTTGCTTGGAGGAACTATTCTTTGCTTGGAGAAATTAGTTGTTTGCTTGGAGGAACTATTCTTTGCTTGGAGAAATTAGTTATTTGCTTGGAGGAACTATTCTTTGCTTGGAAAAATTAGTTGTTTGCTTGGAGGAACTATTCTTTGCTCGGAGAAATTAGTTGTTTGCTTGGAGGAACTATTCTTTGCTTGGGCAGATAGGTTATTTGCTTGGAGGAACTATTCTTTGCTTGGAGAAATTAGTTGTTTGCTTGACAGAACTATTCTTTGCTTGGAGAAATTAGTTGTTTGCTTGGAGGAACTATTCTTTGCTTGGAGAAATTAGTTGTTTGCTTGGAGCAACTATTCTTTGCTTGGGCAGATAGGTTATTTGCTTGGAGGAACTATTCTTTGCTTGGAGAAATTAGTTGTTTGCTTGGAGGAACTATTCTTTGCTTGGAGAAATTAGTTGTTTGCTTGGAGGAACTATTCTTTGCTTGGGCAGATAGGTTATTTGCTTGGAGGAACTATTCTTTGCTTGGAAAAATTAGTTGTTTGCTTGGAGGAACTATTCTTTGCTTGGGCAGATAGGTTATTTGCTTGGAGGAACTATTCTTTGCTTGGAGAAATTAGTTGTTTGCTTGGAGGAACTATTCTTTGCTTGGAGAAATTAGTTGTTTGCTTGGAGGAACTATTCTTTGCTTGGAGAAATTAGTTGTTTGCTTGGAGGAACTATTCTTTGCTTGGGCAGATAGGTTATTTGCTTGGAGGAACTATTCTTTGCTTGGAGAAATTAGTTGTTTGCTTGGAGGAACTATTCTTTGCTTGGAGAAATTAGTTGTTTGCTTGGAGGAACTATTCTTTGCTTGGGCAGATAGGTTATTTGCTTGGAGGAACTATTCTTTGCTTGGAGAAATTAGTTGGTTGCTTGGAGGAACTATTCTTTGCTTGGAGAAATTAGTTGTTTGCTTGGAGGAACTATTCTTTGCTTGGAGAAATTAGTTGTTTGCTTGGAGGAACTATTCTTTGCTTGGAGAAATTAGTTGTTTGCTTGGAGGAACTATTCTTTGCTTGGGCAGATAGGTTATTTGCTTGGAGGAACTATTCTTTGCTTGGAGAAATTAGTTGTTTGCTTGGAGGAACTATTCTTTGCTTGGAGAAATTAGTTGTTTGCTTGGAGGAACTATTCTTTGCTTGGGCAGATAGGTTATTTGCTTGGAGGAACTATTCTTTGCTTGGAAAAATTAGTTGTTTGCTTGGAGGAACTATTCTTTGCTCGGAGAAATTAGTTGTTTGCTTGGAGGAACTATTCTTTGCTTGGAGAAATTAGTTGTTTGCTTGGAGGAACTATTCTTTGCTTGGAGAAATTAGTTATTTGCTTGGAGGAACTATTCTTTGCTTGGAAAAATTAGTTGTTTGCTTGGAGGAACTATTCTTTGCTCGGAGAAATTAGTTGTTTGCTTGGAGGAACTATTCTTTGCTTGGGCAGATAGGTTATTTGCTTGGAGGAACTATTCTTTGCTTGGAGAAATTAGTTGTTTGCTTGACAGAACTATTCTTTGCTTGGAGAAATTAGTTGTTTGCTTGGAGGAACTATTCTTTGCTTGGAGAAATTAGTTGTTTGCTTGGAGCAACTATTCTTTGCTTGGGCAGATAGGTTATTTGCTTGGAGGAACTATTCTTTGCTTGGAGAAATTAGTTGTTTGCTTGGAGGAACTATTCTTTGCTTGGAGAAATTAGTTGTTTGCTTGGAGGAACTATTCTTTGCTTGGGCAGATAGGTTATTTGCTTGGAGGAACTATTCTTTGCTTGGAAAAATTAGTTGTTTGCTTGGAGGAACTATTCTTTGCTCGGAGAAATTAGTTGTTTGCTTGGAGGAACTATTCTTTGCTTGGGCAGATAGGTTATTTGCTTGGAGGAACTATTCTTTGCTTGGAGAAATTAGTTGTTTGCTTGGAGGAACTATTCTTTGCTTGGAGAAATTAGTTGTTTGCTTGGAGGAACTATTCTTTGCTTGGAGAAATTAGTTGTTTGCTTGGAGGAACTATTCTTTGCTTGGGCAGATAGGTTATTTGCTTGGAGGAACTATTCTTTGCTTGGAGAAATTAGTTGTTTGCTTGGAGGAACTATTCTTTGCTTGGAGAAATTAGTTGTTTGCTTGGAGAAACTATTCTTTGCTTGGAGAAATTAGTTATTTGCTTGGAGGAACTATTATTTGCTTGGAGAAATTAGTTATTTGCTTGGAGGAACTACTATTTGCTTGGAGAAATTAGTTGTTTGCTTGGAGGAACTATTCTTTGCTTGGAGAAATTAGTTATTTGCTTGGACGAACTATTCTTTGCTTGGAGAAATTAGTTATTTGCTTGGAGGAACTATTCTTTGCTTGGAGAAATTAGTTGGTTGCTTGGAGGAACTATTCTTTGCTTGGAGAAATTAGTTGTTTGCTTGGAGGAACTATTCTTTGCTTGGAGAAATTAGTTGTTTGCTTGGAGGAACTATTCTTTGCTTGGAGAAATTAGTTGTTTGCTTGGAGGAACTATTCTTTGCTTGGGCAGATAGGTTATTTGCTTGGAGGAACTATTCTTTGCTTGGAGAAATTAGTTGGTTGCTTGGAGGAACTATTCTTTGCTTGGAGAAATTAGTTGTTTGCTTGGAGGAACTATTCTTTGCTTGGAGAAATTAGTTGTTTGCTTGGAGGAACTATTCTTTGCTTGGAGAAATTAGTTGTTTGCTTGGAGGAACTATTCTTTGCTTGGAGAAATTAGTTATTTGCTTGGAGGAACTATTCTTTGCTTGGAGAAATTAGTTGTTTGCTTGGAGGAACTATTCTTTGCTTGGAGAAATTAGTTGTTTGCTTGGACGAACTATTCTTTGCTTGGAGAAATTAGTTATTTGCTTGGAGGAACTATTCTTTGCTTGGAGAAATTAGTTGGTTGCTTGGAGGAACTATTCTTTGCTTGGAGAAATTAGTTGTTTGCTTGGAGGAACTATTCTTTGCTTGGAGAAATTAGTTGTTTGCTTGGAGGAACTATTCTTTGCTTGGAGAAATTAGTTGTTTGCTTGGAGGAACTATTCTTTGCTTGGGCAGATAGGTTATTTGCTTGGAGGAACTATTCTTTGCTTGGAGAAATTAGTTGTTTGCTTGGAGGAACTATTCTTTGCTTGGAGAAATTAGTTGTTTGCTTGGAGGAACTATTCTTTGCTTGGGCAGATAGGTTATTTGCTTGGAGGAACTATTCTTTGCTTGGAGAAATTTGTTGTTTGCTTGGAGGAACTATTCTTTGCTTGGAGAAATTAGTTGTTTGCTTGGAGGAACTATTCTTTGCTTGGAAAAATTAGTTGTTTGCTTGGAGGAACTATTCTTTGCTTGGAAAAATTAGTTGTTTGCTTGGAGGAACTATTCTTTGCTTGGGCAGATAGGTTATTTGCTTGGAGGAACTATTCTTTGCTTGGAGAAATTAGTTGTTTGCTTGGAGGAACTATTCTTTGCTTGGAGAAATTAGTTGTTTGCTTGGAGGAACTATTCTTTGCTTGGAGAAATTAGTTGTTTGCTTGGAGGAACTATTCTTTGCTTGGGCAGATAGGTTATTTGCTTGGAGGAACTATTCTTTGCTTGGAGAAATTAGTTGTTTGCTTGGAGGAACTATTCTTTGCTTGGAGAAATTAGTTGTTTGCTTGGAGGAACTATTCTTTGCTTGGGCAGATAGGTTATTTGCTTGGAGGAACTATTCTTTGCTTGGAGAAATTAGTTGGTTGCTTGGAGGAACTATTCTTTGCTTGGAGAAATTAGTTGTTTGCTTGGAGGAACTATTCTTTGCTTGGAGAAATTAGTTGTTTGCTTGGAGGAACTATTCTTTGCTTGGAGAAATTAGTTGTTTGCTTGGAGGAACTATTCTTTGCTTGGGCAGATAGGTTATTTGCTTGGAGGAACTATTCTTTGCTTGGAGAAATTAGTTGTTTGCTTGGAGGAACTATTCTTTGCTTGGAGAAATTAGTTGTTTGCTTGGAGGAACTATTCTTTGCTTGGGCAGATAGGTTATTTGCTTGGAGGAACTATTCTTTGCTTGGAAAAATTAGTTGTTTGCTTGGAGGAACTATTCTTTGCTCGGAGAAATTAGTTGTTTGCTTGGAGGAACTATTCTTTGCTTGGAGAAATTAGTTGTTTGCTTGGAGGAACTATTCTTTGCTTGGAGAAATTAGTTATTTGCTTGGAGGAACTATTCTTTGCTTGGAAAAATTAGTTGTTTGCTTGGAGGAACTATTCTTTGCTCGGAGAAATTAGTTGTTTGCTTGGAGGAACTATTCTTTGCTTGGGCAGATAGGTTATTTGCTTGGAGGAACTATTCTTTGCTTGGAGAAATTAGTTGTTTGCTTGACAGAACTATTCTTTGCTTGGAGAAATTAGTTGTTTGCTTGGAGGAACTATTCTTTGCTTGGAGAAATTAGTTGTTTGCTTGGAGCAACTATTCTTTGCTTGGGCAGATAGGTTATTTGCTTGGAGGAACTATTCTTTGCTTGGAGAAATTAGTTGTTTGCTTGGAGGAACTATTCTTTGCTTGGAGAAATTAGTTGTTTGCTTGGAGGAACTATTCTTTGCTTGGGCAGATAGGTTATTTGCTTGGAGGAACTATTCTTTGCTTGGAAAAATTAGTTGTTTGCTTGGAGGAACTATTCTTTGCTCGGAGAAATTAGTTGTTTGCTTGGAGGAACTATTCTTTGCTTGGGCAGATAGGTTATTTGCTTGGAGGAACTATTCTTTGCTTGGAGAAATTAGTTGTTTGCTTGGAGGAACTATTCTTTGCTTGGAGAAATTAGTTGTTTGCTTGGAGGAACTATTCTTTGCTTGGAGAAATTAGTTGTTTGCTTGGAGGAACTATTCTTTGCTTGGGCAGATAGGTTATTTGCTTGGAGGAACTATTCTTTGCTTGGAGAAATTAGTTGTTTGCTTGGAGGAACTATTCTTTGCTTGGAGAAATTAGTTGTTTGCTTGGAGGAACTATTCTTTGCTTGGGCAGATAGGTTATTTGCTTGGAGGAACTATTCTTTGCTTGGAGAAATTAGTTGGTTGCTTGGAGGAACTATTCTTTGCTTGGAGAAATTAGTTGTTTGCTTGGAGGAACTATTCTTTGCTTGGAGAAATTAGTTATTTGCTTGGACGAACTATTCTTTGCTTGGAGAAATTAGTTATTTGCTTGGAGGAACTATTCTTTGCTTGGAGAAATTAGTTGGTTGCTTGGAGGAACTATTCTTTGCTTGGAGAAATTAGTTGTTTGCTTGGAGGAACTATTCTTTGCTTGGAGAAATTAGTTGTTTGCTTGGAGGAACTATTCTTTGCTTGGAGAAATTAGTTGTTTGCTTGGAGGAACTATTCTTTGCTTGGGCAGATAGGTTATTTGCTTGGAGGAACTATTCTTTGCTTGGAGAAATTAGTTGGTTGCTTGGAGGAACTATTCTTTGCTTGGAGAAATTAGTTGTTTGCTTGGAGGAACTATTCTTTGCTTGGAGAAATTAGTTATTTGCTTGGACGAACTATTCTTTGCTTGGAGAAATTAGTTATTTGCTTGGAGGAACTATTCTTTGCTTGGAGAAATTAGTTGGTTGCTTGGAGGAACTATTCTTTGCTTGGAGAAATTAGTTGTTTGCTTGGAGGAACTATTCTTTGCTTGGAGAAATTAGTTGTTTGCTTGGAGGAACTATTCTTTGCTTGGAGAAATTAGTTGTTTGCTTGGAGGAACTATTCTTTGCTTGGGCAGATAGGTTATTTGCTTGGAGGAACTATTCTTTGCTTGGAGAAATTAGTTGTTTGCTTGGAGGAACTATTCTTTGCTTGGAGAAATTAGTTGTTTGCTTGGAGGAACTATTCTTTGCTTGGGCAGATAGGTTATTTGCTTGGAGGAACTATTCTTTGCTTGGAGAAATTTGTTGTTTGCTTGGAGGAACTATTCTTTGCTTGGAGAAATTAGTTGTTTGCTTGGAGGAACTATTCTTTGCTTGGAGAAATTAGTTGTTTGCTTGGAGGAACTATTCTTTGCTTGGGCAGATAGGTTATTTGCTTGGAGGAACTATTCTTTGCTTGGAAAAATTAGTTGTTTGCTTGGAGGAACTATTCTTTGCTCGGAGAAATTAGTTGTTTGCTTGGAGGAACTATTCTTTGCTTGGGCAGATAGGTTATTTGCTTGGAGGAACTATTCTTTGCTTGGAGAAATTAGTTGTTTGCTTGGAGGAACTATTCTTTGCTTGGAGAAATTAGTTGTTTGCTTGGAGGAACTATTCTTTGCTTGGAGAAATTAGTTGTTTGCTTGGAGGAACTATTCTTTGCTTGGGCAGATAGGTTATTTGCTTGGAGGAACTATTCTTTGCTTGGAGAAATTAGTTGTTTGCTTGGAGGAACTATTCTTTGCTTGGAGAAATTAGTTGTTTGCTTGGAGGAACTATTCTTTGCTTGGGCAGATAGGTTATTTGCTTGGAGGAACTATTCTTTGCTTGGAGAAATTAGTTGGTTGCTTGGAGGAACTATTCTTTGCTTGGAGAAATTAGTTGTTTGCTTGGAGGAACTATTCTTTGCTTGGAGAAATTAGTTATTTGCTTGGACGAACTATTCTTTGCTTGGAGAAATTAGTTATTTGCTTGGAGGAACTATTCTTTGCTTGGAGAAATTAGTTGGTTGCTTGGAGGAACTATTCTTTGCTTGGAGAAATTAGTTGTTTGCTTGGAGGAACTATTCTTTGCTTGGAGAAATTAGTTGTTTGCTTGGAGGAACTATTCTTTGCTTGGAGAAATTAGTTGTTTGCTTGGAGGAACTATTCTTTGCTTGGAGAAATTAGTTGTTTGCTTGGAGGAACTATTCTTTGCTTGGAGAAATTAGTTGTTTGCTTGGAGGAACTATTCTTTGCTTGGGCAGATAGGTTATTTGCTTGGAGGAACTATTCTTTGCTTGGAAAAATTAGTTGTTTGCTTGGAGGAACTATTCTTTGCTCGGAGAAATTAGTTGTTTGCTTGGAGGAACTATTCTTTGCTTGGAGAAATTAGTTGTTTGCTTGGAGGAACTATTCTTTGCTTGGAGAAATTAGTTATTTGCTTGGAGGAACTATTCTTTGCTTGGAAAAATTAGTTGTTTGCTTGGAGGAACTATTCTTTGCTCGGAGAAATTAGTTGTTTGCTTGGAGGAACTATTCTTTGCTTGGGCAGATAGGTTATTTGCTTGGAGGAACTATTCTTTGCTTGGAGAAATTAGTTGTTTGCTTGACAGAACTATTCTTTGCTTGGAGAAATTAGTTGTTTGCTTGGAGGAACTATTCTTTGCTTGGAGAAATTAGTTGTTGGCTTGGAGCAACTATTCTTTGCTTGGGCAGATAGGTTATTTGCTTGGAGGAACTATTCTTTGCTTGGAGAAATTAGTTGTTTGCTTGGAGGAACTATTCTTTGCTTGGAGAAATTAGTTGTTTGCTTGGAGGAACTATTCTTTGCTTGGGCAGATAGGTTATTTGCTTGGAGGAACTATTCTTTGCTTGGAAAAATTAGTTGTTTGCTTGGAGGAACTATTCTTTGCTCGGAGAAATTAGTTGTTTGCTTGGAGGAACTATTCTTTGCTTGGGCAGATAGGGAATTTGCTTGGAGGAACTATTCTTTGCTTGGAGAAATTAGTTGTTTGCTTGGAGGAACTATTCTTTGCTTGGAGAAATTAGTTGTTTGCTTGGAGGAACTATTCTTTGCTTGGAGAAATTAGTTGTTTGCTTGGAGGAACTATTCTTTGCTTGGGCAGATAGGTTATTTGCTTGGAGGAACTATTCTTTGCTTGGAGAAATTAGTTGTTTGCTTGGAGGAACTATTCTTTGCTTGGAGAAATTAGTTGTTTGCTTGGAGGAACTATTCTTTGCTTGGGCAGATAGGTTATTTGCTTGGAGGAACTATTCTTTGCTTGGAGAAATTAGTTGGTTGCTTGGAGGAACTATTCTTTGCTTGGAGAAATTAGTTGGTTGCTTGGAGGAACTATTCTTTGCTTGGAGAAATTAGTTGTTTGCTTGGAGGAACTATTCTTTGCTTGGAGAAATTAGTTATTTGCTTGGACGAACTATTCTTTGCTTGGAGAAATTAGTTATTTGCTTGGAGGAACTATTCTTTGCTTGGAGAAATTAGTTGGTTGCTTGGAGGAACTATTCTTTGCTTGGAGAAATTAGTTGTTTGCTTGGAGGAACTATTCTTTGCTTGGAGAAATTAGTTGTTTGCTTGGAGGAACTATTCTTTGCTTGGAGAAATTAGTTATTTGCTTGGACGAACTATTCTTTGCTTGGAGAAATTAGTTATTTGCTTGGAGGAACTATTCTTTGCTTGGAGAAATTAGTTGTTTGCTTGGAGGAACTATTCTTTGCTTGGAGAAATTAGTTGTTTGCTTGGAGGAACTATTCTTTGCTTGGGCAGATAGGTTATTTGCTTGGAGGAACTATTCTTTGCTTGGAAAAATTAGTTGTTTGCTTGGAGGAACTATTCTTTGCTCGGAGAAATTAGTTGTTTGCTTGGAGGAACTATTCTTTGCTTGGAGAAATTAGTTGTTTGCTTGGAGGAACTATTCTTTGCTTGGAGAAATTAGTTGTTTGCTTGGAGGAACTATTATTTGCTTGGGCAGATAGGTTATTTGCTTGGAGGAACTATTCTTTGCTTGGAGAAATTAGTTGTTTGCTTGGAGGAACTATTCTTTGCTTGGAGAAATTAGTTGTTTGCTTGGAGGAACTATTCTTTGCTTGGGCAGATAGGTTATTTGCTTGGAGGAACTATTCTTTGCTTGGAAAAATTAGTTATTTGCTTGGAGGAACTATTCTTTGCTTGGAGAAATTAGTTGTTTGCTTGGAGGAACTATTCTTTGCTTGGAGAAATTAGTTGTTTGCTTGGAGGAACTATTCTTTGCTTGGAGAAATTAGTTGTTTGCTTGGAGGAACTATTCTTTGCTTGGGCAGATAGGTTATTTGCTTGGAGAAATTAGTTGTTTGCTTGGAGGAACTATTCTTTGCTTGGAGAAATTAGTTGTTTGCTTGGAGGAACTATTCTTTGCTTGGGCAGATAGGTTATTTGCTTGGAGGAACTATTCTTTGCTTGGAAAAATTAGTTGTTTGCTTGGAGGAACTATTCTTTGCTCGGAGAAATTAGTTGTTCGCTTGGAGGAACTATTCTTTGCTTGGGCAGATAGGTTATTTGCTTGGAGGAACTATTCTTTGCTTGGAGAAATTAGTTGTTTGCTTGGAGGAACTATTCTTTGCTTGGAGAAATTAGTTGTTTGCTTGGAGGAACTATTCTTTGCTTGGAGAAATTAGTTGTTTGCTTGGAGGAACTATTCTTTGCTTGGGCAGATAGGTTATTTGCTTGGAGGAACTATTCTTTGCTTGGAGAAATTAGTTGTTTGCTTGGAGGAACTATTCTTTGCTTGGAGAAATTAGTTGTTTGCTTGGAGGAACTATTCTTTGCTTGGGCAGATAGGTTATTTGCTTGGAGGAACTATTCTTTGCTTGGAGAAATTAGTTGGTTGCTTGGAGGAACTATTCTTTGCTTGGAGAAATTAGTTGTTTGCTTGGAGGAACTATTCTTTGCTTGGAGAAATTAGTTATTTGCTTGGACGAACTATTCTTTGCTTGGAGAAATTAGTTATTTGCTTGGAGGAACTATTCTTTGCTTGGAGAAATTAGTTGGTTGCTTGGAGGAACTATTCTTTGCTTGGAGAAATTAGTTGTTTGCTTGGAGGAACTATTCTTTGCTTGGAGAAATTAGTTGTTTGCTTGGAGGAACTATTCTTTGCTTGGAGAAATTAGTTGTTTGCTTGGAGGAACTATTCTTTGCTTGGAGAAATTAGTTATTTGCTTGGAGGAACTATTCTTTGCTTGGAGAAATTAGTTGTTTGCTTGGAGGAACTATTCTTTGCTTGGAGAAATTAGTTGTTTGCTTGGAGGAACTATTCTTTGCTTGGGCAGATAGGTTATTTGCTTGGAGGAACTATTCTTTGCTTGGAGAAATTAGTTGTTTGCTTGGAGGAACTATTCTTTGCTTGGAGAAATTAGTTGTTTGCTTGGAGGAACTATTCTTTGCTTGGAGAAATTAGTTGTTTGCTTGGAGGAACTATTCTTTGCTTGGGCAGATAGGTTATTTGCTTGGAGGAACTATTCTTTGCTTGGAGAAATTAGTTGGTTGCTTGGAGGAACTATTCTTTGCTTGGAGAAATTAGTTGTTTGCTTGGAGGAACTATTCTTTGCTTGGAGAAATTAGTTATTTGCTTGGAGGAACTATTCTTTGCTTGGAGAAATTAGTTATTTGCTTGGAGGAACTATTCTTTGCTTGGAGAAATTAGTTGGTTGCTTGGAGGAACTATTCTTTGCTTGGAGAAATTAGTTATTTGCTTGGAGGAACTATTCTTTGCTTGGAGAAATTAGTTGTTTGCTTGGAGGAACTATTCTTTGCTTGGAGAAATTAGTTGGTTGCTTGGAGGAACTATTCTTTGCTTGGAGAAATTAGTTGGTTGCTTGGAGGAACTATTCTTTGCTTGGAGAAATTAGTTGTTTGCTTGGAGGAACTATTCTTTGCTTGGAGAAATTAGTTATTTGCTTGGACGAACTATTCTTTGCTTGGAGAAATTAGTTATTTGCTTGGAGGAACTATTCTTTGCTTGGAGAAATTAGTTGGTTGCTTGGAGGAACTATTCTTTGCTTGGAGAAATTAGTTGTTTGCTTGGAGGAACTATTCTTTGCTTGGAGAAATTAGTTGTTTGCTTGGAGGAACTATTCTTTGCTTGGAGAAATTAGTTGTTTGCTTGGAGGAACTATTCTTTGCTTGGGCAGATAGGTTATTTGCTTGGAGGAACTATTCTTTGCTTGGAGAAATTAGTTGTTTGCTTGGAGGAACTATTCTTTGCTTGGAGAAATTAGTTGTTTGCTTGGAGGAACTATTCTTTGCTTGGGCAGATAGGTTATTTGCTTGGAGGAACTATTCTTTGCTTGGAAAAATTAGTTGTTTGCTTGGAGGAACTATTCTTTGCTCGGAGAAATTAGTTGTTTGCTTGGAGGAACTATTCTTTGCTTGGAGAAATTAGTTGTTTGCTTGGAGGAACTATTCTTTGCTTGGAGAAATTAGTTATTTGCTTGGAGGAACTATTCTTTGCTTGGAAAAATTAGTTGTTTGCTTGGAGGAACTATTCTTTGCTCGGAGAAATTAGTTGTTTGCTTGGAGGAACTATTCTTTGCTTGGGCAGATAGGTTATTTGCTTGGAGGAACTATTCTTTGCTTGGAGAAATTAGTTGTTTGCTTGACAGAACTATTCTTTGCTTGGAGAAATTAGTTGTTTGCTTGGAGGAACTATTCTTTGCTTGGAGAAATTAGTTGTTTGCTTGGAGCAACTATTCTTTGCTTGGGCAGATAGGTTATTTGCTTGGAGGAACTATTCTTTGCTTGGAGAAATTAGTTGTTTGCTTGGAGGAACTATTCTTTGCTTGGAGAAATTAGTTGTTTGCTTGGAGGAACTATTCTTTGCTTGGGCAGATAGGTTATTTGCTTGGAGGAACTATTCTTTGCTTGGAAAAATTAGTTGTTTGCTTGGAGGAACTATTCTTTGCTCGGAGAAATTAGTTGTTTGCTTGGAGGAACTATTCTTTGCTTGGGCAGATAGGTTATTTGCTTGGAGGAACTATTCTTTGCTTGGAGAAATTAGTTGTTTGCTTTGAGGAACTATTCTTTGCTTGGAGAAATTAGTTGTTTGCTTGGAGGAACTATTCTTTGCTTGGAGAAATTAGTTGTTTGCTTGGAGGAACTATTCTTTGCTTGGGCAGATAGGTTATTTGCTTGGAGGAACTATTCTTTGCTTGGAGAAATTAGTTGTTTGCTTGGAGGAACTATTCTTTGCTTGGAGAAATTAGTTGTTTGCTTGGAGGAACTATTCTTTGCTTGGGCAGATAGGTTATTTGCTTGGAGGAACTATTCTTTGCTTGGAGAAATTAGTTGGTTGCTTGGAGGAACTATTCTTTGCTTGGAGAAATTAGTTGTTTGCTTGGAGGAACTATTCTTTGCTTGGAGAAATTAGTTATTTGCTTGGACGAACTATTCTTTGCTTGGAGAAATTAGTTATTTGCTTGGAGGAACTATTCTTTGCTTGGAGAAATTAGTTGGTTGCTTGGAGGAACTATTCTTTGCTTGGAGAAATTAGTTGTTTGCTTGGAGGAACTATTCTTTGCTTGGAGAAATTAGTTGTTTGCTTGGAGGAACTATTCTTTGCTTGGAGAAATTAGTTATTTGCTTGGACGAACTATTCTTTGCTTGGAGAAATTAGTTATTTGCTTGGAGGAACTATTCTTTGCTTGGAGAAATTAGTTGTTTGCTTGGAGGAACTATTCTTTGCTTGGAGAAATTAGTTGTTTGCTTGGAGGAACTATTCTTTGCTTGGGCAGATAGGTTATTTGCTTGGAGGAACTATTCTTTGCTTGGAAAAATTAGTTGTTTGCTTGGAGGAACTATTCTTTGCTCGGAGAAATTAGTTGTTTGCTTGGAGGAACTATTCTTTGCTTGGAGAAATTAGTTGTTTGCTTGGAGGAACTATTCTTTGCTTGGAGAAATTAGTTGTTTGCTTGGAGGAACTATTCTTTGCTTGGAAAAATTAGTTGTTTGCTTGGAGGAACTATTCTTTGCTCGGAGAAATTAGTTGTTTGCTTGGAGGAACTATTCTTTGCTTGGGCAGATAGGTTATTTGCTTGGAGGAACTATTCTTTGCTTGGAGAAATTAGTTGTTTGCTTGGAGGAACTATTCTTTGCTTGGAGAAATTAGTTGTTTGCTTGGAGGAACTATTCTTTGCTTGGAGAAATTAGTTGTTTGCTTGGAGGAACTATTCTTTGCTTGGGCAGATAGGTTATTTGCTTGGAGGAACTATTCTTTGCTTGGAGAAATTAGTTGTTTGCTTGGAGGAACTATTCTTTGCTTGGAGAAATTAGTTGTTTGCTTGGAGGAACTATTCTTTGCTTGGGCAGATAGGTTATTTGCTTGGAGGAACTATTCTTTGCTTGGAAAAATTAGTTATTTGCTTGGAGGAACTATTCTTTGCTTGGAGAAATTAGTTGTTTGCTTGGAGGAACTATTCTTTGCTTGGAGAAATTAGTTGTTTGCTTGGAGGAACTATTCTTTGCTTGGAGAAATTAGTTGTTTGCTTGGAGGAACTATTCTTTGCTTGGGCAGATAGGTTATTTGCTTGGAGGAACTATTCTTTGCTTGGAGAAATTAGTTGTTTGCTTGGAGGAACTATTCTTTGCTTGGAGAAATTAGTTGTTTGCTTGGAGGAACTATTCTTTGCTTGGGCAGATAGGTTATTTGCTTGGAGGAACTATTCTTTGCTTGGAAAAATTAGTTGTTTGCTTGGAGGAACTATTCTTTGCTCGGAGAAATTAGTTGTTTGCTTGGAGGAACTATTCTTTGCTTGGGCAGATAGGTTATTTGCTTGGAGGAACTATTCTTTGCTTGGAGAAATTAGTTGTTTGCTTGGAGGAACTATTCTTTGCTTGGAGAAATTAGTTGTTTGCTTGGAGGAACTATTCTTTGCTTGGAGAAATTAGTTGTTTGCTTGGAGGAACTATTCTTTGCTTGGGCAGATAGGTTATTTGCTTGGAGGAACTATTCTTTGCTTGGAGAAATTAGTTGTTTGCTTGGAGGAACTATTCTTTGCTTGGAGAAATTAGTTGTTTGCTTGGAGGAACTATTCTTTGCTTGGGCAGATAGGTTATTTGCTTGGAGGAACTATTCTTTGCTTGGAGAAATTAGTTGGTTGCTTGGAGGAACTATTCTTTGCTTGGAGAAATTAGTTGTTTGCTTGGAGGAACTATTCTTTGCTTGGAGAAATTAGTTATTTGCTTGGACGAACTATTCTTTGCTTGGAGAAATTAGTTATTTGCTTGGAGGAACTATTCTTTGCTTGGAGAAATTAGTTGGTTGCTTGGAGGAACTATTCTTTGCTTGGAGAAATTAGTTGTTTGCTTGGAGGAACTATTCTTTGCTTGGAGAAATTAGTTGTTTGCTTGGAGGAACTATTCTTTGCTTGGAGAAATTAGTTGTTTGCTTGGAGGAACTATTCTTTGCTTGGGCAGATAGGTTATTTGCTTGGAGGAACTATTCTTTGCTTGGAGAAATTAGTTGTTTGCTTGGAGGAACTATTCTTTGCTTGGAGAAATTAGTTGTTTGCTTGGAGGAACTATTCTTTGCTTGGGCAGATAGGTTATTTGCTTGGAGGAACTATTCTTTGCTTGGAGAAATTAGTTGTTTGCTTGGAGGAACTATTCTTTGCTTGGAGAAATTAGTTGTTTGCTTGGAGGAACTATTCTTTGCTTGGAGAAATTAGTTGTTTGCTTGGAGGAACTATTCTTTGCTTGGGCAGATAGGTTATTTGCTTGGAGGAACTATTCTTTGCTTGGAGAAATTAGTTGGTTGCTTGGAGGAACTATTCTTTGCTTGGAGAAATTAGTTGTTTGCTTGGAGGAACTATTCTTTGCTTGGAGAAATTAGTTATTTGCTTGGAGGAACTATTCTTTGCTTGGAGAAATTAGTTATTTGCTTGGAGGAACTATTCTTTGCTTGGAGAAATTAGTTGGTTGCTTGGAGGAACTATTCTTTGCTTGGAGAAATTAGTTATTTGCTTGGAGGAACTATTCTTTGCTTGGAGAAATTAGTTGTTTGCTTGGAGGAACTATTCTTTGCTTGGAGAAATTAGTTGTTTGCTTGGAGGAACTATTCTTTGCTTGGAGAAATTAGTTGTTTGCTTGGAGGAACTATTCTTTGCTTGGGCAGATAGGTTATTTGCTTGGAGGAACTATTCTTTGCTTGGAGAAATTAGTTGTTTGCTTGGAGGAACTTTTCTTTGCTTGGAGAAATTAGTTGTTTGCTTGGAGGAACTATTCTTTGCTTGGAGAAATTAGTTGTTTGCTTGGAGGAACTATTCTTTGCTTGGAGAAATTAGTTGTTTGCTTGGAGGAACTATTCTTTGCTTGGAGAAATTAGTTGTTTGCTTGGAGGAACCATTCTTTGCTTGGAGAAATTAGTTGTTTGCTTGGAGGAACTATTCTTTGCTTGGAGAAATTAGTTGTTTGCTTGGAGGAACTATTCTTTGCTTGGAGAAATTAGTTATTTGCTTGGAGGAACTATTCTTTGCTTGGAAAAATTAGTTGTTTGCTTGGAGGAACTATTCTTTGCTCGGAGAAATTAGTTGTTTGCTTGGAGGAACTATTCTTTGCTTGGAGAAATTAGTTGTTTGCTTGGAGGAACTATTCTTTGCTTGGAGTAATTAGTTGTTTGCTTGGAGGAACTATTCTTTGCTTGGAGAAATTAGTTGTTTGCTTGGAGGAACTATTCTTTGCTTGGAGAAATTAGTTGTTTGCTTGGAGGAACTATTCTTTGCTTGGGCAGATAGGTTATTTGCTTGGAGGAACTATTCTTTGCTTGGAGAAATTAGTTGGTTGCTTGGAGGAACTATTCTTTGCTTGGAGAAATTAGTTGTTTGCTTGGAGGAACTATTCTTTGCTTGGAGAAATTAGTTATTTGCTTGGAGGAACTATTCTTTGCTTGGAGAAATTAGTTGTTTGCTTGGAGGAACTATTCTTTGCTTGGAGAAATTAGTTGTTTGCTTGGAGGAACTATTCTTTGCTTGGAAAAATTAGTTATTTGCTTGGAGGAACTATTCTTTGCTTGGAAAAATTAGTTGTTTGCTTGGAGGAACTATTCTTTGCTCGGAGAAATTAGTTGTTTGCTTGGAGGAACTATTCTTTGCTTGGAGAAATTAGTTGTTTGCTTGGAGGAACTATTCTTTGCTTGGAGAAATTAGTTGTTTGCTTGGAGGAACTATTCTTTGCTTGGAGAAATTAGTTATTTGCTTGGAGGAACTATTCTTTGCTTGGAGAAATTAGTTGGTTGCTTGGAGGAACTATTCTTTGCTTGGAGAAATTAGTTATTTGCTTGGAGGAACTATTCTTTGCTTGGAGAAATTAGTTGTTTGCTTGGAGGAACTATTCTTTGCTTGGAGAAATTAGTTGTTTGCTTGGAGGAACTATTCTTTGCTTGGAGAAATTAGTTGTTTGCTTGGAGGAACTATTCTTTGCTTGGGCAGATAGGTTATTTGCTTGGAGGAACTATTCTTTGCTTGGAGAAATTAGTTGTTTGCTTGGAGGAACTTTTCTTTGCTTGGAGAAATTAGTTGTTTGCTTGGAGGAACTATTCTTTGCTTGGAGAAATTAGTTGTTTGCTTGGAGGAACTATTCTTTGCTTGGAGAAATTAGTTGTTTGCTTGGAGGAACTATTCTTTGCTTGGAGAAATTAGTTGTTTGCTTGGAGGAACCATTCTTTGCTTGGAGAAATTAGTTATTTGCTTGGAGGAACTATTCTTTGCTTGGAAAAATTAGTTGTTTGCTTGGAGGAACTATTCTTTGCTTGGAGAAATTAGTTGTTTGCTTGGAGGAACTATTCTTTGCTTGGAGAAATTAGTTATTTGCTTGGAGGAACTATTCTTTGCTTGGAAAAATTAGTTGTTTGCTTGGAGGAACTATTCTTTGCTCGGAGAAATTAGTTGTTTGCTTGGAGGAACTATTCTTTGCTTGGAGAAATTAGTTGTTTGCTTGGAGGAACTATTCTTTGCTTGGAGTAATTAGTTGTTTGCTTGGAGGAACTATTCTTTGCTTGGAGAAATTAGTTGTTTGCTTGGAGGAACTATTCTTTGCTTGGAGAAATTAGTTGTTTGCTTGGAGGAACTATTCTTTGCTTGGAGAAATTAGTTGTTTGCTTGGAGGAACTATTCTTTGCTTGGGCAGATAGGTTATTTGCTTGGAGGAACTATTCTTTGCTTGGAGAAATTAGTTGTTTGCTAGGAGGAACTATTCTTTGCTTGGAGTAATTAGTTGTTTGCTTGGAGGAACTATTCTTTGCTTGGAGAAATTAGTTGTTTGCTTGGAGGAACTATTCTTTGCTTGGAGAAATTAGTTGTTTGCTTGGAGGAACTATTCTTTGCTTGGAGAAATTAGTTGTTTGCTTGGAGGAACTATTCTTTGCTTGGAGAAATTAGTTGTTTGCTTGGAGGAACTATTCTTTGCTTGGAGAAATTAGTTGTTTGCTTGGAGGAACCATTCTTTGCTTGGAGAAATTAGTTGTTTGCTTGGAGGAACTATTCTTTGCTTGGAGAAATTAGTTGTTTGCTTGGAGGAACTATTCTTTGCTTGGAGAAATTAGTTATTTGCTTGGAGGAACTATTCTTTGCTTGGAAAAATTAGTTGTTTGCTTGGAGGAACTATTCTTTGCTCGGAGAAATTAGTTGTTTGCTTGGAGGAACTATTCTTTGCTTGGAGAAATTAGTTGTTTGCTTGGAGGAACTATTCTTTGCTTGGGCAGATAGGTTATTTGCTTGGAGGAACTATTCTTTGCTTGGAGAAATTAGTTGTTTGCTTGGAGGAACTTTTCTTTGCTTGGAGAAATTAGTTGTTTGCTTGGAGGAACTATTCTTTGCTTGGAGAAATTAGTTGTTTGCTTGGAGGAACTATTCTTTGCTTGGAGAAATTAGTTGTTTGCTTGGAGGAACTATTCTTTGCTTGGAGAAATTAGTTGTTTGCTTGGAGGAACCATTCTTTGCTTGGAGAAATTAGTTATTTGCTTGGAGGAACTATTCTTTGCTTGGAAAAATTAGTTGTTTGCTTGGAGGAACTATTCTTTGCTTGGAGAAATTAGTTGTTTGCTTGGAGGAACTATTCTTTGCTTGGAGAAATTAGTTATTTGCTTGGAGGAACTATTCTTTGCTTGGAAAAATTAGTTGTTTGCTTGGAGGAACTATTCTTTGCTCGGAGAAATTAGTTGTTTGCTTGGAGGAACTATTCTTTGCTTGGAGAAATTAGTTGTTTGCTTGGAGGAACTATTCTTTGCTTGGAGTAATTAGTTGTTTGCTTGGAGGAACTATTCTTTGCTTGGAGAAATTAGTTGTTTGCTTGGAGGAACTATTCTTTGCTTGGAGAAATTAGTTGTTTGCTTGGAGGAACTATTCTTTGCTTGGAGAAATTAGTTGTTTGCTTGGAGGAACTATTCTTTGCTTGGGCAGATAGGTTATTTGCTTGGAGGAACTATTCTTTGCTTGGAGAAATTAGTTGTTTGCTAGGAGGAACTATTCTTTGCTTGGAGTAATTAGTTGTTTGCTTGGAGGAACTATTCTTTGCTTGGAGAAATTAGTTGTTTGCTTGGAGGAACTATTCTTTGCTTGGAGAAATTAGTTGTTTGCTTGGAGGAACTATTCTTTGCTTGGAGAAATTAGTTGTTTGCTTGGAGGAACTATTCTTTGCTTGGAGAAATTAGTTGTTTGCTTGGAGGAACTATTCTTTGCTTGGAGAAATTAGTTGTTTGCTTGGAGGAACCATTCTTTGCTTGGAGAAATTAGTTGTTTGCTTGGAGGAACTATTCTTTGCTTGGAGAAATTAGTTGTTTGCTTGGAGGAACTATTCTTTGCTTGGAGAAATTAGTTATTTGCTTGGAGGAACTATTCTTTGCTTGGAAAAATTAGTTGTTTGCTTGGAGGAACTATTCTTTGCTCGGAGAAATTAGTTGTTTGCTTGGAGGAACTATTCTTTGCTTGGGCAGATAGGTTATTTGCTTGGAGGAACTATTCTTTGCTTGGAGAAATTAGTTGTTTGCTTGGAGGAACTATTCTTTGCTTGGAGTAATTAGTTGTTTGCTTGGAGGAACTATTCTTTGCTTGGAGAAATTAGTTGTTTGCTTGGAGGAACTATTCTTTGCTTGGAGAAATTAGTTGTTTGCTTGGAGGAACTATTCTTTGCTTGGGCAGATAGGTTATTTGCTTGGAGGAACTATTCTTTGCTTGGAGAAATTAGTTGGTTGCTTGGAGGAACTATTCTTTGCTTGGAGAAATTAGTTGTTTGCTTGGAGGAACTATTCTTTGCTTGGAGAAATTAGTTATTTGCTTGGAGGAACTATTCTTTGCTTGGAGAAATTAGTTATTTGCTTGGAGGAACTATTCTTTGCTTGGAGAAATTAGTTGGTTGCTTGGAGGAACTATTCTTTGCTTGGAGAAATTAGTTGTTTGCTTGGAGGAACTATTCTTTGCTTGGAGAAATTAGTTATTTGCTTGGAGGAACTATTCTTTGCTTGGAGAAATTAGTTGTTTGCTTGGAGGAACTATTCTTTGCTTGGAGAAATTAGTTGTTTGCTTGGAGGAACTATTCTTTGCTTGGAGAAATTAGTTGTTTGCTTGGAGAAACTATTCTTTGCTTGGGCAGATAGGTTATTTGCTTGGAGGAACTATTCTTTGCTTGGAGAAATTAGTTGTTTGCTTGGAGGAACTATTCTTTGCTTGGAGAAATTAGTTGTTTGCTTGGAGGAACTATTCTTTGCTTGCGCAGATAGGTTATTTGCTTGGAGGAACTATTCTTTGCTTGGAGAAATTAGTTGTTTGCTTGGAGGAACTATTCTTTGCTTGGAGAAATTAGTTGTTTGCTTGGAGGAACTATTCTTTGCTTGGAGAAATTAGTTGTTTGCTTGGAGGAACTATTCTTTGCTTGGAGAAATTAGTTGTTTGCTTGGAGGAACTATTCTTTGCTTGGAGAAATTAGTTGTTTGCTTGGAGGAACTATTCTTTGCTTGGAGAAATTAGTTATTTGCTTGGAGGAACTATTCTTTGCTTGGAGAAATTAGTTATTTGCTTGGAGGAACTATTCTTTGCTTGGTGAAATTAGTTGGTTGCTTGGAGGAACTATTCTTTGCTTGGAGAAATTAGTTGTTTGCTTGGAGGAACTATTCTTTGCTTGGAGAAATTAGTTGTTTGCTTGGAGGAACTATTCTTTGCTTGGAGAAATTAGTTGTTTGCTTGGAGGAACTATTCTTTGCTTGGAGAAATTAGTTATTTGCTTGGAGGAACTATTCTTTGCTTGGAGAAATTAGTTGGTTGCTTGGAGGAACTATTCTTTGCTTGGAGAAATTAGTTTTTTGCTTGGAGGAACTATTCTTTGCTTGGAGAAATTAGTTATTTGCTTGGAGGAACTATTCTTTGCTTGGAGAAATTAGTTGTTTGCTTGGAGGAACTATTCTTTGCTCGGAGAAATTAGTTAGTTGCTTGGAGGAACTATTCCTTGCTTGGAGAAATTAGTTGTTTGCTTGGAGGAACTATTCTTTGCTTGGAGAAATTAGTTGTTTGCTTGGAGGAACTATTCTTTGCTTGGAGAAATTAGTTGTTTGCTTGGAGGAACTATGCTTTGCTTGGAGAAATTAGTTGTTTGCTTGGAGGAACTATTCTTTGCTTGGAGAAATTAGTTGTTTGCTTGGAGGAACTATTCTTTGCTTATAGAAATTAGTTGTTTGCTTGGAGGAACTATTCTTTGCTTGGAGAAATTAGTTGTTTGCTTGGAGGAACTATTCTTTGCTTGGGCAGATAGGTTATTTGCTTGGAGGAACTATTCTTTGCTTGGAGAAATTAGTTGTTTGCTTGGAGGAACTATTCTTTGCTTGGAGAAATTAGTTGTTTGCTTGGAGGAACTATTTTTTGCTTGGAGAAATTAGTTGTTTGCTTGGAGGAACTATTCTTTGCTTGGAGAAATTAGTTGTTTGCTTGGAGGAACTATTCTTTGCTTGGAGAAATTAGTTTTTTGCTTGGAGGAACTATTCTTTGCTTGGAGAAATTAGTTGTTTGCTTGGAGGAACTATTCTTTGCTTGGGCAGATAGGTTATTTGCTTGGAGGAACTATTCTTTGCTTGGAGAAATTAGTTGGTTGCTTGGAGGAACTATTCTTTGCTTATAGAAATTAGTTGTTTGCTTGAAGGAACTATTCTTTGCTTGGAGAAATTAGTTATTTGCTTGGAGGAACTATTCTTTGCTTGGAGAAATTAGTTGGTTGCTTGGAGGAACTATTCTTTGCTTGGAGAAATTAGTTATTTGCTTGGAGGAACTATTCTTTGCTTGGAGAAATTAGTTATTTGCTTGGAGGAACTATTCTTTGCTTGGAGAAATTAGTTGTTTGCTTGGAGGAACCATTCTTTGCTTGGAGAAATTAGTTGTTTGCTTGGAGGAACTATTCTTTGCTTGGAGAAATTAGTTATTTGCTTAGAGGAACTATTCTTTGCTTGGAAAAATTAGTTGTTTGCTTGGAGGAACTATTCTTTGCTCGGAGAAACTAGTTGTTTGCTTGGAGGAACTATTCTTTGCTTGGGCAGATAGGTTATTTGCTTGGAGGAACTATTCTTTGCTTGGAGAAATTAGTTGTTTGCTTGGAGGAACTATTCTTTGCTTGGAGAAATTAGTTGTTTGCTTGGAGGAACTATTCTTTGCTTGGGCAGATAGGTTATTTGCTTGGAGGAACTATTCTTTGCTTGGAGAAATTAGTTGTTTGCTTGGAGGAACTATTCTTTGCTTGGAGAAATTAGTTGTTTGCTTGGAGGAACTATTCTTTGCTTGGAGAAATTAGTTGTTTGCTTGGAGGAACTATTCTTTGCTTGGAGAAATTAGTTGTTTGCTTGGAGGAACTATTCTTTGCTTGGAGAAATTAGTTGTTTGCTTGGAGGAACTATTCTTTGCTTGGGCAGATAGGTTATTTGCTTGGAGGAACTATTCTTTGCTTGGAGAAATTAGTTATTTGCTTGGAGGAACTATTCTTTGCTTGGAGAAATTAGTTGTTTGCTTGGAGGAACTATTCTTTGCTTGGAGAAATTAGTTGTTTGCTTGGAGGAACTATTTTTTGCTTGGAGAAATTAGTTGTTTGCTTGGAGGAACTATTCTTTGCTTGGAGAAATTAGTTGTTTGCTTGGAGGAACTATTCTTTGCTTGGAGAAATTAGTTTTTTGCTTGGAGGAACTATTTTTTGCTTGGAGAAATTAGTTGTTTGCTTGGAGGAACTATTCTTTGCTTGGGCAGATAGGTTATTTGCTTGGAGGAACTATTCTTTGCTTGGAGAAATTAGTTGGTTGCTTGGAGGAACTATTCTTTGCTTATAGAAATTAGTTGTTTGCTTGAAGGAACTATTCTTTGCTTGGAGAAATTAGTTATTTGCTTGGAGGAACTATTCTTTGCTTGGAGAAATTAGTTGGTTGCTTGGAGGAACTATTCTTTGCTTGGAGAAATTAGTTATTTGCTTGGAGGAACTATTCTTTGCTTGGAGAAATTAGTTATTTGCTTGGAGGAACTATTCTTTGCTTGGAGAAATTAGTTGTTTGCTTGGAGGAACCATTCTTTGCTTGGAGAAATTAGTTGTTTGCTTGGAGGAACTATTCTTTGCTTGGAGAAATTAGTTATTTGCTTAGAGGAACTATTCTTTGCTTGGAAAAATTAGCTGTTTGCTTGGAGGAACTATTCTTTGCTCGGAGAAACTAGTTGTTTGCTTGGAGGAACTATTCTTTGCTTGGGCAGATAGGTTATTTGCTTGGAGGAACTATTCTTTGCTTGGGCAGATAGGTTATTTGTTTGGAAGAACTATTCTTTGCTTGGAGAAATTAGTTGTTTGCTTGGAGGAACTATTCTTTGCTTGGAGAAATTAGTTGTTTGCTTGGAGGAACTATTCTTTGCTTGGAGAAATTAGTTGTTTGCTTGGAGGAACTATTCTTTGCTTGGAGAAATTAGTTGTTTGCTTGGAGGAACTATTCTTTGCTTGGGCAGATAGGTTATTTGCTTGGAGGAACTATTCTTTGCTTGGAGAAATTAGTTGGTTGCTTGGAGGAACTATTCTTTGCTTGGAGAAATTAGTTGTTTGCTTGGAGGAACTATTCTTTGCTTGGAGAAATTAGTTATTTGCTTGGAGGAACTATTCTTTGCTTGGAGAAATTAGTTATTTGCTTGGAGGAACTATTCTTTGCTTGGAGAAATTAGTTGGTTGCTTGGAGGAACTATTCTTTGCTTGGAGAAATTAGTTGTTTGCTTGGAGGAACTATTCTTTGCTTGGAGAAATTAGTTATTTGCTTGGAGGAACTATTCTTTGCTTGGAGAAATTAGTTGTTTGCTTGGAGGAACTATTCTTTGCTTGGAGAAATTAGTTGTTTGCTTGGAGGAACTATTCTTTGCTTGGAGAAATTAGTTGTTTGCTTGGAGAAACTATTCTTTGCTTGGGCAGATAGGTTATTTGCTTGGAGGAACTATTCTTTGCTTGGAGAAATTAGTTGTTTGCTTGGAGGAACTATTCTTTGCTTGGAGAAATTAGTTGTTTGCTTGGAGGAACTATTCTTTGCTTGCGCAGATAGGTTATTTGCTTGGAGGAACTATTCTTTGCTTGGAGAAATTAGTTGTTTGCTTGGAGGAACTATTCTTTGCTTGGAGAAATTAGTTGTTTGCTTGGAGGAACTATTCTTTGCTTGGAGAAATTAGTTGTTTGCTTGGAGGAACTATTCTTTGCTTGGAGAAATTAGTTGTTTGCTTGGAGGAACTATTCTTTGCTTGGAGAAATTAGTTGTTTGCTTGGAGGAACTATTCTTTGCTTGGAGAAATTAGTTATTTGCTTGGAGGAACTATTCTTTGCTTGGAGAAATTAGTTATTTGCTTGGAGGAACTATTCTTTGCTTGGTGAAATTAGTTGGTTGCTTGGAGGAACTATTCTTTGCTTGGAGAAATTAGTTGTTTGCTTGGAGGAACTATTCTTTGCTTGGAGAAATTAGTTGTTTGCTTGGAGGAACTATTCTTTGCTTGGAGAAATTAGTTGTTTGCTTGGAGGAACTATTCTTTGCTTGGAGAAATTAGTTATTTGCTTGGAGGAACTATTCTTTGCTTGGAGAAATTAGTTGGTTGCTTGGAGGAACTATTCTTTGCTTGGAGAAATTAGTTTTTTGCTTGGAGGAACTATTCTTTGCTTGGAGAAATTAGTTATTTGCTTGGAGGAACTATTCTTTGCTTGGAGAAATTAGTTGTTTGCTTGGAGGAACTATTCTTTGCTCGGAGAAATTAGTTAGTTGCTTGGAGGAACTATTCCTTGCTTGGAGAAATTAGTTGTTTGCTTGGAGGAACTATTCTTTGCTTGGAGAAATTAGTTGTTTGCTTGGAGGAACTATTCTTTGCTTGGAGAAATTAGTTGTTTGCTTGGAGGAACTATGCTTTGCTTGGAGAAATTAGTTGTTTGCTTGGAGGAACTATTCTTTGCTTGGAGAAATTAGTTGTTTGCTTGGAGGAACTATTCTTTGCTTATAGAAATTAGTTGTTTGCTTGGAGGAACTATTCTTTGCTTGGAGAAATTAGTTGTTTGCTTGGAGGAACTATTCTTTGCTTGGGCAGATAGGTTATTTGCTTGGAGGAACTATTCTTTGCTTGGAGAAATTAGTTGTTTGCTTGGAGGAACTATTCTTTGCTTGGAGAAATTAGTTGTTTGCTTGGAGGAACTATTTTTTGCTTGGAGAAATTAGTTGTTTGCTTGGAGGAACTATTCTTTGCTTGGAGAAATTAGTTGTTTGCTTGGAGGAACTATTCTTTGCTTGGAGAAATTAGTTTTTTGCTTGGAGGAACTATTCTTTGCTTGGAGAAATTAGTTGTTTGCTTGGAGGAACTATTCTTTGCTTGGGCAGATAGGTTATTTGCTTGGAGGAACTATTCTTTGCTTGGAGAAATTAGTTGGTTGCTTGGAGGAACTATTCTTTGCTTATAGAAATTAGTTGTTTGCTTGAAGGAACTATTCTTTGCTTGGAGAAATTAGTTATTTGCTTGGAGGAACTATTCTTTGCTTGGAGAAATTAGTTGGTTGCTTGGAGGAACTATTCTTTGCTTGGAGAAATTAGTTATTTGCTTGGAGGAACTATTCTTTGCTTGGAGAAATTAGTTATTTGCTTGGAGGAACTATTCTTTGCTTGGAGAAATTAGTTGTTTGCTTGGAGGAACCATTCTTTGCTTGGAGAAATTAGTTGTTTGCTTGGAGGAACTATTCTTTGCTTGGAGAAATTAGTTATTTGCTTAGAGGAACTATTCTTTGCTTGGAAAAATTAGTTGTTTGCTTGGAGGAACTATTCTTTGCTCGGAGAAACTAGTTGTTTGCTTGGAGGAACTATTCTTTGCTTGGGCAGATAGGTTATTTGCTTGGAGGAACTATTCTTTGCTTGGAGAAATTAGTTGTTTGCTTGGAGGAACTATTCTTTGCTTGGAGAAATTAGTTGTTTGCTTGGAGGAACTATTCTTTGCTTGGGCAGATAGGTTATTTGCTTGGAGGAACTATTCTTTGCTTGGAGAAATTAGTTGTTTGCTTGGAGGAACTATTCTTTGCTTGGAGAAATTAGTTGTTTGCTTGGAGGAACTATTCTTTGCTTGGAGAAATTAGTTGTTTGCTTGGAGGAACTATTCTTTGCTTGGAGAAATTAGTTGTTTGCTTGGAGGAACTATTCTTTGCTTGGAGAAATTAGTTGTTTGCTTGGAGGAACTATTCTTTGCTTGGGCAGATAGGTTATTTGCTTGGAGGAACTATTCTTTGCTTGGAGAAATTAGTTATTTGCTTGGAGGAACTATTCTTTGCTTGGAGAAATTAGTTGTTTGCTTGGAGGAACTATTCTTTGCTTGGAGAAATTAGTTGTTTGCTTGGAGGAACTATTTTTTGCTTGGAGAAATTAGTTGTTTGCTTGGAGGAACTATTCTTTGCTTGGAGAAATTAGTTGTTTGCTTGGAGGAACTATTCTTTGCTTGGAGAAATTAGTTTTTTGCTTGGAGGAACTATTTTTTGCTTGGAGAAATTAGTTGTTTGCTTGGAGGAACTATTCTTTGCTTGGGCAGATAGGTTATTTGCTTGGAGGAACTATTCTTTGCTTGGAGAAATTAGTTGGTTGCTTGGAGGAACTATTCTTTGCTTATAGAAATTAGTTGTTTGCTTGAAGGAACTATTCTTTGCTTGGAGAAATTAGTTATTTGCTTGGAGGAACTATTCTTTGCTTGGAGAAATTAGTTGGTTGCTTGGAGGAACTATTCTTTGCTTGGAGAAATTAGTTATTTGCTTGGAGGAACTATTCTTTGCTTGGAGAAATTAGTTATTTGCTTGGAGGAACTATTCTTTGCTTGGAGAAATTAGTTGTTTGCTTGGAGGAACCATTCTTTGCTTGGAGAAATTAGTTGTTTGCTTGGAGGAACTATTCTTTGCTTGGAGAAATTAGTTATTTGCTTAGAGGAACTATTCTTTGCTTGGAAAAATTAGCTGTTTGCTTGGAGGAACTATTCTTTGCTCGGAGAAACTAGTTGTTTGCTTGGAGGAACTATTCTTTGCTTGGGCAGATAGGTTATTTGCTTGGAGGAACTATTCTTTGCTTGGGCAGATAGGTTATTTGTTTGGAAGAACTATTCTTTGCTTGGAGAAATTAGTTGTTTGCTTGGAGGAACTATTCTTTGCTTGGAGAAATTAGTTGTTTGCTTGGAGGAACTATTCTTTGCTTGGAGAAATTAGTTGTTTGCTTGGAGGAACTATTCTTTGCTTGGGCAGATAGGTTATTTGCTTGGAGGAACTATTCTTTGCTTGGAGAAATTAGTTGTTTGCTTGGAGGAACTATTCTTTGCTTGGAGAAATTAGTTGTTTGCTTGGAGGAACTATTCTTTGCTTGGGCAGATAGGTTATTTGCTTGGAGGAACTATTCTTTGCTTGGAGAAATTAGTTGTTTGCTTGGAGGAACTATTCTTTGCTTGGAGAAATTAGTTGTTTGCTTGGAGGAACTATTCTTTGCTTGGAGAAATTAGTTGTTTGCTTGGAGGAACTATTCTTTGCTTGGAGAAATTAGTTGTTTGCTTGGAGGAACTATTCTTTGCTTGGAGAAATTAGTTGTTTGCTTGGAGGAACTATTCTTTGCTTGGAGAAATTAGTTGTTTGCTTGGAGGAACCATTCTTTGCTTGGTGAAATTAGTTGTTTGCTTGGAGGAACTATTCTTTGCTTGGAGAAATTAGTTGTTTGCTTGGAGGAACTATTCTTTGCTTGGAGAAATTAGTTATTTGCTTGGAGGAACTATTCTTTGCTTGGAAAAATTAGTTGTTTGCTTGGAGGAACTATTCTTTGCTCGGAGAAATTAGTTGTTTGCTTGGAGGAACTATTCTTTGCTTGGGCAGATAGGTTATTTGCTTGGAGGAACTATTCTTTGCTTGGAGAAATTAGTTGTTTGCTTGGAGGAACTATTCTTTGCTTGGAGAAATTAGTTGTTTGCTTGGAGGAACTATTCTTTGCTTGGAGAAATTAGTTGTTTGCTTGGAGGAACTATTCTTTGCTTGGGCAGATAGGTTATTTGCTTGGAGGAACTATTCTTTGCTTGGAGAAATTAGTTGTTTGCTTGGAGGAACTATTCTTTGCTCGGAGAAACTAGTTGTTTGCTTGGAGGAACTATTCTTTGCTTGGGCAGATAGGTTATTTGCTTGGAGGAACTATTCTTTGCTTGGGCAGATAGGTTATTTGTTTGGAAGAACTATTCTTTGCTTGGAGAAATTAGTTGTTTGCTTGGAGGAACTATTCTTTGCTTGGAGAAATTAGTTGTTTGCTTGGAGGAACTATTCTTTGCTTGGAGAAATTAGTTGTTTGCTTGGAGGAACTATTCTTTGCTTGGGCAGATAGGTTATTTGCTTGGAGGAACTATTCTTTGCTTGGAGAAATTAGTTGTTTGCTTGGAGGAACTATTCTTTGCTTGGAGAAATTAGTTGTTTGCTTGGAGGAACTATTCTTTGCTTGGGCAGATAGGTTATTTGCTTGGAGGAACTATTCTTTGCTTGGGCAGATAGGTTATTTGCTTGGAGGAACTATTCTTTGCTTGGAGAAATTAGTTGTTTGCTTGGAGGAACTATTCTTTGCTTGGAGAAATTAGTTGTTTGCTTGGAGGAACTATTCTTTGCTTGGAGAAATTAGTTGTTTGCTTGGAGGAACTATTCTTTGCTTGGAGAAATTAGTTGTTTGCTTGGAGGAACTATTCTTTGCTTGGAGAAATTAGTTGTTTGCTTGGAGGAACTATTCTTTGCTTGGAGAAATTAGTTGTTTGCTTGGAGGAACCATTCTTTGCTTGGTGAAATTAGTTGTTTGCTTGGAGGAACTATTCTTTGCTTGGAGAAATTAGTTGTTTGCTTGGAGGAACTATTCTTTGCTTGGAGAAATTAGTTATTTGCTTGGAGGAAGTATTCTTTGCTTGGAAAAATTAGTTGTTTGCTTGGAGGAACTATTCTTTGCTCGGAGAAATTAGTTGTTTGCTTGGAGGAACTATTCTTTGCTTGGGCAGATAGGTTATTTGCTTGGAGGAACTATTCTTTGCTTGGAGAAATTAGTTGTTTGCTTGGAGGAACTATTCTTTGCTTGGAGAAATTAGTTGTTTGCTTGGAGGAACTATTCTTTGCTTGGAGAAATTAGTTGTTTGCTTGGAGGAACTATTCTTTGCTTGGGCAGATAGGTTATTTGCTTGGAGGAACTATTCTTTGCTTGGAGAAATTAGTTGTTTGCTTGGAGGAACTATTCTTTGCTTGGAGAAATTAGTTATTTGCTTGGAGGAACTATTCTTTGCTTGGAGAAATTAGTTGGTTGCTTGGAGGAACTATTCTTTGCTTATAGAAATTAGTTGTTTGCTTGAAGGAACTATTCTTTGCTTGGAGAAATTAGTTATTTGCTTGGAGGAACTATTCTTTGCTTGGAGAAATTAGTTGGTTGCTTGGAGGAACTATTCTTTGCTTGGAGAAATTAGTTATTTGCTTGGAGGAACTATTCTTTGCTTGGAGAAATTAGTTATTTGCTTGGAGGAACTATTCTTTGCTTGGAGAAATTAGTTGTTTGCTTGGAGGAACCATTCTTTGCTTGGAGAAATTAGTTGTTTGCTTGGAGGAACTATTCTTTGCTTGGAGAAATTAGTTATTTGCTTAGAGGAACTATTCTTTGCTTGGAAAAATTAGCTGTTTGCTTGGAGGAACTATTCTTTGCTCGGAGAAACTAGTTGTTTGCTTGGAGGAACTATTCTTTGCTTGGGCAGATAGGTTATTTGCTTGGAGGAACTATTCTTTGCTTGGGCAGATAGGTTATTTGTTTGGAAGAACTATTCTTTGCTTGGAGAAATTAGTTGTTTGCTTGGAGGAACTATTCTTTGCTTGGAGAAATTAGTTGTTTGCTTGGAGGAACTATTCTTTGCTTGGAGAAATTAGTTGTTTGCTTGGAGGAACTATTCTTTGCTTGGGCAGATAGGTTATTTGCTTGGAGGAACTATTCTTTGCTTGGAGAAATTAGTTGTTTGCTTGGAGGAACTATTCTTTGCTTGGAGAAATTAGTTGTTTGCTTGGAGGAACTATTCTTTGCTTGGGCAGATAGGTTATTTGCTTGGAGGAACTATTCTTTGCTTGGAGAAATTAGTTGTTTGCTTGGAGGAACTATTCTTTGCTTGGAGAAATTAGTTGTTTGCTTGGAGGAACTATTCTTTGCTTGGAGAAATTAGTTGTTTGCTTGGAGGAACTATTCTTTGCTTGGAGAAATTAGTTGTTTGCTTGGAGGAACTATTCTTTGCTTGGAGAAATTAGTTGTTTGCTTGGAGGAACTATTCTTTGCTTGGAGAAATTAGTTGTTTGCTTGGAGGAACCATTCTTTGCTTGGTGAAATTAGTTGTTTGCTTGGAGGAACTATTCTTTGCTTGGAGAAATTAGTTGTTTGCTTGGAGGAACTATTCTTTGCTTGGAGAAATTAGTTATTTGCTTGGAGGAACTATTCTTTGCTTGGAAAAATTAGTTGTTTGCTTGGAGGAACTATTCTTTGCTCGGAGAAATTAGTTGTTTGCTTGGAGGAACTATTCTTTGCTTGGGCAGATAGGTTATTTGCTTGGAGGAACTATTCTTTGCTTGGAGAAATTAGTTGTTTGCTTGGAGGAACTATTCTTTGCTTGGAGAAATTAGTTGTTTGCTTGGAGGAACTATTCTTTGCTTGGAGAAATTAGTTGTTTGCTTGGAGGAACTATTCTTTGCTTGGGCAGATAGGTTATTTGCTTGGAGGAACTATTCTTTGCTTGGAGAAATTAGTTGTTTGCTTGGAGGAACTATTCTTTGCTTGGAGAAATTAGTTGTTTGCTTGGAGGAACTATTCTTTGCTTGGGCAGATAGGTTATTTGCTTGGAGGAACTATTCTTTGCTTGGAGAAATTAGTTGGTTGCTTGGAGGAACTATTCTTTGCTTGGAGAAATTAGTTGTTTGCTTGGAGGAACTATTCTTTGCTTGGAGAAATTAGTTATTTGCTTGGAGGAACTATTCTTTGCTTGGAGAAATTAGTTATTTGCTTGGAGGAACTATTCTTTGCTTGGAGAAATTAGTTGGTTGCTTGGAGGAACTATTCTTTGCTTGGAGAAATTAGTTGTTTGCTTGGAGGAACTATTCTTTGCTTGGAGAAATTAGTTGTTTGCTTGGAGGAACTATTCTTTGCTTGGAGAAATTAGTTGTTTGCTTGGAGGAACTATTCTTTGCTTGGGCAGATAGGTTATTTGCTTGGAGGAACTATTCTTTGCTTGGAGAAATTAGTTGGTTGCTTGGAGGAACTATTCTTTGCTTGGAGAAATTAGTTGTTTGCTTGGAGGAACTATTCTTTGCTTGGAGAAATTAGTTATTTGCTTGGAGGAACTATTCTTTGCTTGGAGAAATTAGTTATTTGCTTGGAGGAACTATTCTTTGCTTGGAGAAATTAGTTGGTTGCTTGGAGGAACTATTCTTTGCTTGGAGAAATTAGTTATTTGCTTGGAGGAACTATTCTTTGCTTGGAGAAATTAGTTATTTGCTTGGAGGAACTATTCTTTGCTTGGAGAAATTAGTTGTTTGCTTGGAGGAACCATTCTTTGCTTGGAGAAATTAGTTGTTTGCTTGGAGGAACTATTCTTTGCTTGGAGAAATTAGTTATTTGCTTAGAGGAACTATTCTTTGCTTGGAAAAATTAGTTGTTTGCTTGGAGGAACTATTCTTTGCTCGGAGAAACTAGTTGTTTGCTTGGAGGAACTATTCTTTGCTTGGGCAGATAGGTTATTTGCTTGGAGGAACTATTCTTTGCTTGGGCAGATAGGTTATTTGTTTGGAAGAACTATTCTTTGCTTGGAGAAATTAGTTGTTTGCTTGGAGGAACTATTCTTTGCTTGGAGAAATTAGTTGTTTGCTTGGAGGAACTATTCTTTGCTTGGAGAAATTAGTTGTTTGCTTGGAGGAACTATTCTTTGCTTGGGCAGATAGGTTATTTGCTTGGAGGAACTATTCTTTGCTTGGAGAAATTAGTTGTTTGCTTGGAGGAACTATTCTTTGCTTGGAGAAATTAGTTGTTTGCTTGGAGGAACTATTCTTTGCTTGGGCAGATAGGTTATTTGCTTGGAGGAACTATTCTTTGCTTGGAGAAATTAGTTGTTTGCTTGGAGGAACTATTCTTTGCTTGGAGAAATTAGTTGTTTGCTTGGAGGAACTATTCTTTGCTTGGAGAAATTAGTTGTTTGCTTGGAGGAACTATTCTTTGCTTGGAGAAATTAGTTGTTTGCTTGGAGGAACTATTCTTTGCTTGGAGAAATTAGTTGTTTGCTTGGAGGAACTATTCTTTGCTTGGAGAAATTAGTTGTTTGCTTGGAGGAACCATTCTTTGCTTGGTGAAATTAGTTGTTTGCTTGGAGGAACTATTCTTTGCTTGGAGAAATTAGTTGTTTGCTTGGAGGAACTATTCTTTGCTTGGAGAAATTAGTTATTTGCTTGGAGGAACTATTCTTTGCTTGGAAAAATTAGTTGTTTGCTTGGAGGAACTATTCTTTGCTCGGAGAAATTAGTTGTTTGCTTGGAGGAACTATTCTTTGCTTGGGCAGATAGGTTATTTGCTTGGAGGAACTATTCTTTGCTTGGAGAAATTAGTTGTTTGCTTGGAGGAACTATTCTTTGCTTGGAGAAATTAGTTGTTTGCTTGGAGGAACTATTCTTTGCTTGGGCAGATAGGTTATTTGCTTGGAGGAACTATTCTTTGCTTGGAGAAATTAGTTGGTTGCTTGGAGGAACTATTCTTTGCTTGGAGAAATTAGTTGTTTGCTTGGAGGAACTATTCTTTGCTTGGAGAAATTAGTTATTTGCTTGGAGGAACTATTCTTTGCTTGGAGAAATTAGTTATTTGCTTGGAGGAACTATTCTTTGCTTGGAGAAATTAGTTGGTTGCTTGGAGGAACTATTCTTTGCTTGGAGAAATTAGTTGTTTGCTTGGAGGAACTATTCTTTGCTTGGAGAAATTAGTTGTTTGCTTGGAGGAACTATTCTTTGCTTGGAGAAATTAGTTGTTTGCTTGGAGGAACTATTCTTTGCTTGGGCAGATAGGTTATTTGTTTGGAAGAACTATTCTTTGCTTGGAGAAATTAGTTGTTTGCTTGGAGGAACTATTCTTTGCTTGGAGAAATTAGTTGTTTGCTTGGAGGAACTATTCTTTGCTTGGAGAAATTAGTTGTTTGCTTGGAGGAACTATTCTTTGCTTGGGCAGATAGGTTATTTGCTTGGAGGAACTATTCTTTGCTTGGAGAAATTAGTTGTTTGCTTGGAGGAACTATTCTTTGCTTGGAGAAATTAGTTGTTTGCTTGGAGGAACTATTCTTTGCTTGGGCAGATAGGTTATTTGCTTGGAGGAACTATTCTTTGCTTGGAGAAATTAGTTGTTTGCTTGGAGGAACTATTCTTTGCTTGGAGAAATTAGTTGTTTGCTTGGAGGAACTATTCTTTGCTTGGAGAAATTAGTTGTTTGCTTGGAGGAACTATTCTTTGCTTGGAGAAATTAGTTGTTTGCTTGGAGGAACTATTCTTTGCTTGGAGAAATTAGTTGTTTGCTTGGAGGAACTATTCTTTGCTTGGAGAAATTAGTTGTTTGCTTGGAGGAACCATTCTTTGCTTGGTGAAATTAGTTGTTTGCTTGGAGGAACTATTCTTTGCTTGGAGAAATTAGTTGTTTGCTTGGAGGAACTATTCTTTGCTTGGAGAAATTAGTTATTTGCTTGGAGGAACTATTCTTTGCTTGGAAAAATTAGTTGTTTGCTTGGAGGAACTATTCTTTGCTCGGAGAAATTAGTTGTTTGCTTGGAGGAACTATTCTTTGCTTGGGCAGATAGGTTATTTGCTTGGAGGAACTATTCTTTGCTTGGGCAGATAGGTTATTTGCTTGGAGGAACTATTCTTTGCTTGGAGAAATTAGTTGTTTGCTTGGAGGAACTATTCTTTGCTTGGAGAAATTAGTTGTTTGCTTGGAGGAACTATTCTTTGCTTGGGCAGATAGGTTATTTGCTTGGAGGAACTATTCTTTGCTTGGAGAAATTAGTTGGTTGCTTGGAGGAACTATTCTTTGCTTGGAGAAATTAGTTGTTTGCTTGGAGGAACTATTCTTTGCTTGGAGAAATTAGTTATTTGCTTGGAGGAACTATTCTTTGCTTGGAGAAATTAGTTATTTGCTTGGAGGAACTATTCTTTGCTTGGAGAAATTAGTTGGTTGCTTGGAGGAACTATTCTTTGCTTGGAGAAATTAGTTGTTTGCTTGGAGGAACTATTCTTTGCTTCGAGAAATTAGTTGTTTGCTTGGAGGAACTATTCTTTGCTTGGAGAAATTAGTTGTTTGCTTGGAGGAACTATTCTTTGCTTGGGCAGATAGGTTATTTGCTTGGAGGAACTATTCTTTGCTTGGAGAAATTAGTTGGTTGCTTGGAGGAACTATTCTTTGCTTGGAGAAATTAGTTGTTTGCTTGGAGGAACTATTCTTTGCTTGGAGAAATTAGTTATTTGCTTGGAGGAACTATTCTTTGCTTGGAGAAATTAGTTATTTGCTTGGAGGAACTATTCTTTGCTTGGAGAAATTAGTTGGTTGCTTGGAGGAACTATTCTTTGCTTGGAGAAATTAGTTATTTGCTTGGAGGAACTATTCTTTGCTTGGAGAAATTAGTTATTTGCTTGGAGGAACTATTCTTTGCTTGGAGAAATTAGTTGTTTGCTTGGAGGAACCCTTCTTTGCTTGGAGAAATTAGTTGTTTGCTTGGAGGAACTATTCTTTGCTTGGAGAAATTAGTTATTTGCTTAGAGGAACTATTCTTTGCTTGGAAAAATTAGTTGTTTGCTTGGAGGAACTATTCTTTGCTCGGAGAAACTAGTTGTTTGCTTGGAGGAACTATTCTTTGCTTGGGCAGATAGGTTATTTGCTTGGAGGAACTATTCTTTGCTTGGGCAGATAGGTTATTTGTTTGGAAGAACTATTCTTTGCTTGGAGAAATTAGTTGTTTGCTTGGAGGAACTATTCTTTGCTTGGAGAAATTAGTTGTTTGCTTGGAGGAACTATTCTTTGCTTGGAGAAATTAGTTGTTTGCTTGGAGGAACTATTCTTTGCTTGGGCAGATAGGTTATTTGCTTGGAGGAACTATTCTTTGCTTGGAGAAATTAGTTGTTTGCTTGGAGGAACTATTCTTTGCTTGGAGAAATTAGTTGTTTGCTTGGAGGAACTATTCTTTGCTTGGAGAAATTAGTTATTTGCTTGGAGGAACTATTCTTTGCTTGGAGAAATTAGTTATTTGCTTGGAGGAACTATTCTTTGCTTGGAGAAATTAGTTATTTGCTTGGAGGAACTATTCTTTGCTTGGAGAAATTAGTTGTTTGCTTGGAGGAACCATTCTTTGCTTGGAGAAATTAGTTGTTTGCTTGGAGGAACTATTCTTTGCTTGGAGAAATTAGTTATTTGCTTAGAGGAACTATTCTTTGCTTGGAAAAATTAGTTGTTTGCTTGGAGGAACTATTCTTTGCTCGGAGAAACTAGTTGTTTGCTTGGAGGAACTATTCTTTGCTTGGGCAGATAGGTTATTTGCTTGGAGGAACTATTCTTTGCTTGGGCAGATAGGTTATTTGTTTGGAAGAACTATTCTTTGCTTGGAGAAATTAGTTGTTTGCTTGGAGGAACTATTCTTTGCTTGGAGAAATTAGTTGTTTGCTTGGAGGAACTATTCTTTGCTTGGAGAAATTAGTTGTTTGCTTGGAGGAACTATTCTTTGCTTGGGCAGATAGGTTATTTGCTTGGAGGAACTATTCTTTGCTTGGAGAAATTAGTTGTTTGCTTGGAGGAACTATTCTTTGCTTGGAGAAATTAGTTGTTTGCTTGGAGGAACTATTCTTTGCTTGGAGAAATTAGTTATTTGCTTGGAGGAACTATTCTTTGCTTGGAGAAATTAGTTATTTGCTTGGAGGAACTATTCTTTGCTTGGAGAAATTAGTTGGTTGCTTGGAGGAACTATTCTTTGCTTGGAGAAATTAGTTATTTGCTTGGAGGAACTATTCTTTGCTTGGAGAAATTAGTTATTTGCTTGGAGGAACTATTCTTTGCTTGGAGAAATTAGTTGTTTGCTTGGAGGAACCATTCTTTGCTTGGAGAAATTAGTTGTTTGCTTGGAGGAACTATTCTTTGCTTGGAGAAATTAGTTGTTTGCTTGGAGGAACTATTCTTTGCTTGGAGAAATTAGTTGTTTGCTTGGAGGAACTATTCTTTGCTTGGAGAAATTAGTTGTTTGCTTGGAGGAACTATTCTTTGCTTGGAGAAATTAGTTGTTTGCTTGGAGGAACTATTCTTTGCTTGGAGAAATTAGTTGTTTGCTTGGAGGAACCATTCTTTGCTTGGTGAAATTAGTTGTTTGCTTGGAGGAACTATTCTTTGCTTGGAGAAATTAGTTGTTTGCTTGGAGGAACTATTCTTTGCTTGGAGAAATTAGTTATTTGCTTGGAGGAACTATTCTTTGCTTGGAAAAATTAGTTGTTTGCTTGGAGGAACTATTCTTTGCTCGGAGAAATTAGTTGTTTGCTTGGAGGAACTATTCTTTGCTTGGGCAGATAGGTTATTTGCTTGGAGGAACTATTCTTTGCTTGGAGAAATTAGTTGTTTGCTTGGAGGAACTATTCTTTGCTTGGAGAAATTAGTTGTTTGCTTGGAGGAACCATTCTTTGCTTGGTGAAATTAGTTGTTTGCTTGGAGGAACTATTCTTTGCTTGGAGAAATTAGTTGTTTGCTTGGAGGAACTATTCTTTGCTTGGAGAAATTAGTTATTTGCTTGGAGGAACTATTCTTTGCTTGGAGAAATTAGTTGTTTGCTTGGAGGAACTATTCTTTGCTTGGAGAAATTAGTTGTTTGCTTGGAGGAACTATTCTTTGCTTGGGCAGATAGGTTATTTGCTTGGAGGAACTATTCTTTGCTTGGAGAAATTAGTTGGTTGCTTGGAGGAACTATTCTTTGCTTGGAGAAATTAGTTGTTTGCTTGGAGGAACTATTCTTTGCTTGGAGAAATTAGTTATTTGCTTGGAGGAACTATTCTTTGCTTGGAGAAATTAGTTATTTGCTTGGAGGAACTATTCTTTGCTTGGAGAAATTAGTTGGTTGCTTGGAGGAACTATTCTTTGCTTGGAGAAATTAGTTGTTTGCTTGGAGGAACTATTCTTTGCTTGGAGAAATTAGTTGTTTGCTTGGAGGAACTATTCTTTGCTTGGAGAAATTAGTTGTTTGCTTGGAGGAACTATTCTTTGCTTGGGCAGATAGGTTATTTGCTTGGAGGAACTATTCTTTGCTTGGAGAAATTAGTTGGTTGCTTGGAGGAACTATTCTTTGCTTGGAGAAATTAGTTGTTTGCTTGGAGGAACTATTCTTTGCTTGGAGAAATTAGTTATTTGCTTGGAGGAACTATTCTTTGCTTGGAGAAATTAGTTATTTGCTTGGAGGAACTATTCTTTGCTTGGAGAAATTAGTTGGTTGCTTGGAGGAACTATTCTTTGCTTGGAGAAATTAGTTATTTGCTTGGAGGAACTATTCTTTGCTTGGAGAAATTAGTTATTTGCTTGGAGGAACTATTCTTTGCTTGGAGAAATTAGTTGTTTGCTTGGAGGAACCATTCTTTGCTTGGAGAAATTAGTTGTTTGCTTGGAGGAACTATTCTTTGCTTGGAGAAATTAGTTATTTGCTTAGAGGAACTATTCTTTGCTTGGAAAAATTAGTTGTTTGCTTGGAGGAACTATTCTTTGCTCGGAGAAACTAGTTGTTTGCTTGGAGGAACTATTCTTTGCTTGGGCAGATAGGTTATTTGCTTGGAGGAACTATTCTTTGCTTGGGCAGATAGGTTATTTGTTTGGAAGAACTATTCTTTGCTTGGAGAAATTAGTTGTTTGCTTGGAGGAACTATTCTTTGCTTGGAGAAATTAGTTGTTTGCTTGGAGGAACTATTCTTTGCTTGGAGAAATTAGTTGTTTGCTTGGAGGAACTATTCTTTGCTTGGGCAGATAGGTTATTTGCTTGGAGGAACTATTCTTTGCTTGGAGAAATTAGTTGTTTGCTTGGAGGAACTATTCTTTGCTTGGAGAAATTAGTTGTTTGCTTGGAGGAACTATTCTTTGCTTGGGCAGATAGGTTATTTGCTTGGAGGAACTATTCTTTGCTTGGAGAAATTAGTTGTTTGCTTGGAGGAACTATTCTTTGCTTGGAGAAATTAGTTGTTTGCTTGGAGGAACTATTCTTTGCTTGGAGAAATTAGTTGTTTGCTTGGAGGAACTATTCTTTGCTTGGAGAAATTAGTTGTTTGCTTGGAGGAACTATTCTTTGCTTGGAGAAATTAGTTGTTTGCTTGGAGGAACTATTCTTTGCTTGGAGAAATTAGTTGTTTGTTTGGAGGAACCATTCTTTGCTTGGTGAAATTAGTTATTTGCTTGGAGGAACTATTCTTTGCTTGGAGAAATTAGTTGTTTGCTTGGAGGAACTATTCTTTGCTTGGAGAAATTAGTTATTTGCTTGGAGGAACTATTCTTTGCTTGGAGAAATTAGTTGGTTGCTTGGAGGAACTATTCTTTGCTTGGAGAAATTAGTTATTTGCTTGGAGGAACTATTCTTTGCTTGGAGAAATTAGTTATTTGCTTGGAGGAACTATTCTTTGCTTGGAGAAATTAGTTGTTTGCTTGGAGGAACCATTCTTTGCTTGGAGAAATTAGTTGTTTGCTTGGAGGAACTATTCTTTGCTTGGAGAAATTAGTTATTTGCTTAGAGGAACTATTCTTTGCTTGGAAAAATTAGTTGTTTGCTTGGAGGAACTATTCTTTGCTCGGAGAAACTAGTTGTTTGCTTGGAGGAACTATTCTTTGCTTGGGCAGATAGGTTATTTGCTTGGAGGAACTATTCTTTGCTTGGGCAGATAGGTTATTTGTTTGGAAGAACTATTCTTTGCTTGGAGAAATTAGTTGTTTGCTTGGAGGAACTATTCTTTGCTTGGAGAAATTAGTTGTTTGCTTGGAGGAACTATTCTTTGCTTGGAGAAATTAGTTGTTTGCTTGGAGGAACTATTCTTTGCTTGGGCAGATAGGTTATTTGCTTGGAGGAACTATTCTTTGCTTGGAGAAATTAGTTGTTTGCTTGGAGGAACTATTCTTTGCTTGGAGAAATTAGTTGTTTGCTTGGAGGAACTATTCTTTGCTTGGAGAAATTAGTTATTTGCTTGGAGGAACTATTCTTTGCTTGGAGAAATTAGTTATTTGCTTGGAGGAACTATTCTTTGCTTGGAGAAATTAGTTATTTGCTTGGAGGAACTATTCTTTGCTTGGAGAAATTAGTTGTTTGCTTGGAGGAACCATTCTTTGCTTGGAGAAATTAGTTGTTTGCTTGGAGGAACTATTCTTTGCTTGGAGAAATTAGTTATTTGCTTAGAGGAACTATTCTTTGCTTGGAAAAATTAGTTGTTTGCTTGGAGGAACTATTCTTTGCTCGGAGAAACTAGTTGTTTGCTTGGAGGAACTATTCTTTGCTTGGGCAGATAGGTTATTTGCTTGGAGGAACTATTCTTTGCTTGGAGAAATTAGTTATTTGCTTGGAGGAACTATTCTTTGCTTGGAGAAATTAGTTATTTGCTTGGAGGAACTATTCTTTGCTTGGAGAAATTAGTTGGTTGCTTGGAGGAACTATTCTTTGCTTGGAGAAATTAGTTATTTGCTTGGAGGAACTATTCTTTGCTTGGAGAAATTAGTTATTTGCTTGGAGGAACTATTCTTTGCTTGGAAAAATTAGTTGTTTGCTTGGAGGAACTATTCTTTGCTCGGAGAAATTAGTTGTTTGCTTGGAGGAACTATTCTTTGCTTGGGCAGATAGGTTATTTGCTTGGAGGAACTATTCTTTGCTTGGAGAAATTAGTTGGTTGCTTGGAGGAACTATTCTTTGCTTGGAGAAATTAGTTGTTAGCTTGGAGGAACTATTCTTTGCTTGGAGAAATTAGTTATTTGCTTGGAGGAACTATTCTTTGCTTGGAGAAATTAGTTATTTGCTTGGAGGAACTATTCTTTGCTTGGAGAAATTAGTTGGTTGCTTGGAGGAACTATTCTTTGCTTGGAGAAATTAGTTATTTGCTTGGAGGAACTATTCTTTGCTTGGAGAAATTAGTTATTTGCTTGGAGGAACTATTCTTTGCTTGGAAAAATTAGTTATTTGCTTGGAGGAACTATTCTTTGCTTGGAGAAATTAGTTATTTGCTTGGAGGAACTATTCTTTGCTTGGAGAAATTAGTTGGTTGCTTGGAGGAACTATTCTTTGCTTGGAGAAATTAGTTGTTTGCTTGGAGGAACTATTCTTTGCTTGGAGAAATTAGTTGTTTGCTTGGAGGAACTATTCTTTGCTTGGAGAAATTAGTTGTTTGCTTGGAGGAACTATTCTTTGCTTGGGCAGATAGGTTATTTGCTTGGAGGAACTATTCTTTGCTTGGAGAAATTAGTTGGTTGCTTGGAGGAACTATTCTTTGCTTGGAGAAATTAGTTGTTTGCTTGGAGGAACTATTCTTTGCTTGGAGAAATTAGTTATTTGCTTGGAGGAACTATTCTTTGCTTGGAGAAATTAGTTATTTGCTTGGAGGAACTATTCTTTGCTTGGAGAAATTAGTTGGTTGCTTGGAGGAACTATTCTTTGCTTGGAGAAATTAGTTATTTGCTTGGAGGAACTATTCTTTGCTTGGAGAAATTAGTTATTTGCTTGGAGGAACTATTCTTTGCTTGGAGAAATTAGTTATTTGCTTGGAGGAACTATTCTTTGCTTGGAGAAATTAGTTGGTTGCTTGGAGGAACTATTCTTTGCTTGGAGAAATTAGTTATTTGCTTGGAGGAACTATTCTTTGCTTGGAGAAATTAGTTATTTGCTTGGAGGAACTATTCTTTGCTTGGAGAAATTAGTTGGTTGCTTGGAGGAACTATTCTTTGCTTGGAGAAATTAGTTGTTTGCTTGGAGGAACTATTCTTTGCTTGGAGAAATTAGTTGTTTGCTTGGAGGAACTATTCTTTGCTTGGAGAAATTAGTTGTTTGCTTGGAGGAACTATTCTTTGCTTGGGCAGATAGGTTATTTGCTTGGAGGAACTATTCTTTGCTTGGGCAGATAGGTTATTTGTTTGGAAGAACTATTCTTTGCTTGGAGAAATTAGTTGTTTGCTTGGAGGAACTATTCTTTGCTTGGAGAAATTAGTTGTTTGCTTGGAGGAACTATTCTTTGCTTGGAGAAATTAGTTGTTTGCTTGGAGGAACTATTCTTTGCTTGGGCAGATAGGTTATTTGCTTGGAGGAACTATTCTTTGCTTGGAGAAATTAGTTGTTTGCTTGGAGGAACTATTCTTTGCTTGGAGAAATTAGTTGTTTGCTTGGAGGAACTATTCTTTGCTTGGGCAGATAGGTTATTTGCTTGGAGGAACTATTCTTTGCTTGGGCAGATAGGTTATTTGTTTGGAAGAACTATTCTTTGCTTGGAGAAATTAGTTGTTTGCTTGGAGGAACTATTCTTTGCTTGGAGAAATTAGTTGTTTGCTTGGAGGAACTATTCTTTGCTTGGAGAAATTAGTTGTTTGCTTGGAGGAACTATTCTTTGCTTGGAGAAATTAGTTGTTTGCTTGGAGGAACTATTCTTTGCTTGGAGAAATTAGTTGTTTGCTTGGAGGAACTATTCTTTGCTTGGAGAAATTAGTTGTTTGCTTGGAGGAACTATTCTTTGCTTGGAGAAATTAGTTGTTTGCTTGGAGGAACTATTCTTTGCTTGGGCAGATAGGTTATTTGCTTGGAGGAACTATTCTTTGCTTGGAGAAATTAGTTGGTTGCTTGGAGGAACTATTCTTTGCTTGGAGAAATTAGTTGTTTGCTTGGAGGAACTATTCTTTGCTTGGAGAAATTAGTTATTTGCTTGGAGGAACTATTCTTTGCTTGGAGAAATTAGTTGGTTGCTTGGAGAAACTATTCTTTGCTTGGAGAAATTAGTTATTTGCTTGGAGGAACTATTCTTTGCTTGGAGAAATTAGTTGTTTGCTTGGAGGAACTATTCTTTGCTTGGAGAAATTAGTTGTTTGCTTGGAGGAACTATTCTTTGCTTGGAGAAATTAGTTGTTTGCTTGGAGGAACTATTCTTTGCTTGGGCAGATAGGTTATTTGCTTGGAGGAACTATTCTTTGCTTGGAGAAATTAGTTGGTTGCTTGGAGGAACTATTCTTTGCTTGGAGAAATTAGTTGTTTGCTTGGAGGAACTATTCTTTGCTTGGAGAAATTAGTTATTTGCTTGGAGGAACTATTCTTTGCTTGGAGAAATTAGTTATTTGCTTGGAGGAACTATTCTTTGCTTGGAGAAATTAGTTGGTTGCTTGGAGAAACTATTCTTTGCTTGGAGAAATTAGTTATTTGCTTGGAGGAACTATTCTTTGCTTGGAGAAATTAGTTGTTTGCTTGGAGGAACTATTCTTTGCTTGGAGAAATTAGTTGTTTGCTTGGAGGAACTATTCTTTGCTTGGAGAAATTAGTTGTTTGCATGGAGGAACTATTCTTTGCTTGGAGAAATTAGTTGTTTGCTTGGAGGAACTATTCTTTGCTTGGAGAAATTAGTTGTTTGCTTGGAGGAACTATTCTTTGCTTGGAGAAATTAGTTGTTTGCTTGGAGGAACCATTCTTTGCTTGGAGAAATTAGTTGTTTGCTTGGAGGAACTATTCTTTGCTTGGAGAAATTAGTTGTTTGCTTGGAGGAACTATTCTTTGCTTGGAGAAATTAGTTATTTGCTTGGAGGAACTATTCTTTGCTTGGAAAAATTAGTTGTTTGCTTGGAGGAACTATTCTTTGCTCGGAGAAATTAGTTGTTTGCTTGGAGGAACTATTCTTTGCTTGGGCAGATAGGTTATTTGCTTGGAGGAACTATTCTTTGCTTGGAGAAATTAGTTGTTTGCTTGGAGGAACTATTCTTTGCTTGGAGAAATTAGTTGTTTGCTTGGAGGAACTATTCTTTGCTTGGAGAAATTAGTTGTTTGCTTGGAGGAACTATTCTTTGCTTGGGCAGATAGGTTATTTGCTTGGAGGAACTATTCTTTGCTTGGAGAAATTAGTTGTTTGCTTGGAGGAACTATTCTTTGCTTGGAGAAATTAGTTGTTTGCTTGGAGGAACTATTCTTTGCTTGGGCAGATAGGTTATTTGCTTGGAGGAACTATTCTTTGCTTGGAGAAATTAGTTGGTTGCTTGGAGGAACTATTCTTTGCTTGGAGAAATTAGTTGTTTGCTTGGAGGAACTATTCTTTGCTTGGAGAAATTAGTTATTTGCTTGGAGGAACTATTCTTTGCTTGGAGAAATTAGTTATTTGCTTGGAGGAACTATTCTTTGCTTGGAGAAATTAGTTGGTTGCTTGGAGGAACTATTCTTTGCTTGGAGAAATTAGTTGTTTGCTTGGAGGAACTATTCTTTGCTTGGAGAAATTAGTTGTTTGCTTGGAGGAACTATTCTTTGCTTGGAGAAATTAGTTGTTTGCTTGGAGGAACTATTCTTTGCTTGGGCAGATAGGTTATTTGCTTGGAGGAACTATTCTTTGCTTGGAGAAATTAGTTGTTTGCTTGGAGGAACTATTCTTTGCTTGGAGAAATTAGTTGTTTGCTTGGAGGAACTATTCTTTGCTTGGGCAGATAGGTTATTTGCTTGGAGGAACTATTCTTTGCTTGGAGAAATTAGTTGTTTGCTTGGAGGAACTATTCTTTGCTTGGAGAAATTAGTTGTTTGCTTGGAGGAACTATTCTTTGCTTGGAGAAATTAGTTGTTTGCTTGGAGGAACTATTCTTTGCTTGGGCAGATAGGTTATTTGCTTGGAGGAACTATTCTTTGCTTGGAGAAATTAGTTGGTTGCTTGGAGGAACTATTCTTTGCTTGGAGAAATTAGTTGTTTGCTTGGAGGAACTATTCTTTGCTTGGAGAAATTAGTTATTTGCTTGGAGGAACTATTCTTTGCTTGGAGAAATTAGTTATTTGCTTGGAGGAACTATTCTTTGCTTGGAGAAATTAGTTGGTTGCTTGGAGGAACTATTCTTTGCTTGGAGAAATTAGTTATTTGCTTGGAGGAACTATTCTTTGCTTGGAGAAATTAGTTGTTTGCTTGGAGGAACTATTCTTTGCTTGGAGAAATTAGTTGTTTGCTTGGAGGAACTATTCTTTGCTTGGAGAAATTAGTTGTTTGCTTGGAGGAACTATTCTTTGCTTGGAGAAATTAGTTGTTTGCTTGGAGGAACTATTCTTTGCTTGGGCAGATAGGTTATTTGCTTGGAGGAACTATTCTTTGCTTGGAGAAATTAGTTGTTTGCTTGGAGGAACTTTTCTTTGCTTGGAGAAATTAGTTGTTTGCTTGGAGGAACTATTCTTTGCTTGGAGAAATTAGTTGTTTGCTTGGAGGAACTATTCTTTGCTTGGAGAAATTAGTTGTTTGCTTGGAGGAACTATTCTTTGCTTGGAGAAATTAGTTGTTTGCTTGGAGGAACTATTCTTTGCTTGGAGAAATTAGTTGTTTGCTTGGAGGAACCATTCTTTGCTTGGAGAAATTAGTTGTTTGCTTGGAGGAACTATTCTTTGCTTGGAGAAATTAGTTGTTTGCTTGGAGGAACTATTCTTTGCTTGGAGAAATTAGTTATTTGCTTGGTGGAACTATTCTTTGCTTGGAAAAATTAGTTGTTTGCTTGGAGGAACTATTCTTTGCTCGGAGAAATTAGTAGTTTGCTTGGAGGAACTATTCTTTGCTTGGGCAGATAGGTTATTTGCTTGGAGGAACTATTCTTTGCTTGGAGAAATTAGTTGTTTGCTTGGAGGAACTATTCTTTGCTTGGAGTAATTAGTTGTTTGCTTGGAGGAACTATTCTTTGCTTGGAGAAATTAGTTGTTTGCTTGGAGGAACTATTCTTTGCTTGGAGAAATTAGTTGTTTGCTTGGAGGAACTATTCTTTGCTTGGGCAGATAGGTTATTTGCTTGGAGGAACTATTCTTTGCTTGGAGAAATTAGTTGGTTGCTTGGAGGAACTATTCTTTGCTTGGAGAAATTAGTTGTTTGCTTGGAGGAACTATTCTTTGCTTGGAGAAATTAGTTATTTGCTTGGAGGAACTATTCTTTGCTTGGAGAAATTAGTTATTTGCTTGGAGGAACTATTCTTTGCTTGGAGAAATTAGTTGGTTGCTTGGAGGAACTATTCTTTGCTTGGAGAAATTAGTTATTTGCTTGGAGGAACTATTCTTTGCTTGGAGAAATTAGTTATTTGCTTGGAGGAACTATTCTTTGCTTGGAGAAATTAGTTGTTTGCTTGGAGGAACTATTCTTTGCTTGGAGAAATTAGTTGTTTGCTTGGAGGAACTATTCTTTGCTTGGGCAGATAGGTTATTTGCTTGGAGGAACTATTCTTTGCTTGGAGAAATTAGTTATTTGCTTAGAGGAACTATTCTTTGCTTGGAAAAATTAGTTGTTTGCTTGGAGGAACTATTCTTTGCTCGGAGAAACTAGTTGTTTGCTTGGAGGAACTATTCTTTGCTTGGGCAGATAGGTTATTTGCTTGGAGGAACTATTCTTTGCTTGGGCAGATAGGTTATTTGTTTGGAAGAACTATTCTTTGCTTGGAGAAATTAGTTGTTTGCTTGGAGGAACTATTCTTTGCTTGGAGAAATTAGTTGTTTGCTTGGAGGAACTATTCTTTGCTTGGAGAAATTAGTTGTTTGCTTGGAGGAACTATTCTTTGCTTGGGCAGATAGGTTATTTGCTTGGAGGAACTATTCTTTGCTTGGAGAAATTAGTTGTTTGCTTGGAGGAACTATTCTTTGCTTGGAGAAATTAGTTGTTTGCTTGGAGGAACTATTCTTTGCTTGGGCAGATAGGTTATTTGCTTGGAGGAACTATTCTTTGCTTGGAGAAATTAGTTGTTTGCTTGGAGGAACTATTCTTTGCTTGGAGAAATTAGTTGTTTGCTTGGAGGAACTATTCTTTGCTTGGAGAAATTAGTTGTTTGCTTGGAGGAACTATTCTTTGCTTGGAGAAATTAGTTGTTTGCTTGGAGGAACTATTCTTTGCTTGGAGAAATTAGTTGTTTGCTTGGAGGAACTATTCTTTGCTTGGAGAAATTAGTTGTTTGTTTGGAGGAACCATTCTTTGCTTGGTGAAATTAGTTGTTTGCTTGGAGGAACTATTCTTTGCTTGGAGAAATTAGTTGTTTGCTTGGAGGAACTATTCTTTGCTTGGAGAAATTAGTTATTTGCTTGGAGGAACTATTCTTTGCTTGGAAAAATTAGTTGTTTGCTTGGAGGAACTATTCTTTGCTCGGAGAAATTAGTTGTTTGCTTGGAGGAACTATTCTTTGCTTGGGCAGATAGGTTATTTGCTTGGAGGAACTATTCTTTGCTTGGAGAAATTAGTTGTTTGCTTGGAGGAACTATTCTTTGCTTGGAGAAATTAGTTGTTTGCTTGGAGGAACTATTCTTTGCTTGGAGAAATTAGTTGTTTGCTTGGAGGAACTATTCTTTGCTTGGGCAGATAGGTTATTTGCTTGGAGGAACTATTCTTTGCTTGGAGAAATTAGTTGTTTGCTTGGAGGAACTATTCTTTGCTTGGAGAAATTAGTTGTTTGCTTGGAGGAACTATTCTTTGCTTGGGCAGATAGGTTATTTGCTTGGAGGAACTATTCTTTGCTTGGAGAAATTAGTTATTTGCTTGGAGGAACTATTCTTTGCTTGGAGAAATTAGTTGTTTGCTTGGAGGAACTATTCTTTGCTTGGAGAAATTAGTTATTTGCTTGGAGGAACTATTCTTTGCTTGGAGAAATTAGTTATTTGCTTGGAGGAACTATTCTTTGCTTGGAGAAATTAGTTGGTTGCTTGGAGGAACTATTCTTTGCTTGGAGAAATTAGTTGTTTGCTTGGAGGAACTATTCTTTGCTTGGAGAAATTAGTTGTTTGCTTGGAGGAACTATTCTTTGCTTGGAGAAATTAGTTGTTTGCTTGGAGGAACTATTCTTTGCTTGGGCAGATAGGTTATTTGCTTGGAGGAACTATTCTTTGCTTGGAGAAATTAGTTGTTTGCTTGGAGGAACTATTCTTTGCTTGGAGAAATTAGTTGTTTGCTTGGAGGAACTATTCTTTGCTTGGAGAAATTAGTTGTTTGCTTGGAGGAACTATTCTTTGCTTGGGCAGATAGGTTATTTGCTTGGAGGAACTATTCTTTGCTTGGAGAAATTAGTTGTTTGCTTGGAGGAACTATTCTTTGCTTGGAGAAATTAGTTGTTTGCTTGGAGGAACTATTCTTTGCTTGGAGAAATTAGTTGTTTGCTTGGAGGAACTATTCTTTGCTTGGGCAGATAGGTTATTTGCTTGGAGGAACTATTCTTTGCTTGGAGAAATTAGTTGGTTGCTTGGAGGAACTATTCTTTGCTTGGAGAAATTAGTTGTTTGCTTGGAGGAACTATTCTTTGCTTGGAGAAATTAGTTATTTGCTTGGAGGAACTATTCTTTGCTTGGAGAAATTAGTTATTTGCTTGGAGGAACTATTCTTTGCTTGGAGAAATTAGTTGGTTGCTTGGAGAAACTATTCTTTGCTTGGAGAAATTAGTTATTTGCTTGGAGGAACTATTCTTTGCTTGGAGAAATTAGTTGTTTGCTTGGAGGAACTATTCTTTGCTTGGAGAAATTAGTTGTTTGCTTGGAGGAACTATTCTTTGCTTGGAGAAATTAGTTGTTTGCTTGGAGGAACTATTCTTTGCTTGGAGAAATTAGTTGTTTGCTTGGAGGAACTATTCTTTGCTTGGAGAAATTAGTTGTTTGCTTGGAGGAACTATTCTTTGCTTGGAGAAATTAGTTGTTTGCTTGGAGGAACCATTCTTTGCTTGGAGAAATTAGTTGTTTGCTTGGAGGAACTATTCTTTGCTTGGAGAAATTAGTTGTTTGCTTGGAGGAACTATTCTTTGCTTGGAGAAATTAGTTATTTGCTTGGAGGAACTATTCTTTGCTTGGAAAAATTAGTTGTTTGCTTGGAGGAACTATTCTTTGCTCGGAGAAATTAGTTGTTTGCTTGGAGGAACTATTCTTTGCTTGGGCAGATAGGTTATTTGCTTGGAGGAACTATTCTTTGCTTGGAGAAATTAGTTGTTTGCTTGGAGGAACTATTCTTTGCTTGGAGAAATTAGTTGTTTGCTTGGAGGAACTATTCTTTGCTTGGGCAGATAGGTTATTTGCTTGGAGGAACTATTCTTTGCTTGGAGAAATTAGTTGGTTGCTTGGAGGAACTATTCTTTGCTTGGAGAAATTAGTTGTTTGCTTGGAGGAACTATTCTTTGCTTGGAGAAATTAGTTATTTGCTTGGAGGAACTATTCTTTGCTTGGAGAAATTAGTTATTTGCTTGGAGGAACTATTCTTTGCTTGGAGAAATTAGTTGGTTGCTTGGAGGAACTATTCTTTGCTTGGAGAAATTAGTTGTTTGCTTGGAGGAACTATTCTTTGCTTGGAGAAATTAGTTGTTTGCTTGGAGGAACTATTCTTTGCTTGGAGAAATTAGTTGTTTGCTTGGAGGAACTATTCTTTGCTTGGGCAGATAGGTTATTTGCTTGGAGGAACTATTCTTTGCTTGGGCAGATAGGTTATTTGTTTGGAAGAACTATTCTTTGCTTGGAGAAATTAGTTGTTTGCTTGGAGGAACTATTCTTTGCTTGGAGAAATTAGTTGTTTGCTTGGAGGAACTATTCTTTGCTTGGAGAAATTAGTTGTTTGCTTGGAGGAACTATTCTTTGCTTGGAGAAATTAGTTGTTTGCTTGGAGGAACTATTCTTTGCTTGGGCAGATAGGTTATTTGCTTGGAGGAACTATTCTTTGCTTGGAGAAATTAGTTGTTTGCTTGGAGGAACTATTCTTTGCTTGGGCAGATAGGTTATTTGCCTGGAGGAACTATTCTTTGCTTGGGCAGATAGGTTATTTGTTTGGAAGAACTATTCTTTGCTTGGAGAAATTAGTTGTTTGCTTGGAGGAACTATTCTTTGCTTGGAGAAATTAGTTGTTTGCTTGGAGGAACTATTCTTTGCTTGGAGAAATTAGTTGTTTGCTTGGAGGAACTATTCTTTGCTTGGAGAAATTAGTTGTTTGCTTGGAGGAACTATTCTTTGCTTGGAGAAATTAGTTGTTTGCTTGGAGGAACTATTCTTTGCTTGGGCAGATAGGTTATTTGCTTGGAGGAACTATTCTTTGCTTGGAGAAATTAGTTGGTTGCTTGGAGGAACTATTCTTTGCTTGGAGAAATTAGTTGTTTGCTTGGAGGAACTATTCTTTGCTTGGAGAAATTAGTTATTTGCTTGGAGGAACTATTCTTTGCTTGGAGAAATTAGTTGGTTGCTTGGAGAAACTATTCTTTGCTTGGAGAAATTAGTTATTTGCTTGGAGGAACTATTCTTTGCTTGGAGAAATTAGTTGTTTGCTTGGAGGAACTATTCTTTGCTTGGAGAAATTAGTTGTTTGCTTGGAGGAACTATTCTTTGCTTGGAGAAATTAGTTGTTTGCTTGGAGGAACTATTCTTTGCTTGGGCAGATAGGTTATTTGCTTGGAGGAACTATTCTTTGCTTGGAGAAATTAGTTGGTTGCTTGGAGGAACTATTCTTTGCTTGGAGAAATTAGTTGTTTGCTTGGAGGAACTATTCTTTGCTTGGAGAAATTAGTTATTTGCTTGGAGGAACTATTCTTTGCTTGGAGAAATTAGTTATTTGCTTGGAGGAACTATTCTTTGCTTGGAGAAATTAGTTGGTTGCTTGGAGAAACTATTCTTTGCTTGGAGAAATTAGTTATTTGCTTGGAGGAACTATTCTTTGCTTGGAGAAATTAGTTGTTTGCTTGGAGGAACTATTCTTTGCTTGGAGAAATTAGTTGTTTGCTTGGAGGAACTATTCTTTGCTTGGAGAAATTAGTTGTTTGCTTGGAGGAACTATTCTTTGCTTGGAGAAATTAGTTGTTTGCTTGGAGGAACTATTCTTTGCTTGGAGAAATTAGTTGTTTGCTTGGAGGAACTATTCTTTGCTTGGAGAAATTAGTTGTTTGCTTGGAGGAACCATTCTTTGCTTGGAGAAATTAGTTGTTTGCTTGGAGGAACTATTCTTTGCTTGGAGAAATTAGTTGTTTGCTTGGAGGAACTATTCTTTGCTTGGAGAAATTAGTTATTTGCTTGGAGGAACTATTCTTTGCTTGGAAAAATTAGTTGTTTGCTTGGAGGAACTATTCTTTGCTCGGAGAAATTAGTTGTTTGCTTGGAGGAACTATTCTTTGCTTGGGCAGATAGGTTATTTGCTTGGAGGAACTATTCTTTGCTTGGAGAAATTAGTTGTTTGCTTGGAGGAACTATTCTTTGCTTGGAGAAATTAGTTGTTTGCTTGGAGGAACTATTCTTTGCTTGGAGAAATTAGTTGTTTGCTTGGAGGAACTATTCTTTGCTTGGGCAGATAGGTTATTTGCTTGGAGGAACTATTCTTTGCTTGGAGAAATTAGTTGTTTGCTTGGAGGAACTATTCTTTGCTTGGAGAAATTAGTTGTTTGCTTGGAGGAACTATTCTTTGCTTGGGCAGATAGGTTATTTGCTTGGAGGAACTATTCTTTGCTTGGAGAAATTAGTTGGTTGCTTGGAGGAACTATTCTTTGCTTGGAGAAATTAGTTGTTTGCTTGGAGGAACTATTCTTTGCTTGGAGAAATTAGTTATTTGCTTGGAGGAACTATTCTTTGCTTGGAGAAATTAGTTATTTGCTTGGAGGAACTATTCTTTGCTTGGAGAAATTAGTTGGTTGCTTGGAGGAACTATTCTTTGCTTGGAGAAATTAGTTGTTTGCTTGGAGGAACTATTCTTTGCTTGGAGAAATTAGTTGTTTGCTTGGAGGAACTATTCTTTGCTTGGAGAAATTAGTTGTTTGCTTGGAGGAACTATTCTTTGCTTGGGCAGATAGGTTATTTGCTTGGAGGAACTATTCTTTGCTTGGAGAAATTAGTTGTTTGCTTGGAGGAACTATTCTTTGCTTGGAGAAATTAGTTGTTTGCTTGGAGGAACTATTCTTTGCTTGGGCAGATAGGTTATTTGCTTGGAGGAACTATTCTTTGCTTGGAGAAATTAGTTGTTTGCTTGGAGGAACTATTCTTTGCTTGGAGAAATTAGTTGTTTGCTTGGAGGAACTATTCTTTGCTTGGAGAAATTAGTTGTTTGCTTGGAGGAACTATTCTTTGCTTGGGCAGATAGGTTATTTGCTTGGAGGAACTATTCTTTGCTTGGAGAAATTAGTTGGTTGCTTGGAGGAACTATTCTTTGCTTGGAGAAATTAGTTGTTTGCTTGGAGGAACTATTCTTTGCTTGGAGAAATTAGTTATTTGCTTGGAGGAACTATTCTTTGCTTGGAGAAATTAGTTATTTGCTTGGAGGAACTATTCTTTGCTTGGAGAAATTAGTTGGTTGCTTGGAGGAACTATTCTTTGCTTGGAGAAATTAGTTATTTGCTTGGAGGAACTATTCTTTGCTTGGAGAAATTAGTTGTTTGCTTGGAGGAACTATTCTTTGCTTGGAGAAATTAGTTGTTTGCTTGGAGGAACTATTCTTTGCTTGGAGAAATTAGTTGTTTGCTTGGAGGAACTATTCTTTGCTTGGAGAAATTAGTTGTTTGCTTGGAGGAACTATTCTTTGCTTGGGCAGATAGGTTATTTGCTTGGAGGAACTATTCTTTGCTTGGAGAAATTAGTTGTTTGCTTGGAGGAACTTTTCTTTGCTTGGAGAAATTAGTTGTTTGCTTGGAGGAACTATTCTTTGCTTGGAGAAATTAGTTGTTTGCTTGGAGGAACTATTCTTTGCTTGGAGAAATTAGTTGTTTGCTTGGAGGAACTATTCTTTGCTTGGAGAAATTAGTTGTTTGCTTGGAGGAACTATTCTTTGCTTGGAGAAATTAGTTGTTTGCTTGGAGGAACCATTCTTTGCTTGGAGAAATTAGTTGTTTGCTTGGAGGAACTATTCTTTGCTTGGAGAAATTAGTTGTTTGCTTGGAGGAACTATTCTTTGCTTGGAGAAATTAGTTATTTGCTTGGAGGAACTATTCTTTGCTTGGAAAAATTAGTTGTTTGCTTGGAGGAACTATTCTTTGCTCGGAGAAATTAGTAGTTTGCTTGGAGGAACTATTCTTTGCTTGGGCAGATAGGTTATTTGCTTGGAGGAACTATTCTTTGCTTGGAGAAATTAGTTGTTTGCTTGGAGGAACTATTCTTTGCTTGGAGTAATTAGTTGTTTGCTTGGAGGAACTATTCTTTGCTTGGAGAAATTAGTTGTTTGCTTGGAGGAACTATTCTTTGCTTGGAGAAATTAGTTGTTTGCTTGGAGGAACTATTCTTTGCTTGGGCAGATAGGTTATTTGCTTGGAGGAACTATTCTTTGCTTGGAGAAATTAGTTGGTTGCTTGGAGGAACTATTCTTTGCTTGGAGAAATTAGTTGTTTGCTTGGAGGAACTATTCTTTGCTTGGAGAAATTAGTTATTTGCTTGGAGGAACTATTCTTTGCTTGGAGAAATTAGTTATTTGCTTGGAGGAACTATTCTTTGCTTGGAGAAATTAGTTGGTTGCTTGGAGGAACTATTCTTTGCTTGGAGAAATTAGTTATTTGCTTGGAGGAACTATTCTTTGCTTGGAGAAATTAGTTATTTGCTTGGAGGAACTATTCTTTGCTTGGAGAAATTAGTTGTTTGCTTGGAGGAACTATTCTTTGCTTGGAGAAATTAGTTGTTTGCTTGGAGGAACTATTCTTTGCTTGGGCAGATAGGTTATTTGCTTGGAGGAACTATTCTTTGCTTGGAGAAATTAGTTGTTTGCTTGGAGGAACTATTCTTTGCTTGGAGAAATTAGTTGTTTGCTTGGAGGAACTATTCTTTGCTTGGAGAAATTAGTTGTTTGCTTGGAGGAACTATTCTTTGCTTGGAGAAATTAGTTGTTTGCTTGGAGGAACTATTCTTTGCTTGGGCAGATAGGTTATTTGCTTGGAGGAACTATTCTTTGCTTGGAGAAATTAGTTGTTTGCTTGGAGGAACTATTCTTTGCTTGGAGAAATTAGTTGTTTGCTTGGAGGAACTATTCTTTGCTTGGAGAAATTAGTTGTTTGCTTGGAGGAACTATTCTTTGCTTGGGCAGATAGGTTATTTGCTTGGAGGAACTATTCTTTGCTTGGAGAAATTAGTTGGTTGCTTGGAGGAACTATTCTTTGCTTGGAGAAATTAGTTGTTTGCTTGGAGGAACTATTCGTTGCTTGGAGAAATTAGTTATTTGCTTGGAGGAACTATTCTTTGCTTGGAGAAATTAGTTATTTGCTTGGAGGAACTATTCTTTGCTTGGAGAAATTAGTTGGTTGCTTGGAGGAACTATTCTTTGCTTGGAGAAATTAGTTATTTGCTTGGAGGAACTATTCTTTGCTTGGAGAAATTAGTTGTTTGCTTGGAGGAACTATTCTTTGCTTGGAGAAATTAGTTGTTTGCTTGGAGGAACTATTCTTTGCTTGGAGAAATTAGTTGTTTGCTTGGAGGAACTATTCTTTGCTTGGGCAGATAGGTTATTTGCTTGGAGGAACTATTCTTTGCTTGGAGAAATTAGTTGTTTGCTTGGAGGAACTTTTCTTTGCTTGGAGAAATTAGTTGTTTGCTTGGAGGAACTATTCTTTGCTTGGAGAAATTAGTTGTTTGCTTGGAGGAACTATTCTTTGCTTGGAGAAATTAGTTGTTTGCTTGGAGGAACTATTCTTTGCTTGGAGAAATTAGTTGTTTGCTTGGAGGAACCATTCTTTGCTTGGAGAAATTAGTTGTTTGCTTGGAGGAACTATTCTTTGCTTGGAGAAATTAGTTGTTTGCTTGGAGGAACTATTCTTTGCTTGGAGAAATTAGTTGTTTGCTTGGAGGAACTATTCTTTGCTTGGAGAAATTAGTTGTTTGCTTGGAGGAACTATTCTTTGCTTGGAGAAATTAGTTATTTGCTTGGAGGAACTATTCTTTGCTTGGAAAAATTAGTTGTTTGCTTGGAGGAACTATTCTTTGCTCGGAGAAATTAGTTGTTTGCTTGGAGGAACTATTCTTTGCTTGGGCAGATAGGTTATTTGCTTGGAGGAACTATTCTTTGCTTGGAGAAATTAGTTGTTTGCTTGGAGGAACTATTCTTTGCTTGGAGTAATTAGTTGTTTGCTTGGAGGAACTATTCTTTGCTTGGAGAAATTAGTTGTTTGCTTGGAGGAACTATTCTTTGCTTGGAGAAATTAGTTGTTTGCTTGGAGGAACTATTCTTTGCTTGGGCAGATAGGTTATTTGCTTGGAGGAACTATTCTTTGCTTGGAGAAATTAGTTGGTTGCTTGGAGGAACTATTCTTTGCTTGGAGAAATTAGTTGTTTGCTTGGAGGAACTATTCTTTGCTTGGAGAAATTAGTTATTTGCTTGGAGGAACTATTCTTTGCTTGGAGAAATTAGTTATTTGCTTGGAGGAACTATTCTTTGCTTGGAGAAATTAGTTGGTTGCTTGGAGGAACTATTCTTTGCTTGGAGAAATTAGTTATTTGCTTGGAGGAACTATTCTTTGCTTGGAGAAATTAGTTATTTGCTTGGAGGAACTATTCTTTGCTTGGAGAAATTAGTTGTTTGCTTGGAGGAACTATTCTTTGCTTGGAGAAATTAGTTGTTTGCTTGGAGGAACTATTCTTTGCTTGGGCAGATAGGTTATTTGCTTGGAGGAACTATTCTTTGCTTGGAGAAATTAGTTGTTTGCTTGGAGGAACTATTCTTTGCTTGGAGAAATTAGTTGTTTGCTTGGAGGAACTATTCTTTGCTTGGAGAAATTAGTTGTTTGCTTGGAGGAACTATTCTTTGCTTGGAGAAATTAGTTGTTTGCTTGGAGGAACTATTCTTTGCTTGGAGAAATTAGTTGTTTGCTTGGAGGAACTATTCTTTGCTTGGGCAGATAGGTTATTTGCTTGGAGGAACTATTCTTTGCTTGGAGAAATTAGTTGTTTGCTTGGAGGAACTATTCTTTGCTTGGGCAGATAGGTTATTTGCTTGGAGGAACTATTCTTTGCTTGGAGAAATTAGTTGTTTGCTTGAAGGAACTATTCTTTGCTTGGAGAAATTAGTTGTTTGCTTGGAGGAACTATTGTTTGCTTGGAGAAATTAGTTGGTTGCTTGGAGGAACTATTCTTTGCTTGGAGAAATTAGTTGTTTGCTTGGAGGAACTATTCTTTGCTTGGAGAAATTAGTTATTTGCTTGGAGGAACTATTCTTTGCTTGGAGAAATTAGTTATTTGCTTGGAGGAACTATTCTTTGCTTGGAGAAATTAGTTGGTTGCTTGGAGGAACTATTCTTTGCTTGGAGAAATTAGTTATTTGCTTGGAGGAACTATTCTTTGCTTGGAGAAATTAGTTATTTGCTTGGAGGAACTATTCTTTGCTTGGAGAAATTAGTTGTTTGCTTGGAGGAACTATTCTTTGCTTGGAGAAATTAGTTGTTTGCTTGGAGGAACTATTCTTTGCTTGGGCAGATAGGTTATTTGCTTGGAGGAACTATTCTTTGCTTGGAGAAATTAGTTGTTTGCTTGGAGGAACTATTCTTTGCTTGGAGAAATTAGTTGTTTGCTTGGAGGAACTATTCTTTGCTTGGAGAAATTAGTTGGTTGCTTGGAGGAACTATTCTTTGCTTGGAGAAATTAGTTATTTGCTTGGAGGAACTATTCTTTGCTTGGAGAAATTAGTTGTTTGCTTGGAGGAACTATTCTTTGCTTGGAAGAAATTAGTTGTTTGCTTGGAGGAACTATTCTTTGCTTGGAGAAATTAGTTGTTTGCTTGGAGGAACTATTCTTTGCTTGGGCAGATAGGTTATTTGCTTGGAGGAACTATTCTTTGCTTGGAGAAATTAGTTATTTGCTTGGAGGAACTATTCTTTGCTTGGAGAAATTAGTTGGTTGCTTGGAGGAACTATTCTTTGCTTGGAGAAATTAGTTATTTGCTTGGAGGAACTATTCTTTGCTTGGAGAAATTAGTTATTTGCTTGGAGGAACTATTCTTTGCTTGGAGAAATTAGTTGTTTGCTTGGAGGAACCATTCTTTGCTTGGAGAAATTAGTTGTTTGCTTGGAGGAACTATTCTTTGCTTGGAGAAATTAGTTGTTTGCTTGGAGGAACTATTCTTTGCTTGGAGAAATTAGTTATTTGCTTGGAGGAACTATTCTTTGCTTGGGAAAATTAGTTGTTTGCTTGGAAGAACTATTCTTTGCTCGGAGAAATTAGTTGTTTGCTTGGAGGAACTATTCTTTGCTCGGAGAAATTAGTTGGTTGCTTGGAGGAACTATTCTTTGCCTGGAGAAATTAGTTGTTTGCTTGGAGGAACTATTCTTTGCTTGGAGAAATTAGTTGTTTGCTTGGAGGAACTATGCTTTGCTTGGGCAGATAGGTTATTTGCTTGGAGGAACTATTCTTTGCTTGGAGAAATTAGTTATTTGCTTGGAGGAACTATTCTTTGCTTGGAAAAATTAGTTGTTTGCTTGGAGGAACTATTCTTTGCTTGGAGAAATTAGTTGTATGCTTGGAGGAACTATTCTTTGCTTAGAGAAATTAGTTGGTTGCTTGGAGGAACTATTCTTTGCTTGGAGAAATTAGTTATTTGCTTGGAGGAACTATTCTTTGCTTGGAGAAATTAGTTGGTTGCTTGGAGGAACTATTCTTTGCTTGGAGAAATTAGTTATTTGCTTGGAGGAACTATTCTTTGCTTGGAGAAATTAGTTGGTTGCTTGGAGGAACTATTCTTTGCTTGGAGAAATTAGTTGGTTGCTTGGAGGAACTATTCTTTGCTTGGAGAAATTATTTATTTGCTTGGAGGAACTATTCTTTGCTTGGAGAAATTAGTTGTATGCTTGGAGGAACTATTCTTTGCTTAGAGAAATTAGTTGGTTGCTTGGAGGAACTATTCTTTGCTTGGAGAAATTAGTTATTTGCTTGGAGGAACTATTCTTTGCTTGGAGAAATTAGTTGTTTGCTTGGAGGAACTATTCTTTGCTTGGAGAAATTAGTTGTTTGCTTGGAGGAACTATTCTTTGCTTGGAGAAATTAGTTATTTGCTTGGAGGAACTATTCTTTGCTTGGAGAAATTAGTTGGTTGCTTGGAGGAACTATTCTTTGCTCGGAGAAATTAGTTGGTTGCTTGGAGGAACTATTCTTTGCTTGGAGAAATTAGTTGTTTGCTTGGAGGAACTATTCTTTGCTCGGAGAAATTAGTTGGTTGCTTGCAGGAACTATTCTTTGCTTGAAGAAATTAGTAATTTGCTTGGAGGAACTATGCTTTGCTTGGGCAGATAGGTTATTTGCTTGGAGGAACTATTCTTTGCTTGGAGAAATTAGTTGGTTGCTTGGAGGAACTATTCTTTGCTTGGAGAAATTAGTTATTTGCTTGGAGGAACTATTCTTTGCTTGGAGAAATTAGTTGTTTGCTTGGAGGAACTATTCTTTGCTTGGAGAAATTAGTTGTTTGCTTGGAGGAACTATTCTTTGCTTGGAGAAATTAGTTGTTTGCTTGGAGGAACTATTCTTTGCTTGGGCAGATAGGTTATTTGCTTGGAGGAACTATTCTTTGCTTGGAGAAATTAGTTGTTTGCTTGGAGGAACTATTCTTTGCTTGGAGTAATTAGTTGTTTGCTTGGAGGAACTATTCTTTGCTTGGAGAAATTAGTTGTTTGCTTGGAGGAACTATTCTTTGCTTGGAGAAATTAGTTGTTTGCTTGGAGGAACTATTCTTTGCTTGGGCAGATAGGTTATTTGCTTGGAGGAACTATTCTTTGCTTGGAGAAATTAGTTGGTTGCTTGGAGGAACTATTCTTTGCTTGGAGAAATTAGTTGTTTGCTTGGAGGAACTATTCTTTGCTTGGAGAAATTAGTTATTTGCTTGGAGGAACTATTCTTTGCTTGGAGAAATTAGTTATTTGCTTGGAGGAACTATTCTTTGCTTGGAGAAATTAGTTGGTTGCTTGGAGGAACTATTCTTTGCTTGGAGAAATTAGTTATTTGCTTGGAGGAACTATTCTTTGCTTGGAGAAATTAGTTATTTGCTTGGAGGAACTATTCTTTGCTTGGAGAAATTAGTTGTTTGCTTGGAGGAACTATTCTTTGCTTGGGCAGATAGGTTATTTGCTTGGAGGAACTATTCTTTGCTTGGAGAAATTAGTTGTTTGCTTGGAGGAACTATTCTTTGCTTGGAGAAATTAGTTGTTTGCTTGGAGGAACTATTCTTTGCTTGGAGAAATTAGTTGTTTGCTTGGAGGAACTATTCTTTGCTTGGGCAGATAGGTTATTTGCTTGGAGGAACTATTCTTTGCTTGGAGAAATTAGTTGGTTGCTTGGAGGAACTATTCTTTGCTTGGAGAAATTAGTTGTTTGCTTGGAGGAACTATTCTTTGCTTGGAGAAATTAGTTATTTGCTTGGAGGAACTATTCTTTGCTTGGAGAAATTAGTTATTTGCTTGGAGGAACTATTCTTTGCTTGGTGAAATTAGTTGGTTGCTTGGAGGAACTATTCTTTGCTTGGAGAAATTAGTTATTTGCTTGGAGGAACTATTCTTTGCTTGGAGAAATTAGTTGGTTGCTTGGAGGAACTATTCTTTGCTTGGAGAAATTAGTTGTTTGCTTGGAGGAACTATTCTTTGCTTGGAGAAATTAGTTATTTGCTTGGAGGAACTATTCTTTGCTTGGAGAAATTAGTTATTTGCTTGGAGGAACTATTCTTTGCTTGGAGAAATTAGTTGGTTGCTTGGAGGAACTATTCTTTGCTTGGAGAAATTAGTTATTTGCTTGGAGGAACTATTCTTTGCTTGGAGAAATTAGTTATTTGCTTGGAGGAACTATTCTTTGCTTGGAGAAATTAGTTGTTTGCTTGGAGGAACTATTCTTTGCTTGGGCAGATAGGTTATTTGCTTGGAGGAACTATTCTTTGCTTGGAGAAATTAGTTGTTTGCTTGGAGGAACTATTCTTTGCTTGGAGAAATTAGTTGTTTGCTTGGAGGAACTATTCTTTGCTTGGAGAAATTAGTTGTTTGCTTGGAGGAACTATTCTTTGCTTGGGCAGATAGGTTATTTGCTTGGAGGAACTATTCTTTGCTTGGAGAAATTAGTTGGTTGCTTGGAGGAACTATTCTTTGCTTGGAGAAATTAGTTGTTTGCTTGGAGGAACTATTCTTTGCTTGGAGAAATTAGTTATTTGCTTGGAGGAACTATTCTTTGCTTGGAGAAATTAGTTATTTGCTTGGAGGAACTATTCTTTGCTTGGTGAAATTAGTTGGTTGCTTGGAGGAACTATTCTTTGCTTGGAGAAATTAGTTATTTGCTTGGAGGAACTATTCTTTGCTTGGAGAAATTAGTTGTTTGCTTGGAGGAACTATTCTTTGCTTGGAGAAATTAGTTGTTTGCTTGGAGGAACTATTCTTTGCTTGGAGAAATTAGTTGTTTGCTTGGAGGAACTATTCTTTGCTTGGGCAGATAGGTTATTTGCTTGGAGGAACTATTCTTTGCTTGGAGAAATTAGTTGTTTGCTTGGAGGAACTATTCTTTGCTTGGAGAAATTAGTTGTTTGCTTGGAGGAACTATTCTTTGCTTGGAGAAATTAGTTGTTTGCTTGGAGGAACCATTCTTTGCTTGGAGAAATTAGTTGTTTGCTTGGAGGAACTATTCTTTGCTTGGAGAAATTAGTTGTTTGCTTGCAGAAACTATTCTTTGCTTGGAGAAATTAGTTATTTGCTTGGAGGAACTATTCTTTGCTTGGAAAAATTAGTTGTTTGCTTGGAGGAACTATTCTTTGCTCGGAGAAATTAGTTGTTTGCTTGGAGGAACTATACTTTGCTTGGGCAGATAGGTTATTTGCTTGGAGGAACTATTCTTTGCTTGGAGAAATTAGTTGTTTGCTTGGAGGAACTATTCTTTGCTTGGAGAAATTAGTTGTTTGCTTGGAGGAACTATTCTTTGCTTGGAGAAATTAGTTGTTTGCTTGGAGGAACAATTCTTTGCTTGGGCAGATAGGTTATTTGCTTGGAGGAACTATTCTTTGCTTGGAGAAATTAGTTGTTTGCTTGGAGGAACTATTCTTTGCTTGGAGAAATTAGTTGTTTGCTTGGAGGAACTATTCTTTGCTTGGAGAAATTAGTTATTTGCTTGGAGGAACTATTCTTTGCTTGGAGAAATTAGTTATTTGCTTGTAGGAACTATTCTTTGCTTGGAGAAATTAGTTGGTTGCTTGGAGGAACTATTCTTTGCTTGGAGAAATTAGTTATTTGCTTGGAGGAACTATTCTTTGCTTGGAGAAATTAGTTATTTGCTTGGAGGAACTATTCTTTGCTTGGAGAAATTAGTTGTTTGCTTGGAGGAACAATTCTTTGCTTGGAGAAATTAGTTGGTTGCTTGGAGGAACTATTCTTTGCTTGGAGAAATTAGTTATTTGCTTGGAGGAACTATTCTTTGCTTGGTGAAATTAGTTGGTTGCTTGGAGGAACTATTCTTTGCTTGGGCAGATAGGTTATTTGCTTGGAGGAACTATTCTTTGCTTGGAGAAATTAGTTGTTTGCTTGGAGGAACTATTCTTTGCTTGGAGTAATTAGTTGTTTGCTTGGAGGAACTATTCTTTGCTTGGAGAAATTAGTTGTTTGCTTGGAGGAACTATTCTTTGCTTGGAGAAATTAGTTGTTTGCTTGGAGGAACTATTCTTTGCTTGGGCAGATAGGTTATTTGCTTGGAGGAACTATTCTTTGCTTGGAGAAATTAGTTGGTTGCTTGGAGGAACTATTCTTTGCTTGGAGAAATTAGTTGTTTGCTTGGAGGAACTATTCTTTGCTTGGAGAAATTAGTTATTTGCTTGGAGGAACTATTCTTTGCTTGGAGAAATTAGTTATTTGCTTGGAGGAACTATTCTTTGCTTGGAGAAATTAGTTGGTTGCTTGGAGGAACTATTCTTTGCTTGGAGAAATTAGTTATTTGCTTGGAGGAACTATTCTTTGCTTGGAGAAATTAGTTATTTGCTTGGAGGAACTATTCTTTGCTTGGAGAAATTAGTTGTTTGCTTGGAGGAACTATTATTTGCTTGGGCAGATAGGTTATTTGCTTGGAGGAACTATTCTTTGCTTGGAGAAATTAGTTGTTTGCTTGGAGGAACTATTCTTTGCTTGGAGAAATTAGTTGTTTGCTTGGAGGAACTATTCTTTGCTTGGAGAAATTAGTTGTTTGCTTGGAGGAACTATTCTTTGCTTGGGCAGATAGGTTATTTGCTTGGAGGAACTATTCTTTGCTTGGAGAAATTAGTTGGTTGCTTGGAGGAACTATTCTTTGCTTGGAGAAATTAGTTGTTTGCTTGGAGGAACTATTCTTTGCTTGGAGAAATTAGTTATTTGCTTGGAGGAACTATTCTTTGCTTGGAGAAATTAGTTATTTGCTTGGAGGAACTATTCTTTGCTTGGTGAAATTAGTTGGTTGCTTGGAGGAACTATTCTTTGCTTGGAGAAATTAGTTATTTGCTTGGAGGAACTATTCTTTGCTTGGAGAAATTAGTTGGTTGCTTGGAGGAACTATTCTTTGCTTGGAGAAATTAGTTGTTTGCTTGGAGGAACTATTCTTTGCTTGGAGAAATTAGTTATTTGCTTGGAGGAACTATTCTTTGCTTGGAGAAATTAGTTATTTGCTTGGAGGAACTATTCTTTGCTTGGAGAAATTAGTTGGTTGCTTGGAGGAACTATTCTTTGCTTGGAGAAATTAGTTATTTGCTTGGAGGAACTATTCTTTGCTTGGAGAAATTAGTTATTTGCTTGGAGGAACTATTCTTTGCTTGGAGAAATTAGTTGTTTGCTTGGAGGAACTATTCTTTGCTTGGGCAGATAGGTTATTTGCTTGGAGGAACTATTCTTTGCTTGGAGAAATTAGTTGTTTGCTTGGAGGAACTATTCTTTGCTTGGAGAAATTAGTTGTTTGCTTGGAGGAACTATTCTTTGCTTGGAGAAATTAGTTGTTTGCTTGGAGGAACTATTCTTTGCTTGGGCAGATAGGTTATTTGCTTGGAGGAACTATTCTTTGCTTGGAGAAATTAGTTGGTTGCTTGGAGGAACTATTCTTTGCTTGGAGAAATTAGTTGTTTGCTTGGAGGAACTATTCTTTGCTTGGAGAAATTAGTTATTTGCTTGGAGGAACTATTCTTTGCTTGGAGAAATTAGTTATTTGCTTGGAGGAACTATTCTTTGCTTGGTGAAATTAGTTGGTTGCTTGGAGGAACTATTCTTTGCTTGGAGAAATTAGTTATTTGCTTGGAGGAACTATTCTTTGCTTGGAGAAATTAGTTGTTTGCTTGGAGGAACTATTCTTTGCTTGGAGAAATTAGTTGTTTGCTTGGAGGAACTATTCTTTGCTTGGAGAAATTAGTTGTTTGCTTGGAGGAACTATTCTTTGCTTGGGCAGATAGGTTATTTGCTTGGAGGAACTATTCTTTGCTTGGAGAAATTAGTTGTTTGCTTGGAGGAACTATTCTTTGCTTGGAGAAATTAGTTGTTTGCTTGGAGGAACTATTCTTTGCTTGGAGAAATTAGTTGTTTGCTTGGAGGAACCATTCTTTGCTTGGAGAAATTAGTTGTTTGCTTGGAGGAACTATTCTTTGCTTGGAGAAATTAGTTGTTTGCTTGCAGAAACTATTCTTTGCTTGGAGAAATTAGTTATTTGCTTGGAGGAACTATTCTTTGCTTGGAAAAATTAGTTGTTTGCTTGGAGGAACTATTCTTTGCTCGGAGAAATTAGTTGTTTGCTTGGAGGAACTATACTTTGCTTGGGCAGATAGGTTATTTGCTTGGAGGAACTATTCTTTGCTTGGAGAAATTAGTTGTTTGCTTGGAGGAACTATTCTTTGCTTGGAGAAATTAGTTGTTTGCTTGGAGGAACTATTCTTTGCTTGGAGAAATTAGTTGTTTGCTTGGAGGAACAATTCTTTGCTTGGGCAGATAGGTTATTTGCTTGGAGGAACTATTCTTTGCTTGGAGAAATTAGTTGTTTGCTTGGAGGAACTATTCTTTGCTTGGAGAAATTAGTTGTTTGCTTGGAGGAACTATTCTTTGCTTGGGCAGATAGGTTATTTGCTTGGAGGAACTATTCTTTGCTTGGAGAAATTAGTTGGTTGCTTGGAGGAACTATTCTTTGCTTGGAGAAATTAGTTGTTTGCTTGGAGGAACTATTCTTTGCTTGGAGAAATTAGTTATTTGCTTGGAGGAACTATTCTTTGCTTGGAGAAATTAGTTATTTGCTTGGAGGAACTATTCTTTGCTTGGAGAAATTAGTTGGTTGCTTGGAGGAACTATTCTTTGCTTGGAGAAATTAGTTATTTGCTTGGAGGAACTATTCTTTGCTTGGAGAAATTAGTTATTTGCTTGGAGGAACTATTCTTTGCTTGGAGAAATTAGTTGTTTGCTTGGAGGAACAATTCTTTGCTTGGAGAAATTAGTTGGTTGCTTGGAGGAACTATTCTTTGCTTGGAGAAATTAGTTATTTGCTTGGAGGAACTATTCTTTGCTTGGTGAAATTAGTTGGTTGCTTGGAGGAACTATTCTTTGCTTGGAGAAATTAGTTATTTGCTTGGAGGAACTATTCTTTGCTTGGAGAAATTAGTTGGTTGCTTGGAGGAACTATTCTTTGCTTGGAGAAATTAGTTGTTTGCTTGGAGGAACTATTCTTTGCTTGGAGAAATTAGTTATTTGCTTGGAGGAACTATTCTTTGCGTGGAGAAATTAGTTATTTGCTTGGAGGAACTATTCTTTGCTTGGAGAAATTAGTTGGTTGCTTGGAGGAACTATTCTTTGCTTGGAGAAATTAGTTATTTGCTTGGAGGAACTATTCTTTGCTTGGAGAAATTAGTTATTTGCTTGGAGGAACTATTCTTTGCTTGGAGAAATTAGTTGTTTGCTTGGAGGAACTATTCTTTGCTTGGGCAGATAGGTTATTTGCTTGGAGGAACTATTCTTTGCTTGGAGAAATTAGTTGTTTGCTTGGAGGAACTATTCTTTGCTTGGAGAAATTAGTTGTTTGCTTGGAGGAACTATTCTTTGCTTGGAGAAATTAGTTGTTTGCTTGGAGGAACTATTCTTTGCTTGGGCAGATAGGTTATTTGCTTGGAGGAACTATTCTTTGCTTGGAGAAATTAGTTGGTTGCTTGGAGGAACTATTCTTTGCTTGGAGAAATTAGTTGTTTGCTTGGAGGAACTATTCTTTGCTTGGAGAAATTAGTTATTTGCTTGGAGGAACTATTCTTTGCTTGGAGAAATTAGTTATTTGCTTGGAGGAACTATTCTTTGCTTGGTGAAATTAGTTGGTTGCTTGGAGGAACTATTCTTTGCTTGGAGAAATTAGTTATTTGCTTGGAGGAACTATTCTTTGCTTGGAGAAATTAGTTGTTTGCTTGGAGGAACTATTCTTTGCTTGGAGAAATTAGTTGTTTGCTTGGAGGAACTATTCTTTGCTTGGAGAAATTAGTTGTTTGCTTGGAGGAACTATTCTTTGCTTGGGCAGATAGGTTATTTGCTTGGAGGAACTATTCTTTGCTTGGAGAAATTAGTTGTTTGCTTGGAGGAACTATTCTTTGCTTGGAGAAATTAGTTGTTTGCTTGGAGGAACTATTCTTTGCTTGGAGAAATTAGTTGTTTGCTTGGAGGAACCATTCTTTGCTTGGAGAAATTAGTTGTTTGCTTGGAGGAACTATTCTTTGCTTGGAGAAATTAGTTGTTTGCTTGCAGAAACTATTCTTTGCTTGGAGAAATTAGTTATTTGCTTGGAGGAACTATTCTTTGCTTGGAAAAATTAGTTGTTTGCTTGGAGGAACTATTCTTTGCTCGGAGAAATTAGTTGTTTGCTTGGAGGAACTATACTTTGCTTGGGCAGATAGGTTATTTGCTTGGAGGAACTATTCTTTGCTTGGAGAAATTAGTTGTTTGCTTGGAGGAACTATTCTTTGCTTGGAGAAATTAGTTGTTTGCTTGGAGGAACTATTCTTTGCTTGGAGAAATTAGTTGTTTGCTTGGAGGAACAATTCTTTGCTTGGGCAGATAGGTTATTTGCTTGGAGGAACTATTCTTTGCTTGGAGAAATTAGTTGTTTGCTTGGAGGAACTATTCTTTGCTTGGAGAAATTAGTTGTTTGCTTGGAGGAACTATTCTTTGCTTGGGCAGATAGGTTATTTGCTTGGAGGAACTATTCTTTGCTTGGAGAAATTAGTTGGTTGCTTGGAGGAACTATTCTTTGCTTGGAGAAATTAGTTGTTTGCTTGGAGGAACTATTCTTTGCTTGGAGAAATTAGTTATTTGCTTGGAGGAACTATTCTTTGCTTGGAGAAATTAGTTATTTGCTTGGAGGAACTATTCTTTGCTTGGAGAAATTAGTTGGTTGCTTGGAGGAACTATTCTTTGCTTGGAGAAATTAGTTATTTGCTTGGAGGAACTATTCTTTGCTTGGAGAAATTAGTTATTTGCTTGGAGGAACTATTCTTTGCTTGGAGAAATTAGTTGTTTGCTTGGAGGAACAATTCTTTGCTTGGGCAGATAGGTTATTTGCTTGGAGGAACTATTCTTTGCTTGGAGAAATTAGTTGTTTGCTTGGAGGAACTATTCTTTGCTTGGAGAAATTAGTTGTTTGCTTGGAGGAACTATTCTTTGCTTGGGCAGATAGGTTATTTGCTTGGAGGAACTATTCTTTGCTTGGAGAAATTAGTTGGTTGCTTGGAGGAACTATTCTTTGCTTGGAGAAATTAGTTGTTTGCTTGGAGGAACTATTCTTTGCTTGGAGAAATTAGTTATTTGCTTGGAGGAACTATTCTTTGCTTGGAGAAATTAGTTATTTGCTTGGAGGAACTATTCTTTGCTTGGAGAAATTAGTTGGTTGCTTGGAGGAACTATTCTTTGCTTGGAGAAATTAGTTATTTGCTTGGAGGAACTATTCTTTGCTTGGAGAAATTAGTTATTTGCTTGGAGGAACTATTCTTTGCTTGGAGAAATTAGTTGTTTGCTTGGAGGAACTATTCTTTGCTTGGGCAGATAGGTTATTTGCTTGGAGGAACTATTCTTTGCTTGGAGAAATTAGTTGTTTGCTTGGAGGAACTATTCTTTGCTTGGAGAAATTAGTTGTTTGCTTGGAGGAACTATTCTTTGCTTGGAGAAATTAGTTGTTTGCTTGGAGGAACTATTCTTTGCTTGGACAGATAGGTTATTGGCTTGGAGGAACTATTCTTTGCTTGGAGAAATTAGTTGTTTGCTTGGAGGAACTATTCTTTGCTTGGAGAAATTAGTTGTTTGCTTGGAGGAACTATTCTTTGCTTGGAGAAATTAGTTGTTTGCTTGGAGGAACTATTCTTTGCTTGGGCAGATAGGTTATTTGCTTGGAGGAACTATTCTTTGCTTGGAGAAATTAGTTGGTTGCTTGGAGGAACTATTCTTTGCTTGGAGAAATTAGTTGGTTGCTTGGAGGAACTATTCTTTGCTTGGAGAAATTAGTTGTTTGCTTGGAGGAACTATTCTTTGCTTGGAGAAATTAGTTATTTGCTTGGAGGAACTATTCTTTGCTTGGAGAAATTAGTTATTTGCTTGGAGGAACTATTCTTTGCTTGGAGAAATTAGTTGGTTGCTTGGAGGAACTATTCTTTGCTTGGAGAAATTAGTTATTTGCTTGGAGGAACTATTCTTTGCTTGGGCAGATAGGTTATTTGCTTGGAGGAACTATTCTTTGCTTGGAGAAATTAGTTGGTTGCTTGGAGGAACTATTCTTTGCTTGGAGAAATTAGTTGGTTGCTTGGAGGAACTATTCTTTGCTTGGAGAAATTAGTTGTTTGCTTGGAGGAACTATTCTTTGCTTGGAGAAATTAGTTGTTTGCTTGGAGGAACTATTCTTTGCTTGGAGAAATTAGTTGTTTGCTTGGAGGAACTATTCTTTGCTTGGAGAAATTAGTTGTTTGCTTGGAGGAACAATTCTTTGCTTGGGCAGATAGGTTATTTGCTTGGAGGAACTATTCTTTGCTTGGAGAAATTAGTTGTTTGCTTGGAGGAACTATTCTTTGCTTGGAGAAATTAGTTGTTTGCTTGGAGGAACTATTCTTTGCTTGGGCAGATAGGTTATTTGCTTGGAGGAACTATTCTTTGCTTGGAGAAATTAGTTGGTTGCTTGGAGGAACTATTCTTTGCTTGGAGAAATTAGTTGTTTGCTTGGAGGAACTATTCTTTGCTTGGAGAAATTAGTTGTTTGCTTGGAGGAACTATTCTTTGCTTGGAGAAATTAGTTGTTTGCTTGGAGGAACTATTCTTTGCTTGGGCAGATAGGTTATTTGCTTGGAGGAACTATTCTTTGCTTGGAGAAATTAGTTGGTTGCTTGGAGGAACTATTCTTTGCTTGGAGAAATTAGTTGGTTGCTTGGAGGAACTATTCTTTGCTTGGAGAAATTAGTTGGTTGCTTGGAGGAACTATTCTTTGCTTGGAGAAATTAGTTGTTTGCTTGGAGGAACTATTCTTTGCTTGGAGAAATTAGTTATTTGCTTGGAGGAACTATTCTTTGCTTGGAGAAATTAGTTGTTTGCTTGGAGGAACTATTCTTTGCTTGGAGAAATTAGTTGTTTGCTTGGAGGAACTATTCTTTGCTTGGGCAGATAGGTTATTTGCTTGGAGGAACTATTCTTTGCTTGGAGAAATTAGTTGGTTGCTTGGAGGAACTATTCTTTGCTTGGAGAAATTAGTTGGTTGCTTGGAGGAACTATTCTTTGCTTGGAGAAATTAGTTGTTTGCTTGGAGGAACTATTCTTTGCTTGGAGAAATTAGTTGTTTGCTTGGAGGAACTATTCTTTGCTTGGAGAAATTAGTTGTTTGCTTGGAGGAACTATTCTTTGCTTGGAGAAATTAGTTGTTTGCTTGGAGGAACTATTCTTTGCTTGGAGAAATTAGTTGTTTGCTTGGAGGAACTATTCTTTGCTTGGAGAAATTAGTTGTTTGCTTGGAGGAACTATTCTTTGCTTGGAGAAATTAGTTGTTTGCTTGGAGGAACAATTCTTTGCTTGGGCAGATAGGTTATTTGCTTGGAGGAACTATTCTTTGCTTGGAGAAATTAGTTGTTTGCTTGGAGGAACTATTCTTTGCTTGGAGAAATTAGTTGTTTGCTTGGAGGAACTATTCTTTGCTTGGGCAGATAGGTTATTTGCTTGGAGGAACTATTCTTTGCTTGGAGAAATTAGTTGGTTGCTTGGAGGAACTATTCTTTGCTTGGAGAAATTAGTTGTTTGCTTGGAGGAACTATTCTTTGCTTGGAGAAATTAGTTATTTGCTTGGAGGAACTATTCTTTGCTTGGAGAAATTAGTTATTTGCTTGGAGGAACTATTCTTTGCTTGGAGAAATTAGTTGGTTGCTTGGAGGAACTATTCTTTGCTTGGAGAAATTAGTTATTTGCTTGGAGGAACTATTCTTTGCTTGGAGAAATTAGTTATTTGCTTGGAGGAACTATTCTTTGCTTGGAGAAATTAGTTGTTTGCTTGGAGGAACAATTCTTTGCTTGGGCAGATAGGTTATTTGCTTGGAGGAACTATTCTTTGCTTGGAGAAATTAGTTGTTTGCTTGGAGGAACTATTCTTTGCTTGGAGAAATTAGTTGTTTGCTTGGAGGAACTATTCTTTGCTTGGGCAGATAGGTTATTTGCTTGGAGGAAGTATTCTTTGCTTGGAGAAATTAGTTGGTTGCTTGGAGGAACTATTCTTTGCTTGGAGAAATTAGTTGTTTGCTTGGAGGAACTATTCTTTGCTTGGAGAAATTAGTTATTTGCTTGGAGGAACTATTCTTTGCTTGGAGAAATTAGTTATTTGCTTGGAGGAACTATTCTTTGCTTGGAGAAATTAGTTGGTTGCTTGGAGGAACTATTCTTTGCTTGGAGAAATTAGTTATTTGCTTGGAGGAACTATTCTTTGCTTGGAGAAATTAGTTATTTGCTTGGAGGAACTATTCTTTGCTTGGAGAAATTAGTTGTTTGCTTGGAGGAACTATTCTTTGCTTGGGCAGATAGGTTATTTGCTTGGAGGAACTATTCTTTGCTTGGAGAAATTAGTTGTTTGCTTGGAGGAACTATTCTTTGCTTGGAGAAATTAGTTGTTTGCTTGGAGGAACTATTCTTTGCTTGGAGAAATTAGTTGTTTGCTTGGAGGAACTATTCTTTGCTTGGACAGATAGGTTATTGGCTTGGAGGAACTATTCTTTGCTTGGAGAAATTAGTTGTTTGCTTGGAGGAACTATTCTTTGCTTGGAGAAATTAGTTGTTTGCTTGGAGGAACTATTCTTTGCTTGGAGAAATTAGTTGTTTGCTTGGAGGAACTATTCTTTGCTTGGGCAGATAGGTTATTTGCTTGGAGGAACTATTCTTTGCTTGGAGAAATTAGTTGGTTGCTTGGAGGAACTATTCTTTGCTTGGAGAAATTAGTTGGTTGCTTGGAGGAACTATTCTTTGCTTGGAGAAATTAGTTGTTTGCTTGGAGGAACTATTCTTTGCTTGGAGAAATTAGTTATTTGCTTGGAGGAACTATTCTTTGCTTGGAGAAATTAGTTATTTGCTTGGAGGAACTATTCTTTGCTTGGAGAAATTAGTTGGTTGCTTGGAGGAACTATTCTTTGCTTGGAGAAATTAGTTATTTGCTTGGAGGAACTATTCTTTGCTTGGGCAGATAGGTTATTTGCTTGGAGGAACTATTCTTTGCTTGGAGAAATTAGTTGGTTGCTTGGAGGAACTATTCTTTGCTTGGAGAAATTAGTTGGTTGCTTGGAGGAACTATTCTTTGCTTGGAGAAATTAGTTGTTTGCTTGGAGGAACTATTCTTTGCTTGGAGAAATTAGTTGTTTGCTTGGAGGAACTATTCTTTGCTTGGAGAAATTAGTTGTTTGCTTGGAGGAACTATTCTTTGCTTGGAGAAATTAGTTGTTTGCTTGGAGGAACAATTCTTTGCTTGGGCAGATAGGTTATTTGCTTGGAGGAACTATTCTTTGCTTGGAGAAATTAGTTGTTTGCTTGGAGGAACTATTCTTTGCTTGGAGAAATTAGTTGTTTGCTTGGAGGAACTATTCTTTGCTTGGGCAGATAGGTTATTTGCTTGGAGGAACTATTCTTTGCTTGGAGAAATTAGTTGGTTGCTTGGAGGAACTATTCTTTGCTTGGAGAAATTAGTTGTTTGCTTGGAGGAACTATTCTTTGCTTGGAGAAATTAGTTGTTTGCTTGGAGGAACTATTCTTTGCTTGGAGAAATTAGTTGTTTGCTTGGAGGAACTATTCTTTGCTTGGGCAGATAGGTTATTTGCTTGGAGGAACTATTCTTTGCTTGGAGAAATTAGTTGGTTGCTTGGAGGAACTATTCTTTGCTTGGAGAAATTAGTTGGTTGCTTGGAGGAACTATTCTTTGCTTGGAGAAATTAGTTGGTTGCTTGGAGGAACTATTCTTTGCTTGGAGAAATTAGTTGTTTGCTTGGAGGAACTATTCTTTGCTTGGAGAAATTAGTTATTTGCTTGGAGGAACTATTCTTTGCTTGGAGAAATTAGTTGTTTGCTTGGAGGAACTATTCTTTGCTTGGAGAAATTAGTTGTTTGCTTGGAGGAACTATTCTTTGCTTGGGCAGATAGGTTATTTGCTTGGAGGAACTATTCTTTGCTTGGAGAAATTAGTTGGTTGCTTGGAGGAACTATTCTTTGCTTGGAGAAATTAGTTGGTTGCTTGGAGGAACTATTCTTTGCTTGGAGAAATTAGTTGTTTGCTTGGAGGAACTATTCTTTGCTTGGAGAAATTAGTTGTTTGCTTGGAGGAACTATTCTTTGCTTGGAGAAATTAGTTGTTTGCTTGGAGGAACTATTCTTTGCTTGGAGAAATTAGTTGTTTGCTTGGAGGAACAATTCTTTGCTTGGGCAGATAGGTTATTTGCTTGGAGGAACTATTCTTTGCTTGGAGAAATTAGTTGTTTGCTTGGAGGAACTATTCTTTGCTTGGAGAAATTAGTTGTTTGCTTGGAGGAACTATTCTTTGCTTGGGCAGATAGGTTATTTGCTTGGAGGAACTATTCTTTGCTTGGAGAAATTAGTTGGTTGCTTGGAGGAACTATTCTTTGCTTGGAGAAATTAGTTGTTTGCTTGGAGGAACTATTCTTTGCTTGGAGAAATTAGTTATTTGCTTGGAGGAACTATTCTTTGCTTGGAGAAATTAGTTATTTGCTTGGAGGAACTATTCTTTGCTTGGAGAAATTAGTTGGTTGCTTGGAGGAACTATTCTTTGCTTGGAGAAATTAGTTATTTGCTTGGAGGAACTATTCTTTGCTTGGAGAAATTAGTTATTTGCTTGGAGGAACTATTCTTTGCTTGGAGAAATTAGTTGTTTGCTTGGAGGAACAATTCTTTGCTTGGGCAGATAGGTTATTTGCTTGGAGGAACTATTCTTTGCTTGGAGAAATTAGTTGTTTGCTTGGAGGAACTATTCTTTGCTTGGAGAAATTAGTTGTTTGCTTGGAGGAACTATTCTTTGCTTGGGCAGATAGGTTATTTGCTTGGAGGAACTATTCTTTGCTTGGAGAAATTAGTTGGTTGCTTGGAGGAACTATTCTTTGCTTGGAGAAATTAGTTGTTTGCTTGGAGGAACTATTCTTTGCTTGGAGAAATTAGTTATTTGCTTGGAGGAACTATTCTTTGCTTGGAGAAATTAGTTATTTGCTTGGAGGAACTATTCTTTGCTTGGAGAAATTAGTTGGTTGCTTGGAGGAACTATTCTTTGCTTGGAGAAATTAGTTATTTGCTTGGAGGAACTATTCTTTGCTTGGAGAAATTAGTTATTTGCTTGGAGGAACTATTCTTTGCTTGGAGAAATTAGTTGTTTGCTTGGAGGAACTATTCTTTGCTTGGGCAGATAGGTTATTTGCTTGGAGGAACTATTCTTTGCTTGGAGAAATTAGTTGTTTGCTTGGAGGAACTATTCTTTGCTTGGAGAAATTAGTTGTTTGCTTGGAGGAACTATTCTTTGCTTGGAGAAATTAGTTGTTTGCTTGGAGGAACTATTCTTTGCTTGGGCAGATAGGTTATTGGCTTGGAGGAACTATTCTTTGCTTGGAGAAATTAGTTGTTTGCTTGGAGGAACTATTCTTTGCTTGGAGAAATTAGTTGTTTGCTTGGAGGAACTATTCTTTGCTTGGAGAAAATAGTTGTTTGCTTGGAGGAACTATTCTTTGCTTGGGCAGATAGGTTATTTGCTTGGAGGAACTATTCTTTGCTTGGAGAAATTAGTTGGTTGCTTGGAGGAACTATTCTTTGCTTGGAGAAATTAGTTGGTTGCTTGGAGGAACTATTCTTTGCTTGGAGAAATTAGTTGTTTGCTTGGAGGAACTATTCTTTGCTTGGAGAAATTAGTTATTTGCTTGGAGGAACTATTCTTTGCTTGGAGAAATTAGTTATTTGCTTGGAGGAACTATTCTTTGCTTGGAGAAATTAGTTGGTTGCTTGGAGGAACTATTCTTTGCTTGGAGAAATTAGTTATTTGCTTGGAGGAACTATTCTTTGCTTGGAGAAATTAGTTATTTGCTTGGAGGAACTATTCTTTGCTTGGAGAAAATAGTTGTTTGCTTGGAGGAACTATTCTTTGCTTGGAGAAATTAGTTGTTTGCTTGGAGGAACTATTCTTTGCTTGGGCAGATAGGTTATTTGCTTGGAGGAACTATTCTTTGCTTGGAGAAATTAGTTGTTTGCTTGGAGGAACTATTCTTTGCTTGGAGAAATTAGTTGTTTGCTTGGAGGAACTATTCTTTGCTTGGGCAGATAGGTTATTTGCTTGGAGGAACTATTCTTTGCTTGGAGAAATTAGTTGTTTGCTTGGAGGAACTATTCTTTGCTTGGAGAAATTAGTTGTTTGCTTGGAGGAACTATTCTTTGCTTGGAGAAATTAGTTGTTTGCTTGGAGGAACTATTCTTTGCTTGGAGAAATTAGTTGTTTGCTTGGAGGAACTATTCTTTGCTTGGGCAGATAGGTTATTTGCTTGGAGGAACTATTCTTTGCTTGGAGAAATTAGTTGGTTGCTTGGAGGAACTATTCTTTGCTTGGAGAAATTAGTTGTTTGCTTGGAGGAACTATTCTTTGCTTGGAGAAATTAGTTATTTGCTTGGAGGAACTATTCTTTGCTTGGAGAAATTAGTTATTTGCTTGGAGGAACTATTCTTTGCTTGGTGAAATTAGTTGGTTGCTTGGAGGAACTATTCTTTGCTTGGAGAAATTAGTTATTTGCTTGGAGGAACTATTCTTTGCTTGGAGAAATTAGTTGTTTGCTTGGAGGAACTATTCTTTGCTTGGAGAAATTAGTTGTTTGCTTGGAGGAACTATTCTTTGCTTGGAGAAATTAGTTGTTTGCTTGGAGGAACTATTCTTTGCTTGGGCAGATAGGTTATTTGCTTGGAGGAACTATTCTTTGCTTGGAGAAATTAGTTGTTTGCTTGGAGGAACTATTCTTTGCTTGGAGAAATTAGTTGTTTGCTTGGAGGAACTATTCTTTGCTTGGAGAAATTAGTTGTTTGCTTGGAGGAACCATTCTTTGCTTGGAGAAATTAGTTGTTTGCTTGGAGGAACTATTCTTTGCTTGGAGAAATTAGTTGTTTGCTTGCAGAAACTATTCTTTGCTTGGAGAAATTAGTTATTTGCTTGGAGGAACTATTCTTTGCTTGGAAAAATTAGTTGTTTGCTTGGAGGAACTATTCTTTGCTCGGAGAAATTAGTTGTTTGCTTGGAGGAACTATACTTTGCTTGGGCAGATAGGTTATTTGCTTGGAGGAACTATTCTTTGCTTGGAGAAATTAGTTGTTTGCTTGGAGGAACTATTCTTTGCTTGGGCAGATAGGTTATTTGCTTGGAGGAACTATTCTTTGCTTGGGCAAATAGGTTATTTGTTTGGAGGAACTATTCTTTGCTTGGAGAAATTAGTTGTTTGCTTGGAGGAACTATTCTTTGCTTGGAGAAATTAGTTGTTTGCTTGGAGGAACAATTCTTTGCTTGGGCAGATAGGTTATTTGCTTGGAGGAACTATTCTTTGCTTGGAGAAATTAGTTGTTTGCTTGGAGGAACTATTCTTTGCTTGGAGAAATTAGTTGTTTGCTTGGAGGAACTATTCTTTGCTTGGGCAGATAGGTTATTTGCTTGGAGGAACTATTCTTTGCTTGGAGAAATTAGTTGGTTGCTTGGAGGAACTATTCTTTGCTTGGAGAAATTAGTTGTTTGCTTGGAGGAACTATTCTTTGCTTGGAGAAATTAGTTATTTGCTTGGAGGAACTATTCTTTGCTTGGAGAAATTAGTTATTTGCTTGGAGGAACTATTCTTTGCTTGGAGAAATTAGTTGGTTGCTTGGAGGAACTATTCTTTGCTTGGAGAAATTAGTTATTTGCTTGGAGGAACTATTCTTTGCTTGGAGAAATTAGTTATTTGCTTGGAGGAACTATTCTTTGCTTGGAGAAATTAGTTGTTTGCTTGGAGGAACTATTCTTTGCTTGGGCAGATAGGTTATTTGCTTGGAGGAACTATTCTTTGCTTGGAGAAATTAGTTGTTTGCTTGGAGGAACTATTCTTTGCTTGGAGAAATTAGTTGTTTGCTTGGAGGAACTATTCTTTGCTTGGAGAAATTAGTTGTTTGCTTGGAGGAACTATTCTTTGCTTGGGCAGATAGGTTATTGGCTTGGAGGAACTATTCTTTGCTTGGAGAAATTAGTTGTTTGCTTGGAGGAACTATTCTTTGCTTGGAGAAATTAGTTGTTTGCTTGGAGGAACTATTCTTTGCTTGGAGAAATTAGTTGTTTGCTTGGAGGAACTATTCTTTGCTTGGGCAGATAGGTTATTTGCTTGGAGGAACTATTCTTTGCTTGGAGAAATTAGTTGGTTGCTTGGAGGAACTATTCTTTGCTTGGAGAAATTAGTTGTTTGCTTGGAGGAACTATTCTTTGCTTGGAGAAATTAGTTATTTGCTTGGAGGAACTATTCTTTGCTTGGAGAAATTAGTTATTTGCTTGGAGGAACTATTCTTTGCTTGGAGAAATTAGTTGGTTGCTTGGAGGAACTATTCTTTGCTTGGAGAAATTAGTTATTTGCTTGGAGGAACTATTCTTTGCTTGGAGAAATTAGTTGTTTGCTTGGAGGAACTATTCTTTGCTTGGAGAAATTAGTTGTTTGCTTGGAGGAACTATTCTTTGCTTGGAGAAATTAGTTGTTTGCTTGGAGGAACTATTCTTTGCTTGGAGAAATTAGTTGTTTGCTTGGAGGAACCATTCTTTGCTTGGAGAAATTAGTTGTTTGCTTGGAGGAACTATTCTTTGCTTGGAGAAATTAGTTGTTTGCTTGGAGGAACTATTCTTTGCTTGGAGAAATTAGTTGTTTGCTTGGAGGAACCATTCTTTGCTTGGAGAAATTAGTTGTTTGCTTGGAGGAACTATTCTTTGCTTGGAGAAATTAGTTGTTTGCTTGCAGAAACTATTCTTTGCTTGGAGAAATTAGTTATTTGCTTGGAGGAACTATTCTTTGCTTGGAAAAATTAGTTGTTTGCTTGGAGGAACTATTCTTTGCTCGGAGAAATTAGTTGTTTGCTTGGAGGAACTATTCTTTGCTTGGGCAGATAGGTTATTTGCTTGGAGGAACTATTCTTTGCTTGGAGAAATTAGTTGTTTGCTTGGAGGAACTATTCTTTGCTTGGAGAAATTAGTTGTTTGCTTGGAGGAACTATTCTTTGCTTGGAGAAATTAGTTGTTTGCTTGGAGGAACTATTCTTTGCTTGGGCAGATAGGTTATTTGCTTGGAGGAACTATTCTTTGCTTGGAGAAATTAGTTGGTTGCTTGGAGGAACTATTCTTTGCTTGGAGAAATTAGTTGTTTGCTTGGAGGAACTATTCTTTGCTTGGAGAAATTAGTTATTTGCTTGGAGGAACTATTCTTTGCTTGGAGAAATTAGTTATTTGCTTGGAGGAACTATTCTTTGCTTGGTGAAATTAGTTGGTTGCTTGGAGGAACTATTCTTTGCTTGGAGAAATTAGTTATTTGCTTGGAGGAACTATTCTTTGCTTGGAGAAATTAGTTGTTTGCTTGGAGGAACTATTCTTTGCTTGGAGAAATTAGTTGTTTGCTTGGAGGAACTGTTCTTTGCTTGGAGAAATTAGTTGTTTGCTTGGAGGAACTATTCTTTGCTTGGGCAGATAGGTTATTTGCTTGGAGGAACTATTCTTTGCTTGGAGAAATTAGTTGTTTGCTTGGAGGAACTATTCTTTGCTTGGAGAAATTAGTTGTTTGCTTGGAGGAACTATTCTTTGCTTGGAGAAATTAGTTGTTTGCTTGGAGGAACCATTCTTTGCTTGGAGAAATTAGTTGTTTGCTTGGAGGAACTATTCTTTGCTTGGAGAAATTAGTTGTTTGCTTGCAGAAACTATTCTTTGCTTGGAGAAATTAGTTATTTGCTTGGAGGAACTATTCTTTGCTTGGAAAAATTAGTTGTTTGCTTGGAGGAACTATTCTTTGCTCGGAGAAATTAGTTGTTTGCTTGGAGGAACTATACTTTGCTTGGGCAGATAGGTTATTTGCTTGGAGGAACTATTCTTTGCTTGGAGAAATTAGTTGTTTGCTTGGAGGAACTATTCTTTGCTTGGAGAAATTAGTTGTTTGCTTGGAGGAACTATTCTTTGCTTGGAGAAATTAGTTGTTTGCTTGGAGGAACAATTCTTTGCTTGGAGAAATTAGTTGTTTGCTTGGAGGAACTATTCTTTGCTTGGGCAGATAGGTTATTGGCTTGGAGGAACTATTCTTTGCTTGGAGAAATTAGTTGTTTGCTTGGAGGAACTATTCTTTGCTTGGAGAAATTAGTTGTTTGCTTGGAGGAACTATTCTTTGCTTGGAGAAATTAGTTGTTTGCTTGGAGGAACTATTCTTTGCTTGGGCAGATAGGTTATTTGCTTGGAGGAACTATTCTTTGCTTGGAGAAATTAGTTGGTTGCTTGGAGGAACTATTCTTTGCTTGGAGAAATTAGTTGTTTGCTTGGAGGAACTATTCTTTGCTTGGAGAAATTAGTTATTTGCTTGGAGGAACTATTCTTTGCTTGGAGAAATTAGTTGTTTGCTTGGAGGAACTATTCTTTGCTTGGGCAGATAGGTTATTTGCTTGGAGGAACTATTCTTTGCTTGGAGAAATTAGTTGGTTGCTTGGAGGAACTATTCTTTGCTTGGAGAAATTAGTTGTTTGCTTGGAGGAACTATTCTTTGCTTGGAGAAATTAGTTATTTGCTTGGAGGAACTATTCTTTGCTTGGAGAAATTAGTTATTTGCTTGGAGGAACTATTCTTTGCTTGGAGAAATTAGTTGGTTGCTTGGAGGAACTATTCTTTGCTTGGAGAAATTAGTTATTTGCTTGGAGGAACTATTCTTTGCTTGGAGAAATTAGTTATTTGCTTGGAGGAACTATTCTTTGCTTGGAGAAATTAGTTGTTTGCTTGGAGGAACTATTCTTTGCTTGGGCAGATAGGTTATTTGCTTGGAGGAACTATTCTTTGCTTGGAGAAATTAGTTGTTTGCTTGGAGGAACTATTCTTTGCTTGGAGAAATTAGTTGTTTGCTTGGAGGAACTATTCTTTGCTTGGAGAAATTAGTTGTTTGCTTGGAGGAACTATTCTTTGCTTGGGCAGATAGGTTATTGGCTTGGAGGAACTATTCTTTGCTTGGAGAAATTAGTTGTTTGCTTGGAGGAACTATTCTTTGCTTGGAGAAATTAGTTGTTTGCTTGGAGGAACTATTCTTTGCTTGGAGAAATTAGTTGTTTGCTTGGAGGAACTATTCTTTGCTTGGGCAGATAGGTTATTTGCTTGGAGGAACTATTCTTTGCTTGGAGAAATTAGTTGGTTGCTTGGAGGAACTATTCTTTGCTTGGAGAAATTAGTTGTTTGCTTGGAGGAACTATTCTTTGCTTGGAGAAATTAGTTATTTGCTTGGAGGAACTATTCTTTGCTTGGAGAAATTAGTTATTTGCTTGGAGGAACTATTCTTTGCTTGGAGAAATTAGTTGGTTGCTTGGAGGAACTATTCTTTGCTTGGAGAAATTAGTTATTTGCTTGGAGGAACTATTCTTTGCTTGGAGAAATTAGTTGTTTGCTTGGAGGAACTATTCTTTGCTTGGAGAAATTAGTTGTTTGCTTGGAGGAACTATTCTTTGCTTGGAGAAATTAGTTGTTTGCTTGGAGGAACTATTCTTTGCTTGGAGAAATTAGTTGTTTGCTTGGAGGAACCATTCTTTGCTTGGAGAAATTAGTTGTTTGCTTGGAGGAACTATTCTTTGCTTGGAGAAATTAGTTGTTTGCTTGGAGGAACTATTCTTTGCTTGGAGAAATTAGTTGTTTGCTTGGAGGAACCATTCTTTGCTTGGAGAAATTAGTTGTTTGCTTGGAGGAACTATTCTTTGCTTGGAGAAATTAGTTGTTTGCTTGCAGAAACTATTCTTTGCTTGGAGAAATTAGTTATTTGCTTGGAGGAACTATTCTTTGCTTGGAAAAATTAGTTGTTTGCTTGGAGGAACTATTCTTTGCTCGGAGAAATTAGTTGTTTGCTTGGAGGAACTATTCTTTGCTTGGGCAGATAGGTTATTTGCTTGGAGGAACTATTCTTTGCTTGGAGAAATTAGTTGGTTGCTTGGAGGAACTATTCTTTGCTTGGAGAAATTAGTTGTTTGCTTGGAGGAACTATTCTTTGCTTGGAGAAATTAGTTATTTGCTTGGAGGAACTATTCTTTGCTTGGAGAAATTAGTTATTTGCTTGGAGGAACTATTCTTTGCTTGGAGAAATTAGTTGGTTGCTTGGAGGAACTATTCTTTGCTTGGAGAAATTAGTTATTTGCTTGGAGGAACTATTCTTTGCTTGGAGAAATTAGTTATTTGCTTGGAGGAACTATTCTTTGCTTGGAGAAATTAGTTGTTTGCTTGGAGGAACTATTCTTTGCTTGGGCAGATAGGTTATTTGCTTGGAGGAACTATTCTTTGCTTGGAGAAATTAGTTGTTTGCTTGGAGGAACTATTCTTTGCTTGGAGAAATTAGTTGTTTGCTTGGAGGAACTATTCTTTGCTTGGAGAAATTAGTTGTTTGCTTGGAGGAACTATTCTTTGCTTGGGCAGATAGGTTATTGGCTTGGAGGAACTATTCTTTGCTTGGAGAAATTAGTTGTTTGCATGGAGGAACTATTCTTTGCTTGGAGAAATTAGTTGTTTGCTTGGAGGAACTATTCTTTGCTTGGAGAAATTAGTTGTTTGCTTGGAGGAACTATTCTTTGCTTGGGCAGATAGGTTATTTGCTTGGAGGAACTATTCTTTGCTTGGAGAAATTAGTTGGTTGCTTGGAGGAACTATTCTTTGCTTGGAGAAATTAGTTGTTTGCTTGGAGGAACTATTCTTTGCTTGGAGAAATTAGTTATTTGCTTGGAGGAACTATTCTTTGCTTGGAGAAATTAGTTATTTGCTTGGAGGAACTATTCTTTGCTTGGAGAAATTAGTTGGTTGCTTGGAGGAACTATTCTTTGCTTGGAGAAATTAGTTATTTGCTTGGAGGAACTATTCTTTGCTTGGAGAAATTAGTTGTTTGCTTGGAGGAACTATTCTTTGCTTGGAGAAATTAGTTGTTTGCTTGGAGGAACTATTCTTTGCTTGGAGAAATTAGTTGTTTGCTTGGAGGAACTATTCTTTGCTTGGAGAAATTAGTTGTTTGCTTGGAGGAACCATTCTTTGCTTGGAGAAATTAGTTGTTTGCTTGGAGGAACTATTCTTTGCTTGGAGAAATTAGTTGTTTGCTTGCAGAAACTATTCTTTGCTTGGAGAAATTAGTTATTTGCTTGGAGGAACTATTCTTTGCTTGGAAAAATTAGTTGTTTGCTTGGAGGAACTATTCTTTGCTCGGAGAAATTAGTTGTTTGCTTGGAGGAACTATTCTTTGCTTGGGAAGATAGGTTATTTGCTTGGAGGAACTATTCTTTGCTTGGAGAAATTAGTTGTTTGCTTGGAGGAACTATTCTTTGCTTGGAGAAATTAGTTGTTTGCTTGGAGGAACTATTCTTTGCTTGGAGAAATTAGTTGTTTGCTTGGAGGAACTATTCTTTGCTTGGGCAGATAGGTTATTTGCTTGGAGGAACTATTCTTTGCTTGGAGAAATTAGTTGTTTGCTTGGAGGAACTATTCTTTGCTTGGAGAAATTAGTTGTTTGCTTGGAGGAACTATTCTTTGCTTGGGCAGATAGGTTATTTGCTTGGAGGAACTATTCTTTGCTTGGAGAAATTAGTTGTTTGCTTGGAGGAACTATTCTTTGCTTGGAGAAATTAGTTGTTTGCTTGGAGGAACTATTCTTTGCTTGGAGAAATTAGTTATTTGCTTGGAGGAACTATTCTTTGCTTGGAGAAATTAGTTATTTGCTTGGAGGAACTATTCTTTGCTTGGAGAAATTAGTTATTTGCTTGGAGGAACTATTCTTTGCTTGGAGAAATTAGTTATTTGCTTGGAGGAACTATTCTTTGCTTGGAGAAATTAGTTGTTTGCTTGGAGGAACTATTCTTTGCTTGGAGAAATTAGTTGTTTGCTTGGAGGAACTATTATTTGCTTGGAGAAATTAGTTGTTTGCTTGGAGGAACCATTCTTTGCTTGGAGAAATTAGTTGTTTGCTTGGAGGAACTATTCTTTGCTTGGAGAAATTAGTTGTTTGCTTGGAGGAACTATTCTTTGCTTGGAGAAATTAGTTGTTTGCTTGGAGGAACCATTCTTTGCTTGGAGAAATTAGTTGTTTGCTTGGAGGAACTATTCTTTGCTTGGAGAAATTAGTTGTTTGCTTGCAGAAACTATTCTTTGCTTGGAGAAATTAGTTATTTGCTTGGAGGAACTATTCTTTGCTTGGAAAAATTAGTTGTTTGCTTGGAGGAACTATTCTTTGCTCGGAGAAATTAGTTGTTTGCTTGGAGGAACTATTCTTTGCTTGGGCAGATAGGTTATTTGCTTGGAGGAACTATTCTTTGCTTGGAAAAATTAGTTGTTTGCTTGGAGGAACTATTCTTTGCTCGGAGAAATTAGTTGTTTGCTTGGAGGAACTATTCTTTGCTTGGGCAGATAGGTTATTTGCTTGGAGGAACTATTCTTTGCTTCGAGAAATTAGTTGTTTGCTTGGAGGAACTATTCTTTGCTTGGAGAAATTAGTTGTTTGCTTGGAGGAACTATTCTTTGCTTGGAGAAATTAGTTGTTTGCTTGGAGGAACTATTCTTTGCTTGGGCAGATAGGTTATTTGCTTGGAGGAACTATTCTTTGCTTGGAGAAATTAGTTGTTTGCTTGGAGGAACTATTCTTTGCTTGGAGAAATTAGTTGTTTGCTTGGAGGAACTATTCTTTGCTTGGGCAGATAGGTTATTTGCTTGGAGGAACTATTCTTTGCTTGGAGAAATTAGTTGGTTGCTTGGAGGAACTATTCTTTGCTTGGAGAAATTAGTTGTTTGCTTGGAGGAACTATTCTTTGCTTGGAGAAATTAGTTATTTGCTTGGAGGAACTATTCTTTGCTTGGAGAAATTAGTTATTTGCTTGGAGGAACTATTCTTTGCTTGGAGAAATTAGTTGGTTGCTTGGAGGAACTATTCTTTGCTTGGAGAAATTAGTTATTTGCTTGGAGGAACTATTCTTTGCTTGGAGAAATTAGTTATTTGCTTGGAGGAACTATTCTTTGCTTGGAGAAATTAGTTGTTTGCTTGGAGGAACTATTCTTTGCTTGGAGAAATTAGTTGTTTGCTTGGAGGAACTATTCTTTGCTTGGAGAAATTAGTTGTTTGCTTGGAGGAACTATTCTTTGCTTGGGCAGATAGGTTATTTGCTTAGAGGAACTATTCTTTGCTTGGAGAAATTAGTTGTTTGCTTGGAGGAACTATTCTTTGCTTGGAGAAATTAGTTGTTTGCTTGGAGGAACTATTCTTTGCTTGGGCAGATAGGTTATTTGCTTGGAGGAACTATTCTTTGCTTGGAGAAATTAGTTGTTTGCTTGGAGGAACTATTCTTTGCTTGGAGAAATTAGTTGTTTGCTTGGAGGAACTATTCTTTGCTTGGAGAAATTAGTTGTTTGCTTGGAGGAACTATTCTTTGCTTGGAGAAATTAGTTGTTTGCTTGGAGGAACTATTCTTTGCTTGGAGAAATTAGTTATTTGCTTGGAGGAACTATTCTTTGCATGGAGAAATTAGTTATTTGCTTGGAGGAACTATTCTTTGCTTGGAGAAATTAGTTGGTTGCTTGGAGGAACTATTCTTTGCTTGGAGAAATTAGTTATTTGCTTGGAGGAACTATTCTTTGCTTGGAGAAATTAGTTGTTTGCTTGGAGGAACTATTCTTTGCTTGGAGAAATTAGTTGTTTGCTTGGAGGAACTATTCTTTGCTTGGAGAAATTAGTTGTTTGCTTGGAGGAACTATTCTTTGCTTGGGCAGATAGGTTATTTGCTTGGAGGAACTATTCTTTGCTTGGAGAAATTAGTTGTTTGCTTGGAGGAACTATTCTTTGCTTGGAGAAATTAGTTGTTTGCTTGGAGGAACTATTATTTGCTTGGAGAAATTAGTTGTTTGCTTGGAGGAACCATTCTTTGCTTGGAGAAATTAGTTGTTTGCTTGGAGGAACTATTCTTTGCTTGGAGAAATTAGTTGTTTGCTTGGAGGAACTATTCTTTGCTTGGAGAAATTAGTTGTTTGCTTGGAGGAACCATTCTTTGCTTGGAGAAATTAGTTGTTTGCTTGGAGGAACTATTCTTTGCTTGGAGAAATTAGTTGTTTGCTTGCAGAAACTATTCTTTGCTTGGAGAAATTAGTTATTTGCTTGGAGGAACTATTCTTTGCTTGGAAAAATTAGTTGTTTGCTTGGAGGAACTATTCTTTGCTCGGAGAAATTAGTTGTTTGCTTGGAGGAACTATTCTTTGCTTGGGCAGATAGGTTATTTGCTTGGAGGAACTATTCTTTGCTTGGAAAAATTAGTTGTTTGCTTGGAGGAACTATTCTTTGCTCGGAGAAATTAGTTGTTTGCTTGGAGGAACTATTCTTTGCTTGGGCAGATAGGTTATTTGCTTGGAGGAACTATTCTTTGCTTGGAGAAATTAGTTGTTTGCTTGGAGGAACTATTCTTTGCTTGGAGAAATTAGTTGTTTGCTTGGAGGAACTATTCTTTGCTTGGAGAAATTAGTTATTTGCTTGGAGGAACTATTCTTTGCTTGGAGAAATTAGTTGTTTGCTTGGAGGAACTATTCTTTGCTTGGAGAAATTAGTTGTTTGCTTGGAGGAACTATTATTTGCTTGGAGAAATTAGTTGTTTGCTTGGAGGAACCATTCTTTGCTTGGAGAAATTAGTTGTTTGCTTGGAGGAACTATTCTTTGCTTGGAGAAATTAGTTGTTTGCTTGGAGGAACTATTCTTTGCTTGGAGAAATTAGTTGTTTGCTTGGAGGAACCATTCTTTGCTTGGAGAAATTAGTTGTTTGCTTGGAGGAACTATTCTTTGCTTGGAGAAATTAGTTGTTTGCTTGCAGAAACTATTCTTTGCTTGGAGAAATTAGTTATTTGCTTGGAGGAACTATTCTTTGCTTGGAAAAATTAGTTGTTTGCTTGGAGGAACTATTCTTTGCTCGGAGAAATTAGTTGTTTGCTTGGAGGAACTATTCTTTGCTTGGGCAGATAGGTTATTTGCTTGGAGGAACTATTCTTTGCTTGGAAAAATTAGTTGTTTGCTTGGAGGAACTATTCTTTGCTCGGAGAAATTAGTTGTTTGCTTGGAGGAACTATTCTTTGCTTGGGCAGATAGGTTATTTGCTTGGAGGAACTATTCTTTGCTTGGAGAAATTAGTTGTTTGCTTGGAGGAACTATTCTTTGCTTGGAGAAATTAGTTGTTTGCTTGGAGGAACTATTCTTTGCTTGGAGAAATTAGTTATTTGCTTGGAGGAACTATTCTTTGCTTGGAGAAATTAGTTGTTTGCTTGGAGGAACTATTCTTTGCTTGGAGAAATTAGTTGTTTGCTTGGAGGAACTATTCTTTGCTTGGGCAGATAGGTTATTTGCTTGGAGGAACTATTCTTTGCTTGGAGAAATTAGTTGGTTGCTTGGAGGAACTATTCTTTGCTTGGAGAAATTAGTTGTTTGCTTGGAGGAACTATTCTTTGCTTGGAGAAATTAGTTATTTGCTTGGAGGAACTATTCTTTGCTTGGAGAAATTAGTTATTTGCTTGGAGGAACTATTCTTTGCTTGGAGAAATTAGTTGGTTGCTTGGAGGAACTATTCTTTGCTTGGAGAAATTAGTTATTTGCTTGGAGGAACTATTCTTTGCTTGGAGAAATTAGTTATTTGCTTGGAGGAACTATTCTTTGCTTGGAGAAATTAGTTGTTTGCTTGGAGGAACTATTCTTTGCTTGGAGAAATTAGTTGTTTGCTTGGAGGAACTATTCTTTGCTTGGAGAAATTAGTTGTTTGCTTGGAGGAACTATTCTTTGCTTGGGCAGATAGGTTATTTGCTTAGAGGAACTATTCTTTGCTTGGAGAAATTAGTTGTTTGCTTGGAGGAACTATTCTTTGCTTGGAGAAATTAGTTGTTTGCTTGGAGGAACTATTCTTTGCTTGGGCAGATAGGTTATTTGCTTGGAGGAACTATTCTTTGCTTGGAGAAATTAGTTGTTTGCTTGGAGGAACTATTCTTTGCTTGGAGAAATTAGTTGTTTGCTTGGAGGAACTATTCTTTGCTTGGAGAAATTAGTTGTTTGCTTGGAGGAACTATTCTTTGCTTGGGCAGATAGGTTATTTGCTTGGAGGAACTATTCTTTGCTTGGAGAAATTAGTTGGTTGCTTGGAGGAACTATTCTTTGCTTGGAGAAATTAGTTGTTTGCTTGGAGGAACTATTCTTTGCTTGGAGAAATTAGTTATTTGCTTGGAGGAACTATTCTTTGCTTGGAGAAATTAGTTATTTGCTTGGAGGAACTATTCTTTGCTTGGAGAAATTAGTTGGTTGCTTGGAGGAACTATTCTTTGCTTGGAGAAATTAGTTATTTGCTTGGAGGAACTATTCTTTGCTTGGAGAAATTAGTTGTTTGCTTGGAGGAACTATTCTTTGCTTGGAGAAATTAGTTGTTTGCTTGGAGGAACTATTCTTTGCTTGGAGAAATTAGTTGTTTGCTTGGAGGAACTATTCTTTGCTTGGGCAGATAGGTTATTTGCTTGGAGGAACTATTCTTTGCTTGGAGAAATTAGTTGTTTGCTTGGAGGAACTATTCTTTGCTTGGAGAAATTAGTTGTTTGCTTGGAGGAACTATTCTTTGCTTGGAGAAATTAGTTGTTTGCTTGGAGGAACCATTCTTTGCTTGGAGAAATTAGTTGTTTGCTTGGAGGAACTATTCTTTGCTTGGAGAAATTAGTTGTTTGCTTGGAGGAACTATTCTTTGCTTGGAGAAATTAGTTGTTTGCTTGGAGGAACCATTCTTTGCTTGGAGAAATTAGTTGTTTGCTTGGAGGAACTATTCTTTGCTTGGAGAAATTAGTTGTTTGCTTGCAGAAACTATTCTTTGCTTGGAGAAATTAGTTATTTGCTTGGAGGAACTATTCTTTGCTTGGAAAAATTAGTTGTTTGCTTGGAGGAACTATTCTTTGCTTGGAGAAATTAGTTGTTTGCTTGGAGGAACTATTCTTTGCTTGGAGAAATTAGTTGTTTGCTTGAAGGAACTATTCTTTGCTTGGAGAAATTAGTTGTTTGCTTGGAGGAACTATTCTTTGCTTGGGCAGATAGGTTATTTGCTTGGAGGAACTATTCTTTGCTTGGAGAAATTAGTTGTTTGCTTGGAGGAACTATTCTTTGCTTGGAGAAATTAGTTGTTTGCTTGGAGGAACTATTCGTTGCTTGGAGAAATTAGTTGTTTGCTTGGAGGAACCATTCTTTGCTTGGAGAAATTAGTTGTTTGCTTGGAGGAACTATTCTTTGCTTGGAGAAATTAGTTGTTTGCTTGGAGGAACTATTCTTTGCTTGGAGAAATTAGTTGTTTGCTTGGAGGAACCATTCTTTGCTTGGAGAAATTAGTTGTTTGCTTGGAGGAACTATTCTTTGCTTGGAGAAATTAGTTGTTTGCTTGCAGAAACTATTCTTTGCTTGGAGAAATTAGTTATTTGCTTGGAGGAACTATTCTTTGCTTGGAAAAATTAGTTGTTTGCTTGGAGGAACTATTCTTTGCTCGGAGAAATTAGTTGTTTGCTTGGAGGAACTATTCTTTGCTTGGGCAGATAGGTTATTTGCTTGGAGGAACTATTCTTTGCTTGGAGAAATTAGTTGTTTGCTTTTAGGAACTATTCTTTGCTTGGAGAAATTAGTTGTTTGCTTGGAGGAACTATTCTTTGCTTGGAGAAATTAGTTGTTTGCTTGGAGGAACTATTCTTTGCTTGGAGAAATTAGTTGGTTGCTTGGAGGAACTATTCTTTGCTTGGAGAAATTAGTTGTTTGCTTGGAGGAACTATTCTTTGCTTGGAGAAATTAGTTATTTGCTTGGAGGAACTATTCTTTGCTTGGAGAAATTAGTTATTTGCTTGGAGGAACTATTCTTTGCTTGGAGAAATTAATTGGTTGCTTGGAGGAACTATTCTTTGCTTGGAGAAATTAGTTATTTGCTTGGAGGAACTATTCTTTGCTTGGAGAAATTAGTTATTTGCTTGGAGGAACTATTCTTTGCTTGGAGAAATTAGTTGTTTGCTTGGAGGAACTATTCTTTGCTTGGAGAAATTAGTTGTTTGCTTGGAGGAACTATTCTTTGCTTGGAGAAATTAGTTGTTTGCTTGGAGGAACTATTCTTTGCTTGGGCAGATAGGTTATTTGCTTAGAGGAACTATTCTTTGCTTGGAGAAATTAGTTGTTTGCTTGGAGGAACTATTCTTCGCTTGGAGAAATTAGTTGTTTGCTTGGAGGAACTATTCTTTGCTTGGGCAGATAGGTTATTTGCTTGGAGGAACTATTCTTTGCTTGGAGAAATTAGTTGTTTGCTTGGAGGAACTATTCTTTGCTTGGAGAAATTAGTTGTTTGCTTGGAGGAACTATTCTTTGCTTGGAGAAATTAGTTATTTGCTTGGAGGAACTATTCTTTGCTTGGAGAAATTAGTTGTTTGCTTGGAGGAACCATTCTTTGCTTGGAGAAATTAGTTGTTTGCTTGGAGGAACTATTCTTTGCTTGGAGAAATTAGTTGTTTGCTTGGAGGAACTATTCTTTGCTTGGAGAAATTAGTTATTTGCTTGGAGGAACTATTCTTTGCTTGGAAAAATTAGTTGTTTGCTTGGAGGAACCATTCTTTGCTCGGAGAAATTAGTTGTTTGCTTGGAGGAACTATTCTTTGCTTGGGCAGATAGGTTATTTGCTTGGAGGAACTATTCTTTGCTTGGGCAGATAGGTTATTTGTTTGGAAGAACTATTCTTTGCTTGGAGAAATTAGTTGTTTGCTTGGAGGAACTATTCTTTGCTTGGAGAAATTAGTTGTTTGCTTGGAGGAACTATTCTTTGCTTGGAGAAATTAGTTGTTTGCTTGGAGGAACTATTCTTTGCTTGGGCAGATAGGTTATTTGCTTGGAGGAACTATTCTTTGCTTGGAGAAATTAGTTGGTTGCTTGGAGGAACTATTCTTTGCTTGGAGAAATTAGTTGTTTGCTTGGAGGAACTATTCTTTGCTTGGAGAAATTAGTTATTTGCTTGGAGGAACTATTCTTTGCTTGGAGAAATTAGTTATTTGCTTGGAGGAACTATTCTTTGCTTGGAGAAATTAGTTGGTTGCTTGGAGGAACTATTCTTTGCTTGGAGAAATTAGTTATTTGCTTGGAGGAACTATTCTTTGCTTGGAGAAATTAGTTATTTGCTTGGAGGAACTATTCTTTGCTTGGAGAAATTAGTTGTTTGCTTGGAGGAACTATTCTTTGCTTGGAGAAATTAGTTGTTTGCTTGGAGGAACTATTCTTTGCTTGGAGAAATTAGTTGTTTGCTTGGAGGAACTATTCTTTGCTTGGGCAGATAGGTTATTTGCTTAGAGGAACTATTCTTTGCTTGGAGAAATTAGTTGTTTGCTTGGAGGAACTATTCTTTGCTTGGAGAAATTAGTTGTTTGCTTGGAGGAACTATTCTTTGCTTGGGCAGATAGGTTATTTGCTTGGAGGAACTATTCTTTGCTTGGAGAAATTAGTTGTTTGCTTGGAGGAACTATTCTTTGCTTGGAGAAATTAGTTGTTTGCTTGGAGGAACTATTCTTTGCTTGGAGAAATTAGTTGTTTGCTTGGAGGAACTATTCTTTGCTTGGAGAAATTAGTTGTTTGCTTGGAGGAACTATTCTTTGCTTGGAGAAATTAGTTATTTGCTTGGAGGAACTATTCTTTGCATGGAGAAATTAGTTATTTGCTTGGAGGAACTATTCTTTGCTTGGAGAAATTAGTTGGTTGCTTGGAGGAACTATTCTTTGCTTGGAGAAATTAGTTATTTGCTTGGAGGAACTATTCTTTGCTTGGAGAAATTAGTTGTTTGCTTGGAGGAACTATTCTTTGCTTGGAGAAATTAGTTGTTTGCTTGGAGGAACTATTATTTGCTTGGAGAAATTAGTTGTTTGCTTGGAGGAACCATTCTTTGCTTGGAGAAATTAGTTGTTTGCTTGGAGGAACTATTCTTTGCTTGGAGAAATTAGTTGTTTGCTTGGAGGAACTATTCTTTGCTTGGAGAAATTAGTTGTTTGCTTGGAGGAACCATTCTTTGCTTGGAGAAATTAGTTGGTTGCTTGGAGGAACTATTCTTTGCTTGGAGAAATTAGTTGTTTGCTTGGAGGAACTATTCTTTGCTTGGAGAAATTAGTTATTTGCTTGGAGGAACTATTCTTTGCTTGGAGAAATTAGTTATTTGCTTGGAGGAACTATTCTTTGCTTGGAGAAATTAGTTGGTTGCTTGGAGGAACTATTCTTTGCTTGGAGAAATTAGTTATTTGCTTGGAGGAACTATTCTTTGCTTGGAGAAATTAGTTATTTGCTTGGAGGAACTATTCTTTGCTTGGAGAAATTAGTTGTTTGCTTGGAGGAACTATTCTTTGCTTGGAGAAATTAGTTGTTTGCTTGGAGGAACTATTCTTTGCTTGGAGAAATTAGTTGTTTGCTTGGAGGAACTATTCTTTGCTTGGGCAGATAGGTTATTTGCTTAGAGGAACTATTCTTTGCTTGGAGAAATTAGTTGTTTGCTTGGAGGAACTATTCTTTGCTTGGAGAAATTAGTTGTTTGCTTGGAGGAACTATTCTTTGCTTGGGCAGATAGGTTATTTGCTTGGAGGAACTATTCTTTGCTTGGAGAAATTAGTTGTTTGCTTGGAGGAACTATTCTTTGCTTGGAGAAATTAGTTGTTTGCTTGGAGGAACTATTCTTTGCTTGGAGAAATTAGTTGTTTGCTTGGAGGAACTATTCTTTGCTTGGAGAAATTAGTTGTTTGCTTGGAGGAACTATTCTTTGCTTGGAGAAATTAGTTATTTGCTTGGAGGAACTATTCTTTGCATGGAGAAATTAGTTATTTGCTTGGAGGAACTATTCTTTGCTTGGAGAAATTAGTTGGTTGCTTGGAGGAACTATTCTTTGCTTGGAGAAATTAGTTATTTGCTTGGAGGAACTATTCTTTGCTTGGAGAAATTAGTTGTTTGCTTGGAGGAACTATTCTTTGCTTGGAGAAATTAGTTGTTTGCTTGGAGGAACTATTCTTTGCTTGGAGAAATTAGTTGTTTGCTTGGAGGAACTATTCTTTGCTTGGGCAGATAGGTTATTTGCTTGGAGGAACTATTCTTTGCTTGGAGAAATTAGTTGTTTGCTTGGAGGAACTATTCTTTGCTTGGAGAAATTAGTTGTTTGCTTGGAGGAACTATTATTTGCTTGGAGAAATTAGTTGTTTGCTTGGAGGAACCATTCTTTGCTTGGAGAAATTAGTTGTTTGCTTGGAGGAACTATTCTTTGCTTGGAGAAATTAGTTGTTTGCTTGGAGGAACTATTCTTTGCTTGGAGAAATTAGTTGTTTGCTTGGAGGAACCATTCTTTGCTTGGAGAAATTAGTTGTTTGCTTGGAGGAACTATTCTTTGCTTGGAGAAATTAGTTGTTTGCTTGCAGAAACTATTCTTTGCTTGGAGAAATTAGTTATTTGCTTGGAGGAACTATTCTTTGCTTGGAAAAATTAGTTGTTTGCTTGGAGGAACTATTCTTTGCTCGGAGAAATTAGTTGTTTGCTTGGAGGAACTATTCTTTGCTTGGGCAGATAGGTTATTTGCTTGGAGGAACTATTCTTTGCTTGGAAAAATTAGTTGTTTGCTTGGAGGAACTATTCTTTGCTCGGAGAAATTAGTTGTTTGCTTGGAGGAACTATTCTTTGCTTGGGCAGATAGGTTATTTGCTTGGAGGAACTATTCTTTGCTTGGAGAAATTAGTTGTTTGCTTGGAGGAACTATTCTTTGCTTGGAGAAATTAGTTGTTTGCTTGGAGGAACTATTCTTTGCTTGGAGAAATTAGTTGTTTGCTTGGAGGAACTATTCTTTGCTTGGGCAGATAGGTTATTTGCTTGGAGGAACTATTCTTTGCTTGGAGAAATTAGTTGTTTGCTTGGAGGAACTATTCTTTGCTTGGAGAAATTAGTTGTTTGCTTGGAGGAACTATTCTTTGCTTGGGCAGATAGGTTATTTGCTTGGAGGAACTATTCTTTGCTTGGAGAAATTAGTTGGTTGCTTGGAGGAACTATTCTTTGCTTGGAGAAATTAGTTGTTTGCTTGGAGGAACTATTCTTTGCTTGGAGAAATTAGTTATTTGCTTGGAGGAACTATTCTTTGCTTGGAGAAATTAGTTATTTGCTTGGAGGAACTATTCTTTGCTTGGAGAAATTAGTTGGTTGCTTGGAGGAACTATTCTTTGCTTGGAGAAATTAGTTATTTGCTTGGAGGAACTATTCTTTGCTTGGAGAAATTAGTTATTTGCTTGGAGGAACTATTCTTTGCTTGGAGAAATTAGTTGTTTGCTTGGAGGAACTATTCTTTGCTTGGAGAAATTAGTTGTTTGCTTGGAGGAACTATTCTTTGCTTGGAGAAATTAGTTGTTTGCTTGGAGGAACTATTCTTTGCTTGGGCAGATAGGTTATTTGCTTGGAGGAACTATTCTTTGCTTGGAGAAATTAGTTGTTTGCTTGGAGGAACTATTCTTTGCTTGGAGAAATTAGTTGTTTGCTTGGAGGAACTATTATTTGCTTGGAGAAATTAGTTGTTTGCTTGGAGGAACCATTCTTTGCTTGGAGAAATTAGTTGTTTGCTTGGAGGAACTATTCTTTGCTTGGAGAAATTAGTTGTTTGCTTGGAGGAACTATTCTTTGCTTGGAGAAATTAGTTGTTTGCTTGGAGGAACCATTCTTTGCTTGGAGAAATTAGTTGTTTGCTTGGAGGAACTATTCTTTGCTTGGAGAAATTAGTTGTTTGCTTGCAGAAACTATTCTTTGCTTGGAGAAATTAGTTATTTGCTTGGAGGAACTATTCTTTGCTTGGAAAAATTAGTTGTTTGCTTGGAGGAACTATTCTTTGCTCGGAGAAATTAGTTGTTTGCTTGGAGGAACTATTCTTTGCTTGGGCAGATAGGTTATTTGCTTGGAGGAACTATTCTTTGCTTGGAAAAATTAGTTGTTTGCTTGGAGGAACTATTCTTTGCTCGGAGAAATTAGTTGTTTGCTTGGAGGAACTATTCTTTGCTTGGGCAGATAGGTTATTTGCTTGGAGGAACTATTCTTTGCTTGGAGAAATTAGTTGTTTGCTTGGAGGAACTATTCTTTGCTTGGAGAAATTAGTTGTTTGCTTGGAGGAACTATTCTTTGCTTGGAGAAATTAGTTGTTTGCTTGGAGGAACTATTCTTTGCTTGGGCAGATAGGTTATTTGCTTGGAGGAACTATTCTTTGCTTGGAGAAATTAGTTGTTTGCTTGGAGGAACTATTCTTTGCTTGGAGAAATTAGTTGTTTGCTTGGAGGAACTATTCTTTGCTTGGGCAGATAGGTTATTTGCTTGGAGGAACTATTCTTTGCTTGGAGAAATTAGTTGGTTGCTTGGAGGAACTATTCTTTGCTTGGAGAAATTAGTTGTTTGCTTGGAGGAACTATTCTTTGCTTGGAGAAATTAGTTATTTGCTTGGAGGAACTATTCTTTGCTTGGAGAAATTAGTTATTTGCTTGGAGGAACTATTCTTTGCTTGGAGAAATTAGTTGGTTGCTTGGAGGAACTATTCTTTGCTTGGAGAAATTAGTTATTTGCTTGGAGGAACTATTCTTTGCTTGGAGAAATTAGTTATTTGCTTGGAGGAACTATTCTTTGCTTGGAGAAATTAGTTGTTTGCTTGGAGGAACTATTCTTTGCTTGGAGAAATTAGTTGTTTGCTTGGAGGAACTATTCTTTGCTTGGAGAAATTAGTTGTTTGCTTGGAGGAACTATTCTTTGCTTGGGCAGATAGGTTATTTGCTTAGAGGAACTATTCTTTGCTTGGAGAAATTAGTTGTTTGCTTGGAGGAACTATTCTTTGCTTGGAGAAATTAGTTGTTTGCTTGGAGGAACTATTCTTTGCTTGGGCAGATAGGTTATTTGCTTGGAGGAACTATTCTTTGCTTGGAGAAATTAGTTGTTTGCTTGGAGGAACTATTCTTTGCTTGGAGAAATTAGTTGTTTGCTTGGAGGAACTATTCTTTGCTTGGAGAAATTAGTTGTTTGCTTGGAGGAACTATTCTTTGCTTGGGCAGATAGGTTATTTGCTTGGAGGAACTATTCTTTGCTTGGAGAAATTAGTTGGTTGCTTGGAGGAACTATTCTTTGCTTGGAGAAATTAGTTGTTTGCTTGGAGGAACTATTCTTTGCTTGGAGAAATTAGTTGTTTGCTTGGAGGAACTATTCTTTGCTTGGAGAAATTAGTTATTTGCTTGGAGGAACTATTCTTTGCTTGGAGAAATTAGTTATTTGCTTGGAGGAACTATTCTTTGCTTGGAGAAATTAGTTGGTTGCTTGGAGGAACTATTCTTTGCTTGGAGAAATTAGTTATTTGCTTGGAGGAACTATTCTTTGCTTGGAGAAATTAGTTATTTGCTTGGAGGAACTATTCTTTGCTTGGAGAAATTAGTTGTTTGCTTGGAGGAACTATTCTTTGCTTGGAGAAATTAGTTGTTTGCTTGGAGGAACTATTCTTTGCTTGGAGAAATTAGTTGTTTGCTTGGAGGAACTATTCTTTGCTTGGGCAGATAGGTTATTTGCTTAGAGGAACTATTCTTTGCTTGGAGAAATTAGTTGTTTGCTTGGAGGAACTATTCTTTGCTTGGAGAAATTAGTTGTTTGCTTGGAGGAACTATTCTTTGCTTGGGCAGATAGGTTATTTGCTTGGAGGAACTATTCTTTGCTTGGAGAAATTAGTTGTTTGCTTGGAGGAACTATTCTTTGCTTGGAGAAATTAGTTGTTTGCTTGGAGGAACTATTCTTTGCTTGGAGAAATTAGTTGTTTGCTTGGAGGAACTATTCTTTGCTTGGGCAGATAGGTTATTTGCTTGGAGGAACTATTCTTTGCTTGGAGAAATTAGTTGGTTGCTTGGAGGAACTATTCTTTGCTTGGAGAAATTAGTTGTTTGCTTGGAGGAACTATTCTTTGCTTGGAGAAATTAGTTATTTGCTTGGAGGAACTATTCTTTGCTTGGAGAAATTAGTTATTTGCTTGGAGGAACTATTCTTTGCTTGGAGAAATTAGTTGGTTGCTTGGAGGAACTATTCTTTGCTTGGAGAAATTAGTTATTTGCTTGGAGGAACTATTCTTTGCTTGGAGAAATTAGTTATTTGCTTGGAGGAACTATTCTTTGCTTGGAGAAATTAGTTGTTTGCTTGGAGGAACTATTCTTTGCTTGGAGAAATTAGTTGTTTGCTTGGAGGAACTATTCTTTGCTTGGAGAAATTAGTTGTTTGCTTGGAGGAACTATTCTTTGCTTGGGCAGATAGGTTATTTGCTTAGAGGAACTATTCTTTGCTTGGAGAAATTAGTTGTTTGCTTGGAGGAACTATTCTTTGCTTGGAGAAATTAGTTGTTTGCTTGGAGGAACTATTCTTTGCTTGGGCAGATAGGTTATTTGCTTGGAGGAACTATTCTTTGCTTGGAGAAATTAGTTGTTTGCTTGGAGGAACTATTCTTTGCTTGGAGAAATTAGTTGTTTGCTTGGAGGAACTATTCTTTGCTTGGAGAAATTAGTTGTTTGCTTGGAGGAACTATTCTTTGCTTGGGCAGATAGGTTATTTGCTTGGAGGAACTATTCTTTGCTTGGAGAAATTAGTTGGTTGCTTGGAGGAACTATTCTTTGCTTGGAGAAATTAGTTGTTTGCTTGGAGGAACTATTCTTTGCTTGGAGAAATTAGTTATTTGCTTGGAGGAACTATTCTTTGCTTGGAGAAATTAGTTATTTGCTTGGAGGAACTATTCTTTGCTTGGAGAAATTAGTTGGTTGCTTGGAGGAACTATTCTTTGCTTGGAGAAATTAGTTATTTGCTTGGAGGAACTATTCTTTGCTTGGAGAAATTAGTTGTTTGCTTGGAGGAACTATTCTTTGCTTGGAGAAATTAGTTGTTTGCTTGGAGGAACTATTCTTTGCTTGGAGAAATTAGTTGTTTGCTTGGAGGAACTATTCTTTGCTTGGAGAAATTACTTATTTGCTTGGAGGAACTATTCTTTGCTTGGAGAAATTAGTTGTTTGCTTGGAGGAACTATTCTTTGCTTGGAGAAATTAGTTGTTTGCTTGGAGGAACTATTCTTTGCTTGGAGAAATTAGTTGTTTGCTTGGAGGAACCATTCTTTGCTTGGAGAAATTAGTTGTTTGCTTGGAGGAACTATTCTTTGCTTGGAGAAATTAGTTGTTTGCTTGCAGAAACTATTCTTTGCTTGGAGAAATTAGTTATTTGCTTGGAGGAACTATTCTTTGCTTGGAAAAATTAGTTGTTTGCTTGGAGGAACTATTCTTTGCTCGGAGAAATTAGTTGTTTGCTTGGAGGAACTATTCTTTGCTTGGGCAGATAGGTTATTTGCTTGGAGGAACTATTCTTTGCTTGGAGAAATTAGTTGTTTGCTTTTAGGAACTATTCTTTGCTTGGAGAAATTAGTTGTTTGCTTGGAGGAACTATTCTTTGCTTGGAGAAATTAGTTGTTTGCTTGGAGGAACTATTCTTTGCTTGGAGAAATTAGTTGGTTGCTTGGAGGAACTATTCTTTGCTTGGAGAAATTAGTTGTTTGCTTGGAGGAACTATTCTTTGCTTGGAGAAATTAGTTATTTGCTTGGAGGAACTATTCTTTGCTTGGAGAAATTAGTTATTTGCTTGGAGGAACTATTCTTTGCTTGGAGAAATTAATTGGTTGCTTGGAGGAACTATTCTTTGCTTGGAGAAATTAGTTATTTGCTTGGAGGAACTATTCTTTGCTTGGAGAAATTAGTTATTTGCTTGGAGGAACTATTCTTTGCTTGGAGAAATTAGTTGTTTGCTTGGAGGAACTATTCTTTGCTTGGAGAAATTAGTTGTTTGCTTGGAGGAACTATTCTTTGCTTGGAGAAATTAGTTGTTTGCTTGGAGGAACTATTCTTTGCTTGGGCAGATAGGTTATTTGCTAAGAGGAACTATTCTTTGCTTGGAGAAATTAGTTGTTTGCTTGGAGGAACTATTCTTCGCTTGGAGAAATTAGTTGTTTGCTTGGAGGAACTATTCTTTGCTTGGGCAGATAGGTTATTTGCTTGGAGGAACTATTCTTTGCTTGGAGAAATTAGTTGTTTGCTTGGAGGAACTATTCTTTGCTTGGAGAAATTAGTTGTTTGCTTGGAGGAACTATTCTTTGCTTGGGCAGATAGGTTATTTGCTTGGAGGAACTATTCTTTGCTTGGAGAAATTAGTTGGTTGCTTGGAGGAACTATTCTTTGCTTGGAGAAATTAGTTGTTTGCTTGGAGGAACTATTCTTTGCTTGGAGAAATTAGTTGTTTGCTTGGAGGAACTATTCTTTGCTTGGAGAAATTAGTTGGTTGCTTGGAGGAACTATTCTTTGCTTGGAGAAATTAGTTGTTTGCTTGGAGGAACTATTCTTTGCTTGGAGAAATTAGTTATTTGCTTGGAGGAACTATTCTTTGCTTGGAGAAATTAGTTATTTGCTTGGAGGAACTATTCTTTGCTTGGAGAAATTAGTTGGTTGCTTGGAGGAACTATTCTTTGCTTGGAGAAATTAGTTATTTGCTTGGAGGAACTATTCTTTGCTTGGAGAAATTAGTTGTTTGCTTGGAGGAACTATTCTTTGCTTGGAGAAATTAGTTGTTTGCTTGGAGGAACTATTCTTTGCTTGGAGAAATTAGTTGTTTGCTTGGAGGAACTATTCTTTGCTTGGGCAGATAGGTTATTTGCTTGGAGGAACTATTCTTTGCTTGGAGAAATTAGTTGTTTGCTTGGAGGAACTATTCTTTGCTTGGAGAAATTAGTTGTTTGCTTGGAGGAACTATTCTTTGCTTGGAGAAATTAGTTGTTTGCTTGGAGGAACCATTCTTTGCTTGGAGAAATTAGTTGTTTGCTTGGAGGAACTATTCTTTGCTTGGAGAAATTAGTTGTTTGCTTGGAGGAACTATTCTTTGCTTGGAGAAATTAGTTGTTTGCTTGGAGGAACCATTCTTTGCTTGGAGAAATTAGTTGTTTGCTTGGAGGAACTATTCTTTGCTTGGAGAAATTAGTTGTTTGCTTGCAGAAACTATTCTTTGCTTGGAGAAATTAGTTATTTGCTTGGAGGAACTATTCTTTGCTTGGAAAAATTAGTTGTTTGCTTGGAGGAACTATTCTTTGCTCGGAGAAATTAGTTGTTTGCTTGCAGAAACTATTCTTTGCTTGGAGAAATTAGTTATTTGCTTGGAGGAACTATTCTTTGCTTGGAAAAATTAGTTGTTTGCTTGGAGGAACTATTCTTTGCTCGGAGAAATTAGTTGTTTGCTTGGAGGAACTATTCTTTGCTTGGGCAGATAGGTTATTTGCTTGGAGGAACTATTCTTTGCTTGGAGAAATTAGTTGTTTGCTTGGAGGAACTATTCTTTGCTTGGAGAAATTAGTTGTTTGCTTGGAGGAACTATTCTTTGCTTGGAGAAATTAGTTGTTTGCTTGGAGGAACTATTCTTTGCTTGGGCAGATAGGTTATTTGCTTGGAGGAACTATTCTTTGCTTGGAGAAATTAGTTGTTTGCTTGGAGGAACTATTCTTTGCTTGGAGAAATTAGTTGTTTGCTTGGAGGAACTATTCTTTGCTTGGGCAGATAGGTTATTTGCTTGGAGGAACTATTCTTTGCTTGGAGAAATTAGTTGGTTGCTTGGAGGAACTATTCTTTGCTTGGAGAAATTAGTTGTTTGCTTGGAGGAACTATTCTTTGCTTGGAGAAATTAGTTATTTGCTTGGAGGAACTATTCTTTGCTTGGAGAAATTAGTTATTTGCTTGGAGGAACTATTCTTTGCTTGGAGAAATTAGTTGGTTGCTTGGAGGAACTATTCTTTGCTTGGAGAAATTAGTTATTTGCTTGGAGGAACTATTCTTTGCTTGGAGAAATTAGTTATTTGCTTGGAGGAACTATTCTTTGCTTGGAGAAATTAGTTGTTTGCTTGGAGGAACTATTCTTTGCTTGGAGAAATTAGTTGTTTGCTTGGAGGAACTATTCTTTGCTTGGAGAAATTAGTTGTTTGCTTGGAGGAACTATTCTTTGCTTGGGCAGATAGGTTATTTGCTTAGAGGAACTATTCTTTGCTTGGAGAAATTAGTTGTTTGCTTGGAGGAACTATTCTTTGCTTGGAGAAATTAGTTGTTTGCTTGGAGGAACTATTCTTTGCTTGGGCAGATAGGTTATTTGCTTGGAGGAACTATTCTTTGCTTGGAGAAATTAGTTGTTTGCTTGGAGGAACTATTCTTTGCTTGGAGAAATTAGTTGTTTGCTTGGAGGAACTATTCTTTGCTTGGAGAAATTAGTTGTTTGCTTGGAGGAACTATTCTTTGCTTGGGCAGATAGGTTATTTGCTTGGAGGAACTATTCTTTGCTTGGAGAAATTAGTTGGTTGCTTGGAGGAACTATTCTTTGCTTGGAGAAATTAGTTGTTTGCTTGGAGGAACTATTCTTTGCTTGGAGAAATTAGTTATTTGCTTGGAGGAACTATTCTTTGCTTGGAGAAATTAGTTATTTGCTTGGAGGAACTATTCTTTGCTTGGAGAAATTAGTTGGTTGCTTGGAGGAACTATTCTTTGCTTGGAGAAATTAGTTATTTGCTTGGAGGAACTATTCTTTGCTTGGAGAAATTAGTTGTTTGCTTGGAGGAACTATTCTTTGCTTGGAGAAATTAGTTGTTTGCTTGGAGGAACTATTCTTTGCTTGGAGAAATTAGTTGTTTGCTTGGAGGAACTATTCTTTGCTTGGAGAAATTACTTATTTGCTTGGAGGAACTATTCTTTGCTTGGAGAAATTAGTTGTTTGCTTGGAGGAACTATTCTTTGCTTGGAGAAATTAGTTATTTGCTTGGAGGAACTATTCTTTGCTTGGAGAAATTAGTTGTTTGCTTGGAGGAACCATTCTTTGCTTGGAGAAATTAGTTGTTTGCTTGGAGGAACTATTCTTTGCTTGGAGAAATTAGTTGTTTGCTTGCAGAAACTATTCTTTGCTTGGAGAAATTAGTTGGTTGCTTGGAGGAACTATTCTTTGCTTGGAGAAATTAGTTATTTGCTTGGAGGAACTATTCTTTGCTCGGAGAAATTAGTTGTTTGCTTGGAGGAACTATTCTTTGCTTGGAGAAATTAGTTGTTTGCTTGGAGGAACTATTCTTTGCTTGGGCAGATAGGTTATTTGCTTGGAGGAACTATTCTTTGCTTGGAGAAATTAGTTGTTTGCTTGGAGGAACTATTCTTTGCTTGGAGAAATTAGTTGTTTGCTTGGAGGAACTATTCTTTGCTTGGAGAAATTAGTTGTTTGCTTGGAGGAACTATTCTTTGCTTGGGCAGATAGGTTATTTGCTTGGAGGAACTATTCTTTGCTTGGAGAAATTAGTTGGTTGCTTGGAGGAACTATTCTTTGCTTGGAGAAATTAGTTGTTTGCTTGGAGGAACTATTCTTTGCTTGGAGAAATTAGTTATTTGCTTGGAGGAACTATTCTTTGCTTGGAGAAATTAGTTATTTGCTTGGAGGAACTATTCTTTGCTTGGAGAAATTAGTTGGTTGCTTGGAGGAACTATTCTTTGCTTGGAGAAATTAGTTATTTGCTTGGAGGAACTATTCTTTGCTTGGAGAAATTAGTTGTTTGCTTGGAGGAACTATTCTTTGCTTGGAGAAATTAGTTGTTTGCTTGGAGGAACTATTCTTTGCTTGGAGAAATTAGTTGTTTGCTTGGAGGAACTATTCTTTGCTTGGAGAAATTACTTATTTGCTTGGAGGAACTATTCTTTGCTTGGAGAAATTAGTTGTTTGCTTGGAGGAACTATTCTTTGCTTGGAGAAATTAGTTGTTTGCTTGGAGGAACTATTCTTTGCTTGGAGAAATTAGTTGTTTGCTTGGAGGAACTATTCTTTGCTCGGAGAAATTAGTTAGTTGCTTGGAGGAACTATTCCTTGCTTGGAGAAATTAGTTGTTTGCTTGGAGGAACTATTCTTTGCTTGGAGAAATTAGTTGTTTGCTTGGAGGAACTATTCTTTGCTTGGAGAAATTAGTTGGTTGCTTGGAGGAACTATTCTTTGCTTGGAGAAATTAGTTGTTTGCTTGGAGGAACTATTCTTTGCTTGGAGAAATTAGTTATTTGCTTGGAGGAACTATTCTTTGCTTGGAGAAATTAGTTATTTGCTTGGAGGAACTATTCTTTGCTTGGAGAAATTAGTTGGTTGCTTGGAGGAACTATTCTTTGCTTGGAGAAATTAGTTATTTGCTTGGAGGAACTATTCTTTGCTTGGAGAAATTAGTTGTTTGCTTGGAGGAACTATTCTTTGCTTGGAGAAATTAGTTGTTTGCTTGGAGGAACTATTCTTTGCTTGGAGAAATTAGTTGTTTGCTTGGAGGAACTATTCTTTGCTTGGAGAAATTACTTATTTGCTTGGAGGAACTATTCTTTGCTTGGAGAAATTAGTTGTTTGCTTGGAGGAACTATTCTTTGCTTGGAGAAATTAGTTGTTTGCTTGGAGGAACTATTCTTTGCTTGGAGAAATTAGTTGTTTGCTTGGAGGAACCATTCTTTGCTTGGAGAAATTAGTTGTTTGCTTGGAGGAACTATTCTTTGCTTGGAGAAATTAGTTGTTTGCTTGCAGAAACTATTCTTTGCTTGGAGAAATTAGTTGGTTGCTTGGAGGAACTATTCTTTGCTTGGAGAAATTAGTTATTTGCTTGGAGGAACTATTCTTTGCTCGGAGAAATTAGTTGTTTGCTTGGAGGAACTATTCTTTGCTTGGGCAGATAGGTTATTTGCTTGGAGGAACTATTCTTTGCTTGGAGAAATTAGTTGGTTGCTTGGAGGAACTATTCTTTGCTTGGAGAAATTAGTTGTTTGCTTGGAGGAACTATTCTTTGCTTGGAGAAATTAGTTATTTGCTTGGAGGAACTATTCTTTGCTTGGAGAAATTAGTTATTTGCTTGGAGGAACTATTCTTTGCTTGGAGAAATTAGTTGGTTGCTTGGAGGAACTATTCTTTGCTTGGAGAAATTAGTTATTTGCTTGGAGGAACTATTCTTTGCTTGGAGAAATTAGTTATTTGCTTGGAGGAACTATTCTTTGCTTGGAGAAATTAGTTGTTTGCTTGGAGGAACTATTCTTTGCTTGGAGAAATTAGTTGTTTGCTTGGAGGAACTATTCTTTGCTTGGAGAAATTAGTTGTTTGCTTGGAGGAACTATTCTTTGCTTGGGCAGATAGGTTATTTGCTTAGAGGAACTATTCTTTGCTTGGAGAAATTAGTTGTTTGCTTGGAGGAACTATTCTTTGCTTGGAGAAATTAGTTGTTTGCTTGGAGGAACTATTCTTTGCTTGGGCAGATAGGTTATTTGCTTGGAGGAACTATTCTTTGCTTGGAGAAATTAGTTGTTTGCTTGGAGGAACTATTCTTTGCTTGGAGAAATTAGTTGTTTGCTTGGAGGAACTATTCTTTGCTTGGAGAAATTAGTTGTTTGCTTGGAGGAACTATTCTTTGCTTGGGCAGATAGGTTATTTGCTTGGAGGAACTATTCTTTGCTTGGAGAAATTAGTTGGTTGCTTGGAGGAACTATTCTTTGCTTGGAGAAATTAGTTGTTTGCTTGGAGGAACTATTCTTTGCTTGGAGAAATTAGTTATTTGCTTGGAGGAACTATTCTTTGCTTGGAGAAATTAGTTATTTGCTTGGAGGAACTATTCTTTGCTTGGAGAAATTAGTTGGTTGCTTGGAGGAACTATTCTTTGCTTGGAGAAATTAGTTATTTGCTTGGAGGAACTATTCTTTGCTTGGAGAAATTAGTTGTTTGCTTGGAGGAACTATTCTTTGCTTGGAGAAATTAGTTGTTTGCTTGGAGGAACTATTCTTTGCTTGGAGAAATTAGTTGTTTGCTTGGAGGAACTATTCTTTGCTTGGAGAAATTACTTATTTGCTTGGAGGAACTATTCTTTGCTTGGAGAAATTAGTTGTTTGCTTGGAGGAACTATTCTTTGCTTGGAGAAATTAGTTGTTTGCTTGGAGGAACTATTCTTTGCTTGGAGAAATTAGTTGTTTGCTTGGAGGAACCATTCTTTGCTTGGAGAAATTAGTTGTTTGCTTGGAGGAACTATTCTTTGCTTGGAGAAATTAGTTGTTTGCTTGCAGAAACTATTCTTTGCTTGGAGAAATTAGTTATTTGCTTGGAGGAACTATTCTTTGCTTGGAAAAATTAGTTGTTTGCTTGGAGGAACTATTCTTTGCTCGGAGAAATTAGTTGTTTGCTTGGAGGAACTATTCTTTGCTTGGGCAGATAGGTTATTTGCTTGGAGGAACTATTCTTTGCTTGGAGAAATTAGTTGTTTGCTTTTAGGAACTATTCTTTGCTTGGAGAAATTAGTTGTTTGCTTGGAGGAACTATTCTTTGCTTGGAGAAATTAGTTGTTTGCTTGGAGGAACTATTCTTTGCTTGGAGAAATTAGTTGGTTGCTTGGAGGAACTATTCTTTGCTTGGAGAAATTAGTTGTTTGCTTGGAGGAACTATTCTTTGCTTGGAGAAATTAGTTATTTGCTTGGAGGAACTATTCTTTGCTTGGAGAAATTAGTTATTTGCTTGGAGGAACTATTCTTTGCTTGGAGAAATTAATTGGTTGCTTGGAGGAACTATTCTTTGCTTGGAGAAATTAGTTATTTGCTTGGAGGAACTATTCTTTGCTTGGAGAAATTAGTTATTTGCTTGGAGGAACTATTCTTTGCTTGGAGAAATTAGTTGTTTGCTTGGAGGAACTATTCTTTGCTTGGAGAAATTAGTTGTTTGCTTGGAGGAACTATTCTTTGCTTGGAGAAATTAGTTGTTTGCTTGGAGGAACTATTCTTTGCTTGGGCAGATAGGTTATTTGCTAAGAGGAACTATTCTTTGCTTGGAGAAATTAGTTGTTTGCTTGGAGGAACTATTCTTCGCTTGGAGAAATTAGTTGTTTGCTTGGAGGAACTATTCTTTGCTTGGGCAGATAGGTTATTTGCTTGGAGGAACTATTCTTTGCTTGGAGAAATTAGTTGTTTGCTTGGAGGAACTATTCTTTGCTTGGAGAAATTAGTTGTTTGCTTGGAGGAACTATTCTTTGCTTGGGCAGATAGGTTATTTGCTTGGAGGAACTATTCTTTGCTTGGAGAAATTAGTTGGTTGCTTGGAGGAACTATTCTTTGCTTGGAGAAATTAGTTGTTTGCTTGGAGGAACTATTCTTTGCTTGGAGAAATTAGTTGTTTGCTTGGAGGAACTATTCTTTGCTTGGAGAAATTAGTTGGTTGCTTGGAGGAACTATTCTTTGCTTGGAGAAATTAGTTGTTTGCTTGGAGGAACTATTCTTTGCTTGGAGAAATTAGTTATTTGCTTGGAGGAACTATTCTTTGCTTGGAGAAATTAGTTATTTGCTTGGAGGAACTATTCTTTGCTTGGAGAAATTAGTTGGTTGCTTGGAGGAACTATTCTTTGCTTGGAGAAATTAGTTATTTGCTTGGAGGAACTATTCTTTGCTTGGAGAAATTAGTTGTTTGCTTGGAGGAACTATTCTTTGCTTGGAGAAATTAGTTGTTTGCTTGGAGGAACTATTCTTTGCTTGGAGAAATTAGTTGTTTGCTTGGAGGAACTATTCTTTGCTTGGGCAGATAGGTTATTTGCTTGGAGGAACTATTCTTTGCTTGGAGAAATTAGTTGTTTGCTTGGAGGAACTATTCTTTGCTTGGAGAAATTAGTTGTTTGCTTGGAGGAACTATTCTTTGCTTGGAGAAATTAGTTGTTTGCTTGGAGGAACCATTCTTTGCTTGGAGAAATTAGTTGTTTGCTTGGAGGAACTATTCTTTGCTTGGAGAAATTAGTTGTTTGCTTGGAGGAACTATTCTTTGCTTGGAGAAATTAGTTGTTTGCTTGGAGGAACCATTCTTTGCTTGGAGAAATTAGTTGTTTGCTTGGAGGAACTATTCTTTGCTTGGAGAAATTAGTTGTTTGCTTGCAGAAACTATTCTTTGCTTGGAGAAATTAGTTATTTGCTTGGAGGAACTATTCTTTGCTTGGAAAAATTAGTTGTTTGCTTGGAGGAACTATTCTTTGCTCGGAGAAATTAGTTGTTTGCTTGGAGGAACTATTCTTTGCTTGGGCAGATAGGTTATTTGCTTGGAGGAACTATTCTTTGCTTGGAGAAATTAGTTGTTTGCTTGGAGGAACTATTCTTTGCTTGGAGAAATAAGTTGTTTGCTTGGAGGAAGTATTCTTTGCTTGGAGAAATTAGTTGTTTGCTTGGAGGAACTATTCTTTGCTTGGGCAGATAGGTTATTTGCTTGGAGGAACTATTCTTTGCTTGGAGAAATTAGTTGTTTGCTTGGAGGAACTATTCTTTGCTTGGAGAAATTAGTTATTTGCTTGGAGGAACTATTCTTTGCTTGGAGAAATTAGTTGTTTGCTTGGAGGAACTATTCTTTGCTTGGAGAAATTAGTTGTTTGCTTGGAGGAACCATTCTTTGCTTGTAGAAATTAATTGTTTGCTTGGAGGAACTATTCTTTGCTTGGAGAAATTAGTTGTTTGCTTGGAGGAACTATTCTTTGCTTGGAGAAATTAGTTGTTTGCTTGGAGGAACCATTCTTTGCTTGGAGAAATTAGTTGTTTGCTTGGAGGAACTATTCTTTGCTTGGAGAAATTAGTTGTTTGCTTGCAGAAACTATTCTTTGCTTGGAGAAATTAGTTATTTGCTTGGAGGAACTATTCTTTGCTTGGAAAAATTAGTTGTTTGCTTGGAGGAACTATTCTTTGCTTGGAGAAATTAGTTGTTTGCTTGGAGGAACTATTCTTCGCTTGGAGAAATTAGTTGTTTGCTTGGAGGAACTATTCTTTGCTTGGGCAGATAGGTTATTTGCTTGGAGGAACTATTCTTTGCTTGGAGAAATTAGTTGGTTGCTTGGAGGAACTATTCTTTGCTTGGAGAAATTAGTTGTTTGCTTGGAGGAACTATTCTTTGCTTGGAGAAATTAGTTGGTTGCTTGGAGGAACTATTCTTTGCTTGGAGAAATTAGTTGTTTGCTTGGAGGAACTATTCTTTGCTTGGAGAAATTAGTTATTTGCTTGGAGGAACTATTCTTTGCTTGGAGAAATTAGTTATTTGCTTGGAGGAACTATTCTTTGCTTGGAGAAATTAGTTGGTTGCTTGGAGGAACTATTCTTTGCTTGGAGAAATTAGTTGTTTGCTTGGAGGAACTATTCTTTGCTTGGAGAAATTAGTTGTTTGCTTGGAGGAACTATTCTTTGCTTGGAGAAATTAGTTGTTTGCTTGGAGGAACCATTCTTTGCTTGGAGAAATTAGTTGTTTGCTTGGAGGAACTATTCTTTGCTTGGAGAAATTAGTTGTTTGCTTGGAGGAACTATTCTTTGCTTGGAGAAATTAGTTGTTTGCTTGGAGGAACCATTCTTTGCTTGGAGAAATTAGTTGTTTGCTTGGAGGAACTATTCTTTGCTTGGAGAAATTAGTTGTTTGCTTGCAGAAACTATTCTTTGCTTGGAGAAATTAGTTATTTGCTTGGAGGAACTATTCTTTGCTTGGAAAAATTAGTTGTTTGCTTGGAGGAACTATTCTTTGCTCGGAGAAATTAGTTGTTTGCTTGGAGGAACTATTCTTTGCTTGGGCAGATAGGTTATTTGCTTGGAGGAACTATTCTTTGCTTGGAGAAATTAGTTGTTTGCTTGGAGGAACTATTCTTTGCTTGGAGAAATTAGTTGTTTGCTTGGAGGAACTATTCTTTGCTTGGGCAGATAGGTTATTTGCTTGGAGGAACTATTCTTTGCTTGGAGAAATTAGTTGTTTGCTTGGAGGAACTATTCTTTGCTTGGAGAAATTAGTTATTTGCTTGGAGGAACTATTCTTTGCTTGGAGAAATTAGTTGTTTGCTTGGAGGAACTATTCTTTGCTTGGAGAAATTAGTTGTTTGCTTGGAGGAACCATTCTTTGCTTGTAGAAATTAATTGTTTGCTTGGAGGAACTATTCTTTGCTTGGTGAAATTAGTTGTTTGCTTGGAGGAACTATTCTTTGCTTGGAGAAATTAGTTGTTTGCTTGGAGGAACCATTCTTTGCTTGGAGAAATTAGTTGTTTGCTTGGAGGAACTATTCTTTGCTTGGAGAAATTAGTTGTTTGCTTGCAGAAACTATTCTTTGCTTGGAGAAATTAGTTATTTGCTTGGAGGAACTATTCTTTGCTTGGAAAAATTAGTTGTTTGCTTGGAGGAACTATTCTTTGCTTGGAGAAATTAGTTGTTTGCTTGGAGGAACTATTCTTTGCTTGGAGAAATTAGTTATTTGCTTGGAGGAACTATTCTTTGCTTGGAGAAATTAGTTGTTTGCTTGGAGGAACTATTCTTTGCTTGGAGAAATTAGTTGTTTGCTTGGAGGAACCATTCTTTGCTTGTAGAAATTAATTGTTTGCTTGGAGGAACTATTCTTTGCTTGGAGAAATTAGTTGTTTGCTTGGAGGAACTATTCTTTGCTTGGAGAAATTAGTTGTTTGCTTGGAGGAACCATTCTTTGCTTGGAGAAATTAGTTGTTTGCTTGGAGGAACTATTCTTTGCTTGGAGAAATTAGTTGTTTGCTTGCAGAAACTATTCTTTGCTTGGAGAAATTAGTTATTTGCTTGGAGGAACTATTCTTTGCTTGGAAAAATTAGTTGTTTGCTTGGAGGAACTATTCTTTGCTTGGAGAAATTAGTTGTTTGCTTGGAGGAACTATTCTTCGCTTGGAGAAATTAGTTGTTTGCTTGGAGGAACTATTCTTTGCTTGGGCAGATAGGTTATTTGCTTGGAGGAACTATTCTTTGCTTGGAGAAATTAGTTGGTTGCTTGGAGGAACTATTCTTTGCTTGGAGAAATTAGTTGTTTGCTTGGAGGAACTATTCTTTGCTTGGAGAAATTAGTTGGTTGCTTGGAGGAACTATTCTTTGCTTGGAGAAATTAGTTGTTTGCTTGGAGGAACTATTCTTTGCTTGGAGAAATTAGTTATTTGCTTGGAGGAACTATTCTTTGCTTGGAGAAATTAGTTATTTGCTTGGAGGAACTATTCTTTGCTTGGAGAAATTAGTTGGTTGCTTGGAGGAACTATTCTTTGCTTGGAGAAATTAGTTGTTTGCTTGGAGGAACTATTCTTTGCTTGGAGAAATTAGTTGTTTGCTTGGAGGAACTATTCTTTGCTTGGAGAAATTAGTTGTTTGCTTGGAGGAACCATTCTTTGCTTGGAGAAATTAGTTGTTTGCTTGGAGGAACTATTCTTTGCTTGGAGAAATTAGTTGTTTGCTTGGAGGAACTATTCTTTGCTTGGAGAAATTAGTTGTTTGCTTGGAGGAACCATTCTTTGCTTGGAGAAATTAGTTGTTTGCTTGGAGGAACTATTCTTTGCTTGGAGAAATTAGTTGTTTGCTTGCAGAAACTATTCTTTGCTTGGAGAAATTAGTTATTTGCTTGGAGGAACTATTCTTTGCTTGGAAAAATTAGTTGTTTGCTTGGAGGAACTATTCTTTGCTCGGAGAAATTAGTTGTTTGCTTGGAGGAACTATTCTTTGCTTGGGCAGATAGGTTATTTGCTTGGAGGAACTATTCTTTGCTTGGAGAAATTAGTTGTTTGCTTGGAGGAACTATTCTTTGCTTGGAGAAATTAGTTGTTTGCTTGGAGGAACTATTCTTTGCTTGGGCAGATAGGTTATTTGCTTGGAGGAACTATTCTTTGCTTGGAGAAATTAGTTGTTTGCTTGGAGGAACTATTCTTTGCTTGGAGAAATTAGTTATTTGCTTGGAGGAACTATTCTTTGCTTGGAGAAATTAGTTGTTTGCTTGGAGGAACTATTCTTTGCTTGGAGAAATTAGTTGTTTGCTTGGAGGAACCATTCTTTGCTTGTAGAAATTAATTGTTTGCTTGGAGGAACTATTCTTTGCTTGGTGAAATTAGTTGTTTGCTTGGAGGAACTATTCTTTGCTTGGAGAAATTAGTTGTTTGCTTGGAGGAACCATTCTTTGCTTGGAGAAATTAGTTGTTTGCTTGGAGGAACTATTCTTTGCTTGGAGAAATTAGTTGTTTGCTTGCAGAAACTATTCTTTGCTTGGAGAAATTAGTTATTTGCTTGGAGGAACTATTCTTTGCTTGGAAAAATTAGTTGTTTGCTTGGAGGAACTATTCTTTGCTCGGAGAAATTAGTTGTTTGCTTGGAGGAACTATTCTTTGCTTGGGCAGATAGGTTATTTGCTTGGAGGAACTATTCTTTGCTTGGAGAAATTAGTTGTTTGTTTGGAGGAACTATTCTTTGCTTGGAGAAATTAGTTGTTTGCTTGGAGGAACTATTCTTTGCTTGGAGAAATTAGTTGTTTGCTTGGAGGAACTATTCTTTGCTTGGGCAGATAGGTTATTTGCTTGGAGGAACTATTCTTTGCTTGGAGAAATTAGTTGTTTGCTTGGAGGAACTATTCTTTGCTTGGAGAAATTAGTTGTTTGCTTGGAGGAACTATTCTTTGCTTGGGCAGATAGGTTATTTGCTTGGAGGAACTATTCTTTGCTTGGAGAAATTAGTTGGTTGCTTGGAGGAACTATTCTTTGCTTGGAGAAATTAGTTGTTTGCTTGGAGGAACTATTCTTTGCTTGGAGAAATTAGTTATTTGCTTGGAGGAACTATTCTTTGCTTGGAGAAATTAGTTATTTGCTTGGAGGAACTATTCTTTGCTTGGAGAAATTAGTTGGTTGCTTGGAGGAACTATTCTTTGCTTGGAGAAATTAAATATTTGCTTGGAGGAACTATTCTTTGCTTGGAGAAATTAGTTATTTGCTTGGAGGAACTATTCTTTGCTTGGAGAAATTAGTTGTTTGCTTGGAGGAACTATTCTTTGCTTGGAAAAATTAGTTGTTTGCTTGGAGGAACTATTCTTTGCTCGGAGAAATTAGTTGTTTGCTTGGAGGAACTATTCTTTGCTTGGGCAGATAGGTTATTTGCTTGGAGGAACTATTCTTTGCTTGGAGAAATTAGTTGTTTGCTTGGAGGAACTATTCTTTGCTTGGAGAAATTAGTTATTTGCTTGGAGGAACTATTCTTTGCTTGGAGAAATTAGTTATTTGCTTGGAGGAACTATTCTTTGCTTGGAGAAATTAGTTGGTTGCTTGGAGGAACTATTCTTTGCTTGGAGAAATTAAATATTTGCTTGGAGGAACTATTCTTTGCTTGGAGAAATTAGTTATTTGCTTGGAGGAACTATTCTTTGCTTGGAGAAATTAGTTGTTTGCTTGGAGGAACTATTCTTTGCTTGGAGAAATTAGTTGTTTGCTTGGAGGAACTATTCTTTGCTTGGAGAAATTAGTTGTTTGCTTGGAGGAACCATTCTTTGCTTGGAGAAATTAGTTGTTTGCTTGGAGGAACTATTCTTTGCTTGGAGAAATTAGTTGTTTGCTTGGAGGAACTATTCTTTGCTTGGAGAAATTAGTTGTTTGCTTGGAGGAACTATTCTTTGCTTGGAGAAATTAGTTGTTTGCTTGGAGGAACTATTCTTTGCTTGGGCAGATAGGTTATTTGCTTGGAGGAACTATTCTTTGCTTGGAGAAATTAGTTGTTTGCTTGGAGGAACTATTCTTTGCTTGGAGAAATTAGTTGTTTGCTTGGAGGAACTATTCTTTGCTTGGGCAGATAGGTTATTTGCTTGGAGGAACTATTCTTTGCTTGGAGAAATTAGTTGGTTGCTTGGAGGAACTATTCTTTGCTTGGAGAAATTAGTTGTTTGCTTGGAGGAACTATTCTTTGCTTGGAGAAATTAGTTATTTGCTTGGAGGAACTATTCTTTGCTTGGAGAAATTAGTTATTTGCTTGGAGGAACTATTCTTTGCTTGGAGAAATTAGTTGGTTGCTTGGAGGAACTATTCTTTGCTTGGAGAAATTAGTTATTTGCTTGGAGGAACTATTCTTTGCTTGGAGAAATTAGTTATTTGCTTGGAGGAACTATTCTTTGCTTGGAGAAATTAGTTGTTTGCTTGGAGGAACTATTCTTTGCTTGGGCAGATAGGTTATTTGCTTGGAGGAACTATTCTTTGCTTGGAGAAATTAGTTGGTTGCTTGGAGGAACTATTCTTTGCTTGGAGAAATTAGTTGTTTGCTTGGAGGAACTATTCTTTGCTTGGAGAAATTAGTTATTTGCTTGGAGGAACTATTCTTTGCTTGGAGAAATTAGTTATTTGCTTGGAGGAACTATTCTTTGCTTGGAGAAATTAGTTGGTTGCTTGGAGGAACTATTCTTTGCTTGGAGAAATTAGTTATTTGCTTGGAGGAACTATTCTTTGCTTGGAGAAATTAGTTGTTTGCTTGGAGGAACTATTCTTTGCTTGGAGAAATTAGTTGTTTGCTTGGAGGAACTATTCTTTGCTTGGAGAAATTAGTTGTTTGCTTGGAGGAACTATTCTTTGCTTGGGCAGATAAGTTATTTGCTTGGAGGAACTATTCTTTGCTTGGAGAAATTAGTTGTTTGCTTGGAGGAACTATTCTTTGCTTGGAGAAATTAGTTGTTTGCTTGGAGGAACTATTCTTTGCTTGGAGAAATTAGTTGTTTGCTTGGAGGAACCATTCTTTGCTTGGAGAAATTAGTTGTTTGCTTGGAGGAACTATTCTTTGCTTGGAGAAATTAGTTGTTTGCTTGGAGGAACTATTCTTTGCTTGGAGAAATTAGTTGTTTGCTTGGAGGAACCATTCTTTGCTTGGAGAAATTAGTTGTTTGCTTGGAGGAACTATTCTTTGCTTGGAGAAATTAGTTGTTTGCTTGGAGGAACCATTCTTTGCTTGGAGAAATTAGTTGTTTGCTTGCAGAAACTATTCTTTGCTTGGAGAAATTAGTTATTTGCTTGGAGGAACTATTCTTTGCTTGGAAAAATTAGTTGTTTGCTTGGAGGAACTATTCTTTGCTCGGAGAAATTAGTTGTTTGCTTGTAGGAACTATTCTTTGCTTGGGCAGATAGGTTATTTGCTTGGAGGAACTATTCTTTGCTTGGAGAAATTAGTTGTTTGCTTGGAGGAACTATTCTTTGCTTGGAGAAATTAGTTGTTTGCTTGGAGGAACTATTCTTTGCTTGGAGAAATTAGTTGTTTGCTTGGAGGAACTATTCTTTGCTTGGGCAGATAGGTTATTTGCTTGGAGGAACTATTCTTTGCTTGGAGAAATTAGTTGTTTGCTTGGAGGAACTATTCTTTGCTTGGAGAAATTAGTTATTTGCTTGGAGGAACTATTCTTTGCTTGGAGAAATTAGTTGTTTGCTTGGAGGAACTATTCTTTGCTTGGAGAAATTAGTTGTTTGCTTGGAGGAACCATTCTTTGCTTGTAGAAATTAATTGTTTGCTTGGAGGAACTATTCTTTGCTTGGTGAAATTAGTTGTTTGCTTGGAGGAACTATTCTTTGCTTGGAGAAATTAGTTGTTTGCTTGGAGGAACCATTCTTTGCTTGGAGAAATTAGTTGTTTGCTTGGAGGAACTATTCTTTGCTTGGAGAAATTAGTTGTTTGCTTGCAGAAACTATTCTTTGCTTGGAGAAATTAGTTATTTGCTTGGAGGAACTATTCTTTGCTTGGAAAAATTAGTTGTTTGCTTGGAGGAACTATTCTTTGCTCGGAGAAATTAGTTGTTTGCTTGGAGGAACTATTCTTTGCTTGGGCAGATAGGTTATTTGCTTGGAGGAACTATTCTTTGCTTGGAGAAATTAGTTGTTTGTTTGGAGGAACTATTCTTTGCTTGGAGAAATTAGTTGTTTGCTTGGAGGAACTATTCTTTGCTTGGAGAAATTAGTTGTTTGCTTGGAGGAACTATTCTTTGCTTGGGCAGATAGGTTATTTGCTTGGAGGAACTATTCTTTGCTTGGAGAAATTAGTTGTTTGCTTGGAGGAACTATTCTTTGCTTGGAGAAATTAGTTGTTTGCTTGGAGGAACTATTCTTTGCTTGGGCAGATAGGTTATTTGCTTGGAGGAACTATTCTTTGCTTGGAGAAATTAGTTGGTTGCTTGGAGGAACTATTCTTTGCTTGGAGAAATTAGTTGTTTGCTTGGAGGAACTATTCTTTGCTTGGAGAAATTAGTTATTTGCTTGGAGGAACTATTCTTTGCTTGGAGAAATTAGTTATTTGCTTGGAGGAACTATTCTTTGCTTGGAGAAATTAGTTGGTTGCTTGGAGGAACTATTCTTTGCTTGGAGAAATTAAATATTTGCTTGGAGGAACTATTCTTTGCTTGGAGAAATTAGTTATTTGCTTGGAGGAACTATTCTTTGCTTGGAGAAATTAGTTGTTTGCTTGGAGGAACTATTCTTTGCTTGGAAAAATTAGTTGTTTGCTTGGAGGAACTATTCTTTGCTCGGAGAAATTAGTTGTTTGCTTGGAGGAACTATTCTTTGCTTGGGCAGATAGGTTATTTGCTTGGAGGAACTATTCTTTGCTTGGAGAAATTAGTTGTTTGCTTGGAGGAACTATTCTTTGCTTGGAGAAATTAGTTATTTGCTTGGAGGAACTATTCTTTGCTTGGAGAAATTAGTTATTTGCTTGGAGGAACTATTCTTTGCTTGGAGAAATTAGTTGGTTGCTTGGAGGAACTATTCTTTGCTTGGAGAAATTAAATATTTGCTTGGAGGAACTATTCTTTGCTTGGAGAAATTAGTTATTTGCTTGGAGGAACTATTCTTTGCTTGGAGAAATTAGTTGTTTGCTTGGAGGAACTATTCTTTGCTTGGAGAAATTAGTTGTTTGCTTGGAGGAACTATTCTTTGCTTGGAGAAATTAGTTGTTTGCTTGGAGGAACCATTCTTTGCTTGGAGAAATTAGTTGTTTGCTTGGAGGAACTATTCTTTGCTGACCGCCCACTCCGCCATGTTCCTTTTAAGGGCCTCAATTGCTACTCCGCGCCTGATATACTTCCTTCGATGTGCCCCTTCGTACAAAAAAAGGGGCTTTCTGGCGGACTATGATGCGGCTCTAAAGCTTACGGTAGAGGGCACTCTGAACTGCCGGCTATCTCCAGAGGCGTGGTTACAATCGTCTTTGCCGGTCAAGATGGGAGGCCTAGGGATCCGGCATGCTGTGGAAACGGCGCTTCCGTGTTTTATCGCGTCGTTCCATAGTGTGTCGCCCCTGGTCGCTCAACTGGTGCCGCCGGAAATTTTTGCCGCAGATATTTCTCTCGCCGAAGCTGTGGAAAGCTGGAGCATCCACACAAGATGTGAGCTTCCAGATCCCTCTCTAAGAGGTGTTCAAAAGTGTTGGGAGGGACCCCTTATCCAGCAAACTGTTGAGAGTTTGAACTTGGCCGCCGCTGGGAGCCAAGAAGATAAAGCTCGCCTGCTAGCAATCGCCAAACCGCACGCTGGCGATTGGTTAAATGCCCTTCCCTCCCCCCAGCTCGGGACCCACCTCCCCAATGAGTCTTTCAGGATTGCTTGCGCCCTACGACTAGGGGCGGATATTTGTGAACCCCACAAGTGCCCATGTGGGGCACAAGTTTCTGCAAGGGGCTATCATGGATTATCCTGTAAGAAGAGTGCCGGCCGCTGGTCCAGACATGAAGGGGCCAATGATGTTATCGCACGAGCCCTCCGATCGGCTGAGGTGCCGTGCATTCGTGAACCGGCCGGTTGTTCAAGGTCGGATGGGAAAAGACCGGACGGCCAGACCCTTATCCCATGGGCAAGAGGAAAGTCTCTTGTTTGGGACTTCACCTGCGTCGATACCTTTGCCCCCTCCTACCTTGCCCAATCCGCCATCCGTTCTGGTTCTGCTGCAGAGACAGCTGAAATAAATAAGAGGAGAAAGTACGACTTTCTCCTTGATAGGTTTATTTTTGTCCCCGTTGCTATGGAGACAATTGGAACTTGGGGTCAAGAGGGACTTCGCCTCATTTCGTCTATTGGGCAAAGGATTTCTCAGGTAACCGGGGAGCCAAGGTCATCCTCCTTTCTCATTCAGCGTTTGGGAATCGCTGTCCAACGGGGTAACGTTGCCTCTATTTTGGGTACTCTTCCAGCCGGTAAAGAGCTGGATGAGATTTTTATGTTGTAATTTAGTTTGAAATGTGAGTCTTTTTGTGTTCGGATGATTGGATTTGTGTGTGGGATATTACGCGATATGCTTACGATAGGGCTCATTTTTGTGAGACGGTCAAAGGTCAGTTTTTTAATAATTTTTGTAGAAATAACGTATTACTAATTAATATCCTTCTTACAAACTCTGTGATACATTCCTTTACTCTCTGAATAAATAAATTTATAATGTCTTCTTTGCTTGGAGAAATTAGTTGTTTGCTTGGAGGAACTATTCTTTGCTTGGAGAAATTAGTTGTTTGCTTGGAGGAACCATTCTTTGCTTGGAGAAATTAGTTGTTTGCTTGGAGGAACTATTCTTTGCTTGGAGAAATTAGTTGTTTGCTTGCAGAAACTATTCTTTGCTTGGAGAAATTAGTTATTTGCTTGGAGGAACTATTCTTTGCTTGGAAAAATTAGTTGTTTGCTTGGAGGAACTATTCTTTGCTCGGAGAAATTAGTTGTTTGCTTGGAGGAACTATTCTTTGCTTGGGCAGATAGGTTATTTGCTTGGAGGAACTATTCTTTGCTTGGAGAAATTAGTTGTTTGCTTGGAGGAACTATTCTTTGCTTGGAGAAATTAGTTGTTTGCTTGGAGGAACTATTCTTTGCTTGGAGAAATTAGTTGTTTGCTTGGAGGAACTATTCTTTGCTTGGGCAGATAGGTTATTTGCTTGGAGGAACTATTCTTTGCTTGGAGAAATTAGTTGTTTGCTTGGAGGAACTATTCTTTGCTTGGAGAAATTAGTTATTTGCTTGGAGGAACTATTCTTTGCTTGGAGAAATTAGTTGTTTGCTTGGAGGAACTATTCTTTGCTTGGAGAAATTAGTTGTTTGCTTGGAGGAACCATTCTTTGCTTGGAGAAATTAGTTGTTTGCTTGGAGGAACTATTCTTTGCTTGGAGAAATTAGTTGTTTGCTTGGAGGAACTATTCTTTGCTTGGAGAAATTAGTTGTTTGCTTGGAGGAACCATTCTTTGCTTGGAGAAATTAGTTGTTTGCTTGGAGGAACTATTCTTTGCTTGGAGAAATTAGTTGTTTGCTTGCAGAAACTATTCTTTGCTTGGAGAAATTAGTTATTTGCTTGGAGGAACTATTCTTTGCTTGGAAAAATTAGTTGTTTGCTTGGAGGAACTATTCTTTGCGCGGAGAAATTAGTTGTTTGCTTGGAGGAACTATTCTTTGCTTGGGCAGATAGGTTATTTGCTTGGAGGAACTATTCTTTGCTTGGAGAAATTAGTTGTTTGCTTGGAGGAACTATTCTTTGCTTGGAGAAATTAGTTGTTTGCTTGGAGGAACTATTCTTTGCTTGGAGAAATTAGTTGTTTGCTTGGAGGAACTATTCTTTGCTTGGGCAGATAGGTTATTTGCTTGGAGGAACTATTCTTTGCTTGGAGAAATTAGTTGTTTGCTTGGAGGAACTATTCTTTGCTTGGAGAAATTAGTTGTTTGCTTGGAGGAACTATTCTTTGCTTGGGCAGATAGGTTATTTGCTTGGAGGAACTATTCTTTGCTTGGAGAAATTAGTTGGTTGCTTGGAGGAACTATTCTTTGCTTGGAGAAATTAGTTGTTTGCTTGGAGGAACTATTCTTTGCTTGGAGAAATTAGTTATTTGCTTGGAGGAACTATTCTTTGCTTGGAGAAATTAGTTATTTGCTTGGAGGAACTATTCTTTGCTTGGAGAAATTAGTTGGTTGCTTGGAGGAACTATTCTTTGCTTGGAGAAATTAGTTATTTGCTTGGAGGAACTATTCTTTGCTTGGAGAAATTAGTTATTTGCTTGGAGGAACTATTCTTTGCTTGGAGAAATTAGTTGTTTGCTTGGAGGAACTATTCTTTGCTTGGAGAAATTAGTTGTTTGCTTGGAGGAACTATTCTTTGCTTGGAGAAATTAGTTGTTTGCTTGGAGGAACTATTCTTTGCTTGGGCAGATAGGTTATTTGCTTAGAGGAACTATTCTTTGCTTGGAGAAATTAGTTGTTTGCTTGGAGGAACTATTCTTTGCTTGGAGAAATTAGTTGTTTGCTTGGAGGAACTATTCTTTGCTTGGAGAAATTAGTTGTTTGCTTGGAGGAACTATTCTTTGCTTGGAGAAATTAGTTGTTTGCTTGGAGGAACTATTCTTTGCTTGGAGAAATTAGTTGTTTGCTTGGAGGAACTATTCTTTGCTTGGGCAGATAGTTATTTGCTTGGAGGAACTATTCTTTGCTTGGAGAAATTAGTTGGTTGCTTGGAGGAACTATTCTTTGCTTGGAGAAATTAGTTGTTTGCTTGGAGGAACTATTCTTTGCTTGGAGAAATTAGTTATTTGCTTCGAGGAACTATTCTTTGCTTGGAGAAATTAGTTATTTGCTTGGAGGAACTATTCTTTGCTTGGAGAAATTAGTTGGTTGCTTGGAGGAACTATTCTTTGCTTGGAGAAATTAGTTATTTGCTTGGAGGAACTATTCTTTGCTTGGAGAAATTAGTTGTTTGCTTGGAGGAACTATTCTTTGCTTGGAGAAATTAGTTGTTTGCTTGGAGGAACTATTCTTTGCTTGGAGAAATTAGTTGTTTGCTTGGAGGAACTATTCTTTGCTTGGGCAGATAGGTTATTTGCTTGGAGGAACTATTCTTTGCTTGGAGAAATTAGTTGTTTGCTTGGAGGAACTATTCTTTGCTTGGAGAAATTAGTTGTTTGCTTGGAGGAACTATTCTTTGCTTGGAGAAATTAGTTGTTTGCTTGGAGGAACCATTCTTTGCTTGGAGAAATTAGTTGTTTGCTTGGAGGAACTATTCTTTGCTTGGAGAAATTAGTTGTTTGCTTGCAGAAACTATTCTTTGCTTGGAGAAATTAGTTATTTGCTTGGAGGAACTATTCTTTGCTTGGAAAAATTAGTTGTTTGCTTGGAGGAACTATTCTTTGCTCGGAGAAATTAGTTGTTTGCTTGGAGGAACTATTCTTTGCTTGGGCAGATAGGTTATTTGCTTGGAGGAACTATTCTTTGCTTGGAGAAATTAGTTGTTTGCTTGGAGGAACTATTCTTTGCTTGGAGAAATTAGTTGTTTGCTTGGAGGAACTATTCTTTGCTTGGAGAAATTAGTTGTTTGCTTGGAGGAACCATTCTTTGCTTGGAGAAATTAGTTATTTGCTTGGAGGAACTATTCTTTGCTTGGAGAAATTAGTTGGTTGCTTGGAGGAACTATTCTTTGCTTGGAGAAATTAGTTGTTTGCTTGGAGGAACTATTCTTTGCTTGGAGAAATTAGTTATTTGCTTGGAGGAACTATTCTTTGCTTGGAGAAATTAGTTATTTGCTTGGAGGAACTATTCTTTGCTTGGAGAAATTAGTTGTTTGCTTGGAGGAACTATTCTTTGCTTGGAGAAATTAGTTGTTTGCTTGGAGGAACTATTCTTTGCTTGGAGAAATTAGTTGTTTGCTTGGAGGAACTATTCTTTGCTTGGAGAAATTAGTTATTTGCTTGGAGGAACTATTCTTTGCTTGGAGAAATTAGTTAGTTGCTTGGAGGAACTATTCTTTGCTTGGAGAAATTAGTTGGTTGCTTGGAGGAACTATTCTTTGCTTGGAGAAATTAGTTGGTTGCTTGGAGGAACTATTCTTTGCTTGGAGAAATTAGTTGTTTGCTTGGAGGAACTATTCTTTGCTTGGAGAAATTAGTTATTTGCTTGGAGGAACTATTCTTTGCTTGGAGAAATTAGTTATTTGCTTGGAGGAACTATTCTTTGCTTGGAGAAATTAGTTAGTTGCTTGGAGGAACTATTCTTTGCTTGGAGAAATTAGTTATTTGCTTGGAGGAACTATTCTTTGCTTGGAGAAATTAGTTATTTGCTTGGAGGAACTATTCTTTGCTTGGAGAAATTAGTTGTTTGCTTGGAGGAACTATTCTTTGCTTGGAGAAATTAGTTGTTTGCTTGGAGGAACTATTCTTTGCTTGGAGAAATTAGTTGTTTGCTTGGAGGAACTATTCTTTGCTTGGGCAGATAGGTTATTTGCTTAGAGGAACTATTCTTTGCTTGGAGAAATTAGTTGTTTGCTTGGAGGAACTATTCTTTGCTTGGAGAAATTAGTTGTTTGCTTGGAGGAACTATTCTTTGCTTGGGCAGATAGGTTATTTGCTTGGAGGAACTATTCTTTGCTTGGAGAAATTAGTTGTTTGCTTGGAGGAACTATTCTTTGCTTGGAGAAATTAGTTGTTTGCTTGGAGGAACTATTCTTTGCTTGGAGAAATTAGTTGTTTGCTTGAAGGAACTATTCTTTGCTTGGTGAAATTAGTTTTTTGCTTGGAGAAACTATTCTTTGCTTGGAGAAATTAGTTATTTGCTTGGAGGAACTATTCTTTGCTTGGAGAAATTAGTTATTAGCTTGGAGGAACTATTTTGTGCTTGGAGAAATTAGTTGTTTGCTTGGAGGAACTATTCTTTGCTTGGAGAAATTAGTTGTTTGCTTGGAGGACCTATTCTTTGCTTGGAGAAATTAGTAGTTTGCTTGGAGGAACTATTCTTTGCTTGGAGAAATTAGTTGTTTGCTTGGAGGAACTATTCTTTGCTTGGGCAGATAGGTTATTTGCTTGGAGGAACTATTCTTTGCTTGGAGAAATTAGTTGTTTGCTTGGAGGAACTATTCTTTGCTTGGAGAAATTAGTTGTTTGCTTGGAGGAACTATTCTTTGCTTGGGCAGATAGGTTATTTGCTTGGAGGAACTATTCTTTGCTTGGAGAAATTAGTTGGTTGCTTGGAGGAACTATTCTTTGCTTGGAGAAATTAGTTGTTTGCTTGGAAAAACTATTCTTTGCTTGGAGAAATTAGTTATTTGCTTGGAGGAACTATTCTTTGCTTGGAGAAATTAGTTATTTGCTTGGAGGAACTATTCTTTGCTTGGAGAAATTAGTTGGTTGCTTGGAGGAACTATTCTTTGCTTGGAGAAATTAGTTATTTGCTTGGAGGAACTATTCTTTGCTTGGAGAAATTAGTTATTTGCTTGGAGGAACTATTCTTTGCTTGGAGAAATTAGTTGTTTGCTTGGAGGAACTATTCTTTGCTTGGAGAAATTAGTTGTTTGCTTGGAGGAACTATTCTTTGCTTGGAGAAATTAGTTGTTTGCTTGGAGGAACTATTCTTTGCTTGGAGAAATTAGTTGTTTGCTTGGAGGAACTATTCTTTGCTTGGAGAAATTAGTTGTTTGCTTGAAGGAACTATTCTTTGCTTGGTGAAATTAGTTTTTTGCTTGGAGAAACTATTCTTTGCTTGGAGAAATTAGTTATTTGCTTGGAGGAACTATTCTTTGCTTGGAGAAATTAGTTATTAGCTTGGAGGAACTATTTTGTGCTTGGAGAAATTAGTTGTTTGCTTGGAGGAACTATTCTTTGCTTGGAGAAATTAGTTGTTTGCTTGGAGGAACTATTCTTTGCTTGGAGAAATTAGTAGTTTGCTTGGAGGAACTATTCTTTGCTTGGAGAAATTAGTTGTTTGCTTGGAGGAACTATTCTTTGCTTGGGCAGATAGGTTATTTGCTTGGAGGAACTATTCTTTGCTTGGAGAAATTAGTTGTTTGCTTGGAGGAACTATTCTTTGCTTGGAGAAATTAGTTGTTTGCTTGGAGGAACTATTCTTTGCTTGGGCAGATAGGTTATTTGCTTGGAGGAACTATTCTTTGCTTGGAGAAATTAGTTGGTTGCTTGGAGGAACTATTCTTTGCTTGGAGAAATTAGTTGTTTGCTTGGAGGAACTATTCTTTGCTTGGAGAAATTAGTTATTTGCTTGGAGGAACTATTCTTTGCTTGGAGAAATTAGTTATTTGCTTGGAGGAACTATTCTTTGCTTGGAGAAATTAGTTGGTTGCTTGGAGGAACTATTCTTTGCTTGGAGAAATTAGTTGGTTGCTTGGAGGAACTATTCTTTGCTTGGAGAAATTAGTTATTTGCTTGGAGGAACTATTCTTTGCTTGGAGAAATTAGTTGTTTGCTTGGAGGAACTATTCTTTGCTTGGAGAAATTAGTTGTTTGCTTGGAGGAACTATTCTTTGCTTGGGCAGATAGGTTATTTGCTTGGAGGAACTATTCTTTGCTTGGAGAAATTAGTTGTTTGCTTGGAGGAACTATTCTTTGCTTGGAGAAATTAGTTGTTTGCTTGGAGGAACTATTCTTTGCTTGGAGAAATTAGTTGTTTGCTTGAAGGAACTATTCTTTGCTTGGTGAAATTAGTTTTTTGCTTGGAGAAACTATTCTTTGCTTGGAGAAATTAGTTATTTGCTTGGAGGAACTATTCTTTGCTTGGAGAAATTAGTTATTAGCTTGGAGGAACTATTTTGTGCTTGGAGAAATTAGTTGTTTGCTTGGAGGAACTATTCTTTGCTTGGAGAAATTAGTTGTTTGCTTGGAGGAACTATTCTTTGCTTGGAGAAATTAGTAGTTTGCTTGGAGGAACTATTCTTTGCTTGGAGAAATTAGTTGTTTGCTTGGAGGAACTATTCTTTGCTTGGGCAGATAGGTTATTTGCTTGGAGGAACTATTCTTTGCTTGGAGAAATTAGTTGTTTGCTTGGAGGAACTATTCTTTGCTTGGAGAAATTAGTTGTTTGCTTGGAGGAACTATTCTTTGCTTGGGCAGATAGGTTATTTGCTTGGAGGAACTATTCTTTGCTTGGAGAAATTAGTTGGTTGCTTGGAGGAACTATTCTTTGCTTGGAGAAATTAGTTGTTTGCTTGGAGGAACTATTCTTTGCTTGGAGAAATTAGTTATTTGCTTGGAGGAACTATTCTTTGCTTGGAGAAATTAGTTATTTGCTTGGAGGAACTATTCTTTGCTTGGAGAAATTAGTTGGTTGCTTGGAGGAACTATTCTTTGCTTGGAGAAATTAGTTATTTGCTTGGAGGAACTATTCTTTGCTTGGAGAAATTAGTTATTTGCTTGGAGGAACTATTCTTTGCTTGGAGAAATTAGTTGTTTGCTTGGAGGAACTATTCTTTGCTTGGAGAAATTAGTTGTTTGCTTGGAGGAACTATTCTTTGCTTGGAGAAATTAGTTGTTTGCTTGGAGGAACTATTCTTTGCTTGGAGAAATTAGTTGTTTGCTTGGAGGAACTATTCTTTGCTTGGAGAAATTAGTTGTTTGCTTGAAGGAACTATTCTTTGCTTGGTGAAATTAGTTTTTTGCTTGGAGAAACTATTCTTTGCTTGGAGAAATTAGTTATTTGCTTGGAGGAACTATTCTTTGCTTGGAGAAATTAGTTATTAGCTTGGAGGAACTATTTTGTGCTTGGAGAAATTAGTTGTTTGCTTGGAGGAACTATTCTTTGCTTGGAGAAATTAGTTGTTTGCTTGGAGGAACTATTCTTTGCTTGGAGAAATTAGTAGTTTGCTTGGAGGAACTATTCTTTGCTTGGAGAAATTAGTTGTTTGCTTGGAGGAACTATTCTTTGCTTGGGCAGATAGGTTATTTGCTTGGAGGAACTATTCTTTGCTTGGAGAAATTAGTTGTTTGCTTGGAGGAACTATTCTTTGCTTGGAGAAATTAGTTGTTTGCTTGGAGGAACTATTCTTTGCTTGGGCAGATAGGTTATTTGCTTGGAGGAACTATTCTTTGCTTGGAGAAATTAGTTGGTTGCTTGGAGGAACTATTCTTTGCTTGGAGAAATTAGTTGTTTGCTTGGAGGAACTATTCTTTGCTTGGAGAAATTAGTTATTTGCTTGGAGGAACTATTCTTTGCTTGGAGAAATTAGTTATTTGCTTGGAGGAACTATTCTTTGCTTGGAGAAATTAGTTGGTTGCTTGGAGGAACTATTCTTTGCTTGGAGAAATTAGTTATTTGCTTGGAGGAACTATTCTTTGCTTGGAGAAATTAGTTATTTGCTTGGAGGAACTATTCTTTGCTTGGAGAAATTAGTTGTTTGCTTGGAGGAACTATTCTTTGCTTGGAGAAATTAGTTGTTTGCTTGGAGGAACTATTCTTTGCTTGGAGAAATTAGTTGTTTGCTTGGAGGAACTATTCTTTGCTTGGAGAAATTAGTTGTTTGCTTCGAGGAACTATTCTTTGCTTGGGCAGATAGGTTATTTGCTTGGAGGAACTATTCTTTGCTTGGAGAAATTAGTTGGTTGCTTGGAGGAACTATTCTTTGCTTGGAGAAATTAGTTGTTTGCTTGGAGGAACTATTCTTTGCTTGGAGAAATTAGTTATTTGCTTGGAGGAACTATTCTTTGCTTGGAGAAATTAGTTGGTTGCTTGGAGGAACTATTCTTTGCTTGGAGAAATTAGTTATTTGCTTGGAGGAACTATTCTTTGCTTGGAGAAATTAGTTGTTTGCTTGGAGGAACTATTCTTTGCTTGGAGAAATTAGTTGTTTGCTTGGAGGAACTATTCTTTGCTTGGAGAAATTAGTTGTTTGCTTGGAGGAACTATTCTTTGCTTGGAGAAATTAGTTGTTTGCTTGGAGGAACTATTCTTTGCTTGGAGAAATTAGTTGTTTGCTTGGAGGAACTATTCTTTGCTTGGAGAAATTAGTTGTTTGCTTGGAGGAACCATTCTTTGCTTGGAGAAATTAGTTGTTTGCTTGGAGGAACTATTCTTTGCTTGGAGAAATTAGTTGTTTGCTTGCAGAAACTATTCTTTGCTTGGAGAAATTAGTTATTTGCTTGGAGGAACTATTCTTTGCTTGGAAAAATTAGTTGTTTGCTTGGAGGAACTATTCTTTGCTCGGAGAAATTAGTTGTTTGCTTGGAGGAACTATTCTTTGCTTGGGCAGATAGGTTATTTGCTTGGAGGAACTATTCTTTGCTTGGAGAAATTAGTTGTTTGCTTGGAGGAACTATTCTTTGCTTGGAGAAATTAGTTGTTTGCTTGGAGGAACTATTCTTTGCTTGGAGAAATTAGTTGTTTGCTTGGAGGAACCATTCTTTGCTTGGGCAGATAGGTTATTTGCTTGGAGGAACTATTCTTTGCTTGGAGAAATTAGTTGGTTGCTTGGAGGAACTATTCTTTGCTTGGAGAAATTAGTTGTTTGCTTGGAGGAACTATTCTTTGCTTGGAGAAATTAGTTATTTGCTTGGAGGAACTATTCTTTGCTTGGAGAAATTAGTTATTTGCTTGGAGGAACTATTCTTTGCTTGGAGAAATTAGTTGGTTGCTTGGAGGAACTATTCTTTGCTTGGAGAAATTAGTTATTTGCTTGGAGGAACTATTCTTTGCTTGGAGAAATTAGTTATTTGCTTGGAGGAACTATTCTTTGCTTGGAGAAATTAGTTGTTTGCTTGGAGGAACTATTCTTTGCTTGGAGAAATTAGTTGTTTGCTTGGAGGAACTATTCTTTGCTTGGAGAAATTAGTTGTTTGCTTGGAGGAACTATTCTTTGCTTGGGCAGATAGGTTATTTGCTTAGAGGAACTATTCTTTGCTTGGAGAAATTAGTTGTTTGCTTGGAGGAACTATTCTTTGCTTGGAGAAATTAGTTGTTTGCTTGGAGGAACTATTCTTTGCTTGGGCAGATAGGTTATTTGCTTGGAGGAACTATTCTTTGCTTGGAGAAATTAGTTGTTTGCTTGGAGGAACTATTCTTTGCTTGGAGAAATTAGTTGTTTGCTTGGAGGAACTATTCTTTGCTTGGAGAAATTAGTTGTTTGCTTCGAGGAACTATTCTTTGCTTGGGCAGATAGGTTATTTGCTTGGAGGAACTATTCTTTGCTTGGAGAAATTAGTTGGTTGCTTGGAGGAACTATTCTTTGCTTGGAGAAATTAGTTGTTTGCTTGGAGGAACTATTCTTTGCTTGGAGAAATTAGTTATTTGCTTGGAGGAACTATTCTTTGCTTGGAGAAATTAGTTGGTTGCTTGGAGGAACTATTCTTTGCTTGGAGAAATTAGTTATTTGCTTGGAGGAACTATTCTTTGCTTGGAGAAATTAGTTGTTTGCTTGGAGGAACTATTCTTTGCTTGGAGAAATTAGTTGTTTGCTTGGAGGAACTATTCTTTGCTTGGAGAAATTAGTTGTTTGCTTGGAGGAACTATTCTTTGCTTGGAGAAATTAGTTGTTTGCTTGGAGGAACTATTCTTTGCTTGGAGAAATTAGTTGTTTGCTTGGAGGAACTATTCTTTGCTTGGAGAAATTAGTTGTTTGCTTGGAGGAACCATTCTTTGCTTGGAGAAATTAGTTGTTTGCTTGGAGGAACTATTCTTTGCTTGGAGAAATTAGTTGTTTGCTTGCAGAAACTATTCTTTGCTTGGAGAAATTAGTTATTTGCTTGGAGGAACTATTCTTTGCTTGGAAAAATTAGTTGTTTGCTTGGAGGAACTATTCTTTGCTCGGAGAAATTAGTTGTTTGCTTGGAGGAACTATTCTTTGCTTGGGCAGATAGGTTATTTGCTTGGAGGAACTATTCTTTGCTTGGAGAAATTAGTTGTTTGCTTGGAGGAACTATTCTTTGCTTGGAGAAATTAGTTGTTTGCTTGGAGGAACTATTCTTTGCTTGGAGAAATTAGTTGTTTGCTTGGAGGAACCATTCTTTGCTTGGGCAGATAGGTTATTTGCTTGGAGGAACTATTCTTTGCTTGGAGAAATTAGTTGGTTGCTTGGAGGAACTATTCTTTGCTTGGAGAAATTAGTTGTTTGCTTGGAGGAACTATTCTTTGCTTGGAGAAATTAGTTATTTGCTTGGAGGAACTATTCTTTGCTTGGAGAAATTAGTTATTTGCTTGGAGGAACTATTCTTTGCTTGGAGAAATTAGTTGGTTGCTTGGAGGAACTATTCTTTGCTTGGAGAAATTAGTTATTTGCTTGGAGGAACTATTCTTTGCTTGGAGAAATTAGTTATTTGCTTGGAGGAACTATTCTTTGCTTGGAGAAATTAGTTGTTTGCTTGGAGGAACTATTCTTTGCTTGGAGAAATTAGTTGTTTGCTTGGAGGAACTATTCTTTGCTTGGAGAAATTAGTTGTTTGCTTGGAGGAACTATTCTTTGCTTGGGCAGATAGGTTATTTGCTTAGAGGAACTATTCTTTGCTTGGAGAAATTAGTTGTTTGCTTGGAGGAACTATTCTTTGCTTGGAGAAATTAGTTGTTTGCTTGGAGGAACTATTCTTTGCTTGGGCAGATAGGTTATTTGCTTGGAGGAACTATTCTTTGCTTGGAGAAATTAGTTGTTTGCTTGGAGGAACTATTCTTTGCTTGGAGAAATTAGTTGTTTGCTTGGAGGAACCATTCTTTGCTTGGAGAAATTAGTTGTTTGCTTGGAGGAACTATTCTTTGCTTGGAGAAATTAGTTGTTTGCTTGGAGGAACTATTCTTTGCTTGGAGAAATTAGTTATTTGCTTGGAGGAACTATTCTTTGCTTGGAAAAATTAGTTGTTTGCTTGGAGGAACCATTCTTTGCTCGGAGAAATTAGTTGTTTGCTTGGAGGAACTATTCTTTGCTTGGAGAAATTAGTTGTTTGCTTGGAGGAACTATTCTTTGCTTGGAGAAATTAGTTATTTGCTTGGAGGAACTATTCTTTGCTCGGAGAAATTAGTTGGTTGCTTGGAGGAACTATTCTTTGCTTGGAGAAATTAGTTGGTTGCTTGGAGGAACTATTCTTTGCTTGGAGAAATTAGTTATTTGCTTGGAGGAACTATTCTTTGCTTGGAGAAATTAGTTATTTGCTTGGAGGAACTATTCTTTGCTTGGAGAAATTAGTTGGTTGCTTGGAGGAACTATTCTTTGCTTGGAGAAATTAGTTGGTTGCTTGGAGGAACTATTCTTTGCTTGGAGAAATTAGTTATTTGCTTGGAGGAACTATTCTTTGCTTGGAGAAATTAGTTATTTGCTTGGAGGAACTATTCTTTGCTTGGAGAAATTAGTTATTTGCTTGGAGGAACTATTCTTTGCTTGGAGAAATTAGTTGTTTGCTTGGAGGAACTATTCTTTGCTTGGAGAAATTAGTTGTTTGCTTGGAGGAACTATTCTTTGCTTGGAGAAATTAGTTGTTTGCTTGGAGGAACTATTCTTTGCTTGGGCAGATAGGTTATTTGCTTGGAGGAACTATTCTTTGCTTGGAGAAATTAGTTGTTTGCTTGGAGGAACTATTCTTTGCTTGGAGAAATTAGTTATTTGCTTGGAGGAACTATTCTTTGCTTGGAGAAATTAGTTATTTGCTTGGAGGAACTATTCTTTGCTTGGAGAAATTAGTTGTTTGCTTGGAGGAACTATTCTTTGCTTGGGCAGATAGGTTATTTGCTTGGAGGAACTATTCTTTGCTTGCAGAAATTAGTTGTTTGCTTGGAGGAACTATTCTTTGCTTGGAGAAATTAGTTATTTGCTTGGAGGAACTATTCTTTGCTTGGAGAAATTAGTTATTTGCTTGGAGGAACTATTCTTTGCTTGGAGAAATTAGTTGGTTGCTTGGAGGAACTATTCTTTGCTTGGAGAAATTAGTTATTTGCTTGGAGGAACTATTCTTTGCTTGGAGAAATTAGTTGTTTGCTTGGAGGAACTATTCTTTGCTTGGAGAAATTAGTTGTTTGCTTGGAGGAACTATTCTTTGCTTGGAGAAATTAGTTGTTTGCTTGGAGGAACCATTCTTTGCTTGGAGAAATTAGTTGTTTGCTTGGAGGAACTATTCTTTGCTTGGAGAAATTAGTTGTTTGCTTGGAGGAACTATTCTTTGCTTGGAGAAATTAGTTATTTGCTTGGAGGAACTATTCTTTGCTTGGAAAAATTAGTTGTTTGCTTGGAGGAACTATTCTTTGCTCGGAGAAATTAGTTGTTTGCTTGGAGGAACTATTCTTTGCTTGGGCAGATAGGTTATTTGCTTGGAGGAACTATTCTTTGCTTGGAGAAATTAGTTGTTTGCTTGGAGGAACTATTCTTTGCTTGGAGAAATTAGTTGTTTGCTTGGAGGAACTATTCTTTGCTTGGAGAAATTAGTTGTTTGCTTGGAGGAACTATTCTTTGCTTGGAGAAATTAGTTGTTTGCTTGGAGGAACTATTCTTTGCTTGGGCAGATAGGTTATTTGCTTGGAGGAACTATTCTTTGCTTGGAGAAATTAGTTGTTTGCTTGGAGGAACTATTCTTTGCTTGGAGAAATTAGTTGTTTGCTTGGAGGAACTATTCTTTGCTTGGGCAGATAGGTTATTTGCTTGGAGGAACTATTCTTTGCTTGGAGAAATTAGTTGTTTGCTTGGAGGAACTATTCTTTGCTTGGAGAAATTAGTTGTTTGCTTGGAGGAACTATTCTTTGCTTGGAGAAATTAGTTGTTTGCTTGGAGGAACTATTCTTTGCTTGGGCAGATAGGTTATTTGCTTGGAGGAACTATTCTTTGCTTGGAGAAATTAGTTGGTTGCTTGGAGGAACTATTCTTTGCTTGGAGAAATTAGTTGTTTGCTTGGAGGAACTATTCTTTGCTTGGAGAAATTAGTTATTTGCTTGGAGGAACTATTCTTTGCTTGGAGAAATTAGTTATTTGCTTGGAGGAACTATTCTTTGCTTGGGCAGATAGGTTATTTGCTTGGAGGAACTATTCTTTGCTTGGAGAAATTAGTTGGTTGCTTAGAGGAACTATTCTTTGCTTGGAGAAATTAGTTGGTTGCTTGGAGGAACTATTCTTTGCTTGGAGAAATTAGTTGGTTGCTTGGAGGAACTATTCTTTGCTTGGAGAAATTAGTTGTTTGCTTGGAGGAACTATTCTTTGCTTGGAGAAATAGTTATTTGCTTGGAGGAACTATTCTTTGCTTGGAGAAATTAGTTATTTGCTTGGAGGAACTATTCTTTGCTTGGAGAAATTAGTTGGTTGCTTGGAGGAACTATTCTTTGCTTGGAGAAATTAGTTATTTGCTTGGAGGAACTATTCTTTGCTTGGAGAAATTAGTTATTTGCTTGGAGGAACTATTCTTTGCTTGGAGAAATTAGTTGGTTGCTTGGAGGAACTATTCTTTGCTTGGAGAAATTAGTTGGTTGCTTAGAGGAACTATTCTTTGCTTGGAGAAATTAGTTGTTTGCTTGGAGGAACTATTCTTTGCTTGGAGAAATTAGTTGTTTGCTTGGAGGAACTATTCTTTGCTTGGGCAGATAGGTTATTTGCTTGGAGGAACTATTCTTTGCTTGGAGAAATTAGTTGTTTGCTTGGAGGAACTATTCTTTGCTTGGAGAAATTAGTTGTTTGCTTGGAGGAACTATTCTTTGCTTGGAGAAATTAGTTGTTTGCTTGGAGGAACTATTCTTTGCTTGGAGAAATTAGTTGGTTGCTTGGAGGAACTATTCTTTGCTTGGAGAAATTAGTTGGTTGCTTGGAGGAACTATTCTTTGCTTGGAGAAATTAGTTGTTTGCTTGGAGGAACTATTCTTTGCTTGGAGAAATTAGTTATTTGCTTGGAGGAACTATTCTTTGCTTGGAGAAATTAGTTATTTGCTTGGAGGAACTATTCTTTGCTTGGAGAAATTAGTTGGTTGCTTGGAGGAACTATTCTTTGCTTGGAGAAATTAGTTATTTGCTTGGAGGAACTATTCTTTGCTTGGGCAGATAGGTTATTTGCTTGGAGGAACTATTCTTTGCTTGGAGAAATTAGTTGTTTGCTTGGAGGAACTATTCTTTGCTTGGAGAAATTAGTTATTTGCTTGGAGGAACTATTCTTTGCTTGGAGAAATTAGTTATTTGCTTGGAGGAACTATTCTTTGCTTGGAGAAATTAGTTGGTTGCTTGGAGGAACTATTCTTTGCTTGGAGAAATTAGTTGGTTGCTTGGAGGAACTATTCTTTGCTTGGGGAAATTAGTTGGTTGCTTGGAGGAACTATTCTTTGCTTGGAGAAATTAGTTGTTTGCTTGGAGGAACTATTCTTTGCTTGGAGAAATAGTTATTTGCTTGGAGGAACTATTCTTTGCTTGGAGAAATTAGTTATTTGCTTGGAGAAACTATTCTTTGCTTGGAGAAATTAGTTGGTTGCTTGGAGGAACTATTCTTTGCTTGGAGAAATTAGTTATTTGCTTGGAGGAACTATTCTTTGCTTGGAGAAACTAGTTATTTGCTTGGAGGAACTATTCTTTGCTTGGAGAAATTAGTTGGTTGCTTGGAGGAACTATTCTTTGCTTGGAGAAATTAGTTGGTTGCTTAGAGGAACTATTCTTTGCTTGGAGAAATTAGTTGTTTGCTTGGAGGAACTATTCTTTGCTTGGAGAAATTAGTTGTTTGCTTGGAGGAACTATTCTTTGCTTGGAGAAATTAGTTGTTTGCTTGGAGGAACTATTCTTTGCTTGGAGAAATTAGTTGTTTGCTTGGAGGAACTATTCTTTGCTTGGAGAAATTAGTTGGTTGCTTGAAGGAACTATTCTTTGCTTGGAGAAATTAGTTGGTTGCTTGGAGGAACTATTCTTTGCTTGGGGAAATTAGTTGGTTGCTTGGAGGAACTATTCTTTGCTTGGAGAAATTAGTTGTTTGCTTGGAGGAACTATTCTTTGCTTGGAGAAATAGTTATTTGCTTGGAGGAACTATTCTTTGCTTGGAGAAATTAGTTATTTGCTTGGAGAAACTATTCTTTGCTTGGAGAAATTAGTTGGTTGCTTGGAGGAACTATTCTTTGCTTGGAGAAATTAGTTATTTGCTTGGAGGAACTATTCTTTGCTTGGAGAAACTAGTTATTTGCTTGGAGGAACTATTCTTTGCTTGGAGAAATTAGTTGGTTGCTTGGAGGAACTATTCTTTGCTTGGAGAAATTAGTTGGTTGCTTAGAGGAACTATTCTTTGCTTGGAGAAATTAGTTGTTTGCTTGGAGGAACTATTCTTTGCTTGGAGAAATTAGTTGTTTGCTTGGAGGAACTATTCTTTGCTTGGAGAAATTAGTTGTTTGCTTGGAGGAACTATTCTTTGCTTGGAGAAATTAGTTGTTTGCTTGGAGGAACTATTCTTTGCTTGGAGAAATTAGTTGGTTGCTTGAAGGAACTATTCTTTGCTTGGAGAAATTAGTTGGTTGCTTGGAGGAACTATTCTTTGCTTGGAGAAATTAGTTGGTTGCTTGGAGGAACTATTCTTTGCTTGGAGAAATTAGTTGTTTGCTTGGAGGAACTATTCTTTGCTTGGAGAAATTAGTTATTTGCTTGGAGGAACTATTCTTTGCTTGGAGAAATTAGTTATTTGCTTGGAGGAACTATTCTTTGCTTGGAGAAATTAGTTGGTTGCTTGGAGGAACTATTCTTTGCTTGGAGAAATTAGTTATTTGCTTGGAGGAACTATTCTTTGCTTGGAGAAATTAGTTGGTTGCTTGGAGGAACTATTCTTTGCTTGGAGAAATTAGTTGTTTGCTTGGAGGAACTATTCTTTGCTTGGAGAAATTAGTTATTTGCTTGGAGGAACTATTCTTTGCTTGGAGAAATTAGTTATTTGCTTGGAGGAACTATTCTTTGCTTGGAGAAATTAGTTGGTTGCTTGGAGAAACTATTCTTTGCTTGGAGAAATTAGTTATTTGCTTGGAGGAACTATTCTTTGCTTGGAGAAATTAGTTGTTTGCTTGGAGGAACTATTCTTTGCTTGGAGAAATTAGTTGTTTGCTTGGAGGAACTATTCTTTGCTTGGAGAAATTAGTTGTTTGCTTGGAGGAACTATTCTTTGCTTGGAGAAATTAGTTGTTTGCTTGGAGGAACTATTCTTTGCTTGGAGAAATTAGTTGTTTGCTTGGAGGAACTATTCTTTGCTTGGAGAAATTAGTTGTTTGCTTGGAGGAACCATTCTTTGCTTGGAGAAATTAGTTGTTTGCTTGGAGGAACTATTCTTTGCTTGGAGAAATTAGTTGTTTGCTTGGAGGAACTATTCTTTGCTTGGAGAAATTAGTTATTTGCTTGGAGGAACTATTCTTTGCTTGGAAAAATTAGTTGTTTGCTTGGAGGAACTATTCTTTGCTCGGAGAAATTAGTTGTTTGCTTGGAGGAACTATTCTTTGCTTGGGCAGATAGGTTATTTGCTTGGAGGAACTATTCTTTGCTTGGAGAAATTAGTTGTTTGCTTGGAGGAACTATTCTTTGCTTGGAGAAATTAGTTGTTTGCTTGGAGGAACTATTCTTTGCTTGGAGAAATTAGTTGTTTGCTTGGAGGAACTATTCTTTGCTTGGGCAGATAGGTTATTTGCTTGGAGGAACTATTCTTTGCTTGGAGAAATTAGTTGTTTGCTTGGAGGAACTATTCTTTGCTTGGAGAAATTAGTTGTTTGCTTGGAGGAACTATTCTTTGCTTGGAGAAATTAGTTGTTTGCTTGGAGGAACCATTCTTTGCTTGGAGAAATTAGTTGTTTGCTTGGAGGAACTATTCTTTGCTTGGAGAAATTAGTTGTTTGCTTGGAGGAACTATTCTTTGCTTGGAGAAATTAGTTATTTGCTTGGAGGAACTATTCTTTGCTTGGAGAAATTAGTTGTTTGCTTGGAGGAACCATTCTTTGCTTGGAGAAATTAGTTATTTGCTTGGAGGAACTATTCTTTGCTTGGAGAAATTAGTTATTTGCTTGGAGGAACCATTCTTTGCTTGGAGAAATTAGTTGTTTGCTTGGAGGAACTATTCTTTGCTTGGAGAAATTAGTTGTTTGCTTGGAGGAACTATTCTTTGCTTGGAGAAATTAGTTATTTGCTTGAAGGAACCATTCTTTGCTTGGAGAAATTAGTTATTTGCTTGGAGGAACTATTCTTTGCTTGGAGAAATTAGTTGTTTGCTTGGAGGAACCATTCTTTGCTTGGAGAAATTAGTTGTTTGCTTGGAGGAACTATTCTTTGCTTGGAGAAATTAGTTGTTTGCTTGGAGGAACTATTCTTTGCTTGGAGAAATTAGTTATTTGCTTGGAGGAACTATTCTTTGCTTGGAAAAATTAGTTGTTTGCTTGGAGGAACTATTCTTTGCTCGGAGAAATTAGTTGTTTGCTTGGAGGAACTATTCTTTGCTTGGGCAGATAGGTTATTTGCTTGGAGGAACTATTCTTTGCTTGGGCAGATAGGTTATTTGTTTGGAAGAACTATTCTTTGCTTGGAGAAATTAGTTGTTTGCTTGGAGGAACTATTCTTTGCTTGGAGAAATTAGTTGTTTGCTTGGAGGAACTATTCTTTGCTTGGAGAAATTAGTTGTTTGCTTGGAGGAACTATTCTTTGCTTGGAGAAATTAGTTGTTTGCTTGGAGGAACTATTCTTTGCTTGGAGAAATTAGTTGTTTGCTTGGAGGAACTATTCTTTGCTTGGAGAAATTAGTTGTTTGCTTGGAGGAACTATTCTTTGCTTGGAGAAATTAGTTGTTTGCTTGGAGGAACTATTCTTTGCTTGGAGAAATTAGTTGTTTGCTTGGAGGAACTATTCTTTGCTTGGAGAAATTAGTTGTTTGCTTGGAGGAACTATTCTTTGCTTGGGCAGATAGGTTATTTGTTTGGAAGAACTATTCTTTGCTTGGAGAAATTAGTTGTTTGCTTGGAGGAACTATTCTTTGCTTGGAGAAATTAGTTGTTTGCTTGGAGGAACTATTCTTTGCTTGGAGAAATTAGTTGTTTGCTTGGAGGAACTATTCTTTGCTTGGAGAAATTAGTTGTTTGCTTGGAGGAACTATTCTTTGCTTGGAGAAATTAGTTGTTTGCTTGGAGGAACTATTCTTTGCTTGGAGAAATTAGTTGTTTGCTTGGAGGAACTATTCTTTGCTTGGAGAAATTAGTTGTTTGCTTGGAGGAACTATTCTTTGCTTGGAGAAATTAGTTGTTTGCTTGGAGGAACTATTCTTTGCTTGGAGAAATTAGTTGTTTGCTTGGAGGAACTATTCTTTGCTTGGAGAAATTAGTTGTTTGCTTGGAGGAACTATTCTTTGCTTGGAGAAATTAGTTGTTTGCTTGGAGGAACTATTCTTTGCTTGGGCAGATAGGTTATTTGCTTGGAGGAACTATTCTTTGCTTGGAGAAATTAGTTGGTTGCTTGGAGGAACTATTCTTTGCTTGGAGAAATTAGTTGTTTGCTTGGAGGAACTATTCTTTGCTTGGAGAAATTAGTTATTTGCTTGGAGGAACTATTCTTTGCTTGGAGAAATTAGTTATTTGCTTGGAGGAACTATTCTTTGCTTGGAGAAATTAGTTGGTTGCTTGGAGAAACTATTCTTTGCTTGGAGAAATTAGTTATTTGCTTGGAGGAACTATTCTTTGCTTGGAGAAATTAGTTGTTTGCTTGGAGGAACTATTCTTTGCTTGGAGAAATTAGTTGTTTGCTTGGAGGAACTATTCTTTGCTTGGAGAAATTAGTTGTTTGCTTGGAGGAACTATTCTTTGCTTGGAGAAATTAGTTGTTTGCTTGGAGGAACCATTCTTTGCTTGGAGAAATTAGTTGTTTGCTTGGAGGAACTATTCTTTGCTTGGAGAAATTAGTTATTTGCTTGGAGGAACTATTCTTTGCTTGGAGAAATTAGTTGTTTGCTTGGAGGAACTATTCTTTGCTTGGAGAAATTAGTTGTTTGCTTGGAGGAACTATTCTTTGCTTGGAGAAATTAGTTGTTTGCTTGGAGGAACTATTCTTTGCTTGGGCAGATAGGTTATTTGCTTGGAGGAACTATTCTTTGCTTGGAGAAATTAGTTGTTTGCTTGGAGGAACTATTCTTTGCTTGGAGAAATTAGTTGTTTGCTTGGAGGAACTATTCTTTGCTTGGAGAAATTAGTTGTTTGCTTGGAGGAACTATTCTTTGCTTGGGCAGATAGGTTATTTGCTTGGAGGAACTATTCTTTGCTTGGAGAAATTAGTTGTTTGCTTGGAGGAACTATTCTTTGCTTGGAGAAATTAGTTGTTTGCTTGGAGGAACTATTCTTTGCTTGGGCAGATAGGTTATTTGCTTGGAGGAACTATTCTTTGCTTGGAGCAATTAGTTGGTTGCTTGGAGGAACTATTCTTTGCTTGGAGAAATTAGTTGTTTGCTTGGAGGAACTATTCTTTGCTTTTAGAAATTAGTTGTTTGCTTGGAGGAACTATTCTTTGCTTGGAGAAATTAGTTTTTTGCTTGGAGGAACTATTCTTTGCTTGGAGAAATTAGTTGGTTGCTTGGAGGAACTATTCTTTGCTTGGAGAAATTAGTTTTTTGCTTGGAGGAACTATTCTTTGCTTGGAGAAATTAGTTATTTGCTTGGAGGAACTATTCTTTGCTTGGAGAAATTAGTTGTTTGCTTGGAGGAACTATTCTTTGCTTGGAGAAATTAGTTGTTTGCTTGGAGGAACTATTCTTTGCTTGGAGAAATTAGTTAGTTGCTTGGAGGAACTATTCTTTGCTTGGAGAAATTAGTTGTTTGCTTGGAGGAACTATTCTTTGCTTGGAGAAATTAGTTGTTTGCTTGGAGGAACTATTCTTTGCTTGGAGAAATTAGTTGTTTGCTTTGAGGAACTATGCTTTGCTTGGAGAAATTAGTTGTTTGCTTGGAGGAACTATTCTTTGCTTGGAGAAATTAGTTGTTTGCTTGGGGGAACTATTCTTTGCTTATAGAAATTAGTTGTTTGCTTGGAGGAACTATTCTTTGCTTGGAGAAATTAGTTGTTTGCTTGGAGGAACTATTCTTTGCTTGGGCAGATAGGTTATTTGCTTGGAGGAACTATTCTTTGCTTGGAGAAATTAGTTGTTTGCTTGGAGGAACTATTCTTTGCTTGGAGAAATTAGTTTTTTGCTTGGAGGAACTATTCTTTGCTTGGAGAAATTAGTTGTTTGCTTGGAGGAACTATTCTTTGCTTGGAGAAATTAGTTGTTTGCTTGGAGGAACTATTCTTTGCTTGGAGAAATTAGTTGGTTGCTTGGAGGAACTATTCTTTGCTTGGAGAAATTAGTTGTTTGCTTGGAGGAACTATTCTTTGCTTGGGCAGATAGGTTATTTGCTTGGAGGAACTATTCTTTGCTTGGAGAAATTAGTTGGTTGCTTGGAGGAACTATTCTTTGCTTATAGAAATTAGTTGTTTGCTTGAAGGAACTATTCTTTGCTTGGAGAAATTAGTTATTTGCTTGGAGGAACTATTCTTTGCTTGGAGAAATTAGTTGGTTGCTTGGAGGAACTATTCTTTGCTTGGAGAAATTAGTTATTTGCTTGGAGGAACTATTCTTTGCTTGGAGAAATTAGTTATTTGCTTGGAGGAACTATTCTTTGCTTGGAGAAATTAGTTGTTTGCTTGGAGGAACCATTCTTTGCTTGGAGAAATTAGTTGTTTGCTTGGAGGAACTATTCTTTGCTTGGAGAAATTAGTTGTTTGCTTGGAGGAACTATTCTTTGCTTGGAGAAATTAGTTATTTGCTTGGAGGAACTATTCTTTGCTTGGAAAAATTAGTTGTTTGCTTGGAGGAACTATTCTTTGCTCGGAGAAATTAGTTGTTTGCTTGGAGGAACTATTCTTTGCTTGGGCAGATAGGTTATTTGCTTGGAGGAACTATTCTTTGCTTGGGCAGATAGGTTATTTGTTTGGAAGAACTATTCTTTGCTTGGAGAAATTAGTTGTTTGCTTGGAGGAACTATTCTTTGCTTGGAGAAATTAGTTGTTTGCTTGGAGGAACTATTCTTTGCTTGGAGAAATTAGTTGTTTGCTTGGAGGAACTATTCTTTGCTTGGGCAGATAGGTTATTTGCTTGGAGGAACTATTCTTTGCTTGGAGAAATTAGTTGTTTGCTTGGAGGAACTATTCTTTGCTTGGGCAGATAGGTTATTTGCTTGGAGGAACTATTCTTTGCTTGGAGAAATTAGTTGTTTGCTTGGAGGAACTATTCTTTGCTTGGAGAAATTAGTTGTTTGCTTGGAGGAACTATTCTTTGCTTGGAGAAATTAGTTGTTTGCTTGGAGGAACTATTCTTTGCTTGGGCAGATAGGTTATTTGCTTGGAGGAACTATTCTTTGCTTGGAGAAATTAGTTGTTTGCTTGGAGGAACTATTCTTTGCTTGGAGAAATTAGTTGTTTGCTTGGAGGAACTATTCTTTGCTTGGAGAAATTAGTTGTTTGCTTGGAGGAACTATTCTTTGCTTGGAGAAATTAGTTGTTTGCTTGGAGGAACTATTCTTTGCTTGGAGAAATTAGTTGGTTGCTTGGAGGAACTATTCTTTGCTTGGAGAAATTAGTTGTTTGCTTGGAGGAACTATTCTTTGCTTGGGCAGATAGGTTATTTGCTTGGAGGAACTATTCTTTGCTTGGAGAAATTAGTTGTTTGCTTGGAGGAACTATTCTTTGCTTGGAGAAATTAGTTGTTTGCTTGGAGGAACTATTCTTTGCTTGGAGAAATTAGTTGTTTGCTTGGAGGAACTATTCTTTGCTTGGAGAAATTAGTTGTTTGCTTGGAGGAACTATTCTTTGCTTGGAGAAATTAGTTGGTTGCTTGGAGGAACTATTCTTTGCTTGGAGAAATTAGTTGTTTGCTTGAAGGAACTATCCTTTGCTTGGAGAAATTATGTATTTGCTTGGAGGAACTATTCTTTGCTTGGAGAAATTAGTTGTTTGCTTGGAGGAACTATTCTTTGCTTGGAGAAATTAGTTTTTTGCTTGGAGGAACTATTCTTTGCTTGGAGAAATTAGTTGTTTGCTTGGAGGAACTATTCTTTGCTTGGAGAAATTAGTTGTTTGCTTGGAGGAACTATTCTTTGCTTGGAGAAATTAGTTGGTTGCTTGGAGGAACTATTCTTTGCTTGGAGAAATTAGTTGTTTGCTTGGAGGAACTATTCTTTGCTTGGGCAGATAGGTTATTTGCTTGGAGGAACTATTCTTTGCTTGGAGAAATTAGTTGGTTGCTTGGAGGAACTATTCTTTGCTTATAGAAATTAGTTGTTTGCTTGAAGGAACTATTCTTTGCTTGGAGAAATTAGTTATTTGCTTGGAGGAACTATTCTTTGCTTGGAGAAATTAGTTGGTTGCTTGGAGGAACTATTCTTTGCTTGGAGAAATTAGTTATTTGCTTGGAGGAACTATTCTTTGCTTGGAGAAATTAGTTATTTGCTTGGAGGAACTATTCTTTGCTTGGAGAAATTAGTTGTTTGCTTGGAGGAACCATTCTTTGCTTGGAGAAATTAGTTGTTTGCTTGGAGGAACTATTCTTTGCTTGGAGAAATTAGTTGTTTGCTTGGAGGAACTATTCTTTGCTTGGAGAAATTAGTTATTTGCTTGGAGGAACTATTCTTTGCTTGGAAAAATTAGTTGTTTGCTTGGAGGAACTATTCTTTGCTCGGAGAAATTAGTTGTTTGCTTGGAGGAACTATTCTTTGCTTGGGCAGATAGGTTATTTGCTTGGAGGAACTATTCTTTGCTTGGGCAGATAGGTTATTTGTTTGGAAGAACTATTCTTTGCTTGGAGAAATTAGTTGTTTGCTTGGAGGAACTATTCTTTGCTTGGAGAAATTAGTTGTTTGCTTGGAGGAACTATTCTTTGCTTGGAGAAATTAGTTGTTTGCTTGGAGGAACTATTCTTTGCTTGGGCAGATAGGTTATTTGCTTGGAGGAACTATTCTTTGCTTGGAGAAATTAGTTGTTTGCTTGGAGGAACTATTCTTTGCTTGGGCAGATAGGTTATTTGCTTGGAGGAACTATTCTTTGCTTGGAGAAATTAGTTGTTTGCTTGGAGGAACTATTCTTTGCTTGGAGAAATTAGTTGTTTGCTTGGAGGAACTATTCTTTGCTTGGAGAAATTAGTTGTTTGCTTGGAGGAACTATTCTTTGCTTGGGCAGATAGGTTATTTGCTTGGAGGAACTATTCTTTGCTTGGAGAAATTAGTTGTTTGCTTGGAGGAACTATTCTTTGCTTGGAGAAATTAGTTGTTTGCTTGGAGGAACTATTCTTTGCTTGGAGAAATTAGTTGTTTGCTTGGAGGAACTATTCTTTGCTTGGGCAGATAGGTTATTTGCTTGGAGGAACTATTCTTTGCTTGGAGAAATTAGTTGTTTGCTTGGAGGAACTATTCTTTGCTTGGAGAAATTAGTTGTTTGCTTGGAGGAACTATTCTTTGCTTGGAGAAATTAGTTGTTTGCTTGGAGGAACTATTCTTTGCTTGGGCAGATAGGTTATTTGCTTGGAGGAACTATTCTTTGCTTGGAGAAATTAGTTGGTTGCTTGGAGGAACTATTCTTTGCTTGGAGAAATTAGTTGTTTGCTTGGAGGAACTATTCTTTGCTTGGAGAAATTAGTTATTTGCTTGGAGGAACTATTCTTTGCTTGGAGAAATTAGTTATTTGCTTGGAGGAACTATTCTTTGCTTGGAGAAATTAGTTGTTTGCTTGGAGGAACTATTCTTTGCTTGGAGAAATTAGTTGGTTGCTTGGAGGAACTATTCTTTGCTTATAGAAATTAGTTGTTTGCTTGAAGGAACTATTCTTTGCTTGGAGAAATTAGTTATTTGCTTGGAGGAACTATTCTTTGCTTGGAGAAATTAGTTGGTTGCTTGGAGGAACTATTCTTTGCTTGGAGAAATTAGTTATTTGCTTGGAGGAACTATTCTTTGCTTGGAGAAATTAGTTGTTTGCTTGGAGGAACTATTCTTTGCTTGGAGAAATTAGTTGTTTGCTTGGAGGAACTATTCTTTGCTTGGAGAAATTAGTTGTTTGCTTGGAGGAACTATTCTTTGCTTGGGCAGATAGGTTATTTGCTTGGAGGAACTATTCTTTGCTTGGAGAAATTAGTTGTTTGCTTGGAGGAACTATTCTTTGCTTGGAGAAATTAGTTGTTTGCTTGGAGGAACTATTCTTTGCTTGGAGAAATTAGTTGTTTGCTTGGAGGAACTATTCTTTGCTTGGGCAGATAGGTTATTTGCTTGGAGGAACTATTCTTTGCTTGGAGAAATTAGTTGGTTGCTTGGAGGAACTATTCTTTGCTTGGAGAAATTAGTTGTTTGCTTGGAGGAACTATTCTTTGCTTGGAGAAATTAGTTATTTGCTTGGAGGAACTATTCTTTGCTTGGAGAAATTAGTTATTTGCTTGGAGGAACTATTCTTTGCTTGGAGAAATTAGTTGTTTGCTTGGAGGAACTATTCTTTGCTTGGAGAAATTAGTTGGTTGCTTGGAGGAACTATTCTTTGCTTATAGAAATTAGTTGTTTGCTTGAAGGAACTATTCTTTGCTTGGAGAAATTAGTTATTTGCTTGGAGGAACTATTCTTTGCTTGGAGAAATTAGTTGGTTGCTTGGAGGAACTATTCTTTGCTTGGAGAAATTAGTTATTTGCTTGGAGGAACTATTCTTTGCTTGGAGAAATTAGTTATTTGCTTGGAGGAACTATTCTTTGCTTGGAGAAATTAGTTGTTTGCTTGGAGGAACCATTCTTTGCTTGGAGAAATTAGTTGTTTGCTTGGAGGAACTATTCTTTGCTTGGAGAAATTAGTTGTTTGCTTGGAGGAACTATTCTTTGCTTGGAGAAATTAGTTATTTGCTTGGAGGAACTATTCTTTGCTTGGAAAAATTAGTTGTTTGCTTGGAGGAACTATTCTTTGCTTGGGCAGATAGGTTATTTGCTTGGAGGAACTATTCTTTGCTTGGAGAAATTAGTTGTTTGCTTGGAGGAACTATTCTTTGCTTGGAGAAATTAGTTGTTTGCTTGGAGGAACTATTCTTTGCTTGGAGAAATTAGTTGTTTGCTTGGAGGAACTATTCTTTGCTTGGGCAGATAGGTTATTTGCTTGGAGGAACTATTCTTTGCTTGGAGAAATTAGTTGGTTGCTTGGAGGAACTATTCTTTGCTTGGAGAAATTAGTTGTTTGCTTGGAGGAACTATTCTTTGCTTGGAGAAATTAGTTATTTGCTTGGAGGAACTATTCTTTGCTTGGAGAAATTAGTTATTTGCTTGGAGGAACTATTCTTTGCTTGGAGAAATTAGTTGTTTGCTTGGAGGAACTATTCTTTGCTTGGAGAAATTAGTTGGTTGCTTGGAGGAACTATTCTTTGCTTATAGAAATTAGTTGTTTGCTTGAAGGAACTATTCTTTGCTTGGAGAAATTAGTTATTTGCTTGGAGGAACTATTCTTTGCTTGGAGAAATTAGTTGGTTGCTTGGAGGAACTATTCTTTGCTTGGAGAAATTAGTTATTTGCTTGGAGGAACTATTCTTTGCTTGGAGAAATTAGTTATTTGCTTGGAGGAACTATTCTTTGCTTGGAGAAATTAGTTGTTTGCTTGGAGGAACCATTCTTTGCTTGGAGAAATTAGTTGTTTGCTTGGAGGAACTATTCTTTGCTTGGAGAAATTAGTTGTTTGCTTGGAGGAACTATTCTTTGCTTGGAGAAATTAGTTATTTGCTTGGAGGAACTATTCTTTGCTTGGAAAAATTAGTTGTTTGCTTGGAGGAACCATTCTTTGCTCGGAGAAATTAGTTGTTTGCTTGGAGGAACTATTCTTTGCTTGGGCAGATAGGTTATTTGCTTGGAGGAACTATTCTTTGCTTGGGCAGATAGGTTATTTGTTTGGAAGAACTATTCTTTGCTTGGAGAAATTAGTTGTTTGCTTGGAGGAACTATTCTTTGCTTGGAGAAATTAGTTGTTTGCTTGGAGGAACTATTCTTTGCTTGGAGAAATTAGTTGTTTGCTTGGAGGAACTATTCTTTGCTTGGAGAAATTAGTTATTTGCTTGGAGGAACTATTCTTTGCTTGGAGAAATTAGTTATTTGCTTGGAGGAACTATTCTTTGCTTGGAGAAATTAGTTGGTTGCTTGGAGGAACTATTCTTTGCTTGGAGAAATTAGTTGTTTGCTTGGAGGAACTATTCTTTGCTTGGAGAAATTAGTTATTTGCTTGGAGGAACTATTCTTTGCTTGGAGAAATTAGTTATTTGCTTGGAGGAACTATTCTTTGCTTGGAGAAATTAGTTGTTTGCTTGGAGGAACTATTCTTTGCTTGGAGAAATTAGTTGGTTGCTTGGAGGAACTATTCTTTGCTTATAGAAATTAGTTGTTTGCTTGAAGGAACTATTCTTTGCTTGGAGAAATTAGTTATTTGCTTGGAGGAACTATTCTTTGCTTGGAGAAATTAGTTGGTTGCTTGGAGGAACTATTCTTTGCTTGGAGAAATTAGTTATTTGCTTGGAGGAACTATTCTTTGCTTGGAGAAATTAGTTATTTGCTTGGAGGAACTATTCTTTGCTTGGAGAAATTAGTTGTTTGCTTGGAGGAACCATTCTTTGCTTGGAGAAATTAGTTGTTTGCTTGGAGGAACTATTCTTTGCTTGGAGAAATTAGTTGTTTGCTTGGAGGAACTATTCTTTGCTTGGAGAAATTAGTTATTTGCTTGGAGGAACTATTCTTTGCTTGGAAAAATTAGTTGTTTGCTTGGAGGAACCATTCTTTGCTCGGAGAAATTAGTTGTTTGCTTGGAGGAACTATTCTTTGCTTGGGCAGATAGGTTATTTGCTTGGAGGAACTATTCTTTGCTTGGGCAGATAGGTTATTTGTTTGGAAGAACTATTCTTTGCTTGGAGAAATTAGTTGTTTGCTTGGAGGAACTATTCTTTGCTTGGAGAAATTAGTTGTTTGCTTGGAGGAACTATTCTTTGCTTGGAGAAATTAGTTGTTTGCTTGGAGGAACTATTCTTTGCTTGGAGAAATTAGTTATTTGCTTGGAGGAACTATTCTTTGCTTGGAAAAATTAGTTGTTTGCTTGGAGGAACTATTCTTTGCTCGGAGAAATTAGTTGTTTGCTTGGAGGAACTATTCTTTGCTTGGGCAGATAGGTTATTTGCTTGGAGGAACTATTCTTTGCTTGGAGAAATTAGTTGTTTGCTTGGAGGAACTATTCTTTGCTTGGAGAAATTAGTTGTTTGCTTGGAGGAACTATTCTTTGCTTGGAGAAATTAGTTGTTTGCTTGGAGGAACTATTCTTTGCTTGGAGAAATTAGTTGTTTGCTTGGAGGAACTATTCTTTGCTTGGGCAGATAGGTTATTTGCTTGGAGGAACTATTCTTTGCTTGGAGAAATTAGTTGTTTGCTTGGAGGAACTATTCTTTGCTTGGAGAAATTAGTTGTTTGCTTGGAGGAACTATTCTTTGCTTGGAGAAATTAGTTGTTTGCTTGGAGGAACTATTCTTTGCTTGGGCAGATAGGTTATTTGCTTGGAGGAACTATTCTTTGCTTGGAGAAATTAGTTGGTTGCTTGGAGGAACTATTCTTTGCTTGGAGAAATTAGTTGTTTGCTTGGAGGAACTATTCTTTGCTTGGAGAAATTAGTTATTTGCTTGGAGGAACTATTCTTTGCTTGGAGAAATTAGTTATTTGCTTGGAGGAACTATACTTTGCTTGGAGAAATTAGTTGTTTGCTTGGAGGAACTATTCTTTGCTTGGAGAAATTAGTTGGTTGCTTGGAGGAACTATTCTTTGCTTATAGAAATTAGTTGTTTGCTTGAAGGAACTATTCTTTGCTTGGAGAAATTAGTTATTTGCTTGGAGGAACTATTCTTTGCTTGGAGAAATTAGTTGGTTGCTTGGAGGAACTATTCTTTGCTTGGAGAAATTAGTTATTTGCTTGGAGGAACTATTCTTTGCTTGGAGAAATTAGTTGTTTGCTTGGAGGAACTATTCTTTGCTTGGAGAAATTAGTTGTTTGCTTGGAGGAACTATTCTTTGCTTGGAGAAATTAGTTGTTTGCTTGGAGGAACTATTCTTTGCTTGGGCAGATAGGTTATTTGCTTGGAGGAACTATTCTTTGCTTGGAGAAATTAGTTGTTTGCTTGGAGGAACTATTCTTTGCTTGGAGAAATTAGTTGTTTGCTTGGAGGAACTATTCTTTGCTTGGAGAAATTAGTTGTTTGCTTGGAGGAACTATTCTTTGCTTGGGCAGATAGGTTATTTGCTTGGAGGAACTATTCTTTGCTTGGAGAAATTAGTTGGTTGCTTGGAGGAACTATTCTTTGCTTGGAGAAATTAGTTGTTTGCTTGGAGGAACTATTCTTTGCTTGGAGAAATTAGTTATTTGCTTAGAGGAACTATTCTTTGCTTGGAGAAATTAGTTATTTGCTTGGAGGAACTATTCTTTGCTTGGAGAAATTAGTTGTTTGCTTGGAGGAACTATTTTTTGCTTGGAGAAATTAGTTGTTTGCTTGGAGGAACTATTATTTGCTTGGAGAAATTAGTTATTTGCTTGGAGGAACTATTTTTTGCTTGGAGATATTAGTTGTTTGCTTGGAGGAACTATTGTTTGCTTGGAGGAACTATTCTTTGCTTAGAGAAATTAGTTGTTTGCTTGGAGGAACTATTCTTTGCTTGGAGAATGTAGTTGTTTACTTGTAGGAACTATTCTTTGCTTGGAGAAAGTAGTTGTTTGCTTGGAGGAACTATTCTTTGTATGGAGAAAGTAGTTGTTTGCTTGGAGGAACTATTTTTTGCTTGGAGAAATTAGTTGTTTGCTTGGAGGAACTATTGTTTGCTTGGAGGAGCTATTCTTTGCTTGGAGAAATTAGTTGTTTGCTTGGAGGAACTATTCTTTGCTTGGAGAATGTAGTTATTTGCTTGGAGGAACTATTCTTTGCTTGGAGAATGTAGTTATTTGCTTGGAGGAACTATTCTTTGTATGGAGAAAGTAGTTGTTTGCTTGGAGGAACTATTTTTTGCTTGGAGAAATTAGTTGTTTGCTTGGAGGAACTATTATTTGCTTGGAGAAATTAGTTATTTGCTTGGAGGAACTATTTTTTGCTTGGAGATATTAGTTGTTTGCTTGGAGGAACTATTGTTTGCTTGGAGGAACTATTCTTTGCTTGGAGAAGTTAGTTGCTTGCTTGGAGGAACTATTCTTTGCTTGGAGAAATTAGTTGTTTACTTGTAGGAACTATTCTTTGCTTGGAGAAATTAGTTGTTTGCTTTAAGGAACAATTTTTTGCTTGGAGAAATTAGTTGTTTGCTTGGAGGAACTATTTTTTGCTTAAAGAAATTAGTTGTTTGCTTGGAGGAACTATTGTTTACTTGTAGGAACTATTCTTTGCTTGGAGAAATTAGTTGTTTGCTTTAAGGAACAATTTTTTGCTTGGAGAAATTAGTTGTTTGCTTGGAGGAACTATTTTTTGCTTAAAGAAATTAGGTATTTGCTTGCAGGAACTATTTTTTGCTTGGAGAAAGTAGTTGTTTGCTTGGAGGAACTATTCTTTGCTTGGAGAAATTAGTTGTTTGCTTGGAGGAACTATTCTTTGCTTGGAGAAATTAGTTATTTGCTTGGAGGAACTATTATTTGCTTGGAGAAATTAGTTGTTTGCTGGGAGGAACTATTCTTTGCTAGGAGAAATTAGTTATTCGCTTGGAGGAACTATTCTTTGCTTGGAGAAATTAGTTGTTTGCTGGGAGGAACTATTCTTTGCTTGGAGAAATTAGTTGTTTGCTTGGAGGAACTATTCTTTGCTTGGAGGAACTATTCTTTGCTTGGAGAAATTAGTTGTTTGCTTGGAGGAACTATTCTTTGCTTGGAGAAATTAGGTTTTTGCTTGGAGGAACTATTCTTTGCTTGGAGAAATTAGTTGTTTGCTTGGAGGAACTATTCTTTGCTTGGAGAAATTAGTTGTTTGCTTGGAGGAACTATTCTTTGCTTGGAGAATGTAGTTATTTGCTTGGAGGAACTATTCCTTGCTTGGAGAATGTAGTTATTTGCTTGGAGGAACTATTCTTTGCTTCGAGAAAGTAGTTGTTTGCTTGGAGGAACTATTTTTTGCTTGAAGAAATTAGTTGTTTGCTTGGAGGAACTATTATTTGCTTGGAGAAATTAGTTATTTGCTTGGAGGAACTATTATTTGCTTGGAGAAATTAGTTATTTGCTTGGAGGAACTATTCTTTGCTTGGAGAAATTAGTTGTTTGCTTGGAGGAACTATTCTTTGCTTGGAGAAATTAGTTATTTGCTTGGAGAAATTAGTTGTTTGCTTGGAGGAACTATTCTTTGCTTGGAGAATGTAGTTATTTGCTTGGAGGAACTATTCTTTGCTTGGAGAAATTACTTGTTTGCTTGGAGGAACTATTTTTTGCTTGGAGAAATTAGGTATTTGCTTGCAGGAACTATTCTTTGCTTGGAGAAAGTAGTTGTTTGCTTGGAGGAACTATTCTTTGCTTGGAGGAACTATTCTTTGCTTGGAGAAATTAGTTGTTTGCTTGGAGGAACTATTCTTTGCTTGGAGAAATTAGGTTTTTGCTTGGAGGAACTATTCTTTGCTTGGAGAAATTAGTTGTTTGCTTGGAGGAACTATTCTTTGCTTGGAGAAATTAGTTGTTTGCTTGGAGGAACTATTCTTTGCTTGGAAAATGTAGTTATTTGCTTGGAGGAACTATTTTTTGCTTGGAGAAATTACTTGTTTGCTTGGAGGAACTATTCTTTGCTTGGAGAAATTAGTTATTTGCTTGGAGGAACTATTATTTGCTTGGAGAAATTAGTTATTTGCTTGGAGGAACTATTCTTTGCTTGGAGAAATTAGTTGTTTGCTTGGAGGAACTATTCTTTGCTTGGAGAAATTAGTTGTTTGCTTGGAGGAACTATTCTTTGCTTGGAGAAATTAGTTGTTTGCTTGGAAGAACTATTCTTTGCTCGGAGAAATTAGTTGTTTGCTTGGAGGAACTATTGTTTGCTTGGAGGAACTATTCTTTGCTTGGAGAAATTAGTTGTTTGCTTGGAGGAACTATTCTTTGCTTGGAGAAATTAGGTTTTTGCTTGGAGGAACTATTCTTTGCTTGGAGAAATTAGTTGTTTGCTTGGAGGAACTATTCTTTGCTTGGAGAAATTAGTTGTTTGCTTGGAGGAACTATTCTTTGCTTGGAAAATGTAGTTATTTGCTTGGAGGAACTATTTTTTGCTTGGAGAAATTACTTGTTTGCTTGGAGGAACTATTCTTTGCTTGGAGAAATTAGTTATTTGCTTGGAGGAACTATTATTTGCTTGGAGAAATTAGTTATTTGCTTGGAGGAACTATTCTTTGCTTGGAGAAATTAGTTGTTTGCTTGGAGGAACTATTCTTTGCTTGGAGAAATTAGTTGTTTGCTTGGAGGAACTATTCTTTGCTTGGAGAAATTAGTTGTTTGCTTGGAAGAACTATTCTTTGCTCGGAGAAATTAGTTGTTTGCTTGGAGGAACTATTGTTTGCTTGGAGGAACTATTCTTTGCTTGGAGAAATTAGTTGTTTGCTTGGAGGAACTATTCTTTGCTTGGAGAATGTAGTTATTTGCTTGGAGGAACTATTCTTTGCTTGGAGAAATTACTTGTTTGCTTGGAGGAACTATTTTTTGCTTGGAGAAATTAGGTATTTGCTTGCAGGAACTATTCTTTGCTTGGAGAAAGTAGTTGTTTGCTTGGAGGAACTATTCTTTGCTTGGAGGAACTATTCTTTGCTTGGAGAAATTAGTTGTTTGCTTGGAGGAACTATTCTTTGCTTGGAGAAATTAGGTTTTTTCTTGGAGGAACTATTCTTTGCTTGGAGAAATTAGTTGTTTGCTTGGAGGAACTATTTTTTGCTTGGAGAAATTAGTTGTTTGCTTGGAGGAACTATTGTTTACTTGTAGGAACTATTCTTTGCTTGGAGAAATTAGTTGTTTGCTTTAAGGAACAATTTTTTGCTTGGAGAAATTAGTTGTTTGCTTGGAGGAACTATTTTTTGCTTAAAGAAATTAGGTATTTGCTTGCAGGAACTATTCTTTGCTTGGAGAAAGTAGTTGTTTGCTTGGAGGAACTATTCTTTGCTTGGAGAAATTAGTTGTTTGCTTGGAGGAACTATTCTTTGCTTAGAGAAATTAGTTGTTTGCTTGGAGGAACTATTCTTTGCTTGGAGAAATTAGTTATTTGCTTGGAGGAACTATTATTTGCTTGGAGAAATTAGTTGTTTGCTGGGAGGAACTATTCTTTGCTAGGAGAAATTAGTTATTCGCTTGGAGGAACTATTCTTTGCTTGGAGAAATTAGTTGTTTGCTGGGAGGAACTATTCTTTGCTTGGAGAAATTAGTTGTTTGCTTGGAGGAACTATTCTTTGCTTGGAGGAACTATTCTTTGCTTGTAGGAACTATTCTTTGCTTGGAGAAATTAGTTGTTTGCTTGGAGGAACTATTCTTTGCTTGGAGAAATTAGTTGTTTGCTTGGAGGAACTATTCTTTGCTTGGAGAATGTAGTTATTTGCTTGGAGGAACTATTCTTTGCTTGGAGAATGTAGTTATTTGCTTGGAGGAACTATTCTTTGCTTCGAGAAAGTAGTTGTTTGCTTGGAGGAACTATTTTTTGCTTGAAGAAATTAGTTGTTTGCTTGGAGGAACTATTATTTGCTTGGAGAAATTAGTTATTTGCTTGGAGGAACTATTATTTGCTTGGAGAAATTAGTTATTTGCTTGGAGGAACTATTCTTTGCTTGGAGAAATTAGTTGTTTGCTTGGAGGAACTATTCTTTGCTTGGAGAAATTAGTTATTTGCTTGGAGAAATTAGTTGTTTGCTTGGAGGAACTATTCTTTGCTTGAAGAATGTTGTTATTTGCTTGGAGGAACTATTCTTTGCTTGGAGAAATTACTTGTTTGCTTGGAGGAACTATTTTTTGCTTGGAGAAATTAGGTATTTGCTTGCAGGAACTATTCTTTGCTTGGAGAAAGTAGTTGTTTGCTTGGAGGAACTATTCTTTGCTTGGAGGAACTATTCTTTGCTTGGAGAAATTAGTTGCTTGCTTGGAGGAACTATTCTTTGCTTGGAGAAATTAGGTTTTTGCTTGGAGGAACTATTCTTTGATTGGAGAAATTAGTTGTTTGCTTGGAGGAACTATTCTTTGTTGGAGAAATTAGTTGTTTGCTTGGAGGAACTATTCTTTGCTTGGAGAATGTAGTTATTTGCTTGGAGGAACTATTTTTTGCTTGGAGAAATTACTTGTTTGCTTGGAGGAACTATTCTTTGCTTGGAGAAATTAGTTATTTGCTTGGAGGAACTATTCTTTGCTTGGAGAAATTAGGTTTTTGCTTGGAGGAACTATTCTTTGCTTGGAGAAATTAGTTGTTTGCTTGGAGGAACTATTCTTTGCTTGGAGAAATTAGTTGTTTGCTTGGAGGAACTATTCTTTGCTTGGAGAATGTAGTTATTTGCTTGGAGGAACTATTTTTTGCTTGGAGAAATTACTTGTTTGCTTGGAGGAACTATTCTTTGCTTGGAGAATGTAGTTATTTGCTTGGAGGAACTATTCTTTGTATGGAGAAAGTAGTTGTTTGCTTGGAGGAACTATTTTTTGCTTGGAGAAATTAGTTGTTTGCTTGGAGGAACTATTTTTTGCTTGGAGAAATTAGTTATTTGCTTGGAGGAACTATTTTTTGCTTGGAGAAATTAGTTGTTTGCTTGGAGGAACTATTGTTTGCTTGGAGGAACTATTCTTTGCTTGGAGAAATTAGTTGTTTGCTTGAACGAACTATTCTTTGCTTGGAGAATGTAGTTATTTGCTTGGAGGAACTATTCTTTGCTTGGAGAATGTAGTTATTTGCTTGGAGGAACTATTCTTTGTATGGAGAAAGTAGTTGTTTGCTTGGAGGAACTATTTTTTGCTTGGAGAAATTATTTGTTTGCTTGGAGGAACTATTATTTGCTTGGAGAAATTAGTTATTTGCTTGGAGGAACTATTTTTTGCTTGGAGAAATTAGTTGTTTGCTTGGAGGAACTATTCTTTGCTTGGAGAAAACAGTTGTTTGCTTGGAGGAACTATTCTTTGCTTGGAGAAATTAGTTGTTTGCTTGGAGGAACTATTCTTTGCTTGGAGAAATTAGTTGTTTGCTTGGAAGAACTATTCTTTGCTCGGAGAAATTAGTTGTTTGCTTGGAGGAACTATTTTTTGCTTGGAGAAATTAGGTATTTGCTTGCAGGAACTATTCTTTGGTTGGAGAAATTAGTTATTTGCTTGCAGAAACTATTCTTTGCTTGGAGAAATTAGTTGTTTGCTTGAAGGAACTATCCTTTGCTTGGAGAAATTAGGTATTTGCTTGCAGGAACTATTCTTTGCTTGGAGAAATTAGTTGTTTGCTTGGAGGAACTATTCTTTGCTTGGAGAAATTAGTTATTTGCTTGGAAGAACTATTCTTTGCTTGGAGAAATTAGTTGTTTGCTTGGAGGAACTATTGTTTACTTGTAGGAACTATTCTTTGCTTGGAGAAATTAGTTGTTTGCTTTAAGGAACAATTTTTTGCTTGGAGAAATTAGTTGTTTGCTTGGAGGAACTATTTTTTGCTTAAAGAAATTAGGTATTTGCTTGCAGGAACTATTCTTTGCTTGGAGAAATTAGTTGTTTGCTTGGAGGAACTATTCTTTGCTTGGAGAATGTAGTTATTTGCTTGGAGGAACTATTCTTTGCTTGGAGAAATTACTTGTTTGCCTGGAGGAACTATTTTTTGCTTGGAGAAATTAGGTATTTGCTTGCAGGAACTATTCTTTGCTTGGAGAAAGTAGTTGTTTGCTTGGAGGAACTATTCTTTGCTTGGAGGAACTATTCTTTGCTTTGAGAAATTAGTTGTTTGCTTGGAGGAACTATTCTTTGCTTGGAGAAATTAGGTTTTTGCTTGGAGGAACTATTCTTTGCTTGGAGAAATTAGTTGTTTGCTTGGAGGAACTATTCTTTGTTGGAGAAATTAGTTGTTTGCTTGGAGGAACTATTCTTTGCTTGGAGAATGTAGTTATTTGCTTGGAGGAACTATTTTGTGCTTGGAGAAATTACTTGTTTGCTTGGAGGAACTATTCTTTGCTTGGAGAAATTAGTTATTTGCTTGGAGGAACTATTCTTTGCTTGGAGAAATTAGGTTTTTGCTTGGAGGAACTATTATTTGCTTGGAGAAATTAGTTGTTTGCTGGGAGGAACTATTCTTTGCTAGGAGAAATTAGTTATTCGCTTGGAGGAACTATTCTTTGCTTGGAGAAATTAGTTGTTTGCTGGGAGGAACTATTCTTTGCTTGGAGAAATTAGTTGTTTGCTTGGAGGAACTATTCTTTGCTTGGAGGAACTATTCTTTGCTTGTAGGAACTATTCTTTGCTTGGAGAAATTAGTTGTTTGCTTGGAGGAACTATTCTTTGCTTGGAGAAATTAGTTGTTTGCTTGGAGGAACTATTCTTTGCTTGGAGAAATTAGTTGTTTGCTTGGAGGAACTATTCTTTGCTAGGAGAAATTAGTTATTCGCTTGGAGGAACTATTCTTTGCTTGGAGAATGTAGTTATTTGCTTGGAGGAACTATTCTTTGCTTCGAGAAAGTAGTTGTTTGCTTGGAGGAACTATTTTTTGCTTGAAGAAATTAGTTGTTTGCTTGGAGGAACTATTCTTTGCTTGGAGAAATTAGTTGTTTGCTTGGAGGAACTATTCTTTGCTTGGAGAATGTAGTTATTTGCTTGGAGGAACTATTTTTTGCTTGGAGAAATTACTTGTTTGCTTGGAGGAACTATTCTTTGCTTAGAGAAATTAGTTGTTTGCTTGGAGGAACTATTCTTTGCTTGGAGAAATTAGTTATTTGCTTGGAGGAACTATTATTTGCTTGGAGAAATTAGTTGTTTGCTGGGAGGAACTATTCTTTGCTAGGAGAAATTAGTTATTCGCTTGGAGGAACTATTCTTTGCTTGGAGAAATTAGTTGTTTGCTGGGAGGAACTATTCTTTGCTTGGAGAAATTAGTTGTTTGCTTGGAGGAACTATTCTTTGCTTGGAGGAACTATTCTTTGCTTGTAGGAACTATTCTTTGCTTGGAGAAATTAGTTGTTTGCTTGGAGGAACTATTCTTTGCTTGGAGAAATTAGTTGTTTGCTTGGAGGAACTATTCTTTGCTTGGAGAATGTAGTTATTTGCTTGGAGGAACTATTCTTTGCTTGGAGAATGTAGTTATTTGCTTGGAGGAACTATTCTTTGCTTCGAGAAAGTAGTTGTTTGCTTGGAGGAACTATTTTTTGCTTGAAGAAATTAGTTGTTTGCTTGGAGGAACTATTATTTGCTTGGAGAAATTAGTTATTTGCTTGGAGGAACTATTATTTGCTTGGAGAAATTAGTTATTTGCTTGGAGGAACTATTCTTTGCTTGGAGAAATTAGTTGTTTGCTTGGAGGAACTATTCTTTGCTTGGAGAAATTAGTTATTTGCTTGGAGAAATTAGTTGTTTGCTTGGAGGAACTATTCTTTGCTTGAAGAATGTTGTTATTTGCTTGGAGGAACTATTCTTTGCTTGGAGAAATTACTTGTTTGCTTGCAGGAACTATTTTTTGCTTGGAGAAATTAGGTATTTGCTTGCAGGAACTATTCTTTGCTTGGAGAAAGTAGTTGTTTGCTTGGAGGAACTATTCTTTGCTTGGAGGAACTATTCTTTGCTTGGAGAAATTAGTTGCTTGCTTGGAGGAACTATTCTTTGCTTGGAGAAATTAGGTTTTTGCTTGGAGGAACTATTCTTTGATTGGAGAAATTAGTTGTTTGCTTGGAGGAACTATTCTTTGTTGGAGAAATTAGTTGTTTGCTTGGAGGAACTATTCTTTGCTTGGAGAATGTAGTTATTTGCTTGGAGGAACTATTTTTTGCTTGGAGAAATTACTTGTTTGCTTGGAGGAACTATTCTTTGCTTGGAGAAATTAGTTATTTGCTTGGAGGAACTATTCTTTGCTTGGAGAAATTAGGTTTTTGCTTGGAGGAACTATTCTTTGCTTGGAGAAATTAGTTGTTTGCTTGGAGGAACTATTCTTTGCTTCTAGAAATTAGTTGTTTGCTTGGAGGAACTATTCTTTGCTTGGAGAATGTAGTTATTTGCTTGGAGGAACTATTTTTTGCTTGGAGAAATTACTTGTTTGCTTGGAGGAACTATTCTTTGCTTGGAGAATGTAGTTATTTGCTTGGAGGAACTATTCTTTGTATGGAGAAAGTAGTTGTTTGCTTGGAGGAACTATTTTTTGCTTGGAGAAATTAGTTGTTTGCTTGGAGGAACTATTTTTTGCTTGGAGAAATTAGTTATTTGCTTGGAGGAACTATTTTTTGCTTGGAGAAATTAGTTGTTTGCTTGGAGGAACTATTGTTTGCTTGGAGGAACTATTCTTTGCTTGGAGAAATTAGTTGTTTGCTTGAACGAACTATTCTTTGCTTGGAGAATGTAGTTATTTGCTTGGAGGAACTATTCTTTGCTTGGAGAATGTAGTTATTTGCTTGGAGGAACTATTCTTTGTATGGAGAAAGTAGTTGTTTGCTTGGAGGAACTATTTTTTGCTTGGAGAAATTATTTGTTTGCTTGGAGGAACTATTATTTGCTTGGAGAAATTAGTTATTTGCTTGGAGGAACTATTTTTTGCTTGGAGAAATTAGTTGTTTGCTTGGAGGAACTATTCTTTGCTTGGAGAAATTAGTTGTTTGCTTGGAGGAACTATTCTTTGCTTGGAGAAATTAGTTGTTTGCTTGGAGGAACTATTCTTTGCTTGGAGAAATTAGTTGTTTGCTTGGAAGAACTATTCTTTGCTCGGAGAAATTGGTTGTTTGCTTGGAGGAACTATTTTTTGCTTGGAGAAATTAGGTATTTGCTTGCAGGAACTATTCTTTGGTTGGAGAAATTAGTTATTTGCTTGCAGAAACTATTCTTTGCTTGGAGAAATTAGTTGTTTGCTTGAAGGAACTATCCTTTGCTTGGAGAAATTATGTATTTGCTTGCAGGAACTATTCTTTGCTTGGAGAAATTAGTTGTTTGCTTGGAGGAACTATTCTTTGCTTGGAGAAATTAGTTATTTGCTTGGAAGAACTATTCTTTGCTTGGAGAAATTAGTTGTTTGCTTGGAGGAACTATTGTTTACTTGTAGGAACTCTTCTTTGCTTGGAGAAATTAGTTGTTTGCTTTAAGGAACAATTTTTTGCTTGGAGAAATTAGTTGTTTGCTTGGAGGAACTATTTTTTGCTTAAAGAAATTAGGTATTTGCTTGCAGGAACTATTCTTTGCTTGGAGAAATTAGTTGTTTGCTTGGAGGAACTATTCTTTGCTTGGAGGAACTATTCTTTGCTTTGAGAAATTAGTTGTTTGCTTGGAGGAACTATTCTTTGCTTGGAGAAATTAGGTTTTTGCTTGGAGGAACTATTCTTTGCTTGGAGAAATTAGTTGTTTGCTTGGAGGAACTATTCTTTGTTGGAGAAATTAGTTGTTTGCTTGGAGGAACTATTCTTTGCTTGGAGAATGTAGTTATTTGCTTGGAGGAACTATTTTGTGCTTGGAGAAATTACTTGTTTGCTTGGAGGAACTATTCTTTGCTTGGAGAAATTAGTTATTTGCTTGGAGGAACTATTCTTTGCTTGGAGAAATTAGGTTTTTGCTTGGAGGAACTATTATTTGCTTGGAGAAATTAGTTGTTTGCTGGGAGGAACTATTCTTTGCTAGGAGAAATTAGTTATTCGCTTGGAGGAACTATTCTTTGCTTGGAGAAATTAGTTGTTTGCTGGGAGGAACTATTCTTTGCTTGGAGAAATTAGTTGTTTGCTTGGAGGAACTATTCTTTGCTTGGAGGAACTATTCTTTGGTTGGAGAAATTAGTTATTTGCTTGCAGAAACTATTCTTTGCTTGGAGAAATTAGTTGTTTGCTTGAAGGAACTATCCTTTGCTTGGAGAAATTATGTATTTGCTTGCAGGAACTATTCTTTGCTTGGAGAAATTAGTTGTTTGCTTGGAGGAACTATTCTTTGCTAGGAGAAATTAGTTATTCGCTTGGAGGAACTATTCTTTGCTTGGAGAAATTAGTTGTTTGCTGGGAGGAACTATTCTTTGCTTGGAGAAATTAGTTGTTTGCTTGGAGGAACTATTCTTTGCTTGCAGGAACTATTCTTTGGTTGGAGAAATTAGTTATTTGCTTGCAGAAACTATTCTTTGCTTGGAGAAATTAGTTGTTTGCTTGAAGGAACTATCCTTTGCTTGGAGAAATTATGTATTTGCTTGCAGGAACTATTCTTTGCTTGGAGAAATTAGTTGTTTGCTTGGAGGAACTATTCTTTGCTTGGAGAAATTAGTTATTTGCTTGGAAGAACTATTCTTTGCTTGGAGAAATTAGTTGTTTGCTTGGAGGAACTATTGTTTACTTGTAGGAACTCTTCTTTGCTTGGAGAAATTAGTTGTTTGCTTTAAGGAACAATTTTTTGCTTGGAGAAATTACTTGTTTGCCTGGAGGAACTATTTTTTGCTTGGAGAAATTAGGTATTTGCTTGCAGGAACTATTCTTTGCTTGGAGAAAGTAGTTGTTTGCTTGGAGGAACTATTCTTTGCTTGGAGGAACTATTCTTTGCTTTGAGAAATTAGTTGTTTGCTTGGAGGAACTATTCTTTGCTTGGAGAAATTAGGTTTTTGCTTGGAGGAACTATTCTTTGCTTGGAGAAATTAGTTGTTTGCTTGGAGGAACTATTCTTTGTTGGAGAAATTAGTTGTTTGCTTGGAGGAACTATTCTTTGCTTGGAGAATGTAGTTATTTGCTTGGAGGAACTATTTTGTGCTTGGAGAAATTACTTGTTTGCTTGGAGGAACTATTCTTTGCTTGGAGAAATTAGTTATTTGCTTGGAGGAACTATTCTTTGCTTGGAGAAATTAGGTTTTTGCTTGGAGGAACTATTATTTGCTTGGAGAAATTAGTTGTTTGCTGGGAGGAACTATTCTTTGCTAGGAGAAATTAGTTATTCGCTTGGAGGAACTATTCTTTGCTTGGAGAAATTAGTTGTTTGCTGGGAGGAACTATTCTTTGCTTGGAGAAATTAGTTGTTTGCTTGGAGGAACTATTCTTTGCTTGGAGGAACTATTCTTTGCTTGTAGGAACTATTCTTTGCTTGGAGAAATTAGTTGTTTGCTTGGAGGAACTATTCTTTGCTTGGAGAAATTAGTTGTTTGCTTGGAGGAACTATTCTTTGCTTGGAGAATGTAGTTATTTGCTTGGAGGAACTATTCTTTGCTTGGAGAATGTAGTTATTTGCTTGGAGGAACTATTCTTTGCTTCGAGAAAGTAGTTGTTTGCTTGGAGGAACTATTTTTTGCTTGAAGAAATTAGTTGTTTGCTTGGAGGAACTATTCTTTGCTTGGAGAAATTAGTTGTTTGCTTGGAGGAACTATTCTTTGCTTGGAGAATGTAGTTATTTGCTTGGAGGAACTATTTTTTGCTTGGAGAAATTACTTGTTTGCTTGGAGGAACTATTCTTTGCTTAGAGAAATTAGTTGTTTGCTTGGAGGAACTATTCTTTGCTTGGAGAAATTAGTTATTTGCTTGGAGGAACTATTATTTGCTTGGAGAAATTAGTTGTTTGCTTGAAGGAACTATCCTTTGCTTGGAGAAATTATGTATTTGCTTGCAGGAACTATTCTTTGCTTGGAGAAATTAGTTGTTTGCTTGGAGGAACTATTCTTTGCTTGGAGAAATTAGTTATTTGCTTGGAAGAACTATTCTTTGCTTGGAGAAATTAGTTGTTTGCTTGGAGGAACTATTGTTTACTTGTAGGAACTCTTCTTTGCTTGGAGAAATTAGTTGTTTGCTTTAAGGAACAATTTTTTGCTTGGAGAAATTAGTTGTTTGCTTGGAGGAACTATTTTTTGCTTAAAGAAATTAGGTATTTGCTTGCAGGAACTATTCTTTGCTTGGAGAAATTAGTTGTTTGCTTGGAGGAACTATTCTTTGCTTGGAGGAACTATTCTTTGCTTTGAGAAATTAGTTGTTTGCTTGGAGGAACTATTCTTTGCTTGGAGAAATTAGGTTTTTGCTTGGAGGAACTATTCTTTGCTTGGAGAAATTAGTTGTTTGCTTGGAGGAACTATTCTTTGTTGGAGAAATTAGTTGTTTGCTTGGAGGAACTATTCTTTGCTTGGAGAATGTAGTTATTTGCTTGGAGGAACTATTTTGTGCTTGGAGAAATTACTTGTTTGCTTGGAGAAATTAGTTGTTTGCTTGGAGGAACTATTCTTTGCTTGGAGAAATTAGTTATTTGCTTGGAAGAACTATTCTTTGCTTGGAGAAATTAGTTGTTTGCTTGGAGGAACTATTGTTTACTTGTAGGAACTCTTCTTTGCTTGGAGAAATTAGTTGTTTGCTTTAAGGAACAATTTTTTGCTTGGAGAAATTAGTTGTTTGCTTGGAGGAACTATTTTTTGCTTAAAGAAATTAGGTATTTGCTTGCAGGAACTATTCTTTGCTTGGAGAAATTAGTTGTTTGCTTGGAGGAACTATTCTTTGCTTGGAGGAACTATTCTTTGCTTTGAGAAATTAGTTGTTTGCTTGGAGGAACTATTCTTTGCTTGGAGAAATTAGGTTTTTGCTTGGAGGAACTATTCTTTGCTTGGAGAAATTAGTTGTTTGCTTGGAGGAACTATTCTTTGTTGGAGAAATTAGTTGTTTGCTTGGAGGAACTATTCTTTGCTTGGAGAATGTAGTTATTTGCTTGGAGGAACTATTTTGTGCTTGGAGAAATTACTTGTTTGCTTGGAGGAACTATTCTTTGCTTGGAGAAATTAGTTATTTGCTTGGAGGAACTATTCTTTGCTTGGAGAAATTAGGTTTTTGCTTGGAGGAACTATTATTTGCTTGGAGAAATTAGTTGTTTGCTGGGAGGAACTATTCTTTGCTAGGAGAAATTAGTTATTCGCTTGGAGGAACTATTCTTTGCTTGGAGAAATTAGTTGTTTGCTGGGAGGAACTATTCTTTGCTTGGAGAAATTAGTTGTTTGCTTGGAGGAACTATTCTTTGCTTGGAGGAACTATTCTTTGGTTGGAGAAATTAGTTATTTGCTTGCAGAAACTATTCTTTGCTTGGAGAAATTAGTTGTTTGCTTGAAGGAACTATCCTTTGCTTGGAGAAATTATGTATTTGCTTGCAGGAACTATTCTTTGCTTGGAGAAATTAGTTGTTTGCTTGGAGGAACTATTCTTTGCTAGGAGAAATTAGTTATTCGCTTGGAGGAACTATTCTTTGCTTGGAGAAATTAGTTGTTTGCTGGGAGGAACTATTCTTTGCTTGGAGAAATTAGTTGTTTGCTTGGAGGAACTATTCTTTGCTTGCAGGAACTATTCTTTGGTTGGAGAAATTAGTTATTTGCTTGCAGAAACTATTCTTTGCTTGGAGAAATTAGTTGTTTGCTTGAAGGAACTATCCTTTGCTTGGAGAAATTATGTATTTGCTTGCAGGAACTATTCTTTGCTTGGAGAAATTAGTTGTTTGCTTGGAGGAACTATTCTTTGCTTGGAGAAATTAGTTATTTGCTTGGAAGAACTATTCTTTGCTTGGAGAAATTAGTTGTTTGCTTGGAGGAACTATTGTTTACTTGTAGGAACTCTTCTTTGCTTGGAGAAATTAGTTGTTTGCTTTAAGGAACAATTTTTTGCTTGGAGAAATTACTTGTTTGCCTGGAGGAACTATTTTTTGCTTGGAGAAATTAGGTATTTGCTTGCAGGAACTATTCTTTGCTTGGAGAAAGTAGTTGTTTGCTTGGAGGAACTATTCTTTGCTTGGAGGAACTATTCTTTGCTTTGAGAAATTAGTTGTTTGCTTGGAGGAACTATTCTTTGCTTGGAGAAATTAGGTTTTTGCTTGGAGGAACTATTCTTTGCTTGGAGAAATTAGTTGTTTGCTTGGAGGAACTATTCTTTGTTGGAGAAATTAGTTGTTTGCTTGGAGGAACTATTCTTTGCTTGGAGAATGTAGTTATTTGCTTGGAGGAACTATTTTGTGCTTGGAGAAATTACTTGTTTGCTTGGAGGAACTATTCTTTGCTTGGAGAAATTAGTTATTTGCTTGGAGGAACTATTCTTTGCTTGGAGAAATTAGGTTTTTGCTTGGAGGAACTATTATTTGCTTGGAGAAATTAGTTGTTTGCTGGGAGGAACTATTCTTTGCTAGGAGAAATTAGTTATTCGCTTGGAGGAACTATTCTTTGCTTGGAGAAATTAGTTGTTTGCTGGGAGGAACTATTCTTTGCTTGGAGAAATTAGTTGTTTGCTTGGAGGAACTATTCTTTGCTTGGAGGAACTATTCTTTGCTTGTAGGAACTATTCTTTGCTTGGAGAAATTAGTTGTTTGCTTGGAGGAACTATTCTTTGCTTGGAGAAATTAGTTGTTTGCTTGGAGGAACTATTCTTTGCTTGGAGAATGTAGTTATTTGCTTGGAGGAACTATTCTTTGCTTGGAGAATGTAGTTATTTGCTTGGAGGAACTATTCTTTGCTTCGAGAAAGTAGTTGTTTGCTTGGAGGAACTATTTTTTGCTTGAAGAAATTAGTTGTTTGCTTGGAGGAACTATTCTTTGCTTGGAGAAATTAGTTGTTTGCTTGGAGGAACTATTCTTTGCTTGGAGAATGTAGTTATTTGCTTGGAGGAACTATTTTTTGCTTGGAGAAATTACTTGTTTGCTTGGAGGAACTATTCTTTGCTTAGAGAAATTAGTTGTTTGCTTGGAGGAACTATTCTTTGCTTGGAGAAATTAGTTATTTGCTTGGAGGAACTATTATTTGCTTGGAGAAATTAGTTGTTTGCTGGGAGGAACTATTCTTTGCTAGGAGAAATTAGTTATTCGCTTGGAGGAACTATTCTTTGCTTGGAGAAATTAGTTGTTTGCTGGGAGGAACTATTCTTTGCTTGGAGAAATTAGTTGTTTGCTTGGAGGAACTATTCTTTGCTTGGAGGAACTATTCTTTGCTTGTAGGAACTATTCTTTGCTTGGAGAAATTAGTTGTTTGCTTGGAGGAACTATTCTTTGCTTGGAGAAATTAGTTGTTTGCTTGGAGGAACTATTCTTTGCTTGGAGAATGTAGTTATTTGCTTGGAGGAACTATTCTTTGCTTGGAGAATGTAGTTATTTGCTTGGAGGAACTATTCTTTGCTTCGAGAAAGTAGTTGTTTGCTTGGAGGAACTATTTTTTGCTTGAAGAAATTAGTTGTTTGCTTGGAGGAACTATTATTTGCTTGGAGAAATTAGTTATTTGCTTGGAGGAACTATTATTTGCTTGGAGAAATTAGTTATTTGCTTGGAGGAACTATTCTTTGCTTGGAGAAATTAGTTGTTTGCTTGGAGGAACTATTCTTTGCTTGGAGAAATTAGTTATTTGCTTGGAGAAATTAGTTGTTTGCTTGGAGGAACTATTCTTTGCTTGAAGAATGTTGTTATTTGCTTGGAGGAACTATTCTTTGCTTGGAGAAATTACTTGTTTGCTTGCAGGAACTATTTTTTGCTTGGAGAAATTAGGTATTTGCTTGCAGGAACTATTCTTTGCTTGGAGAAAGTAGTTGTTTGCTTGGAGGAACTATTCTTTGCTTGGAGGAACTATTCTTTGCTTGGAGAAATTAGTTGCTTGCTTGGAGGAACTATTCTTTGCTTGGAGAAATTAGGTTTTTGCTTGGAGGAACTATTCTTTGATTGGAGAAATTAGTTGTTTGCTTGGAGGAACTATTCTTTGTTGGAGAAATTAGTTGTTTGCTTGGAGGAACTATTCTTTGCTTGGAGAATGTAGTTATTTGCTTGGAGGAACTATTTTTTGCTTGGAGAAATTACTTGTTTGCTTGGAGGAACTATTCTTTGCTTGGAGAAATTAGTTATTTGCTTGGAGGAACTATTCTTTGCTTGGAGAAATTAGGTTTTTGCTTGGAGGAACTATTCTTTGCTTGGAGAAATTAGTTGTTTGCTTGGAGGAACTATTCTTTGCTTGGAGAAATTAGTTGTTTGCTTGGAGGAACTATTCTTTGCTTGGAGAATGTAGTTATTTGCTTGGAGGAACTATTTTTTGCTTGGAGAAATTACTTGTTTGCTTGGAGGAACTATTCTTTGCTTGGAGAATGTAGTTATTTGCTTGGAGGAACTATTCTTTGTATGGAGAAAGTAGTTGTTTGCTTGGAGGAACTATTTTTTGCTTGGAGAAATTAGTTGTTTGCTTGGAGGAACTATTTTTTGCTTGGAGAAATTAGTTATTTGCTTGGAGGAACTATTTTTTGCTTGGAGAAATTAGTTGTTTGCTTGGAGGAACTATTGTTTGCTTGGAGGAACTATTCTTTGCTTGGAGAAATTAGTTGTTTGCTTGAACGAACTATTCTTTGCTTGGAGAATGTAGTTATTTGCTTGGAGGAACTATTCTTTGCTTGGAGAATGTAGTTATTTGCTTGGAGGAACTATTCTTTGTATGGAGAAAGTAGTTGTTTGCTTGGAGGAACTATTTTTTGCTTGGAGAAATTATTTGTTTGCTTGGAGGAACTATTATTTGCTTGGAGAAATTAGTTATTTGCTTGGAGGAACTATTTTTTGCTTGGAGAAATTAGTTGTTTGCTTGGAGGAACTATTCTTTGCTTGGAGAAATTAGTTGTTTGCTTGGAGGAACTATTCTTTGCTTGGAGAAATTAGTTGTTTGCTTGGAGGAACTATTCTTTGCTTGGAGAAATTAGTTGTTTGCTTGGAAGAACTATTCTTTGCTCGGAGAAATTGGTTGTTTGCTTGGAGGAACTATTTTTTGCTTGGAGAAATTAGGTATTTGCTTGCAGGAACTATTCTTTGGTTGGAGAAATTAGTTATTTGCTTGCAGAAACTATTCTTTGCTTGGAGAAATTAGTTGTTTGCTTGAAGGAACTATCCTTTGCTTGGAGAAATTATGTATTTGCTTGCAGGAACTATTCTTTGCTTGGAGAAATTAGTTGTTTGCTTGGAGGAACTATTCTTTGCTTGGAGAAATTAGTTTTTTGCTTGGAAGAACTATTCTTTGCTTGGAGAAATTAGTTGTTTGCTTGGAGGAACTATTGTTTACTTGTAGGAACTCTTCTTTGCTTGGAGAAATTAGTTGTTTGCTTTAAGGAACAATTTTTTGCTTGGAGAAATTAGTTGTTTGCTTGGAGGAACTATTTTTTGCTTAAAGAAATTAGGTATTTGCTTGCAGGAACTATTCTTTGCTTGGAGAAATTAGTTGTTTGCTTGGAGGAACTATTCTTTGCTTGGAGAATGTAGTTATTTGCTTGGAGGAACTATTCTTTGCTTGGAGAAATTACTTGTTTGCTTGGAGGAACTATTTTTTGCTTGGAGAAATTAGGTATTTGCTTGCAGGAACTATTCTTTGCTTGGAGAAAGTAGTTGTTTGCTTGGAGGAACTATTCTTTGCTTGGAGGAACTATTCTTTGCTTGGAGAAATTAGTTGTTTGCTTGGAGGAACTATTCTTTGCTTGGAGAAATTAGGTTTTTGCTTGGAGGAACTATTCTTTGCTTGGAGAAATTAGTTGTTTGCTTGGAGGAACTATTCTTTGTTGGAGAAATTAGTTGTTTGCTTGGAGGAACTATTCTTTGCTTGGAGAATGTAGTTATTTGCTTGGAGGAACTATTTTTTGCTTGGAGAAATTACTTGTTTGCTTGGAGGAACTATTCTTTGCTTGGAGAAATTAGTTATTTGCTTGGAGGAACTATTCTTTGCTTGGAGAAATTAGGTTTTTGCTTGGAGGAACTATTCTTTGCTTGGAGAAATTAGTTGTTTGCTTGGAGGAACTATTCTTTGCTTGGAGAAATTAGTTGTTTGCTTGGAGGAACTATTCTTTGCTTGGAGAATGTAGTTATTTGCTTGGAGGAACTATTTTTTGCTTGGAGAAATTACTTGTTTGCTTGGAGGAACTATTCTTTGCTTGGAGAATGTAGTTATTTGCTTGGAGGAACTATTCTTTGTATGGAGAAAGTAGTTGTTTGCTTGGAGGAACTATTTTTTGCTTGGAGAAATTAGTTGTTTGCTTGGAGGAACTATTTTTTGCTTGGAGAAATTAGTTATTTGCTTGGAGGAACTATTTTTTGCTTGGAGAAATTAGTTGTTTGCTTGGAGGAACTATTGTTTGCTTGGAGGAACTATTCTTTGCTTGGAGAAATTAGTTGTTTGCTTGAAGGAACTATTCTTTGCTTGGAGAATGTAGTTATTTGCTTGGAGGAACTATTCTTTGCTTGGAGAATGTAGTTATTTGCTTGGAGGAACTATTCTTTGTATGGAGAAAGTAGTTGTTTGCTTGGAGGAACTATTTTTTGCTTGGAGAAATTATTTGTTTGCTTGGAGGAACTATTATTTGCTTGGAGAAATTAGTTATTTGCTTGGAGGAACTATTTTTTGCTTGGAGAAATTAGTTGTTTGCTTGGAGGAACTATTTTTTGCTTGGAGAAATTAGTTATTTGCTTGGAGGAACTATTTTTTGCTTGGAGAAATTAGTTGTTTGCTTGGAGGAACTATTGTTTGCTTGGAGGAACTATTCTTTGCTTGGAGAAATTAGTTGTTTGCTTGAAGGAACTATTCTTTGCTTGGAGAATGTAGTTATTTGCTTGGAGGAACTATTCTTTGCTTGGAGAATGTAGTTATTTGCTTGGAGGAACTATTCTTTGTATGGAGAAAGTAGTTGTTTGCTTGGAGGAACTATTTTTTGCTTGGAGAAATTATTTGTTTGCTTGGAGGAACTATTATTTGCTTGGAGAAATTAGTTATTTGCTTGGAGGAACTATTCTTTGCTTGGAGAAATTAGTTGTTTGCTTGGAGGAACTATTCTTTGCTTGGAGAAATTAGTTGTTTGCTTGGAGGAACTATTCTTTGCTTGGAGAAATTAGTTGTTTGCTTGGAAGAACTATTCTTTGCTCGGAGAAATTAGTTGTTTGCTTGGAGGAACTATTTTTTGCTTGGAGAAATTAGGTATTTGCTTGCAGGAACTATTCTTTGGTTGGAGAAATTAGTTATTTGCTTGCAGAAACTATTCTTTGCTTGGAGAAATTAGTTGTTTGCTTGGAGGAACTATCCTTTGCTTGGAGAAATTAGGTATTTGCTTGCAGGAACTATTCTTTGCTTGGAGAAATTAGTTGTTTGCTTGGAGGAACTATTCTTTGCTTGGAGAAATTAGTTATTTGCTTGGAAGAACTATTCTTTGCTTGGAGAAATTAGTTGTTTGCTTGGAGGAACTATTGTTTACTTGTAGGAACTATTCTTTGCTTGGAGAAATTAGTTGTTTGCTTTAAGGAACAATTTTTTGCTTGGAGAAATTAGTTGTTTGCTTGGAGGAACTATTTTTTGCTTAAAGAAATTAGGTATTTGCTTGCAGGAACTATTCTTTGCTTGGAGAAAGTAGTTGTTTGCTTGGAGGAACTATTCTTTGCTTGGAGAAATTAGTTGTTTGCTTGGAGGAACTATTCTTTGCTTGGAGAAATTAGTTGTTTGCTTGGAGGAACTATTCTTTGCTTGGAGAAATTAGTTATTTGCTTGGAGGAACTATTATTTGCTTTGAGAAATTAGTTGTTTGCTAGGAGGAACTATTCTTTGCTAGGAGAAATTAGTTATTCGCTTGGAGGAACTATTCTTTGCTTGGAGAAATTAGTTGTTTGCTTGGAGGAACTATTCTTTGCTTGGAGAAATTACTTGTTTGCTTGGAGGAACTATTTTTTGCTTGGAGAAATTAGGTATTTGCTTGCAGGAACTATTCTTTGCTTGGAGAAAGTAGTTGTTTGCTTGGAGGAACTATTCTTTGCTTGGAGGAACTATTCTTTGCTTGGAGAAATTAGTTGTTTGCTTGGAGGAACTATTCTTTGCTTGGAGAAATTAGGTTTTTGCTTGGAGGAACTATTCTTTGCTTGGAGAAATTAGTTGTTTGCTTGGAGGAACTATTCTTTGCTTGGAGAAATTAGTTGTTTGCTTGGAGGAACTATTCTTTGCTTGGAGAATGTAGTTATTTGCTTGGAGGAACTATTTTTTGCTTGGAGAAATTACTTGTTTGCTTGGAGGAACTATTCTTTGCTTGGAGAAATTAGTTATTTGCTTGGAGGAACTATTCTTTGCTTGGAGAAATTAGGTTTTTGCTTGGAGGAACTATTCTTTGCTTGGAGAAATTAGTTGTTTGCTTGGAGGAACTATTCTTTGCTTGGAGAAATTAGTTGTTTGCTTGGAGGAACTATTCTTTGCTTGGAGAATGTAGTTATTTGCTTGGAGGAACTATTCTTTGCATGGAGAAAGTAGTTGTTTGCTTGGAGGAACTATTTTTTGCTTGGAGAAATTAGTTGTTTGCTTGGAGGAACTATTTTTGCTTGGAGAAATTAGTTATTTGCTTGGAGGAACTATTTTTTGCTTGGAGAAATTAGTTGTTTGCTTGGAGGAACTATTGTTTGCTTGGAGGAACTATTCTTTGCTTGGAGAAATTAGTTGTTTGCTTGAAGGAACTATTCTTTGCTTGGAGAATGTAGTTATTTGCTTGGAGGAACTATTCTTTGCTTGGAGAATGTAGTTATTTGCTTGGAGGAACTATTCTTTGTATGGAGAAAGTAGTTGTTTGCTTGGAGGAACTATTTTTTGCTTGGAGAAATTATTTGTTTGCTTGGAGGAACTATTATTTGCTTGGAGAAATTAGTTATTTGCTTGGAGGAACTATTTTTTGCTTGGAGAAATTAGTTGTTTGCTTGGAGGAACTATTCTTTGCTTGGAGAAATTAGGTTTTTGCTTGGAGGAATTATTCTTTGCTTGGAGAAATTAGTTGTTTGCTTGGAGGAACTATTCTTTGCTTGGAGAAATTAGTTGTTTGCTTGGAGGAACTATTCTTTGCTTGGAGAAATTAGTTGTTTGCTTGGAAGAACTATTCTTTGCTCGGAGAAATTAGTTGTTTGCTTGGAGGAACTATTTTTTGCTTGGAGAAATTAGGTATTTGCTTGCAGGAACTATTCTTTGGTTGGAGAAATTAGTTATTTGCTTGCAGAAACTATTCTTTGCTTGGAGAAATTAGTTGTTTGCTTGGAGGAACTATCCTTTGCTTGGAGAAATTAGGTATTTGCTTGCAGGAACTATTCTTTGCTTGGAGAAATTAGTTGTTTGCTTGGAGGAACTATTCTTTGCTTGGAGAAATTAGTTATTTGCTTGGAAGAACTATTCTTTGCTTGGAGAAATTAGTTGTTTGCTTGGAGGTACTATTGTTTACTTGTAGGAACTATTCTTTGCTTGGAGAAATTAGTTGTTTGCTTTAAGGAACAATTTTTTGCTTGGAGAAATTAGTTGTTTGCTTGGAGGAACTATTTTTTGCTTAAAGAAATTAGGTATTTGCTTGCAGGAACTATTCTTTGCTTGGAGAAAGTAGTTGTTTGCTTGGAGGAACTATTCTTTGCTTGGAGAAATTAGTTGTTTGCTTGGAGGAACTATTCTTTGCTTGGAGAAATTAGTTGTTTGCTTGGAGGAACTATTCTTTGCTTGGAGAAATTAGTTATTTGCTTGGAGGAACTATTATTTGCTTGGAGAAATTAGTTGTTTGCTGGGAGGAACTATTCTTTGCTAGGAGAAATTAGTTATTCGCTTGGAGGAACTATTCTTTGCTTGGAGAAATTAGTTGTTTGCTTGGAGGAACTATGCTTTGCTTGGAGAAATTAGTTATTTGCTTGGAGGAACTATTCTTTGCTTGGAGAAATTAGTTATTTGCTTGGAAGAACTATTCTTTGCTTGGAGAAATTAGTTGTTTGCTTGGAGGAACTATTTTTTGCTTGGAGAAATTAGGTATTTGCTTGCAGGAATTATTCTTTGGTTGGAGAAATTAGTTATTTGCTTGCAGAAACTATTCTTTGCTTGGAGAAATTAGTTGTTTGCTTGGAGGAACTATCCTTTGCTTGGAGAAATTAGGTATTTGCTTGCAGGAACTATTCTTTGCTTGGAGAAATTAGTTGTTTGCTTGGAGGAACTATTCTTTGCTTGGAGAAATTAGTTATTTGCTTGGAAGAACTATTCTTTGCTTGGAGAAATTAGTTGTTTGCTTGGAGGAACTATTGTTTACTTGTAGGAACTATTCTTTGCTTGGAGAAATTAGTTGTTTGCTTTAAGGAACAATTTTTTGCTTGGAGAAATTAGTTGTTTGCTTGGAGGAACTATTTTTTGCTTAAAGAAATTAGGTATTTGCTTGCAGGAACTATTCTTTGCTTGGAGAAAGTAGTTGTTTGCTTGGAGGAACTATTCTTTGCTTGGAGAAATTAGTTGTTTGCTTGGAGGAACTATTCTTTGCTTGGAGAAATTAGTTGTTTGCTTGGAGGAACTATTCTTTGCTTGGAGAAATTAGTTATTTGCTTGGAGGAACTATTATTTGCTTTGAGAAATTAGTTGTTTGCTAGGAGGAACTATTCTTTGCTAGGAGAAATTAGTTATTCGCTTGGAGGAACTATTCTTTGCTTGGAGAAATTAGTTGTTTGCTTGGAGGAACTATTCTTTGCTTGGAGAAATTACTTGTTTGCTTGGAGGAACTATTTTTTGCTTGGAGAAATTAGGTATTTGCTTGCAGGAACTATTCTTTGCTTGGAGAAAGTAGTTGTTTGCTTGGAGGAACTATTCTTTGCTTGGAGGAACTATTCTTTGCTTGGAGAAATTAGTTGTTTGCTTGGAGGAACTATTCTTTGCTTGGAGAAATTAGGTTTTTGCTTGGAGGAACTATTCTTTGCTTGGAGAAATTAGTTGTTTGCTTGGAGGAACTATTCTTTGCTTGGAGAAATTAGTTATTTGCTTGGAGGAACTATTCTTTGCTTGGAGAAATTAGGTTTTTGCTTGGAGGAACTATTCTTTGCTTGGAGAAATTAGTTGTTTGCTTGGAGGAACTATTCTTTGCTTGGAGAAATTAGTTGTTTGCTTGGAGGAACTATTCTTTGCTTGGAGAAATTAGTTGTTTGTTTGGAGGAACTATTCTTTGCTTGGAGAATGTAGTTATTTGCTTGGAGGAACTATTCTTTGCATGGAGAAAGTAGTTGTTTGCTTGGAGGAACTATTTTTTGCTTGGAGAAATTAGTTGTTTGCTTGGAGGAACTATTTTTGCTTGGAGAAATTAGATATTTGCTTGGAGGAACTATTTTTTGCTTGGAGAAATTAGTTGTTTGCTTGGAGGAACTATTGTTTGCTTGGAGGAACTATTCTTTGCTTGGAGAAATTAGTTGTTTGCTTGAAGGAACTATTCTTTGCTTGGAGAATGTAGTTATTTGCTTGGAGGAACTATTCTTTGCTTGGAGAATGTAGTTATTTGCTTGGAGGAACTATTCTTTGTATGGAGAAAGTAGTTGTTTGCTTGGAGGAACTATTTTTTGCTTGGAGAAATTATTTGTTTGCTTGGAGGAACTATTATTTGCTTGGAGAAATTAGTTATTTGCTTGGAGGAACTATTTTTTGCTTGGAGAAATTAGTTGTTTGCTTGGAGGAACTATTCTTTGCTTGGAGAAATTAGGTTTTTGCTTGGAGGAATTATTCTTTGCTTGGAGAAATTAGTTGTTTGCTTGGAGGAACTATTCTTTGCTTGGAGAAATTAGTTGTTTGCTTGGAGGAACTATTCTTTGCTTGGAGAAATTAGTTGTTTGCTTGGAAGAACTATTCTTTGCTCGGAGAAATTAGTTGTTTGCTTGGAGGAACTATTTTTTGCTTGGAGAAATTAGGTATTTGCTTGCAGGAACTATTCTTTGGTTGGAGAAATTAGTTATTTGCTTGCAGAAACTATTCTTTGCTTGGAGAAATTAGTTGTTTGCTTGGAGGAACTATCCTTTGCTTGGAGAAATTAGGTATTTGCTTGCAGGAACTATTCTTTGCTTGGAGAAATTAGTTGTTTGCTTGGAGGAACTATTCTTTGCTTGGAGAAATTAGTTATTTGCTTGGAAGAACTATTCTTTGCTTGGAGAAATTAGTTGTTTGCTTGGAGGTACTATTGTTCACTTGTAGGAACTATTCTTTGCTTGGAGAAATTAGTTGTTTGCTTTAAGGAACAATTTTTTGCTTGGAGAAATTAGTTGTTTGCTTGGAGGAACTATTTTTTGCTTAAAGAAATTAGGTATTTGCTTGCAGGAACTATTCTTTGCTTGGAGAAAGTAGTTGTTTGCTTGGAGGAACTATTCTTTGCTTGGAGAAATTAGTTGTTTGCTTGGAGGAACTATTCTTTGCTTGGAGAAATTAGTTGTTTGCTTGGAGGAACTATTCTTTGCTTGGAGAAATTAGTTATTTGCTTGGAGGAACTATTATTTGCTTGGAGAAATTAGTTGTTTGCTGGGAGGAACTATTCTTTGCTAGGAGAAATTAGTTATTCGCTTGGAGGAACTATTCTTTGCTTGGAGAAATTAGTTGTTTGCTTGGAGGAACTATGCTTTGCTTGGAGAAATTAGTTATTTGCTTGGAGGAACTATTCTTTGCTTGGAGAAATTAGTTGTTTGCTGGGAGGAACTATTCTTTGCTTGGAGAAATTAGTTGTTTGCTTGGAGGAACTATTCTTTGCTTGGAGAAATTAGTTATTTGCTTGGAGGAACTATTCTTTGCTTGGAGAAATTAGTTGTTTTCTTGGAGGAACTATTGTTTACTTGCAGAAACTATTCTTTGCTTGGAGAAAGTAGTTGTTTGCTTCGAGGAACTATTCTTTGCTTGGAGGAACTATTCTTTGCTTGGAGAAATTAGTTGTTTGCTTGGAGGAACTATTCTTTGCTTGGAGAAATTAGTTATTTGCTTGGAGGAACTATTCTTTGCTTGGTGAAATTAGTTGTTTGCTTGGAGGAACTATTCTTTGCTTGGTGAAATTAGTTGTTTGCTTGGAGGAACTATTGTTTGCTTGGAAAAATCAGTTTTTTGCTTGGAGAAACTATTCTTTGCTTGGAGAAATTAGTTATTTGCTTGGAGGAACTATTCCTTGCTTGGAGAAATTAGTTATTTGCTTGGAGGAACTATTGTTTGCTTGGAGGAGCTATTCTTTGCTTGGAGAAATTAGTTGTTTGCTTGGAGGAACTATTCTTTGCTTGGAGAATGTATTTATTTGCTTGGAGGAACTATTCTTTGCTTGGAGAATGTAGTTATTTGCTTGGAGGAACTATTCTTTGTATGGAGAAAGTAGTTGTTTGCTTGGAGGAACTATTTTTTGCTTGGAGAAATTAGTTGTTTGCTTGGAGGAACTATTATTTGCTTGGAGAAATTAGTTATTTGCTTGGAGGAAGTATTTTTTGCTTGGAGAAATTAGTTGTTTGCTTGGAGGAACTATTGTTTACTTGTAGGAACTATTCTTTGCTTGGAGAAATTAGTTGTTTGCTTTAAGGAACAATTTTTTGCTTGGAGAAATTAGTTGTTTGCTTGGAGGAACTATTTTTTGCTTAAAGAAATTAGGTATTTGCTTGCAGGAACTATTCTTTGCTTGGAGAAAGTAGTTGTTTGCTTGGAGGAACTATTCTTTGCTTGGAGAAATTAGTTGTTTGCTGGGAGGAACAATTTTTTGCTTGGAGAAATTAGTTGTTTGCTTGGAGGAACTATTTTTTGCTTGGAGAAATTAGGTATTTGCTTGCAGGAACTATTCTTTGCTTGGAGAAAGTAGTTGTTTGCTTGGAGGAACTATTCTTTGCTTGGAGGAACTATTCTTTGCTTGGAGAAATTAGTTGTTTGCTTGGAGGAACTATTCTTTGCTTGGAGAAATTAGTTATTTGCTTGGAGGAACTATTCTTTGCTTGGAGAAATTAGTTATTTGCTTGGAGGAACTATTTTTTGCTTGGAGAAATTAGGTATTTGCTTGCAGGAACTATTCTTTGCTTGGAGAAAGTAGTTGTTTGCTTGGAGGAACTATTCTTTGCTTGGAGGAACTATTCTTTGCTTGGAGAAATTAGTTGTTTGCTTGGAGGAACTATTCTTTGCTTGGAGAAATTAGTTATTTGCTTGGAGGAACTATTCTTTGCTTGGTGAAATTAGTTGTTTGCTTGGAGGAACTATTGTTTGCTTGGAGAAATCAGTTTTTTGCTTGGAGAAACTATTCTTTGCTTGGAGAAATTAGTTATTTGCTTGGAGGAACTATTCATTGCTTTGAGAATGTTGTTATTTGCTTGGAGGAACTATTCTTTGTATGGAGAAAGTAGTTGTTTGCTTGGAGGAACTATTCTTTGCTTGGAGAAATTAGTTGTTTGCTTGGAGGAACTATTATTTGCTTGGAGAAATTAGTTATTTGCTTGGAGGAAGTATTTTTTGCTTGGAGATATTAGTTGTTTGCTTGGAGGAACTATTGTTTGCTTGGAGGAACTATTTTTTGCTTGGAGAAATTAGTTGTTTGCTTGGAGGAACTATTCTTTGCTTGGAGAATGTAGTTATTTGCTTGGAGGAACTATTCTTTGCTTGGAGAATGTAGTTATTTGCTTGGAGGAACTATTCTTTGTATGGAGAAAGTAGTTGTTTGCTTGGAGGAACTATTTTTTGCTTGGAGAAATTATTTGTTTGCTTGGAGGAACTATTATTTGCTTGGAGAAATTAGTTGTTTGCGTTGTTTGCTTGGAGGAACTATTGTTTACTTGTAGGAACTATTCTTTGCTTGGAGAAATTAGTTGTTTGCTTTAAGGAACAATTTTTTGCTTGGAGAAATTAGTTGTTTGCTTGGAGGAACTATTTTTTGCTTAAAGAAATTAGGTATTTGCTTGCAGGAACTATTCTTTGCTTGGAGAAAGTAGTTGTTTGCATGGAGGAACTATTCTTTGCTTGGAGAAATTAGTTGTTTGCTTGGAGGAACTATTCTTTGCTTGGAGAAATTAGTTGTTTGCTTGGAGGAACTATTCTTTGCTTGGAGAAATTAGTTATTTGCTTGGAGGAACTATTATTTGCTTGGAGAAATTAGTTGTTTGCTGGGAGGAACTATTCTTTGCTAGGAGAAATTAGTTATTCGCTTGGAGGAACTATTCTTTGCTTGGAGAAATTAGTTGTTTGCTTGGAGGAACTATGCTTTGCTTGAAGAAATTAGTTATTTGCTTGGAGGAACTATTCTTTGCTTGGAGAAATTAGTTGTTTGCTGGGAGGAACTATTCTTTGCTTGGAGAAATTAGTTGTTTGCTTGGAGGAACTATTCTTTGCTTGGAGAAATTAGTTATTTGCTTGGAGGAACTATTCTTTGCTTGGAGAAATTAGTTGTTTTCTTGGAGGAACTATTGTTTACTTGCAGAAACTATTCTTTGCTTGGAGAAAGTAGTTGTTTGCTTGGAGGAACTATTCTTTGCTTGGAGGAACTATTCTTTGCTTGGAGAAATTAGTTGTTTGCTTGGAGGAACTATTCTTTGCTTGGAGAAATTAGTTATTTGCTTGGAGGAACTATTCTTTGCTTGGAGAAATTAGTTATTTGCTTGGAGGAACTATTTTTTGCTTGGAGAAATTAGGTATTTGCTTGCAGGAACTATTCTTTGCTTGGAGAAAGTAGTTGTTTGCTTGGAGGAACTATTCTTTGCTTGGAGGAACTATTCTTTGCTTGGAGAAATTAGTTGTTTGCTTGGAGGAACTATTCTTTGCTTGGAGAAATTAGTTATTTGCTTGGAGGAACTATTCTTTGCTTGGTGAAATTAGTTGTTTGCTTGGAGGAACTATTGTTTGCTTGGAGAAATCAGTTTTTTGCTTGGAGAAACTATTCTTTGCTTGGAGAAATTAGTTATTTGCTTGGAGGAACTATTCATTGCTTTGAGAATGTAGTTATTTGCTTGGAGGAACTATTCTTTGTATGGAGAAAGTAGTTGTTTGCTTGGAGGAACTATTCTTTGCTTGGAGAAATTAGTTGTTTGCTTGGAGGAACTATTATTTGCTTGGAGAAATTAGTTATTTGCTTGGAGGAAGTATTTTTTGCTTGGAGATATTAGTTGTTTGCTTGGAGGAACTATTGTTTGCTTGGAGGAACTATTTTTTGCTTGGAGAAATTAGTTGTTTGCTTGGAGGAACTATTCTTTGCTTGGAGAATGTAGTTATTTGCTTGGAGGAACTATTCTTTGCTTGGAGAATGTAGTTATTTGCTTGGAGGAACTATTCTTTGTATGGAGAAAGTAGTTGTTTGCTTGGAGGAACTATTTTTTGCTTGGAGAAATTATTTGTTTGCTTGGAGGAACTATTATTTGCTTGGAGAAATTAGTTGTTTGCTTGGAGGAACTATTGTTTACTTGTAGGAACTATTCTTTGCTTGGAGAAATTAGTTGTTTGCTTTAAGGAACAATTTTTTGCTTGGAGAAATTAGTTGTTTGCTTGGAGGAACTATTTTTTGCTTAAAGAAATTAGGTATTTGCTTGCAGGAACTATTCTTTGCTTGGAGAAAGTAGTTGTTTGCATGGAGGAACTATTCTTTGCTTGGAGAAATTAGTTGTTTGCTTGGAGGAACTATTCTTTGCTTGGAGAAATTAGTTGTTTGCTTGGAGGAACTATTATTTGCTTGGAGAAATTAGTTATTTGCTTAGAGGAACTATTATTTGCTTGGAGAAATTAGTTGTTTGCTGGGAGGAACTATTCTTTGCTAGGAGAAATTAGTTATTCGCTTGGAGGAACTATTCTTTGCTTGGAGAAATTAGTTGTTTGCTTGGAGGAACTATGCTTTGCTTGAAGAAATTAGTTATTTGCTTGGAGGAACTATTCTTTGCTTGGAGAAATTAGTTGTTTGCTGGGAGGAACTATTCTTTGCTTGGAGAAATTAGTTGTTTGCTTGGAGGAACTATTCTTTGCTTCTAGAAATTAGTTATTTGCTTGGAGGAACTATTCTTTGCTTGGAGAAATTAGTTGTTTTCTTGGAGGAACTATTGTTTACTTGCAGAAACTATTCTTTGCTTGGAGAAAGTAGTTGTTTGCTTCGAGGAACTATTCTTTGCTTGGAGGAACTATTCTTTGCTTGGAGAAATTAGTTGTTTGCTTGGAGGAACTATTCTTTGCTTGGAGAAATTAGTTGTTTGCTTGGAGGAACTATTGTTTACTTGTAGGAACTATTCTTTGCTTGGAGAAATTAGTTGTTTGCTTTAAGGAACAATTTTTTGCTTGGAGAAATTAGTTGTTTGCTTGGAGGAACTATTTTTTGCTTAAAGAAATTAGGTATTTGCTTGCAGGAACTATTCTTTGCTTGGAGAAAGTAGTTGTTTGCTTGGAGGAACTATTCTTTGCTTGGAGAAATTAGTTGTTTGCTTGGAGGAACTATTCTTTGCTTGGAGAAATTAGTTGTTTGCTTTAAGGAACAATTTTTTGCTTGGAGAAATTAGTTGTTTGCTTGGAGGAACTATTTTTTGCTTAAAGAAATTAGGTATTTGCTTGCAGGAACTATTCTTTGCTTGGAGAAAGTAGTTGTTTGCTTGGAGGAACTATTCTTTGCTTGGAGAAATTAGTTGTTTGCTTGGAGGAACTATTCTTTGCTTGGAGAAATTAGTTGTTTGCTTGGAGGAACTATTCTTTGCTTGGAGAAATTAGTTATTTGCTTGGAGGAACTATTATTTGCTTGGAGAAATTAGTTGTTTGCTGGGAGGAACTATTCTTTGCTAGGAGAAATTAGTTATTCGCTTGGAGGAACTATTCTTTGCTTGGAGAAATTAGTTGTTTGCTTGGAGGAACTATGCTTTGCTTGGAGAAATTAGTTATTTGCTTGGAGGAAATATTCTTTGCTTGGAGAAATTAGTTGTTTGCTGGGAGGAACTATTCTTTGCTTGGAGAAATTAGTTGTTTGCTTGGAGGAACTATTCTTTGCTTGGAGAAATTAGTTATTTGCTTGGAGGAACTATTCTTTGCTTGGAGAAATTAGTTGTTTTCTTGGAGGAACTATTGTTTACTTGCAGAAACTATTCTTTGCTTGGAGAAAGTAGTTCTTTGCTTCGAGGAACTATTCTTTGCTTGGAGGAACTATTCTTTGCTTGGAGAAATTAGTTGTTTGCTTGGAGGAACTATTCTTTGCTTGGAGAAATTAGTTATTTGCTTGGAGGAACTATTCTTTGCTTGGTGAAATTAGTTGTTTGCTTGGAGGAACTATTGTTTGCTTGGAAAAATCAGTTTTTTGCTTGGAGAAACTATTCTTTGCTTGGAGAAATTAGTTATTTGCTTGGAGGAACTATTCCTTGCTTGGAGAAATTAGTTATTTGCTTGGAGGAACTATTGTTTGCTTGGAGGAGCTATTCTTTGCTTGGAGAAATTAGTTGTTTGCTTGGAGGAACTATTCTTTGCTTGGAGAATGTAGTTATTTGCTTGGAGGAACTATTCTTTGCTTGGAGAATGTAGTTATTTGCTTGGAGGAACTATTCTTTGTATGGAGAAAGTAGTTGTTTGCTTGGAGGAACTATTTTTTGCTTGGAGAAATTAGTTGTTTGCTTGGAGGAACTATTATTTGCTTGGAGAAATTAGTTATTTGCTTGGAGGAAGTATTTTTTGCTTGGAGATATTAGTTGTTTGCTTGGAGGAACTATTGTTTGCTTGGAGGAACTATTTTTTGCTTGGAGAAATTAGTTGTTTGCTTGGAGGAACTATTCTTTGCTTGGAGAATGTAGTTATTTGCTTGGAGGAACTATTCTTTGCTTGGAGAATGTAGTTATTTGCTTGGAGGAACTATTCTTTGTATGGAGAAAGTAGTTGTTTGCTTGGAGGAACTATTTTTTGCTTGGAGAAATTATTTGTTTGCTTGGAGGAACTATTATTTGCTTGGAGAAATTAGTTATTTGCTTGGAGGAACTATTCTTTGCTTGGAGAAAGTAGTTGTTTGCTTGGAGGAACTATTCTTTGCTTGGAGAAATTAGTTGTTTGCTTGGAGGAACTATTCTTTGCTTGGAGAAATTAGTTGTTTGCTTGGAGGAACTATTCTTTGCTTGGAGAAATTAGTTATTTGCTTGGAGGAACTATTCTTTGCTTTGTGAAATTAGTTGTTTGCTTGGAGGAACTATTGTTTGCTTGGAAAAATCAGTTTTTTGCTTGGAGAAACTATTCTTTGCTTGGAGAAATTAGTTATTTGCTTGGAGGAACTATTCCTTGCTTGGAGAAATTAGTTATTTGCTTGGAGGAACTATTGTTTGCTTGGAGGAGCTATTCTTTGCTTGGAGAAATTAGTTGTTTGCTTGGAGGAACTATTCTTTGCTTGGAGAATGTAGTTATTTGCTTGGAGGAACTATTCTTTGCTTGGAGAATGTAGTTATTTGCTTGGAGGAACTATTCTTTGTATGGAGAAAGTAGTTGTTTGCTTGGAGGAACTATTTTTTGCTTGGAGAAATTAGTTGTTTGCTTGGAGGAACTATTATTTGCTTGGAGAAATTAGTTATTTGCTTGGAGGAAGTATTTTTTGCTTGGAGATATTAGTTGTTTGCTTGGAGGAACTATTGTTTGCTTGGAGGAACTATTTTTTGCTTGGAGAAATTAGTTGTTTGCTTGGAGGAACTATTCTTTGCTTGGAGAATGTAGTTATTTGCTTGGAGGAACTATTCTTTGCTTGGAGAATGTAGTTATTTGCTTGGAGGAACTATTCTTTGTATGGAGAAAGTAGTTGTTTGCTTGGAGGAACTATTTTTTGCTTGGAGAAATTATTTGTTTGCTTGGAGGAACTATTATTTGCTTGGAGAAATTAGTTATTTGCTTGGAAGAACTATTCTTTGCTTGGAGAAATTAGTTGTTTGCTTGAAAGAACTATTGTTTACTTGTAGGAACTATTCTTTGCTTGGAGAAATTAGTTGTTTGCTTTAAGGAACAATTTTTTGCTTGGAGAAATTAGTTGTTTGCTTGGAGGAACTATTTTTTGCTTAAAGAAATTAGGTATTTCCTTGCAGGAACTATTCTTTGCTTGGAGAAAGTAGTTGTTTGCTTGGAGGAACTATTCTATGCTTGGAGAAATTAGTTGTTTGCTTGGAGGAACTATTCTTTGCTTGGAGAAATTAGTTGTTTGCTTGGAGGAACTATTCTTTGCTTGGAGAAATTAGTTATTTGCTTGGAGGAACTATTATTTGCTTGGAGAAATTAGTTGTTTGCTGGGAGGAACTATTCTTTGCTAGGAGAAATTAGTTATTCGCTTGGAGGAACTATTCTTTGCTTGGAGAAATTAGTTGTTTGCTTGGAGGAACTATGCTTTGCTTGGAGAAATTAGTTATTTGCTTGGAGGAACTATTCTTTGCTTGGAGAAATTAGTTGTTTGCTGGGAGGAACAATTTTTTGCTTGGAGAAATTAGTTGTTTGCTTGGAGGAACTATTTTTTGCTTGGAGAAATTAGGTATTTGCTTGCAGGAACTATTCTTTGCTTGGAGAAAGTAGTTGTTTGCTTGGAGGAACTATTCTTTGCTTGGAGGAACTATTCTTTGCTTGGAGAAATTAGTTGTTTGCTTGGAGGAACTATTCTTTGCTTGGAGAAATTAGTTATTTGCTTGGAGGAACTATTCTTTGCTTGGTGAAATTAGTTGTTTGCTTGGAGGAACTATTGTTTGCTTGGAGAAATCAGTTTTTTGCTTGGAGAAACTATTCTTTGCTTGGAAAAATTAGTTATTTGCTTGGAGGAACTATTCTTTGCTTGGAGAATGTAGTTATTTGCTTGGAGGAACTATTCTTTGTATGGAGAAAGTAGTTGTTTGCTTGGAGGAACTATTCTTTGCTTGGAGAAATTAGTTGTTTGCTTGGAGGAACTATTATTTGCTTGGAGAAATTAGTTATTTGCTTGGAGGAAGTATTTTTTGCTTGGAGATATTAGTTGTTTGCTTGGAGGAACTATTGTTTGCTTGGAGGAACTATTTTTTGCTTGGAGAAATTAGTTGTTTGCTTGGAGGAACTATTCTTTGCTTGGAGAATGTAGTTATTTGCTTGGAGGAACTATTCTTTGCTTGGAGAATGTAGTTATTTGCTTGGAGGAACTATTCTTTGTATGGAGAAAGTAGTTGTTTGCTTGGAGGAACTATTTTTTGCTTGGAGAAATTATTTGTTTGCTTGGAGGAACTATTATTTGCTTGGAGAAATTAGTTATTTGCTTGGAAGAACTATTCTTTGCTTGGAGAAATTAGTTGTTTGCTTGGAGGAACTATTGTTTACTTGTAGGAACTATTCTTTGCTTGGAGAAATTAGTTGTTTGCTTTAAGGAACAATTTTTTGCTTGGAGAAATTAGTTGTTTGCTTGGAGGAACTATTTTTTGCTTAAAGAAATTAGGTATTTGCTTGCAGGAACTATTCTTTGCTTGGAGAAAGTAGTTGTTTGCTTGGAGGAACTATTCTTTGCTTGGAGAAATTAGTTGTTTGCTTGGAGGAACTATTCTTTGCTTGGAGAAATTAGTTGTTTGCTTGGAGGAACTATTCTTTGCTTGGAGAAATTAGTTATTTGCTTGGAGGAACTATTATTTGCTTGGAGAAATTAGTTGTTTGCTGGGAGGAACTATTCTTTGCTAGGAGAAATTAGTTATTCGCTTGGAGGAACTATTCTTTGCTTGGAGAAATTAGTTGTTTGCTTGGAGGAACTATGCTTTGCTTGGAGAAATTAGTTATTTGCTTGGAGGAACTATTCTTTGCTTGGAGAAATTAGTTGTTTGCTGGGAGGAACTATTCTTTGCTTGGAGAAATTAGTTGTTTGCTTGGAGGAACTATTCTTTGCTTGGAGAAATTAGTTATTTGCTTGGAGGAACTATTCTTTGCTTGGAGAAATTAGTTGTTTTCTTGGAGGAACTATTGTTTACTTGCAGAAACTATTCTTTGCTTGGAGAAAGTAGTTGTTTGCTTCGAGGAACTATTCTTTGCTTGGAGGAACTATTCTTTGCTTGGAGAAATTAGTTGTTTGCTTGGAGGAACTATTCTTTGCTTGGAGAAATTAGTTATTTGCTTGGAGGAACTATTCTTTGCTTGGTGAAATTAGTTGTTTGCTTGGAGGAACTATTGTTTGCTTGGAAAAATCAGTTTTTTGCTTGGAGAAACTATTCTTTGCTTGGAGAAATTAGTTATTTGCTTGGAGGAACTATTCCTTGCTTGGAGAAATTAGTTATTTGCTTGGAGGAACTATTGTTTGCTTGGAGGAGCTATTCTTTGCTTGGAGAAATTAGTTGTTTGCTTGGAGGAACTATTCTTTGCTTGGAGAATGTAGTTATTTGCTTGGAGGAACTATTCTTTGCTTGGAGAATGTAGTTATTTGCTTGGAGGAACTATTCTTTGTATGGAGAAAGTAGTTGTTTGCTTGGAGGAACTATTTTTTGCTTGGAGAAATTAGTTGTTTGCTTGGAGGAACTATTATTTGCTTGGAGAAATTAGTTATTTGCTTGGAGGAAGTATTTTTTGCTTGGAGATATTAGTTGTTTGCTTGGAGGAACTATTGTTTGCTTGGAGGAACTATTTTTTGCTTGGAGAAATTAGTTGTTTGCTTGGAGGAACTATTATTTGCTTGGAGAAGTTAGTTGTTTGCTTGGAAGAACTATTCTTTGCTCGGAGAAATTAGTTGTTTGCTTGGAGGAACTATTTTTTGCTTGGAGAAATTAGGTATTTGCTTGCAGGAACTATTCTTTTGTTGGAGAAATTAGTTATTTGCTTGCAGAAACTATTCTTTGCTTGGAGAAATTAGTTGTTTGCTTGGAGGAACTATCCTTTGCTTGGAGAAATTAGGTATTTGCTTGCAGGAACTATTCTTTGCTTGGAGAAATTAGTTGTTTGCTTGGAGGAACTATTCTTTGCTTGGAGAAATTAGTTATTTGCTTGGAAGAACTATTCTTTGCTTGGAGAAATTAGTTGTTTGCTTGGAGGAACTATTGTTTACATGTAGGAACTATTCTTTGCTTGGAGAAATTAGTTGTTTGCTTTAAGGAACAATTTTTTGCTTGGAGAAATTAGTTGTTTGCTTGGAGGAACTATTTTTTGCTTAAAGAAATTAGGTATTTGCTTGCAGGAACTATTCTTTGCTTGGAGAAAGTAGTTGTTTGCTTGGAGGAACTATTCTTTGCTTGGAGAAATTAGTTGTTTGCTTGGAGGAACTATTCTTTGCTTGGAGAAAGTAGTTGTTTGCTTGGAGGAACTACTCTTTGCTTGGAGAAATTAGTTATTTGCTTGGAGGAACTATTATTTGCTTGGAGAAATTAGTTGTTTGCTGGGAGGAACTATTCTTTGCTAGGAGAAATTAGTTATTCGCTTGGAGGAACTATTCTTTGCTTGGAGAAATTAGTTGTTTGCTTGGAGGAACTATGCTTTGCTTGGAGAAATTAGTTATTTGCTTGGAGGAACTATTCTTTGCTTGGAGAAATTAGTTGTTTGCTGGGAGTAACTATTCTTTGCTTGGAGAAATTAGTTGTTTGCTTGGAGGAACTATTCTTTGCTTGGAGAAATTAGTTATTTGCTTGGAGGAACTATTCTTTGCTTGGAGAAATTAGTTGTTTTCTTGGAGGAACTATTGTTTACTTGCAGAAACTATTCTTTGCTTGGAGAAAGTAGTTGTTTGCTTGGAGGAACTATTCTTTGCTTGGAGGAACTATTCTTTGCTTGGAGAAATTAGTTGTTTGCTTGGAGGAACTATTCTTTGCTTGGAGAAATTAGTTATTTGCTTGGAGGAACTATTCTTTGCTTGGTGAAATTAGTTGTTTGCTTGGAGGAACTATTGTTTGCTTGGAAAAATCAGTTTTTTGCTTGGAGAAACTATTCTTTGCTTGGAGAAATTAGTTATTTGCTTGGAGGAACTATTCCTTGCTTGGAGAAATTAGTTATTTGCTTGGAGGAACTATTGTTTGCTTGGAGGAGCTATTCTTTGCTTGGAGAAATTAGTTGTTTGCTTGGAGGAACTATTCTTTGCTTGGAGAATGTAGTTATTTGCTTGGAGGAACTATTCTTTGCTTGGAGAATGTAGTTATTTGCTTGGAGGAACTATTCTTTGAATGGAGAAAGTAGTTGTTTGCTTGGAGGAACTATTTTTTGCTTGGAGAAATTAGTTGTTTGCTTGGAGGAACTATTATTTGCTTGGAGAAATTAGTTATTTGCTTGGAGAAATTAGTTATTTGCTTGGAGGAAGTATTTTTTGCTTGGAGATATTAGTTGTTTGCTTGGAGGAACTATTGTTTGCTTGGAGGAACTATTTTTTGCTTGGAGAAATTAGTTGTTTGCTTGGAGGAACTATTCTTTGCTTGGAGACTGTAGTTATTTGCTTGGAGGAACTATTCTTTGCTTGGAGAATGTAGTTATTTGCTTAGAGGAACTATTCTTTGTATGGAGAAAGTAGTTGTTTGCTTGGAGGAACTATTTTTTGCTTGGAGAAATTATTTGTTTGCTTGGTGGAACTATTATTTGCTTGGAGAAATTAGTTATTTGCTTGGAGGAACTATTTTTTGCTTAAAGAAATTAGGTATTTGCTTGCAGGAACTATTCTTTGCTTGGAGAAAGTAGTTGTTTGCTTGGAGGAACTATTCTTTGCTTGGAGAAATTAGTTGTTTGCTTGGAGGAACTATTCTTTGCTTGGAGAAATTAGTTGTTTGCTTGGAGGAACTATTCTTTGCTTGGAGAAATTAGTTATTTGCTTGGAGGAACTATTATTTGCTTGGAGAAATTAGTTGTTTGCTGGGAGGAACTATTCTTTGCTAGGAGAAATTAGTTATTCGCTTGGAGGAACTATTCTTTGCTTGGAGAAATTAGTTGTTTGCTTGGAGGAACTATGCTTTGCTTGGAGAAATTAGTTATTTGCTTGGAGGAACTATTCTTTGCTTGGAGAAATTAGTTGTTTGCTGGGAGGAACTATTCTTTGCTTGGAGAAATTAGTTGTTTGCTTGGAGGAACTATTCTTTGCTTGGAGAAATTAGTTATTTGCTTGGAGGAACTATTCTTCGCTTGGAGAAATTAGTTGTTTTCTTGGAGGAACTATTGTTTACTTGCAGAAACTATTCTTTGCTTGGAGAAAGTAGTTGTTTGCTTCGAGGAACTATTCTTTGCTTGGAGGAACTATTCTTTGCTTGGAGAAATTAGTTGTTTGCTTGGAGGAACTATTCTTTGCTTGGAGAAATTAGTTATTTGCTTGGAGGAACTATTCTTTGCTTGGTGAAATTAGTTGTTTGCTTGGAGGAACTATTGTTTGCTTGGAAAAATCAGTTTTTTGCTTGGAGAAACTATTCTTTGCTTGGAGAAATTAGTTATTTGCTTGGAGGAACTATTCCTTGCTTGGAGAAATTAGTTATTTGCTTGGAGGAACTATTGTTTGCTTGGAGGAGCTATTCTTTGCTTGGAGAAATTAGTTGTTTGCTTGGAGGAACTATTCTTTGCTTGGAGAATGTAGTTATTTGCTTGGAGAATGTAGTTATTTGCTTGGAGGAACTATTCTTTGTATGGAGAAAGTAGTTGTTTGCTTGGAGGAACTATTTTTTGCTTGGAGAAATTAGTTGTTTGCTTGGAGGAACTATTATTTGCTTGGAGAAATTAGTTATTTGCTTGGAGGAAGTATTTTTTGCTTGGAGATATTAGTTGTTTGCTTGGAGGAACTATTGTTTGCTTGGAGGAACTATTTTTTGCTTGGAGAAATTAGTTGTTTGCTTGGAGGAACTATTATTTGCTTGGAGAAATTAGTTGTTTGCTTGGAAGAACTATTCTTTGCTCGGAGAAATTAGTTGTTTGCTTGGAGGAACTATTTTTTGCTTGGAGAAATTAGGTATTTGCTTGCAGGAACTATTCTTTTGTTGGAGAAATTAGTTATTTGCTTGCAGAAACTATTCTTTGCTTGGAGAAATTAGTTGTTTGCTTGGAGGAACTATCCTTTGCTTGGAGAAATTAGGTATTTGCTTGCAGGAACTATTCTTTGCTTGGAGAAATTAGTTGTTTGCTTGGAGGAACTATTCTTTGCTTGGAGAAATTAGTTATTTGCTTGGAAGAACTATTCTTTGCTTGGAGAAATTAGTTGTTTGCTTGGAGGAACTATTGTTTACATGTAGGAACTATTCTTTGCTTGGAGAAATTAGTTGTTTGCTTTAAGGAACAATTTTTTGCTTGGAGAAATTAGTTGTTTGCTTGGAGGAACTATTTTTTGCTTAAAGAAATTAGGTATTTGCTTGCAGGAACTATTCTTTGCTTGGAGAAAGTAGTTGTTTGCTTGGAGGAACTATTCTTTGCTTGGAGAAATTAGTTGTTTGCTTGGAGGAACTATTCTTTGCTTGGAGAAAGTAGTTGTTTGCTTGGAGGAACTACTCTTTGCTTGGAGAAATTAGTTATTTGCTTGGAGGAACTATTATTTGCTTGGAGAAATTAGTTGTTTGCTGGGAGGAACTATTCTTTGCTAGGAGAAATTAGTTATTCGCTTGGAGGAACTATTCTTTGCTTGGAGAAATTAGTTGTTTGCTTGGAGGAACTATGCTTTGCTTGGAGAAATTAGTTATTTGCTTGGAGGAACTATTCTTTGCTTGGAGAAATTAGTTGTTTGCTGGGAGTAACTATTCTTTGCTTGGAGAAATTAGTTGTTTGCTTGGAGGAACTATTCTTTGCTTGGAGAAATTAGTTATTTGCTTGGAGGAACTATTCTTTGCTTGGAGAAATTAGTTGTTTTCTTGGAGGAACTATTGTTTACTTGCAGAAACTATTCTTTGCTTGGAGAAAGTAGTTGTTTGCTTGGAGGAACTATTCTTTGCTTGGAGGAACTATTCTTTGCTTGGAGAAATTAGTTGTTTGCTTGGAGGAACTATTCTTTGCTTGGAGAAATTAGTTATTTGCTTGGAGGAACTATTCTTTGCTTGGTGAAATTAGTTGTTTGCTTGGAGGAACTATTGTTTGCTTGGAAAAATCAGTTTTTTGCTTGGAGAAACTATTCTTTGCTTGGAGAAATTAGTTATTTGCTTGGAGGAACTATTCCTTGCTTGGAGAAATTAGTTATTTGCTTGGAGGAACTATTGTTTGCTTGGAGGAGCTATTCTTTGCTTGGAGAAATTAGTTGTTTGCTTGGAGGAACTATTCTTTGCTTGGAGAATGTAGTTATTTGCTTGGAGGAACTATTCTTTGCTTGGAGAATGTAGTTATTTGCTTGGAGGAACTATTCTTTGTATGGAGAAAGTAGTTGTTTGCTTGGAGGAACTATTTTTTGCTTGGAGAAATTAGTTGTTTGCTTGGAGGAACTATTATTTGCTTGGAGAAATTAGTTATTTGCTTGGAGAAATTAGTTATTTGCTTGGAGGAAGTATTTTTTGCTTGGAGATATTAGTTGTTTGCTTGGAGGAACTATTGTTTGCTTGGAGGAACTATTTTTTGCTTGGAGAAATTAGTTGTTTGCTTGGAGGAACTATTCTTTGCTTGGAGAATGTAGTTATTTGCTTGGAGGAACTATTCTTTGCTTGGAGAATGTAGTTATTTGCTTAGAGGAACTATTCTTTGTATGGAGAAAGTAGTTGTTTGCTTGGAGGAACTATTTTTTGCTTGGAGAAATTATTTGTTTGCTTGGAGGAACTATTATTTGCTTGGAGAAATTAGTTATTTGCTTGGAGGAACTATTTTTTGCTTGGAGAAATTAGTTGTTTGCTTGGAGGAACTATTCTTTGCTTTGAGAAATTAGTTGTTTGCTTGGAGGAACTATTCTTTGCTTGGAGAAATTAGTTGTTTGCTTGGAGGAACTATTCTTTGCTTGGAGAAATTAGTTGTTTGCTTGGAAGAACTATTCTTTGCTCGGAGAAATTAGTTGTTTGCTTGGAGGAACTATTTTTTGCTTGGAGAAATTAGGTATTTGCTTGCAGGAACTATTCTTTGGTTGGAGAAATTAGTTATTTGCTTGCAGAAACTATTCTTTGCTTGGAGAAATTAGTTGTTTGCTTGGAGGAACTATCCTTTGCTTGGAGAAATTAGGTATTTGCTTGCAGGAACTATTCTTTGCTTGGAGAAATTAGTTGTTTGCTTGGAGGAACTATTCTTTGCTTGGAGAAATTAGTTATTTGCTTGGAGGAACTATTCTTTGCTTGGAGAAATTAGTTGTTTGCTTGGAGGAACTATTGTTTACTTGTAGGAACTATTCTTTGCTTGGAGAAATTAGTTGTTTGCTTTAAGGAACAATTTTTTGCTTGGAGAAATTAGTTGTTTGCTTGGAGGAACTATTTTTTGCTTAAAGAAATTAGGTATTTGCTTGCAGGAACTATTCTTTGCTTGGAGAAAGTAGTTGTTTGCTTGGAGGAACTATTCTTTGCTTGGAGAAATTAGTTGTTTGCTTGGAGGAACTATTCTTTGCTTGGAGAAATTAGTTATTTGCTTGGAGGAACTATTATTTGCTTAGAGAAATTAGTTGTTTGCTGGGAGGAACTATTCTTTGCTAGGAGAAATTAGTTATTCGCTTGGAGGAACTATTCTTTGCTTGGAGAAATTAGTTGTTTGCTTGGAGGAACTATGCTTTCCTTGGAGAAATTAGTTATTTGCTTGGAGGAACTATTCTTTGCTTGGAGAAATTAGTTGTTTGCTGGGAGGAACTATTCTTTGCTTGGAGAAATTAGTTGTTTGCTTGGAGGAACTATTCTTTGCTTGGAGAAATTAGTTATTTGCTTGGAGGAACTATTCTTAGCTTGGAGAAATTAGCTGTTTTCTTGGAGGAACTATTGTTTACTTGTAGGAACTATTCTTTGCTTGGAGAAATTAGTTGTTTGCTTGGAGGAACAATTTTTTGCTTGAAGAAATTAGTTGTTTGCTTGGAGGAACTATTTTTTGCTTAAAGAAATTAGGTATTTGCTTGCAGGAACTATTCTTTGCTTGGAGAAAGTAGTTGTTTGCTTGGAGGAACTATCCTTTGCTTGGAGAAATTAGTTGTTTGCTTGGAGGAACTATTCTTTGCTTGGAGAAATTAGTTGTTTGCTTGGAGGAACTATTCTTTGTTTGGAGAAATTAGTTATTTGCTTGGAGGAACTATTATTTGCTTGGAGAAATTAGTTGTTTGCTGGGAGGAACTATTCTTTGCTAGGAGAAATTAGTTATTCGCTTGGAGGAACTATTCTTTGCTTGGAGAAATTATTTGTTTGCTTGGAGGAACTATGCTTTGCTTGGAGAAATTAGTTATTTGCTTGGAGGAACTATTCTTTGCTTGGAGAAATTAGTTGTTTGCTGGGAGGAACTATTCTGTGCTAGGAGAAATTAGTTATTCGCTTGGAGGAACTATTCTTTGCTTGGAGAAATTAGTTGTTTGCTTGGAGGAACTATTGTTTGCTTGGAGGAACTATTCTTTGCTTGGTGAAATTAGTTATTTGCTTAGAGGAACTATTCTTTGCTTGGAGAAATTAGTTGTTTGCTTGGAGGAACTATTCTTTGCTTGGAGAATGTAGTTATTTGCTTGAAGGAACTATTCTTTGTATGGAGAAATTAGTTGTTTGCTTGGAAGAACTATTCTTTGCTCGGAGAAATTAGTTGTTTGCTTGGAGGAACTATTTTTTGCTTGGAGAAATTAGGTATTTGCTTGCAGGAACTATTCTTTTGTTGGAGAAATTAGTTATTTGCTTGCAGAAACTATTCTTTGCTTGGAGAAATTAGTTGTTTGCTTGGAGGAACTATCCTTTGCTTGGAGAAATTAGGTATTTGCTTGCAGGAACTATTCTTTGCTTGGAGAAATTAGTTGTTTGCTTGGAGGAACTATTCTTTGCTTGGAGAAATTAGTTATTTGCTTGGAAGAACTATTCTTTGCTTGGAGAAATTAGTTGTTTGCTTGGAGGAACTATTGTTTACATGTAGGAACTATTCTTTGCTTGGAGAAATTAGTTGTTTGCTTTAAGGAACAATTTTTTGCTTGGAGAAATTAGTTGTTTGCTTCGAGGAACTATTTTTTGCTTAAAGAAATTAGGTATTTGCTTGCAGGAACTATTCTTTGCTTGGAGAAAGTAGTTGTTTGCTTGGAGGAACTATTCTTTGCTTGGAGAAATTAGTTGTTTGCTTGGAGGAACTATTCTTTGCTTGGAGAAAGTAGTTGTTTGCTTGGAGGAACTACTCTTTGCTTGGAGAAATTAGTTATTTGCTTGGAGGAACTATTATTTGCTTGGAGAAATTAGTTGTTTGCTGGGAGGAACTATTCTTTGCTAGGAGAAATTAGTTATTCGCTTGGAGGAACTATTCTTTGCTTGGAGAAATTAGTTGTTTGCTTGGAGGAACTATGCTTTGCTTGGAGAAATTAGTTATTTGCTTGGAGGAACTATTCTTTGCTTGGAGAAATTAGTTGTTTGCTGGGAGTAACTATTCTTTGCTTGGAGAAATTAGTTGTTTGCTTGGAGGAACTATTCTTTGCTTGGAGAAATTAGTTATTTGCTTGGAGGAACTATTCTTTGCTTGGAGAAATTAGTTGTTTTCTTGGAGGAACTATTGTTTACTTGCAGAAACTATTCTTTGCTTGGAGAAAGTAGTTGTTTGCTTGGAGGAACTATTCTTTGCTTGGAGGAACTATTCTTTGCTTGGAGAAATTAGTTGTTTGCTTGGAGGAACTATTCTTTGCTTGGAGAAATTAGTTATTTGCTTGGAGGAACTATTCTTTGCTTGGTGAAATTAGTTGTTTGCTTGGAGGAACTATTGTTTGCTTGGAAAAATCAGTTTTTTGCTTGGAGAAACTATTCTTTGCTTGGAGAAATTAGTTATTTGCTTGGAGGAACTATTCCTTGCTTGGAGAAATTAGTTATTTGCTTGGAGGAACTATTGTTTGCTTGGAGGAGCTATTCTTTGCTTGGAGAAATTAGTTGTTTGCTTGGAGGAACTATTCTTTGCTTGGAGAATGTAGTTATTTGCTTGGAGGAACTATTCTTTGCTTGGAGAATGTAGTTATTTGCTTGGAGGAACTATTCTTTGTATGGAGAAAGTAGTTGTTTGCTTGGAGGAACTATTTTTTGCTTGGAGAAATTAGTTGTTTGCTTGGAGGAACTATTATTTGCTTGGAGAAATTAGTTATTTGCTTGGAGAAATTAGTTATTTGCTTGGAGGAAGTATTTTTTGCTTGGAGATATTAGTTGTTTGCTTGGAGGAACTATTGTTTGCTTGGAGGAACTATTTTTTGCTTGGAGAAATTAGTTGTTTGCTTGGAGGAACTATTCTTTGCTTGGAGAATGTAGTTATTTGCTTGGAGGAACTATTCTTTGCTTGGAGAATGTAGTTATTTGCTTAGAGGAACTATTCTTTGTATGGAGAAAGTAGTTGTTTGCTTGGAGGAACTATTTTTTGCTTGGAGAAATTATTTGTTTGCTTGGAGGAACTATTATTTGCTTGGAGAAATTAGTTATTTGCTTGGAGGAACTATTTTTTGCTTGGAGAAATTAGTTGTTTGCTTGGAGGAACTATTCTTTGGTTGGAGAAATTAGTTATTTGCTTGCAGAAACTATTCTTTGCTTGGAGAAATTAGTTGTTTGCTTGGAGGAACTATCCTTTGCTTGGAGAAATTAGGTATTTGCTTGCAGGAACTATTCTTTGCTTGGAGAAATTAGTTGTTTGCTTGGAGGAACTATTCTTTGCTTGGAGAAATTAGTTATTTGCTTGGAGGAACTATTCTTTGCTTGGAGAAATTAGTTGTTTGCTTGGAGGAACTATTGTTTACTTGTAGGAACTATTCTTTGCTTGGAGAAATTAGTTGTTTGCTTGGAGGAACAATTTTTTGCTTGGAGAAATTAGTTGTTTGCTTGGAGGAACAATTTTTGGCTTGGAGAAATTAGTTGTTTGCTTGGAGGAACTATTTTTTGCTTGGAGAAATTAGTTGTTTGCTTGGAGGAACTATTCTTTGCTTGGAGAAATTAGTTATTTGCTTGGGGGAACTATTCTTTGCTTGGAGAAATTAGTTGTTTGCTTGGAGGAACTATTCTTTGCTTGGAGTATGTAGTTATTTGCTTGGAGGAACTATTCTTTGCTTGGAAAATGTAGTTATTTGCTTGGAGGAACTATTCTTTGCTTCGAGAAAGTAGTTGTTTGCTTGGAGGAACTATTTTTTGCTTGAAGAAATTAGTTGTTTGCTTGGAGGAACTATTCTTTGATTGGAGAAATTAGTTATTTGCTTGCAGAAATTAGTTGTTTGCTTGGAGGAACTATACTTTGATGGAGAAATTAGGTATTTGCTTGCAGGAACTATTCTTTGCTTGGAGAAATTAGTTATTTGCTTGCAGAAACTATTCTTTGCTTGGAGAAATTAGTTGTTTGCTTGGAGGAACTATCCTTTGCTTGGAGAAATTAGGTATTTGCTTGCAGGAACTATTCTTTGCTTGGAGAAATTAGTTGTTTGCTTGGAGGAACTATTCTTTGCTTGGAGAAATTAGTTATTTGCTTGGAGGAACTATTCTTTGCTTGGAGAAATTAGTTGTTTGCTTGGAGGAACTATTGTTTACTTGTAGGAACTATTCTTTGCTTGGAGAAATTAGTTGTTTGCTTTAAGGAACAATTTTTTGCTTGGAGAAATTAGTTGTTTGCTTGGAGGAACTATTTTTTGCTTAAAGAAATTAGGTATTTGCTTGCAGGAACTATTCTTTGCTTGGAGAAAGTAGTTGTTTGCTTGGAGGAACTATTCTTTGCTTGGAGAAATTAGTTGTTTGCTTGGAGGAACTATTCTTTGCTTGGAGAAATTAGTTATTTGCTTGGAGGAACTATTATTTGCTTAGAGAAATTAGTTGTTTGCTGGGAGGAACTATTCTTTGCTAGGAGAAATTAGTTATTCGCTTGGAGGAACTATTCTTTGCTTGGAGAAATTAGTTGTTTGCTTGGAGGAACTATGCTTTCCTTGGAGAAATTAGTTATTTGCTTGGAGGAACTATTCTTTGCTTGGAGAAATTAGTTGTTTGCTGGGAGGAACTATTCTTTGCTTGGAGAAATTAGTTGTTTGCTTGGAGGAACTATTCTTTGCTTGGAGAAATTAGTTATTTGCTTGGAGGAACTATTCTTAGCTTGGAGAAATTAGCTGTTTTCTTGGAGGAACTATTGTTTACTTGTAGGAACTATTCTTTGCTTGGAGAAATTAGTTGTTTGCTTGGAGGAACAATTTTTTGCTTGAAGAAATTAGTTGTTTGCTTGGAGGAACTATTTTTTGCTTAAAGAAATTAGGTATTTGCTTGCAGGAACTATTCTTTGCTTGGAGAAAGTAGTTGTTTGCTTGGAGGAACTATCCTTTGCTTGGAGAAATTAGTTGTTTGCTTGGAGGAACTATTCTTTGCTTGGAGAAATTAGTTGTTTGCTTGGAGGAACTATTCTTTGTTTGGAGAAATTAGTTATTTGCTTGGAGGAACTATTATTTGCTTGGAGAAATTAGTTGTTTGCTGGGAGGAACTATTCTTTGCTAGGAGAAATTAGTTATTCGCTTGGAGGAACTATTCTTTGCTTGGAGAAATTATTTGTTTGCTTGGAGGAACTATGCTTTGCTTGGAGAAATTAGTTATTTGCTTGGAGGAACTATTCTTTGCTTGGAGAAATTAGTTGTTTGCTGGGAGGAACTATTCTGTGCTAGGAGAAATTAGTTATTCGCTTGGAGGAACTATTCTTTGCTTGGAGAAATTAGTTGTTTGCTTGGAGGAACTATTGTTTGCTTGGAGGAACTATTCTTTGCTTGGTGAAATTAGTTATTTGCTTAGAGGAACTATTCTTTGCTTGGAGAAATTAGTTGTTTGCTTGGAGGAACTATTCTTTGCTTGGAGAATGTAGTTATTTGCTTGAAGGAACTATTCTTTGTATGGAGAAAGTAGTTGTTTGCTTGGAGGAACTATTTTTTGCTTGGAGAAATTAGTTGTTTGCTTGGAGGAACTATTCTTTGCTTGGAGAAATAAGTTATTTGCTTGGGGGAACTATTCTTTGCTTGGAGAAATTAGTTGTTTGCTTGGAGGAACTATTCTTTGCTTGGAGAATGTAGTTATTTGCTTGGAGGAACTATTCTTTGCTTGGAGAATGTAGTTATTTGCTTGGAGGAACTATTCTTTGCTTCGAGAAAGTAGTTGTTTGCTTGGAGGAACTATTATTTGCTTGGAGAAATTAGTTTTTTGCTTGGAGGAACTATTCTTTGCTTGGAGAAATTAGTTGTTTGCTTGGAGGAACTATTGTTTACTTGTAGGAACTATTCTTTGCTTGGAGAAATTAGTTGTTTGCTTGGTGGAACAATTTTTTGCTTGGAGAAATTAGTTGTTTGCTTGGAGGAACTATTTTTTGCTTGGAGAAATTAGGTATTTGCTTGCAGGAACTATTCTTTGCTTGGAGAAAGTAGTTGTTTGCTTGGAGGAACTATTCTTTGCTTGGAGGAACTATTCTTTGCTTGGAGAAGATAGTTGTTTGCTTGGAGGAACTATTCTTTGCTTGGAGAAATTAGTTATTTGCTTGGAGGAACTATTCTTTGCTTGGTGAAATTAGTTGTTTGCTTGGAGGAACTATTGTTTGCTTGGAGAAATCAGTTTTTTGCTTGGAGAAACTATTCTTTGCTTGGAGAAATTAGTTATTTGCTTGGAGGAACTATTCTTTGCTTGGAGAAATTAGTTATTTGCTTGGAGGAACTATTTTTTGCTTGGAGAAATTAGTTGTTTGCTTGGAGGAACTATTGTTTGCTTGGAGGAACTATTCTTTGCTTGGAGAAAGTAGTTGTTTGCTTGGAGGAACTATTCATTGCTTGGAAAATGTAGTTATTTGCTTGGAGGAACTATTCTTTGCTTGGAGAAATTAGTTGTTTGCTTGGAGAAACTATTCTTTGCTTGGAAAAATTAGTTATTTGCTTGGAGGAACTATTCTTTGCTTGGAGAAATTAGTTATTTGCTTGGAGGAACTATTCTTTGCTTGGAGGAACTATTCTTTGCTTGGAGAAATTAGTTTTTTGCTTGGAGGAACTATTCTTTGCTTGGAGAAATCAGTTTTTTGCTTGGAGGAACTATTCTTTGCTTGGAGAAATTAGTTGTTTGCTGGGAGGAACTATTCTTTGCTTGGAGAAATTAGTTATTTGCTTGGAGGAACTATTCTTTGCTTGGAGAAATTAGTTGTTTGCTTGGAGGAACTATTGTTTGCTTGGAGGAACTATTCTTTGCTTGGAGAAATTAGTTATTTGCTTGGAGGAACTATTCTTTGCTTCGAGAAAGTAGTTGTTTGCTTGGAGGAACTATTCTTTGTTGGGAGAATGTAGTTATTTGCTTGGAGGAACTATTCTTTGTATGGAGAAAGTAGTTGTTTGCTTGGAGGAACTATTTTTTGCTTGGAGAAATTAGTTGTTTCCTTGGAGGAACTATTATTTGCTTGGAGAAATTAGTTATTTGCTTGGAGGAACTATTCTTTGCTTGGAGAAATTAGTTGTTTGCTTGGAGGAACTATTCTTTGCTTGGAGAAATTAGTTGTTTGCTTGGAAGAACTATTATTTGCTTGGAGAAATTAGGTATTTGCTTGCAGGAACTATTCTTTGGTTGGAGAAATTAGTTATTTGCTTGGAGAAATTAGTTGTTTGCTTGGAGGAACTATTCTTTGCTTGGAGAAATTAGTTATTTGCTTGGAGGAACTTATCTTTGCTTGGAGAAATTAGTTGTTTGCTTGGAGGAACTATTGTTTACTTGTAGGAACTATTCTTTGCTTGGAGAAATTAGTTGTTTGCTTGGAGGAACAATTTTTTGCTTGGAGAAATTAGTTGTTTGCTTGGAGGAACAATTTTTGGCTTGGAGAAATTAGTTGTTTGCTTGGAGGAACTATTTTTTGCTTGGAGAAATTAGTTGTTTGCTTGGAGGAACTATTCTTTGCTTGGAGAAATTAGTTATTTGCTTGGGAGAACTATTCTTTGCTTGGAGAAATTAGTTGTTTGCTTGGAGGAACTATTCTTTGCTTGGAGAATGTAGTTATTTGCTTGGAGGAACTATTCTTTGCTTGGAGAATGTAGTTATTTGCTTGGAGGAACTATTCTTTGCTTGGAGAATGTAGTTATTTGCTTGGAGGAACTATTCTTTGCTTCGAGAAAGTAGTTGTTTGCTTGGAGGAACTATTTTTTGTTTGAAGAAATTAGTTGTTTGCTTGGAGGAACTATTATTTGCTTGGAGAAATTAGTTATTTGCTTGGAGGAACTATTCTTTGCTTGGAGAAATTAGTTGTTTGCTTGGAGGAACTGTTGTTTACTTGAAGGAACTATTCTTTCCTTGGAGAAATTAGTTGTTTGCTTGGAGGAACAATTTTTTGCTTGGAGAAATTAGTTGTTTGCTTGGAGGAACTATTTTTTGCTTGGAGAAATTAGGAATTTGCTTGCAGGAACTATTCTTTGCTTGGAGAAAGTAGTTGTTTGCTTGGAGGAACTATACTTTGCTTGGAGAAATTAGGTATTTGCTTGCAGGAACTATTCTTTGCTTGGAGAAATTAGTTGTTTGCTTGGAGGAACTATTCTTTGCTTGGAGAAATTAGTTATTTGCTTGGAGGAACTATTCTTTGCTTGGAGAATTTAGTTGTTTGCTTGGAGGAACTATTGTTTACTTGTAGGAACTATTCTTTGCTTGGAGAAATTAGTTGTTTGCTTGGAGGAACAATTTTTTGCTTGGAGAAATTAGTTGTTTGCTTGGAGGAACAATTTTTGGCTTGGAGAAATTAGTTGTTTGCTTGGAGGAACTATTTTTTGCTTGGAGAAATTAGTTGTTTGCTTGGAGGAACTATTCTTTGCTTGGAAAAATTAGTTATTTGCTTGGAGGAACTATTCTTTGCTTGGAGAAATTAGTTATTTGCTTGGGGGAACTATTCTTTGCTTGGAGAAATTAGTTGTTTGCTTGGAGGAACTATTCTTTGCTTGGAGAATGTAGTTATTTGCTTGGAGGAACTATTCTTTGCTTGGAGAATGTAGTTATTTGCTTGGAGGAACTATTCTTTGCTTGGAGAATGTAGTTATTTGCTTGGAGGAACTATTCTTTGCTTCGAGAAAGTAGTTGTTTGCTTGGAGGAACTATTTTTTGCTTGAAGAAATTAGTTGTTTGCTTGGAGGAACTATTCTTTGATTGGAGAAATTAGTTATTTGCTTGCAGAAATTAGTTGTTTGCTTGGAGGAACTATACTTTGATGGAGAAATTAGGTATTTGCTTGCAGGAACTATTCTTTGCTTGGAGAAATTAGTTGTTTGTTTGGAGGAACTATTCTTTGCTTGGAGAAATTAGTTATTTGCTTGGAGGAACTATTCTTTGCTTGGAGAAATTAGTTGTTTGCTTGGAGGAACTATTGTTTACTTGTAGGAACTATTCTTTGCTTGGAGAAATTAGTTGTTTGCTTGGAGGAACAATTTTTTGCTTGGAGAAATTAGTTGTTTGCTTGGAGGAACAATTTTTGGCTTGGAGAAATTAGTTGTTTGCTTGGAGGAACAATTTTTGGCTTGGAGAAATTAGTTGTTTGCTTGGAGGAACTATTTTTTGCTTGGAGAAATTAGTTGTTTGCTTGGAGGAACTATTCTTTGCTTGGAGAAATTAGTTATTTGCTTGGGGGAACTATTCTTTGCTTGGAGAAATTAGTTGTTTGCTTGGAGGAACTATTCTTTGCTTGGAGTATGTAGTTATTTGCTTGGAGGAACTATTCTTTGCTTGGAGAATGTAGTTATTTGCTTGGAGGAACTATTCTTTGCTTCGAGAAAGTAGTTGTTTGCTTGGAGGAACTATTTTTTGCTTGAAGAAATTAGTTGTTTGCTTGGAGGAACTATTCTTTGCTTGGAGAATGTAGTTATTTGCTTGGAGGAACTATTCTTTGCTTGGAGAATGTAGTTATTTGCTTGGAGGAACTATTCTTTGCTTGGAGAATGTAGTTATTTGCTTAGAGGAACTATTCTTTGCTTCGAGAAAGTAGTTGTTTGCTTGGAGGAACTATTTTTTGTTTGAAGAAATTAGTTGTTTGCTTGGAGGAACTATTATTTGCTTGGAGAAATTAGTTATTTGCTTGGAGGAACTATTCTTTGCTTGGAGAAATTAGTTGTTTGCTTGGAGGAACTGTTGTTTACTTGAAGGAACTATTCTTTCCTTGGAGAAATTAGTTGTTTGCTTGGAGGAACAATTTTTTGCTTGGAGAAATTAGTTGTTTGCTTGGAGGAACTATTTTTTGCTTGGAGAAATTAGGAATTTGCTTGCAGGAACTATTCTTTGCTTGGAGAAAGTAGTTGTTTGCTTGGAGGAACTATACTTTGCTTGGAGAAATTAGGTATTTGCTTGCAGGAACTATTCTTTGCTTGGAGAAATTAGTTGTTTGCTTGGAGGAACTATTCTTTGCTTGGAGAAATTAGTTATTTGCTTGGAGGAACTATTCTTTGCTTGGAGAATTTAGTTGTTTGCTTGGAGGAACTATTGTTTACTTGTAGGAACTATTCTTTGCTTGGAGAAATTAGTTGTTTGCTTGGAGGAACAATTTTTTGCTTGGAGAAATTAGTTGTTTGCTTGGAGGAACAATTTTTGGCTTGGAGAAATTAGTTGTTTGCTTGGAGGAACTATTTTTTGCTTGGAGAAATTAGTTGTTTGCTTGGAGGAACTATTCTTTGCTTGAAAAAATTAGTTATTTGCTTGGAGGAACTATTCTTTGCTTGGAGAAATTAGTTGTTTGCTTGGAGGAACTATTCTTTGCTTGGAGAATGTAGTTATTTGCTTGGAGGAACTATTCTTTGCTTGGAGAATGTAGTTATTTGCTTGGAGGAACTATTCTTGGCTTGGAGAATGTAGTTATTTGCTTGGAGGAACTATTCTTTGCTTCGAGAAAGTAGTTGTTTGCTTGGAGGAACTATTTTTTGCTTGAAGAAATTAGTTGTTTGCTTGGAGGAACTATTCTTTGATTGGAGAAATTAGTTATTTGCTTGCAGAAATTAGTTGTTTGCTTGGAGGAACTATACTTTGCTTGGAGAAATTAGTTGTTTGCTGGGAGGAACTATTGTTTACTTGTAGGAACTATTCTTTGCTTGGAGAAATTAGTTGTTTGCTTGGAGGAACAATTTTTTGCTTGGAGAAATTAGTTGTTTGTTTGGAGGAACTATTCTTTGCTTGGAGAAATTAGTTATTTGCTTGGAGGAACTATTCTTTGCTTGGAGAAATTAGTTGTTTGCTTGGAGGAACTATTGTTTACTTGTAGGAACTATTCTTTGCTTGGAGAAATTAGTTGTTTGCTTGGAGGAACAATTTTTTGCTTGGAGAAATTAGTTGTTTGCTTGGAGGAACAATTTTTGGCTTGGAGAAATTAGTTGTTTGCTTGGAGGAACTATTTTTTGCTTGGAGAAATTAGTTGTTTGCTTGGAGGAACTATTCTTTGCTTGGAGAAATTAGTTATTTGCTTGGGGGAACTATTCTTTGCTTGGAGAAATTAGTTGTTTGCTTGGAGGAACTATTCTTTGCTTGGAGTATGTAGTTATTTGCTTGGAGGAACTATTCTTTGCTTGGAAAATGTAGTTATTTGCTTGGAGGAACTATTCTTTGCTTCGAGAAAGTAGTTGTTTGCTTGGAGGAACTATTTTTTGCTTGAAGAAATTAGTTGTTTGCTTGGAGGAACTATTCTTTGATTGGAGAAATTAGTTATTTGCTTGCAGAAATTAGTTGTTTGCTTGGAGGAACTATACTTTGATGGAGAAATTAGGTATTTGCTTGCAGGAACTATTCTTTGCTTGGAGAAATTAGTTGTTTGCTTGGAGGAACTATTCTTTGCTTGGAGAAATTAGTTATTTGCTTGGAGGAACTATACTTTGCTTGGAGAAATTAGTTGTTTGCTTGGAGGAACTATTGTTTACTTGTAGGAACTATTCTTTGCTTGGAGAAATTAGTTGTTTGCTTGGAGGAACAATTTTTTGCTTGGAGAAATTAGTTGTTTGCTTGGAGGAACAATTTTTGGCTTGGAGAAATTAGTTGTTTGCTTGGAGGAACTATTTTTTGCTTGGAGAAATTAGTTGTTTGCTTGGAGGAACTATTCTTTGCTTGGAGAAATTAGTTATTTGCTTGGGGGAACTATTCTTTGCTTGGAGAAATTAGTTGTTTGCTTGGAGGAACTATTCTTTGCTTGGAGAATGTAGTTATTTGCTTGGAGGAACTATTCTTTGCTTGGAGAATGTAGTTATTTGCTTGGAGGAACTATTCTTTGCTTGGAGAATGTAGTTATTTGCTTGGAGGAACTATTCTTTGCTTCGAGAAAGTAGTTGTTTGCTTGGAGGAACTATTTTTTGCTTGAAGAAATTAGTTGTTTGCTTGGAGGAACTATTATTTGCTTGGAGAAATTAGTTATTTGCTTGGAGGAACTATTCTTTGCTTGGAGAAATTAGTTGTTTGCTTGGAGGAACTGTTGTTTACTTGAAGGAACTATTCTTTCCTTGGAGAAATTAGTTGTTTGCTTGGAGGAACAATTTTTTGCTTGGAGAAATTAGTTGTTTGCTTGGAGGAACTATTTTTTGCTTGGAGAAATTAGGAATTTGTTTGCAGGAACTATTCTTTGCTTGGAGAAAGTAGTTGTTTGCTTGGAGGAACTATTCTTTGCTTGGAGGAACTATTCTTTGCTTGGAGAAATTAGTTGTTTGCTTGGAGGAACTATTCTTTGCTTGGTGAAATAAGTTGTTTGCTTGGAGGAACTATTGTTTGCTTGGAGAAATCAGTTTTTTGCTTGGAGAAACTATTCTTTGCTTGGAGAAATTAGTTATTTGCTTGGAGGAACTATTCTTTGCTTGGAGAAATTAGTTTTTTGCTTGGAGGAACTATTGTTTGCTTGGAGGAACTATTCTTTGCTTGGAGAAATTAGTTATTTGCTTGGAGGAACTATTCTTTGCTTCGAGAAAGTAGTTGTTTGCTTGGAGGAACTATTCTTTGTTGGGAGAATGTAGTTATTTGCTTGGAGGAACTATTCTTTGTATGGAGAAAGTAGTTGTTTGCTTGGAGGAACTATATTTTGCTTGGAGAAATTAGTTGTTTCCTTGGAGGAACTATTATTTGCTTGGAGAAATTAGTTATTTGCTTGGAGGAACTATTCTTTGCTTGGAGAAATTAGTTGTTTGCTTGGAGGAACTATTCTTTGCTTGGAGAAATTAGTTGTTTGCTTGGAAGAACTATTATTTGCTTGGAGAAATTAGTTGTTTGCTTGGAGGAACTATTTTTTGCTTGGAGAAATTAGGTATTTGCTTGCAGGAACTATTCTTTGGTTGGAGAAATTAGTTATTTGCTTGGAGAAATTAGTTGTTTGCTTGGAGGAACTATTCTTTGCTTGGAGAAATTAGTTATTTGCTTGGAGGAACTTATCTTTGCTTGGAGAAATTAGTTGTTTGCTTGGAGGAACTATTGTTTACTTGTAGGAACTATTCTTTGCTTGGAGAAATTAGTTGTTTGCTTGGAGGAACAATTTTTTGCTTGGAGAAATTAGTTGTTTGCTTGGAGGAACAATTTTTGGCTTGGAGAAATTAGTTGTTTGCTTGGAGGAACTATTTTTTGCTTGGAGAAATTAGTTGTTTGCTTGGAGGAACTATTCTTTGCTTGGAGAAATTAGTTATTTGCTTGGGAGAACTATTCTTTGCTTGGAGAAATTAGTTGTTTGCTTGGAGGAACTATTCTTTGCTTGGAGAATGTAGTTATTTGCTTGGAGGAACTATTCTTTGCTTGGAGAATGTAGTTATTTGCTTGGAGGAACTATTCTTTGCTTGGAGAATGTAGTTGTTTGCTTGGAGGAACTATTTTTTGTTTGAAGAAATTAGTTGTTTGCTTGGAGGAACTATTTTTTGTTTGAAGAAATTAGTTGTTTGCTTGGAGGAACTATTATTTGCTTGGAGAAATTAGTTATTTGCTTGGAGGAACTATTCTTTGCTTGGAGAAATTAGTTGTTTGCTTGGAGGAACTGTTGTTTACTTGAAGGAACTATTCTTTCCTTGGAGAAATTAGTTGTTTGCTTGGAGGAACAATTTTTTGCTTGGAGAAATTAGTTGTTTGCTTGGAGGAACTATTTTTTGCTTGGAGAAATTAGGAATTTGCTTGCAGGAACTATTCTTTGCTTGGAGAAAGTAGTTGTTTGCTTGGAGGAACTATACTTTGCTTGGAGAAATTAGGTATTTGCTTGCAGGAACTATTCTTTGCTTGGAGAAATTAGTTGTTTGCTTGGAAAAACTATTCTTTGCTTGGAGAAATTAGTTATTTGCTTGGAGGAACTATTCTTTGCTTGGAGAATTTAGTTGTTTGCTTGGAGGAACTATTGTTTACTTGTAGGAACTATTCTTTGCTTGGAGAAATTAGTTGTTTGCTTGGAGGAACAATTTTTTGCTTGGAGAAATTAGTTGTTTGCTTGGAGGAACAATTTTTGGCTTGGAGAAATTAGTTGTTTGCTTGGAGGAACTATTTTTTGCTTGGAGAAATTAGTTGTTTGCTTGGAGGAACTATTCTTTGCTTGAAAAAATTAGTTATTTGCTTGGAGGAACTATTCTTTGCTTGGAGAAATTAGTTATTTGCTTGGGAGAACTATTCTTTGCTTGGAGAAATTAGTTGTTTGCTTGGAGGAACTATTCTTTGCTTGGAGAATGTAGTTATTTGCTTGGAGGAACTATTCTTTGCTTGGAGAATGTAGTTATTTGCTTGGAGGAACTATTCTTTGCTTGGAGAATGTAGTTATTTGCTTGGAGGAACTATTCTTTGCTTCGAGAAAGTAGTTGTTTGCTTGGAGGAACTATTTTTTGTTTGAAGAAATTAGTTGTTTGCTTGGAGGAACTATTATTTGCTTGGAGAAATTAGTTATTTGCTTGGAGGAACTATTCTTTGCTTGGAGAAATTAGTTGTTTGCTTGGAGGAACTGTTGTTTACTTGAAGGAACTATTCTTTCCTTGGAGAAATTAGTTGTTTGCTTGGAGGAACAATTTTTTGCTTGGAGAAATTAGTTGTTTGCTTGGAGGAACTATTTTTTGCTTGGAGAAATTAGGAATTTGCTTGCAGGAACTATTCTTTGCTTGGAGAAAGTAGTTGTTTGCTTGGAGGAACTATACTTTGCTTGGAGAAATTAGGTATTTGCTTGCAGGAACTATTCTTTGCTTGGAGAAATTAGTTGTTTGCTTGGAGGAACTATTCTTTGCTTGGAGAAATTAGTTATTTGCTTGGAGGAACTATTCTTTGCTTGGAGAATTTAGTTGTTTGCTTGGAGGAACTATTGTTTACTTGTAGGAACTATTCTTTGCTTGGAGAAATTAGTTGTTTGCTTGGAGGAACAATTTTTTGCTTGGAGAAATTAGTTGTTTGCTTGGAGGAACAATTTTTGGCTTGGAGAAATTAGTTGTTTGCTTGGAGGAACTATTTTTTGCTTGGAGAAATTAGTTGTTTGCTTGGAGGAACTATTCTTTGCTTGAAAAAATTAGTTATTTGCTTGGAGGAACTATTCTTTGCTTGGAGAAATTAGTTATTTGCTTGGGGGAACTATTCTTTGCTTGGAGAAATTAGTTGTTTGCTTGGAGGAACTATTCTTTGCTTGGAGAATGTAGTTATTTGCTTGGAGGAACTATTCTTTGCTTGGAGAATGTAGTTATTTGCTTGGAGGAACTATTCTTTGCTTGGAGAATGTAGTTATTTGCTTGGAGGAACTATTCTTTGCTTCGAGAAAGTAGTTGTTTGCTTGGAGGAACTATTTTTTGCTTGAAGAAATTAGTTGTTTGCTTGGAGGAACTATTCTTTGATTGGAGAAATTAGTTATTTGCTTGCAGAAATTAGTTGTTTGCTTGGAGGAACTATACTTTGATGGAGAAATTAGGTATTTGCTTGCAGGAACTATTCTTTGCTTGGAGAAATTAGTTGTTTGTTTGGAGGAACTATTCTTTGCTTGGAGAAATTAGTTATTTGCTTGGAGGAACTATTCTTTGCTTGGAGAAATTAGTTGTTTGCTTGGAGGAACTATTGTTTACTTGTAGGAACTATTCTTTGCTTGGAGAAATTAGTTGTTTGCTTGGAGGAACAATTTTTTGCTTGGAGAAATTAGTTGTTTGCTTGGAGGAACAATTTTTGGCTTGGAGAAATTAGTTGTTTGCTTGGAGGAACAATTTTTGGCTTGGAGAAATTAGTTGTTTGCTTGGAGGAACTATTTTTTGCTTGGAGAAATTAGTTGTTTGCTTGGAGGAACTATTCTTTGCTTGGAGAAATTAGTTATTTGCTTGGGGGAACTATTCTTTGCTTGGAGAAATTAGTTGTTTGCTTGGAGGAACTATTCTTTGCTTGGAGTATGTAGTTATTTGCTTGGAGGAACTATTCTTTGCTTGGAGAATGTAGTTATTTGCTTGGAGGAACTATTCTTTGCTTCGAGAAAGTAGTTGTTTGCTTGGAGGAACTATTTTTTGCTTGAAGAAATTAGTTGTTTGCTTGGAGGAACTATTCTTTGCTTGGAGAATGTAGTTATTTGCTTGGAGGAACTATTCTTTGCTTGGAGAATGTAGTTATTTGCTTGGAGGAACTATTCTTTGCTTGGAGAATGTAGTTATTTGCTTGGAGGAACTATTCTTTGCTTCGAGAAAGTAGTTGTTTGCTTGGAGGAACTATTTTTTGTTTGAAGAAATTAGTTGTTTGCTTGGAGGAACTATTATTTGCTTGGAGAAATTAGTTATTTGCTTGGAGGAACTATTCTTTGCTTGGAGAAATTAGTTGTTTGCTTGGAGGAACTGTTGTTTACTTGAAGGAACTATTCTTTCCTTGGAGAAATTAGTTGTTTGCTTGGAGGAACAATTTTTTGCTTGGAGAAATTAGTTGTTTGCTTGGAGGAACTATTTTTTGCTTGGAGAAATTAGGAATTTGCTTGCAGGAACTATTCCTTGCTTGGAGAAAGTAGTTGTTTGCTTGGAGGAACTATACTTTGCTTGGAGAAATTAGGTATTTGCTTGCAGGAACTATTCTTTGCTTGGAGAAATTAGTTGTTTGCTTGGAGGAACTATTCTTTGCTTGGAGAAATTAGTTATTTGCTTGGAGGAACTATTCTTTGCTTGGAGAATTTAGTTGTTTGCTTGGAGGAACTATTGTTTACTTGTAGGAACTATTCTTTGCTTGGAGAAATTAGTTGTTTGCTTGGAGGAACAATTTTTTGCTTGGAGAAATTAGTTGTTTGCTTGGAGGAACAATTTTTGGCTTGGAGAAATTAGTTGTTTGCTTGGAGGAACTATTTTTTGCTTGGAGAAATTAGTTGTTTGCTTGGAGGAACTATTCTTTGCTTGAAAAAATTAGTTATTTGCTTGGAGGAACTATTCTTTGCTTGGAGAAATTAGTTGTTTGCTTGGAGGAACTATTCTTTGCTTGGAGAATGTAGTTATTTGCTTGGAGGAACTATTCTTTGCTTGGAGAATGTAGTTATTTGCTTGGAGGAACTATTCTTGGCTTGGAGAATGTAGTTATTTGCTTGGAGGAACTATTCTTTGCTTCGAGAAAGTAGTTGTTTGCTTGGAGGAACTATTTTTTGCTTGAAGAAATTAGTTGTTTGCTTGGAGGAACTATTCTTTGATTGGAGAAATTAGTTATTTGCTTGCAGAAATTAGTTGTTTGCTTGGAGGAACTATACTTTGCTTGGAGAAATTAGTTGTTTGCTGGGAGGAACTATTGTTTACTTGTAGGAACTATTCTTTGCTTGGAGAAATTAGTTGTTTGCTTGGAGGAACAATTTTTTGCTTGGAGAAATTAGTTGTTTGTTTGGAGGAACTATTCTTTGCTTGGAGAAATTAGTTATTTGCTTGGAGGAACTATTCTTTGCTTGGAGAAATTAGTTGTTTGCTTGGAGGAACTATTGTTTACTTGTAGGAACTATTCTTTGCTTGGAGAAATTAGTTGTTTGCTTGGAGGAACAATTTTTTGCTTGGAGAAATTAGTTGTTTGCTTGGAGGAACAATTTTTGGCTTGGAGAAATTAGTTGTTTGCTTGGAGGAACTATTTTTTGCTTGGAGAAATTAGTTGTTTGCTTGGAGGAACTATTCTTTGCTTGGAGAAATTAGTTATTTGCTTGGGGGAACTATTCTTTGCTTGGAGAAATTAGTTGTTTGCTTGGAGGAACTATTCTTTGCTTGGAGTATGTAGTTATTTGCTTGGAGGAACTATTCTTTGCTTGGAGAATGTAGTTATTTGCTTGGAGGAACTATTCTTTGCTTCGAGAAAGTAGTTGTTTGCTTGGAGGAACTATTTTTTGCTTGAAGAAATTAGTTGTTTGCTTGGAGGAACTATTCTTTGATTGGAGAAATTAGTTATTTGCTTGCAGAAATTAGTTGTTTGCTTGGAGGAACTATACTTTGATGGAGAAATTAGGTATTTGCTTGCAGGAACTATTCTTTGCTTGGAGAAATTAGTTGTTTGCTTGGAGGAACTATTCTTTGCTTGGAGAAATTAGTTATTTGCTTGGAGGAACTATACTTTGCTTGGAGAAATTAGTTGTTTGCTTGGAGGAACTATTGTTTACTTGTAGGAACTATTCTTTGCTTGGAGAAATTAGTTGTTTGCTTGGAGGAACAATTTTTTGCTTGGAGAAATTAGTTGTTTGCTTGGAGGAACAATTTTTGGCTTGGAGAAATTAGTTGTTTGCTTGGAGGAACTATTTTTTGCTTGGAGAAATTAGTTGTTTGCTTGGAGGAACTATTCTTTGCTTGGAGAAATTAGTTATTTGCTTGGGGGAACTATTCTTTGCTTGGAGAAATTAGTTGTTTGCTTGGAGGAACTATTCTTTGCTTGGAGAATGTAGTTATTTGCTTGGAGGAACTATTCTTTGCTTGGAGAATGTAGTTATTTGCTTGGAGGAACTATTCTTTGCTTGGAGAATGTAGTTATTTGCTTGGAGGAACTATTCTTTGCTTCGAGAAAGTAGTTGTTTGCTTGGAGGAACTATTTTTTGCTTGAAGAAATTAGTTGTTTGCTTGGAGGAACTATTATTTGCTTGGAGAAATTAGTTATTTGCTTGGAGGAACTATTCTTTGCTTGGAGAAATTAGTTGTTTGCTTGGAGGAACTGTTGTTTACTTGAAGGAACTATTCTTTCCTTGGAGAAATTAGTTGTTTGCTTGGAGGAACAATTTTTTGCTTGGAGAAATTAGTTGTTTGCTTGGAGGAACTATTTTTTGCTTGGAGAAATTAGGAATTTGTTTGCAGGAACTATTCTTTGCTTGGAGAAAGTAGTTGTTTGCTTGGAGGAACTATTCTTTGCTTGGAGGAACTATTCTTTGCTTGGAGAAATTAGTTGTTTGCTTGGAGGAACTATTCTTTGCTTGGTGAAATTAGTTGTTTGCTTGGAGGAACTATTGTTTGCTTGGAGAAATCAGTTTTTTGCTTGGAGAAACTATTCTTTGCTTGGAGAAATTAGTTATTTGCTTGGAGGAACTATTCTTTGCTTGGAGAAATTAGTTATTTGCTTGGAGGAACTATTTTTTGCTTGGAGAAATTAGTTGTTTGCTTGGAGGAACTATTGTTTGCTTGGAGGAACTATTCTTTGCTTGGAGAAATTGGTTGTTTGATTGGAGGAACTATTCTTTGCTTGGAGAATGTAGTTATTTGCTTGGAGGAACTATTCTTTGCTTGGAGAAAGTAGTTGTTTGCTTGGAGAAACTATTCTTTGCTTGGAGAAATTAGTTATTTGCTTGTGGGAACTATTCTTTGCTTGGAGAAATTAGTTATTTGCTTGGAGGAACTATTCTTTGCTTGGAGGAACTATTCTTTGCTTGGAGAAATTAGTTGTTTGCTTGTAGGAACTATTCTTTGCTTGGAGAAATTAGTTATTTGCTTGGAGGAACTATTCTCTGCTTGGAGAAATTAGTTGTTTGCTGGGAATAACTATTCTTTGCTTGGAGAAATTAGTTATTCGCTTGGAGGAACTATTCTTTGCTTGAAGAAATTAGTTGTTTGCTTGGAGGAACTATTGTTTGCTTGGAGGAACTATTCTTTGCTTGGAGAAATTAGTTATTTGCTTGGAGGAACTATTCTTTGCTTGGAGAAATTAGTTGTTTGCTTGGAGGAACTATTCTTTGCTTGGAGAATGTAGTTATTTGCTTGGAGGAACTATTCTTTGTATGGAGAAAGTAGTTGTTTGCTTGCAGGAACTATTTTTTGCTTGGAGGAACTATTCTTTGCTTGGAGAAATTAGTTATTTGCTTGGGGGAACTATTCTTTGCTTGGAGAAATTAGTTGTTTGCTTGGAGGAACTATTCTTTGCTTGGAGAAATTAGTTATTTGCTTGGTGGAACTATTCTTTGCTTGGAGAAATTAGTTGTTTGCTTGGAGGAACTATTGTTTGCTTGGAGAAATCAGTTTTTTGCTTGGAGAAACTATTCTTTGCTTGGAAAAATTAGTTATTTGCTTGGAGGAACTATTCTTTGCTTGGAGAAATTAGTTATTTGCTTAGAGGAACTATTTTTTGCTTCGAGAAATTAGTTGTTTGCTTGGAAGAACTATTGTTTGCTTGGAGGAACTATTCTTTGCTTGGCGAAATTAGTTGTTTGCTTGGAGGAACTATTCTTTGCTTGGAGAATGTAGTTATTTGCTTGGAGGAACTATTCTTTGCTTGGAGAAAGTAGTTGTTTGCTTGGAGAAACTATTCTTTGCTTGGAGAAATTAGTCATTTGCTTGGAGGAACTATTCTTTGCTTGGAGAAATTAGTTATTTGCTTGGAGGAACTATTCTTTGCTTGGGGGAACTATTCTTTGCTTGGTGGAACTATTCTTTGCTTAAAGAAATTAGTTATTTGCTTGGAGAAATTAGTTATTTGCTTGGAGGAACTATTCTTTGCTTGGAGGAACTATTCTTTGCTTGGAGAAATTAGTTGTTTGCTTGGAGGAACTATTCTTTGCTTGGAGAAATCAGTTTTTTGCTAGGAGGAACTATTCTTTGCTTGGAAAAATTAGTTGTTTGCTGGGAGGAACTATTCTTTGCTTGGAGAAATTAGTTATTTGCTTGGAGGAACTATTCTTTGCTTGGAGAAATTAGTTGTTTGCTTGGAGGAACTATTGTTTGCTTGGAGGAACTATTCTTTGCTTGGAGAAATTAGTTATTTGCTTGGAGGGACTATTCTTTGCTTGGAGAAATTAGTTGTTTGCTTGGAGGAACTATTCTTTGCTTGGAGAAATTAGTTGTTTGCTTGGAGGAACTATTCTTTGCTTGGAGAAATTAGTTGTTTGCTTGGAGGAACTATTGTTTGCTTGGAGGAACTATTCTTTGCTTGGAGAAATTAGTTATTTGCTTGGAGGAACTATTCTTTGCTTGGAGAAATTAGTTGTTTGCTTGGAGGAACTATTCTTTGTTTGGAGAATGTAGTTATTTGCTTGGAGGAACTATTCTTTGTATGGAGAAAGTAGTAGTTTGCTTGGAGGAACTATTTTTTGCTTGGAGAAATTAGTTGTTTCCTTGGAGGAACTATTATTTGCTTGGAGAAATTAGGTATTTGCTTGCAGGAACTATTCTTTGGTTGGAGAAATTAGTTATTTGCTTGCAGAAATTAGTTGTTTGCTTGGAGGAACTATACTTTGCTTGGAGAAATTAGGTATTTGCTTGCAGGAACTATTCTTTGCTTGGAGAAATTAGTTGTTTGCTTGGAGGAACTATTCTTTGCTTGGAGAAATTAGTTATTTGCTTGGAGGAACTATTCTTTGCTTGGAGAAATTAGTTGTTAGCTTGGAGGAACTATTGTTTACTTGTAAGAACTATTTTTTGCTTGGAGAAATTAGTTGTTTGCTTGGAGGAACAATTTTTTGCTTGGAGAAATTAGTTGTTTGCTTGGAGGAACAATTTTTGGCTTGGAGAAATTAGTTGTTTGCTTGGAGGAACTATTTTTTGTATGGAGAAAGTAGTTGTTTGCTTGGAGGAACTATTTTTTGCTTGGAGAAATTAGTTGTTTGCTTGGAGGAACTATTTTTTGCTTGGAGAAATTAGTTATTTGCTTAAGGGAACTATTCTTTGCTTGGTGAAATTAGTTGTTTGCTTGGAGGAACTATTCTTTGCTTGGAGAATGTAGTTATTTGCTTGGAGGAACTATTCTTTGCTTGGAGAATGTAGTTATTTGCTTGGAGGAACTATTCTTTGCTTGGAGAATGTAGTTACTGCTTGGAGGAACTATTCTTTGCTTCGAGAAAGTAGTTGTTTGCTTGGAGGAACTATTTTTTGCTTGAAGAAATTAGTTGTTTGCTTGGAGCAACTATTATTTGCTCGGAGAAATTAGTTATTTGCTTGGAGGAACTATTCTTTGCTTGGAGAAATTAGTTGTTTGCTTGGAGGAACTATTGTTTACTTGTAGGAACTATTCTTTGCTTGGAGAAATTAGTTGTTTGCTTGGAGGAACAATTTTTTGCTTGGAGAAATTAGTTGTTTGCTTGGAGGAACAATTTTTGGCTTGGAGAAATTAGTTGTTTGCTTGGAGGAAGTATTTTTTGTATGGAGAAAGTAGTTGTTTGCTTGGAGGAACTATTCTTTGCTTGGAGGAACTATTCTTTGCTTGGAGAACTTAGTTGTTTGCTTGGAGGAACTATTCTTTGCTTGGAGAAATTAGTTGTTTGCTTGGAGGAACTATTTTTTGCTTGGAGAAATTAGGAATTTGCTTGCAGGAACTATTCTTTGCTTGGAGAAAGTAGTTGTTTGCTTGGAGGAACTATTCTTTGCTTGGAGGAACTATTCTTTGCTTGGAGGAACTATTCTTTGCTTGGAGAAATTAGTTGTTTGCTTGGAGGAACTATTCTTTGCTTGGTGAAATTAGTTGTTTGCTTGGAGGAACTAATATTTGCTTGGAGGAACTATTCTTTGCTTGGAGAAATTAGTTATTTGCTTGGAGGGACTATTCTTTGCTTGGAGAAATTAGTTGTTTGCTTGGAGGAACTATTCTTTGCTTGGAGAAATTAGTTGTTTGCTTGGAGGAACTATTGTTTGCTTGGAGGAACTATTCTTTGCTTGGAGAAATTAGTTATTTGCTTGGAGGGACTATTCTTTGCTTGGAGAAATTAGTTGTTTGCTTGGAGGAACTATTCTTTGCTTGGAGAAATTAGTTGTTTGCTTGGAAGAACTATTCTTTGCTTGGAGAAATTAGTTGTTTGCTTGGAGGAACTATTGTTTGCTTGGAGGAACTATTCTTTGCTTGGAGAAATTAGTTATTTGCTTGGAGGAACTATTCTTTGCTTGGAGAAATTAGTTGTTTGCTTGGAGGAACTATTCTTTGTTTGGAGAATGTAGTTATTTGCTTGGAGGAACTATTCTTTGTATGGAGAAAGTAGTTGTTTGCTTGGAGGAACTATTCTTTGCTTGTAGAAATTAGTTATTTGCTTGGAGGAACTATTCTTTGTATGGAGAAAGTAGTTGTTTGCTTGGAGGAACTATTCTTTGCTTGGAGAATGTAGTTATTTGCTTGGAGGAACTATTCTTTGCTTCGAGAAAGTAGTTGTTTGCTTGGAGGAACTATTTTTTGCTTGAAGAAATTAGTTGTTTGCTTGGAGGAACTATTATTTGCTTGGAGAAATTAGTTATTTGCTTGGAGGAACTATTCTTTGCTTGGAGAAATTAGTTGTTTGCTTGGAGGAACTGTTGTATACTTGAAGGAACTATTCTTTCCTTGGAGAAATTAGTTGTTTGCTTGGAGGAACAATTTTTTGCTTGGAGAAATTAGTTGTTTGCTTGGAGGAACTATTCTTTGTTTGGAGAATGTAGTTATTTGCTTGGAGGAACTATTCTTTGTATGGAGAAAGTAGTTGTTTGCTTGGAGGAACTATTCTTTGCTTGGAGAATGTAGTTATTTGCTTGGAGGAACTATTCTTTGTATGGAGAAAGTAGTTGTTTGCTTGGAGGAACTATTCTTTGCTTGGAGAATGTAGTTATTTGCTTGGAGGAACTATTCTTTGCTTCGAGAAAGTAGTTGTTTGCTTGGAGGAACTATTTTTTGCTTGAAGAAATTAGTTGTTTGCTTGGAGGAACTATTATTTGCTTGGAGAAATTAGTTATTTGCTTGGAGGAACTATTCTTTGCTTGGAGAAATTAGTTGTTTGCTTGGAGAAACTGTTGTTTACTTGAAGGAACTATTCTTTCCTTGGAGAAATTAGTTGTTTGCTTGGAGGAACAATTTTTTGCTTGGAGAAATTAGTTGTTTGCTTGGAGGAACTATTTTTTGCTTGGAGAAATTAGGAATTTGCTTGCAGGAACTATTCTTTGCTTGGAGAAAGTAGTTGTTTGCTTGGAGGAACTATTCTTTGCTTGGAGGAACTATTCTTTGCTTGGAGAAATTAGTTGTTTGCTTGGAGGAACTATTCTTTGCTTGGTGAAATTAGTTGTTTGCTTGGAGGAACTATTGTTTGCTTGGAGAAATCAGTTTTTTGCTTGGAGAAACTATTCTTTGCTTGGAGAAATTAGTTATTTGCTTGGAGGAACTATTCTTTGCTTGGAGAAATTAGTTATTTGCTTGGAGGAACTATTTTTTGCTTGGAGAAATTAGTTGTTTGCTTGGAGGAACTATTGTTTGCTTGGAGGAACTATTCTTTGCTTGGAGAAATTGGTTGCTTGCTTGGAGGAACTATTCTTTGCTTGGAGAATGTAGTTATTTGCTTGGAGGAACTATTCTTTGCTTGGAGAAAGTAGTTGTTTGCTTGGAGAAACTATTCTTTGCTTGGAGAAATTAGTTATTTGCTTGTGGGAACTATTCTTTGCTTGGAGAAATTAGTTATTTGCTTGGAGGAACTATTCTTTGCTTGGAGGAACTATTCTTTGCTTGGAGAAATTAGTTGTTCGCTTGGAGGAACTATTCTTTGCTTGGAGAAATTAGTTATTTGCTTGGAGGAACTATTCTCTGCTTGGAGAAATTAGTTGTTTGCTGGGAATAACTATTCTTTGCTTGGAGAAATTAGTTATTCGCTTGGAGGAACTATTCTTTGCTTGAAGAAATTAGTTGTTTGCTTGGAGGAACTATTGTTTGCTTGGAGGAACTATTCTTTGCTTGGAGAAATTAGTTATTTGCTTGGAGGAACTATTCTTTGCTTGGAGAAATTAGTTGTTTGCTTGGAGGAACTATTCTTTGCTTGGAGAATGTAGTTATTTGCTTGGAGGAACTATTCTTTGTATGGAGAAAGTAGTTGTTTGCTTGCAGGAACTATTTTTTGCTTGGAGGAACTATTCTTTGCTTGGAGAAATTAGTTATTTGCTTGGGGGAACTATTCTTTGCTTGGAGAAATTAGTTGTTTGCTTGGAGGAACTATTCTTTGCTTGGAGAAATTAGTTATTTGCTTGGTGGAACTATTCTTTGCTTGGTGAAATTAGTTGTTTGCTTGGAGGAACTATTGTTTGCTTGGAGAAATCAGTTTTTTGCTTGGAGAAACTATTCTTTGCTTGGAAAAATTAGTTATTTGCTTGGAGGAACTATTCTTTGCTTGGAGAAATTAGTTATTTGCTTAGAGGAACTATTTTTTGCTTCGAGAAATTAGTTGTTTGCTTGGAAGAACTATTGTTTGCTTGGAGGAACTATTCTTTGCTTGGCGAAATTAGTTGTTTGCTTGGAGGAACTATTCTTTGCTTGGAGAATGTAGTTATTTGCTTGGAGGAACTATTCTTTGCTTGGAGAAAGTAGTTGTTTGCTTGGAGAAACTATTCTTTGCTTGGAGAAATTAGTCATTTGCTTGGAGGAACTATTCTTTGCTTGGAGAAATTAGTTATTTGCTTGGAGGAACTATTCTTTGCTTGGAGGAACTATTCTTTGCTTGGTGGAACTATTCTTTGCTTAAAGAAATTAGTTATTTGCTTGGAGAAATTAGTTATTTGCTTGGAGGAACTATTCTTTGCTTGGAGGAACTATTCTTTGCTTGGAGAAATTAGTTGTTTGCTTGGAGGAACTATTCTTTGCTTGGAGAAATCAGTTTTTTGCTAGGAGGAACTATTCTTTGCTTGGAAAAATTAGTTGTTTGCTGGGAGGAACTATTCTTTGCTTGGAGAAATTAGTTATTTGCTTGGAGGAACTATTCTTTGCTTGGAGAAATTAGTTGTTTGCTTGGAGGAACTATTGTTTGCTTGGAGGAACTATTCTTTGCTTGGAGAAATTAGTTATTTGCTTTTAGGGACTATTCTTTGCTTGGAGAAATTAGTTGTTTGCTTGGAGGAACTATTCTTTGCTTGGAGAAATTAGTTGTTTGCTTGGAAGAACTATTCTTTGCTTGGAGAAATTAGTTGTTTGCTTGGAGGAACTATTGTTTGCTTGGAGGAACTATTCTTTGCTTGGAGAAATTAGTTGTTTGCTTGGAAGAACTATTCTTTGCTTGGAGAAATCAGTTGTTTGCTTGGAGGAACTATTGTTTGCTTGGAGGAACTATTCTTTGCTTGGAGAAATTAGTTATTTGCTTGGAGGAACTATTCTTTGCTTGGAGAAATTAGTTGTTTGCTTGGACGAACTATTTTTTGCTTGAAGAAATTAGTTGTTTGCTTGGAGGAACTATTCTTTGCTTGGAGAAATTAGTTATTTGCTTGGAGGAACTATTCTTTGCTTGGAGAAATTAGTTGTTTGCTTGGAGGAACTATTCTTTGTTTGGAGAATGTAGTTATTTGCTTGGAGGAACTATTCTTTGTATGGAGAAAGTAGTTGTTTGCTTGGAGGAACTATTTTTTGCTTGGAGAAATTAGTTGTTTCCTTGGAGGAACTATTATTTGCTTGGAGAAATTAGTTATTTGCTTGGAGGAACTATTCTTTGCTTGGAGGAACTATTCTTTGCTTGGTGGAACTATTCTTTGCTTAAAGAAATTAGTTATTTGCTTGGAGAAATTAGTTATTTGCTTGGAGGAACTATTCTTTGCTTGGAGGAACTATTCTTTGCTTTTAGAAATTAGTTGTTTGCTTGGAGGAACTATTCTTTGCTTGGAGAAATCAGTTTTTTGCTAGGAGGAACTATTCTTTGCTTGGAAAAATTAGTTGTTTGCTGGGAGGAACTATTCTTTGCTTGGAGAAATTAGTTATTTGCTTGGAGGAACTATTCTTTGCTTGGAGAAATTAGTTGTTTGCTTGGAGGAACTATTGTTTGCTTGGAGGAACTATTCTTTGCTTGGAGAAATTAGTTATTTGCTTTTAGGGACTATTCTTTGCTTGGAGAAATTAGTTGTTTGCTTGGAGGAACTATTCTTTGCTTGGAGAAATTAGTTGTTTGCTTGGAAGAACTATTCTTTGCTTGGAGAAATTAGTTGTTTGCTTGGAGGAACTATTGTTGGCTTGGAGGAACTATTCTTTGCTTGGAGAAATTAGTTGTTTGCTTGGAAGAACTATTCTTTGCTTGGAGAAATCAGTTGTTTGCTTGGAGGAACTATTGTTTGCTTGGAGGAACTATTCTTTGCTTGGAGAAATTAGTTATTTGCTTGGAGGAACTATTCTTTGCTTGGAGAAATTAGTTGTTTGCTTGGACGAACTATTTTTTGCTTGAAGGAATTAGTTGTTTGCTTGGAGGAACTATTCTTTGCTTGGAGAAATTAGTTATTTGCTTGGAGGAACTATTCTTTGCTTGGAGAAATTAGTTGTTTGCTTGGAGGAACTATTCTTTGTTTGGAGAATGTAGTTATTTGCTTGGAGGAACTATTCTTTGTATGGAGAAAGTAGTTGTTTGCTTGGAGGAACTATTTTTTGCTTGGAGAAATTAGTTGTTTCCTTGGAGGAACTATTATTTGCTTGGAGAAATTAGTTATTTGCTTGGAGGAACTATTCTTTGCTTGGAGAAATTAGTTGTTTGCTTGGAGGAACTATTCTTTGCTTGGAGAAATTAGTTGTTTGCTTGGAAGAACTATTATTTGCTTGGAGAAATTAGTTGTTTGCTTGGAGGAACTATTTTTTGCTTGGAGAAATTTGGTATTTGCTTGCAGGAACTATTCTTTGGTTGGAGAAATTAGTTATTTGCTTGCAGAAATTAGTTGTTTGCTTGGAGGAACTATACTTTGCTTGGAGAAATTAGGTATTTGCTTGCAGGAACTATTCTTTGCTTGGAGAAATTAGTTGTTTGCTTGGAGGAACTATTCTTTGCTTGGAGAAATTAGTTATTTGCTTGGAGGAACTATTCTTTGCTTGGAGAAATTAGTTGTTTGCTTGGAGGAACTATTGTTTACTTGTAGGAACTATTCTTTGCTTGGAGAAATTAGTTGTTTGCTTGGAGGAACAATTTTTTGTTTGGAGAAATTAGTTGTTTGCTTGGAGGAACAATTTTTGGCTTGGAGAAATTAGTTGTTTGCTTGGAGGAACTATTTTTTGTATGGAGAAAGTAGTTGTTTGCTTGGAGGAACTATTTTTTGCTTGGAGAAATTAGTTGTTTGCTTGGAGGAACTATTCTTTGCTTGGAGAAATTAGTTATTTGCTTAAAGGAACTATTCTTTGCTTGGTGAAATTAGTTGTTTGCTTGGAGGAACTATTCTTTGCTTGGAGAATGTAGTTATTTGCTTGGAGGAACTATTCTTTGCTTGGAGAAATTAGTTATTTGCTTGGAGGAACTATTCTTTGTTTGGAGAAATTAAGTGTTTGCTTGGAGGAACTATTGTTTACTTGTAGGAACTATTCTTTGCTTGGAGAAATTAGTTGTTTGCTTGGAGGAACAATTTTTGGCTTGGAGAAATTAGTTGTTTGCTTGGAGGAACTATTCTTTGTATGGAGAAAGTAGTTGTTTGCTTGGAGGAACTATTTTTTGCTTGGAGAAATTAGTTGTTTGCTTGGAGGAACACTTTTTGGCTTGGAGAAATTAGTTGTTTGCTTGGAGGAACTATTTTTTGTATGGAGAAAGTAGTTGTTTGCTTGGAGGAACTATTTTTTGCTTGGAGAAATTAGTTGTTTGCTTGGAGGAACTATTCTTTGCTTGGAGAATGTAGTTATTTGCTTGGAGGAACTATTCTTTGCTTGGAGAATGTAGTTATTTGCTTGGAGGAACTATTCTTTGCTTGGAGAATGAAGTTATTTGCTTGGAGGAACTATTCTTTGCTTGGAGAATGAAGTTATTTGCTGGGAGGAACTATTCTTTGCTTTGAGAAATTAGTTATTTGCTTGGAGGAACTATTCTTTGCTTGGAGAAATTAGTTGTTTGCTTGGAGGAACTATTGTTTGCTTGGAGGAACTATTCTTTGCTTGGAGAAATTAGTTATTTGCTTGGAGGGACTATTCTTTGCTTGGAGAAATTAGTTGTTTGCTTGGAGGAACTATTCTTTGCTTGGAGAAATTAGTTATTTGCTTGGAGGGACTATTCTTTGCTTGGAGAAATTAGTTGTTTGCTTGGAGGAACTATTCTTTGCTTGGAGAAATTAGTTGTTTGCTTGGAGGAACTATTCTTTGCTTGGAGAAATTAGTTATTTGCTTGGAGGAACTATTCTTTGCTTGAAGAAATTAGTTGTTTGCTTGGAGGAACTATTGTTTACTTGTAGAAACTATTCTTTGCTTGGAGAAATTAGTTATTTGCTTGGAGGAACTATTCTTTGCTTGGAGGAACTATTCTTTGCTTAAAGAAATTAGTTATTTGCTTGGAGAAATTAGTTATTTGCTTGGAGGAACTATTCTTTGCTTGGAGGAACTATTCTTTGCTTGGAGAAATTAGTTGTTTGCTTGGAGGAACTATTCTTTGCTTGGAGAAATCAGTTTTTTGCTAGGAGGAACTATTCTTTGCTTGGAAAAATTAGTTGTTTGCTGGGAGGAACTATTCTTTGCTTTGAGAAATTAGTTATTTGCTTGGAGGAACTATTCTTTGCTTGGAGAAATTAGTTGTTTGCTGGGAGGAACTATTGTTAGCTTGGAGGAACTATTCTTTGCTTGGAGAAATTAGTTATTTGCTTGGAGGGACTATTCTTTGCTTGGAGAAATTAGTTGTTTGCTTGGAGGAACTATTCTTTGCTTGGAGAAATTAGTTGTTTGCTTGGAGGAACTATTCTTTGCTTGGAGAAATTAGTTATTTGCTTGGAGGAACTATTCTTTGTTTGGAGAAATTAAGTGTTTGCTTGGAGGAACTATTGTTTACTTGTAGGAACTATTCTTTGCTTGGAGAAATTAGTTGTTTGCTTGGAGGAACAATTTTTGGCTTGGAGAAATTAGTTGTTTGCTTGGAGGAACTATTTTTTGTATGGAGAAAGTAGTTGTTTGCTTGGAGGAACTATTCTTTGCTTGGAGAAATTAGTTGTTTGCTTGGAGGAACTATTCTTTGCTTGGAGAAATTAGTTATTTGCTTGGAGGAACTATTCTTTGCTTGGAGAAATTAGTTGTTTGCTTGGAGGAACTATTGTTTACTTGTAGGAACTATTCTTTGCTTGGAGAAATTAGTTGTTTGCTTGGAGGAACAATTTTTGGCTTGGAGAAATTAGTTGTTTGCTTGGAGGAACTATTGTTTGCTTGGAGAAATTAGTTGTTTGCTTGGAGGAACTATTGTTTGCTTGGAGGAACTATTCTTTGCTTGGAGAAATTAGTTATTTGCTTGGAGGAACTATTCTTTGCTTGGAGAAATTAGTTGTTTGCTTGGAGGAACTATTCTTTGTTTGGAGAATGTAGTTATTTGCTTGGAGGAACTATTCTTTGTATGGAGAAAGTAGTTGTTTGCTTGGAGGAACTATTTTTTGCTTGGAGAAATTAGTTGTTTGCTTGGAGGAACACTTTTTGGCTTGGAGGAACTATTCTTTGCTTGGAGAAATTAGTTATTTGCTTGGAGGGACTATTCTTTGCTTGGAGAAATTAGTTGTTTGCTTGGAGGAACTATTCTTTGCTTGGAGAAATTAGTTATTTGCTTGGAGGGACTATTCTTTGCTTGGAGAAATTAGTTGTTTGCTTGGAGGAACTATTCTTTGCTTGGAGAAATTAGTTGTTTGCTTGGAGGAACTATTCTTTGCTTGGAGAAATTAGTTATTTGCTTGGAGGAACTATTCTTTGCTTGCAGAAATTAGTTGTTTGCTTGGAGGAACTATTGTTTACTTGTGGGAACTATTCTTCGCTTGGAGAAATTAGTTATTTGCTTGGAGGAACTATTCTTTGCTTGGAGGAACTATTCTTTGCTTAAAGAAATTAGTTATTTGCTTGGAGAAATTAGTTATTTGCTTGGAGGAACTATTCTTTGCTTGGAGAAATTAGTTGTTTGCTTTTAGGAACTATTCTTTGCTTGGAGAAATCAGTTTTTTGCTAGGAGGAACTATTCTTTGCTTGGAAAAATTAGTTGTTTGCTGGAAGGAACTATTCTTTGCTTTGAGAAATTAGTTATTTGCTTGGAGGAACTATTCTTTGCTTGGAGAAATTAGTTGTTTGCTTGGAGGAACTATTGTTAGCTTGGAGGAACTATTCTTTGCTTGGAGAAATTAGTTATTTGCTTGGAGGGACTATTCTTTGCTTGGAGAAATTAGTTGTTTGCTTGGAGGAACTATTCTTTGCTTGGAGAAATTAGTTGTTTGCTTGGAGGAACTATTCTTTGCTTGGAGAAATTAGTTATTTGCTTGGAGGAACTATTCTTTGTTTGGAGAAATTAAGTGTTTGCTTGGAGGAACTATTGTTTACTTGTAGGAACTATTCTTTGCTTGGAGAAATTAGTTGTTTGCTTGGAGGAACAATTTTTGGCTTGGAGAAATTAGTTGTTTGCTTGGAGGAACTATTTTTTGTATGGAGAAAGTAGTTGTTTGCTTGGAGGAACTATTCTTTGCTTGGAGAAATTAGTTGTTTGCTTGGAGGAACTATTCTTTGCTTGGAGAAATTAGTTATTTGCTTGGAGGAACTATTCTTTGCTTGGAGAAATTAGTTGTTTGCTTGGAGGAACTATTGTTTACTTGTAGGAACTATTCTTTGCTTGGAGAAATTAGTTGTTTGCTTGGAGGAACAATTTTTTGTATGGAGAAAGTAGTTGTTTGCTTGGAGGAACTATTTTTTGCTTGAAGAAATTAGTTGTTTGCTTGGAGGAACTATTATTTGCTTGGAGAAATTAGTTATTTGCTTGAAGGAACTATTCTTTGCTTGGAGAAATTAGTTGTTTGCTTGGAGGAACTATTGTTTACTTGTAGGAACTATTCTTTGCTTGGAGAAATTAGTTGTTTGCTTGGAGGAACTATTCTTTGCTTGGAGAAATTAGTTATTTGCTTGGAGGAACTATTCTTTGTTTGGAGAAATTAAGTGTTTGCTTGGAGGAACTATTGTTTACTTGTAGGAACTATTCTTTGCTTGGAGAAATTAGTTGTTTGCTTGGAGGAACAATTTTTGGCTTGGAGAAATTAGTTGTTTGCTTGGAGGAACTATTTTTTGTATGGAGAAAGTAGTTGTTTGCTTGGAGGAACTATTCTTTGCTTGGAGAAATTAGTTGTTTGCTTGGAGGAACTATTTTTTGCTTGGAGAAATTAGGAATTTGCTTGCAGGAACTATTCTTTGCTTGGAGCAAGTAGCTGTTTGCTTGGAGGAACTATTCTTTGCTTGGAGGAACTATTCTTTGCTTGGAGAAATTAGTTGTTTGCTTGGAGGAACTATTTTTTGCTTGGAGAAATTAGTTGTTTGCTTGGAGGAACTATTGTTTGCTTGGAGAAATTAGTTATTTGCTTGCGGGAACTATTCTTTGCTTGGAGAAATTAGTTGTTTGCTTGGACGAACTATTTTTTGCTTGAAGAAATTAGTTGTTTGCTTGGAGGAACTATTATTTGCTTGGAGAAATTAGTTATTTGCTTGGAGGAACTATTCTTTGCTTGGAGAAATTAGTTGTTTGCTTGGAGGAACTGTTGTTTACTTGAAGGAACTATTCTTTGCTTGGAGAAATTAGTTGTTTGCTTGGAGGAACAATTTTTTGCTTGGAGAAATTAGTTGTTTGCTTGGAGGAACTATTTTTTGCTTGGAGAAATTAGGAATTTGCTTGCAGGAACTATTCTTTGCTTGGAGAAATTAGTTATTTGCTTGGAGAAATTAGTTATTTGCTTGGAGGAACTATTCTTTGCTTGGAGGAACTATTCTTTGCTTGGAGAAATTAGTTGTTTGCTTAGAGGAACTATTCTTTGCTTGGAGAAATCAGTTTTTTGCTAGGAGGAACTATTCTTTGCTTGGAAAAATTAGTTGTTTGCTGGGAGGAACTATTCTTTGCTTTGAGAAATTAGTTATTTGCTTGGAGGAACTATTCTTTGCTTGGAGAAATTAGTTGTTTGCTTGGAGGAACTATTGTTAGCTTGGAAGAACTATTCTTTGCTTGGAGAAATTAGTTATTTGCTTGGAGGGACTATTCTTTGCTTGGAGAAATTAGTTGTTTGCTTGGAGGAACTATTCTTTGCTTGGAGAAATTAGTTGTTTGCTTGGAGGAACTATTCTTTGCTTGGAGAAATTAGTTATTTGCTTGGAGGAACTATTCTTTGTTTGGAGAAATTAAGTGTTTGCTTGGAGGAACTATTGTTTACTTGTAGGAACTATTCTTTGCTTGGAGAAATTAGTTGTTTGCTTGGAGGAACAATTTTTGGCTTGGAGAAATTAGTTGTTTGCTTGGAGGAACTATTTTTTGTATGGAGAAAGTAGTTGTTTGCTTGGAGGAACTATTCTTTGCTTGGAGAAATTAGTTGTTTGCTTGGAGGAACTATTCTTTGCTTGGAGAAATTAGTTATTTGCTTGGAGGAACTATTCTTTGCTTGGAGAAATTAGTTGTTTGCTTGGAGGAACTATTGTTTACTTGTAGGAACTATTCTTTGCTTGGAGAAATTAGTTGTTTGCTTGGAGGAACAATTTTTGGCTTGGAGAAATTAGTTGTTTGCTTGGAGGAACTATTGTTTGCTTGGAGAAATTAGTTGTTTGCTTGGAGGAACTATTGTTTGCTTGGAGGAACTATTCTTTGCTTGGAGAAATTAGTTATTTGCTTGGAGGAACTATTCTTTGCTTGGTGAAATTAGTTGTTTGCTTGGAGGAACTATTCTTTGTTTGGAGAATGTAGTTATTTGCTTGGAGGAACTATTCTTTGTATGGAGAAAGTAGTTGTTTGCTTGGAGGAACTATTTTTTGCTTGGAGAAATTAGTTGTTTGCTTGGAGGAACACTTTTTGGCTTGGAGGAACTATTCTTTGCTTGGAGAAATTAGTTATTTGCTTGGAGGGACTATTCTTTGCTTGGAGAAATTAGTTGTTTGCTTGGAGGAACTATTCTTTGCTTGGAGGAACTATTCTTTGCTTAAAGAAATTAGTTATTTGCTTGGAGAAATTAGTTATTTGCTTGGAGGAACTATTCTTTGCTTGGAGGAACTATTCTTTGCTTGGAGAAATTAGTTGTTTGCTTGGAGGAACTATTCTTTGCTTGGAGAAATCAGTTTTTTGCTAGGAGGAACTATTCTTTGCTTGGAAAAATTAGTTGTTTGCTGGGAGGAACTATTCTTTGCTTTGAGAAATTAGTTATTTGCTTGGAGGAACTATTCTTTGCTTGGAGAAATTAGTTGTTTGCTTGGAGGAACTATTGTTAGCTTGGAGGAACTATTCTTTGCTTGGAGAAATTAGTTATTTGCTTGGAGGGACTATTCTTTGCTTGGAGAAATTAGTTGTTTGCTTGGAGGAACTATTCTTTGCTTGGAGAAATTAGTTGTTTGCTTGGAGGAACTATTCTTTGCTTGGAGAAATTAGTTATTTGCTTGGAGGAACTATTCTTTGTTTGGAGAAATTAAGTGTTTGCTTGGAGGAACTATTGTTTACTTGTAGGAACTATTCTTTGCTTGGAGAAATTAGTTATTTGCTTGGAGGAACTATTCTTTGCTTGGTGAAATTAGTTGTTTGCTTGGAGGAACTATTCTTTGTTTGGAGAATGTAGTTATTTGCTTGGAGGAACTATTCTTTGTATGGAGAAAGTAGTTGTTTGCTTGGAGGAACTATTTTTTGCTTGGAGAAATTAGTTGTTTGCTTGGAGGAACACTTTTTGGCTTGGAGGAACTATTCTTTGCTTGGAGAAATTAGTTGTTTGCTTGGAGGAACTATTCTTTGCTTGGAGAAATTAGTTGTTTGCTTGGAGGAACTATTGTTTGCTTGGAGAAATTAGTTGTTTGCTTGGAGGAACTATTGTTTGCTTGGAGGAACTATTCTTTGCTTGGAGAAATTAGTTATTTGCTTGGAGGAACTATTCTTTGCTTGGTGAAATTAGTTGTTTGCTTGGAGGAACTATTCTTTGTTTGGAGAATGTAGTTATTTGCTTGGAGGAACTATTCTTTGTATGGAGAAAGTAGTTGTTTGCTTGGAGGAACTATTTTTTGCTTGGAGAAATTAGTTGTTTGCTTGGAGGAACACTTTTTGGCTTGGAGGAACTATTCTTTGCTTGGAGAAATTAGTTATTTGCTTGGAGGGACTATTCTTTGCTTGGAGAAATTAGTTGTTTGCTTGGAGGAACTATTCTTTGCTTGGAGGAACTATTCTTTGCTTAAAGAAATTAGTTATTTGCTTGGAGAAATTAGTTATTTGCTTGGAGGAACTATTCTTTGCTTGGAGGAACTATTCTTTGCTTGGAGAAATTAGTTGTTTGCTTGGAGGAACTATTCTTTGCTTGGAGAAATCAGTTTTTTGCTAGGAGGAACTATTCTTTGCTTGGAAAAATTAGTTGTTTGCTGGGAGGAACTATTCTTTGCTTTGAGAAATTAGTTATTTGCTTGGAGGAACTATTCTTTGCTTGGAGAAATTAGTTGTTTGCTTGGAGGAACTATTGTTAGCTTGGAGGAACTATTCTTTGCTTGGAGAAATTAGTTATTTGCTTGGAGGGACTATTCTTTGCTTGGAGAAATTAGTTGTTTGCTTGGAGGAACTATTCTTTGCTTGGAGAAATTAGTTGTTTGCTTGGAGGAACTATTCTTTGCTTGGAGAAATTAGTTATTTGCTTGGAGGAACTATTCTTTGTTTGGAGAAATTAAGTGTTTGCTTGGAGGAACTATTGTTTACTTGTAGGAACTATTCTTTGCTTGGAGAAATTAGTTGTTTGCTTGGAGGAACAATTTTTGGCTTGGAGAAATTAGTTGTTTGCTTGGAGGAACTATTTTTTGTATGGAGAAAGTAGTTGTTTGCTTGGAGGAACTATTCTTTGCTTGGAGAAATTAGTTGTTTGCTTGGAGGAACTATTCTTTGCTTGGAGAAATTAGTTATTTGCTTGGAGGAACTATTCTTTGCTTGGAGAAATTAGTTGTTTGCTTGGAGGAACTATTGTTTACTTGTAGGAACTATTCTTTGCTTGGAGAAATTAGTTGTTTGCTTGGAGGAACAATTTTTGGCTTGGAGAAATTAGTTGTTTGCTTGGAGGAACTATTGTTTGCTTGGAGAAATTAGTTGTTTGCTTGGAGGAACTATTGTTTGCTTGGAGGAACTATTCTTTGCTTGGAGAAATTAGTTATTTGCTTGGAGGAACTATTCTTTGCTTGGAGAAATTAGTTGTTTGCTTGGAGGAACTATTCTTTGTTTGGAGAATGTAGTTATTTGCTTGGAGGAACTATTCTTTGTATGGAGAAAGTAGTTGTTTGCTTGGAGGAACTATTTTTTGCTTGGAGAAATTAGTTGTTTGCTTGGAGGAACACTTTTTGGCTTGGAGGAACTATTCTTTGCTTGGAGAAATTAGTTATTTGCTTGGAGGGACTATTCTTTGCTTGGAGAAATTAGTTGTTTGCTTGGAGGAACTATTCTTTGCTTGGAGAAATTAGTTATTTGCTTGGAGGGACTATTCTTTGCTTGGAGAAATTAGTTGTTTGCTTGGAGGAACTATTCTTTGCTTGGAGAAATTAGTTGTTTGCTTGGAGGAACTATTCTTTGCTTGGAGAAATTAGTTATTTGCTTGGAGGAACTATTCTTTGCTTGCAGAAATTAGTTGTTTGCTTGGAGGAACTATTGTTTACTTGTGGGAACTATTCTTCGCTTGGAGAAATTAGTTATTTGCTTGGAGGAACTATTCTTTGCTTGGAGGAACTATTCTTTGCTTAAAGAAATTAGTTATTTGCTTGGAGAAATTAGTTATTTGCTTGGAGGAACTATTCTTTGCTTGGAGAAATTAGTTGTTTGCTTTTAGGAACTATTCTTTGCTTGGAGAAATCAGTTTTTTGCTAGGAGGAACTATTCTTTGCTTGGAAAAATTAGTTGTTTGCTGGAAGGAACTATTCTTTGCTTTGAGAAATTAGTTATTTGCTTGGAGGAACTATTCTTTGCTTGGAGAAATTAGTTGTTTGCTTGGAGGAACTATTGTTAGCTTGGAGGAACTATTCTTTGCTTGGAGAAATTAGTTATTTGCTTGGAGGGACTATTCTTTGCTTGGAGAAATTAGTTGTTTGCTTGGAGGAACTATTCTTTGCTTGGAGAAATTAGTCGTTTGCTTGGAGGAACTATTCTTTGCTTGGAGAAATTAGTTATTTGCTTGGAGGAACTATTCTTTGTTTGGAGAAATTAAGTGTTTGCTTGGAGGAACTATTGTTTACTTGTAGGAACTATTCTTTGCTTGGAGAAATTAGTTGTTTGCTTGGAGGAACAATTTTTGGCTTGGAGAAATTAGTTGTTTGCTTGGAGGAACTATTTTTTGTATGGAGAAAGTAGTTGTTTGCTTGGAGGAACTATTCTTTGCTTGGAGAAATTAGTTGTTTGCTTGGAGGAACTATTCTTTGCTTGGAGAAATTAGTTATTTGCTTGGAGGAACTATTCTTTGCTTGGAGAAATTAGTTGTTTGCTTGGAGGAACTATTGTTTACTTGTAGGAACTATTCTTTGCTTGGAGAAATTAGTTGTTTGCTTGGAGGAACAATTTTTGGCTTGGAAAAATTAGTTGTTTGCTTGGAGGAACTATTTTTTGTATGGAGAAAGTAGTTGTTTGCTTGGAGGAACTATTTTTTGCTTGAAGAAATTAGTTGTTTGCTTGGAGGAACTATTATTTGCTTGGAGAAATTAGTTATTTGCTTGGAGGAACTATTCTTTGCTTGGAGAAATTAGTTGTTTGCTTGGAGGAACTATTGTTTACTTGTAGGAACTATTCTTTGCTTGGAGAAATTAGTTGTTTGCTTGGAGGAACAATTTTTTGCTTGGAGAAATTAGTTGTTTGCTTGGAGGAACAATTTTTGGCTTGGAGAAATTAGTTGTTTGCTTGGAGGAACTATTTTTTGTATGGAGAAAGTAGTTGTTTGCTTGGAGGAACTATTCTTTGTTTGGAGGAACTATTCTTTGCTTGGAGAAATTAGTTGTTTGCTTGGAGGAACTATTCTTTGCTTGGAGAAATTAGTTGTTTGCTTGGAGGAACTATTTTTTGCTTGGAGAAATTAGGAATTTGCTTGCAGGAACTATTCTTTGCTTGGAGCAAGTAGCTGTTTGCTTGGAGGAACTATTCTTTGCTTGGAGGAACTATTCTTTGCTTGGAGAAATTAGTTGTTTGCTTGGAGGAACTATTTTTTGCTTGGAGAAATTAGTTGTTTGCTTGGAGGAACTATTGTTTGCTTGGAGAAATTAGTTATTTGCTTGGGGGAACTATTCTTTGCTTGGAGAAATTAGTTGTTTGCTTGGACGAACTATTTTTTGCTTGAAGAAATTAGTTGTTTGCTTGGAGGAACTATTATTTGCTTGGAGAAATTAGTTATTTGCTTGGAGGAACTATTCTTTGCTTGGAGAAATTAGTTGTTTGCTTGGAGGAACTGTTGTTTACTTGAAGGAACTATTCTTTGCTTGGAGAAATTAGTTGTTTGCTTGGAGGAACAATTTTTTGCTTGGAGAAATTAGTTGTTTGCTTGGAGGAACTATTTTTTGCTTGGAGAAATTAGGAATTTGCTTGCAGGAACTATTCTTTGCTTGGAGAAATTAGTTATTTGCTTGGAGAAATTAGTTATTTGCTTGGAGGAACTATTCTTTGCTTGGAGGAACTATTCTTTGCTTGGAGAAATTAGTTGTTTGCTTGGAGGAACTATTCTTTGCTTGGAGAAATCAGTTTTTTGCTAGGAGGAACTATTCTTTGCTTGGAAAAATTAGTTGTTTGCTGGGAGGAACTATTCTTTGCTTTGAGAAATTAGTTATTTGCTTGGAGGAACTATTCTTTGCTTGGAGAAATTAGTTGTTTGCTTGGAGGAACTATTGTTAGCTTGGAGGAACTATTCTTTGCTTGGAGAAATTAGTTATTTGCTTGGAGGGACTATTCTTTGCTTGGAGAAATTAGTTGTTTGCTTGGAGGAACTATTCTTTGCTTGGAGAAATTAGTTGTTTGCTTGGAGGAACTATTCTTTGCTTGGAGAAATTAGTTATTTGCTTGGAGGAACTATTCTTTGTTTGGAGAAATTAAGTGTTTGCTTGGAGGAGCTATTGTTTACTTGTAGGAACTATTCTTTGCTTGGAGAAATTAGTTGTTTGCTTGGAGGAACAATTTTTGGCTTGGAGAAATTAGTTGTTTGCTTGGAGGAACTATTTTTTGTATGGAGAAAGTAGTTGTTTGCTTGGAGGAACTATTCTTTGCTTGGAGAAATTAGTTGTTTGCTTGGAGGAACTATTCTTTGCTTGAAAAAATTAGTTATTTGCTTGGAGGAACTATTCTTTGCTTGGAGAAATTAGTTGTTTGCTTGGAGGAACTATTGTTTACTTGTAGGAACTATTCTTTGCTTGGAGAAATTAGTTGTTTGCTTGGAGGAACAATTTTTGGCTTGGAGAAATTAGTTGTTTGCTTGGAGGAACTATTGTTTGCTTGGAGAAATTAGTTGTTTGCTTGGAGGAACTATTGTTTGCTTGGAGGAACTATTCTTTGCTTGGAGAAATTAGTTATTTGCTTGGAGGAACTATTCTTTGCTTGGAGAAATTAGTTGTTTGCTTGGAGGAACTATTCTTTGTTTGGAGAATGTAGTTATTTGCTTGGAGGAACTATTCTTTGTATGGAGAAAGTAGTTGTTTGCTTGGAGGAACTATTTTTTGCTTGGAGAAATTAGTTGTTTGCTTGGAGGAACACTTTTTGGCTTGGAGGAACTATTCTTTGCTTGGAGAAATTAGTTATTTGCTTGGAGGGACTATTCTTTGCTTGGAGAAATTAGTTGTTTGCTTGGAGGAACTATTCTTTGCTTGGAGAAATTAGTTATTTGCTTGGAGGGACTATTCTTTGCTTGGAGAAATTAGTTGTTTGCTTGGAGGAACTATTCTTTGCTTGGAGAAATTAGTTGTTTGCTTGGAGGAACTATTCTTTGCTTGGAGAAATTAGTTATTTGCTTGGAGGAACTATTCTTTGCTTGCAGAAATTAGTTGTTTGCTTGGAGGAACTATTGTTTACTTGTGGGAACTATTCTTCGCTTGGAGAAATTAGTTATTTGCTTGGTGGAACTATTCTTTGCTTGGAGGAACTATTCTTTGCTTAAAGAAATTAGTTATTTGCTTGGAGAAATTAGTTATTTGCTTGGAGGAACTATTCTTTGCTTGGAGAAATTAGTTGTTTGCTTTTAGGAACTATTCTTTGCTTGGAGAAATCAGTTTTTTGCTAGGAGGAACTATTCTTTGCTTGGAAAAATTAGTTGTTTGCTGGAAGGAACTATTCTTTGCTTTGAGAAATTAGTTATTTGCTTGGAGGAACTATTCTTTGCTTGGAGAAATTAGTTGTTTGCTTGGAGGAACTATTGTTAGCTTGGAGGAACTATTCTTTGCTTGGAGAAATTAGTTATTTGCTTGGAGGGACTATTCTTTGCTTGGAGAAATTAGTTGTTTGCTTGGAGGAACTATTCTTTGCTTGGAGAAATTAGTTGTTTGCTTGGAGGAACTATTCTTTGCTTGGAGAAATTAGTTATTTGCTTGGAGGAACTATTCTTTGTTTGGAGAAATTAAGTGTTTGCTTGGAGGAACTATTGTTTACTTGTAGGAACTATTCTTTGCTTGGAGAAATTAGTTGTTTGCTTGGAGGAACAATTTTTGGCTTGGAGAAATTAGTTGTTTGCTTGGAGGAACTATTTTTTGTATGGAGAAAGTAGTTGTTTGCTTGGAGGAACTATTCTTTGCTTGGAGAAATTAGTTGTTTGCTTGGAGGAACTATTCTTTGCTTGGAGAAATTAGTTATTTGCTTGGAGGAACTATTCTTTGCTTGGAGAAATTAGTTGTTTGCTTGGAGGAACTATTGTTTACTTGTAGGAACTATTCTTTGCTTGGAGAAATTAGTTGTTTGCTTGGAGGAACAATTTTTGGCTTGGAAAAATTAGTTGTTTGCTTGGAGGAACTATTTTTTGTATGGAGAAAGTAGTTGTTTGCTTGGAGGAACTATTTTTTGCTTGAAGAAATTAGTTGTTTGCTTGGAGGAACTATTATTTGCTTGGACAAATTAGTTATTTGCTTGGAGGAACTATTCTTTGCTTGGAGAAATTAGTTGTTTGCTTGGAGGAACTATTGTTTACTTGTAGGAACTATTCTTTGCTTGGAGAAATTAGTTGTTTGCTTGGAGGAACAATTTTTTGCTTGGAGAAATTAGTTGTTTGCTTGGAGGAACAATTTTTGGCTTGGAGAAATTAGTTGTTTGCTTGGAGGAACTATTTTTTGTATGGAGAAAGTAGTTGTTTGCTTGGAGGAACTATTCTTTGTTTGGAGGAACTATTCTTTGCTTGGAGAAATTAGTTGTTTGCTTGGAGGAACTATTCTTTGCTTGGAGAAATTAGTTGTTTGCTTGGAGGAACTATTTTTTGCTTGGAGAAATTAGGAATTTGCTTGCAGGAACTATTCTTTGCTTGGAGCAAGTAGCTGTTTGCTTGGAGGAACTATTCTTTGCTTGGAGGAACTATTCTTTGCTTGGAGAAATTAGTTGTTTGCTTGGAGGAACTATTTTTTGCTTGGAGAAATTAGTTGTTTGCTTGGAGGAACTATTGTTTGCTTGGAGAAATTAGTTATTTGCTTGGGGGAACTATTCTTTGCTTGGAGAAATTAGTTGTTTGCTTGGACGAACTATTTTTTGCTTGAAGAAATTAGTTGTTTGCTTGGAGGAACTATTATTTGCTTGGAGAAATTAGTTATTTGCTTGGAGGAACTATTCTTTGCTTGGAGAAATTAGTTGTTTGCTTGGAGGAACTGTTGTTTACTTGAAGGAACTATTCTTTGCTTGGAGAAATTAGTTGTTTGCTTGGAGGAACAATTTTTTGCTTGGAGAAATTAGTTGTTTGCTTGGAGGAACTATTTTTTGCTTGGAGAAATTAGGAATTTGCTTGCAGGAACTATTCTTTGCTTGGAGAAAGTAGTTGTTTGCTTGGAGGAACTATTCTTTGCTTGGAGAAATTAGTTGCTTGCTTGGAGGAACTATTCTTTGCTTGGAGAAATCAGTTTTTTGCTTGGAGAAATTAGTTATTTGCTTGGAGGAACTATTCTTTGCTTGGAGAAATTAGTTGTTTGCTGGGAATAACTATTCTTTGCTTGGAGAAATTAGTTATTCGCTTGGAGGAACTATTCTTTGCTTGAAGAAATTAGTTGTTTGCTTGGAGGGACTATTGTTTGCTTGGAGGAACTATTCTTTGCTTGGAGAAATTAGTTATTTGCTTGGAGGAACTATTCTTTGCTTGGAGAAATTAGTTGTTTGCTTGGAGGAACTATTCTTTGCTTGGAGAATGTAGTATTTGCTTGGAGGAACTATTCTTTGTATGGAGAAAGTAGTTGTTTGCTTGCAGGAACTATTTTTTGCTTGGAGGAACTATTCTTTGCTTGGAGAAATTAGTTGTTTGCTTGGAGGAACTATTCTTTGCTTGGAGAAATTAGTTATTTGCTTGGAGGAACTATTCTTTGCTTGGTGAAATTAGTTGTTTGCTTGGAGGAACTATTGTTTGCTTGGAGAAATCAGTTTTTTGCTTGGAGAAACTATTCTTTGCTTGGAGAAATTAGTTATTTGCTTGGAGGAACTATTCTTTGCTTGGAGAAATTAGTTATTTGCTTAGAGGAACTATTTTTTGCTTGGAGAAATTAGTTGTTTGCTTGGAGGAACTATTCTTTGCTTAGAGAATGTAGTTATTTGCTTGGCGGAACTATTCTTTGCTTGGAGAAAGTAGTTGTTTGCTTGGAGAAACTATTCTTTGCTTGGAGAAATTAGTTATTTGCTTGGTGGAACTATTCTTTGCTTGGAGAAATTAGTTATTTGCTTGGAGGAACTATTCTTTGCTTGGAGGAACTATTCTTTGCTTAAAGAAATTAGTTATTTGCTTGGCGAAATTAGTTATTTGCTTAGAGGAACTATTCTTTGCTTGGAGGAACTATTCTTTGCTTGGAGAAATTAGTTGTTTGCTTGGAGGAACTATTCTTTGCTTGGAGAAATCAGTTTTTTGCTAGGAGGAACTATTCTTTGCTTGGAAAAATTAGTTGTTTGCTGGGAGGAACTATTCTTTGCTTTGAGAAATTAGTTATTTGCTTGGAGGAACTATTCTTTGCTTGGAGAAATTAGTTATTTGCTTGGAGGAACTATTCTTTGCTTGGAGAAATTAGTTGTTTGCTTGGAGGAACTATTGTTTACTTGTAGGAACTATTCTTTGCTTGGAGAAATTAGTTGTTTGCTTGGAGGAACTATTGTTTGCTTGGAGGAACTATTCTTTGCTTGGAGAAATTAGTTATTTGCTTGGAGGGACTATTCTTTGCTTGGAGAAATTAGTTGTTTGCTTGGAGGAACAATTTTTTGCTTGGAGAAATTAGTTGTTTGCTTGGAGGAACAATTTTTGGCTTAAAAAATTTAGTTGTTTGCTTGGAGGAACTATTTTTTGTATGGAGAAAGTAGTTGTTTGCTTGGAGGAACTATTTTTTGCTTGGAGAAATTAGTTGTTTGCTTGGAGGAACTATTCTTTGCTTGGAGAAATTAGTTATTTGCTTGGGGGAACTATTCTTTGCTTGGAGAAATTAGTTGTTTGCTTGGAGGAACTATTCTTTGCTTGGAGAATGTAGTTATTTGCTTGGAGGAACTATTCTTTGCTTGGAGAATGTAGTTATTTGCTTGGAGGAACTATTCTTTGCTTGGAGAATGTAGTTATTTGCTTGGAGGAACTATTCTTTGCTTCGAGAAAGTAGTTGTTTGCTTGGAGGAACTATTCTTTGCTTGGAGAAATTAGTTGTTTGCTTGGAGGAACTATTGTTTGCTTGGAGGAACTATTCTTTGCTTGGAGAAATTAGTTATTTTCTTGGAGGGACTATTCTTTGCTTGGAGAAATTAGTTGTTTGCTTGGAGGAACTATTCTTTGCTTGGAGAAATTAGTTGTTTGCTTGGAGGAACTATTCTTTGCTTGGAGAAATTAGTTATTTGCTTAGAGGAACTATTCTTTGCTTGGAGAAATTAGTTGTTTGCTTGGAGGAACTATTGTTTGCTTGGAGGAACTATTCTTTGCTTGGAGAAATTAGTTATTTGCTTGGAGGGACTATTCTTTGCTTGGAGAAATTAGTTGTTTGCTTGGAGGAACTATTCTTTGCTTGGAGAAATTAGTTGTTTGCTTGGAGGAACTATTCTTTGCTTGGAGAAATTAGTTGTTTGCTTGGAGGAACTATTGTTTGCTTGGAGGAACTATTCTTTGCTTGGAGAAATTAGTTATTTGCTTGGAGGAACTATTCTTTGCTTGGAGAAATTAGTTGTTTGCTTGGAGGAACTATTCTTTGTTTGGAGAATGTAGTTATTTGCTTGGAGGAACTATTCTTTGTATGGAGAAAGTAGTTGTTTGCTTGGAGGAACTATTTTTTGCTTGGAGAAATTAGTTGTTTCCTTGGAGGAACTATTATTTGCTTGGAGAAATTAGGTATTTGCTTGCAGGAACTATTCTTTGGTTGGAGAAATTAGTTATTTGCTTGCAGAAATTAGTTGTTTGCTTGGAGGAACTATACTTTGCTTGGAGAAATTAGGTATTTGCTTGCAGGAACTATTCTTTGCTTGGAGAAATTAGTTGTTTGCTTGGAGGAACTATTCTTTGCTTGGAGAAATTAGTTATTCGCTTGGAGGAACTATTCTTTGCTTGAAGAAATTAGTTGTTTGCTTGGAGGAACTATTGTTTGCTTGGAGGAACTATTCTTTGCTTGGAGAAATTAGTTATTTGCTTGGAGGAACTATTCTTTGCTTGGAGAAATTAGTTGTTTGCTTGGAGGAACTATTCTTTGCTTGGAGAATGTAGTTATTTGCTTGGAGGAACTATTCTTTGTATGGAGAAAGTAGTTGTTTGCTTGCAGGAACTATTTTTTGCTTGGAGGAACTATTCTTTGCTTGGAGAAATTAGTTATTTGCTTGGGGGAACTATTCTTTGCTTGGAGAAATTAGTTGTTTGCTTGGAGGAACTATTCTTTGCTTGGAGAAATTAGTTATTTGCTTGGAGGAACTATTCTTTGCTTGGTGAAATTAGTTGTTTGCTTGGAGGAACTATTGTTTGCTTGGAGAAATCAGTTTTTTGCTTGGAGAAACTATTCTTTGCTTGGAGAAATTAGTTATTTGCTTGGAGGAACTATTCTTTGCTTGGAGAAATTAGTTATTTGCTTAGAGGAACTATTTTTTGCTTGGAGAAATTAGTTGTTTGCTTGGAGGAACTATTCTTTGCTTAGAGAATGTAGTTATTTGCTTGGAGGAACTACTCTTTGCTTGGAGAAAGTAGTTGTTTCCTTGGAGAAACTATTCTTTGCTTGGAGAAATTAGTTATTTGCTTGGTGGAACTATTCTTTGCTGGGAGAAATTAGTTATTTGCTTGGAGGAACTATTCTTTGCTTGGAGGAACTATTCTTTGCTTAAAGAAATTAGTTATTTGCTTGGAGAAATTAGATATTTGCTTAGAGGAACTATTCTTTGCTTGGAGGAACTATTCTTTGCTTGGAGAAATTAGTTGTTTGCTTGGAGGAACTATTCTTTGCTTGGAGAAATCAGTTTTTTGCTAGGAGGAACTATTCTTTGCTTTGAGAAATTAGTTATTTGCTTGGAGGAACTATTCTTTGCTTGGAGAAATTAGTTATTTGCTTGGAGGAACTATTCTTTGCTTGGAGAAATTAGTTGTTTGCTTGGAGGAACTATTGTTTACTTGTAGGAACTATTCTTTGCTTGGAGAAATTAGTTGTTTGCTTGGAGGAACTATTGTTTGCTTGGAGGAACTATTCTTTGCTTGGAGAAATTAGTTATTTGCTTGGAGGGACTATTCTTTGCTTGGAGAAATTAGTTGTTTGCTTGGAGGAACAATTTTTTGCTTGGAGAAATTAGTTGTTTGCTTGGAGGAACAATTTTTGGCTTAAAAAATTTAGTTGTTTGCTTGGAGGAACTATTTTTTGTATGGAGAAAGTAGTTGTTTGCTTGGAGGAACTATTTTTTGCTTGGAGAAATTAGTTGTTTGCTTGGAGGAACTATTCTTTGCTTGGAGAAATTAGTTATTTGCTTGGGGGAACTATTCTTTGCTTGGAGAAATTAGTTGTTTGCTTGGAGGAACTATTCTTTGCTTGGAGAATGTAGTTATTTGCTTGGAGGAACTATTCTTTGCTTGGAGAATGTAGTTATTTGCTTGGAGGAACTATTCTTTGCTTGGAGAAATTAGTTGTTTGCTTGGAGGAACTATTGTTTGCTTGGAGGAACTATTCTTTGCTTAAAGAAATTAGTTATTTGCTTGGCGAAATTAGTTATTTGCTTAGAGGAACTATTCTTTGCTTGGAGGAACTATTCTTTGCTTGGAGAAATTAGTTGTTTGCTTGGAGGAACTATTCTTTGCTTGGAGAAATCAGTTTTTTGCTAGGAGGAACTATTCTTTGCTTGGAAAAATTAGTTGTTTGCTGGGAGGAACTATTCTTTGCTTTGAGAAATTAGTTATTTGCTTGGAGGAACTATTCTTTGCTTGGAGAAATTAGTTATTTGCTTGGAGGAACTATTCTTTGCTTGGAGAAATTAGTTGTTTGCTTGGAGGAACTATTGTTTACTTGTAGGAACTATTCTTTGCTTGGAGAAATTAGTTGTTTGCTTGGAGGAACTATTGTTTGCTTGGAGGAACTATTCTTTGCTTGGAGAAATTAGTTATTTGCTTGGAGGGACTATTCTTTGCTTGGAGAAATTAGTTGTTTGCTTGGAGGAACAATTTTTTGCTTGGAGAAATTAGTTGTTTGCTTGGAGGAACAATTTTTGGCTTAAAAAATTTAGTTGTTTGCTTGGAGGAACTATTTTTTGTATGGAGAAAGTAGTTGTTTGCTTGGAGGAACTATTTTTTGCTTGGAGAAATTAGTTGTTTGCTTGGAGGAACTATTCTTTGCTTGGAGAAATTAGTTATTTGCTTGGGGGAACTATTCTTTGCTTGGAGAAATTAGTTGTTTGCTTGGAGGAACTATTCTTTGCTTGGAGAATGTAGTTATTTGCTTTGAGGAACTATTCTTTGCTTGGAGAATGTAGTTATTTGCTTGGAGGAACTATTCTTTGCTTGGAGAATGTAGTTATTTGCTTGGAGGAACTATTCTTTGCTTCGAGAAAGTAGTTGTTTGCTTGGAGGAACTATTCTTTGCTTGGAGAAATTAGTTGTTTGCTTGGAGGAACTATTGTTTGCTTGGAGGAACTATTCTTTGCTTGGAGAAATTAGTTATTTTCTTGGAGGGACTATTCTTTGCTTGGAGAAATTAGTTGTTTGCTTGGAGGAACTATTCTTTGCTTGGAGAAATTAGTTGTTTGCTTGGAGGAACTATTCTTTGCTTGGAGAAATTAGTTATTTGCTTAGAGGAACTATTCTTTGCTTGGAGAAATTAGTTGTTTGCTTGGAGGAACTATTGTTTGCTTGGAGGAACTATTCTTTGCTTGGAGAAATTAGTTATTTGCTTGGAGGGACTATTCTTTGCTTGGAGAAATTAGTTGTTTGCTTGGAGGAACTATTCTTTGCTTGGAGAAATTAGTTGTTTGCTTGGAGGAACTATTCTTTGCTTGGAGAAATTAGTTGTTTGCTTGGAGGAACTATTCTTTGCTTGGAGAAATTAGTTATTTGCTTGGAGGAACTATTCTTTGCTTGGAGAAATTAGTTGTTTGCTTGGAGGAACTATTGTTTACTTGTAGGAACTATTCTTTGCTTGGAGAAATTAGTTGTTTGCTTGGAGGAACTATTGTTTGCTTGGAGGAACTATTCTTTGCTTGGAGAAATTAGTTATTTGCTTGGAGGGACTATTCTTTGCTTGGAGAAATTAGTTGTTTGCTTGGAGGAACAATTTTTTGCTTGGAGAAATTAGTTGTTTGCTTGGAGGAACAATTTTTGGCTTAAAAAATTTAGTTGTTTGCTTGGAGGAACTATTTTTTGTATGGAGAAAGTAGTTGTTTGCTTGGAGGAACTATTTTTTGCTTGGAGAAATTAGTTGTTTGCTTGGAGGAACTATTCTTTGCTTGGAGAAATTAGTTATTTGCTTGGGGGAACTATTCTTTGCTTGGAGAAATTAGTTGTTTGCTTGGAGGAACTATTCTTTGCTTGGAGAATGTAGTTATTTGCTTGGAGGAACTATTCTTTGCTTGGAGAATGTAGTTATTTGCTTGGAGGAACTATTCTTTGCTTGGAGAATGTAGTTATTTGCTTGGAGGAACTATTCTTTGCTTCGAGAAAGTAGTTGTTTGCTTGGAGGAACTATTCTTTGCTTGGAGAAATTAGTTGTTTGCTTGGAGGAACTATTGTTTGCTTGGAGGAACTATTCTTTGCTTGGAGAAATTAGTTATTTTCTTGGAGGGACTATTCTTTGCTTGGAGAAATTAGTTGTTTGCTTGGAGGAACTATTCTTTGCTTGGAGAAATTAGTTGTTTGCTTGGAGGAACTATTCTTTGCTTGGAGAAATTAGTTATTTGCTTAGAGGAACTATTCTTTGCTTGGAGAAATTAGTTGTTTGCTTGGAGGAACTATTGTTTGCTTGGAGGAACTATTCTTTGCTTGGAGAAATTAGTTATTTGCTTGGAGGGACTATTCTTTGCTTGGAGAAATTAGTTGTTTGCTTGGAGGAACTATTCTTTGCTTGGAGAAATTAGTTGTTTGCTTGGAGGAACTATTCTTTGCTTGGAGAAATTAGTTGTTTGCTTGGAGGAACTATTGTTTGCTTGGAGGAACTATTCTTTGCTTGGAGAAATTAGTTATTTGCTTGGAGGAACTATTCTTTGCTTGGAGAAATTAGTTGTTTGCTTGGAGGAACTATTCTTTGTTTGGAGAATGTAGTTATTTGCTTGGAGGAACTATTCTTTGTATGGAGAAAGTAGTTGTTTGCTTGGAGGAACTATTTTTTGCTTGGAGAAATTAGTTGTTTCCTTGGAGGAACTATTATTTGCTTGGAGAAATTAGGTATTTGCTTGCAGGAACTATTCTTTGGTTGGAGAAATTAGTTATTTGCTTGCAGAAATTAGTTGTTTGCTTGGAGGAACTATACTTTGCTTGGAGAAATTAGGTATTTGCTTGCAGGAACTATTCTTTGCTTGGAGAAATTAGTTGTTTGCTTGGAGGAACTATTCTTTGCTTGGAGAAATTAGTTATTCGCTTGGAGGAACTATTCTTTGCTTGAAGAAATTAGTTGTTTGCTTGGAGGAACTATTGTTTGCTTGGAGGAACTATTCTTTGCTTGGAGAAATTAGTTATTTGCTTGGAGGAACTATTCTTTGCTTGGAGAAATTAGTTGTTTGCTTGGAGGAACTATTCTTTGCTTGGAGAATGTAGTTATTTGCTTGGAGGAACTATTCTTTGTATGGAGAAAGTAGTTGTTTGCTTGCAGGAACTATTTTTTGCTTGGAGGAACTATTCTTTGCTTGGAGAAATTAGTTATTTGCTTGGGGGAACTATTCTTTGCTTGGAGAAATTAGTTGTTTGCTTGGAGGAACTATTCTTTGCTTGGAGAAATTAGTTACTTGCTTGGAGGAACTATTCTTTGCTTGGTGAAATTAGTTGTTTGCTTGGAGGAACTATTGTTTGCTTGGAGAAATCAGTTTTTTGCTTGGAGAAACTATTCTTTGCTTGGAGAAATTAGTTATTTGCTTGGAGGAACTATTCTTTGCTTGGAGAAATTAGTTATTTGCTTAGAGGAACTATTTTTTGCTTGGGGAAATTAGTTGTTTGCTTGAAGGAACTATTCTTTGCTTAGAGAATGTAGTTATTTGCTTGGAGGAACTATTCTTTGCTTGGAGAAAGTAGTTGTTTCCTTGGAGAAACTATTCTTTGCTTGGAGAAATTAGTTATTTGCTTGGTGGAACTATTCTTTGCTGGGAGAAATTAGTTATTTGCTTGGAGGAACTATTCTTTGCTTGGAGGAACTATTCTTTGCTTAAAGAAATTAGTTATTTGCTTGGAGAAATTAGTTATTTGCTTAGAGGAACTATTCTTTGCTTGGAGGAACTATTCTTTGCTTGGAGAAATTAGTTGTTTGCTTGGAGGAACTATTCTTTGCTTGGAGAAATCAGTTTTTTGCTAGGAGGAACTATTCTTTGCTTTGAGAAATTAGTTATTTGCTTGGAGGAACTATTCTTTGCTTGGAGAAATTAGTTATTTGCTTGGAGGAACTATTCTTTGCTTGGAGAAATTAGTTGTTTGCTTGGAGGAACTATTGTTTGCTTGTAGGAACTATTCTTTGCTTGGAGAAATTAGTTGTTTGCTTGGAGGAACTATTGTTTGCTTGGAGGAACTATTCTTTGCTTGGAGAAATTAGTTATTTGCTTGGAGGGACTATTCTTTGCTTGGAGAAATTAGTTGTTTGCTTGGAGGAACAATTTTTTGCTTGGAGAAATTAGTTGTTTGCTTGGAGGAACAATTTTTGGCTTAAAAAATTTAGTTGTTTGCTTGGAGGAACTATTTTTTGTATGGAGAAAGTAGTTGTTTGCTTGGAGGAACTATTTTTTGCTTGGAGAAATTAGTTGTTTGCTTGGAGGAACTATTCTTTGCTTGGAGAAATTAGTTATTTGCTTGGGGGAACTATTCTTTGCTTGGAGAAATTAGTTGTTTGCTTGGAGGAACTATTCTTTGCTTGGAGAATGTAGTTATTTGCTTGGAGGAACTATTCTTTGCTTGGAGAATGTAGTTATTTGCTTGGAGGAACTATTCTTTGCTTGGAGAATGTAGTTATTTGCTTGGAGGAACTATTCTTTGCTTCGAGAAAGTAGTTGTTTGCTTGGAGGAACTATTCTTTGCTTGGAGAAATTAGTTGTTTGCTTGGAGGAACTATTGTTTGCTTGGAGGAACTATTCTTTGCTTGGAGAAATTAGTTATTTTCTTGGAGGGACTATTCTTTGCTTGGAGAAATTAGTTGTTTGCTTGGAGGAACTATTCTTTGCTTGGAGAAATTAGTTGTTTGCTTGGAGGAACTATTCTTTGCTTGGAGAAATTAGTTATTTGCTTAGAGGAACTATTCTTTGCTCGGAGAAATTAGTTGTTTGCTTGGAGGAACTATTGTTTACTTGTAGGAACTATTCTTTGCTTGGAGAAATTAGTTGTTTGCTTGGAGGAACAATTTTTTGCTTGGAGAAATTAGTTGTTTGCTTGGAGGAACACTTTTTGGCTTGGAGAAATTAGTTGTTTGCTTGGAGGAACTATTTTTTGTATGGAGAAAGTAGTTGTTTGCTTGGAGGAACTATTTTTTGCTTGGAGAAATTAGTTGTTTGCTTGGAGGAACTATTCTTTGCTTGGAGAATGTAGTTATTTGCTTGGAGGAACTATTCTTTGCTTGGAGAATGTAGTTATTTGCTTGGAGGAACTATTCTTTGCTTGGAGAATGAAGTTATTTGCTGGAAGGAACTATTCTTTGCTTTGAGAAATTAGTTATTTGCTTGGAGGAACTATTCTTTGCTTGGAGAAATTAGTTGTTTGCTTGGAGGAACTATTCTTTGCTTGGAGAAATTAGTTATTTGCTTGGAGGGACTATTCTTTGCTTGGAGAAATTAGTTGTTTGCTTGGAGGAACTATTCTTTGCTTGGAGAAATTAGTTGTTTGCTTGGAGGAACTATTCTTTGCTTGGTAAGATTAGTTATTTGCTTGGAGGAACTATTCTTTGCTTGAAGAAATTAGTTGTTTGCTTGGAGGAACTATTGTTTACTTGTAGGAACTATTCTTTGCTTGGAGAAATTAGTTGTTTGCTTGGAGGAACAATTTTTTGCTTGGAGAAATTAGTTGTTTGCTTGGAGGAACAATTTTTGGCTTGGAGAAATTAGTTGTTTGCTTGGAGGAACTATTTTTTGTATGGAGAAAGTAGTTGTTTGCTTGGAGGAACTATTTTTTGCTTGGAGAAATTAGTTGTTTGCTTGGAGGAACTATTCTTTGCTTGGAGAAATTAGTTATTTGCTTGGGGGAACTATTCTTTGCTTGGAGAAATTAGTTGTTTGCTTGGAGGAACTATTTTTTGCTTGGAGGAACTATTCTTTGCTTAAAGAAATTAGTTATTTGCTTGGAGAAATTAGTTATTTGCTTGGAGGAACTATTCTTTGCTTGGAGGAACTATTCTTTGCTTGGAGAAATTAGTTGTTTGCTTGGAGGAACTATTCTTTGCTTGGAGAAATCAGTTTTTTGCTAGGAGGAACTATTCTTTGCTTGGAAAAATTAGTTGTTTGCTGGGAGGAACTATTCTTTGCTTTGAGAAATTAGTTATTTGCTTGGAGGAACTATTCTTTGCTTGGAGAAATTAGTTGTTTGCTTGGAGGAACTATTGTTAGCTTGGAGGAACTATTCTTTGCTTGGAGAAATTAGTTATTTGCTTGGAGGGACTATTCTTTGCTTGGAGAAATTAGTTGTTTGCTTGGAGGAACTATTCTTTGCTTGGAGAAATTAGTTGTTTGCTTGGAGGAACTATTCTTTGCTTGGAGAAATTAGTTATTTGCTTGGAGGAACTATTCTTTGTTTGGAGAAATTAAGTGTTTGCTTGGAGGAACTATTGTTTACTTGTAGGAACTATTCTTTGCTTGGAGAAATTAGTTGTTTGCTTGGAGGAACAATTTTTGGCTTGGAGAAATTAGTTGTTTGCTTGGAGGAACTATTTTTTGTATGGAGAAAGTAGTTGTTTGCTTGGAGGAACTATTCTTTGCTTGGAGAAATTAGTTGTTTGCTTGGAGGAATTATTCTTTGCTTGGAGAAATTAGTTATTTGCTTGGAGGAACTATTCTTTGCTTGGAGAAATTAGTTGTTTGCTTGGAGGAACTATTGTTTACTTGTAGGAACTATTCTTTGCTTGGAGAAATTAGTTATTTGCTTGGAGGGACTATTCTTTGCTTGGAGAAATTAGTTGTTTGCTTGGAGGAACTATTCTTTGCTTGGAGAAATTAGTTGTTTGCTTGGAGGAACTATTCTTTGCTTGGAGAAATTAGTTATTTGCTTGGAGGAACTATTCTTTGCTTGAAGAAATTAGTTGTTTGCTTGGAGGAACTATTGTTTACTTGTAGGAACTATTCTTTGCTTGGAGAAATTAGTTGTTTGCTTGGAGGAACAATTTTTTGCTTGGAGAAATTAGTTGTTTGCTTGGAGGAACAATTTTTATCTTGGAGAAATTAGTTGTTTGCTTGGAGGAACTATTTTTTGTATGGAGAAAGTAGTTGTTTGCTTGGAGGAACTATTTTTTGCTTGGAGAAATTAGTTGTTTGCTTGGAGGAACTATTCTTTGCTTGGAGAAATTAGTTATTTGCTTGGGGGAACTATTCTTTGCTTGGCGAAATTAGTTGTTTGCTTGGAGGAACTATTTTTTGCTTGAAGAAATTAGTTGTTTGCTTGGAGGAACTATTATTTGCTTGGAGAAATTAGTTATTTGCTTGGAGGAACTATTCTTTGCTTGGAGAAATTAGTTGTTTGCTTGGAGGAACTGTTGTTTACTTGAAGGAACTATTCTTTGCTTGGAGAAATTAGTTGTTTGCTTGGAGGAACAATTTTTTGCTTGTAGAAATTAGTTGTTTGCTTGGAGGAACTATTTTTTGCTTGGAGAAATTAGGAATTTGCTTGCAGGAACTATTCTTTGCTTGGAGAAAGTAGTTGTTTGCTTGGAGGAACTATTCTTTGCTTGGAGAAATTAGTTGTTTGCTTGGAGGAACTATTCTTTGCTTGGAGAAATCAGTTTTTTGCTAGGAGGAACTATTCTTTGCTTGGAAAAATTAGTTGTTTGCTGGGAGGAACTATTCTTTGCTTGGAGAAATTAGTTATTTGCTTGGAGGAACTATTCTCTGCTTGGAGAAATTAGTTGTTTGCTTGGAGGAACTATTGTTTGCTTGGAGGAACTATTCTTTGCTTGGAGAAATTAGTTATTTGCTTGGAGGGACTATTCTTTGCTTGGAGAAATTAGTTGTTTGCTTGGAGGAACTATTCTTTGCTTGGAGAAATTAGTTGTTTGCTTGGAGGAACTATTCTTTGCTTGGAGAAATTAGTTGTTTGCTTGGAGGAACTATTGTTTGCTTGGAGGAACTATTCTTTGCTTGGAGAAATTAGTTATTTGCTTGGAGGAACTATTCTTTGCTTGGAGAAATTAGTTGTTTGCTTGGAGGAACTATTGTTTGCTTGGAGGAACTATTCTTTGCTTGGAGAAATTAGTTATTTGCTTGGAGGGACTATTCTTTGCTTGGAGAAATTAGTTGTTTGCTTGGAGGAACTATTCTTTGCTTGGAGAAATTAGTTATTTGCTTGGAGGGACTATTCTTTGCTTGGAGAAATTAGTTGTTTGCTTGGAGGAACTATTCTTTGCTTGGAGAAATTAGTTGTTTGCTTGGAGGAACTATTCTTTGCTTGGAGAAATTAGTTATTTGCTTGGAGGAACTATTCTTTGCTTGAAGAAATTAGTTGTTTGCTTGGAGGAACTATTGTTTACTTGTAGAAACTATTCTTTGCTTGGAGAAATTAGTTATTTGCTTGGAGGAACTATTCTTTGCTTGGAGGAACTATTCTTTGCTTAAAGAAATTAGTTATTGGCTTGGAGAAATTAGTTATTTGCTTGGAGGAACTATTCTTTGCTTGGAGGAACTATTCTTTGCTTGGAGAAATTAGTTGTTTGCTTGGAGGAACTATTCTTTGCTTGGAGAAATCAGTTTTTTGCTAGGAGGAACTATTCTTTGCTTGGAAAAATTAGTTGTTTGCTGGGAGGAACTATTCTTTGCTTTGAGAAATTAGTTATTTGCTTGGAGGAACTATTCTTTGCTTGGAGAAATTAGTTGTTTGCTTGGAGGAACTATTGTTAGCTTGGAGGAACTATTCTTTGCTTGGAGAAATTAGTTATTTGCTTGGAGGGACTATTCTTTGCTTGGAGAAATTAGTTGTTTGCTTGGAGGAACTATTCTTTGCTTGGAGAAATTAGTTGTTTGCTTGGAGGAACTATTCTTTGCTTGGAGAAATTAGTTATTCGCTTGGAGGAACTATTCTTTGCTTGAAGAAATTAGTTGTTTGCTTGGAGGAACTATTGTTTACTTGTAGGAACTATTCTTTGCTTGGAGAAATTAGTTGTTTGCTTGGAGGAACAATTTTTGGCTTGGAGAAATTAGTTGTTTGCTTGGAGGAACTATGTTTTGTATGGAGAAAGTAGTTGTTTGCTTGGAGGAACTATTCTTTGCTTGGAGAAATTAGTTGTTTGCTTGGAGGAACTATTCTTTGCTTGGAGAAATTAGTTATTTGCTTGGAGGAACTATTCTTTGCTTGGAGAAATTAGTTGTTTGCTTGGAGGAACTATTGTTTACTTGTAGGAACTATTCTTTGCTTGGAGAAATTAGTTATTTGCTTGGAGGGACTATTCTTTGCTTGGAGAAATTAGTTGTTTGCTTGGAGGAACTATTCTTTGCTTGGAGAAATTAGTTGTTTGCTTGGAGGAACTATTCTTTGCTTGGAGAAATTAGTTATTTGCTTGGAGGAACTATTCTTTGCTTGAAGAAATTAGTTGTTTGCTTGGAGGAACTATTGTTTACTTGTAGGAACTATTCTTTGCTTGGAGAAATTAGTTGTTTGCTTGGAGGAACAATTTTTTGCTTGGAGAAATTAGTTGTTTGCTTGGAGGAACAATTTTTATCTTGGAGAAATTAGTTGTTTGCTTGGAGGAACTATTTTTTGTATGGAGAAAGTAGTTGTTTGCTTGGAGGAACTATTTTTTGCTTGGAGAAATTAGTTGTTTGCTTGGAGGAACTATTCTTTGCTTGGAGAAATTAGTTATTTGCTTGGGGGAACTATTCTTTGCTTGGCGAAATTAGTTGTTTGCTTGGAGGAACTATTTTTTGCTTGAAGAAATTAGTTGTTTGCTTGGAGGAACTATTATTTGCTTGGAGAAATTAGTTATTTGCTTGGAGGAACTATTCTTTGCTTGGAGAAATTAGTTGTTTGCTTGGAGGAACTGTTGTTTACTTGAAGGAACTATTCTTTGCTTGGAGAAATTAGTTGTTTGCTTGGAGGAACAATTTTTTGCTTGTAGAAATTAGTTGTTTGCTTGGAGGAACTATTTTTTGCTTGGAGAAATTAGGAATTTGCTTGCAGGAACTATTCTTTGCTTGGAGAAAGTAGTTGTTTGCTTGGAGGAACTATTCTTTGCTTGGAGAAATTAGTTGTTTGCTTGGAGGAACTATTCTTTGCTTGGAGAAATCAGTTTTTTGCTAGGAGGAACTATTCTTTGCTTGGAAAAATTAGTTGTTTGCTGGGAGGAACTATTCTTTGCTTGGAGAAATTAGTTATTTGCTTGGAGGAACTATTCTCTGCTTGGAGAAATTAGTTGTTTGCTTGGAGGAACTATTGTTTGCTTGGAGGAACTATTCTTTGCTTGGAGAAATTAGTTATTTGCTTGGAGGGACTATTCTTTGCTTGGAGAAATTAGTTGTTTGCTTGGAGGAACTATTCTTTGCTTGGAGAAATTAGTTGTTTCCTTGGAGGAACTATTCTTTGCTTGGAGAAATTAGTTGTTTGCTTGGAGGAACTATTGTTTGCTTGGAGGAACTATTCTTTGCTTGGAGAAATTAGTTATTTGCTTGGAGGAACTATTCTTTGCTTGGAGAAATTAGTTGTTTGCTTGGAGGAACTATTCTTTGTTTGGAGAATGTAGTTATTTGCTTGGAGGAACTATTCTTTGTATGGAGAAAGTAGTTGTTTGCTTGGAGGAACTATTTTTTGCTTGGAGAAATTAGTTGTTTGCTTGGAGGAACACTTTTTGGCTTGGAGAAATTAGTTGTTTGCTTGGAGGAACTATTTTTTGTATGGAGAAAGTAGTTGTTTGCTTGGAGGAACTATTTTTTGCTTGGAGAAATTAGTTGTTTGCTTGGAGGAACTATTCTTTGCTTGGAGAATGTAGTTATTTGCTTGGAGGAACTATTCTTTGCTTGGAGAATGTAGTTATTTGCTTGGAGGAACTATTCTTTGCTTGGAGAATGAAGTTATTTGCTTGGAGGAACTATTCTTTGCTTGGAGAATGAAGTTATTTGCTGGGAGGAACTATTCTTTGCTTTGAGAAATTAGTTATTTGCTTGGAGGAACTATTCTTTGCTTGGAGAAATTAGTTGTTTGCTTGGAGGAACTATTGTTTGCTTGGAGGAACTATTCTTTGCTTGGAGAAATTAGTTATTTGCTTGGAGGGACTATTCTTTGCTTGGAGAAATTAGTTGTTTGCTTGGAGGAACTATTCTTTGCTTGGAGAAATTAGTTATTTGCTTGGAGGGACTATTCTTTGCTTGGAGAAATTAGTTGTTTGCTTGGAGGAACTATTCTTTGCTTGGAGAAATTAGTTGTTTGCTTGGAGGAACTATTCTTTGCTTGGAGAAATTAGTTATTTGCTTGGAGGAACTATTCTTTGCTTGAAGAAATTAGTTGTTTGCTTGGAGGAACTATTGTTTACTTGTAGAAACTATTCTTTGCTTGGAGAAATTAGTTATTTGCTTGGAGGAACTATTCTTTGCTTGAAGGAACTATTCTTTGCTTAAAGAAATTAGTTATTTGCTTGGAGAAATTAGTTATTTGCTTGGAGGAACTATTCTTTGCTTGGAGAAATTAGTTGTTTGCTTGGAGGAACTATTCTTTGCTTGGAGAAATCAGTTTTTTGCTAGGAGGAACTATTCTTTGCTTGGAAAAATTAGTTGTTTGCTGGGAGGAACTATTCTTTGCTTTGAGAAATTAGTTATTTGCTTGGAGGAACTATTCTTTGCTTGGAGAAATTAGTTGTTTGCTTGGGGGAACTATTGTTAGCTTGGAGGAACTATTCTTTGCTTGGAGAAATTAGTTATTTGCTTGGAGGGACTATTCTTTGCTTGGAGAAATTAGTTGTTTGCTTGGAGGAACTATTCTTTGCTTGGAGAAATTAGTTGTTTGCTTGGAGGAACTATTCTTTGCTTGGAGAAATTAGTTATTTGCTTGGAGGAACTATTCTTTGTTTGGAGAAATTAAGTGTTTGCTTGGAGGAACTATTGTTTACTTGTAGGAACTATTCTTTGCTTGGAGAAATTAGTTGTTTGCTTGGAGGAACAATTTTTGGCTTGGAGAAATTAGTTGTTTGCTTGGAGGAACTATTTTTTGTATGGAGAAAGTAGTTGTTTGCTTGGAGGAACTATTCTTTGCATGGAGAAATTAGTTGTTTGCTTGGAGGAACTATTCTTTGCTTGGAGAAATTAGTTATTTGCTTGGAGGAACTATTCTTTGCTTGGAGAAATTAGTTGTTTGCTTGGAGGAACTATTGTTTACTTGTAGGAACTATTCTTTGCTTGGAGAAATTAGTTGTTTGCTTGGAGGAACAATTTTTGGCTTGGAGAAATTAGTTGTTTGCTTGGAGGAACTATTGTTTGCTTGGAGAAATTAGTTGTTTGCTTGGAGGAACTATTGTTTGCTTGGAGGAACTATTCTTTGCTTGGAGAAATTAGTTATTTGCTTGGAGGAACTATTCTTTGCTTGGAGAAATTAGTTGTTTGCTTGGAGGAACTATTCTTTGTTTGGAGAATGTAGTTATTTGCTTGGAGGAACTATTCTTTGTATGGAGAAAGTAGTTGTTTGCTTGGAGGAACTATTTTTTGCTTGGAGAAATTAGTTGTTTGCTTGGAGGAACACTTTTTGGCTTGGAGGAACTATTCTTTGCTTGGAGAAATTAGTTATTTGCTTGGAGGGACTATTCTTTGCTTGGAGAAATTAGTTGTTTGCTTGGAGGAACTATTCTTTGCTTGGAGAAATTAGTTATTTGCTTGGAGGGACTATTCTTTGCTTGGAGAAATTAGTTGTTTGCTTGGAGGAACTATTCTTTGCTTGGAGAAATTAGTTGTTTGCTTGGAGGAACTATTCTTTGCTTGGAGAAATTAGTTATTTGCTTGGAGGAACTATTCTTTGCTTGCAGAAATTAGTTGTTTGCTTGGAGGAACTATTGTTTACTTGTAGGAACTATTCTTTGCTTGGAGAAATTAGTTATTTGCTTGGAGGAACTATTCTTTGCTTGGAGGAACTATTCTTTGCTTATAGAAATTAGTTATTTGCTTGGAGAAATTAGTTATTTGCTTGGAGGAACTATTCTTTGCTTGGAGGAACTATTCTTTGCTTGGAGAAATTAGTTGTTTGCTTGGAGGAACTATTCTTTGCTTGGAGAAATCAGTTTTTTGCTAGGAGGAACTATTCTTTGCTTGGAAAAATTAGTTGTTTGCTGGGAGGAACTATTCTTTGCTTTGAGAAATTAGTTATTTGCTTGGAGGAACTATTCTTTGCTTGGAGAAATTAGTTGTTTGCTTGGAGGAACTATTGTTAGCTTGGAGGAACTATTCTTTGCTTGGAGAAATTAGTTATTTGCTTGGAGGGACTATTCTTTGCTTGGAGAAATTAGTTGTTTGCTTGGAGGAACTATTCTTTGCTTGGAGAAATTAGTTGTTTGCTTGGAGGAACTATTCTTTGCTTGGAGAAATTAGTTATTTGCTTGGAGGAACTATTCTTTGCTCGGAGAAATTAGTTGTTTGCTTGGAGGAACTATTGTTTACTTGTAGGAACTATTCTTTGCTTGGAGAAATTAGTTGTTTGCTTGGAGGAACAATTTTTGGCTTGGAGAAATTAGTTGTTTGCTTGGAGGAACAATTTTTGGCTTGGAGAAATTAGTTGTTTGCTTGGAGGAACTATTTTTTGTATGGAGAAAGTAGTTGTTTGCTTGGAGGAACTATTCTTTGCTTGGAGAAATTAGTTGTTTGCTTGGAGGAACTATTCTTTGCTTGGAGAAATTAGTTATTTGCTTGGAGGAACTATTCTTTGCTTGGAGAAATTAGTTGTTTGCTTGGAGGAACTATTGTTTACTTGTAGGAACTATTCTTTGCTTGGAGAAATTAGTTGTTTGCTTGGAGGAACAATTTTTGGCTTGGAGAAATTAGTTGTTTGCTTGGAGGAACTATTTTTTGTATGGAGAAAGTAGTTGTTTGCTTGGAGGAACTATTTTTTGCTTGGAGAAATTAGTTGTTTGCTTGGAGGAACTATTCTTTGCTTGGAGAATGTAGTTATTTGCTTGGAGGAACTATTCTTTGCTTGGAGAAATTAGTTATTTTCTTGGAGGGACTATTCTTTGCTTGGAGAAATTAGTTGTTTGCTTGGAGGAACTATTCTTTGCTTGGAGAAATTAGTTGTTTGCTTGGAGGAACTATTCTTTGCTTGGAGAAATTAGTTATTTGCTTGGAGGAACTATTCTTTGCTCGGAGAAATTAGTTGTTTGCTTGGAGGAACTATTGTTTACTTGTAGGAACTATTCTTTGCTTGGAGAAATTAGTTGTTTGCTTGGAGGAACTATTCTTTGCTTGGAGAAATTAGTTATTTGCTTGGAGGAACTATTCTTTGCTTGAAGAAATTAGTTGTTTGCTTGGAGGAACTATTGTTTACTTGTAGAAACTATTCTTTGCTTGGAGAAATTAGTTATTTGCTTGGAGGAACTATTCTTTGCTTGAAGGAACTATTCTTTGCTTAAATAAATTAGTTATTTGCTTGGAGAAATTAGTTATTTGCTTGGAGGAACTATTCTTTGCTTGGAGAAATTAGTTGTTTGCTTGGAGGAACTATTCTTTGCTTGGAGAAATCAGTTTTTTGCTAGGAGGAACTATTCTTTGCTTGGAAAAATTAGTTGTTTGCTGGGAGGAACTATTCTTTGCTTTGAGAAATTAGTTATTTGCTTGGAGGAACTATTCTTTGCTTGGAGAAATTAGTTGTTTGCTTGGAGGAACTATTGTTAGCTTGGAGGAACTATTCTTTGCTTGGAGAAATTAGTTATTTGCTTGGAGGGACTATTCTTTGCTTGGAGAAATTAGTTGTTTGCTTGGAGGAACTATTCTTTGCTTGGAGAAATTAGTTGTTTGCTTGGAGGAACTATTCTTTGCTTGGAGAAATTAGTTATTTGCTTGGAGGAACTATTCTTTGTTTGGAGAAATTAAGTGTTTGCTTGGAGGAACTATTGTTTACTTGTAGGAACTATTCTTTGCTTGGAGAAATTAGTTGTTTGCTTGGAGGAACAATTTTTGGCTTGGAGAAATTAGTTGTTTGCTTGGAGGAACTATTTTTTGTATGGAGAAAGTAGTTGTTTGCTTGGAGGAACTATTCTTTGCATGGAGAAATTAGTTGTTTGCTTGGAGGAACTATTCTTTGCTTGGAGAAATTAGTTATTTGCTTGGAGGAACTATTCTTTGCTTGGAGAAATTAGTTGTTTGCTTGGAGGAACTATTGTTTACTTGTAGGAACTATTCTTTGCTTGGAGAAATTAGTTGTTTGCTTGGAGGAACAATTTTTGGCTTGGAGAAATTAGTTGTTTGCTTGGAGGAACTATTGTTTGCTTGGAGAAATTAGTTGTTTGCTTGGAGGAACTATTGTTTGCTTGGAGGAACTATTCTTTGCTTGGAGAAATTAGTTATTTGCTTGGAGGAACTATTCTTTGCTTGGAGAAATTAGTTGTTTGCTTGGAGGAACTATTCTTTGTTTGGAGAATGTAGTTATTTGCTTGGAGGAACTATTCTTTGTATGGAGAAAGTAGTTGTTTGCTTGGAGGAACTATTTTTTGCTTGGAGAAATTAGTTGTTTGCTTGGAGGAACACTTTTTGGCTTGGAGGAACTATTCTTTGCTTGGAGAAATTAGTTATTTGCTTGGAGGGACTATTCTTTGCTTGGAGAAATTAGTTGTTTGCTTGGAGGAACTATTCTTTGCTTGGAGAAATTAGTTATTTGCTTGGAGGGACTATTTTTTGCTTGGAGAAATTAGTTGTTTGCTTGGAGGAACTATTCTTTGCTTGGAGAAATTAGTTGTTTGCTTGGAGGAACTATTCTTTGCTTGGAGAAATTAGTTATTTGCTTGGAGGAACTATTCTTTGCTTGCAGAAATTAGTTGTTTGCTTGGAGGAACTATTGTTTACTTGTAGGAACTATTCTTTGCTTGGAGAAATTAGTTATTTGCTTGGAGAAATTAGTTATTTGCTTGGAGGAACTATTCTTTGCTTGGAGGAACTATTCTTTGCTTGGAGAAATTAGTTGTTTGCTTGGAGGAACTATTCTTTGCTTGGAGAAATCAGTTTTTTGCTAGGAGGAACTATTCTTTGCTTGGAAAAATTAGTTGTTTGCTGGGAGGAACTATTCTTTGCTTTGAGAAATTAGTTGTTTGCTTGGAGGAACTATTGTTAGCTTGGAGGAACTATTCTTTGCTTATAGAAATTAGTTATTTGCTTGGAGAAATTAGTTATTTGCTTGGAGGAACTATTCTTTGCTTGGAGAAATTAGTTGTTTGCTTGGAGGAACTATTCTTTGTTTGGAGAATGTAGTTATTTGCTTGGAGGAACTATTCTTTGTATGGAGAAAGTAGTTGTTTGCTTGGAGGAACTATTTTTTGCTTGGAGAAATTAGTTGTTTGCTTGGAGGAACACTTTTTGGCTTGGAGGAACTATTCTTTGCTTGGAGAAATTAGTTATTTGCTTGGAGGGACTATTCTTTGCTTGGAGAAATTAGTTGTTTGCTTGGAGGAACTATTCTTTGCTTGGAGAAATTAGTTATTTGCTTGGAGGGACTATTTTTTGCTTGGAGAAATTAGTTGTTTGCTTGGAGGAACTATTCTTTGCTTGGAGAAATTAGTTGTTTGCTTGGAGGAACTATTCTTTGCTTGGAGAAATTAGTTATTTGCTTGGAGGAACTATTCTTTGCTTGCAGAAATTAGTTGTTTGCTTGGAGGAACTATTCTTTGCTTGGAGGAACTATTCTTTGCTTATAGAAATTAGTTATTTGCTTGGAGAAATTAGTTATTTGCTTGGAGGAACTATTCTTTGCTTGGAGGAACTATTCTTTGCTTGGAGAAATTAGTTGTTTGCTTGGAGGAACTATTCTTTGCTTGGAGAAATCAGTTTTTTGCTAGGAGGAACTATTCTTTGCTTGGAAAAATTAGTTGTTTGCTGGGAGGAACTATTCTTTGCTTTGAGAAATTAGTTGTTTGCTTGGAGGAACTATTGTTAGCTTGGAGGAACTATTCTTTGCTTGGAGAAATTAGTTATTTGCTTGGAGGGACTATTCTTTGCTTGGAGAAATTAGTTGTTTGCTTGGAGGAACTATTCTTTGCTTGGAGAAATTAGTTGTTTGCTTGGAGGAACTATTCTTTGCTTGGAGAAATCAGTTTTTTGCTAGGAGGAACTATTCTTTGCTTGGAAAAATTAGTTGTTTGCTGGGAGGAACTATTCTTTGCTTTGAGAAATTAGTTGTTTGCTTGGAGGAACTATTGTTAGCTTGGAGGAACTATTCTTTGCTTGGAGAAATTAGTTATTTGCTTGGAGGGACTATTCTTTGCTTGGAGAAATTAGTTGTTTGCTTGGAGGAACTATTCTTTGCTTGGAGAAATTAGTTGTTTGCTTGGAGGAACTATTCTTTGCTTGGAGAAATTAGTTATTTGCTTGGAGGAACTATTCTTTGCTTGCAGAAATTAGTTGTTTGCTTGGAGGAACTATTGTTTACTTGTAGGAACTATTCTTTGCTTGGAGAAATTAGTTATTTGCTTGGAGGAACTATTCTTTGCTTGGAGGAACTATTCTTTGCTTATAGAAATTAGTTATTTGCTTGGAGAAATTAGTTATTTGCTTGGAGGAACTATTCTTTGCTTGGAGGAACTATTCTTTGCTTGGAGAAATTAGTTGTTTGCTTGGAGGAACTATTCTTTGCTTGGAGAAATCAGTTTTTTGCTAGGAGGAACTATTCTTTGCTTGGAAAAATTAGTTGTTTGCTGGGAGGAACTATTCTTTGCTTGGAGAAATTAGTTGTTTGCTTGGAGGAACTATTCTTTGCTTGGAGAAATTAGTTATTTGCTTGGAGGAACTATTCTTTGCTTGCAGAAATTAGTTGTTTGCTTGGAGGAACTATTGTTTACTTGTAGGAACTATTCTTTGCTTGGAGAAATTAGTTATTTGCTTGGAGAAATTAGTTATTTGCTTGGAGGAACTATTCTTTGCTTGGAGGAACTATTCTTTGCTTGGAGAAATTAGTTGTTTGCTTGGAGGAACTATTCTTTGCTTGGAGAAATCAGTTTTTTGCTAGGAGGAACTATTCTTTGCTTGGAAAAATTAGTTGTTTGCTGGGAGGAACTATTCTTTGCTTTGAGAAATTAGTTGTTTGCTTGGAGGAACTATTGTTAGCTTGGAGGAACTATTCTTTGCTTATAGAAATTAGTTATTTGCTTGGAGAAATTAGTTATTTGCTTGGAGGAACTATTCTTTGCTTGGAGAAATTAGTTGTTTGCTTGGAGGAACTATTCTTTGTTTGGAGAATGTAGTTATTTGCTTGGAGGAACTATTCTTTGTATGGAGAAAGTAGTTGTTTGCTTGGAGGAACTATTTTTTGCTTGGAGAAATTAGTTGTTTGCTTGGAGGAACACTTTTTGGCTTGGAGGAACTATTCTTTGCTTGGAGAAATTAGTTATTTGCTTGGAGGGACTATTCTTTGCTTGGAGAAATTAGTTGTTTGCTTGGAGGAACTATTCTTTGCTTGGAGAAATTAGTTATTTGCTTGGAGGGACTATTTTTTGCTTGGAGAAATTAGTTGTTTGCTTGGAGGAACTATTCTTTGCTTGGAGAAATTAGTTGTTTGCTTGGAGGAACTATTCTTTGCTTGCAGAAATTAGTTATTTGCTTGGAGGAACTATTCTTTGCTTGCAGAAATTAGTTGTTTGCTTGGAGGAACTATTCTTTGCTTGGAGGAACTATTCTTTGCTTATAGAAATTAGTTATTTGCTTGGAGAAATTAGTTATTTGCTTGGAGGAACTATTCTTTGCTTGGAGGAACTATTCTTTGCTTGGAGAAATTAGTTGTTTGCTTGGAGGAACTATTCTTTGCTTGGAGAAATCAGTTTTTTGCTAGGAGGAACTATTCTTTGCTTGGAAAAATTAGTTGTTTGCTGGGAGGAACTATTCTTTGCTTTGAGAAATTAGTTGTTTGCTTGGAGGAACTATTGTTAGCTTGGAGGAACTATTCTTTGCTTGGAGAAATTAGTTATTTGCTTGGAGGGACTATTCTTTGCTTGGAGAAATTAGTTGTTTGCTTGGAGGAACTATTCTTTGCTTGGAGAAATTAGTTGTTTGCTTGGAGGAACTATTCTTTGCTTGGAGAAATTAGTTATTTGCTTGGAGGAACTATTCTTTGCTTGCAGAAATTAGTTGTTTGCTTGGAGGAACTATTGTTTACTTGTAGGAACTATTCTTTGCTTGGAGAAATTAGTTATTTGCTTGGAGGAACTATTCTTTGCTTGGAGGAACTATTCTTTGCTTATAGAAATTAGTTATTTGCTTGGAGAAATTAGTTATTTGCTTGGAGGAACTATTCTTTGCTTGGAGGAACTATTCTTTGCTTGGAGAAATTAGTTGTTTGCTTGGAGGAACTATTCTTTGCTTGGAGAAATCAGTTTTTTGCTAGGAGGAACTATTCTTTGCTTGGAAAAATTAGTTGTTTGCTGGGAGGAACTATTCTTTGCTTTGAGAAATTAGTTGTTTGCTTGGAGGAACTATTGTTAGCTTGGAGGAACTATTCTTTGCTTGGAGAAATTAGTTATTTGCTTGGAGGGACTATTCTTTGCTTGGAGAAATTAGTTGTTTGCTTGGAGGAACTATTCTTTGCTTGGAGAAATTAGTTGTTTGCTTGGAGGAACTATTCTTTGCTTGGAGAAATTAGTTATTTGCTTGGAGGAACTATTCTTTGCTCGGAGAAATTAGTTGTTTGCTTGGAGGAACTATTGTTTACTTGTAGGAACTATTCTTTGCTTGGAGAAATTAGTTGTTTGCTTGGAGGAACAATTTTTGGCTTGGAGAAATTAGTTGTTTGCTTGGAGGAACAATTTTTGGCTTGGAGAAATTAGTTGTTTGCTTGGAGGAACTATTTTTTGTATGGAGAAAGTAGTTGTTTGCTTGGAGGAACTATTCTTTGCTTGGAGAAATTAGTTGTTTGCTTGGAGGAACTATTCTTTGCTTGGAGAAATTAGTTATTTGCTTGGAGGAACTATTCTTTGATTGGAGAAATTAGTTGTTTGCTTGGAGGAACTATTGTTTACTTGTAGGAACTATTCTTTGCTTGGAGAAATTAGTTGTTTGCTTGGAGGAACAATTTTTGGCTTGGAGAAATTAGTTGTTTGCTTGGAGGAACTATTTTTTGTATGGAGAAAGTAGTTGTTTGCTTGGAGGAACTATTTTTTGCTTGGAGAAATTAGTTGTTTGCTTGGAGGAACTATTCTTTGCTTGAAGAAATTAGTTGTTTGCTTGGAGGAACTATTCTTTGCTTGGAGAAATTAGTTATTTTCTTGGAGGGACTATTCTTTGCTTGGAGAAATTAGTTGTTTGCTTGGAGGAACTATTCTTTGCTTGGAGAAATTAGTTGTTTGCTTGGAGGAACTATTCTTTGCTTGGAGAAATTAGTTATTTGCTTGGAGGAACTATTCTTTGCTCGGAGAAATTAGTTGTTTGCTTGGAGGAACTATTGTTTACTTGTAGGAACTATTCTTTGCTTGGAGAAATTAGTTGTTTGCTTTAAGGAACAATTTTTTGCTTGAAGAAATTAGTTGTTTGCTTGGAGGAACTATTTTTTGCTTAAAGAAATTAGGTATTTGCTTGCAGGAACTATTTTTTGCTTGGAGAAAGTAGTTGTTTGCTTGGAGGAACTATTCTTTGCTTGGAGAAATTAGTTGTTTGCTTGGAGAAACTATTCTTTGCTTGGAGAAATTAGTTGTTTGCTTGGAGGAACTATTCTTTGCTTGGAGAAATTAGTTATTTGCTTGGAGGAACTATTCTTTGCTTGGAGAATGAAGTTATTTGCTGGGAGGAACTATTCTTTGCTTTGAGAAATTAGTTATTTGCTTGGAGGAACTATTCTTTGCTTGGAGAAATTAGTTGTTTGCTTGGAGGAACTATTGTTTGCTTGGAGGAACTATTCTTTGCTTGGAGAAATTAGTTATTTGCTTGGAGGGACTATTCTTTGCTTGGAGAAATTAGTTGTTTGCTTGGAGGAACTATTCTTTGCTTGGAGAAATTAGTTGTTTGCTTGGAGGAACTATTCTTTGCTTGGAGAAATTAGTTGTTTGCTTGGAGGAACACTTTTTGGCTTGGAGAAATTAGTTGTTTGCTTGGAGGAACTATTTTTTGTATTAGAAAGTAGTTGTTTGCTTGGAGGAACTATTTTTTGCTTGGAGAAATTAGTTGTTTGCTTGGAGGAACTATTCTTTGCTTGGAGAATGTAGTTATTTGCTTGGAGGAACTATTCTTTGCTTGGAGAATGTAGTTATTTGCTTGGAGGAACTATTCTTTGCTTGGAGAATGAAGTTATTTGCTGGGAGGAACTATTCTTTGCTTTGAGAAATTAGTTATTTGCTTGGAGGAACTATTCTTTGCTTGGAGAAATTAGTTGTTTGCTTGGAGGAACTATTGTTTGCTTGGAGGAACTATTCTTTGCTTGGAGAAATTAGTTATTTGCTTGGAGGGACTATTCTTTGCTTGGAGAAATTAGTTGTTTGCTTGGAGGAACTATTCTTTGCTTGGAGAAATTAGTTGTTTGCTTGGAGGAACTATTCTTTGCTTGGAGAAATTAGTTATTTGCTTGAAGGAACTATTCTTTGCTTGAAGAAATAAGTTGTTTGCTTGGAGGAACTATTGTTTACTTGTAGGAACTATTCTTTGCTTGGAGAAATTAGTTGTTTGCTTGGAGGAACAATTTTTTGCTTGGAGAAATTAGTTGTTTGCTTGGAGGAACAATTTTTGGCTTGGAGAAATTAGTTGTTTGCTTGGAGGAACTATTTTTTGTATGGAGAAAGTAGTTCTTTGCTTGGAGGAACTATTTTTTGCTTGGAGAAATTAGTTGTTTGCTTGGAGGAACTATTCTTTGCTTGGAGAAATTAGTTATTTGCTTGGGGGAACTATTCTTTGCTTGGAGAAATTAGTTGTTTGCTTGGAGGAACTGTTGTTTACTTGAAGGAACTATTCTTTGCTTGAAAAAATTAGTTGTTTGCTTGGAGGAACAATTTTTTGCTTGGAGAAATTAGTTGTTTGCTTGGAGGAACTATTTTTTGCTTGGAGAAATTAGGAATTTGCTTGCAGGAACTATTCTTTGCTTGGAGAAAGTAGTTGTTTGCTTGGAGGAACTATTCTTTGCTTGGAGAAATTAGTTGTTTGCTTGGAGGAACTATTCTTTGCGTGGAGAAATCAGTTTTTTGCTAGGAGGAACTATTCTTTGCTTGGAAAAATTAGTTGTTTGCTGGGAGGAACTATTCTTTGCTTGGAGAAATTAGTTATTTGCTTGGAGGAACTATTCTTTGCTTGGAGATATTAGTTGTTTGCTTGGAGGAACTATTGTTTGCTTGGAGAAACTATTCTTTGCTTGGAGAAATTAGTTATTTGCTTGGAGGAACTATTCTTTGCTTGGAGAAATTAGTTGTTTGCTTGGAGGAACTATTGTTTACTTGTAGGAACTATTCTTTGCTTGGAGAAATTAGTTGTTTGCTTGGAGGAACAATTTTTGGCTTGGAGAAATTAGTTGTTTGCTTGGAGGAACTATTTTTTGTATGGAGAAAGTAGTTGTTTGCTTGGAGGAACTATTTTTTGCTTGGAGAAATTAGTTGTTTGCTTGGAGGAACTATTCTTTGCTTGGAGAATGTAGTTATTTGCTTGGAGGAACTATTCTTTGCTTGGAGAAATTAGTTATTTTCTTGGAGGGACTATTCTTTGCTTGGAGAAATTAGTTGTTTGCTTGGAGGAACTATTCTTTGCTTGGAGAAATTAGTTGTTTGCTTGGAGGAACTATTCTTTGCTTGGAGAAATTAGTTATTTGCTTGGAGGAACTATTCTTTGCTCGGAGAAATTAGTTGTTTGCTTGGAGGAACTATTGTTTACTTGTAGGAACTATTCTTTGCTTGGAGAAATTAGTTGTTTGCTTTAAGGAACAATTTTTTGCTTGAAGAAATTAGTTGTTTGCTTGGAGGAACTATTTTTTGCTTAAAGAAATTAGGTATTTGCTTGCAGGAACTATTTTTTGCTTGGAGAAAGTAGTTGTTTGCTTGGAGGAACTATTCTTTGCTTGGAGAAATTAGTTGTTTGCTTGGAGAAACTATTCTTTGCTTGGAGAAATTAGTTGTTTGCTTGGAGGAACTATTCTTTGCTTGGAGAAATTAGTTATTTGCTTGGAGGAACTATTCTTTGCTTGGAGAATGAAGTTATTTGCTGGGAGGAACTATTCTTTGCTTTGAGAAATTAGTTATTTGCTTGGAGGAACTATTCTTTGCTTGGAGAAATTAGTTGTTTGCTTGGAGGAACTATTGTTTGCTTGGAGGAACTATTCTTTGCTTGGAGAAATTAGTTATTTGCTTGGAGGGACTATTCTTTGCTTGGAGAAATTAGTTGTTTGCTTGGAGGAACTATTCTTTGCTTGGAGAAATTAGTTGTTTGCTTGGAGGAACTATTCTTTGCTTGGAGAAATTAGTTGTTTGCTTGGAGGAACACTTTTTGGCTTGGAGAAATTAGTTGTTTGCTTGGAGGAACTATTTTTTGTATTAGAAAGTAGTTGTTTGCTTGGAGGAACTATTTTTTGCTTGGAGAAATTAGTTGTTTGCTTGGAGGAACTATTCTTTGCTTGGAGAATGTAGTTATTTGCTTGGAGGAACTATTCTTTGCTTGGAGAATGTAGTTATTTGCTTGGAGGAACTATTCTTTGCTTGGAGAATGAAGTTATTTGCTGGGAGGAACTATTCTTTGCTTTGAGAAATTAGTTATTTGCTTGGAGGAACTATTCTTTGCTTGGAGAAATTAGTTGTTTGCTTGGAGGAACTATTGCTTGCTTGGAGGAACTATTCTTTGCTTGGAGAAATTAGTTATTTGCTTGGAGGGACTATTCTTTGCTTGGAGAAATTAGTTGTTTGCTTGGAGGAACTATTCTTTGCTTGGAGAAATTAGTTGTTTGCTTGGAGGAACTATTCTTTGCTTGGAGAAATTAGTTATTTGCTTGGAGGAACTATTCTTTGCTTGAAGAAATAAGTTGTTTGCTTGGAGGAACTATTGTTTACTTGTAGGAACTATTGTTTGCTTGGAGAAATTAGTTGTTTGCTTGGAGGAACAATTTTTTGCTTGGAGAAATTAGTTGTTTGCTTGGAGGAACAATTTTTGGCTTGGAGAAATTAGTTGTTTGCTTGGAGGAACTATTTTTTGTATGGAGAAAGTAGTTCTTTGCTTGGAGGAACTATTTTTTGCTTGGAGAAATTAGTTGTTTGCTTGGAGGAACTATTCTTTGCTTGGAGAAATTAGTTATTTGCTTGGGGGAACTATTCTTTGCTTGGAGAAATTAGTTGTTTGCTTGGAGGAACTGTTGTTTACTTGAAGGAACTATTCTTTGCTTGAAAAAATTAGTTGTTTGCTTGGAGGAACAATTTTTTGCTTGGAGAAATTAGTTGTTTGCTTGGAGGAACTATTTTTTGCTTGGAGAAATTAGGAATTTGCTTGCAGGAACTATTCTTTGCTTGGAGAAAGTAGTTGTTTGCTTGGAGGAACTATTCTTTGCTTGGAGAAATTAGTTGTTTGCTTGGAGGAACTATTCTTTGCGTGGAGAAATCAGTTTTTTGCTAGGAGGAACTATTCTTTGCTTGGAAAAATTAGTTGTTTGCTGGGAGGAACTATTCTTTGCTTGGAGAAATTAGTTATTTGCTTGGAGGAACTATTCTTTGCTTGGAGATATTAGTTGTTTGCTTGGAGGAACTATTGTTTGCTTGGAGAAACTATTCTTTGCTTGGAGAAATTAGTTATTTGCTTGGAGGGACTATTCTTTCCTTGGAGAAATTAGTTGTTTGCTTGGAGGAACTATTCTTTGCTTGGAGAAATTAGTTGTTTGCTTGGAGGAACTATTCTTTGCTTGGAGAAATTAGTTGTTTGCTTGGAGGAACTATTGTTTACTTGTAGGAACTATTCTTTGCTTGAAGAAATTAGTTGTTTGCTTGGAGGAACAATTTTTGGCTTGGAGAAATTAGTTGTTTGCTTGGAGGAACTATTTTTTGTATGGAGAATGTAGTTGTTTGCTTGGAGGAACTATTTTTTGCTTGGAGAAATTAGTTGTTTGCTTGGAGGAACTATTCTTTGCTTGGAGAATGTAGTTATTTGCTTGGAGGAACTATTCTTTGCTTGGAGAACGTAGTTATTTGCTTGGAGGAACTATTCTTTGCTTGGAGAATGTAGTTATTTGCTTGGAGGAACTACTCTTTGCTTCGAGAAAGTAGTTGTTTGCTTGGAGGAACTATTCTTTGCTTGGAGAAATTAGTTGTTTGCTTGGAGGAACTATTCTTTGCTTGGAGGAACTATTCTTTGCTTGGAGAAATTAGTTATTTTCTTGGAGGGACTATTCTTTGCTTGGAGAAATTAGTTATTTGCTTGGAGGAACTATTCTTTGCTTGGAGAAATTAGTTGTTTGCTTGGAGGAACTATTCTTTGCTTGGAGAAATTAGTTATTTGCTTGGAGGAACTATTCTTTGCTCGGAGAAATTAGTTGTTTGCTTGGAGGAACTATTGTTTACTGGTAGGAACTATTCTTTGCTTGGAGAAATTAGTTGTTTGCTTGGAGGAACTATTCTTTGCTTGGAGAAATTAGTTGTTTGCTTGGAGGAACTATTCTTTGCTTGGAGAAATTAGTTGTTTGCTTGGAGGAACACTTTTTGGCTTGGAGAAATTAGTTGTTTGCTTGGAGGAACTATTTTTTGTATTAGAAAGTAGTTGTTTGCTTGGAGGAACTATTTTTTGCTTGGAGAAATTAGTTGTTTGCTTGGAGGAACTATTCTTTGCTTGGAGAATGTAGTTATTTGCTGGAGGAACTATTCTTTGCTTGGAGAATGTAGTTATTTGCTTGGAGGAACTATTCTTTGCTTGGAGAATGAAGTTATTTGCTGGGAGGAACTATTCTTTGCTTTGAGAAATTAGTTTTTTGCTTGGAGGAACTATTCTTTGCTTGGAGAAATTAGTTGTTTGCTTGGAGGAACTATTGTTTGCTTGGAGGAACTATTCTTTGCTTGGAGAAATTAGTTATTTGCTTGGAGGGACTATTCTTTGCTTGGAGAAATTAGTTGTTTGCTTGGAGGAACTATTCTTTGCTTGGAGAAATTAGTTGTTTGCTTGGAGGAACTATTCTTTGCTTGGAGAAATTAGTTATTTGCTTGGAGGAACTATTCTTTGCTTGAAGAAATAAGTTGTTTGCTTGGAGGAACTATTGTTTACTTGTAGGAACTATTCTTTGCTTGGAGAAATTAGTTGTTTGCTTGGAGGAACAATTTTTTGCTTGGAGAAATTAGTTGTTTGCTTGGAGGAACAATTTTTGGCTTGGAGAAATTAGTTGTTTGCTTGGAGGAACTATTTTTTGTATGGAGAAAGTAGTTCTTTGCTTGGAGGAACTATTTTTTGCTTGGAGAAATTAGTTGTTTGCTTGGAGGAACTATTCTTTGCTTGGAGAAATTAGTTATTTGCTTGGGGGAACTATTCTTTGCTTGGAGAAATTAGTTGTTTGCTTGGAGGAACTGTTGTTTACTTGAAGGAACTATTCTTTGCTTGGACAAATTAGTTGTTTGCTTGGAGGAACAATTTTTTGCTTGGAGAAATTAGTTGTTTGCTTGGAGGAACTATTTTTTGCTTGGAGAAATTAGGAATTTGCTTGCAGGAACTATTCTTTGCTTGGAGAAAGTAGTTGTTTGCTTGGAGGAACTATTCTTTGCTTGGAGAAATTAGTTGTTTGCTTGGAGGAACTATTCTTTGCTTGGAGAATGTAGTTATTTGCTTGGAGGAACTATTCTTTGCTTGGAGAATGAAGTTATTTGCTGGGAGGAACTATTCTTTGCTTTGAGAAATTAGTTATTTGCTTGGAGGAACAATTTTTGGCTTGGAGAAATTAGTTATTTGCTTGGAGAAATTAGTTATTTGCTTGGAGGAACTATTCTTTGCTTGGAGGAACTATTCTTTGCTTGGAGAAATTAGTTGTTTGCTTGGAGGAACTATTCTTTGCTTGGAGAAATCAGTTTTTTGCTAGGAGGAACTATTCTTTGCTTGGAAAAATTAGTTGTTTGCTGGGAGGAACTATTCTTTGCTTGGAGAAATTAGTTGTTTGCTTGGAGGAACTATTCTTTGCTTGGAGAAATTAGTTATTTGCTTGGAGGAACTATTCTTTGCTTGCAGAAATTAGTTGTTTGCTTGGAGGAACTATTGTTTACTTGTAGGAACTATTCTTTGCTTGGAGAAATTAGTTATTTGCTTGGAGAAATTAGTTATTTGCTTGGAGGAACTATTCTTTGCTTGGAGGAACTATTCTTTGCTTGGAGAAATTAGTTGTTTGCTTGGAGGAACTATTCTTTGCTTGGAGAAATCAGTTTTTTGCTAGGAGGAACTATTCTTTGCTTGGAAAAATTAGTTGTTTGCTGGGAGGAACTATTCTTTGCTTTGAGAAATTAGTTGTTTGCTTGGAGGAACTATTGTTAGCTTGGAGGAACTATTCTTTGCTTATAGAAATTAGTTATTTGCTTGGAGAAATTAGTTATTTGCTTGGAGGAACTATTCTTTGCTTGGAGAAATTAGTTGTTTGCTTGGAGGAACTATTCTTTGTTTGGAGAATGTAGTTATTTGCTTGGAGGAACTATTCTTTGTATGGAGAAAGTAGTTGTTTGCTTGGAGGAACTATTTTTTGCTTGGAGAAATTAGTTGTTTGCTTGGAGGAACACTTTTTGGCTTGGAGGAACTATTCTTTGCTTGGAGAAATTAGTTATTTGCTTGGAGGGACTATTCTTTGCTTGGAGAAATTAGTTGTTTGCTTGGAGGAACTATTCTTTGCTTGGAGAAATTAGTTATTTGCTTGGAGGGACTATTTTTTGCTTGGAGAAATTAGTTGTTTGCTTGGAGGAACTATTCTTTGCTTGGAGAAATTAGTTGTTTGCTTGGAGGAACTATTCTTTGCTTGCAGAAATTAGTTATTTGCTTGGAGGAACTATTCTTTGCTTGCAGAAATTAGTTGTTTGCTTGGAGGAACTATTCTTTGCTTGGAGGAACTATTCTTTGCTTATAGAAATTAGTTATTTGCTTGGAGAAATTAGTTATTTGCTTGGAGGAACTATTCTTTGCTTGGAGGAACTATTCTTTGCTTGGAGAAATTAGTTGTTTGCTTGGAGGAACTATTCTTTGCTTGGAGAAATCAGTTTTTTGCTAGGAGGAACTATTCTTTGCTTGGAAAAATTAGTTGTTTGCTGGGAGGAACTATTCTTTGCTTTGAGAAATTAGTTGTTTGCTTGGAGGAACTATTGTTAGCTTGGAGGAACTATTCTTTGCTTGGAGAAATTAGTTATTTGCTTGGAGGGACTATTCTTTGCTTGGAGAAATTAGTTGTTTGCTTGGAGGAACTATTCTTTGCTTGGAGAAATTAGTTGTTTGCTTGGAGGAACTATTCTTTGCTTGGAGAAATTAGTTATTTGCTTGGAGGAACTATTCTTTGCTTGCAGAAATTAGTTGTTTGCTTGGAGGAACTATTGTTTACTTGTAGGAACTATTCTTTGCTTGGAGAAATTAGTTATTTGCTTGGAGGAACTATTCTTTGCTTGGAGGAACTATTCTTTGCTTATAGAAATTAGTTATTTGCTTGTAGAAATTAGTTATTTGCTTGGAGGAACTATTCTTTGCTTGGAGGAACTATTCTTTGCTTGGAGAAATTAGTTGTTTGCTTGGAGGAACTATTCTTTGCTTGGAGAAATCAGTTTTTTGCTAGGAGGAACTATTCTTTGCTTGGAAAAATTAGTTGTTTGCTGGGAGGAACTATTCTTTGCTTTGAGAAATTAGTTGTTTGCTTGGAGGAACTATTGTTAGCTTGGAGGAACTATTCTTTGCTTGGAGAAATTAGTTATTTGCTTGGAGGGACTATTCTTTGCTTGGAGAAATTAGTTGTTTGCTTGGAGGAACTATTCTTTGCTTGGAGAAATTAGTTGTTTGCTTGGAGGAACTATTCTTTGCTTGGAGAAATTAGTTATTTGCTTGGAGGAACTATTCTTTGCTCGGAGAAATTAGTTGTTTGCTTGGAGGAACTATTGTTTACTTGTAGGAACTATTCTTTGCTTGGAGAAATTAGTTGTTTGCTTGGAGGAACAATTTTTGGCTTGGAGAAATTAGTTGTTTGCTTGGAGGAACAATTTTTGGCTTGGAGAAATTAGTTGTTTGCTTGGAGGAACTATTTTTTGTATGGAGAAAGTAGTTGTTTGCTTGGAGGAACTATTCTTTGCTTGGAGAAATTAGTTGTTTGCTTGGAGGAACTATTCTTTGCTTGGAGAAATTAGTTATTTGCTTGGAGGAACTATTCTTTGATTGGAGAAATTAGTTGTTTGCTTGGAGGAACTATTGTTTACTTGTAGGAACTATTCTTTGCTTGGAGAAATTAGTTGTTTGCTTGGAGGAACAATTTTTGGCTTGGAGAAATTAGTTGTTTGCTTGGAGGAACTATTTTTTGTATGGAGAAAGTAGTTGTTTGCTTGGAGGAACTATTCTTTGCTTGGAGAAATTAGTTGTTTGCTTGGAGGAACTATTCTTTGCTTGCAGAAATTAGTTATTTGCTTGGAGGAACTATTCTTTGCTTGCAGAAATTAGTTGTTTGCTTGGAGGAACTATTCTTTGCTTGGAGGAACTATTCTTTGCTTATAGAAATTAGTTATTTGCTTGGAGAAATTAGTTATTTGCTTGGAGGAACTATTCTTTGCTTGGAGGAACTATTCTTTGCTTGGAGAAATTAGTTGTTTGCTTGGAGGAACTATTCTTTGCTTGGAGAAATCAGTTTTTTGCTAGGAGGAACTATTCTTTGCTTGGAAAAATTAGTTGTTTGCTGGGAGGAACTATTCTTTGCTTTGAGAAATTAGTTGTTTGCTTGGAGGAACTATTGTTAGCTTGGAGGAACTATTCTTTGCTTGGAGAAATTAGTTATTTGCTTGGAGGGACTATTCTTTGCTTGGAGAAATTAGTTGTTTGCTTGGAGGAACTATTCTTTGCTTGGAGAAATTAGTTGTTTGCTTGGAGGAACTATTCTTTGCTTGGAGAAATTAGTTATTTGCTTGGAGGAACTATTCTTTGCTTGCAGAAATTAGTTGTTTGCTTGGAGGAACTATTGTTTACTTGTAGGAACTATTCTTTGCTTGGAGAAATTAGTTATTTGCTTGGAGGAACTATTCTTTGCTTGGAGGAACTATTCTTTGCTTATAGAAATTAGTTATTTGCTTGGAGAAATTAGTTATTTGCTTGGAGGAACTATTCTTTGCTTGGAGGAACTATTCTTTGCTTGGAGAAATTAGTTGTTTGCTTGGAGGAACTATTCTTTGCTTGGAGAAATCAGTTTTTTGCTAGGAGGAACTATTCTTTGCTTGGAAAAATTAGTTGTTTGCTGGGAGGAACTATTCTTTGCTTTGAGAAATTAGTTGTTTGCTTGGAGGAACTATTGTTAGCTTGGAGGAACTATTCTTTGCTTGGAGAAATTAGTTATTTGCTTGGAGGGACTATTCTTTGCTTGGAGAAATTAGTTGTTTGCTTGGAGGAACTATTCTTTGCTTGGAGAAATTAGTTGTTTGCTTGGAGGAACTATTCTTTGCTTGGAGAAATTAGTTATTTGCTTGGAGGAACTATTCTTTGCTCGGAGAAATTAGTTGTTTGCTTGGAGGAACTATTGTTTACTTGTAGGAACTATTCTTTGCTTGGAGAAATTAGTTGTTTGCTTGGAGGAACAATTTTTGGCTTGGAGAAATTAGTTGTTTGCTTGGAGGAACAATTTTTGGCTTGGAGAAATTAGTTGTTTGCTTGGAGGAACTATTTTTTGTATGGAGAAAGTAGTTGTTTGCTTGGAGGAACTATTCTTTGCTTGGAGAAATTAGTTGTTTGCTTGGAGGAACTATTCTTTGCTTGGAGAAATTAGTTATTTGCTTGGAGGAACTATTCTTTGATTGGAGAAATTAGTTGTTTGCTTGGAGGAACTATTGTTTACTTGTAGGAACTATTCTTTGCTTGGAGAAATTAGTTGTTTGCTTGGAGGAACAATTTTTGGCTTGGAGAAATTAGTTGTTTGCTTGGAGGAACTATTTTTTGTATGGAGAAAGTAGTTGTTTGCTTGGAGGAACTATTTTTTGCTTGGAGAAATTAGTTGTTTGCTTGGAGGAACTATTCTTTGCTTGAAGAAATTAGTTGTTTGCTTGGAGGAACTATTCTTTGCTTGGAGAAATTAGTTATTTTCTTGGAGGGACTATTCTTTGCTTGGAGAAATTAGTTGTTTGCTTGGAGGAACTATTCTTTGCTTGGAGAAATTAGTTGTTTGCTTGGAGGAACTATTCTTTGCTTGGAGAAATTAGTTATTTGCTTGGAGGAACTATTCTTTGCTCGGAGAAATTAGTTGTTTGCTTGGAGGAACTATTGTTTACTTGTAGGAACTATTCTTTGCTTGGAGAAATTAGTTGTTTGCTTTAAGGAACAATTTTTTGCTTGAAGAAATTAGTTGTTTGCTTGGAGGAACTATTTTTTGCTTAAAGAAATTAGGTATTTGCTTGCAGGAACTATTTTTTGCTTGGAGAAAGTAGTTGTTTGCTTGGAGGAACTATTCTTTGCTTGGAGAAATTAGTTGTTTGCTTGGAGAAACTATTCTTTGCTTGGAGAAATTAGTTGTTTGCTTGGAGGAACTATTCTTTGCTTGGAGAAATTAGTTATTTGCTTGGAGGAACTATTCTTTGCTTGGAGAATGAAGTTATTTGCTGGGAGGAACTATTCTTTGCTTTGAGAAATTAGTTATTTGCTTGGAGGAACTATTCTTTGCTTGGAGAAATTAGTTGTTTGCTTGGAGGAACTATTGTTTGCTTGGAGGAACTATTCTTTGCTTGGAGAAATTAGTTATTTGCTTGGAGGGACTATTCTTTGCTTGGAGAAATTAGTTGTTTGCTTGGAGGAACTATTCTTTGCTTGGAGAAATTAGTTGTTTGCTTGGAGGAACTATTCTTTGCTTGGAGAAATTAGTTGTTTGCTTGGAGGAACACTTTTTGGCTTGGAGAAATTAGTTGTTTGCTTGGAGGAACTATTTTTTGTATTAGAAAGTAGTTGTTTGCTTGGAGGAACTATTTTTTGCTTGGAGAAATTAGTTGTTTGCTTGGAGGAACTATTCTTTGCTTGGAGAATGTAGTTATTTGCTTGGAGGAACTATTCTTTGCTTGGAGAATGTAGTTATTTGCTTGGAGGAACTATTCTTTGCTTGGAGAATGAAGTTATTTGCTGGGAGGAACTATTCTTTGCTTTGAGAAATTAGTTATTTGCTTGGAGGAACTATTCTTTGCTTGGAGAAATTAGTTGTTTGCTTGGAGGAACTATTGTTTGCTTGGAGGAACTATTCTTTGCTTGGAGAAATTAGTTATTTGCTTGGAGGGACTATTCTTTGCTTGGAGAAATTAGTTGTTTGCTTGGAGGAACTATTCTTTGCTTGGAGAAATTAGTTGTTTGCTTGGAGGAACTATTCTTTGCTTGGAGAAATTAGTTATTTGCTTGAAGGAACTATTCTTTGCTTGAAGAAATAAGTTGTTTGCTTGGAGGAACTATTGTTTACTTGTAGGAACTATTCTTTGCTTGGAGAAATTAGTTGTTTGCTTGGAGGAACAATTTTTTGCTTGGAGAAATTAGTTGTTTGCTTGGAGGAACAATTTTTGGCTTGGAGAAATTAGTTGTTTGCTTGGAGGAACTATTTTTTGTATGGAGAAAGTAGTTCTTTGCTTGGAGGAACTATTTTTTGCTTGGAGAAATTAGTTGTTTGCTTGGAGGAACTATTCTTTGCTTGGAGAAATTAGTTATTTGCTTGGGGGAACTATTCTTTGCTTGGAGAAATTAGTTGTTTGCTTGGAGGAACTGTTGTTTACTTGAAGGAACTATTCTTTGCTTGAAAAAATTAGTTGTTTGCTTGGAGGAACAATTTTTTGCTTGGAGAAATTAGTTGTTTGCTTGGAGGAACTATTTTTTGCTTGGAGAAATTAGGAATTTGCTTGCAGGAACTATTCTTTGCTTGGAGAAAGTAGTTGTTTGCTTGGAGGAACTATTCTTTGCTTGGAGAAATTAGTTGTTTGCTTGGAGGAACTATTCTTTGCGTGGAGAAATCAGTTTTTTGCTAGGAGGAACTATTCTTTGCTTGGAAAAATTAGTTGTTTGCTGGGAGGAACTATTCTTTGCTTGGAGAAATTAGTTATTTGCTTGGAGGAACTATTCTTTGCTTGGAGATATTAGTTGTTTGCTTGGAGGAACTATTGTTTGCTTGGAGAAACTATTCTTTGCTTGGAGAAATTAGTTATTTGCTTGGAGGAACTATTCTTTGCTTGGAGAAATTAGTTGTTTGCTTGGAGGAACTATTGTTTACTTGTAGGAACTATTCTTTGCTTGGAGAAATTAGTTGTTTGCTTGGAGGAACAATTTTTGGCTTGGAGAAATTAGTTGTTTGCTTGGAGGAACTATTTTTTGTATGGAGAAAGTAGTTGTTTGCTTGGAGGAACTATTTTTTGCTTGGAGAAATTAGTTGTTTGCTTGGAGGAACTATTCTTTGCTTGGAGAATGTAGTTATTTGCTTGGAGGAACTATTCTTTGCTTGGAGAAATTAGTTATTTTCTTGGAGGGACTATTCTTTGCTTGGAGAAATTAGTTGTTTGCTTGGAGGAACTATTCTTTGCTTGGAGAAATTAGTTGTTTGCTTGGAGGAACTATTCTTTGCTTGGAGAAATTAGTTATTTGCTTGGAGGAACTATTCTTTGCTCGGAGAAATTAGTTGTTTGCTTGGAGGAACTATTGTTTACTTGTAGGAACTATTCTTTGCTTGGAGAAATTAGTTGTTTGCTTTAAGGAACAATTTTTTGCTTGAAGAAATTAGTTGTTTGCTTGGAGGAACTATTTTTTGCTTAAAGAAATTAGGTATTTGCTTGCAGGAACTATTTTTTGCTTGGAGAAAGTAGTTGTTTGCTTGGAGGAACTATTCTTTGCTTGGAGAAATTAGTTGTTTGCTTGGAGAAACTATTCTTTGCTTGGAGAAATTAGTTGTTTGCTTGGAGGAACTATTCTTTGCTTGGAGAAATTAGTTATTTGCTTGGAGGAACTATTCTTTGCTTGGAGAATGAAGTTATTTGCTGGGAGGAACTATTCTTTGCTTTGAGAAATTAGTTATTTGCTTGGAGGAACTATTCTTTGCTTGGAGAAATTAGTTGTTTGCTTGGAGGAACTATTGTTTGCTTGGAGGAACTATTCTTTGCTTGGAGAAATTAGTTATTTGCTTGGAGGGACTATTCTTTGCTTGGAGAAATTAGTTGTTTGCTTGGAGGAACTATTCTTTGCTTGGAGAAATTAGTTGTTTGCTTGGAGGAACTATTCTTTGCTTGGAGAAATTAGTTGTTTGCTTGGAGGAACACTTTTTGGCTTGGAGAAATTAGTTGTTTGCTTGGAGGAACTATTTTTTGTATTAGAAAGTAGTTGTTTGCTTGGAGGAACTATTTTTTGCTTGGAGAAATTAGTTGTTTGCTTGGAGGAACTATTCTTTGCTTGGAGAATGTAGTTATTTGCTTGGAGGAACTATTCTTTGCTTGGAGAATGTAGTTATTTGCTTGGAGGAACTATTCTTTGCTTGGAGAATGAAGTTATTTGCTGGGAGGAACTATTCTTTGCTTTGAGAAATTAGTTATTTGCTTGGAGGAACTATTCTTTGCTTGGAGAAATTAGTTGTTTGCTTGGAGGAACTATTGCTTGCTTGGAGGAACTATTCTTTGCTTGGAGAAATTAGTTATTTGCTTGGAGGGACTATTCTTTGCTTGGAGAAATTAGTTGTTTGCTTGGAGGAACTATTCTTTGCTTGGAGAAATTAGTTGTTTGCTTGGAGGAACTATTCTTTGCTTGGAGAAATTAGTTATTTGCTTGGAGGAACTATTCTTTGCTTGAAGAAATAAGTTGTTTGCTTGGAGGAACTATTGTTTACTTGTAGGAACTATTGTTTGCTTGGAGAAATTAGTTGTTTGCTTGGAGGAACAATTTTTTGCTTGGAGAAATTAGTTGTTTGCTTGGAGGAACAATTTTTGGCTTGGAGAAATTAGTTGTTTGCTTGGAGGAACTATTTTTTGTATGGAGAAAGTAGTTCTTTGCTTGGAGGAACTATTTTTTGCTTGGAGAAATTAGTTGTTTGCTTGGAGGAACTATTCTTTGCTTGGAGAAATTAGTTATTTGCTTGGGGGAACTATTCTTTGCTTGGAGAAATTAGTTGTTTGCTTGGAGGAACTGTTGTTTACTTGAAGGAACTATTCTTTGCTTGAAAAAATTAGTTGTTTGCTTGGAGGAACAATTTTTTGCTTGGAGAAATTAGTTGTTTGCTTGGAGGAACTATTTTTTGCTTGGAGAAATTAGGAATTTGCTTGCAGGAACTATTCTTTGCTTGGAGAAAGTAGTTGTTTGCTTGGAGGAACTATTCTTTGCTTGGAGAAATTAGTTGTTTGCTTGGAGGAACTATTCTTTGCGTGGAGAAATCAGTTTTTTGCTAGGAGGAACTATTCTTTGCTTGGAAAAATTAGTTGTTTGCTGGGAGGAACTATTCTTTGCTTGGAGAAATTAGTTATTTGCTTGGAGGAACTATTCTTTGCTTGGAGATATTAGTTGTTTGCTTGGAGGAACTATTGTTTGCTTGGAGAAACTATTCTTTGCTTGGAGAAATTAGTTATTTGCTTGGAGGGACTATTCTTTCCTTGGAGAAATTAGTTGTTTGCTTGGAGGAACTATTCTTTGCTTGGAGAAATTAGTTGTTTGCTTGGAGGAACTATTCTTTGCTTGGAGAAATTAGTTGTTTGCTTGGAGGAACTATTGTTTACTTGTAGGAACTATTCTTTGCTTGAAGAAATTAGTTGTTTGCTTGGAGGAACAATTTTTGGCTTGGAGAAATTAGTTGTTTGCTTGGAGGAACTATTTTTTGTATGGAGAAAGTAGTTGTTTGCTTGGAGGAACTATTTTTTGCTTGGAGAAATTAGTTGTTTGCTTGGAGGAACTATTCTTTGCTTGGAGAATGTAGTTATTTGCTTGGAGGAACTATTCTTTGCTTGGAGAACGTAGTTATTTGCTTGGAGGAACTATTCTTTGCTTGGAGAATGTAGTTATTTGCTTGGAGGAACTACTCTTTGCTTCGAGAAAGTAGTTGTTTGCTTGGAGGAACTATTCTTTGCTTGGAGAAATTAGTTGTTTGCTTGGAGGAACTATTCTTTGCTTGGAGGAACTATTCTTTGCTTGGAGAAATTAGTTATTTTCTTGGAGGGACTATTCTTTGCTTGGAGAAATTAGTTATTTGCTTGGAGGAACTATTCTTTGCTTGGAGAAATTAGTTGTTTGCTTGGAGGAACTATTCTTTGCTTGGAGAAATTAGTTATTTGCTTGGAGGAACTATTCTTTGCTCGGAGAAATTAGTTGTTTGCTTGGAGGAACTATTGTTTACTGGTAGGAACTATTCTTTGCTTGGAGAAATTAGTTGTTTGCTTGGAGGAACTATTCTTTGCTTGGAGAAATTAGTTGTTTGCTTGGAGGAACTATTCTTTGCTTGGAGAAATTAGTTGTTTGCTTGGAGGAACACTTTTTGGCTTGGAGAAATTAGTTGTTTGCTTGGAGGAACTATTTTTTGTATTAGAAAGTAGTTGTTTGCTTGGAGGAACTATTTTTTGCTTGGAGAAATTAGTTGTTTGCTTGGAGGAACTATTCTTTGCTTGGAGAATGTAGTTATTTGCTGGAGGAACTATTCTTTGCTTGGAGAATGTAGTTATTTGCTTGGAGGAACTATTCTTTGCTTGGAGAATGAAGTTATTTGCTGGGAGGAACTATTCTTTGCTTTGAGAAATTAGTTTTTTGCTTGGAGGAACTATTCTTTGCTTGGAGAAATTAGTTGTTTGCTTGGAGGAACTATTGTTTGCTTGGAGGAACTATTCTTTGCTTGGAGAAATTAGTTATTTGCTTGGAGGGACTATTCTTTGCTTGGAGAAATTAGTTGTTTGCTTGGAGGAACTATTCTTTGCTTGGAGAAATTAGTTGTTTGCTTGGAGGAACTATTCTTTGCTTGGAGAAATTAGTTATTTGCTTGGAGGAACTATTCTTTGCTTGAAGAAATAAGTTGTTTGCTTGGAGGAACTATTGTTTACTTGTAGGAACTATTCTTTGCTTGGAGAAATTAGTTGTTTGCTTGGAGGAACAATTTTTTGCTTGGAGAAATTAGTTGTTTGCTTGGAGGAACAATTTTTGGCTTGGAGAAATTAGTTGTTTGCTTGGAGGAACTATTTTTTGTATGGAGAAAGTAGTTCTTTGCTTGGAGGAACTATTTTTTGCTTGGAGAAATTAGTTGTTTGCTTGGAGGAACTATTCTTTGCTTGGAGAAATTAGTTATTTGCTTGGGGGAACTATTCTTTGCTTGGAGAAATTAGTTGTTTGCTTGGAGGAACTGTTGTTTACTTGAAGGAACTATTCTTTGCTTGGACAAATTAGTTGTTTGCTTGGAGGAACAATTTTTTGCTTGGAGAAATTAGTTGTTTGCTTGGAGGAACTATTTTTTGCTTGGAGAAATTAGGAATTTGCTTGCAGGAACTATTCTTTGCTTGGAGAAAGTAGTTGTTTGCTTGGAGGAACTATTCTTTGCTTGGAGAAATTAGTTGTTTGCTTGGAGGAACTATTCTTTGCTTGGAGAATGTAGTTATTTGCTTGGAGGAACTATTCTTTGCTTGGAGAATGAAGTTATTTGCTGGGAGGAACTATTCTTTGCTTTGAGAAATTAGTTATTTGCTTGGAGGAACAATTTTTGGCTTGGAGAAATTAGTTGTTTGCTTGGAGGAACTATTTTTTGTATGGAGAAAGTAGTTGTTTGCTTGGAGGAACTATTTTTTGCTTGGAGAAATTAGTTGTTTGCTTGGAGGAACTATTCTTTGCTTGGAGAATGTAGTTATTTGCTTGGAGGAACTATTCTTTGCTTGGAGAAATTAGTTATTTTCTTGGAGGGACTATTCTTTGCTTGGAGAAATTAGTTGTTTGCTTGGAGGAACTATTCTTTGCTTGGAGAAATTAGTTGTTTGCTTGGAGGAACTATTCTTTGCTTGGAGAAATTAGTTATTTGCTTGGAGGAACTATTCTTTGCTCGGAGAAATTAGTTGTTTGCTTGGAGGAACTATTGTTTACTTGTAGGAACTATTCTTTGCTTGGAGAAATTAGTTGTTTGCTTTAAGGAACAATTTTTTGCTTGAAGAAATTAGTTGTTTGCTTGGAGGAACTATTTTTTGCTTAAAGAAATTAGGTATTTGCTTGCAGGAACTATTTTTTGCTTGGAGAAAGTAGTTGTTTGCTTGGAGGAACTATTCTTTGCTTGGAGAAATTAGTTGTTTGCTTGGAGAAACTATTCTTTGCTTGGAGAAATTAGTTGTTTGCTTGGAGGAACTATTCTTTGCTTGGAGAAATTAGTTATTTGCTTGGAGGAACTATTCTTTGCTTGGAGAATGAAGTTATTTGCTGGGAGGAACTATTCTTTGCTTTGAGAAATTAGTTATTTGCTTGGAGGAACTATTCTTTGCTTGGAGAAATTAGTTGTTTGCTTGGAGGAACTATTGTTTGCTTGGAGGAACTATTCTTTGCTTGGAGAAATTAGTTATTTGCTTGGAGGGACTATTCTTTGCTTGGAGAAATTAGTTGTTTGCTTGGAGGAACTATTCTTTGCTTGGAGAAATTAGTTGTTTGCTTGGAGGAACTATTCTTTGCTTGGAGAAATTAGTTGTTTGCTTGGAGGAACACTTTTTGGCTTGGAGAAATTAGTTGTTTGCTTGGAGGAACTATTTTTTGTATTAGAAAGTAGTTGTTTGCTTGGAGGAACTATTTTTTGCTTGGAGAAATTAGTTGTTTGCTTGGAGGAACTATTCTTTGCTTGGAGAATGTAGTTATTTGCTTGGAGGAACTATTCTTTGCTTGGAGAATGTAGTTATTTGCTTGGAGGAACTATTCTTTGCTTGGAGAATGAAGTTATTTGCTGGGAGGAACTATTCTTTGCTTTGAGAAATTAGTTATTTGCTTGGAGGAACTATTCTTTGCTTGGAGAAATTAGTTGTTTGCTTGGAGGAACTATTGCTTGCTTGGAGGAACTATTCTTTGCTTGGAGAAATTAGTTATTTGCTTGGAGGGACTATTCTTTGCTTGGAGAAATTAGTTGTTTGCTTGGAGGAACTATTCTTTGCTTGGAGAAATTAGTTGTTTGCTTGGAGGAACTATTCTTTGCTTGGAGAAATTACTTATTTGCTTGGAGGAACTATTCTTTGCTTGAAGAAATAAGTTGTTTGCTTGGAGGAACTATTGTTTACTTGTAGGAACTATTGTTTGCTTGGAGAAATTAGTTGTTTGCTTGGAGGAACAATTTTTTGCTTGGAGAAATTAGTTGTTTGCTTGGAGGAACAATTTTTGGCTTGGAGAAATTAGTTGTTTGCTTGGAGGAACTATTTTTTGTATGGAGAAAGTAGTTCTTTGCTTGGAGGAACTATTTTTTGCTTGGAGAAATTAGTTGTTTGCTTGGAGGAACTATTCTTTGCTTGGAGAAATTAGTTATTTGCTTGGGGGAACTATTCTTTGCTTGGAGAAATTAGTTGTTTGCTTGGAGGAACTGTTGTTTACTTGAAGGAACTATTCTTTGCTTGAAAAAATTAGTTGTTTGCTTGGAGGAACAATTTTTTGCTTGGAGAAATTAGTTGTTTGCTTGGAGGAACTATTTTTTGCTTGGAGAAATTAGGAATTTGCTTGCAGGAACTATTCTTTGCTTGGAGAAAGTAGTTGTTTGCTTGGAGGAACTATTCTTTGCTTGGAGAAATTAGTTGTTTGCTTGGAGGAACTATTCTTTGCGTGGAGAAATCAGTTTTTTGCTAGGAGGAACTATTCTTTGCTTGGAAAAATTAGTTGTTTGCTGGGAGGAACTATTCTTTGCTTGGAGAAATTAGTTATTTGCTTGGAGGAACTATTCTTTGCTTGGAGATATTAGTTGTTTGCTTGGAGGAACTATTGTTTGCTTGGAGAAACTATTCTTTGCTTGGAGAAATTAGTTATTTGCTTGGAGGGACTATTCTTTCCTTGGAGAAATTAGTTGTTTGCTTGGAGGAACTATTCTTTGCTTGGAGAAATTAGTTGTTTGCTTGGAGGAACTATTCTTTGCTTGGAGAAATTAGTTGTTTGCTTGGAGGAACTATTGTTTACTTGTAGGAACTATTCTTTGCTTGAAGAAATTAGTTGTTTGCTTGGAGGAACAATTTTTGGCTTGGAGAAATTAGTTGTTTGCTTGGAGGAACTATTTTTTGTATGGAGAAAGTAGTTGTTTGCTTGGAGGAACTATTTTTTGCTTGGAGAAATTAGTTGTTTGCTTGGAGGAACTATTCTTTGCTTGGAGAATGTAGTTATTTGCTTGGAGGAACTATTCTTTGCTTGGAGAACGTAGTTATTTGCTTGGAGGAACTATTCTTTGCTTGGAGAATGTAGTTATTTGCTTGGAGGAACTACTCTTTGCTTCGAGAAAGTAGTTGTTTGCTTGGAGGAACTATTCTTTGCTTGGAGAAATTAGTTGTTTGCTTGGAGGAACTATTCTTTGCTTGGAGGAACTATTCTTTGCTTGGAGAAATTAGTTATTTTCTTGGAGGGACTATTCTTTGCTTGGAGAAATTAGTTATTTGCTTGGAGGAACTATTCTTTGCTTGGAGAAATTAGTTGTTTGCTTGGAGGAACTATTCTTTGCTTGGAGAAATTAGTTATTTGCTTGGAGGAACTATTCTTTGCTCGGAGAAATTAGTTGTTTGCTTGGAGGAACTATTGTTTACTGGTAGGAACTATTCTTTGCTTGGAGAAATTAGTTGTTTGCTTGGAGGAACTATTCTTTGCTTGGAGAAATTAGTTGTTTGCTTGGAGGAACTATTCTTTGCTTGGAGAAATTAGTTGTTTGCTTGGAGGAACACTTTTTGGCTTGGAGAAATTAGTTGTTTGCTTGGAGGAACTATTTTTTGTATTAGAAAGTAGTTGTTTGCTTGGAGGAACTATTTTTTGCTTGGAGAAATTAGTTGTTTGCTTGGAGGAACTATTCTTTGCTTGGAGAATGTAGTTATTTGCTGGAGGAACTATTCTTTGCTTGGAGAATGTAGTTATTTGCTTGGAGGAACTATTCTTTGCTTGGAGAATGAAGTTATTTGCTGGGAGGAACTATTCTTTGCTTTGAGAAATTAGTTATTTGCTTGGAGGAACTATTTTTTGCTTGGAGAAATTAGTTGTTTGCTTGGAGGAACTATTGTTTGCTTGGAGGAACTATTCTTTGCTTGGAGAAATTAGTTATTTGCTTGGAGGGACTATTCTTTGCTTGGAGAAATTAGTTGTTTGCTTGGAGGAACTATTCTTTGCTTGGAGAAATTAGTTGTTTGCTTGGAGGAACTATTCTTTGCTTGGAGAAATTAGTTATTTGCTTGGAGGAACTATTCTTTGCTTGAAGAAATAAGTTGTTTGCTTGGAGGAACTATTGTTTACTTGTAGGAACTATTCTTTGCTTGGAGAAATTAGTTGTTTGCTTGGAGGAACAATTTTTTGCTTGGAGAAATTAGTTGTTTGCTTGGAGGAACAATTTTTGGCTTGGAGAAATTAGTTGTTTGCTTGGAGGAACTATTTTTTGTATGGAGAAAGTAGTTCTTTGCTTGGAGGAACTATTTTTTGCTTGGAGAAATTAGTTGTTTGCTTGGAGGAACTATTCTTTGCTTGGAGAAATTAGTTATTTGCTTGGGGGAACTATTCTTTGCTTGGAGAAATTAGTTGTTTGCTTGGAGGAACTGTTGTTTACTTGAAGGAACTATTCTTTGCTTGGACAAATTAGTTGTTTGCTTGGAGGAACAATTTTTTGCTTGGAGAAATTAGTTGTTTGCTTGGAGGAACTATTTTTTGCTTGGAGAAATTAGGAATTTGCTTGCAGGAACTATTCTTTGCTTGGAGAAAGTAGTTGTTTGCTTGGAGGAACTATTCTTTGCTTGGAGAAATTAGTTGTTTGCTTGGAGGAACTATTCTTTGCTTGGAGAATGTAGTTATTTGCTTGGAGGAACTATTCTTTGCTTGGAGAATGAAGTTATTTGCTGGGAGGAACTATTCTTTGCTTTGAGAAATTAGTTATTTGCTTGGAGGAACTATTCTTTGCTTGGAGAAATTAGTTGTTTGCTTGGAGGAACTATTGTTTGCTTGGAGGAACTATTCTTTGCTTGGAGAAATTAGTTATTTGCTTGGAGGGACTATTCTTTGCTTGGAGAAATTAGTTGTTTGCTTGGAGGAACTATTCTTTGCTTGGAGAAATTAGTTATTTGCTTGGAGGAACTATTCTTTGCTCGGAGAAATTAGTTGTTTGCTTGGAGGAACTATTGTTTACTGGTAGGAACTATTCTTTGCTTGGAGAAATTAGTTGTTTGCTTGGAGGAACTATTCTTTGCTTGGAGAAATTAGTTGTTTGCTTGGAGGAACTATTCTTTGCTTGGAGAAATTAGTTGTTTGCTTGGAGGAACACTTTTTGGCTTGGAGAAATTAGTTGTTTGCTTGGAGGAACTATTTTTTGTATTAGAAAGTAGTTGTTTGCTTGGAGGAACTATTTTTTGCTTGGAGAAATTAGTTGTTTGCTTGGAGGAACTATTCTTTGCTTGGAGAATGTAGTTATTTGCTGGAGGAACTATTCTTTGCTTGGAGAATTTAGTTATTTGCTTGGAGGAACTATTCTTTGCTTGGAGAATGAAGTTATTTGCTGGGAGGAACTATTCTTTGCTTTGAGAAATTAGTTATTTGCTTGGAGGAACTATTCTTTGCTTGGAGAAATTAGTTGTTTGCTTGGAGGAACTATTGTTTGCTTGGAGGAACTATTCTTTGCTTGGAGAAATTAGTTATTTGCTTGGAGGGACTATTCTTTGCTTGGAGAAATTAGTTGTTTGCTTGGAGGAACTATTCTTTGCTTGGAGAAATTAGTTGTTTGCTTGGAGGAACTATTCTTTGCTTGGAGAAATTAGTTATTTGCTTGGAGGAACTATTCTTTGCTTGAAGAAATAAGTTGTTTGCTTGGAGGAACTATTGTTTACTTGTAGGAACTATTCTTTGCTTGGAGAAATTAGTTGTTTGCTTGGAGGAACAATTTTTTGCTTGGAGAAATTAGTTGTTTGCTTGGAGGAACAATTTTTGGCTTGGAGAAATTAGTTGTTTGCTTGGAGGAACTATTTTTTGTATGGAGAAAGTAGTTCTTTGCTTGGAGGAACTATTTTTTGCTTGGAGAAATTAGTTGTTTGCTTGGAGGAACTATTCTTTGCTTGGAGAAATTAGTTATTTGCTTGGGGGAACTATTCTTTGCTTGGAGAAATTAGTTGTTTGCTTGGAGGAACTGTTGTTTACTTGAAGGAACTATTCTTTCCTTGGACAAATTAGTTGTTTGCTTGGAGGAACAATTTTTTGCTTGGAGAAATTAGTTGTTTGCTTGGAGGAACTATTTTTTGCTTGGAGAAATTAGGAATTTGCTTGCAGGAACTATTCTTTGCTTGGAGAAAGTAGTTGTTTGCTTGGAGGAACTATTCTTTGCTTGGAGAAATTAGTTGTTTGCTTGGAGGAACTATTCTTTGCTTGGAGAATGTAGTTATTTGCTTGGAGGAACTATTCTTTGCTTGGAGAATGAAGTTATTTGCTGGGAGGAACTATTCTTTGCTTTGAGAAATTAGTTATTTGCTTGGAGGAACTATTCTTTGCTTGGAGAAATTAGTTGTTTGCTTGGAGGAACTATTGTTTGCTTGGAGGAACTATTCTTTGCTTGGAGAAATTAGTTATTTGCTTGGAGGGACTATTCTTTGCTTGGAGAAATTAGTTGTTTGCTTGGAGGAACTATTCTTTGCTTGGAGAAATTAGTTGTTTGCTTGGAGGAACTATTCTTTGCTTGGAGAAATTAGTTATTTGCTTGGAGGAACTATTCTTTGCTTGAAGAAATAAGTTGTTTGCTTGGAGGAACTATTGTTTACTTGTAGGAACTATTCTTTGCTTGGAGAAATTAGTTGTTTGCTTGGAGGAACAATTTTTTGCTTGGAGAAATTAGTTGTTTGCTTGGAGGAACAATTTTTGGCTTGGAGAAATTAGTTGTTTGCTTGGAGGAACTATTTTTTGTATGGAGAAAGTAGTTCTTTGCTTGGAGGAACTATTTTTTGCTTGGAGAAATTAGTTGTTTGCTTGGAGGAACTATTCTTTGCTTGGAGAAATTAGTTATTTGCTTGGGGGAACTATTCTTTGCTTGGAGAAATTAGTTGTTTGCTTGGAGGAACTGTTGTTTACTTGAAGGAACTATTCTTTGCTTGAAAAAATTAGTTGTTTGCTTGGAGGAACAATTTTTTGCTTGGAGAAATTAGTTGTTTGCTTGGAGGAACTATTTTTTGCTTGGAGAAATTAGGAATTTGCTTGCAGGAACTATTCTTTGCTTGGAGAAAGTAGTTTTTTGCTTGGAGGAACTATTCTTTGCTTGGAGAAATTAGTTGTTTGCTTGGAGGAACTATTCTTTGCGTGGAGAAATCAGTTTTTTGCTAGGAGGAACTATTCTTTGCTTGGAAAAATTAGTTGTTTGCTGGGAGGAACTATTCTTTGCTTGGAGAAATTAGTTATTTGCTTGGAGGAACTATTCTTTGCTTGGAGATATTAGTTGTTTGCTTGGAGGAACTATTGTTTGCTTGGAGAAACTATTCTTTGCTTGGAGAAATTAGTTATTTGCTTGGAGGGACTATTCTTTCCTTGGAGAAATTAGTTGTTTGCTTGGAGGAACTATTCTTTGCTTGGAGAAATTAGTTGTTTGCTTGGAGGAACTATTCTTTGCTTGGAGAAATTAGTTGTTTGCTTGGAGGAACTATTGTTTACTTGTAGGAACTATTCTTTGCTTGGAGAAATTAGTTGTTTGCTTGGAGGAACAATTTTTGGCTTGGAGAAATTAGTTGTTTGCTTGGAGGAACTATTTTTTGTATGGAGAAAGTAGTTGTTTGCTTGGAGGAACTATTTTTTGCTTGGAGAAATTAGTTGTTTGCTTGGAGGAACTATTCTTTGCTTGGAGAATGTAGTTATTTGCTTGGAGGAACTATTCTTTGCTTGGAGAACGTAGTTATTTGCTTGGAGGAACTATTCTTTGCTTGGAGAATGTAGTTATTTGCTTGGAGGAACTACTCTTTGCTTCGAGAAAGTAGTTGTTTGCTTGGAGGAACTATTCTTTGCTTGGAGAAATTAGTTGTTTGCTTGGAGGAACTATTCTTTGCTTGGAGGAACTATTCTTTGCTTGGAGAAATTAGTTATTTTCTTGGAGGGACTATTCTTTGCTTGGAGAAATTAGTTATTTGCTTGGAGGAACTATTCTTTGCTTGGAGAAATTAGTTGTTTGCTTGGAGGAACTATTCTTTGCTTGGAGAAATTAGTTATTTGCTTGGAGGAACTATTCTTTGCTCGGAGAAATTAGTTGTTTGCTTGGAGGAACTATTGTTTACTGGTAGGAACTATTCTTTGCTTGGAGAAATTAGTTGTTTGCTTGGAGGAACTATTCTTTGCTTGGAGAAATTAGTTATTTGCTTGGAGGAACTATTCTTTGCTCGGAGAAATTAGTTGTTTGCTTGGAGGAACTATTGTTTACTGGTAGGAACTATTCTTTGCTTGGAGAAATTAGTTGTTTGCTTGGAGGAACTATTCTTTGCTTGGAGAAATTAGTTGTTTGCTTGGAGGAACTATTCTTTGCTTGGAGAAATTAGTTGTTTGCTTGGAGGAACACTTTTTGGCTTGGAGAAATTAGTTGTTTGCTTGGAGGAACTATTTTTTGTATTAGAAAGTAGTTGTTTGCTTGGAGGAACTATTTTTTGCTTGGAGAAATTAGTTGTTTGCTTGGAGGAACTATTCTTTGCTTGGAGAATGTAGTTATTTGCTTGGAGGAACTATTCTTTGCTTGGAGAATGTAGTTATTTGCTTGGAGGAACTATTCTTTGCTTGGAGAATGAAGTTATTTGCTGGGAGGAACTATTCTTTGCTTTGAGAAATTAGTTATTTGCTTGGAGGAACTATTCTTTGCTTGGAGAAATTAGTTGTTTGCTTGGAGGAACTATTGTTTGCTTGGAGGAACTATTCTTTGCTTGGAGAAATTAGTTATTTGCTTGGAGGGACTATTCTTTGCTTGGAGAAATTAGTTGTTTGCTTGGAGGAACTATTCTTTGCTTGGAGAAATTAGTTGTTTGCTTGGAGGAACTATTCTTTGCTTGGAGAAATTAGTTATTTGCTTGGAGGAACTATTCTTTGCTTGAAGAAATAAGTTGTTTGCTTGGAGGAACTATTGTTTACTTGTAGGAACTATTCTTTGCTTGGAGAAATTAGTTGTTTGCTTGGAGGAACAATTTTTTGCTTGGAGAAATTAGTTGTTTGCTTGGAGGAACAATTTTTGGCTTGGAGAAATTAGTTGTTTGCTTGGAGGAACTATTTTTTGTATGGAGAAAGTAGTTCTTTGCTTGGAGGAACTATTTTTTGCTTGGAGAAATTAGTTGTTTGCTTGGAGGAACTATTCTTTGCTTGGAGAAATTAGTTATTTGCTTGGGGGAACTATTCTTTGCTTGGAGAAATTAGTTGTTTGCTTGGAGGAACTGTTGTTTACTTGAAGGAACTATTCTTTGCTTGGACAAATTAGTTGTTTGCTTGGAGGAACAATTTTTTGCTTGGAGAAATTAGTTGTTTGCTTGGAGGAACTATTTTTTGCTTGGAGAAATTAGGAATTTGCTTGCAGGAACTATTCTTTGCTTGGAGAAAGTAGTTGTTTGCTTGGAGGAACTATTCTTTGCTTGGAGAAATTAGTTGTTTGCTTGGAGGAACTATTCTTTGCTTGGAGAATGTAGTTATTTGCTTGGAGGAACTATTCTTTGCTTGGAGAATGAAGTTATTTGCTGGGAGGAACTATTCTTTGCTTTGAGAAATTAGTTATTTGCTTGGAGGAACTATTCTTTGCTTGGAGAAATTAGTTGTTTGCTTGGAGGAACTATTGTTTGCTTGGAGGAACTATTCTTTGCTTGGAGAAATTAGTTATTTGCTTGGAGGGACTATTCTTTGCTTGGAGAAATTAGTTGTTTGCTTGGAGGAACTATTCTTTGCTTGGAGAAATTAGTTGTTTGCTTGGAGGAACTATTCTTTGCTTGGAGAAATTAGTTATTTGCTTGGAGGAACTATTCTTTGCTTGAAGAAATAAGTTGTTTGCTTGGAGGAACTATTGTTTACTTGTAGGAACTATTCTTTGCTTGGAGAAATTAGTTGTTTGCTTGGAGGAACAATTTTTTGCTTGGAGAAATTAGTTGTTTGCTTGGAGGAACAATTTTTGGCTTGGAGAAATTAGTTGTTTGCTTGGAGGAACTATTTTTTGTATGGAGAAAGTAGTTCTTTGCTTGGAGGAACTATTTTTTGCTTGGAGAAATTAGTTGTTTGCTTGGAGGAACTATTCTTTGCTTGGAGAAATTAGTTATTTGCTTGGGGGAACTATTCTTTGCTTGGAGAAATTAGTTGTTTGCTTGGAGGAACTGTTGTTTACTTGAAGGAACTATTCTTTGCTTGAAAAAATTAGTTGTTTGCTTGGAGGAACAATTTTTTGCTTGGAGAAATTAGTTGTTTGCTTGGAGGAACTATTTTTTGCTTGGAGAAATTAGGAATTTGCTTGCAGGAACTATTCTTTGCTTGGAGAAAGTAGTTGTTTGCTTGGAGGAACTATTCTTTGCTTGGAGAAATTAGTTGTTTGCTTGGAGGAACTATTCTTTGCGTGGAGAAATCAGTTTTTTGCTAGGAGGAACTATTCTTTGCTTGGAAAAATTAGTTGTTTGCTGGGAGGAACTATTCTTTGCTTGGAGAAATTAGTTATTTGCTTGGAGGAACTATTCTTTGCTTGGAGATATTAGTTGTTTGCTTGGAGGAACTATTGTTTGCTTGGAGAAACTATTCTTTGCTTGGAGAAATTAGTTATTTGCTTGGAGGGACTATTCTTTCCTTGGAGAAATTAGTTGTTTGCTTGGAGGAACTATTCTTTGCTTGGAGAAATTAGTTGTTTGCTTGGAGGAACTATTCTTTGCTTGGAGAAATTAGTTGTTTGCTTGGAGGAACTATTGTTTACTTGTAGGAACTATTCTTTGCTTGGAGAAATTAGTTGTTTGCTTGGAGGAACAATTTTTGGCTTGGAGAAATTAGTTGTTTGCTTGGAGGAACTATTTTTTGTATGGAGAAAGTAGTTGTTTGCTTGGAGGAACTATTTTTTGCTTGGAGAAATTAGTTGTTTGCTTGGAGGAACTATTCTTTGCTTGGAGAATGTAGTTATTTGCTTGGAGGAACTATTCTTTGCTTGGAGAACGTAGTTATTTGCTTGGAGGAACTATTCTTTGCTTGGAGAATGTAGTTATTTGCTTGGAGGAACTACTCTTTGCTTCGAGAAAGTAGTTGTTTGCTTGGAGGAACTATTCTTTGCTTGGAGAAATTAGTTGTTTGCTTGGAGGAACTATTCTTTGCTTGGAGGAACTATTCTTTGCTTGGAGAAATTAGTTATTTTCTTGGAGGGACTATTCTTTGCTTGGAGAAATTAGTTATTTGCTTGGAGGAACTATTCTTTGCTTGGAGAAATTAGTTGTTTGCTTGGAGGAACTCTTCTTTGCTTGGAGAAATTAGTTATTTGCTTGGAGGAACTATTCTTTGCTCGGAGAAATTAGTTGTTTGCTTGGAGGAACTATTGTTTACTGGTAGGAACTATTCTTTGCTTGGAGAAATTAGTTGTTTGCTTGGAGGAACTATTCTTTGCTTGGAGAAATTAGTTGTTTGCTTGGAGGAACTATTCTTTGCTTGGAGAAATTAGTTGTTTGCTTGGAGGAACACTTTTTGGCTTGGAGAAATTAGTTGTTTGCTTGGAGGAACTATTTTTTGTATTAGAAAGTAGTTGTTTGCTTGGAGGAACTATTTTTTGCTTGGAGAAATTAGTTGTTTGCTTGGAGGAACTATTCTTTGCTTGGAGAATGTAGTTATTTGCTTGGAGGAACTATTCTTTGCTTGGAGAATGTAGTTATTTGCTTGGAGGAACTATTCTTTGCTTGGAGAATGAAGTTATTTGCTGGGAGGAACTATTCTTTGCTTTGAGAAATTAGTTATTTGCTTGGAGGAACTATTCTTTGCTTGGAGAAATTAGTTGTTTGCTTGGAGGAACTATTGTTTGCTTGGAGGAACTATTCTTTGCTTGGAGAAATTAGTTATTTGCTTGGAGGGACTATTCTTTGCTTGGAGAAATTAGTTGTTTGCTTGGAGGAACTATTCTTTGCTTGGAGAAATTAGTTGTTTGCTTGGAGGAACTATTCTTTGCTTGGAGAAATTAGTTATTTGCTTGGAGGAACTATTCTTTGCTTGAAGAAATAAGTTGTTTGCTTGGAGGAACTATTGTTTACTTGTAGGAACTATTCTTTGTTTGGAGAAATTAGTTGTTTGCTTGGAGGAACAATTTTTTGCTTGGAGAAATTAGTTGTTTGCTTGGAGGAACAATTTTTGGCTTGGAGAAATTAGTTGTTTGCTTGGAGGAACTATTTTTTGTATGGAGAAAGTAGTTCTTTGCTTGGAGGAACTATTTTTTGCTTGGAGAAATTAGTTGTTTGCTTGGAGGAACTATTCTTTGCTTGGAGAAATTAGTTATTTGCTTGGGGGAACTATTCTTTGCTTGGAGAAATTAGTTGTTTGCTTGGAGGAACTGTTGTTTACTTGAAGGAACTATTCTTTGCTTGGACAAATTAGTTGTTTGCTTGGAGGAACAATTTTTTGCTTGGAGAAATTAGTTGTTTGCTTGGAGGAACTATTTTTTGCTTGGAGAAATTAGGAATTTGCTTGCAGGAACTATTCTTTGCTTGGAGAAAGTAGTTGTTTGCTTGGAGGAACTATTCTTTGCTTGGAGAAATTAGTTGTTTGCTTGGAGGAACTATTCTTTGCGTGGAGAAATCAGTTTTTTGCTAGGAGGAACTATTCTTTGCTTGGAAAAATTAGTTGTTTGCTGGGAGGAACTATTCTTTGCTTGGAGAAATTAGTTATTTGCTTGGAGGAACTATTCTTTGCTTGGAGATATTAGTTGTTTGCTTGGAGGAACTATTGTTTGCTTGGAGAAACTATTCTTTGCTTGGAGAAATTAGTTATTTGCTTGGAGGGACTATTCTTTCCTTGGAGAAATTAGTTGTTTGCTTGGAGGAACTATTCTTTGCTTGGAGAAATTAGTTGTTTGCTTGGAGGAACTATTCTTTGCTTGGAGAAATTAGTTGTTTGCTTGGAGGAACTATTGTTTACTTGTAGGAACTATTCCTTGCTTGGAGAAATTAGTTGTTTGCTTGGAGGAACAATTTTTGGCTTGGAGAAATTAGTTGTTTGCTTGGAGGAACTATTTTTTGTATGGAGAAAGTAGTTGTTTGCTTGGAGGAACTATTTTTTGCTTGGAGAAATTAGTTGTTTGCTTGGAGGAACTATTCTTTGCTTGGAGAATGTAGTTATTTGCTTGGAGGAACTATTCTTTGCTTGGAGAACGTAGTTATTTGCTTGGAGGAACTATTCTTTGCTTGGAGAATGTAGTTATTTGCTTGGAGGAACTACTCTTTGCTTCGAGAAAGTAGTTGTTTGCTTGGAGGAACTATTCTTTGCTTGGAGAAATTAGTTGTTTGCTTGGAGGAACTATTCTTTGCTTGGAGGAACTATTCTTTGCTTGGAGAAATTAGTTATTTTCTTGGAGGGACTATTCTTTGCTTGGAGAAATTAGTTATTTGCTTGGAGGAACTATTCTTTGCTTGGAGAAATTAGTTGTTTGCTTGGAGGAACTCTTCTTTGCTTGGAGAAATTAGTTATTTGCTTGGAGGAACTATTCTTTGCTCGGAGAAATTAGTTGTTTGCTTGGAGGAACTATTGTTTCCTGGTAGGAACTATTCTTTGCTTGGAGAAATTAGTTGTTTGCTTGGAGGAACTATTCTTTGCTTTTAGAAATTAGTTGTTTGCTTGGAGGAACTATTCTTTGCTTGGAGAAATTAGTTGTTTGCTTGGAGGAACACTTTTTGGCTTGGAGAAATTAGTTGTTTGCTTGGAGGAACTATTTTTTGTATTAGAAAGTAGTTGTTTGCTTGGAGGAACTATTTTTTGCTTGGAGAAATTAGTTGTTTGCTTGGAGGAACTATTCTTTGCTTGGAGAATGTAGTTATTTGCTTGGAGGAACTATTCTTTGCTTGGAGAATGTAGTTATTTGCTTGGAGGAACTATTCTTTGCTTGGAGAATGAAGTTATTTGCTGGGAGGAACTATTCTTTGCTTTGAGAAATTAGTTATTTGCTTGGAGGAACTATTCTTTGCTTGGAGAAATTAGTTGTTTGCTTGGAGGAACTATTGTTTGCTTGGAGGAACTATTCTTTGCTTGGAGAAATTAGTTATTTGCTTGGAGGGACTATTCTTTGCTTGGAGAAATTAGTTGTTTGCTTGGAGGAACTATTCTTTGCTTGGAGAAATTAGTTGTTTGCTTGGAGGAACTATTCTTTGCTTGGAGAAATTAGTTATTTGCTTGGAGGAACTATTCTTTGCTTGAAGAAATAAGTTGTTTGCTTGGAGGAACTATTGTTTACTTGTAGGAACTATTCTTTGCTTGGAGAAATTAGTTGTTTGCTTGGAGGAACAATTTTTTGCTTGGAGAAATTAGTTGTTTGCTTGGAGGAACAATTTTTGGCTTGGAGAAATTAGTTGTTTGCTTGGAGGAACTATTTTTTGTATGGAGAAAGTAGTTCTTTGCTTGGAGGAACTATTTTTTGCTTGGAGAAATTAGTTGTTTGCTTGGAGGAACTATTCTTTGCTTGGAGAAATTAGTTATTTGCTTGGGGGAACTATTCTTTGCTTGGAGAAATTAGTTGTTTGCTTGGAGGAACTGTTGTTTACTTGAAGGAACTATTCTTTGCTTGGACAAATTAGTTGTTTGCTTGGAGGAACAATTTTTTGCTTGGAGAAATTAGTTGTTTGCTTGGAGGAACTATTTTTTGCTTGGAGAAATTAGGAATTTGCTTGCAGGAACTATTCTTTGCTTGGAGAAAGTAGTTGTTTGCTTGGAGGAACTATTCTTTGCTTGGAGAAATTAGTTGTTTGCTTGGAGGAACTATTCTTTGCGTGGAGAAATCAGTTTTTTGCTAGGAGGAACTATTCTTTGCTTGGAAAAATTAGTTGTTTGCTGGGAGGAACTATTCTTTGCTTGGAGAAATTAGTTATTTGCTTGGAGGAACTATTCTTTGCTTGGAGAAATTAGTTGTTTGCTTGGAGGAACTATTGTTTGCTTGGAGAAACTATTCTTTGCTTGGAGAAATTAGTTATTTGCTTGGAGGGACTATTCTTTCCTTGGAGAAATTAGTTGTTTGCTTGGAGGAACTATTCTTTGCTTGGAGAAATTAGTTGTTTGCTTGGAGGAACTATTCTTTGCTTGGAGAAATTAGTTGTTTGCTTGGAGGAACTATTGTTTACTTGTAGGAACTATTCTTTGCTTGGAGAAATTAGTTGTTTGCTTCGAGGAACAATTTTTGGCTTGGAGAAATTAGTTGTTTGCTTGGAGGAACTATTTTTTGTATGGAGAAAGTAGTTGTTTGCTTGGAGGAACTATTTTTTGCTTGGAGAAATTAGTTGTTTGCTTGGAGGAACTATTCTTTGCTTGGAGAATGTAGTTATTTGCTTGGAGGAACTATTCTTTGCTTGGAGAACGTAGTTATTTGCTTGGAGGAACTATTCTTTGCTTGGAGAATGTAGTTATTTGCTTGGAGGAACTACTCTTTGCATCGAGAAAGTAGTTGTTTGCTTGGAGGAACTATTCTTTGCTTGGAGAAATTAGTTGTTTGCTTGGAGGAACTATTCTTTGCTTGGAGGAACTATTCTTTGCTTGGAGAAATTAGTTATTTTCTTGGAGGGACTATTCTTTGCTTGGAGAAATTAGTTGTTTGCTTGGAGGAACTATTCTTTGCTTGGAGAAATTAGTTGTTTGCTTGGAGGAACTATTCTTTGCTTGGAGAAATTAGTTATTTGCTTGGAGGAACTATTCTTTGCTCGGAGAAATTAGTTGTTTGCTTGGAGGAACTATTGTTTACTTGTAGGAACTATTCTTTGCTTGGAGAAATTAGTTGTTTGCTTGGAGGAACAATTTTTTGCTTGGAAAAATTAGTTGTTTGCTTGGAGGAACACTTTTTGGCTTGGAGAAATTAGTTGTTTGCTTGGAGGAACTATTTTTTGTATTAGAAAGTAGTTGTTTGCTTGGAGGAACTATTTTTTGCTTGGAGAAATTAGTTGTTTGCTTGGAGGAACTATTCTTTGCTTCGAGAAAGTAGTTGTTTGCTTGGAGGAACTATTCTTTGCTTGGAGAATGTAGTTATTTGCTTGGAGGAACTATTCTTTGCTTGGAGAATGTAGTTATTTGCTTGGAGGAACTATTCTTTGCTTGGAGAATGAAGTTATTTGCTGGGAGGAACTATTCTTTGCTTTGAGAAATTAGTTATTTGCTTGAAGGAACTATTCTTTGCTTGGAGAAATTAGTTGTTTGCTTGGAGGAACTATTGTTTGCTTGGAGGAACTATTCTTTGCTTGGAGAAATTAGTTATTTGCTTGGAGGGACTATTCTTTGCTTGGAGAAATTAGTTGTTTGCTTGGAGGAACTATTCTTTGCTTGGAGAAATTAGTTGTTTGCTTGGAGGAACTATTCTTTGCTTGGAGAAATTAGTTATTTGCTTGGAGGAACTATTCTTTGCTTGAAGAAATAAGTTGTTTGCTTGGAGGAACTATTGTTTACTTGTAGGAACTATTCTTTGCTTGGAGAAATTAGTTGTTTGCTTGGAGGAACAATTTTTTGCTTGGAGAAATTAGTTGTTTGCTTGGAGGAACAATTTTTGGCTTGGAGAAATTAGTTGTTTGCTTGGAGGAACTATTTTTTGTATGGAGAAAGTAGTTCTTTGCTTGGAGGAACTATTTTTTGCTTGGAGAAATTAGTTGTTTGCTTGGAGGAACTATTCTTTGCTTGGAGAAATTAGTTATTTGCTTGGGGGAACTATTCTTTGCTTGGAGAAATTAGTTGTTTGCTTGGAGGAACTGTTGTTTACTTGAAGGAACTATGCTTTGCTTGGAGAAATTAGTTGTTTGCTTGGAGGAACAATTTTTTGCTTGGAGAAATTAGTTGTTTGCTTGGAGGAACTATTTTTTGCTTGGAGAAATTAGGAATTTGCTTGCAGGAACTATTCTTTGCTTGGAGAAAGTAGTTGTTTGCTTGGAGGAACTATTCTTTGCTTGGAGAAATTAGTTGTTTGCTTGGAGGAACTATTCTTTGCTTGGAGAAATCAGTTTTTTGCTAGGAGGAACTATTCTTTGCTTGGAAAAATTAGTTGTTTGCTGGGAGGAACTATTCTTTGCTTGGAGAAAATAGTTATTTGCTTGGAGGAACTATTCTTTGCTTGGAGAAATTAGTTGTTTGCTTGGAGGAACTATTGTTTGCTTGGAGGAACTATTCTTTGCTTGGAGAAATTAGTTATTTGCTTGGAGGGACTATTCTTTCCTTGGAGAAATTAGTTGTTTGCTTGGAGGAACTATTCTTTGCTTGGAGAAATTAGTTGTTTGCTTGGAGGAACTATTCTTTGCTTGGAGAAATTAGTTGTTTGCTTGGAGGGACTATTCTTTCCTTGGAGAAATTAGTTGTTTGCTTGGAGGAACTATTCTTTGCTTGGAGAAATTAGTTGTTTGCTTGGAGGAACTATTCTTTGCTTGGAGAAATTAGTTGTTTGCTTGGAAGAACTATTATTTGCTTGGAGAAATTAGTTGTTTGCTTGGAGGAACTATTTTTTGCTTGGAGAAATTAGGTATTTGCTTGCAGGAACTATTCTTTGCTCGGAGAAATTAGTTGTTTGCTTGGAGGAACTATTGTTTACTTGTAGGAACTATTCTTTGCTTGGAGAATTTAGTTGTTTGCTTGGAGGAACTATTCTTTGCTTGGAGAAATTAGTTATTTGCTTGGAGGAACTATTCTTTGCTTGGAGAAATTAGTTGTTTGCTTGGAGGAACTATTGTTTACTTGTAGGAACTATTCTTTGCTTGGAGAAATTAGTTGTTTGCTTGGAGGAACTATTCTTTGCTTGGAGAATGTAGTTATTTGCTTGGAGGAACTATTCTTTGCTTGGAGAACGTAGTTATTTGCTTGGAGGAACTATTCTTTGCTTGGAGAATGTAGTTATTTGCTTGGAGGAACTACTCTTTGCTTCGAGAAAGTAGTTGTTTGCTTGGAGGAACTATTCTTTGCTTGGAGAAATTAGTTGTTTGCTTGGAGGAACTATTCTTTGCTTGGAGAAATTAGTTATTTGCTTGGAGGAACTATTCTTTGCTTGAAGAAATAAGTTGTTTGCTTGGAGGAACTATTGTTTACTTGTAGGAACTATTCTTTGCTTGGAGAAATTAGTTGTTTGCTTGGAGGAACAATTTTTTGCTTGGAGAAATTAGTTGTTTGCTTGGAGGAACAATTTTTGGCTTGGAGAAATTAGTTGTTTGCTTGGAGGAACTACTTTTTGTATGGAGAAAGTAGTTCTTTGCTTGGAGGAACTATTTTTTGCTTGGAGAAATTAGTTGTTTGCTTGGAGGAACTATTCTTTGCTTGGAGAAATTAGTTATTTGCTTGGGGGAACTATTCTTTGCTTGGAGAAATTAGTTGTTTGCTTGGAGGAACTGTTGTTTACTTGAAGGAACTATTCTTTGCTTGGAGAAATTAGTTGTTTGCTTGGAGGAACAATTTTTTGCTTGGAGAAATTAGTTGTTTGCTTGGAGGAACTATTTTTTGCTTGGAGAAATTAGGAATTTGCTTGCAGGAACTATTCTTTGCTTGGAGAAAGTAGTTGTTTGCTTGGAGGAACTATTCTTTGCTTGGAGAAATTAGTTGTTTGCTTGGAGGAACTATTCTTTGCTTGGAGAAATCAGTTTTTTGCTAGGAGGAACTATTCTTTGCTTGGAAAAATTAGTTGTTTGCTGGGAGGAACTATTCTTTGCTTGGAGAAATTAGTTATTTGCTTGGAGGAACTATTCTTTGCTTGGAGAAATTAGTTGTTTGCTTGGAGGAACTATTGTTTGCTTGGAGGAACTATTCTTTGCTTGGAGAAATTAGTTATTTGCTTGGAGGGACTATTCTTTCCTTGGAGAAATTAGTTGTTTGCTTGGAGGAACTATTCTTTGCTTGGAGAAATTAGTTGTTTGCTTGGAGGAACTATTCTTTGCTTGGAGAAATTAGTTGTTTGCTTGGAGGGACTATTCTTTCCTTGGAGAAATTAGTTGTTTGCTTGGAGGAACTATTCTTTGCTTGGAGAAATTAGTTGTTTGCTTGGAGGAACTATTCTTTGCTTGGAGAAATTAGTTGTTTGCTTGGAAGAACTATTATTTGCTTGGAGAAATTAGTTGTTTGCTTGGAGGAACTATTTTTTGCTTGGAGAAATTAGGTATTTGCTTGCAGGAACTATTCTTTGCTCGGAGAAATTAGTTGTTTGCTTGGAGGAACTATTGTTTACTTGTAGGAACTATTCTTTGCTTGGAGAATTTAGTTGTTTGCTTGGAGGAACTATTCTTTGCTTGGAGAAATTAGTTATTTGCTTGGAGGAACTATTCTTTGCTTGGAGAAATTAGTTGTTTGCTTGGAGGAACTATTGTTTACTTGTAGGAACTATTCTTTGCTTGGAGAAATTAGTTGTTTGCTTGGAGGAACTATTCTTTGCTTGGAGAATGTAGTTATTTGCTTGGAGGAACTATTCTTTGCTTGGAGAACGTAGTTATTTGCTTGGAGGAACTATTCTTTGCTTGGAGAATGTAGTTATTTGCTTGGAGGAACTACTCTTTGCTTCGAGAAAGTAGTTGTTTGCTTGGAGGAACTATTCTTTGCTTGGAGAAATTAGTTGTTTGCTTGGAGGAACTATTCTTTGCTTGGAGGAACTATTCTTTGCTTGGAGAAATTAGTTATTTTCTTGGAGGGACTATTCTTTGCTTGGAGAAATTAGTTGTTTGCTTGGAGGAACTATTCTTTGCTTGGAGAAATTAGTTGTTTGCTTGGAGGAACTATTCTTTGCTTGGAGAAATTAGTTATTTGCTTGGAGGAACTATTCTTTGCTCGGAGAAATTAGTTGTTTGCTTGGAGGAACTATTGTTTACTTGTAGGAACTATTCTTTGCTTGGAGAAATTAGTTGTTTGCTTGGAGGAACAATTTTTTGCTTGGAGAAATTAGTTGTTTGCTTGGAGGAACACTTTTTGGCTTGGAGAAATTAGTTGTTTGCTTGGAGGAACTATTTTTTGTATTAGAAAGTAGTTGTTTGCTTGGAGGAACTATTTTTTGCTTGGAGAAATTAGTTGTTTGCTTGGAGGAACTATTCTTTGCTTGGAGAATGTAGTTATTTGCTTGGAGGAACTATTCTTTGCTTGGAGAATGTAGTTATTTGCTTGGAGGAACTATTCCTTGCTTGGAGAATGAAGTTATTTGCTGGGAGGAACTATTCTTTGCTTTGAGAAATTAGTTATTTGCTTGGAGGAACTATTCTTTGCTTGGAGAAATTAGTTGTTTGCTTGGAGGAACTATTGTTTGCTTGGAGGAACTATTCTTTGCTTGGAGAAATTAGTTATTTGCTTGGAGGGACTATTCTTTGCTTGGAGAAATTAGTTGTTTGCTTGGAGGAACTATTCTTTGCTTGGAGAAATTAGTTGTTTGCTTGGAGGAACTATTCTTTGCTTGGAGAAATTAGTTATTTGCTTGGAGGAACTATTCTTTGCTTGAAGAAATAAGTTGTTTGCTTGGAGGAACTATTGTTTACTTGTAGGAACTATTCTTTGCTTGGAGAAATTAGTTGTTTGCTTGGAGGAACAATTTTTTGCTTGGAGAAATTAGTTGTTTGCTTGGAGGAACAATTTTTGGCTTGGAGAAATTAGTTGTTTGCTTGGAGGAACTATTTTTTGTATGGAGAAAGTAGTTCTTTGCTTGGAGGAACTATTTTTTGCTTGGAGAAATTAGTTGTTTGCTTGGAGGAACTATTCTTTGCTTGGAGAAATTAGTTATTTGCTTGGGGGAACTATTCTTTGCTTGGAGAAATTAGTTGTTTGCTTGGAGGAACTGTTGTTTACTTGAAGGAACTATTCTTTGCTTGGAGAAATTAGTTGTTTGCTTGGAGGAACAATTTTTTGCTTGGAGAAATTAGTTGTTTGCTTAGAGGAACTATTTTTTGCTTGGAGAAATTAGGAATTTGCTTGCAGGAACTATTCTTTGCTTGGAGAAAGTAGTTGTTTGCTTGGAGGAACTATTCTTTGCTTGGAGAAATTAGTTGTTTGCTTGGAGGAACTATTCTTTGCTTGGAGAAATCAGTTTTTTGCTAGGAGGAACTATTCTTTGCTAGGAAAAATTAGTTGTTTGCTGGGAGGAACTATTCTTTGCTTGGAGAAATTAGTTGTTTGCTTGGAGGAACTATTGTTTGCTTGGAGGAACTATTCTTTGCTTGGAGAAATTAGTTATTTGCTTGGAGGGACTATTCTTTCCTTGGAGAAATTAGTTGTTTGCTTGGAGGAACTATTCTTTGCTTGGAGAAATTAGTTGTTTGCTTGGAGGAACTATTCTTTGCTTGGAGAAATTAGTTGTTTGCTTGGAGGGACTATTCTTTCCTTGGAGAAATTAGTTGTTTGCTTGGAGGAACTATTCTTTGCTTGGAGAAATTAGTTGTTTGCTTGGAGGAACTATTCTTTGCTTGGAGAAATTAGTTGTTTGCTTGGAAGAACTATTATTTGCTTGGAGAAATTAGTTGTTTGCTTGGAGGAACTATTTTTTGCTTGGAGAAATTAGGTATTTGCTTGCAGGAACTATTCTTTGCTCGGAGAAATTAGTTGTTTGCTTGGAGGAACTATTGTTTACTTGTAGGAACTATTCTTTGCTTGGAGAATTTAGTTGTTTGCTTGGAGGAACTATTCTTTGCTTGGAGAAATTAGTTATTTGCTTGGAGGAACTATTCTTTGCTTGGAGAAATTAGTTGTTTGCTTGGAGGAACTATTGTTTACTTGTAGGAACTATTCTTTGCTTGGAGAAATTAGTTGTTTGCTTGGAGGAACAATTTTTGGCTTGGAGAAATTAGTTGTTTGCTTGGAGGAACTATTTTTTGTATGGAGAAAGTAGTTGTTTGCTTGGAGGAACTATTTTTTGCTTGGAGAAATTAGTTGTTTGCTTGGAGGAACTATTCTTTGCTTGGAGAATGTAGTTATTTGCTTGGAGGAACTATTCTTTGCTTGGAGAATGTAGTTATTTGCTTGGAGGAACTATTCTTTGCTTGGAGAATGTAGTTATTTGCTTGGAGGAACTATTCTTTGCTTCGAGAAAGTAGTTGTTTGCTTGGAGGAACTATTCTTTGCTTGGAGAAATTAGTTGTTTGCTTGGAGGAACTATTGTTTGCTTGGAGGAACTATTCTTTGCTTGGAGAAATTAGTTATTTTCTTGGAGGGACTATTCTTTGCTTGGAGAAATTAGTTGTTTGCTTGGAGGAACTATTCTTTGCTTGGAGAAATTAGTTGTTTGCTTGGAGGAACTATTCTTTGCTTGGAGAAATTAGTTATTTGCTTGGAGGAACTATTCTTTGCTCGGAGAAATTAGTTGTTTGCTTGGAGGAACTATTGTTTACTTGTAGGAACTATTCTTTGCTTGGAGAAATTAGTTGTTTGCTTGGAGGAACAATTTTTTGCTTGGAGAAATTAGTTGTTTGCTTGGAGGAACACTTTTTGGCTTGGAGAAATTAGTTGTTTGCTTGGAGGAACTATTTTTTGTATTAGAAAGTAGTTGTTTGCTTGGAGGAACTATTTTTTGCTTGGAGAAATTAGTTGTTTGCTTGGAGGAACTATTCTTTGCTTGGAGAATGTAGTTATTTGCTTGGAGGAACTATTCTTTGCTTGGAGAATGTACTTATTTGCTTGGAGGAACTATTCTTTGCTTGGAGAATGAAGTTATTTGCTGGGAGAAACTATTCTTTGCTTTGAGAAATTAGTTGTTTGCTTGGAGGAACAATTTTTTGCTTGGAGAAATTAGTTGTTTGCTTGGAGGAACTATTCTTTGCTTGGAAAAATTAGTTGTTTGCTTGGAGGAACAATTTTTTGCTTGGAGAAATTAGTTGTTTGCTTGGAGGAACAATTTTTGGCTTGGAGAAATTAGTTGTTTGCTTGGAGGAACTATTTTTTGTATGGAGAAAGTAGTTGTTTGCTTGGAGGAACTATTTTTTGCTTGGAGAAATTAGTTGTTTGCTTGGAAGAACTATTCTTTGCTCGGAGAAATTAGTTGGTTGCTTGGAGGAACTATTCTTTGCTTGGAGAAATTAGTTGTTTGCTTGGAGGAACTATTTTTTGCTTGAAGAAATTAGTTGTTTGCTTGGAGGAACTATTATTTGCTTGGAGAAATTAGTTATTTGCTTGGAGGAACTATTCTTTGCTTGGAGAAATTAGTTGTTTGCTTGGAGGAACTGTTGTTTACTTGAAGGAACTATTCTTTGCTTGGAGAAATTAGTTGTTTGCTTGGAGGAACAATTTTTTGCTTGGAGAAATTAGTTGTTTGCTTGGAGGAACAATTTTTTGCTTGGAGAAATTAGGAATTTGCTTGCAGGAACTATTCTTTGCTTGGAGAAAGTAGTTGTTTGCTTGGAGGAACTATTCTTTGCTTGGAGAAATTAGTTGTTTGCTTGGAGGAACTATTCTTTGCTTGGAGAAATCAGTTTTTTGCTAGGAGGAACTATTCTTTGCTTGGAGAAATTAGTTGGTTGCTTGGAGGAACTATTCTTTGCTTGGAGAAATTAGTTGTTTGCTTGGAGGAACTATTTTTTGCTTGAAGAAATTAGTTGTTTGCTTGGAGGAACTATTATTTGCTTGGAGAAATTAGTTATTTGCTTGGAGGAACTATTCTTTGCTTGGAGAAATTAGTTGTTTGCTTGGAGGAACTGTTGTTTACTTGAAGGAACTATTCTTTGCTTGGAGAAATTAGTTGTTTGCTTGGAGGAACAATTTTTTGCTTGGAGAAATTAGTTGTTTGCTTGGAGGAACAATTTTTTGCTTGGAGAAATTAGTTGTTTGCTTGGAGGAACAATTTTTTGCTTGGAGAAATTAGGAATTTGCTTGCAGGAACTATTCTTTGCTTGGAGAAAGTAGTTGTTTGCTTGGAGGAACTATTCTTTGCTTGGAGAAATTAGTTGTTTGCTTGGAGGAACTATTCTTTGCTTGGAGAAATCAGTTTTTTGCTAGGAGGAACTATTCTTTGCTTGGAAAAATTAGTTGTTTGCTGGGAGGAACTATACTTTGCTTGGGGAAATTAGTTATTTGCTTGGAGGAACTATTCTTTGCTTGGAGAAATTAGTTGTTTGCTTGGAGGAACTATTGTTTGCTTGGAGGAACTATTCTTTGCTTGGAGAAATTAGTTATTTGCTTGGAGGGACTATTCTTTGCTTGGAGAAATTAGTTGTTTGCTTGGAGGAACTATTCTTTGCTTGGAGAAATTAGTTGTTTGCTTGGAGGAACTATTCTTTACTTGGAGAAATTAGTTGTCTGCTTGGAAGAACCATTATTTGCTTGGAGAAATTAGTTGTTTGCTTGGAGGAACTATTTTTTGCTTGGAGAAATTAGGTATTTGCTTGCAGGAACTATTCTTTGCTCGGAGAAATTAGTTGTTTGCTTGGAGGAACTATTCTTTGCTTGGGGAAATTAGTTATTTGCTTGGAGGAACTATTCTTTGCTTGGAGAAATTAGTTGTTTGCTTGGAGGAACTATTGTTTGCTTGGAGGAACTATTCTTTGCTTGGAGAAATTAGTTATTTGCTTGGAGGAACTATTCTTTGCTTGGGGAAATTAGTTATTTGCTTGGAGGAACTATTCCTTGCTTGGAGAAATTAGTTGTTTGCTTGGAGGAACTATTGTTTGCTTGGAGGAACTATTCTTTGCTTGGAGAAATTAGTTATTTGCTTGGAGGGACTATTCTTTGCTTGGAGAAATTAGTTGTTTGCTTGCAGGAACTATTCTTTGCTCGGAGAAATTAGTTGTTTGCTTGGAGGAACTATTCTTTGCTTGGGGAAATTAGTTATTTGCTTGGAGGAACTATTCTTTGCTTGGAGAAATTAGTTGTTTGCTTGGAGGAACTATTGTTTGCTTGGAGGAACTATTCTTTGCTTGGAGAAATTAGTTGTTTGCTGGGAGGAACTATTCTTTGCTTGGGGAAATTAGTTATTTGCTTGGAGGAACTATTCTTTGCTTGGAGAAATTAGTTGTTTGCTTGGAGGAACTATTGTTTGCTTGGAGGAACTATTCTTTGCTTGGAGAAATTAGTTATTTGCTTGGAGGGACTATTCTTTGCTTGGAGAAATTAGTTGTTTGCTTGGAGGAACTATTCTTTGCTTGGAGAAATTAGTTGTTTGCTTGGAGGAACTATTGTTTGCTTGGAGGAACTATTCTTTGCTTGGAGAAATTAGTTATTTGCTTGGAGGGACTATTCTTTGCTTGGAGAAATTAGTTGTTTGCTTGGAGGAACTATTCTTTGCTTGGAGAAATTAGTTATTTGCTTGGAGGGACTATTCTTTGCTTGGAGAAATTAGTTGTTTGCTTGGAGGAACTATTCTTTGCTTGGAGAAATTAGTTGTTTGCTTGGAGGAACTATTCTTTACTTGGAGAAATTAGTTGTTTGCTTGGAAGAACTATTATTTGCTTGGAGAAATTAGTTGTTTGCTTGGAGGAACTATTTTTTGCTTGGAGAAATTAGGTATTTGCTTGCAGGAACTATTCTTTGCTCGGAGAAATTAGTTGTTTGCTGGGAGGAACTATTCTTTGCTTGGGGAAATTAGTTATTTGCTTGGAGGAACTATTCTTTGCTTGGAGAAATTAGTTGTTTGCTTGGAGGAACTATTGTTTGCTTGGAGGAACTATTCTTTGCTTGGAGAAATTAGTTGTTTGCTGGGAGGAACTATTCTTTGCTTGGGGAAATTAGTTATTTGCTTGGAGGAACTATTCTTTGCTTGGAGAAATTAGTTGTTTGCTTGGAGGAACTATTGTTTGCTTGGAGGAACTATTCTTTGCTTGGAGAAATTAGTTATTTGCTTGGAGGGACTATTCTTTGCTTGGAGAAATTAGTTGTTTGCTTGGAGGAACTATTCTTTGCTTGGAGAAATTAGTTGTTTGCTTGGAGGAACTATTGTTTGCTTGGAGGAACTATTCTTTGCTTGGAGAAATTAGTTGTTTGCTTGGAGGAACTATTCTTTGCTTGGAGAAATTAGTTGTTTGCTTGGAGGAACTATTCTTTACTTGGAGAAATTAGTTGTTTGCTTGGAAGAACTATTATTTGCTTGGAGAAATTAGTTGTTTGCTTGGAGGAACTATTTTTTGCTTGGAGAAATTAGGTATTTGCTTGCAGGAACTATTCTTTGCTCGGAGAAATTAGTTGTTTGCTGGGAGGAACTATTCTTTGCTTGGGGAAATTAGTTATTTGCTTGGAGGAACTATTCTTTGCTTGGAGAAATTAGTTGTTTGCTTGGAGGAACTATTGTTTGCTTGGAGGAACTATTCTTTGCTTGGAGAAATTAGTTGTTTGCTGGGAGGAACTATTCTTTGCTTGGGGAAATTAGTTATTTGCTTGGAGGAACTATTCTTTGCTTGGAGAAATTAGTTGTTTGCTTGGAGGAACTATTGTTTGCTTGGAGGAACTATTCTTTGCTTGGAGAAATTAGTTATTTGCTTGGAGGGACTATTCTTTGCTTGGAGAAATTAGTTGTTTGCTTGGAGGAACTATTCTTTGCTTGGAGAAATTAGTTGTTTGCTTGGAGGAACTATTGTTTGCTTGGAGGAACTATTCTTTGCTTGGAGAAATTAGTTATTTGCTTGGAGGGACTATTCTTTGCTTGGAGAAATTAGTTGTTTGCTTGGAGGAACTATTCTTTGCTTGGAGAAATTAGTTATTTGCTTGGAGGGACTATTCTTTGCTTGGAGAAATTAGTTGTTTGCTTGGAGGAACTATTCTTTGCTTGGAGAAATTAGTTGTTTGCTTGGAGGAACTATTCTTTACTTGGAGAAATTAGTTGTTTGCTTGGAAGAACTATTATTTGCTTGGAGAAATTAGTTGTTTGCTTGGAGGAACTATTTTTTGCTTGGAGAAATTAGGTATTTGCTTGCAGGAACTATTCTTTGCTCGGAGAAATTAGTTGTTTGCTGGGAGGAACTATTCTTTGCTTGGGGAAATTAGTTATTTGCTTGGAGGAACTATTCTTTGCTTGGAGAAATTAGTTGTTTGCTTGGAGGAACTATTGTTTGCTTGGAGGAACTATTCTTTGCTTGGAGAAATTAGTTATTTGCTTGGAGGAACTATTCTTTGCTTGGAGAAATTAGTTATTTGCTTGGAGGAACTATTCTTTGCTTGAAGAAATAAGTTGTTTGCTTGGAGGAACTATTGTTTACTTGTAGGAACTATTCTTTGCTTGGAGAAATTAGTTGCTTGCTTGGAGGAACAATTTTTTGCTTGGAGAAATTAGTTGTTTGCTTGGAGGAACAATTTTTGGCTTGGAGAAATTAGTTTTTTGCTTGGAGGAACTATTTTTTGTATGGAGAAAGTAGTTGTTTGCTTGGAGGAACTATTTTTTGCTTGGAGAAATTAGTTGTTTGCTTGGAGGAACTATTCTTTGCTTGGAGAAATTAGTTATTTGCTTTGGGGAACTATTCTTTGCTTGGAGAAATTAGTTGTTTGTTTGGAGGAACTATTTTTTGCTTGAAGAAATTAGTTGTTTGCTTGGAGGAACTATTATTTGCTTGGAGAAATTAGTTATTTGCTTGGAGGAACTATTCTTTGCTTGGAGAAATTAGTTGTTTGCTTGGAGGAACTGTTGTTTACTTGAAGGAACTATTCTTTGCTTGGAGAAATTAGTTGTTTGCTTGGAGGAACAATTTTTTGCTTGGAGAAATTAGTTGTTTGCTTGGAGGAACTATTTTTTGCTTGGAGAAATTAGGAATTTGCTTGCAGGAACTATTCTTTGCTTGGAGAAAGTAGTTGTTTGCTTGGAGGAACTATTCTTTGCTTGGAGAAATTAGTTGTTTGCTTGGAGGAACTATTCTTTGCTTGGAGAAATCAGTTTTTTGCTAGGAGGAACTATTCTTTGCTTGGAAAAATTAGTTGTTTGCTGGGAGGAACTATTCTTTGCTTGGGGAAATTAGTTATTTGCTTGGAGGAACTATTCTTTGCTTGGAGAAATTAGTTGTTAGCTTGGAGGAACTATTGTTTGCTTGGAGGAACTATTCTTTGCTTGGAGAAATTAGTTATTTGCTTGGAGGGACTATTCTTTGCTTGGAGAAATTAGTTGTTTGCTTGGAGGAACTATTCTTTGCTTGGAGAAATTAGTTGTTTGCTTGGAGGAACTATTCTTTACTTGGAGAAATAAGTTGTTTGCTTGGAAGAACTATTATTTGCTTGGAGAAATTAGTTGTTTGCTTGGAGGAACTATTTTTGCTTGGAGAAATTAGGTATTTGCTTGCAGGAACTATTCTTTGCTCGGAGAAATTAGTTGTTTGCTTGGAGGAACTATTGTTTACTTGTAGGAACTATTCTTTGCTTGGAGAAATTAGTTGTTTGCTTGGAGGAACAATTTTTTGCTTGGAGAAATTAGTTGTTTGCTTGGAGGAACACTTTTTGGCTTGGAGAAATTAGTTGTTTGCTTGGAGGAACTATTTTTTGTATGGAGAAAGTAGTTGTTTGCTTGGAGGAACTATTTTTTGCTTGGAGAAATTAGTTGTTTGCTTGGAGGAACTATTCTTTGCTTGGAGAATGTAGTTATTTGCTTGGAGGAACTATTCTTTGCTTGGAGAATGTAGTTATTTGCTTGGAGGAATTATTCTTTGCTTGGAGAATGAAGTTATTTGCTGGAAGGAACTATTCTTTGCTTTGAGAAATTAGTTATTTGCTTGGAGGAACTATTCTTTGCTTGGAGAAATTAGTTGTTTGCTTGGAGGAACTATTGTTTGCTTGGAGGAACTATTCTTTGCTTGGAGAAATTAGTTATTTGCTTGGAGGGACTATTCTTTGCTTGGAGAAATTAGTTGTTTGCTTGGAGGAACTATTCTTTGCTTGGAGAAATTAGTTGTTTGCTTGGAGGAACTATTCTTTGCTTGGAGAAATTAGTTATTTGCTTGGAGGAACTATTCTTTGCTTGAAGAAATTAGTTGTTTGCTTGGAGGAACTATTGTTAACTTGTAGGAACTATTCTTTGCTTGGAGAAATTAGTTATTTGCTTGGAGGAACTATTCTTTGCTTGGAGGAACTATTCTTTGCTTAAAGAAATTAGTTATTTGCTTGGAGAAATTAGTTATTTGCTTGGAGGAACTATTCTTTGCTTGGAGGAACTATTCTTTGCTTGGAGGAACTATTCTTTGCTTGGAGAAATTAGTTGTTTGCTTGGAGGAACTATTCTTTGCTTGGAGAAATCAGTTTTTTGCTAGGAGGAACTATTCTTTGCTTGGAGAAATCAGTTTTTTGCTAGGAGGAACTATTCTTTGCTTGGAAAAATTAGTTGTTTGCTGGGAGGAACTATTCTTTGCTTTGAGAAATTAGTTATTTGCTTGGAGGAACTATTCTTTGCTTGGAGAAATTAGTTGTTTGCTTGGAGGAACTATTGTTTGCTTGGAGGAACTATTCTTTGCTTGGAGAAATCAGTTTTTTGCTAGGAGGAACTATTCTTTGCTTGGAAAAATTAGTTGTTTGCTGGGAGGAACTATTCTTTGCTTTGAGAAATTAGTTATTTGCTTGGAGGAACTATTCTTTGCTTGGAGAAATTAGTTATTTGCTTGGAGGAACTATTTTTTGCTTGGAGAAATTAGTTGTTTGCTTGGAGAAACTGTTGTTTACTTGAAGGAACTATTCTTTGCTTGGAGAAATTAGTTGTTTGCTTGGAGGAACAATTTTTTGCTTGGAGAAATTAGTTGTTTGCTTGGAGGAACTATTTTTTGCTTGGAGAAATTAGGAATTTGCTTGCAGGAACTATTCTTTGCTTGGAGAAAGTAGTTGTTTGCTTGGAGGAACTATTCTTTGCTTGGAGAAATTAGTTGTTTGCTTGGAGGAACTATTCTTTGCTTGGAGAAATCAGTTTTTTGCTAGGAGGAACTATTCTTTGCTTGGAAAAATTAGTTGTTTGTTGGGAGGAACTATTCTTTGCTTGGGGAAATTAGTTATTTGCTTGGAGGAACTATTCTTTGCTTGGAGAAATTAGTTGTTTGCTTGGAGGAACTATTGTTTGCTTGGAGGAACTATTCTTTGCTTGGAGAAATTAGTTATTTGCTTGGAGGGACTATTCTTTGCTTGGAGAAATTAGTTGTTTGCTTGGAGGAACTATTCTTTGCTTGGAGAAATTAGTTGTTTGCTTGGAGGAACTATTCTTTGCTTGGAGAAATTAGTTGTTTGCTTGGAAGAACTATTATTTGCTTGGAGAAATTAGTTGTTTGCTTGGAGGAACTATTTTTTGCTTGGAGAAATTAGGTATTTGCTTGCAGGAACTATTCTTTGCTCGGAGAAATTAGTTGTTTGCTTGGAGGAACTATTGTTTACTTGTAGGAACTATTCTTTGCTTGGAGAAATTAGTTGTTTGCTTGGAGGAACAATTTTTTGCTTGGAGAAATTAGTTGTTTGCTTGGAGGAACACTTTTTGGCTTGGAGAAATTAGTTGTTTGCTTGGAGGAACTATTTTTTGTATGGAGAAAGTAGTTGTTTGCTTGGAGGAACTATTTTTTGCTTGGAGAAATTAGTTGTTTGCTTGGAGGAACTATTCTTTGCTTGGAGAATGTAGTTATTTGCTTGGAGGAACTATTCTTTGCTTGGAGAATGTAGTTATTTGCTTGGAGGAATTATTCTTTGCTTGGAGAATGAAGGTATTTGCTGGGAGGAACTATTCTTTGCTTTGAGAAATTAGTTATTTGCATGGAGGAACTATTCTTTGCTTGGAGAAATTAGTTGTTTGCTTGGAGGAACTATTGTTTGCTTGGAGGAACTATTCTTTGCTTGGAGAAATTAGTTATTTGCTTGGAGGGACTATTCTTTGCTTGGAGAAATTAGTTGTTTGCTTGGAGGAACTATTCTTTGCTTTGAGAAATTAGTTGTTTGCTTGGAGGAACTATTCTTTGCTTGGAGAAATTAGTTATTTGCTTGGAGGAACTATTCTTTGCTAGAAGAAATTAGTTGTTTGCTTGGAGGAACTATTGTTTACTTGTAGGAACTATTCTTTGCTTGGAGAAATTAGTTATTTGCTTGGAGGAACTATTCTTTGCTTGGAGGAACTATTCTTTGCTTAAAGAAATTAGTTATTTGCTTGGAGAAATTAGTTATTTGCTTGGAGGAACTATTCTCTGCTTGGAGGAACTATTCTTTGCTTGGAGAAATTAGTTGTTTGCTTGGAGGAACTATTCTTTGCTTGGAGAAATCAGTTTTTTGCTAGGAGGAACTATTCTTTGCTTGGAAAAATTAGTTGTTTGCTGGGAGGAACTATTCTTTGCTTTGAGAAATTAGTTATTTGCTTGGAGGAACTATTCTTTGCTTGGAGAAATTAGTTGTTTGCTTGGAGGAACTATTGTTTGCTTGGAGGAACTATTCTTTGCTTGGAGAAATTAGTTATTTGCTTGGAGGGACTATTCTTTGCTTGGAGAAATTAGTTGTTTGCTTGGAGGAACTATTCTTTGCTTGGAGAAATTAGTTGTTTGCTTGGAGGAACTATTCTTTGCTTGGAGAAATTAGTTATTTGCTTGGAGGAACTATTCTTTGCTTGGAGAAATTAGTTGTTTGCTTGGAGGAACTATTGTTTACTTGTAGGAACTATTCTTTGCTTGGAGAAATTAGTTGTTTGCTTGGAGGAACAATTTTTTGCTTGGAGAAATTAGTTGTTTGCTTGGAGGAACAATTTTTGGCTTGGAGAAATTAGTTGTTTGCTTGGAGGAACTATTTTTTGTATGGAGAAAGTAGTTGTTTGCTTGGAGGAACTATTTTTTGCTTGGAGAAATTAGTTGTTTGCTTGGAGGAACTATTCTTTGCTTGGAGAAATTAGTTATTTGCTTGGGGGAACTATTCTTTGCTTGGAGAAATTAGTTGTTTGCTTGGAGGAACTATTGTTTACTTGTAGGAACTATTCTTTGCTTGGAGAAATTAGTTGTTTGCTTGGAGGAACAATTTTTTGCTTGGAGAAATTAGTTGTTTGCTTGGAGGAACACTTTTTGGCTTGGAGAAATTAGTTGTTTGCTTGGAGGAACTATTTTTTGTATGGAGAAAGTAGTTGTTTGCTTGGAGGAACTATTTTTTGCTTGGAGAAATTAGTTGTTTGCTTGGAGGAACTATTCTTTGCTTGGAGAATGTAGTTATTTGCTTGGAGGAATTATTCTTTGCTTGGAGAATAAAGGTATTTGCTGGGAGGAACTATTCTTTGCTTTGAGAAATTAGTTATTTGCTTGGAGGAACTATTCTTTGCTTGGAGAAATTAGTTGTTTGCTTGGAGGAACTATTGTTTGCTTGGAGGAACTATTCTTTGCTTGGAGAAATTAGTTATTTGCTTGGAGGGACTATTCTTTGCTTGGAGAAATTAGTTGTTTGCTTGGAGGAACTATTCTTTGCTTTGAGAAATTAGTTGTTTGCTTGGAGGAACTATTCTTTGCTTGGAGAAATTAGTTATTTGCTTGGAGGAACTATTCTTTGCTTGAAGAAATTAGTTGTTTGCTTGGAGGAACTATTGTTTACTTGTAGGAACTATTCTTTGCTTGGAGAAATTAGTTATTTGCTTGGAGGAACTATTCTTTGCTTGGAGGAACTATTCTTTGCTTAAAGAAATTAGTTATTTGCTTGGAGAAATTAGTTATTTGCTTGGAGGAACTATTCTTTGCTTGGAGGAACTATTCTTTGCTTGGAGAAATTAGTTGTTTGCTTGGAGGAACTATTCTTTGCTTGGAGAAATCAGTTTTTTGCTAGGAGGAACTATTCTTTGCTTGGAAAAATTAGTTGTTTGCTGGGAGGAACAATTCTTTGCTTTGAGAAATTAGTTATTTGCTTGGAGGAACTATTCTTTGCTTGGAGAAATTAGTTGTTTGCTTGGAGGAACTATTGTTTGCTTGGAGGAACTATTCTTTGCTTGGAGAAATTAGTTATTTGCTTGGAGGGACTATTCTTTGCTTGGAGAAATTAGTTGTTTGCTTGGAGGAACTATTCTTTGCTTGGAGAAATTAGTTGTTTGCTTGGAGGAACTATTCTTTGCTTGGAGAAATTAGTTATTTGCTTGGAGGAACTATTCTTTGCTTGGAGAAATTAGTTGTTTGCTTGGAGGAACTATTGTTTACTTGTAGGAACTATTCTTTGCTTGGAGAAATTAGTTGTTTGCTTGGAGGAACAATTTTTTGCTTGGAGAAATTAGTTGTTTGCTTGGAGGAACAATTTTTGGCTTGGAGAAATTAGTTGTTTGCTTGGAGGAACTATTTTTTGTATGGAGAAAGTAGTTGTTTGCTTGGAGGAACTATTTTTTGCTTGGAGAAATTAGTTGTTTGCTTGGAGGAACTATTCTTTGCTTGGAGAAATTAGTTATTTGCTTGGGGGAACTATTCTTTGCTTGGAGAAATTAGTTGTTTGCTTGGAGGAACTATTCTTTGCTTGGAGAATGTAGTTATTTGCTTGGAGGAACTATTCTTTGCTTGGAGAATGTAGTTATTTGCTTGGAGGAACTATTCTTTGCTTGGAGAATGTAGTTATTTGCTTGGAGGAACTATTCTTTGCTTGGAGAATGTAGTTATTTGCTTGGAGGAACTATTCTTTGCTTCGAGAAAGTAGTTGTTTGCTTGGAGGAACTATTCTTTGCTTGGAGAAATTAGTTGTTTGCTTGGAGGAACTATTGTTTGCTTGGAGGAACTATTCTTTGCTTGGAGAAATTAGTTATTTTCTTGGAGGGACTATTCTTTGCTTGGGGAAATTAGTTGTTTGCTTGGAGGAACTATTCTTTGCTTGGAGAAATTAGTTGTTTGCTTGGAGGAACTATTCTTTGCTTGGAGAAATTAGTTATTTGCTTGGAGGAACTATTCGTTGCTCAGAGAAATTAGTTGTTTGCTTGGAGGAACTATTGTTTACTTGTAGGAACTATTCTTTGCTTGGAGAAATTAGTTGTTTGCTTGGAGGAACAATTTTTTGCTTGGAGAAATTAGTTGTTTGCTTGGAGGAACATTTTTGGCTTGGAGAAATTAGTTGTTTGCTTGGAGGAACTATTTTTTGTATAAAGAAAGTAGTTGTTTGCTTGGAGGAACTATTTTTTGCTTGAAGAAATTAGTTGTTTGCTTGGAGGAACTATTCTTTGCTTGGAGAAATTAGTTGTTTGCTTGGAAGAACTATTATTTGCTTGGAGAAATTAGTTGTTTGCTTGGAGGAACTATTTTTTGCTTGGAGAAATTAGGTATTTGCTTGCAGGAACTATTCTTTGCTCGGAGAAATTAGTTGTTTGCTTGGAGGAACTATTGTTTACTTGTAGGAACTATTTTTTGCTTGGAGAAAGTAGTTGTTTGCTTGGAGGAACTATTTTTTGCTTGGAGAAATTAGTTGTTTGCTTGGAGGAACTATTCTTTGCTTGGAGAATGTAGTTATTTGCTTGGAGGAACTATTCTTTGCTTGGAGAATGTAGTTATTTGCTTGGAGGAACTATTCTTTGCTTGGAGAATGAAGTTATTTGCTGGGAGGAACTATTCTTTGCTTTGAGAAATTAGTTATTTGCTTGGAGGAACTATTCTTTGCTTGGAGAAATTAGTTGTTTGCTTGGAGGAACTATTGTTTGCTTGGAGGAACTATTCTTTGCTTGGAGAAATTAGTTATTTGCTTGGAGGGACTATTCTTTGCTTGGAGAAATTAGTTGTTTGCTTGGAGGAACTATTCTTTGCTTGGAGAAATTAGTTGTTTGCTTGGAGGAACTATTCTTTGCTTGGAGAAATTAGTTATTTGCTTGGAGGAACTATTCTTTGCTTGAAGAAATTAGTTGTTTGCTTGGAGGAACTATTGTTTACTTGTAGGAACTATTCTTTGCTTGGAGAAATTAGTTATTTGCTTGGAGGAACTATTCTTTGCTTGGAGGAACTATTCTTTGCTTAAAGAAATTAGTTATTTGCTTGGAGAAATTAGTTATTTGCTTGGAGAAACTATTCTTTGCTTGGAGGAACTATTCTTTGCTTGGAGAAATTAGTTGTTTGCTTGGAGGAACTATTCTTTGCTTGGAGAAATCAGTTTTTTGCTAGGAGGAACTATTCTTTGCTTGGAAAAATTAGTTGTTTGCTGGGAGGAACTATTCTTTGCTTTGAGAAATTAGTTATTTGCTTGGAGGAACTATTCTTTGCTTGGAGAAATTAGTTGTTTGCTTGGAGGAACTATTGTTTGCTTGGAGGAACTATTCTTTGTTTGGAGAAATTAGTTATTTGCTTGGAGGGACTATTCTTTGCTTGGAGAAATTAGTTGTTTGCTTGGAGGAACTATTCTTTGCTTGGAGAAATTAGTTGTTTGCTTGGAGGAACTATTCTTTGCTTGGAGAAATTAGTTATTTGCTTGGAGGAACTATTCTTTGCTTGGAGAAATTAGTTGTTTGCTTGGAGGAACTATTGTTTACTTGTAGGAACTATTCTTTGCTTGGAGAAATTAGTTGTTTGCTTGGAGGAACAATTTTTTGCTTGGAGAAATTAGTTGTTTGCTTGGAGGAACAATTTTTGGCTTGGAGAAATTAGTTGTTTGCTTGGAGGAACTACTTTTTGTAAGGAGAAAGTAGTTGTTTGCTTGGAGGAACTATTTTTTGCTTGGAGAAATTAGTTGTTTGCTTGGAGGAACTATTCTTTGCTTGGAGAAATTAGTTATTTGCTTGGGGGAACTATTCTTTGCTTGGAGAAATTAGTTGTTTGCTTGGACGAACTATTCTTTGCTTGGAGAATGTAGTTATTTGCTTGGAGGAACTATTCTTTGCTTGGAGAATGTAGTTATTTGCTTGGAGGAACTATTCTTTGCTTCGAGAAAGTAGTTGTTTGCTTGGAGGAACTATTCTTCGCTTGGAGAAATTAGTTGTTTGCTTGGAAAAACTATTGTTTGCTTGGAGGAACTATTCTTTGCTTGGAGAAATTAGTTATTTTCTTGGAGGGACTATTCTTTGCTTAGAGAAATTAGTTGTTTGCTTGGAGGAACTATTCTTTGCTTGGAGAAATTAGTTGTTTGCTTGGAGGAACTATTCTTTGCTTGGAGAAATTAGTTATTTGCTTGGAGGAACTATTCTTTGCTCGGAGAAATTAGTTGTTTGCTTGGAGGAACAATTTTTTGCTTGGAGAAATTAGTTGTTTGCTTGGAGGAACACTTTTTGGCTTGGAGAAATTAGTTGTTTGCTTGGAGGAACTATTTTTTGTATGGAGAAAGTAGTTGTTTGCTTGGAGGAACTATTTTTTGCTTGGAGAAATTAGTTGTTTGCTTAAAGGAACTATTCTTTGCTTGGAGAATGTAGTTATTTGCTTCGAGGAACTATTCTTTGCTTGGAGAATGTAGTTATTTGCTTGGAGGAACTATTCTTTGCTTGGAGAATGAAGTTATTTGCTGGGAGGAACTATTCTTTGCTTTGAGAAATTAGTTATTTGCTTGGAGGAACTATTCTTTGCTTGGAGAAATTAGTTGTTTGCTTGGAGGAACACTTTTTGGCTTGGAGAAATTAGTTGTTTGCTTGGAGGAACTATTTTTTGTATGGAGAAAGTAGTTGTTTGCTTGGAGGAACTATTTTTTGCTTGGAGAAATTAGTTGTTTGCTTGGAGGAACTATTCTTTGCTTGGAGAATGTAGTTATTTGCTTGGAGGAACTATTCTTTGCTTGGAGAATGTAGTTATTTGCTTGGAGGAACTATTCTTTGCTTGGAGAATGAAGTTATTTGCTGGGAGGAACTATTCTTTGCTTTGAGAAATTAGTTATTTGCTTGGAGGAACTATTCTTTGCTTGGAGAAATTAGTTGTTTGCTTGGAGGAACTATTGTTTGCTTGGAGGAACTATTCTTTGCTTGGAGAAATTAGTTATTTGCTTGGAGGGACTATTCTTTGCTTGGAGAAATTAGTTGTTTGCTTGGAGGAACTATTCTTTGCTTGGAGAAATTAGTTGTTTGCTTGGAGGAACTATTCTTTGCTTGGAGAAATTAGTTATTTGCTTGGAGGAACTATTCTTTGCTTGAAGAAATTAGTTGTTTGCTTGGAGGAACTATTGTTTACTTGTAGGAACTATTCTTTGCTTGGAGAAATTAGTTGTTTGCTTGGAGGAACAATTTTTTGCTTGGAGAAATTAGTTGTTTGCTTGGAGGAACAATTTTTGGCTTGGAAAAATTAGTTGTTTGCTTAGAGGAACTATTTTTTGTATGGAGAAACTAGTTGTTTGCTTGGAGGAACTATTTTTTGCTTGGAGAAATTAGTTGTTTGCTTGGAAGAACTATTCTTTGCTTGGAGAAATTAGTTATTTGCTTGGGGGATTTATTCTTTGCTTGGAGAAATTAGTTGTTTGCTTGGAGGAACTATTTTTTGCTTGAAGAAATTAGTTGTTTGCTTGGAGGAACTATTATTTGCTTGGAGAAATTAGTTATTTGCTTGGAGGAACTATTCTTTGCTTGGAGAAATTAGTTGTTTGCTTGGAGGAACTGTTGTTTACTTGAAGGAACTATTATTTGGTTGGAGAAATTAGTTGTTTGCTTGGAGGAACTATTGTTTGCTTGGAGGAACTATTCTTTGTTTGGAGAAATTAGTTATTTGCTTGGAGGGACTATTCTTTGCTTGGAGAAATTAGTTGTTTGCTTGGAGGAACTATTCTTTGCTTGAAGAAATTAGTTGTTTGCTTGGAGGAACTATTGTTTACTTGTAGGAACTATTCTTTGCTTGGAGAAATTAGTTATTTGCTTGGAGGAACTATTCTTTGCTTGGAGGAACTATTCTTTGCTTAAAGAAATTAGTTATTTGCTTGGAGAAATTAGTTATTTGCTTGGAGAAACTATTCTTTGCTTGGAGGAACTATTCTTTGCTTGGAGAAATTAGTTGTTTGCTTGGAGGAACTATTCTTTGCTTTGAGAAATTAGTTATTTGCTTGGAGGAACTATTCTTTGCTTGGAGAAATTAGTTGTTTGCTTGGAGGAACTATTGTTTGCTTGGAGGAACTATTCTTTGTTTGGAGAAATTAGTTATTTGCTTGGAGGGACTATTCTTTGCTTGGAGAAATTAGTTGTTTGCTTGGAGGAACTATTCTTTGCTTGAAGAAATTAGTTGTTTGCTTGGAGGAACTATTGTTTACTTGTAGGAACTATTCTTTGCTTGGAGAAATTAGTTATTTGCTTGGAGGAACTATTCTTTGCTTGGAAGAACTATTCTTTGCTTAAAGAAATTAGTTATTTGCTTGGAGAAATTAGTTATTTGCTTGGAGAAACTATTCTTTGCTTGGAGGAACTATTCTTTGCTTGGAGAAATTAGTTGTTTGCTTGGAGGAACTATTCTTTGCTTGGAGAAATCAGTTTTTTGCTAGGAGGAACTATTCTTTGCTTGGAAAAATTAGTTGTTTGCTGGGAGGAACTATTCTTTGCTTTGAGAAATTAGTTATTTGCTTGGAGGAACTATTCTTTGCTTGGAGAAATTAGTTGTTTGCTTGGAGGAACTATTGTTTGCTTGGAGGAACTATTCTTTGTTTGGAGAAATTAGTTATTTGCTTGGAGGGACTATTCTTTGCTTGGAGAAATTAGTTGTTTGCTTGGAGGAACTATTCTTTGCTTGGAGAAATTAGTTGTTTGCTTGGAGGAACTATTCTTTGCTTGGAGAAATTAGTTATTTGCTTGGAGGAACTATTCTTTGCTTGGAGAAATTAGTTGTTTGCTTGGAGGAACTATTGTTTACTTGTAGGAACTATTCTTTGCTTGGAGAAATTAGTTGTTTGCTTGGAGGAACAATTTTTTGCTTGGAGAAATTAGTTGTTTGCTTGGAGGAACAATTTTTGGCTTGGAGAAATTAGTTGTTTGCTTGGAGGAACTATTTTTTGTATGGAGAAAGTAGTTGTTTGCTTGGAGGAACTATTTTTTGCTTGGAGAAATTAGTTGTTTGCTTGGAGGAACTATTCTTTGCTTGGAGAAATTAGTTATTTGCTTGGGGGAACTATTCTTTGCTTGGAGAAATTAGTTGTTTGCTTGGACGAACTATTCTTTGCTTGGAGAATGTAGTTATTTGCTTGGAGGAACTATTCTCTGCTTGGAGAATGTAGTTATTTGCTTGGAGGAACTATTCTTTGCTTGGAGAATGTAGTTATTTGCTTGGAGGAACTATTCTTTGCTTCGAGAAAGTAGTTGTTTGCTTGGAGGAACTATTCTTTGCTTGGAGAAATTAGTTGTTTGCTTGGAAAAACTATTGTTTGCTTGGAGGAACTATTCTTTGCTTGGAGAAATTAGTTATTTTCTTGGAGGGACTATTCTTTGCTTCGAGAAATTAGTTGTTTGCTTGGAGGAACTATTCTTTGCTTGGAGAAATTAGTTGTTTGCTTGGAGGAACTATTCTTTGCTTGGAGAAATTAGTTATTTGCTTGGAGGAACTATTCTTTGCTCGGAGAAATTAGTTGTTTGCTTGGAGGAACAATTTTTTGCTTGGAGAAATTAGTTGTTTGCTTGGAGGAACACTTTTTGGCTTGGAGAAATTAGTTGTTTGCTTGGATCAACTATTTTTTGTATGGAGAAAGTAGTTGTTTGCTTGGAGGAACTATTTTTTGCTTGGAGAAATTAGTTGTTTGCTTAAAGGAACTATTCTTTGCTTGGAGAATGTAGTTATTTGCTTCGAGGAACTATTCTTTGCTTGGAGAATGTAGTTATTTGCTTGGAGGAACTATTCTTTGCTTGGAGAATGAAGTTATTTGCTGGGAGGAACTATTCTTTGCTTTGAGAAATTAGTTATTTGCTTGGAGGAACTATTCTTTGCTTGGAGAAATTAGTTGTTTGCTTGGAGGAACACTTTTTGGCTTGGAGAAATTAGTTGTTTGCTTGGAGGAACTATTTTTTGTATGGAGAAAGTAGTTGTTTGCTTGGAGGAACTATTTTTTGCTTGGAGAAATTAGTTGTTTGCTTGGAGGAACTATTCTTTGCTTGGAGAATGTAGTTATTTGCTTGGAGGAACTATTCTTTGCTTGGAGAATGTAGTTATTTGCTTGGAGGAACTATTCTTTGCTTGGAGAATGAAGTTATTTGCTGGGAGGAACTATTCTTTGCTTTGAGAAATTAGTTATTTGCTTGGAGGAACTATTCTTTGCTTGGAGAAATTAGTTGTTTGCTTGGAGGAACTATTGTTTGCTTGGAGGAACTATTCTTTGCTTGGAGAAATTAGTTATTTGCTTGGAGGGACTATTCTTTGCTTGGAGAAATTAGTTGTTTGCTTGGAGGAACTATTCTTTGCTTGGAGAAATTAGTTGTTTGCTTGGAGGAACTATTCTTTGCTTGGAGAAATTAGTTATTTGCTTGGAGGAACTATTCTTTGCTTGAAGAAATTAGTTGTTTGCTTGAAGGAACTATTGTTTACTTGTAGGAACTATTCTTTGCTTGGAGAAATTAGTTGTTTGCTTGGAGGAACAATTTTTTGCTTGGAGAAATTAGTTGTTTGCTTGGAGGAACAATTTTTGGCTTGGAAAAATTAGTTGTTTGCTTGGAGGAACTATTTTTTGTATGGAGAAACTAGTTGTTTGCTTGGAGGAACTATTTTTTGCTTGGAGAAATTAGTTGTTTGCTTGGAAGAACTATTCTTTGCTTGGAGAAATTAGTTATTTGCTTGGGGGATTTATTCTTTGCTTGGAGAAATTAGTTGTTTGCTTGGAGGAACTATTTTTTGCTTGAAGAAATTAGTTGTTTGCTTGGAGGAACTATTATTTGCTTGGAGAAATTAGTTATTTGCTTGGAGGAACTATTCTTTGCTTGGAGAAATTAGTTGTTTGCTTGGAGGAACTGTTGTTTACTTGAAGGAACTATTATTTGGTTGGAGAAATTAGTTGTTTGCTTGGAGGAACAATTTTTTGCTTGGAGAAATTAGTTGTTTGCTTGGAGGAATTATTTTTTGCTTGGAGAAATTAGGAATTTGCTTGCAGGAACTATTCTTTGCTTGGAGAAAGTAGTTGTTTGCTTGGAGGAACTATTCTTTGCTTGGAGAAATTAGTTGTTTGCTTGGAGGAACTATTCTTTGCTTGGAGAAATCAGTTTTTTGCTAGGAGGAACTATTCTTTGCTTGGAAAAATTAGTTGTTTGCTGGGAGGAACTATTCTTTGCTTGGAGAAATTAGTTTTTGCTTGGGGGAACTATTCTTTGCTTGGAGAAATTAGTTGTTTGCTTGGAGGAACTATTGTTTGCTTGGAGGAACTATTCTTTGCTTGGAGAAATTAGTTATTTGCTTGGAGGGACTATTCTTTGCTTGGGGAAATTAGTTGTTTGCTTGGAGGAACTATTCTTTGCTTGGAGAAATTAGTTGTTTGCTTGGAGGAACTATTCTTTGCTTGGAGAAATTAGTTGTTTGCTTGGAGGAACTATTGTTTGCTTGGAGGAACTATTCTTTGCTTGGAGAAATTAGTTATTTGCTTGGAGGAACTATTCTTTGCTTGGAGAAATTAGTTGTTTGCTTGGAGGAACTATTCTTTGTTTGGAGAATGTAGTTATTTGCTTGGAGGAACTATTCTTTGTATGGAGAAAGTAGTTGTTTGCTTGGAGGAACTATTTTTTGCTTGGAGAAATTTGTTGTTTCCTTGGAGGAACTATTATTTGCTTGGAGAAATTAGTTATTTGCTTGGAGGAACTATTCTTTGCTTGGAGAAATTAGTTGTTTGCTTGGAGGAACTATTCTTTGCTTGGAGAAATTAGTTGTTTGCTTGGAAGAACTATTATTTGCTTGGAGAAATTAGTCGTTTGCTTGGAGGAACTATTTTTTGCTTGGAGAAATTAGGTATTTGCTTGCAGGAACTATTCTTTGGTTGGAGAAATTAGTTATTTGCTTGGAGGAACAAGTCTTTGCTTGGAGAAATTATTTATTTGCTTAAGGGAACTATTCTTTGCTTGGAGAAATTAGTTGTTTGCTTGGAGGAACTATTCTTTGCTTGGAGAATGTAGTTATTTGCTTGGAGGAACTATTCTTTGCTTGGAGAAAGTAGTTGTTTGCTTAGAGAAACTATTCTTTGCTTGGAGAAATTAGTTATTTGCTTGGAGGAACTATTCTTTGCTTGGAGAAATTAGTTATTTGCTTGGAGGAACTATTCTTTGCTTGGAGGAACTATTCTTTGCTTAAAGAAATTAGTTATTTGCTTGGAGAAATTAGGTATTTGCTTGGAGGAACTATTCTTTGCTTGGAGGAACTATTCTTTGCTTCGAGAAATTAGTTGTTTGCTTGGAGGAACTATACTTTGCTTGGAGAAATTAGGTATTTGCTTGCAGGAACTATTCTTTGCTTGGAGAAATTAGTTGTTTGCTTGGAGGAACTATTCTTTGCTTGAAGAAATTAGTTGTTTGCTTGGAGGAACTATTGTTTGCTTGAAGGAACTATTCTTTGCTTGGAGGAACTATTCTTTGCTTGGAGAAATTAGTTATTTGCTCTGAGGAACTATTCTTTGCTTGGAGAAATTAGTTGTTTGCTTGGAGGAACTATTGTTTGCTTGGAGGAACTATTCTTTGCTTGGAGAAATTAGTTGTTTGCTTGGAGGAACTATTCTTTGCTTGGAGAATGTAGTTATTTGCTTGGAGGAACTATTCTTTGCTTGGAGAAAGTAGTTGTTTGCTTGGAGAAACTATTCTTTGCTTGGAAAAATTAGTTATTTGCTTGGAGGAACTATTCTTTGCTTGGAGAAATTAGTTATTTGCTTGGAGGAACTATTCTTTGCTTGGAGAAATTAGTTGTTTGCTTGGAGGAACTATTGTTTACTTGTAGGAACTATTCTTTGCTTGGAGAAATAAGTTGTTTGCTTGGAGGAACAATTTTTTGCTTGGAGAAATTAGTTGTTTGCTTAAAGGAACAATTTTGGGCTTGGAGAAATTAGTTGTTTGCTTGGAGGAACTATTTTTTGTATGGAGAAAGTAGTTGTTTGCTTGGAGGAACTATTTTTTGCTTGGAGAAATTAGTTGTTTGCTTGGAGGAACTATTGTTTGCTTAAAGGAACTATTCTTTGCTTGGAGAAATTAGTTATTTGCTTGGAGGGACTATTCTTTGCTTGGAGAAATTAGTTGTTTGCTTGGAGGAACTATTCTTTGCTTGGAGAAATTAGTTGTTTGCTTGGAGGAACTATTGTTTGCTTGGAGAAATTAGTTATTTGCTTGGAGGAACTATTCTTTGCTTGGAGAAATTAGTTGTTTGCTTGGAGGAACTATTGTTTACTTGTAGGAACTATTCTTTGCTTGGAGAAATTAGTTGTTTGCTTGGAGGAACTATTCTTTGCTTGGAGAAATCAGTTTTTTGCTAGGAGGAACTATTCTTTGCTTGGAGAAATTAGTTATTTGCTTGGAGGAACTATTCTTTGCTTGGAGAAATTAGTTGTTTGCTTGGAGGAACTATTGTTTACTTGTAGGAACTATTCTTTGCTTGGAGAAATTAGTTGTTTGCTTGGAGGAACAATTTTTTGCTTGGAGAAATTAGTTGTTTGCTTGGAGGAACAATTTTTGGCTTGGAGAAATTAGTTGTTTGCTTGGAGGAACTATTTTTTGTATGGAGAAAGTAGTTGTTTGTTTGGAGGAACTATTTTTTGCTTGGAGAAATTAGTTGTTTGCTTGGAGGAACTATTCTTTGCTTGGAGAAATTAGTTATTTGCTTTGGGGAACTATTCTTTGCTTGGAGAAATTAGTTGTTTGCTTGGAGGAACTATTCTTTGCTTGGAGAATGTAGTTATTTGCTTGGAGGAACTATTCTTTGCTTGGAGAATGTAGTTATTTGCCTGGAGGAACTATTCTTTGCTTGGAGAATGTAGTTGTTTGCTGGGAGGAACTATTCTTTGCTTTGAGAAATTAGTTATTTGCTTGGAGGAACTATTCTTTGCTTGGAGAAATTAGTTGTTTGCTTGGAGGAACTATTGTTTGCTTGGAGGAACTATGCTTTGCTTGGAGAAATTAGTTATTTGCTTGGAGGGACTATTCTTTGCTTGAAGAAATTAGTTGTTTGCTTGGAGGAACTATTCTTTGCTTGGAGAAATTAGTTGTTTGCTTGGAGGAACTATTCTTTGCTTGGAGAAATTAGTTATTTGCTTGGAGGAACTATTCTTTGCTTGGAGAAATTAGTTGTTTGCTTGGAGGAACTATTGTTTACTTGTAGGAACTATTCTTTGCTTGGAGAAATTAGTTGTTTGCTTGGAGGAACTATTCTTTGCTTGGAGAAATCAGTTTTTTGCTAGGAGGAACTATTCTTTGCTTGGAGAAATTAGTTATTTGCTTGGAGGAACTATTCTTTGCTTGGAGAAATTAGTTGTTTGCTTGGAGGAACTATTGTTTACTTGTAGGAACTATTCTTTGCTTGGAGAAATTAGTTGTTTGCTTGGAGGAACAATTTTTTGCTTGGAGAAATTAGTTGTTTGCTTGGAGGAACAATTTTTGGCTTGGAGAAATTAGTTGTTTGCTTGGAGCAACTATTTTTTGTATGGAGAAAGTAGTTGTTTGCTTGGGGGAACTATTTTTTGCTTGGAGAAATTAGTTGTTTGCTTGGAGGAACTATTCTTTGCTTGGAGAAATTAGTTATTTGCTTGGGGGAACTATTCTTTGCTTGGAGAAATTAGTTGTTTGCTTGGAGGAACTATTCTTTGCTTGGAGAAATTAGTTATTTGCTTGGAGGAACTATTCTTTGCTTGGAGAATGTAGTTATTTGCTTGGAGGAACTATTCTTTGCTTGGAGAATGTAGTTATTTGCTTGGAGGAACTATTCTTTGCTTCGAGAAAGTAGTTGTTTGCTTGGAGGAACTATTTTTTGCTTGGAGAAATTAGTTATTTGCTTGGAGGAACTATTCTTTGCTTGTAGAAATTAGTTGTTTGCTTGGAGGAACTATTATTTGCTTGGAGAAATTAGTTGTTTGCTTGGAGGAACTGTTGTTTACTTGAAGGAACTATTCTTTCCTTGGAGAAATTAGTTGTTTGCTTGAAGGAACAATTTTTTGCTTGGAGAAATTAGTTGTTTGCTTAGAGAAACTATTTTTTGTATGGAAAAAGTAGTTGTTTGCTTGGAGGAACTATTTTTTGCTTGGAGAAATTAGTTGTTTGCTTGGAGGAACTATTCTTTGCTTGGAGAAATTAGTTATTTGCTTAAGGGAACTATTCTTTGCTTGGAGAAATTAGTTGTTTGCTTGGAGGAACTATTCTTTGCTTGGAGAATGTAGTTATTTGCTTGGAGGAACTATTCTTTGCTTGGAGAAAGTAGTTGTTTGCTTGGAGAAACTATTCTTTGCTTGGAGAAATTAGTTATTTGCTTGGAGGAACTATTCTTTGCTTGGAGAAATTAGTTATTTGCTTGGAGGAACTATTCTTTGCTTGGAGGAACTATTCTTTGCTTAAAGAAATTAGTTATTTGCTTGGAGAAATTAGTTATTTGCTTGGAGGAACTATTCTTTGCTTGGAGGAACTATTCTTTGCTTGGAGAAATTAGTTGTTTGCTTGGAGGAACTATTCTTTGCTTGGAGAAATCAGTTTTTTGCTAGGAGGAACTATTCTTTGCTTGGAAAAATTAGTTGTTTGCTGGGAGGAACTATTCTTTGCTTGGAGAAATTAGTTGTTTGCTTGGAGGAACAATTTTTTGCTTGGAGAAATTAGTTGTTTGCTTAGAGGAACAATTTTTGGCTTGGAGAAATTAGTTGTTTGCTTGGAGGAACTATTTTTTGTATGGAGAAAGTAGTTGTTTGCTTGGAGGAACTATTTTTTGCTTGGAGAAATTAGTTGTTTGCTTGGAGGAACTATTCTTTGCTTGGAGAAATTAGTTATTTGCTTGGGGGAACTATTCTTTGCTTGGAGAAATTAGTTGTTTGCTTGGAGGAACTATTCTTTGCTTGGAGAATGTAGTTATTTGCTTGGAGGAACTATTCTTTGCTTGGAGAATGTAGTTATTAGCTTGGAGGAACCATTCTTTGCTTCGAGAAAGTAGTTGTTTGCTTGGAGGAACTATTTTTTGCTTGAAGAAATTAGTTGTTTGCTTGGAGGAACTATTCTTTGCTTGGAGAATGTAGTTATTTGCTTGGAGGAACTATTCTTTGCTTGGAGAATGTAGTTATTTGCTTGGAGGAACTATTCTTTGCTTGGAGAATGTAGTTATTAGCTTGGAGGAACTATTTTTTGCTTGGAGAAATTAGTTGTTTGCTTGGAGGAACTATTCTTTGCTTGGAGAAATTAGTTATTTGCTTGGGGGAACTATTCTTTGCTTGGAGAATGTAGTTATTTGCTTGGAGGAACTATTCTTTGCTTGGAGAATGTAGTTATTAGCTTGGAGGAACCATTCTTTGCTTCGAGAAAGTAGTTGTTTGCTTGGAGGAACTATTTTTTGCTTGAAGAAATTAGTTGTTTGCTTGGAGGAACTATTATTTGCGGGAGAAATTAGTTATTTGCTTGGAGGAACTATTCTTTGCTTGGAGAAATTAGTTGTTTGCTTGGAGGAACTGTTGTTTACTTGAAGAAACTATTCTTTGCTTGGAGAAATTAGTTGTTTGCTTGGAGGAACAATTTTTTGCTTGGAGAAATTAGTTGTTTGCTTGGAGGAACTATTTTTTGCTTGGAGAAATTAGGAATTTGCTTGCAGGAACTATTCTTTGCTTGGAGAAAGTAGTTGTTTGCTTGGAGGAACTATTCTTTGCTTGGAGAAATTAGTTGTTTGCTTGGAGGATCTATTCTTTGTTTGGAGAAATTAGTTATTTGCTTGGAGGAACTATTCTTTGCTTGGAGAAATTAGTTATTTGCTTGGAGGAACTATTCTTTGCTTGGAGAAATTAGTTGTTTGCTTGGAGGAACTATTCTTTGCTTGGAGAAATTAGTTGTTTGCTTGGAGGAACTATTCTTTGCTTGGAGAAATTAGTTGTTTGCTTGGAGGAACTATTCTTTGCTTGGAGAAATTAGTTGTTTGCTTGGAGGAACTATTGTTTGCTTGGAGGAACTATTCTTTGCTTGGAGAAATTAGTTATTTGCTTGGAGGAACTATTCTTTGCTTGGAGAAATTAGTTGTTTGCTTGGAGGAACTATTCTTTGTTTGGAGAATGTAGTTATTTGCTTGGAGGAACTATTCTTTGTATGGAGAAAGTAGTTGTTTGCTTGGAGGAACTATTTTTTACTTGGAGAAATTAGTTGTTTCCTTGGAGGAACTATTATTTGCTTGGAGAAATTAGTTATTTGCTTGGAGGAACTATTCTTTGCTTGGAGAAATTAGTTGTTTGCTTGGAGGAACTATTCTTTGCTTGGAGAAATTAGTTGTTTGCTTGGAAGAACTATTATTTGCTTGGAGAAATTAGTTGTTTGCTTGGAGGAACTATTTTTTGCTTGGAGAAATTAGGTATTTGCTTGCAGGAACTATTCTTTGGTTGGAGAAATTAGTTATTTGCTTGCAGAAATTAGTTGTTTGCTTGGAGGAACTATACTTTGCTTGGAGAAATTAGGTATTTGCTTGCAGGAACTATTCTTTGCTTGGAGAAATTAGTTGTTTGCTTGGAGGAACTTTTCTTTGCTTGGAGAAATTAGTTATTTGCTTGGAGGAACTATTCTTTGCTTGGAGAAATTAGTTGTTTGCTTGGAGGAACTATTGTTTACTTGTAGGAACTATTCTTTGCTTGGAGAAATTAGTTGTTTGCTTGGAGGAAGAATTTTTTGCTTGGAGAAATTAGTTGTTTGTTTGGAGGAACAATTTTTGGCTTGGAGAAATTAGTTGTTTGCTTGGAGGAACTATTTTTTGTATGGAGAAAGTAGTTGTTTGCTTGGAGGAACTATTTTTTGCTTGGAGAAATTAGTTGTTTGCTTGGAGGAACTATTCTTTGCTTGGAGAAATTAGTTATTTGCTTAAGGGAACTATTCTTTGCTTGGAGAAATTAGTTATTTGCTTGGAGGAACTATTCTTTGCTTGGAGGAACTATTCTTTGCTTAAAGAAATTAGTTATTTGCTTGGAGAAATTAGTTATTTGCTTGGAGGAACTATTCTTTGCTTGGAGGAACTATTCTTTGCTTGGAGAAATTAGTTGTTTGCTTGGAGGAACTATTCTTTGCTTGGAGAAATCAGTTTTTTGCTAGGAGGAACTATTCTTTGCTTGGAAAAATTAGTTGTTTGCTGGGAGGAACTATTCTTTGCTTGGAGAAATTAGGTATTTGCTTGGAGGAACTATTCTTCGCTTGGAGAAATTAGTTGTTTGCTTGGAGGAACTATTGTTTGCTTGGAGGAACTATTCTTTGCTTGGAGAAATTAGTTATTTGCTTGGAGGGACTATTCTTTGCTTGGACAAATTAGTTGTTTGCTTGGAGGAACTATTCTTTGCTTGGAGAAATTAGTTGTTTGCTTGGAGGAACTATTCTTTGCTTGGAGAATGTAGTTATTTGCTTGGAGGAACTATTCTTTGCTTGGAGAATGTAGTTATTTGCTTGGAGGAACTATTATTTGCTTGAAGAATGTAGTTACTGCTTGGTGGAACTATTCTTTGCTTCGAGAAAGTAGTTGTTTGCTTGGAGGAACTATTTTTTGCTTGAAGAAATTAGTTGTTTGCTTGGAGGAACTATTATTTGCTTGGAGAAATTAGTTATTTGCTTGGAGGAACTATTCTTTGCTTGGAGAAATTAGTTGTTTGCTTGGAGGAACTGTTGTTTACTTGAAGGAACTATTCTTTCCTTGGAGAAATTAGTTGTTTGCTTGGAGGAACAATTTTTTGCTTGGAGAAATTAGTTGTTTGCTTGGAGGAACAATTTTTTGCTTGGAGAAATTAGGAATTTGCTTGCAGGAACTATTCTTTGCTTGGAGAAAGTAGTTGTTTGCTTGGAGGAACTATTCTTTGCTTGGAGGAACTATTCTTTGCTTGGAGAAATTAGTTGTTTGCTTGGAGGAACTATTCTTTGCTTGGTGAAATTAGTTGTTTGCTTGGAGGAACTATTGTTTGCTTGGAGAAATCAGTTTTTTGCTTGGAGAAACTATTCTTTGCTTGGAGAAATTAGTTATTTGATTGGAGGAACTATTCTTTGCTTGGAGAAATTAGTTATTTGCTTGGAGGAACTATTTTTTGCTTGGAGAAATTAGTTGTTTGCTTGGAGGAACTATTGTTTGCTTCGAGGAACTATTCTTTGCTTGGAGAAATTAGTTGTTTGCTTGGAGGAACTATTCTTTGCTTGGAGAATGTAGTTATTTGCTTGTAGGAACTATTCTTTGCTTGGAGAAAGTAGTTGTTTGCTTGGAGAAACTATTCTTTGCTTGGAGAAATTAGTTATTTGCTTGTGGGAACTATTCTTTGCTTGGAGAAATTAGTTATTTGCTTGGAGGAACTATTCTTTGCTTGGAGAAACTATTCTTTGCTTGGAGAAATTAGTTGTTTGCTTGGAGGAACTATTCTTTGCTTGGAGAAATTAGTTATTTGCTTGGAGGAACTATTCTTTGCTTGGAGAAATTAGTTGTTTGCTGGGAATAACTATTCTTTGCTTGGAGAAATTAGTAATTTGCTTGGGGGAACTATTCTTTGCTTGGAGAAATTAGTTGTTTGCTTGGAGGAACTATTCTTTGCTTGGAGAAATTAGGTATTTGCTTGGAGGAACTATTCTTTGCTTGGTGAAATTAGTTGTTTGCTTGGAGGAACTATTGTTTGCTTGGAGAAATCAGTTTTTTGCTTGGAGAAACTATTCTTTGCTTGGAGAAATTAGTTATTAGCTTAGAGGAACTATTTTTTGCTTGGAGAAATTAGTTGTTTGCTTGGAGAAACTATTGTTTGCTTGGAGGAACTATTCTTTGCTTGGCGAAATTAGTTGTTTGCTTGGAGGAACTATTCTTTGCTTGGAGAATGTAGTTATTTGCTTGGAGGAACTATTCTTTGCTTGGAGAAAGTAGTTGTTTGCTTGGAGAAACTATTCTTTGCTTGGAGAAATTAGTTATTTGCTTGGAGGAACTATTCTTTGCTTGGAGGAACTATTCTTTGCTTGGAGGAACTATTCTTTGCTTGGAGAAATTAGTTGTTTGCTTGGAGGAACTATTCTTTGCTTGGAGAAATCAGTTTTTTGCTAGGAGGAACTATTCTTTGCTTGGAAAAATTAGTTGTTTGCTGGGAGGAACTATTCTTTGCTTGGAGAAATTAGTTATTTGCTTGGAGGAACTATTCTTTGCTTGGAGAAATTAGTTGTTTGCTTGGAGGAACTATTCTTTGCTTGGAGAAATTAGTTATTTGCTTGGAGGGACTATTCTTTGCTTGGAGAAATTAGTTGTTTGCTTGGAGGAACTATTCTTTGCTTGGAGAAATTAGTTGTTTGCTTGGAGGAACTATTCTTTGCTTGGAGAAATTAGTTATTTGCTTGGAGGAACTATTCTTTGCTTGGAGAAATTAGTTGTTTGCTTGGAGGAACTATTCTTTGCTTGGAGAAATTAGTTATTTGCTTGGGGGAACTATTCTTTGCTTGGAGGAACAATTTTTTGCTTGGAGAAATTAGTTGTTTGCTTGGAGGAACAATTTTTTGCTTGGAGAAATTAGGAATTTGCTTGCAGGAACTATTCTTTGCTTGGAGAAAGTAGTTGTTTGCTTGGAGGAACTATTCTTTGCTTGGAGGAACTATTCTTTGCTTGGAGAAATTAGTTGTTTGCTTGGAGGAACAATTTTTTGCTTGGAGAAATTAGTTGTTTGCTTGGAGGAACAATTTTTTGCTTGGAGAAATTAGGAATTTGCTTGCAGGAACTATTCTTTGCTTGGAGAAAGTAGTTGTTTGCTTGGAGGAACTATTCTTTGCTTGGAGGAACTATTCTTTGCTTGGAGAAATTAGTTGTTTGCTTGGAGGAACTATTCTTTGCTTGGAGAATGTAGTCATTTGCTTGGAGGAACTATTCTTTGCTTGAAGAAAGTAGTTGTTTGCTTGGAGAAACTATTCTTTGCTTGGAGAAATTAGTTATTTGCTTGTGGGAACTATTCTTTGCTTGGAGAAATTAGTTATTTGCTTGGAGGAACTATTCTTTGCTTGGAGAAACTATTCTTTGCTTGGAGAAATTAGTTGTTTGCTTGGAGGAACTATTCTTTGCTTGGAGAAATTAGTTATTTGCTTGGAGGAACTATTCTTTGCTTGGAGAAATTACTTGTTTGCAGGGAATAACTATTCTTTGCTTGGAGAAATTAGTTATTCGCTTGGCGGAACTATTCTTTGCTTGAAGAAATTAGTTGTTTGCCTGGAGGAACTATTGTTTGCTTGGAGGAACTATTCTTTCCTTGGAGAAATTAGTTATTTGCTTGGAGGAACTATTCTTTGCTTGGAGAATGTAGTTATTTGCTTGGAGGAACTATTCTTTGTATGGAGAAAGTAGTTGTTTGCTTGCAGGAACTATTTTTTGCTTGGAGGAACTATTCTTAGCTTGGAGAAATTAGTTATTTGCTAGGGGGAACTATTCTTTGCTTGGAGAAATTAGTTGTTTGTTTGGAGGAACTATTCTTTGCTTGGAGAAATTAGTTATTTGCTTGGAGGAACTATTCTTTGCTTGGTGAAATTAGTTGTTTGCTTGGAGGAACTATTGTTTGCTTGGAGAAATCAGTTTTTTGCTTGGAGAAACTATTCTTTGCTTGGAGAAATTAGTTATTTGCTTGGAGAAACTATTCTTTGCTTGGAGAAATTAGTTATTTGCTTAGAGGAACTATTTTTTGCTTGGAGAAATTAGTTGTTTGCTTGGAGGAACTATTGTTTGCTTGGAGGAACTATTCTTTGCTTGGCGAAATTAGTTGTTTGCTTGGAGGAACTATTCTTTGCTTGGAGAATGTAGTTATTTGCTTGGAGGAACTATTCTTTGCTTGGAGAAAGTAGTTGTTTGCTTGGAGAAACTATTCTTTGCTTGGAGAAATTAGTTATTTGCTTGGAGGAACTATTCTTTGCTTGGAGAAATTAGTTATTTGCTTGGAGGAACTATTCTTTGTTTGGAGGAACTATTCTTTGCTTAAAAAAATTAGTTATTTGCTTGGAGAAATTAGTTATTTGCTTGGAGGAACTATTCTTTGCTTGGAGGAACTATTCTTTGCTTGGAGAAATTAGTTGTTTGCTTGGAGGAACTATTCTTTGCTTGAAGAAATCAGTTTTTTGCTAGGAGGAACTATTCTTTGCTTGGAAAAATTAGTTGTTTGCTGGGAGGAACTATTCTTTGCTTGGAGAAATTAGTTATTTGCTTGGAGGAACTATTCTTTGCTTGGAGAAATTAGTTGTTTGCTTGGAGGAACTATTGTTTGCTTGGAGGAACTATTCTTTGCTTGGAGAAATTAGTTATTTGCTTGGAGGGACTATTCTTTGCTTGGAGAAATTAGTTGTTTGCTTGGAGGAACTATTCTTTGCTTGGAGAAATTAGTTGTTTGCTTGGAGGAACTATTCTTTGCTTGGAGAAATTAGTTATTTGCTTGGAGGAACTATTTTTGCTTGGAGAAATTAGTTGTTTGCTTGGAGGAACTATTGTTTACTTGTAGGAACTATTCTTTGCTTGGAGAAATTAGTTGTTTGCTTGGAGGAACAATTTTTTGCTTGGAGAAATTAGTTGTTTGCTTGGAGGAACAATTTTTGGCTTGGAGAAATTAGTTGTTTGCTTGGAGGAACTATTTTTTGTATGGAGAAAGTAGTTGTTTGCTTGGAGGAACTATTTTTTGCTTGGAGAAATTAGTTGTTTGCTTGGAGGAACTATTCTTTGCTTGGAGAAATTAGTTATTTGCTTGGGGGAACTATTCTTTTCTTGGAGAAATTAGTTGTTTGCTTGGAGGAACTATTCTTTGCTTGGAGAATGTAGTTATTTGCTTGGCGGAACTATTCTTTGCTTGGAGAATGTAGTTATTTGCTTGGAGGAACAATTCTTTGCTTGGAGAATGTAGTTATTTGCTGGGAGGAACTATTCTTTGCTTCGAGAAAGTAGTTGTTTGCTTGGAGGAACTATTTTTTGCTTGAAGAAATTAGTTGTTTGCTTGGAGGAACTATTATTTGCTTGGAGAAATTAGTTATTTGCTTGAAGGAACTATTCTTTGCTTGGAGAAATTAGTTGTTTGCTTGGAGGAACTATTGTTTGCTTGGAGGAACTATTCTTTGCTTGGCGAAATTAGTTATTTGCTTGGAGGAACTATTCTTTGCTTGGAGAAAGTAGTTGTTTGCTTGGAGAAACTATTCTTTGCTTGGAGAAATTAGTTATTTGCTTGGAGGAACTATTCTTTGCTTGGAGAAATTAGTTATTTGCTTGGAGGAACTATTCTTTGCTTGGAGGAACTATTCTTTGCTTAAAGAAATTAGTTATTTGCTTGGAGAAATTAGTTATTTGCTTGGAGGAACTATTCTTTGCTTGGAGGAACTATTTTTTGCTTGGAGAAATTAGTTGTTTGCTTGGAGGAACTATTCTTTGCTTGGAGGAACTATTCTTTGCTTGGAGAAATTAGTTGTTTGCTTGGAGGAACTATTCTTTGCTTGAAGAAATCAGTTTTTTGCTAGGAGGAACTATTCTTTGCTTGGAAAAATTAGTTGTTTGCTGGGAGGAACTATTCTTTGCTTGGAGAAATTAGTTATTTGCTTGGAGGAACTATTCTTTGCTTGGAGAAATTAGTTGTTTGCTTGGAGGAACTATTGTTTGCTTGGAGGAACTATTCTTTGCTTGGAGAAATTAGTTATTTGCTTGGAGGGACTATTCTTCGCTTGGAGAAATTAGTTGTTTGCTTGGAGGAACTATGCTTTGCTTGGTGAAATTAGTTGTTTGCTTGGAGGAACTATTCTTTGCTTGGAGAAATTAGTTATTTGCTTGGAGGAACTATTCTTTGCTTGGAGAAATTAGTTGTTTGCTTGGAGGAACTATTGTTTACTTGTAGGAACTATTCTTTGCTTGGTGAAATTAGTTGTTTGCTTGGAGGAACTATTGTTTGCTTGGAGAAATCAGTTTTTTGCTTGGAGAAACTATTCTTTGCTTGGAGAAATTAGTTATTTGCTTGGAGGAACTATTCTTTGCTTGGAGAAATTAGTTATTTGCTTGGAGGAACTATTTTTTGCTTGGAGAAATTAGTTGTTTGCTTGGAGGAACTATTGTTTGCTTGGAGGAACTATTCTTTGCTTGGAGAAATTAGTTGTTTGCTTGGAGGAACTATTCTTTGCTTGAAGAATGTAGTTATTTGCTTGGAGGAACTATTCTTTGCTTGAAAAAAGGAGTTGTTTGCTTGGAGAAACTATTCTTTGCTTGGAGAATATAGTTATTTGCTTGTGGGAACTATTCTTTGCTTGGAGAAATTAGTTATTTGCTTGGAGGAACTATTCTTTGCTTGGAGAAATTAGTTGTTTGCTTGGAGGAACTATTCTTTGCTTGGAGAAATTAGTTATTTGCTTGGAGGAACTATTCTTTGCTTGGAGAAATTAGTTGTTTGCTGGGAATAACTATTCTTTGCCTGGAGAAATTAGTTATTCGCTTGGAGGAACTATTCTTTGCTTGAAGAAATTATATGTTTGCTTGGAGGAACTATTGTTTGCTTGGAGGAACTATTCTTTGCTTGGAGAAACTAGTTATTAACTTGGAGGAACTATTCTTTGCTTGGAGAATGTAGTTATTTGCTTGGAGGAACTATTCTTTGTACAGAGAAAGTAGTTGTTTGCTTGCAGGAACTATTTTTTGCTTGGAGGAACTATTCTTTGCTTGGAGAAATTAGTTATTTGCTTTGGGGAACTATTCTTTGCTTGGAGAAATTAGTTGTTTGCTTGAAAGAACTATTCTTTGCTTGGAGAAATTAGTTATTTGCTTGGAGGAACTATTCTTTGCTTGGTGAAATTAGTTGTTTGCTTGGAGGAACTATTGTTTGCTTGGAGAAATCAGTTTTTTGCTTGGAGAAACTATTCTTTGCTTGGAGAAATTAGTTATTTGCTTGGAGGAACTATTCTTTGCTTGGAGAAATTAGTTATTTGCTTAGAGGAACTATTTTTTGCTTGGAGAAATTAGTTGTTTGCTTGGAGGAACTATTGTTTGCTTGGAGGAACTATTCTTTGCTTGGCAAAATTAGTTGTTTGCTTGGAGGAACTATTCTTTGCTTGGAGAATGTAGTTATTTGCTTGGAGGAACTATTTTTTGCTTGGAGAAAGTAGTTGTTTGCTTGGAGAAACTATTCTTTGCTTGGAGAAATTAGTTATTTGCTTGGAGGAACTATTCTTTGCTTGGAGAAATTAGTTGTTTGCTTGGAGAAACTATTCTTTGCTTGGAGAATGTAGTTATTTGCTTGAAGGAACTATTCTTTGCTTGGAGAAATTAGTTGTTTGCTTGGAGGAACTGTTGTTTACTTGAAGGAACTATTCTTTGCTTGGAGAAATTAGTTGTTTGCTTGGAGGAACTATTTTTTGCTTGGAGAAATTAGGAATTTGCTTGCAGAAACTATTCTTTGCTTGGAGAAAGTAGTTTTTTGCTTGGAGGAACTATTCTTTGCTTGGAGGAACTATTCTTTGCTTGGAGAAATTAGTTGTTTGCTTGGAGGAACTATTCTTTGCTTGGAGAAATTAGTTGTTTGCTTGGAGGAACTATTTTTTGCTTGGAGAAATTAGGAATTTGCTTGCAGAAACTATTCTTTGCTTGGAGAAAGTAGTTTTTGCTTGGAGGAACTATTCTTTGCTTGGAGGAACTATTCTTTGCTTGGTGAAATTAGTTGTTTGCTTGGAGGAACTATTCTTTGCTTGGAGAAATTAGTTGTTTGCTTGGAGAAACTATTCTTTGCTTGGAGAATGTAGTTATTTGCTTGAAGGAACTATTCTTTGCTTGGAGAAATTAGTTGTTTGCTTGGAGGAACTGTTGTTTACTTGAAGGAACTATTCTTTGCTTGGAGAAATTAGATGTTTGCTTGGAGGAACAATTTTTTGCTTGGAGAAATTAGTTGTTTGCTTGGAGGAACTATTTTTTGCTTGGAGAAATTAGGAATTTGCTTGCAGAAACTATTCTTTGCTTGGAGAAAGTAGTTTTTTGCTTGGAGGAACTATTCTTTGCTTGGAGGAACTATTCTTTGCTTGGAGAAATTAGTTGTTTGCTTGGAGGAACTATTTTTTGCTTGGAGAAATTAGGAATTTGCTTGCAGAAACTATTCTTTGCTTGGAGAAAGTAGTTTTTTGCTTGGAGGAACTATTCTTTGCTTGGAGGAACTATTCTTTGCTTGGTGAAATTAGTTGCTTGCTTGGAGGAACTATTGTTTGCTTGGAGAAATCAGTTTTTTGCTTGGAGAAACTATTCTTGGCTTGGAGAAATTGGTTATTTGCTTGGAGGAACTATTCTTTGCTTGGAGAAATTAGTTATTTGCTTGGAGGAACTATTTTTTGCTTGGAGAAATTAGTTGTTTGCTTGGAGGAACTATTGTTTGCTTGGAGGAACTATTCTTTGCTTGGAGAAATTAGTTGTTTGCTTGGAGGAACTATTCTTTGCTTGGAGAATGTAGTTATTTGCTTGAAGGAACTATTCTTTGCTTGGAGAAATTAGTTGTTTGCTTGGAGGAACTGTTGTTTACTTGAAGGAACTATTCTTTGCTTGGAGAAATTAGTTGTTTGCTTGGAGGAACTATTTTTTGCTTGGAGAAATTAGGAATTTGCTTGCAGAAACTATTCTTTGCTTGGAGAAAGTAGTTTTTTGCTTGGAGGAACTATTCTTTGCTTGGAGGAACTATTCTTTGCTTGGAGAAATTAGTTGTTTGCTTGGAGGAACTATTCTTTGCTTGGAGAAATTAGTTGTTTGCTTGGAGGAACTATTTTTTGCTTGGAGAAATTAGGAATTTGCTTGCAGAAACTATTCTTTGCTTGGAGAAAGTAGTTTTTTGCTTGGAGGAACTATTCTTAGCTTGGAGGAACTATTCTTTGCTTGGAGGAACTATTCTTTGCTTGGTGAAATTAGTTGTTTGCTTGGAGGAACTATTCTTTGCTTGGAGAAATTAGTTGTTTGCTTGGAGAAACTATTCTTTGCTTGGAGAATGTAGTTATTTGCTTGAAGGAACTATTCTTTGCTTGGAGAAATTAGTTGTTTGCTTGGAGGAACTGTTGTTTACTTGAAGGAACTATTCTTTGCTTGGAGAAATTAGTTGTTTGCTTGGAGGAACAATTTTTTGCTTGGAGAAATTAGTTGTTTGCTTGGAGGAACTATTTTTTGCTTGGAGAAATTAGGAATTTGCTTGCAGAAACTATTCTTTGCTTGGAGAAAGTAGTTTTTTGCTTGGAGGAACTATTCTTTGCTTGGAGGAACTATTCTTTGCTTGGAGAAATTAGTTGTTTGCTTGGAGGAACTATTTTTTGCTTGGAGAAATTAGGAATTTGCTTGCAGAAACTATTCTTTGCTTGGAGAAAGTAGTTTTTTGCTTGGAGGAACTATTCTTTGCTTGAAGGAACTATTCTTTGCTTGGAGAAATTAGTTATTTGCTTGGAGGAACTATTTTTTGCTTGGAGAAATTAGTTGTTTGCTTGGAGGAACTATTGTTTGCTTGGAGGAACTATTCTTTGCTTGGAGAAATTAGTTGTTTGCTTGGAGGAACTATTCTTTGCTTGAAGAATGTAGTTATTTGCTTGGAGGAACTATTCTTTGCTTGGAGAAAGTAGTTGTTTGCTTGGAGAAACTATTCTTTGCTTGGAGAATATAGTTATTTGCTTGTGGGAACTATTCTTTGCTTGGAGAAATTAGTTATTTGCTTGGAGGAACTATTCTTTGCTTGGAGAAATTAGTTGTTTGCTTGGAGGAACTATTCTTTGCTTGGAGAAATTAGTTATTTGCTTGGAGGAACTATTCTTTGCTTGGAGAAATTAGTTGTTTGCTGGGAATAACTATTCTTTGCTTGGAGAAATTAGTTATTCGCTTGGAGGAACTATTCTTTGCTTGAAGAAATTAGTTGTTTGCTTAGAGGAACTATTGTTTGCTTGGAGGAACTATTCTTTGCTTGGAGAAACTAGTTATTAACTTGGAAGAACTATTCTTTGCTTGGAGAATGTAGTTATTTGCTTGGAGGAACTATTCTTTGTACAGAGAAAGTAGTTGTTTGCTTGCAGGAACTATTTTTTGCTTGGAGGAACTATTCTTTGCTTGGAGAAATTAGTTATTTGCTTTGGGGAACTATTCTTTGCTTGGAGAAATTAGTTGTTTGCTTGAAAGAACTATTCTTTGCTTGGAGAAATTAGTTATTTGCTTGGAGGAACTATTCTTTGCTTGGTGAAATTAGTTGTTTGCTTGGAGGAACTATTGTTTGCTTGGAGAAATCAGTTTTTTGCTTGGAGAAACTATTCTTTGCTTGGAGAAATTAGTTATTTGCTTGGAGGAACTATTCTTTGCTTGGAGAAATTAGTTATTTGCTTAGAGGAACTATTTTTTGCTTGGAGAAATTAGTTGTTTGCTTGGAGGAACTATTGTTTGCTTGGAGGAACTATTCTTTGCTTGGCAAAATTAGTTGTTTGCTTGGAGGAACTATTCTTTGCTTGGAGAATGTAGTTATTTGCTTGGAGGAACTATTTTTTGCTTGGAGAAAGTAGTTGTTTGCTTGGAGAAACTATTCTTTGCTTGGAGAAATTAGTTATTTGCTTGGAGGAACTATTCTTTGCTTGGAGAAATTAGTTGTTTGCTTGGAGAAACTATTCTTTGCTTGGAGAATGTAGTTATTTGCTTGAAGGAACTATTCTTTGCTTGGAGAAATTAGTTGTTTGCTTGGAGGAACTGTTGTTTACTTGAAGGAACTATTCTTTGCTTGGAGAAATTAGTTGTTTGCTTGGAGGAACTATTTTTTGCTTGGAGAAATTAGGAATTTGCTTGCAGAAACTATTCTTTGCTTGGAGAAAGTAGTTTTTTGCTTGGAGGAACTATTCTTTGCTTGGAGGAACTATTCTTTGCTTGGAGAAATTAGTTGTTTGCTTGGAGGAACTATTCTTTGCTTGGAGAAATTAGTTGTTTGCTTGGAGGAACTATTTTTTGCTTGGAGAAATTAGGAATTTGCTTGCAGAAACTATTCTTTGCTTGGAGAAAGTAGTTTTTTGCTTGGAGGAACTATTCTTTGCTTGGAGGAACTATTCTTTGCTTGGTGAAATTAGTTGTTTGCTTGGAGGAACTATTCTTTGCTTGGAGAAATTAGTTGTTTGCTTGGAGAAACTATTCTTTGCTTGGAGAATGTAGTTATTTGCTTGAAGGAACTATTCTTTGCTTGGAGAAATTAGTTGTTTGCTTGGAGGAACTGTTGTTTACTTGAAGGAACTATTCTTTGCGTGGAGAAATTAGATGTTTGCTTGGAGGAACAATTTTTTGCTTGGAGAAATTAGTTGTTTGCTTGGAGGAACTATTTTTTGCTTGGAGAAATTAGGAATTTGCTTGCAGAAACTATTCTTTGCTTGGAGAAAGTAGTTTTTTGCTTGCAGAAACTATTCTTTGCTTGGAGAAAGTAGTTTTTTGCTTGGAGGAACTATTCTTTGCTTGGAGGAACTATTCTTTGCATGGAGAAATTAGTTGTTTGCTTGGAGGAACTATTTTTTGCTTGGAGAAATTAGGAATTTGCTTGCAGAAACTATTCTTTGCTTGGAGAAAGTAGTTTTTTGCTTGGAGGAACTATTCTTTGCTTGGAGGAACTATTCTTTGCTTGGTGAAATTAGTTGCTTGCTTGGAGGAACTATTGTTTGCTTGGAGAAATCAGTTTTTTGCTTGGAGAAACTATTCTTGGCTTGGAGAAATTGGTTATTTGCTTGGAGGAACTATTCTTTGCTTGGAGAAATTAGTTATTTGCTTGGAGGAACTATTTTTTGCTTGGAGAAATTAGTTGTTTGCTTGGAGGAACTATTGTTTGCTTGGAGGAACTATTCTTTGCTTGGAGAAATTAGTTGTTTGCTTGGAGGAACTATTCTTTGCTTGGAGAATGTAGTTATTTGCTTGAAGGAACTATTCTTTGCTTGGAGAAATTAGTTGTTTGCTTGGAGGAACTATTTTTTGCTTGGAGAAATTAGGAATTTGCTTGCAGAAACTATTCTTTGCTTGGAGAAAGTAGTTTTTTGCTTGGAGGAACTATTCTTTGCTTGGAGGAACTATTCTTTGCTTGGAGAAATTAGTTGTTTGCTTGGAGGAACTATTCTTTGCTTGGAGAAATTAGTTGTTTGCTTGGAGGAACTATTTTTTGCTTGGAGAAATTAGGAATTTGCTTGCAGAAACTATTCTTTGCTTGGAGAAAGTAGTTTTTTGCTTGGAGGAACTATTCTTTGCTTGGAGGAACTATTCTTTGCTTGGTGAAATTAGTTGTTTGCTTGGAGGAACTATTCTTTGCTTGGAGAAATTAGTTGTTTGCTTGGAGAAACTATTCTTTGCTTGGAGAATGTAGTTATTTGCTTGAAGGAACTATTCTTTGCTTGGAGAAATTAGTTGTTTGCTTGGAGGAACTGTTGTTTACTTGAAGGAACTATTCTTTGCTTGGAGAAATTAGATGTTTGCTTGGAGGAACAATTTTTTGCTTGGAGAAATTAGTTGTTTGCTTGGAGGAACTATTTTTTGCTTGGAGAAATTAGGAATTTGCTTGCAGAAACTATTCTTTGCTTGGAGAAAGTAGTTTTTTGCTTGCAGAAACTATTCTTTGCTTGGAGAAAGTAGTTTTTTGCTTGGAGGAACTATTCTTTGCTTGGAGGAACTATTCTTTGCATGGAGAAATTAGTTGTTTGCTTGGAGGAACTATTTTTTGCTTGGAGAAATTAGGAATTTGCTTGCAGAAACTATTCTTTGCTTGGAGAAAGTAGTTTTTTGCTTGGAGGAACTATTCTTTGCTTGGAGGAACTATTCTTTGCTTGGTGAAATTAGTTGCTTGCTTGGAGGAACTATTGTTTGCTTGGAGAAATCAGTTTTTTGCTTGGAGAAACTATTCTTGGCTTGGAGAAATTGGTTATTTGCTTGGAGGAACTATTCTTTGCTTGGAGAAATTAGTTATTTGCTTGGAGGAACTATTTTTTGCTTGGAGAAATTAGTTGTTTGCTTGGAGGAACTATTGTTTGCTTGGAGGAACTATTCTTTGCTTGGAGAAATTAGTTGTTTGCTTGGAGGAACTATTCTTTGCTTGGAGAATGTAGTTATTTGCTTGAAGGAACTATTCTTTGCTTGGAGAAATTAGTTGTTTGCTTGGAGGAACTGTTGTTTACTTGAAGGAACTATTCTTTGCTTGGAGAAATTAGTTGTTTGCTTGGAGGAACTATTTTTTGCTTGGAGAAATTAGGAATTTGCTTGCAGAAACTATTCTTTGCTTGGAGAAAGTAGTTTTTTGCTTGGAGGAACTATTCTTTGCTTGGAGGAACTATTCTTTGCTTGGAGAAATTAGTTGTTTGCTTGGAGGAACTATTCTTTGCTTGGAGAAATTAGTTGTTTGCTTGGAGGAACTATTTTTTGCTTGGAGAAATTAGGAATTTGCTTGCAGAAACTATTCTTTGCTTGGAGAAAGTAGTTTTTTGCTTGGAGGAACTATTCTTAGCTTGGAGGAACTATTCTTTGCTTGGAGGAACTATTCTTTGCTTGGTGAAATTAGTTGTTTGCTTGGAGGAACTATTCTTTGCTTGGAGAAATTAGTTGTTTGCTTGGAGAAACTATTCTTTGCTTGGAGAATGTAGTTATTTGCTTGAAGGAACTATTCTTTGCTTGGAGAAATTAGTTGTTTGCTTGGAGGAACTGTTGTTTACTTGAAGGAACTATTCTTTGCTTGGAGAAATTAGTTGTTTGCTTGGAGGAACAATTTTTTGCTTGGAGAAATTAGTTGTTTGCTTGGAGGAACTATTTTTTGCTTGGAGAAATTAGGAATTTGCTTGCAGAAACTATTCTTTGCTTGGAGAAAGTAGTTTTTTGCTTGGAGGAACTATTCTTTGCTTGGAGGAACTATTCTTTGCTTGGAGAAATTAGTTGTTTGCTTGGAGGAACTATTTTTTGCTTGGAGAAATTAGGAATTTGCTTGCAGAAACTATTCTTTGCTTGGAGAAAGTAGTTTTTTGCTTGGAGGAACTATTCTTTGCTTGGAGGAACTATTCTTTGCTTGGTGAAATTAGTTGTTTGCTTTTTAGGAACTATTGTTTGCTTGGAGAAATCAGTTTTTTGCTTGGAGAAACTATTCTTTGCTTGGAGAAATTAGTTATTTGCTTGGAGGAACTATTCTTTGCTTGGAGAAATTAGTTATTTGCTTGGAGGAACTATTTTTTGCTTGGAGAAATTAGTTGTTTGCTTGGAAGAACTATTGTTTGCTTGGAGGAACTATTCTTTGCTTGGAGAAATTAGTTGTTTGCTTGGAGGAACCATTCTTTGCTTGGAGAATGTAGTTATTTGCTTGGAGGAACTATTCTTTGCTTGGAGAAAGTAGTTGTTTGCTTGGAGAAACTATTCTTTGCTTGGAGAATATAGTTATTTGCTTGTGGGAACTATTCTTTGCTTGGAGAAATTAGTTATTTGCTTGGAGGAACTATTCTTTGCTTGGAGAAATTAGTTGTTTGCTTGGAGGAACTATTCTTTGCTTGGAGAAATTAGTTATTTGCTTGGAGGAACTATTCTTTGCTTGGAGAAATTAGTTGTTTGCTGGGAATAACTATTCTTTGCTTGGAGAAATTAGTTATTCGCTTGGAGGAACTATTCTTTGCTTGAAGAAATTAGTTGTTTGCTTGGAGGAACTATTGTTTGCTTGGAGGAACTATTCTTTGCTTGGAGAAATTAGTTATTTGCTTGGAGGAACTATTCTTTGCTTGGAGAATGTAGTTATTTGCTTGGAGGAACTATTCTTTGTATGGAGAAAGTAGTTGTTTGCTTGCAGGAACTATTTTTTGCTTGGAGGAACTATTCTTTGCTTGGAGAAATTAGTTATTTGCTTTGGGGAACTATTCTTTGCTTGGAAAAATTAGTTGTTTGCTTGAAAGAACTATTCTTTGCTTGGAGAAATTAGTTATTTGCTTGGAGGAACTATTCTTTGCTTGGTGAAATTAGTTGTTTGCTTGGAGGAACTATTGTTTGCTTGGAGAAATCAGTTTTTTGCTTGGAGAAACTATTCTTTGCTTGGAGAAATTAGTTATTTGCTTGGAGGAACTATTCTTTGCTTGGAGAAATTAGTTATTTGCTTGGAGGAACTATTTTTTGCTTTGAGAAATTAGTTGTTTGCTTGGAGGAACTATTGTTTGCTTGGAGGAACTATTCTTTGCTTGGCGAAATTAGTTGTTTGCTTGGAGGAACTATTCTTTGCTTGGAGAATGTAGTTATTTGCTTGGAGGAACTATTTTTTGCTTGGAGAAAGTAGTTGTTTGCTTGGAGAAACTATTCTTTGCTTGGAGAAATTAGTTATTTGCTTGGAGGAACTATGCTTTGCTTGGAGAAATTAGTTGTTTGCTTGGAGAAACTATTCTTTGCTTGGAGAATGTAGTTATTTGCTTGGAGGAACTATTCTTTGTATGGAGAAAGTAGTTGTTTGCTTGCAGGAACTATTTTTTGCTTGGAGGAACTATTCTTTGCTTGGAGAAATTAGTTATTTGCTTTGGGGAACTATTCTTTGCTTGGAGAAATTAGTTGTTTGCTTGAAAGAACTATTCTTTGCTTGGACAAATTAGTTATTTGCTTGGAGGAACTATTCTTTGCTTGGTGAAATTAGTTGTTTGCCTGGAGGAACTATTGTTTGCTTGGAGAAATCAGTTTTTTGCTTGGAGAAACTATTCTTTGCTTGGAGAAATTAGTTATTTGCTTGGAGGAACTATTCTTTGCTTGGAGAAATTAGTTATTTGCTTAGAGGAACTATTTTTTGCTTGGAGAAATTAGTTGTTTGCTTGGAGGAACTATTGTTTGCTTGGAGGAACTATTCTTTGCTTGGCGAAATTAGTTGTTTGCTTGGAGGAACTATTCTTTGCTTGGAGAATGTAGTTATTTGCTTGGAGGAACTATTCTTTGCTTGGAGAAAGTAGTTGTTTGCTTGGAGAAACTATTCTTTGCTTGGAGAAATTAGTTATTTGCTTGGAGGAACTATTCTTTGCTTGGAGAAATTAGTTATTTGCTTGGAGGAACTATTCTTTGCTTGGAGGAACTATTCTTTGCTTAAAGAAATTAGTTATTTGCTTGGAGAAATTAGTTATTTGCTTGGAGGAACTATTCTTTGCTTGGAGGAACTATTTTTTGCTTGGAGAAATTAGTTGTTTGCTTGGAGGAACTATTATTTGCTTGGAGAAATTAGTTATTTGCTTGGAGGAACTATTCTTTGCTTGGAGAAATTAGTTGTTTGCTTGGAGGAACTATTCTTTGCTTGGAGAAATTAGTTGTTTGCTTGGAGGAACTATTCTTTGCTTGGAGAAATTAGTTGTTTGCTTGGAAGAACTATTCTTTGCTTGGAGAAATTAGTTGTTTGCTTGGAGGAACTATTTTTTGCTTGGAGAAATTAGGTATTTGCTTGCAGGAACTATTCTTTGCTTGGAGAAATTAGGTATTTGCTTGCAGGAACTATTCTTTGGTTGGAGAAATTAGTTATTTGCTTGGAGGAACTATTCTTTGCTTGGAGAAATTAGTTGTTTGCTTGGAAGAACTATTCTTTGCTTGGAGAAATTAGTTGTTTGCTTGGAGGAACTATTCTTTGCTTGGAGAAATTAGTTGTTTGCTTGGAGGAACTATTCTTTGCTTGGAGAAATTAGTTGTTTGCTTGGAGGAACTATTCTTTGCTTGGAGAAATTAGTTGTTTGCTTGGAGGAACTATTCTTTGCTTGGAGAAATTAGTTATTTGCTTGGAGGAACTATTCTTTGCTTGGAGAAATTAGTTATTTGCTTGGAGGAACTATTCTTTGCTTAAAGAAATTAGTTATTTGCTTGGAAGAACTATTCTTTGCTTGGAGAATGTAGTTATTTGCTTGGAGGAACTATTCTTTGCTTGGAGAATGTAGTTATTTGCGTGGAGGAACTATTCTTTGCTTCGAGAAAGTAGTTGTTTGCTTGGAGGAACTATTTTTTGCTTGAAGAAATTCGTTGTTTGCTTGGAGGAACTATTATTTGCTTGGAGAAATTAGTTGTTTGCTTGGAGGAACTATTCTTTGCTTGGAGAAATTAGTTGTTTGCTTGGAGGAACTATTGTTTACTTGTAGGAACTATTCTTTGCTTGGTGAAATTAGTTGTTTGCTTGGAGGAACTATTGTCTGCTTGGAGAAATCAGTTTTTTGCTTGGAGAAACTATTCTTTGCTTGGAGAAATTAGTTATTTGCTTGGAGGAACTATTCTTTGCTTGGAGAAATTAGTTATTTGCTTAGAGGAACTATTTTTTGCTTGGAGAAATTAGTTGTTTGCTTGGAGGAACTATTGTTTGCTTGGAGGAACTATTCTTTGCTTGGCGAAATTAGTTGTTTGCTTGGAGGAACTATTCTTTGCTTGGAGAATGTAGTTATTTGCTTGGAGGAACTATTCTTTGCTTGGAGAAAGTAGTTGTTTGCTTGGAGAAACTATTCTTTGCTTGGAGAAATTAGTTATTTGCTTGGAGGAACTATTCTTTGCTTGGAGAAATTAGTTATTTGCTTGGAGGAACTATTCTTTGCTTGGAGGAACTATTCTTTGCTTAAAGAAATTAGTTATTTGCTTGGAGAAATTAGTTATTTGCTTGGAGGAACTATTCTTTGCTTGGAGGAACTATTTTTTGCTTGGAGAATTTAGTTGTTTGCTTGGAGGAACTATTATTTGCTTGGAGAAATTAGTTATTTGCTTGGAGGAACTATTCTTTGCTTGGAGAAATTAGTTGTTTGCTTGGAGGAGCTATTCTTTGCTTGGAGAAATTAGTTGTTTGCTTGGAGGAACTATTCTTTGCTTGGAGAAATTAGTTGTTTGCTTGGAAGAACTATTCTTTGCTTGGAGAAATTAGTTGTTTGCTTGGAGGAACTATTTTTTGCTTGGAGAAATTAGGTATTTGCTTGCAGGAACTATTCTTTGGTTGGAGAAATTAGTTATTTGCTTGCAGAAACTATTCTTTGCTTGGAGAAATTAGTTGTTTGCTTGGAGGAACTATTCTTTGCTTTTAGAAATTAGGTATTTGCTTGCAGGAACTATTCTTTGCTTGGAGAAATTAGTTGTTTGCTTGGAGGAACTATTCTTTGCTTGGAGAAATTAGTTATTTGCTTGTAGGAACTTATCTTTGCTTGGAGAAATTAGTTGTTTGCTTGGAGGAACTATTGTTTACTTGTAGGAACTATTCTTTGCTTGGAGAAATTAGTTGTTTGCTTGGAGGAACAATTTTTTGCTTGGAGAAATTAGTTGTTTCCTTGGAGGAACTATTTTTTGCTTGGAGAAATTACTTGTTTGCTTGGAGGAACTATTCTTTGCTTGGAGAAATTAGTTATTTGCTTGGAGAAATTAGTTGTTTGCTTGGAAGAACTATTCTTTGCTTGGAGAATGTAGTTATTTGCTTGGAGGAACTATTCTTTGCTTGGAGAATGTAGTTATTTGCGTGGAGGAACTATTCTTTGCTTCGAGAAAGTAGTTGTTTGCTTGGAGGAACTATTTTTTGCTTGAAGAAATTAGTTGTTTGCTTGGAGGAACTATTATTTGCTTGGAGAAATTAGTTGTTTGCTTGGAGGAACTATTCTTTGCTTGGAGAAATTAGTTGTTTGCTTGGAGGAACTATTTTTTGCTTGGAGAAATTAGGTATTTGCTTGCAGGAACTATTCTTTGCTTGGAGAAAGTAGTTGTTTGCTTGGAGGAACTATTCTTTGCTTGGAGGAACTATTCTTTGCTTGGAGAAATTAGTTGTTTGCTTGGAGGAACTATTCTTTGCTTGGAGAAATTAGTTATTTGCTTGGAGGAACTATTCTTGGCTTGGTGAAATTAGTTGTTTGCTTGAAGGAACTATTGTTTGCTTGGAGAAATCAGTTTTTTGCTTGGAGAAACTATTCTTTGCTTGGAGAAATTAGTTATTTGCTTGGAGGAACTATTATTTGCTTGGAGAAATTAGTTATTTGCTTGGAGGAACTATTTTTTGCTTGGAGAAATTAGTTGTTTGCTTGAAGGAACTATTGTTTGCTTGGAGGAACTATTCTTTGCTTGGCGAAATTAGTTGTTTGCTTGGAGGCACTATTCTTTGCTTGGAGAATGTAGTTATTTGCTTGGAGGAACTATTTTTTGCTTGGAGAAAGTAGTTGTTTGCTTGGAGAAACTATTCTTTGCTTGGAGAAATTAGTTATTTGCTTGGAGGAACTATTCTTTGCTTGGAGAAATTAGTTGTTTGCTTGGAGAAACTATTCTTTGCTTGGAGAATGTAGTTATTTGCTTGGAGGAACTACTCTTTGTATGGAGAAAGTAGTTGTTTGCTTGCAGGAACTATTTTTTGCTTGGAGGAACTATTCTTTGCTTGGAGAAATTAGTTATTTGCTTTGGGGAACTATTCTTTGCTTGGAGAAATTAGTTGTTTGCTTGAAAGAACTATTCTTTGCTTGGAGAAATTAGTTATTTGCTTGGAGGAACTATTCTTTGCTTGGTGAAATTAGTTGTTTGCTTGGAGGAACTATTGTTTGCTTGGAGAAATCAGTTTTTTGCTTGGAGAAACTATTCTTTGCTTGGAGAAATTAGTTATTTGCTTGGAGGAACTATTCTTTGCTTGGAGAAATTAGTTATTTGCTTAGAGGAACTATTTTTTGCTTGGAGAAATTAGTTGTTTGCTTGGAGGAACTATTGTTTGCTTGGAGGAACTATTCTTTGCTTGGCGAAATTAGTTGTTTGCTTGGAGGAACTATTCTTTGCTTGGAGAAATTAGTTATTTGCTTGGAGGAACTATTCTTTGCTTGGAGAAATTAGTTATTTGCTTGGAGGAATTATTCTTTGCTTGGAGGAACTATTCTTTGCTTAAAGAAATTAGTTATTTGCTTGGAGGAACTATTCTTTGCTTGGAGAAATTAGTTGTTTGCTTGGAGGAACTGTTGTTTACTTGAAGGAACTATTCTTTGCTTGGAGAAATTAGTTGTTTGCTTGGAGGAACAATTTTGTGCTTGGAGAAATTAGTTGTTTGCTTGGAGGAACTATTTTTTGCTTGGAGAAATTAGGTATTTGCTTGCAGGAACTATTCTTTGCTTGGAGAAAGTAGTTGTTTGCTTGGAGGAACTATTCTTTGCTTGGAAGAACTATTCTTTGCTTGGAGAAATTAGTTGTTTGCTTGGAGGAACTATTCTTTGCTTGGAGAAATTAGTTATTTGCTTGGAGGAACTATTCTTTGCTTGGAGAAATTAGTTATTTGCTTGGAGGAACTATTCTTTGCTTGGAGGAACTATTCTTTGCTTGGAGAAATTAGTTATTTGCTTGGAGGAACTATTTTTTGCTTGGAGAAATTAGTTGTTTGCTTGAAGGAACTATTGTTTGCTTGGAGGAACTATTCTTTGCTTGGAGAAATTAGTTGTTTGCTTGGAGGAACTATTCTTTGCTTGGAGAAATTAGTTATTTGCTTGGAGGAACTATTCTTTGCTTGGAGAAATTAGTTATTTGCTTGGAGGAACTATTCTTTGCTTGGAGGAACTATTCTTTGCTTAAAGAAATTAGTTATTTGCTTGGAGGAACTATTCTTTGCTTAGAGAAATTAGTTGTTTGCTTGGAGGAACTGTTGTTTACTTGAAGGAACTATTCTTTGCTTGGAGAAATTAGTTGTTTGCTTGGAGGAACAATTTTTTGCTTGGAGAAATTAGTTGTTTGCTTGGAGGAACTATTTTTTGCTTGGAGAAATTAGGAATTTGCTTGCAGAAACTATTCTTTGCTTGGAGAAAGTAGTTTTTTGCTTGGAGGAACTATTCTTTGCTTGGAGGAACTATTCTTTGCTTGGAGAAATTAGTTGTTTGCTTGGAGGAACTATTCTTTGCTTGGTGAAATTAGTTGTTTGCTTGGAGGAACTATTGTTTGCTTGGAGAAATCAGTTTTTTGCTTGGAGAAACTATTCTTTGCTTGGAGAAATTAGTTATTTGCTTGGAAGAACTATTCTTTGCTTGGAGAAATTAGTTATTTGCTTGGAGGAACTATTTTTTGCTTGGAGAAATTAGTTGTTTGCTTGGAGGAACTATTGTTTGCTTGGAGGAACTATTCTTTGCTTGGAGAAATTAGTTGTTTGCTTGGAGGAACTATTCTTTGCTTGGAGAATGTAGTTATTTGCTTGGAGGAACTATTCTTTGCTTGGAGAAAGTAGTTGTTTGCTTGGAGGAACTATTCTTTGCTTGGAGAATGTAGTTATTTGCTTGGAGGAACTATTCTTTGCTTGGAGAATGTAGTTATTTGCTTGGAGGAACTATTCTTTGCTTCGAGAAAGTAGTTGTTTGCTTGGAGGAACTATTTTTTGCTTGAAGAAATTAGTTGTTTGCTTGGAGGAACTATTATTTGCTTGGAGAAATTAGTTATTTGCTTGAAGGAACTATTCTTTGCTTGGAGAAATTAGTTGTTTGCTTGGAGGAACTGTTGTTTACTTGAAGGAACTATTCTTTGCTTGGAGAAATTAGTTGTTTGCTTGGAGGAACAATTTTTTGCTTGGGGAAATTAGTTGTTTGCTTGGAGGAACTATTTTTTGCTTGGAGAAATTAGGAATTTGCTTGCAGAAACTATTCTTTGCTTGGAGAAAGTAGTTTTTTGCTTGGAGGAACTATTCTTTGCTTGGAGGAACTATTCTTTGCTTGGAGAAATTAGTTGTTTGCTTGGAGGAACTATTCTTTGCTTGGTGAAATTAGTTGTTTGCTTGGAGGAACTATTGTTTGCTTGGAGAAATCAGTTTTTTGCTTGGAGAAACTATTCTTTGCTTGGAGAAATTAGTTATTTGCTTGGAGGAACTATTCTTTGCTTGGAGAAATTAGTTATTTGCTTGGAGGAACTATTTTTTGCTTGGAGAAATTAGTTGTTTGCTTGGAGGAACTATTGTTTGCTTGGAGGAACTATTCTTTGCTTGGAGAAATTAGTTGTTTGCTTGGAGGAACTATTCTTTGCTTGGAGAATGTAGTTATTTGCTTGGAGGAACTATTCTTTGCTTGGAGAAATTAGTTGTTTGCTTGGAGGAACTGTTGTTTACTTGAAGGAACTATTCTTTGCTTGGAGAAATTAGTTGTTTGCTTGGAGGAACAATTTTTTGCTTGGAGAAATTAGTTGTTTGCTTGGGGGAACTATTTTTTGCTTGGAGAAATTAGGAATTTGCTTGCAGAAACTATTCTTCGCTTGGAGAAAGTAGTTTTTTGCTTGGAGGAACTATTCTTTGCTTGGAGGAACTATTCTTTGCTTGGAGAAATTAGTTGTTTGCTTGGAGGAACTATTCTTTGCTTGGTGAAATTAGTTGTTTGCTTGGAGGAACTATTGTTTGCTTGGAGAAATCAGTTTTTTGCTTGGAGAAACTATTCTTTGCTTGGAGAAATTAGTTATTTGCTTGGAGGAACTATTCTTTGCTTGGATAAATTAGTTATTTGCTTGGAGGAACTATTTTTTGCTTGGAGAAATTAGTTGTTTGCTTGGAGGAACTATTGTTTGCTTGGAGGAACTATTCTTTGCTTGGAGAAATTAGTTGTTTGCTTGGAGGAACTATTCTTTTCTTGGAGAATGTAGTTATTTGCTTGGAGGAACTATTCTTTGCTTGGAGAAAGTAGTTGTTTGCTTGGAGGAACTATTCTTTGCTTGGAGAATGTAGTTATTTGCTTGGAGGAACTATTCTTTGCTTGGAGAATGTAGTTATTTGCTTGGAGGAACTATTCTTTGCTTCGAGAAAGTAGTTGTTTGCTTGGAGGAACTATTTTTTGCTTGAAGAAATTAGTTGTTTGCATGGAGGAACTATTATTTGCTTGGAGGAATTAGTTATTTGCTTGAAGGAACTATGCTTTGCTTGGAGAAATTAGTTGTTTGCTTGGAGGAACAATTTTTTGCTTGGAGAAATTAGTTGTTTGCTTGGAGGAACTATTTTTTGCTTGGAGAAATTAGGAATTTGCTTGCAGAAACTATTCTTTGCTTGGAGAAAGTAGTTTTTTGCTTGGAGGAACTATTCTTTGCTTGGAGGAACTATTCTTTGCTTGGAGAAATTAGTTATTTGCTTGGAGGAACTATTTTTTGCTTGGTGAAATTAGTTGTTTGCTTGAAGGAACTATTGTTTGCTTGGAGAAATCAGTTTTTGCTTGGAGAAACTATTCTTTGCTTGGAGAAATTAGTTATTTGCTTGGAGGAACTATTCTTTGCTTGGAGAAATTAGTTATTTGCTTGGAGGAACTATTTTTTGCTTGGAGAAATTAGTTGTTTGCTTGGAGGAACTATTCTTTGCTTGGAGAAATTAGTTATTTGCTTGGAGGAACTATTCTTTGCTTGGAGAAATTAGTTATTTGCTTGGAGGAACTATTCTTTGCTTGGAGGAACTATTCTTTGCTTGGAGAAATTAGTTATTTGCTTGGAGGAACTATTTTTTGCTTGGAGAAATTAGTTGTTTGCTTGAAGGAACTATTGTTTGCTTGGAGGAACTATTCTTTGCTTGGAGAAATTAGTTGTTTGCTTGGAGGAACTATTCTTTGCTTGGAGAAATTAGTTATTTGCTTGGAGGAACTATTCTTTGCTTGGAGAAATTAGTTATTTGCTTGGAGGAACTATTCTTTGCTTGGAGGAACTATTCTTTGCTTAAAGAAATTAGTTATTTGCTTGGAGGAACTATTCTTTGCTTAGAGAAATTAGTTGTTTGCTTGGAGGAACTGTTGTTTACTTGAAGGAACTATTCTTTGCTTGGAGAAATTAGTTGTTTGCTTGGAGGAACAATTTTTTGCTTGGAGAAATTAGTTGTTTGCTTGGAGGAACTATTTTTTGCTTGGAGAAATTAGGAATTTGCTTGCAGAAACTATTCTTTGCTTGGAGAAAGTAGTTTTTTGCTTGGAGGAACTATTCTTTGCTTGGAGGAACTATTCTTTGCTTGGAGAAATTAGTTGTTTGCTTGGAGGAACTATTCTTTGCTTGGTGAAATTAGTTGTTTGCTTGGAGGAACTATTGTTTGCTTGGAGAAATCAGTTTTTTGCTTGGAGAAACTATTCTTTGCTTGGAGAAATTAGTTATTTGCTTGGAAGAACTATTCTTTGCTTGGAGAAATTAGTTATTTGCTTGGAGGAACTATTTTTTGCTTGGAGAAATTAGTTGTTTGCTTGGAGGAACTATTGTTTGCTTGGAGGAACTATTCTTTGCTTGGAGAAATTAGTTGTTTGCTTGGAGGAACTATTCTTTGCTTGGAGAATGTAGTTATTTGCTTGGAGGAACTATTCTTTGCTTGGAGAAAGTAGTTGTTTGCTTGGAGGAACTATTCTTTGCTTGGAGAATGTAGTTATTTGCTTGGAGGAACTATTCTTTGCTTGGAGAATGTAGTTATTTGCTTGGAGGAACTATTCTTTGCTTCGAGAAAGTAGTTGTTTGCTTGGAGGAACTATTTTTTGCTTGAAGAAATTAGTTGTTTGCTTGGAGGAACTATTATTTGCTTGGAGAAATTAGTTATTTGCTTGAAGGAACTATTCTTTGCTTGGAGAAATTAGTTGTTTGCTTGGAGGAACTGTTGTTTACTTGAAGGAACTATTCTTTGCTTGGAGAAATTAGTTGTTTGCTTGGAGGAACAATTTTTTGCTTGGGGAAATTAGTTGTTTGCTTGGAGGAACTATTTTTTGCTTGGAGAAATTAGGAATTTGCTTGCAGAAACTATTCTTTGCTTGGAGAAAGTAGTTTTTTGCTTGGAGGAACTATTCTTTGCTTGGAGGAACTATTCTTTGCTTGGAGAAATTAGTTGTTTGCTTGGAGGAACTATTCTTTGCTTGGTGAAATTAGTTGTTTGCTTGGAGGAACTATTGTTTGCTTGGAGAAATCAGTTTTTTGCTTGGAGAAACTATTCTTTGCTTGGAGAAATTAGTTATTTGCTTGGAGGAACTATTCTTTGCTTGGAGAAATTAGTTATTTGCTTGGAGGAACTATTTTTTGCTTGGAGAAATTAGTTGTTTGCTTGGAGGAACTATTGTTTGCTTGGAGGAACTATTCTTTGCTTGGAGAAATTAGTTGTTTGCTTGGAGGAACTATTCTTTGCTTGGAGAATGTAGTTATTTGCTTGGAGGAACTATTCTTTGCTTGGAGAAATTAGTTGTTTGCTTGGAGGAACTGTTGTTTACTTGAAGGAACTATTCTTTGCTTGGAGAAATTAGTTGTTTGCTTGGAGGAACAATTTTTTGCTTGGAGAAATTAGTTGTTTGCTTGGGGGAACTATTTTTTGCTTGGAGAAATTAGGAATTTGCTTGCAGAAACTATTCTTCGCTTGGAGAAAGTAGTTTTTTGCTTGGAGGAACTATTCTTTGCTTGGAGGAACTATTCTTTGCTTGGAGAAATTAGTTGTTTGCTTGGAGGAACTATTCTTTGCTTGGTGAAATTAGTTGTTTGCTTGGAGGAACTATTGTTTGCTTGGAGAAATCAGTTTTTTGCTTGGAGAAACTATTCTTTGCTTGGAGAAATTAGTTATTTGCTTGGAGGAACTATTCTTTGCTTGGATAAATTAGTTATTTGCTTGGAGGAACTATTTTTTGCTTGGAGAAATTAGTTGTTTGCTTGGAGGAACTATTGTTTGCTTGGAGGAACTATTCTTTGCTTGGAGAAATTAGTTGTTTGCTTGGAGGAACTATTCTTTTCTTGGAGAATGTAGTTATTTGCTTGGAGGAACTATTCTTTGCTTGGAGAAAGTAGTTGTTTGCTTGGAGGAACTATTCTTTGCTTGGAGAATGTAGTTATTTGCTTGGAGGAACTATTCTTTGCTTGGAGAATGTAGTTATTTGCTTGGAGGAACTATTCTTTGCTTCGAGAAAGTAGTTGTTTGCTTGGAGGAACTATTTTTTGCTTGAAGAAATTAGTTGTTTGCATGGAGGAACTATTATTTGCTTGGAGGAATTAGTTATTTGCTTGAAGGAACTATGCTTTGCTTGGAGAAATTAGTTGTTTGCTTGGAGGAACAATTTTTTGCTTGGAGAAATTAGTTGTTTGCTTGGAGGAACTATTTTTTGCTTGGAGAAATTAGGAATTTGCTTGCAGAAACTATTCTTTGCTTGGAGAAAGTAGTTTTTTGCTTGGAGGAACTATTCTTTGCTTGGAGGAACTATTCTTTGCTTGGAGAAATTAGTTATTTGCTTGGAGGAACTATTTTTTGCTTGGTGAAATTAGTTGTTTGCTTGAAGGAACTATTGTTTGCTTGGAGAAATCAGTTTTTGCTTGGAGAAACTATTCTTTGCTTGGAGAAATTAGTTATTTGCTTGGAGGAACTATTCTTTGCTTGGAGAAATTAGTTATTTGCTTGGAGGAACTATTTTTTGCTTGGAGAAATTAGTTGTTTGCTTGAAGGAACTATTGTTTGCTTGGAGGAACTATTCTTTGCTTGGAGAAATTAGTTGTTTGCTTGGAGGAACTATTCTTTGCTTGGTGAAATTAGTTGTTTGCTTGGAGGAACTATTGTTTGCTTGGAGAAATCAGTTTTTTGCTTGGAGAAACTATTCTTTGCTTGGAGAAATTAGTTATTTGCTTGGAGGAACTATTCTTTGCTTGGAGAAATTAGTTATTTGCTTGGAGGAACAATTTTTTGCTTGGAGAAATTAGTTGTTTGCTTGGAGGAACTATTCTTTGCTTGGAGAAATTAGTTATTTGCTTGGAGGAACTATTCTTTGCTTGGAGAAATTAGTTATTTGCTTGGAGGAACTATTCTTTGCTTAAAGAAATTAGTTATTTGCTTGGAGGAACTATTCTTTGCTTGGAGAAATTAGTTGTTTGCTTGGAGGAACTATTCTTTGCTTGGAGAATGTAGTTATTTGCTTGGAGGAACTATTCTTTGCTTGGAGAAATTAGTTGTTTGCTTGGAGAAATTAGTTGTTTGCTTGGAGGAACTGTTGTTTACTTGAAGGAACTATTCTTTGCTTGGAGAAATTAGTTGTTTGCTTGGAGGAACAATTTTTTGCTTGGAGAAATTAGTTGTTTGCTAGGGGGAACTATTTTTTGCTTGGAGAAATTAGGAATTTGCTTGCAGAAACTATTCTTCGCTTGGAGAAAGTAGTTTTTTGCTTGGAGGAACTATTCCTTGCTTGGAGGAACTATTCTTTGCTTGGAGAAATTAGTTGTTTGCTTGGAGGAACTATTCTTTGCTTGGTGAAATTAGTTGTTTGCTTGGAGGAACTATTGTTTGCTTGGAGAAATCAGTTTTTTGCTTGGAGAAACTATTCTTTGCTTGGAGAAATTAGTTATTTGCTTGGAGGAACTATTCTTTGCTTGGAGAAATTAGTTATTTGCTTGGAGGAACAATTTTTTGCTTGGAGAAATTAGTTGTTTGCTTGGAGGAACTATTGTTTGCTTGGAGGAACTATTCTTTGCTTGGAGAAATTAGTTGTTTGCATGGAGGAACTATTCTTTTCTTGGAGAATGTAGTTATTTGCTTGGAGGAACTATTCTTTGCTTGGAGAATGTAGTTATTTGCTTGGAGGAACTATTCTTTGCTTGGAGAATGTAGTTATTTGCTTGGAGGAACTATTCTTTGCTTCGAGAAAGTAGTTGTTTGCTTGGAGGAACTATTTTTTGCTTGAAGAAATTAGTTGTTTGCTTGGAGGAACTATTATTTGCTTGGAGAAATTAGTTATTTGCTTGAAGGAACTATTCTTTGCTTGGAGAAATTAGTTGTTTGCTTGGAGGAACAGTTTTTTGCTTGGAGAAATTAGTTGTTTGCTTGGAGGAACTATTTTTTGCTTGGAGAAATTAGAAATTTGCTTGCAGAAACTATTCTTTGCTTGGAGAAAGTAGTTTTTTGCTTGGAGGAACTATTCTTTGCTTGGAGGAACTATTCTTTGCTTGGAGAAATTAGTTATTTGCTTGGAGGAACTATTTTTTGCTTGGTGAAATTAGTTGTTTGCTTGAAGGAACTATTGTTTGCTTGGAGAAATCAGTTTTTTGCTTGGAGAAACTATTCTTTGCTTGGAGAAATTAGTTATTTGCTTGGAGGAACTATTCTTTGCTTGGAGAAATTAGTTATTTGCTTGGAGGAACTATTTTTTGCTTGGAGAAATTAGTTGTTTGCTTGAAGGAACTATTGTTTGCTTGGAGGAACTATTCTTTGCTTGGAGAAATTAGTTGTTTGCTTGGAGGAACTATTCTTTGCTTGGAGAAATTAGTTATTTGCTTGGAGGAACTATTCTTTGCTTGGAGAAATTAGTTATTTGCTTGGAGGAACTATTCTTTGCTTAAAGAAATTAGTTATTTGCTTGGAGGAACTATTCTTTGCTTGGAGAAATTAGTTGTTTGCTTGGAGGAACTGTTGTTTACTTGAAGGAACTATTCTTTGCTTGGAGAAATTAGTTGTTTGCTTGGAGGAACAATTTTTTGCTTGGAGAAATTAGTTGTTTGCTTGGAGGAACTATTTTTTGCTTGGAGAAATTAGGTATTTGCTTGCAGGAACTATTCTTTGCTTGGAGAAAGTAGTTGTTTGCTTGGAGGAACTATTCTTTGCTTGGAGGAACTATTCTTTGCTCGGAGAAATTAGTTGTTTGCTTGGAGGAACTATTCTTTGCTTGGAGAAATTAGTTATTTGCTTGGAGGAACTATTCTTTGCTTGGTGAAATTAGTTGTTTGCTTGAAGGAACTATTGTTTGCTTGGAGAAATCAGTTTTTTGCTTGGAGAAACTATTCTTTGCTTGGAGAAATTAGTTATTTGCTTGGAGGAACTATTCTTTGCTTGGAGAAATTAGTTATTTGCTTGGAGGAATATTTTCTGCTTGGAGAAATTAGTTGTTTGCTTGAAGGAACTATTGTTTGCTTGGAAGAACTATTCTTTGCTTGGAGAAATTAGTTGTTTGCTTGGAGGAACTATTCTTTGCTTGGAGAAATTAGTTATTTGCTTGGAGGAACTATTCTTTGCTTGGAGAAATTAGTTATTTGCTTGGAGGAACTATTCTTTGCTTGGAGGAACTATTCTTTGCTTAAAGAAATTAGTTATTTGCTTGGAGGAACTATTCTTTGCTTGGAGAAATTAGTTGTTTGCTTGGAGGAACTGTTGTTTACTTGAAGGAACTATTCTTTGCTTGGAGAAATTAGTTGTTTGCTTGGAGGAACAATATTTTGCTTGTAGAAATTAGTTGTTTGCTTGAAGGAACTATTTTTGCTTGGAGAAATTAGGAATTTGCTTGCAGAAACTATTCTTTGCTTGGAGAAAGTAGTTTTTTGCTTGGAGGAACTATTCTTTGCTTGGTGGAACTATTCTTTGCTTGGAGAAATTAGTTGTTTGCTTGGAGGAACTATTCTTTGCTTGGTGAAATTAGTTGTTTGCTTGGAGGAACTATTGTTTGCTTGGAGAAATCAGTTTTTTGCTTGGAGAAACTATTCTTTGCTTGGAGAAATTAGTTATTTGCTTGGAGGAACTATTCTTTGCTTGGAGAAATTAGTTATTTGCTTGGAGGAACTATTTTTTGCTTGGAGAAATTAGTTGTTTGCTTGGAGGAACTATTGTTTGCTTGGAGGAACTATTCTTTGCTTGGAGAAATTAGTTGTTTGCTTTGAGGAACTATTCTTTGCTTGGAGAATGTAGTTATTTGCTTGGAGGAACTATTGTTTGCTTGGAGAAATCAGTTTTTTGCTTGGAGAAACTATTCTTTGCTTGGAGAAATTAGTTATTTGCTTGGAGGAACTATTCTTTGCTTGGAGAAATTAGTTATTTGCTTGGAGGAACAATTTTTTGCTTGGAGAAATTAGTTGTTTGCTTGGAGGAACTATTCTTTGCTTGGAGAAATTAGTTATTTGCTTGGAGGAACTATTCTTTGCTTGGAGAAATTAGTTATTTGCTTGGAGGAACTATTCTTTGCTTAAAGAAATTAGTTATTTGCTTGGAGGAACTATTCTTTGCTTGGAGAAATTAGTTGTTTGCTTGGAGGAACTATTCTTTGCTTGGAGAATGTAGTTATTTGCTTGGAGGAACTATTCTTTGCTTGGAGAAATTAGTTGTTTGCTTGGAGGAACTGTTGTTTACTTGAAGGAACTATTCTTTGCTTGGAGAAATTAGTTGTTTGCTTGGAGGAACAATTTTTTGCTTGGAGAAATTAGTTGTTTGCTAGGGGGAACTATTTTTTGCTTGGAGAAATTAGGAATTTGCTTGCAGAAACTATTCTTCGCTTGGAGAAAGTAGTTTTTTGCTTGGAGGAACTATTCTTTGCTTGGAGGAACTATTCTTTGCTTGGAGAAATTAGTTGTTTGCTTGGAGGAACTATTCTTTGCTTGGTGAAATTAGTTGTTTGCTTGGAGGAACTATTGTTTGCTTGGAGAAATCAGTTTTTTGCTTGGAGAAACTATTCTTTGCTTGGAGAAATTAGTTATTTGCTTGGAGGAACTATTCTTTGCTTGGAGAAATTAGTTATTTGCTTGGAGGAACAATTTTTTGCTTGGAGAAATTAGTTGTTTGCTTGGAGGAACTATTGTTTGCTTGGAGGAACTATTCTTTGCTTGGAGAAATTAGTTGTTTGCATGGAGGAACTATTCTTTTCTTGGAGAATGTAGTTATTTGCTTGGAGGAACTATTCTTTGCTTGGAGAATGTAGTTATTTGCTTGGAGGAACTATTCTTTGCTTGGAGAATGTAGTTATTTGCTTGGAGGAACTATTCTTTGCTTCGAGAAAGTAGTTGTTTGCTTGGAGGAACTATTTTTTGCTTGAAGAAATTAGTTGTTTGCTTGGAGGAACTATTATTTGCTTGGAGAAATTAGTTATTTGCTTGAAGGAACTATTCTTTGCTTGGAGAAATTAGTTGTTTGCTTGGAGGAACAGTTTTTTGCTTGGAGAAATTAGTTGTTTGCTTGGAGGAACTATTTTTTGCTTGGAGAAATTAGAAATTTGCTTGCAGAAACTATTCTTTGCTTGGAGAAAGTAGTTTTTTGCTTGGAGGAACTATTCTTTGCTTGGAGGAACTATTCTTTGCTTGGAGAAATTAGTTATTTGCTTGGAGGAACTATTTTTTGCTTGGTGAAATTAGTTGTTTGCTTGAAGGAACTATTGTTTGCTTGGAGAAATCAGTTTTTTGCTTGGAGAAATTAGTTATTTGCTTGGAGGAACTATTCTTTGCTTGGAGAAATTAGTTATTTGCTTGGAGGAACTATTTTTTGCTTGGTGAAATTAGTTGTTTGCTTGAAGGAACTATTGTTTGCTTGGAGAAATCAGTTTTTTGCTTGGAGAAATTAGTTATTTGCTTGGAGGAACTATTCTTTGCTTGGAGAAATTAGTTATTTGCTTGGAGGAACTATTCTTTGCTTGGAGAAATTAGTTATTTGCTTGGAGGAACTATTTTTTGCTTGGTGAAATTAGTTGTTTGCTTGGAGGAACTATTGTTTGCTTGGAGAAATCAGTTTTTTGCTTGGAGAAACTATTCTTTGCTTGGAGAAATTAGTTATTTGCTTGGAGGAACTATTCTTTGCTTGGAGAAATTAGTTATTTGCTTGGAGGAACAATTTTTTGCTTGGAGAAATTAGTTGTTTGCTTGGAGGAACTATTGTTTGCTTGGAGGAACTATTCTTTGCTTGGAGAAATTAGTTGTTTGCATGGAGGAACTATTCTTTTCTTGGAGAATGTAGTTATTTGCTTGGAGGAACTATTCTTTGCTTGGAGAATGTAGTTATTTGCTTGGAGGAACTATTCTTTGCTTGGAGAATGTAGTTATTTGCTTGGAGGAACTATTCTTTGCTTCGAGAAAGTAGTTGTTTGCTTGGAGGAACTATTTTTTGCTTGAAGAAATTAGTTGTTTGCTTGGAGGAACTATTATTTGCTTGGAGAAATTAGTTATTTGCTTGAAGGAACTATTCTTTGCTTGGAGAAATTAGTTGTTTGCTTGGAGGAACAGTTTTTTGCTTGGAGAAATTAGTTGTTTGCTTGGAGGAACTATTTTTTGCTTGGAGAAATTAGAAATTTGCTTGCAGAAACTATTCTTTGCTTGGAGAAAGTAGTTTTTTGCTTGGAGGAACTATTCTTTGCTTGGAGGAACTATTCTTTGCTTGGAGAAATTAGTTATTTGCTTGGAGGAACTATTTTTTGCTTGGTGAAATTAGTTGTTTGCTTGAAGGAACTATTGTTTGCTTGGAGAAATCAGTTTTTTGCTTGGAGAAATTAGTTATTTGCTTGGAGGAACTATTCTTTGCTTGGAGAAATTAGTTATTTGCTTGGAGGAACTATTTTTTGCTTGGTGAAATTAGTTGTTTGCTTGAAGGAACTATTGTTTGCTTGGAGAAATCAGTTTTTTGCTTGGAGAAATTAGTTATTTGCTTGGAGGAACTATTCTTTGCTTGGAGAAATTAGTTATTTGCTTGGAGGAACTATTTTTTGCTTGGAGAAATTAGTTGTTTGCTTGAAGGAACTATTGTTTGCTTGGAGGAACTATTCTTTGCTTGGAGAAATTAGTTGTTTGCTTGGAGGAACTATTCTTTGCTTGGAGGAACTATTCTTTGCTTGGAGAAATTAGTTATTTGCTTGGAGGAACTATTTTTTGCTTGGAGAAATTAGTTGTTTGCTTGAAGGAACTATTGTTTGCTTGGAGGAACTATTCTTTGCTTGGAGAAATTAGTTGTTTGCTTGGAGGAACTATTCTTTGCTTGGAGGAACTATTCTTTGCTTGGAGAAATTAGTTATTTGCTTGGAGGAACTATTTTTTGCTTGGTGAAATTAGTTGTTTGCTTGAAGGAACTATTGTTTGCTTGGAGAAATCAGTTTTTTGCTTGGAGAAATTAGTTATTTGCTTGGAGGAACTATTCTTTGCTTGGAGAAATTAGTTATTTGCTTGGAGGAACTATTTTTTGCTTGGAGAAATTAGTTGTTTGCTTGAAGGAACTATTGTTTGCTTGGAGGAACTATTCTTTGCTTGGAGAAATTAGTTGTTTGCTTGGAGGAACTATTCTTTGCTTGGAGAAATTAGTTATTTGCTTGGAGGAACTATTCTTTGCTTGGAGAAATTAGTTATTTGCTTGGAGGAACTATTCTTTGCTTAAAGAAATTAGTTATTTGCTTGGAGGAACTATTCTTTGCTTGGAGAAATTAGTTGTTTGCTTGGAGGAACTGTTGTTTACTTGAAGGAACTATTCTTTGCTTGGAGAAATTAGTTGTTTGCTTGGAGGAACAATTTTTTGCTTGGAGAAATTAGTTGTTTGCTTGGAGGAACTATTCTTTGCTTGGAGGAACTATTCTTTGCTTGGAGAAAGTAGTTGTTTGCTTGGAGGAACTATTTTTTGCTTGAAGAAATTAGTTGTTTGCTTGGAGGAACTATTATTTGCTTGGAGAAATTAGTTATTTGCTTGAAGGAACTATTCTTTGCTTGGAGAAATTAGTTGTTTGCTTGGAGGAACAGTTTTTTGCTTGGAGAAATTAGTTGTTTGCTTGGAGGAACTATTTTTTGCTTGGAGAAATTAGAAATTTGCTTGCAGAAACTATTCTTTGCTTGGAGAAAGTAGTTTTTTGCTTGGAGGAACTATTCTTTGCTTGGAGGAACTATTCTTTGCTTGGAGAAATTAGTTATTTGCTTGGAGGAACTATTTTTTGCTTGGTGAAATTAGTTGTTTGCTTGAAGGAACTATTGTTTGCTTGGAGAAATCAGTTTTTTGCTTGGAGAAATTAGTTATTTGCTTGGAGGAACTATTCTTTGCTTGGAGAAATTAGTTATTTGCTTGGAGGAACTATTTTTTGCTTGGTGAAATTAGTTGTTTGCTTGAAGGAACTATTGTTTGCTTGGAGAAATCAGTTTTTTGCTTGGAGAAATTAGTTATTTGCTTGGAGGAACTATTCTTTGCTTGGAGAAATTAGTTATTTGCTTGGAGGAACTATTTTTTGCTTGGAGAAATTAGTTGTTTGCTTGAAGGAACTATTGTTTGCTTGGAGGAACTATTCTTTGCTTGGAGAAATTAGTTGTTTGCATGGAGGAACTATTCTTTTCTTGGAGAATGTAGTTATTTGCTTGGAGGAACTATTCTTTGCTTGGAGAATGTAGTTATTTGCTTGGAGGAACTATTCTTTGCTTGGAGAATGTAGTTATTTGCTTGGAGGAACTATTCTTTGCTTCGAGAAAGTAGTTGTTTGCTTGGAGGAACTATTTTTTGCTTGAAGAAATTAGTTGTTTGCTTGGAGGAACTATTATTTGCTTGGAGAAATTAGTTATTTGCTTGAAGGAACTATTCTTTGCTTGGAGAAATTAGTTGTTTGCTTGGAGGAACAGTTTTTTGCTTGGAGAAATTAGTTGTTTGCTTGGAGGAACTATTTTTTGCTTGGAGAAATTAGAAATTTGCTTGCAGAAACTATTCTTTGCTTGGAGAAAGTAGTTTTTTGCTTGGAGGAACTATTCTTTGCTTGGAGGAACTATTCTTTGCTTGGAGAAATTAGTTATTTGCTTGGAGGAACTATTTTTTGCTTGGTGAAATTAGTTGTTTGCTTGAAGGAACTATTGTTTGCTTGGAGAAATCAGTTTTTTGCTTGGAGAAATTAGTTATTTGCTTGGAGGAACTATTCTTTGCTTGGAGAAATTAGTTATTTGCTTGGAGGAACTATTTTTTGCTTGGTGAAATTAGTTGTTTGCTTGAAGGAACTATTGTTTGCTTGGAGAAATCAGTTTTTTGCTTGGAGAAATTAGTTATTTGCTTGGAGGAACTATTCTTTGCTTGGAGAAATTAGTTATTTGCTTGGAGGAACTATTTTTTGCTTGGAGAAATTAGTTGTTTGCTTGAAGGAACTATTGTTTGCTTGGAGGAACTATTCTTTGCTTGGAGAAATTAGTTGTTTGCTTGGAGGAACTATTCTTTGCTTGGAGGAACTATTCTTTGCTTGGAGAAATTAGTTATTTGCTTGGAGGAACTATTTTTTGCTTGGAGAAATTAGTTGTTTGCTTGAAGGAACTATTGTTTGCTTGGAGGAACTATTCTTTGCTTGGAGAAATTAGTTGTTTGCTTGGAGGAACTATTCTTTGCTTGGAGGAACTATTCTTTGCTTGGAGAAATTAGTTATTTGCTTGGAGGAACTATTTTTTGCTTGGTGAAATTAGTTGTTTGCTTGAAGGAACTATTGTTTGCTTGGAGAAATCAGTTTTTTGCTTGGAGAAATTAGTTATTTGCTTGGAGGAACTATTCTTTGCTTGGAGAAATTAGTTATTTGCTTGGAGGAACTATTTTTTGCTTGGAGAAATTAGTTGTTTGCTTGAAGGAACTATTGTTTGCTTGGAGGAACTATTCTTTGCTTGGAGAAATTAGTTGTTTGCTTGGAGGAACTATTCTTTGCTTGGAGAAATTAGTTATTTGCTTGGAGGAACTATTCTTTGCTTGGAGAAATTAGTTATTTGCTTGGAGGAACTATTCTTTGCTTAAAGAAATTAGTTATTTGCTTGGAGGAACTATTCTTTGCTTGGAGAAATTAGTTGTTTGCTTGGAGGAACTGTTGTTTACTTGAAGGAACTATTCTTTGCTTGGAGAAATTAGTTGTTTGCTTGGAGGAACAATTTTTTGCTTGGAGAAATTAGTTGTTTGCTTGGAGGAACTATTTTTTGCTTGGAGAAATTAGGTATTTGCTTGCAGGAACTATTCTTTGCTTGGAGAAAGTAGTTGTTTGCTTGGAGGAACTATTCTTTGCTTGGAGGAACTATTCTTTGCTTGGAGAAATTAGTTGTTTGCTTGGAGGAACTATTCTTTGCTTGGAGAAATTAGTTATTTGCTTGGAGGAACTATTCTTTGCTTGGTGAAATTAGTTGTTTGCTTGAAGGAACTATTGTTTGCTTGGAGAAATCAGTTTTTTGCTTGGAGAAACTATTCTTTGCTTGGAGAAATTAGTTATTTGCTTGGAGGAACTATTCTTTGCTTGGAGAAATTAGTTATTTGCTTGGAGGAATATTTTCTGCTTGGAGAAATTAGTTGTTTGCTTGAAGGAACTATTGTTTGCTTGGAAGAACTATTCTTTGCTTGGAGAAATTAGTTGTTTGCTTGGAGGAACTATTCTTTGCTTGGAGAAATTAGTTATTTGCTTGGAGGAACTATTCTTTGCTTGGAGAAATTAGTTATTTGCTTGGAGGAACTATTCTTTGCTTGGAGGAACTATTCTTTGCTTAAAGAAATTAGTTATTTGCTTGGAGGAACTATTCTTTGCTTGGAGAAATTAGTTGTTTGCTTGGAGGAACTGTTGTTTACTTGAAGGAACTATTCTTTGCTTGGAGAAATTAGTTGTTTGCTTGGAGGAACAATATTTTGCTTGTAGAAATTAGTTGTTTGCTTGGAGGAACTATTTTTGCTTGGAGAAATTAGGAATTTGCTTGCAGAAACTATTCTTTGCTTGGAGAAAGTAGTTTTTTGCTTGGAGGAACTATTCTTTGCTTGGTGGAACTATTCTTTGCTTGGAGAAATTAGTTGTTTGCTTGGAGGAACTATTCTTTGCTTGGTGAAATTAGTTGTTTGCTTGGAGGAACTATTGTTTGCTTGGAGAAATCAGTTTTTTGCTTGGAGAAACTATTCTTTGCTTGGAGAAATTAGTTATTTGCTTGGAGGAACTATTCTTTGCTTGGAGAAATTAGTTATTTGCTTGGAGGAACTATTTTTTGCTTGGAGAAATTAGTTGTTTGCTTGGAGGAACTATTGTTTGCTTGGAGGAACTATTCTTTGCTTGGAGAAATTAGTTGTTTGCTTTGAGGAACTATTCTTTGCTTGGAGAATGTAGTTATTTGCTTGGAGGAACTATTCTTTGCTTGGAGAAAGTAGTTGTTTGCTTGGAGGAACTATTCTTTGCTTGGAGAATGTAGTTATTTGCTTGGAGGAACTATTCTTTGCTTGGAGAATGTAGTTATTTGCTTGGAGGAACTATTCTTTGCTTCGAGAAAGTAGTTGTTTGCTTGGAGGAACTATTTTTTGCTTGAAGAAATTAGTTGTTTGCTTGGAGGAACTATTATTTGCTTGGAGAAATTAGTTATTTGCTTGAAGGAACTATTCTTTGCTTGGAGAAATTAGTTGTTTGCTTGGAGGAACTGTTGTTTACTTGAAGGAACTATTCTTTGCTTGGAGAAATTAGTTGTTTGCTTGGAGGAACAATTTTTTGCTTGGAGAAATTAGTTGTTTGCTTGGAGGAACTATTTTTTGCTTGGAGAAATTAGGAATTTGCTTGCAGAAACTATTCCTTGCTTGGAGAAAGTAGTTTTTTGCTTGGAGGAACTATTCTTTGCTTGGAGGAACTATTCTTTGCTTGGAGAAATTAGTTGTTTGCTTGGAGGAACTATTCTTTTCTTGGTGAAATTAGTTGTTTGCTTGGAGGAACTATTGTTTGCTTGGAGAAATCAGTTTTTTGCTTGGAGAAACTATTCTTTGCTTGGAGAAATTAGTTATTTGCTTGGAGGAACTATTCTTTGCTTGGAGAAATTAGTTATTTGCTTGGAGGAACTATTTTTTGCTTGGAGAAATTAGTTGTTTGCTTGGAGGAACTATTGTTTGCTTGGAGGAACTATTCTTTGCTTGGAGAAATTAGTTGTTTGCTTGGAGGAACTATTCTTTGCTTGGAGAATGTAGTTATTTGCTTGGAGGAACTATTCTTTGCTTGGAGAAATTAGTTGTTTGCTTGGAGGAACTGTTGTTTACTTGAAGGAACTATTCTTTGCTTGGAGAAATTAGTTGTTTGCTTGGAGGAACAATTTTTTGCTTGGAGAAATTAGTTGTTTGCTTGGAGGAACTATTTTTTGCTTGGAGAAATTAGGAATTTGCTTGCAGAAACTATTCTTTGCTTGGAGAAAGTAGTTTTTTGCTTGGAGGAACTATTCTTTGCTTGGAGGAACTATTCTTTGCTTGGAGAAATTAGTTGTTTGCTTGGAGGAACTATTCTTTGCTTGGTGAAATTAGTTGTTTGCTTGGAGGAACTATTGTTTGCTTGGAGAAATCAGTTTTTTGCTTGGAGAAACTATTCTTTGCTTGGAGAAATTAGTTATTTGCTTGGAGGAACTATTCTTTGCTTGGAGAAATTAGTTATTTGCTCGGAGGAACTATTTTTTGCTTGGAGAAATTAGGTGTTTGCTTGGAGGAACTATTGTTTGCTTGGAGGAACTATTCTTTGCTTGGAGAAATTAGTTGTTTGCTTGGAGGAACTATTCTTTGCTTGGAGAATGTAGTTATTTGCTTGGAGGAACTATTCTTTGCTTGGAGAAAGTAGTTGTTTGCTTGGAGGAACTATTCTTTGCTTGGAGAATGTAGTTATTTGCTTGGAGGAACTATTCTTTGCTTGGAGAATGTAGTTATTTGCTTGGAGGAACTATTCTTTGCTTCGAGAAAGTAGTTGTTTGCTTGGAGGAACTATTTTTTGCTTGAAGAAATTAGTTGTTTGCTTGGAGGAACTATTATTTGCTTGGAGAAATTAGTTATTTGCTTGAAGGAACTATTCTTTGCTTGGAGAAATTAGTTGTTTGCTTGGAGGAACTGTTGTTTACTTGAAGGAACTATTCTTTGCTTGGAGAAATTAGTTGTTTGCTTGGAGGAACAATTTTTTGCTTGGAGAAATTAGTTGTTTGCTTGGAGGAACTATTTTTTGCTTGGAGAAATTAGGAATTTGCTTGCAGAAACTATTCTTTGCTTGGAGAAAGTAGTTTTTTGCTTGGAGGAACTATTCTTTGCTTGGAGGAACTATTCTTTGCTTGGAGAAATTAGTTGTTTGCTTGGAGGAACTATTCTTTGCTTGGTGAAATTAGTTGTTTGCTTGGAGGAACTATTGTTTGCTTGGAGAAATCAGTTTTTTGCTTGGAGAAACTATTCTTTGCTTGGAGAAATTAGTTATTTGCTTGGAGGAACTATTCTTTGCTTGGAGAAATTAGTTATTTGCTTGGAGGAACTATTTTTTGCTTGGAGAAATTAGTTGTTTGCTTGGAGGAACTATTGTTTGCTTGGAGGAACTATTCTTTGCTTGGAGAAATTAGTTGTTTGCTTGGAAGAACTATTCTTTGCTTGGAGAATGTAGTTATTTGCTTGGAGGAACTATTCTTTGCTTGGAGAAAGTAGTTGTTTGCTTGGAGAAACTATTCTTTGCTTGGAGAATATAGTTATTTGCTTGTGGGAACTATTCTTTGCTTGGAGAAATTAGTTATTTGCTTGGAGGAACTATTCTTTGCTTGGAGGAACTATTCTTTGCTTGGAGAAATTAGTTGTTTGCTTGGAGGAACTATTCTTTGCTTGGAGAAATTAGTTATTTGCTTGGAGGAACTATTATTTGCTTGGAGAACTTAGTTGTTTGCTGGGAATAACTATTCTTTGCGTGGAGAAATTAGTTATTCGCTTGGAGGAACTATTCTTTGCTTGAAGAAATTAGTTGTTTGCTTGGAGGAACTATTGTTTGCTTGGAGGAACTATTCTTTGCTTGGAGAAATTAGTTATTTGCTTGGAGGAACTATTCTTTGCTTGGAGAATGTAGTTATTTGCTTGGAGGAACTATTCTTTGTATGGAGAAAGGAGTTGTTTGCTTGCAGGAACTATTTTTTGCTTGGAGGAACTATTCTTTGCTTGGAGAAATTAGTTATTTGCTTTGGGGAACTAATCTTTGCTTGGAGAAATTAGTTGTTTGCTTGAAAGAACTATTCTTTGCTTGGAGAAATTAGTTATTTGCTTGAAAGAACTATTCTTTGCTTGGTGAAATTAGTTGTTTGCTTGAAGGAACTATTGTTTGCTTGGAGAAATCAGTTTTTTGCTTGGAGAAACTATTCTTTGCTTGGAGAAATTAGTTATTTGCTTGGAGGAACTATTCTTTGCTTGGAGAAATTAGTTATTTGCTTAGAGGAACTATTTTTTGCTTGGAGAAATTAGTTGTTTGCTTGGAGGAACTATTGTTTGCTTGGAGGAACTATTCTTTGCTTGGCGAAATTAGTTGTTTGCTTGGAGGAACTATTCTTTGCTTGGAGAATGTAGTTATTTGCTTGGAGGAACTATTTTTTGCTTGGAGAAAGTAGTTGTTTGCTTGAAGAAACTATTCTTTGCTTGGAGAAATTAGTTATTTGCTTGGAGGAACTATTGTTTGCTTGGAGAAATCAGTTTTTTGCTTGGAGAAACTATTCTTTGCTTGGAGAAATTAGTTGTTTGCTTGGAGAAACTATTCTTTGCTTGGAGAATGTAGTTATTTGCTTGGAGGAACTATTCTTTGTATGGAGAAAGTAGTTGTTTGCTTGCAGGAACTATTTTTTGCTTGGAGGAACTATTCTTTGCTTGGAGAAATTAGTTATTTGCTTTGGGCAACTATTCTTTGCTTGGAGAAATTAGTTGTTTGCTTGAAAGAACTATTCTTTGCTTGGAGAAATTAGTTATTTGCTTGGAGGAACTATTCTTTGCTTGGAGAAATTAGTTATTTGCTTAGAGGAACTATTTTTTGCTTGGAGAAATTAGTTGTTTGCTTGGAGGAACTATTGTTAGCTTGGAGGAACTATTCTTTGCTTGGCGAAATTAGTTGTTTGCTTGGAGGAACTATTCTTTGCTTGGAGAATGTAGTTATTTGCTTGGAGGAACTATTTTTTGCTTGGAGAAAGTAGTTGTTTGCTTGAAGAAACTATTCTTTGCTTGGAGAAATTAGTTATTTGCTTGGAGGAACTATTCTCTGCTTGGAGAAATTAGTTGTTTGCTTGGAGAAACTATTCTTTGCTTGGAGAATGTAGTTATTTGCTTGGAGGAACTATTCTTTGTATGGAGAAAGTAGTTGTTTGCTTGCAGGAACTATTTTTTGCTTGGAGGAACTATTCTTTGCTTGGAGAAATTAGTTATTTGCTTTGGGCAACTATTCTTTGCTTGGAGAAATTAGTTGTTTGCTTGAAAGAACTATTCTTTGCTTGGAGAAATTAGTTATTTGCTTGGAGGAACTATTGTTTGCTTGGAGAAATCAGTTTTTTGCTTGGAGAAACTATTCTTTGCTTGGAGAAATTAGTTATTTGCTTGGAGGAACTATTCTTTGCTTGGAGAAATTAGTTATTTGCTTAGAGGAACTATTTTTTGCTTGGAGAAATTAGTTGTTTGCTTGGAGGAACTATTGTTTGCTTGGAGGAACTATTCTTTGCTTGGCGAAATTAGTTGTTTGCTTGGAGAATGTAGTTATTTGCTTGGAGGAACTATTCTTTGCTTGGAGAAAGTAGTTGTTTGCTTGGAGAAACTATTCTTTGCTTGGAGAAATTAGTTATTTGCTTGGAGGAACTATTCTTTGCTTGGAGAAATTAGTTATTTGCTTGGAGGAACTATTCTTTGCTTGGAGAAATTAGTTGTTTGCTTGGAGGAACTATTCTTTGCTTGGAGAAATTAGTTGTTTGCTTGGAAGAACTATTCTTTGCTTGGAGAAATTAGTTGTTTGCTTGGAGGAACTATTTTTTGCTTGGAGAAATTAGGTATTTGCTTGCAGGAACTATTCTTTGGTTGGAGAAATTAGTTATTTGCTTGCAGAAACTATTCTTTGCTTGGAGAAATTAGTTGTTTGCTTGGAGGAACTATTCTTTGCTTTTAGAAATTAGGTATTTGCTTGCAGGAACTATTCTTTGCTTGGAGAAATTAGTTGTTTGCTTGGAGGAACTATTCTTTGCTTGGAGAAATTAGTTATTTGCTTGTAGGAACTTATCTTTGCTTGGAGAAATTAGTTGTTTGCTTGGAGGAACTATTGTTTACTTGTAGGAACTATTCTTTGCTTGGAGAAATTAGTTGTTTGCTTGGAGGAACAATTTTTGGCTTGGAGAAATTAGTTGTTTCCTTGGAGGAACAATTTTTTGCTTGGAGAAATTAGTTGTTTGCTTGGAGGAACTATTTTTTGTATGGAGAAAGTAGTTGTTTGCTTGGAGGAACTATTTTTTGCTTGGAGAAATTACTTGTTTGCTTGGAGGAACTATTCTTTGCTTGGAGAAATTAGTTATTTGCTTGGAGAAATTAGTTGTTTGCTTGGAAGAACTATTCTTTGCTTGGAGAATGTAGTTATTTGCTTGGAGGAACTATTCTTTGCTTGGAGAATGTAGTTATTTGCGTGGAGGAACTATTCTTTGCTTCGAGAAAGTAGTTGTTTGCTTGGAGGAACTATTTTTTGCTTGAAGAAATTAGTTGTTTGCTTGGAGGAACTATTATTTGCTTGGAGAAATTAGTTGTTTGCTTGGAGGAACTATTCTTTGCTTGGAGAAATTAGTTGTTTGCTTGGAGGAACTATTGTTTACTTGTAGGAACTATTCTTTGCTTGGAGAAATTAGTTGTTTGCTTGGAGGAACTATTTTTTGCTTGGAGAAATTAGGTATTTGCTTGCAGGAACTATTCTTTGCTTGGAGAAAGTAGTTGTTTGCTTGGAGGAACTATTCTTTGCTTGGAGGAACTATTCTTTGCTTGGAGAAATTAGTTGTTTGCTTGGAGGAACTATTCTTTGCTTGGACAAATTAGTTATTTGCTTGGAGGAACTATTCTTTGCTTGGTGAAATTAGTTGTTTGCTTGAAGGAACTATTGTTTGCTTGGAGAAATCAGTTTTTTGCTTGGAGAAACTATTCTTTGCTTAGAGAAATTAGTTATTTGCTTGGAGGAACTATTCTTTGCTTGGAGAAATTAGTTATTTGCTTGGAGGAACTATTTTTTGCTTGGAGAAATTAGTTGTTTGCTTGAAGGAACTATTGTTTGCTTGGAGGAACTATTCTTTGCTTGGAGAAATTAGTTGTTTGCTTGGAGGAACTATTCTTTGCTTGGAGAAATTAGTTATTTGCTTGGAGGAACTATTCTTTGCTTGGAGAAATTAGTTATTTGCTTGGAGGAACTATTCTTTGCTTGGAGGAACTATTCTTTGCTTAAAGAAATTAGTTATTTGCTTGGAGGAACTATTCTTTGCTTGGAGAAATTAGTTATTTGCTTGGAGGAACTATTCTTTGCTTGGAGGAACTATTCTTTGCTTGGAGAAATTAGTTGTTTGCTTGGAGGAACTATTCTTTGCTTGTAGACATCAGTATTTTGCTTGGAGGAACTATTCTTTGCTTGGAAAAATTTGTTGTTTGCTGGGAGGAACTATTCTTTGCTTGTAGAAATTAGTTATTTGCTTGGAGGAACTATTCTTTGCTTGGAGAAATTAGTTGTTTGCTTGGAGGAACTATTGTTTGCTTGGAGGAACTATTCTTTGCTTGGAGAAATTAGTTGTTTGCTTGGAGGAACTATTCTTTGCTTCGAGAAAGTAGTTGTTTGCTTGGAGGAACTATTTTTTGCTTGAAGAAATTAGTTGTTTGCTTGAAGGAACTATTATTTGCTTGGAGAAATTAGTTATTTGCTTGGAGAAATTAGTTGTTTGCTTGGAGGAACTATTTTTTGCTTGAAGAAATTAGTTGTTTGCTTGGAGGAACTATTATTTGCTTGGAGAAATTAGTTATTTGCTTGGAGGAACTATTCTTTGCTTGGAGAAATTAGTTGTTTGCTTGGAGGAACTATTGTTTACTTGTAGGAACTATTCTTTGCTTGGAGAAATTAGTTATTTGCTTGGAGGAACTATTCTTTGCTTGGAGAATGTAGTTATTTGCGTGGAGGAACTATTCTTTGCTTCGAGAAAGTAGTTGTTTGCTTGGAGGAACTATTTTTTGCTTGAAGAAATTAGTTGTTTGCTTGGAGGAACTATTATTTGCTTGGAGAAATTAGTTGTTTGCTTGGAGGAACTATTCTTTGCTTGGAGAAATTAGTTGTTTGCTTGGAGGAACTATTGTTTACTTGTAGGAACTATTCTTTGCTTGGAGAAATTAGTTGTTTGCTTGGAGGAACTATTTTTTGCTTGGAGAAATTAGGTATTTGCTTGCAGGAACTATTCTTTGCTTGGAGAAAGTAGTTGTTTGCTTGGAGGAACTATTCTTTGCTTGGAGGAACTATTCTTTGCTTGGAGAAATTAGTTGTTTGCTTGGAGGAACTATTCTTTGCTTGGACAAATTAGTTATTTGCTTGGAGGAACTATTCTTTGCTTGGTGAAATTAGTTGTTTGCTTGAAGGAACTATTGTTTGCTTGGAGAAATCAGTTTTTTGCTTGGAGAAACTATTCTTTGCTTAGAGAAATTAGTTATTTGCTTGGAGGAACTATTCTTTGCTTGGAGAAATTAGTTATTTGCTTGGAGGAACTATTTTTTGCTTGGAGAAATTAGTTGTTTGCTTGAAGGAACTATTGTTTGCTTGGAGGAACTATTCTTTGCTTGGAGAAATTAGTTGTTTGCTTGGAGGAACTATTCTTTGCTTGGAGAAATTAGTTATTTGCTTGGAGGAACTATTCTTTGCTTGGAGAAATTAGTTATTTGCTTGGAGGAACTATTCTTTGCTTGGAGGAACTATTCTTTGCTTAAAGAAATTAGTTATTTGCTTGGAGGAACTATTCTTTGCTTGGAGAAATTAGTTATTTGCTTGGAGGAACTATTCTTTGCTTGGAGGAACTATTCTTTGCTTGGAGAAATTAGTTGTTTGCTTGGAGGAACTATTCTTTGCTTGTAGACATCAGTATTTTGCTTGGAGGAACTATTCTTTGCTTGGAAAAATTTGTTGTTTGCTGGGAGGAACTATTCTTTGCTTGTAGAAATTAGTTATTTGCTTGGAGGAACTATTCTTTGCTTGGAGAAATTAGTTGTTTGCTTGGAGGAACTATTGTTTGCTTGGAGGAACTATTCTTTGCTTGGAGAAATTAGTTGTTTGCTTGGAGGAACTATTCTTTGCTTCGAGAAAGTAGTTGTTTGCTTGGAGGAACTATTTTTTGCTTGAAGAAATTAGTTGTTTGCTTGAAGGAACTATTATTTGCTTGGAGAAATTAGTTATTTGCTTGGAGAAATTAGTTGTTTGCTTGGAGGAACTATTTTTTGCTTGAAGAAATTAGTTGTTTGCTTGGAGGAACTATTATTTGCTTGGAGAAATTAGTTATTTGCTTGGAGGAACTATTCTTTGCTTGTAGAAATTAGTTATTTGCTTGGAGGAACTATTCTTTGCTTGGAGAAATTAGTTGTTTGCTTGGAGGAACTATTGTTTGCTTGGAGGAACTATTCTTTGCTTGGAGAAATTAGTTGTTTGCTTGGAGGAACTATTCTTTGCTTCGAGAAAGTAGTTGTTTGCTTGGAGGAACTATTTTTTGCTTGAAGAAATTAGTTGTTTGCTTGAAGGAACTATTATTTGCTTGGAGAAATTAGTTATTTGCTTGGAGAAATTAGTTGTTTGCTTGGAGGAACTATTTTTTGCTTGAAGAAATTAGTTGTTTGCTTGGAGGAACTATTATTTGCTTGGAGAAATTAGTTATTTGCTTGGAGGAACTATTCTTTGCTTGGAGAAATTAGTTGTTTGCTTGGAGGAACTATTGTTTACTTGTAGGAACTATTCTTTGCTTGGAGAAATTAGTTATTTGCTTGGAGGAACTATTCTTTGCTTGGAGAATGTAGTTATTTGCGTGGAGGAACTATTCTTTGCTTCGAGAAAGTAGTTGTTTGCTTGGAGGAACTATTTTTTGCTTGAAGAAATTAGTTGTTTGCTTGGAGGAGCTATTATTTGCTTGGAGAAATTAGTTGTTTGCTTGGAGGAACTATTCTTTGCTTGGAGAAATTAGTTGTTTGCTTGGAGGAACTATTGTTTACTTGTAGGAACTATTCTTTGCTTGGAGAAATTAGTTGTTTGCTTGGAGGAACTATTTTTTGCTTGGAGAAATTAGGTATTTGCTTGCAGGAACTATTCTTTGCTTGGAGAAAGTAGTTGTTTGCTTGGAGGAACTATTCTTTGCTTGGAGGAACTATTCTTTGCTTGGAGAAATTAGTTGTTTGCTTGGAGGAACTATTCTTTGCTTGGACAAATTAGTTATTTGCTTGGAGGAACTATTCTTTGCTTGGTGAAATTAGTTGTTTGCTTGAAGGAACTATTGTTTGCTTGGAGAAATCAGTTTTTTGCTTGGAGAAACTATTCTTTGCTTAGAGAAATTAGTTATTTGCTTGGAGGAACTATTCTTTGCTTGGAGAAATTAGTTATTTGCTTGGAGGAACTATTTTTTGCTTGGAGAAATTAGTTGTTTGCTTGAAGGAACTATTGTTTGCTTGGAGGAACTATTCTTTGCTTGGAGAAATTAGTTGTTTGCTTGGAGGAACTATTCTTTGCTTGGAGAAATTAGTTATTTGCTTGGAGGAACTATTCTTTGCTTGGAGAAATTAGTTATTTGCTTGGAGGAACTATTCTTTGCTTGGAGGAACTATTCTTTGCTTAAAGAAATTAGTTATTTGCTTGGAGGAACTATTCTTTGCTTGGAGAAATTAGTTATTTGCTTGGAGGAACTATTCTTTGCTTGGAGGAACTATTCTTTGCTTGGAGAAATTAGTTGTTTGCTTGGAGGAACTATTCTTTGCTTGTAGACATCAGTATTTTGCTTGGAGGAACTATTCTTTGCTTGGAAAAATTTGTTGTTTGCTGGGAGGAACTATTCTTTGCTTGTAGAAATTAGTTATTTGCTTGGAGGAACTATTCTTTGCTTGGAGAAATTAGTTGTTTGCTTGGAGGAACTATTGTTTGCTTGGAGGAACTATTCTTTGCTTGGAGAAATTAGTTGTTTGCTTGGAGGAACTATTCTTTGCTTCGAGAAAGTAGTTGTTTGCTTGGAGGAACTATTTTTTGCTTGAAGAAATTAGTTGTTTGCTTGAAGGAACTATTATTTGCTTGGAGAAATTAGTTATTTGCTTGGAGAAATTAGTTGTTTGCTTGGAGGAACTATTTTTTGCTTGAAGAAATTAGTTGTTTGCTTGGAGGAACTATTATTTGCTTGGAGAAATTAGTTATTTGCTTGGAGGAACTATTCTTTGCTTGGAGAAATTAGTTGTTTGCTTGGAGGAACTATTGTTTACTTGTAGGAACTATTCTTTGCTTGGAGAAATTAGTTGTTTGCTTGGAGGAACAATTTTTTGCTTGGAGAAATTAGTTGTTTGCTTGGAGGAACTATTTTTTGCTTGGAGAAATTAGGTATTTGCTTGCAGGAACTATTCTTTGCTTGGAGAAAGTAGTTGTTTGCTTGGAGGAACTATTCTTTGCTTGGAGGAACTATTCTTTGCTTGGAGAAATTAGTTGTTTGCTTGGAGGAACTATTCTTTGCTTGGAGAAATTAGTTATTTGCTTGGAGGAACTATTCTTTGCTTGGAGAAATTAGTTGTTTGCTTGGAGGAACTATTGTTTGCTTGGAGGAACTATTCTTTGCTTGGAGAAATTAGTTATTTGCTTGGAGGGACTATTCTTTGCTTGGAGAAATTAGTTGTTTGCTTGGAGGAACTATTCTTTGTTTGGAGAATGTAGTTATTTGCTTGGAGGAACTATTCTTTGTATTCAGAAAGTAGTTGTTTGCTTGGAGGAACTATTTTTTGCTTGGAGAAATTAGTTGTTTGCTTGGAGCAACTATTATTTGCTTGGAGAAATTAGTTATTTGCTTGGAGGAACTATTCTTTGCTTGGAGAAATTAGTTGTTTGCTTGGAGGAACTATTGTTTACTTGTAGGAACTATTCTTTGCTTGGAGAAATTAGTTGTTTGCTTGGAGGAACAATTTTTTGCTTGGAGAAATTAGTTGTTTGCTTGGAGGAACTATTTTTTGCTTGGAGAAATTAGGTATTTGCTTGCAGGAACTATTCTTTGCTTGGAGAAAGTAGTTGTTTGCTTGGAGGAACTATTCTTTGCTTGGAGGAACTATTCTTTGCTTGGAGAAATTAGTTGTTTGCTTGGAGGAACTATTCTTTGCTTGGAGAAATTAGTTATTTGCTTGGAGGAACAATTCTTTGCTTGGAGAAATTAGTTGTTTGCTTGGAGGAACTATTGTTTGCTTGGAGGAACTATTCTTTGCTTGGAGAAATTAGTTATTTGCTTGGAGGGACTATTCTTTGCTTGGAGAAATTAGTTGTTTGCTTGGAGGAACTATTCTTTGTTTGGAGAATGTAGTTATTTGCTTGGAGGAACTATTCTTTGTATTCAGAAAGTAGTTGTTTGCTTGGAGGAACTATTTTTTGCTTGGAGAAATTAGTTGTTTGCTTGGAGCAACTATTATTTGCTTGGAGAAATTAGTTATTTGCTTGGAGGAACTATTCTTTGCTTGGAGAAAATAGTTGTTTGCTTGGAGGAACTATTCTTTGCTTGGAGAAATTAGTTGTTTGCTTGGAGGAACTATTCTTTGCTTGGAGAAATTAGTTGTTTGCTTGGAGGAACTATTTTTTTCTTGGAGAAATTAGGTATTTGCTTGCAGGAACTATTCTTTGGTTGGAGAAATTAGTTATTTGCTTGCAGAAACTATTCTTTGCTTGGAGAAATTAGTTGTTTGCTTGGAGGAACTATTCTTTGCTTGGAGAAATTAGGTATTTGCTTGCAGGAACTATTCTTTGCTTGGAGAAATTAGTTGTTTGCTTGGAGGAACTATTCTTTGCTTGGAGAAATTAGTTATTTGCTTGGAGGAACTATTTTTTGCTTGGAGAAATTAGTTGTTTGCTTGAAGGAACTATTGTTTGCTTGGAGGAACTATTCTTTGCTTGGAGAAATTAGTTATTTGCTTGGAGGAACTATTCTTTGCTTGGAGAAATTAGTTGTTTGCTTGGAGGAACTATTGTTTGCTTGGAGGAACTATTCTTTGCTTGGAGAAATTAGTTATTTGCTTGGAGGGACTATTCTTTGCTTGGAGAAATTAGTTGTTTGCTTGGAGGAACTATTCTTTGTTTGGAGAATGTAGTTATTTGCTTGGAGGAACTATTCTTTGTATTCAGAAAGTAGTTGTTTGCTTGGAGGAACTATTTTTTGCTTGGAGAAATTAGTTGTTTGCTTGGAGCAACTATTATTTGCTTGGAGAAATTAGTTATTTGCTTGGAGGAACTATTCTTTGCTTGGAGAAATTAGTTGTTTGCTTGGAGGAACTATTGTTTACTTGTAGGAACTATTCTTTGCTTGGAGAAATTAGTTGTTTGCTTGGAGGAACAATTTTTTGCTTGGAGAAATTAGTTGTTTGCTTGGAGGAACTATTTTTGGCTTGGAGAAATTAGGTATTTGCTTGCAGGAACTATTCTTTGCTTGGAGAAAGTAGTTGTTTGCTTGGAGGAACTATTCTTTGCTTGGAGGAACTATTCTTTGCTTGGAGAAATTAGTTGTTTGCTTGGAGGAACTATTCTTTGCTTGGAGAAATTAGTTATTTGCTTGGAGGAACTATTCTTTGCTTGGAGAAATTAGTTGTTTGCTTGGAGGGACTATTCTTTGCTTGGAGAAATTAGTTGTTTGCTTGGAGGAACTATTCTTTGTTTGGAGAATGTAGTTATTTGCTTGGAGGAACTATTCTTTGTATTCAGAAAGTAGTTGTTTGCTTGGAGGAACTATTTTTTGCTTGGAGAAATTAGTTGTTTGCTTGGAGCAACTATTATTTGCTTGGAGAAATTAGTTATTTGCTTGGAGGAACTATTCTTTGCTTGGAGAAAATAGTTGTTTGATTGGAGGAACTATTCTTTGCTTGGAGAAATTAGTTGTTTGCTTGGAGGAACTATTCTTTGCTTGGAGAAATTAGTTGTTTGCTTGGAGGAACTATTTTTTTCTTGGAGAAATTAGGTATTTGCTTGCAGGAACTATTCTTTGGTTGGAGAAATTAGTTATTTGCTTGCAGAAACTATTCTTTGCTTGGAGAAATTAGTTGTTTGCTTGGAGGAACTATTCTTTGCTTGGAGAAATTAGGTATTTGCTTGCAGGAACTATTCTTTGCTTGGAGAAATTAGTTGTTTGCTTGGAGGAACTATTCTTTGCTTGGAGAAATTAGTTATTTGCTTGGAGGAACTATTTTTTGCTTGGAGAAATTAGTTGTTTGCTTGAAGGAACTATTGTTTGCTTGGAGGAACTATTCTTTGCTTGGAGAAATTAGTTGTTTGCTTGGAGGAACTATTCTTTGCTTGGAGAAATTAGTTATTTGCTTGGAGGAACTATTCTTTGCTTGGAGAAATTAGTTATTTGCTTGGAGGAACTATTCTTTGTTTGGAGAATGTAGTTATTTGCTTGGAGGAACTATTCTTTGTATTCAGAAAGTAGTTGTTTGCTTGGAGGAACTATTTTTTGCTTGGAGAAATTAGTTGTTTGCTTGGAGCAACTATTATTTGCTTGGAGAAATTAGTTATTTGCTTGGAGGAACTATTCTTTGCTTGGAGAAAATAGTTGTTTGATTGGAGGAACTATTCTTTGCTTGGAGAAATTAGTTGTTTGCTTGGAGGAACTATTCTTTGCTTGGAGAAATTAGTTGTTTGCTTGGAGGAACTATTTTTTTCTTGGAGAAATTAGGTATTTGCTTGCAGGAACTATTCTTTGGTTGGAGAAATTAGTTATTTGCTTGCAGAAACTATTCTTTGCTTGGAGAAATTAGTTGTTTGCTTGGAGGAACTATTCTTTGCTTGGAGAAATTAGGTATTTGCTTGCAGGAACTATTCTTTGCTTGGAGAAATTAGTTGTTTGCTTGGAGGAACTATTCTTTGCTTGGAGAAATTAGTTATTTGCTTGGAGGAACTATTTTTTGCTTGGAGAAATTAGTTGTTTGCTTGAAGGAACTATTGTTTGCTTGGAGGAACTATTCTTTGCTTGGAGAAATTAGTTGTTTGCTTGGAGGAACTATTCTTTGCTTGGAGAAATTAGTTATTTGCTTGGAGGAACTATTCTTTGCTTGGAGAAATTAGTTATTTGCTTGGAGGAACTATTCTTTGCTTGGAGGAACTATTCTTTGCTTAAAGAAATTAGTTATTTGCTTGGAGGAAATATTCTTTGCTTGGAGAAATTAGTTATTTGCTTGGAGGAAGTATTCTTTGCTTGGAGGAACTATTCTTTGCTTGGAGAAATTAGTTGTTTGCTTGGAGGAACTATTCTTTGCTTGTAGAAATCAGTATTTTGCTTGGAGGAACTATTCTTTGCTTGGAAAAATTTGTTGTTTGCTGGGAGGAACTATTCTTTGCTTGGAGAAATTAGTTATTTGCTTGGAGGAACTATTCTTTGCTTGGAGAAATTAGTTGTTTGCTTGGAGGAACTATTGTTTGCTTGGAGGAACTATTCTTTGCTTGGAGAAATTAGTTGTTTGCTTGGAGGAACTATTCTTTGCTTCGAGAAAGTAGTTGTTTGCTTGGAGGAACTATTTTTTGCTTGAAGAAATTAGTTGTTTGCTTGAAGGAACTATTATTTGCTTGGAGAAATTAGTTATTTGCTTGGAGAAATTAGTTGTTTGCTTGGAGGAACTATTTTTTGCTTGAAGAAATTAACTGTTTGCTTGGAGGAACTATTATTTGCTTGGAGAAATTAGTTATTTGCTTGGAGGAACTATTCTTTGCTTGGAGAAATTAGTTGTTAGTAAGTAGTATGAATGCGATTTTGACGCATGGGGTATGGGGATGGGGTCATTATGGGTCAAAATAAAAAAAAACAAGAGAAAATTGAAAGTACTGAAGTTTTATTGATAATCTTTATAAAATGGATTCCATTTCAATGGAACTTATTAATTCCATGTCATCTGATTTAGTGCCCCGTCGGCGACGGTTGGCGGACCCGCATTTTCTCCACATGAAAAACCCCATCATCCCAAGAATGGCAAAAACTATAATAAATTTAAATATGGAATCGAATTGGAACATAATACAACCAAATTTAGAATTTAAAAATAATAAGTAAAAAAAATACCAGCAAATCCGATAATTAAAGAGAAAAGAGTCGAAGATCCTTCTTCACTTGTAATGGGGCAGAAGTCCTCATCTCCTCCCATCAATTTGGCTTCCCATTCACCAATAATTTTGGGGTCGTCAGAACAGACCCCATTTCCGTAATTTGAAATATAAAAATAACAACTAGGTTGTTGAAGGCAAATTTTGCAATTTTTTAAGGAGCACATTGCAATATTACTCTCTTGTTCTTCTAGAGATAAGGGAGTGGTGACGTTTTCTTGGAATGACTCATAGATTGAGATTATTCCAGATTCGGAAATCCGATACTCTGAGATAAGGATTATCACAACCTCATTCGGGAGAGGCCAATTAAGTGAGGCAGAGAGTTGGAATAAATAATTTTCATTATTTTAAATCTTTCAAACTTAAAAATGAAACTGGCAATTTTCATTTTGGCGTGGGGTCTACTACCATTACAGGTACAGGGGGGCAACTGCCAAGACATTTTTTCATGCAAGTTGTGCTTGGAAAAGCTATGTTCCTTTGTTGGATTATTAAGGGGAAGTGGAAAGTGCGTTGCAAAGTCGGATATTGGAGGAATGGCTGGAAAAATTGGAATTGTATATAATAGCATTGGGAGGTGCAATTATTACCAAACTCTAGGTAAATATCTTAATATTTTTGGAAAACTATTGAAATTGACTGGTTCTTTATGAATTAGTAAGTTAAAAAGTGAATAAAATAATTCACTTTAGGTCAGTCTCGTTCAACCCCACATTCTCTTCCTCCAACAGAAAGACCCACGGAACTGGATTTAACAAAAGGTAAATGCATTTATCTTATACATACATAAGTTTTTTTTAAGTATTTTTATGTTTTATTAATTAAAGTGCCAGACCAGCATCCTGTTGAAATCTCCACCATTAAGCCAGGCGGTACGAATTTTTTTTAATTTACATTAGGTGACCATGTAACTTTGACCCATATTTTCGAAACTTGTTTTTTTTAAATAATCAAGATCCTGAAGTAGGATTACGGAGAGAGGAGGATCGAGAACTCCTCACAAGAATCTCCACCATGGAGCCAGGTGACACGAAACTATTTTTAATTTACATTAAGTGACCATGTTACTTTGGCCCATATTTTCGAAACATGTTTTTTTTAACTAATCAAGATCCTGAAGTAGGAATACGGAGAGAGGAGGATCGAGAACTCCTCACAAGAATCTCCACCGTGGAGCCAGGTGACACGAAATTGTTTTTAATTTACATTAAGTGACCATGTAACTTTGGCCCATATTTCTAAACATGTTTTTTTTAACTAATCAAGATCCTGAAGTACGAATACGGAGAGAGGAGGATCGAGATCTCCTCACAAGAATCTCCACCATGGAGCCAGGTGACATGAAATTATTTTTAATTTACATTAAGTGACCATGTAACTTTGACCCAAATTTTTTAAAAAGAGTTTTTAAAATTGTATTTTTAAGAAACATGGAACCCCACTCAAGAGCCAGAAGGTAGACGAGCCTTTCGTACAATAGATAAACAGAATAACTAAATGTCAAATGATTACATGATAAAACAGACCTAAACCTTTGAAACTTTTTTTACAAAACAGGTTTGTCAGAAGTGGTGACTGGAGATTCTGCTGCTGGAATAATACAACCGGTCGTGAGCAATGAGTTCAGATGCACTTTCAAGGTAAAAAATAAAAAACAAGGTCACTTTACATTTTTGTACAATTTTAAGGTTGTGGCAATTTCAAAATTAGATATTTATTAAATATTTAGTTAAATTCCTAACAAATTAAATCAAAAATTATTACAAACCATCAAATAAAATACCCGTAATGGTTAATTATTTTTAAAACTAGTGTAATTAATTAATGGATTTTCAATATTTAAATTGTTTTGTCGGCGCAACCTTTTTTTTTTACAAATAATTGTCAAAAACCCTTGCAAATAATTTTTTTTCAATTTTTTTTATTTGAAGGGAAAGGAGACCCTAGAAGAGAAGTTTGACCGGAATAAGTGTCGTGGGGAGCAACTGCGGGTTCGATTAATTAAACAGGGAACTGTTCTCAGGAAAGGAAGAAATCTCCCATCTCCACATAGGTGCAAGATTCTTCTCCATCAAAGACACAATTGTCCCCGATGATTTCTTCATAATTTATAATTCCAGGATGCATTACCCTATGTTGGTTGTGTTATTATAATAGTATAAATCTTTACAAAGTAAAAGAAGATATAAAATTTCAAAAATTATAAAAGTACCCGAATTTATTTAGTTTTCTTCACTCTTCGATTAAATTTCTTCCTCCATACACTTACTCCTGATAAAAGTAAATCTTCAATACAAAATGGATAAATCATCGGTAACATCAAGTCCAATCCCATACAGCCCTACTATGCCAGGCTTCACTGCAGTGAGCCCATATGTAGTACGTCCAGTGGACGACGAGCTAGGTCCTCTGAGTCCCTTAAGTTTTGACGCTGGAATGGAAGAACACGAATTCTTTCGAAAATTTTTGTTGAGCCCCAACTCTACGGTGCCTTCAAGTCCGTTGCCGGGACCTTCCGCTGCAGCCAACATTCCAAACTGGTTGTCCAACGTTCCAAACAATGCCAAGCCAACTCCGGCTGATTTGTCGGAATCTGCCATAAAATACTGGAAAGAAAAATATTTTCAGTGCCGGTTGAACTCACGATTGGCTAATGGGCAGACCCGAATAGATGGGAAAGTAAAGTTGGGTCTTCAACAGGAAATTAACAAATTGAGGAAACTCAATATTGGCATGGACCAGGAGGTACAGAGGCTTGGACAGGAGAACTCTCAACTCCAAGCTGAGCTGGCCGAGGTGAAGTTGAAGCTTGCGAAAACCCAGGAGGGAGAGACTCGACTCAAGAATATTGTGAGTGAGTTTCTCGAGCAAATCGAGAGCATGGCTGGTGAGCTGGACGGCAAAAACTCCCAAATCCGGAGTCTGACTCTAGCCTTGAGAAAGGACACAGATGAGCACGTTCGATTGACAATCCAGGAATATGTTGGATTTTGCCAACGGTTGGTCTATGCCGGACAACATTTTGCCCACAAAGATCGTCTGCTTACAGCTGCTCTTAATCGAGAAAACCGAGGTATTATTCCTTTTTTTTTAATTTATAATACAGAATTCATAAACTTGGTTCGATCAGAACCGATAGCCAGTCTTTACAAACTTATATAAAATCTGACCTAATAATCTTATAAAATATTTTAGGTTATTCATCAGTTGGAGCTGCTGATCTGGACAATTAATGCCGCCTTCTTCCGTTTAAATCCGTCTTCGAGTCTGCGGCGTCTTCATTACTTCACTGAACTGCGTAAGGTGTTAACGATTCATCAAAAGTTTGAATTAGGGCAGATATAAAAACAATTCGAAGTTTAAAATTTCTGATTCGTAATCTTCTTGAGTTTAAAATACTGTCTAAATTTTATTCAAAAAGCAAGGGAGACTTAATTATCATTCATTAATCTAATTAATATTCATTTATAATTTGTATCCAATTTTCCATTTAAGACTGTCATGGCTTAACTGCAAAAGTAATGAAGACCTTTTTGTTAAATTTAAAGCTAAATACTTAATATAAAAAAACTAAATTCCTCATACAATTACACTCTAAGATTAGTTTAATTATACTGGTTGTGGGTTTTAATTATTACTAAATAGGATCAGGAATTACGCAACAAACAAAATCCTCAAGATCCGAATAATTTGTAACTTAAAATTCAGTTAGATTCGCAAAGTTTTCCTTTAAATATAGCCTAAGACTTATTTTTCAGGACCCAGAATGTTACTGGTTGTTCAAACTTAGAATAGATTAAATATTAAGATATAATTTTAAATTGTGGCCTGATATTTATGAGTACTTATTATTCCAACTTATTAAAATAGATTTCGCAATTTTAAGATGTTACGTTTTATAATATAATATTTAAAATTTCACAATTTTTTTTATTATAATAAGTATTTATAAGTTCCTTAAATCTCTAGATTATCTTTCTCTAAATCTCTAAGAATCTAAAACTTATCGTTGTAGTTTTTAAGGATCGATACATGGGTTCGGCTTTGTTATTGTACATCCCAACTTTTAATTTATGTTAGATTTCATGTTATAATATTCAACATTTCACAATTTGCTTTTATTATAATAAGTATTTATAAGTTCATTTAATCTCTAGATTATCTTTCTCTTAATCTCTAAGAATCTAAAACTTATCGTTGTAGTTTTTAAGGATCGATACATGGGTTCGGCTTTGTTATCGTACTTCCCAACTTTTAATTGTAGACGAACCTTTTCAAACTAATCTGTAAAACCAAAAAAATATGAAAAAATAAAATCAACTAAAAAGGGGTAAAGATGGAGTTTTATGCAATGCTTATTAAAACACAAACAGTTTTATAATTTTCAATTTAGAATTTTATTCCCACTAAAACTTTACAAAAAAATATTGCCTAAAAATAGCTTAAAAGATAAATTTTAGGTTTGCTAAGTGCAAATCCATTCCCCAAAACCTGTAACAATGAGGAAAATAAACTTTCCTACACTCGGAGAGGCCGTTCATAAATTTGGCCAAAATATTAGAAAAAAAATGATAGAAGAGTTTTTATAATTATATTAACTTGGTTATGCACTTGAACTCACTCAATACATACAAAATGAATAAAAAATTCGCAGACTTCAAGCCCCCAAAGCTTGTTCTTCATCCCGAAACTTTTCCAGAACTTCCAAAAACTGGCCAAAATACCCCCATCCCAGGGTTATGCAGGTTCCGTTCCAGTTGCCGTAGCCTTGTCCGGATCTTGGAGCAAGTAGCTTCAGTGAATACGATCCGTCCCGATTTTTAAACGGCCTTATTTTTAAACTCTCGGAAATGAGAATTTCGGCAATACTTGGATCCCAAAAAAACTCGTTTTTACGATCCGAAATATAGGAGTATTCGCTAAATTTAAAGCGAGGGAGTACGTCACAGTACTTTGTTGCATCCACTTCGGCTTTAATGACCTTCAACTTCGTAATTAGTTCATCCAATTCGTAAATGCAAATCTGCAATTACAAATTAACATATTTATTGTAGGATTTGTATAGATTAAGTAATTTTTTAGTTTTAAATTTCAATTTGGGGTTTTCAATATAATTCTTACCTTTTGGTGAGAGTTTCGAATCCTGTCAAGATGTGACGAGCTGGAGCCGTTTTTTTCATTTTCATTCATCCAGTGAATATAAAAACAACCTCGTTCTTGGTCCAAAAACTTGCGAATATGCAGTTTCCCAATCAAAACAGTGTCAGGACTTTTAAAAAATTCCGGCTCCCGATAGTAGGGAATGAACACAGATGATGGCGCTGCCAGTCCCATTCCTGTCGAAGGAACCTGATTTCCTTGTGCGATTTGGGAAAACCATTGTTCAAAGTCAATGCTGCTTACAATTGGAACCGTTTCAGTGAGAGGATTTGCCATGATGATGCGATAGATTTGAGTCTAATAAAACGCTTTTAGTTTCAGGTTGCTTTTATATTAAGCATTATTTTTTTTATTTTTATTGGATGATGCAATAACCGGTTTTATTTCATCATTTCTATTTCTAGATGATGCAATAACCGGTTTTATTTCATCATTTTGGTTTCTAGATGATGCAATAACCGGTTTTATTTCATAATTTTTATTTCTAGATGATGCAATAACCGGTTTTATTTCATCATTTTTATTTCTAGATGATGCAATAACCGGTTTTATTTCATCATTTTTATTTCTAGATGATGCAATAACCGGTTTTATTTCATCATTTTATAAAACTCAAAGGTATATAAAAGCGGAGTATTTTTGACCGCACTTCAGACAGTTCTCATGGCTGAAAAGGAAACTTTGCCTCCTCCTCCTTCTAATTCTCTTCTATACAACCACCAAAGCGTCTTAGATACTTTTAATTCGAAGACCCTTACGCAATACGAAAACTTCATATTTCATAATAAAAATATTCAGAAAGCTAAAACTCATTGTTGGTTTAGCAGTTCGACCTCTAAAAATCTAAATTTAACAGAAAGTCAGGAGCACGTTCTTAAAGCTTTTGACGAAAGTTTAGTTTCACCCAACTTAAATTTAAATTGTGTCTTAGGAAGTGCAGGGACGGGAAAGTCAACAATTCTTGAATTATTCGCCAAAAAACTTAAACAACGCAACATTTCTTATCAGGCATGCAGTGTCACTGGTGTTGCATCTGACCGAATATCGGGATCTACGGTACATTCGTTCTTTGAAATTCCTATCTGCGCAGAAGCTGAGTATCCAGCAGTTTTAAGGAATACCAAGATCAACTCCAAATTGCGAAATAAAGTAAGGTTATTGAAGGTTCTTTTATTAGACGAAATTGGTTTTTTTTCCGCAAGCTTATTGCAATTTATAAATTTAAAACTGCAACTTATTAGAAAAAATAATCATCCATTTGGAAATCTCATTTGTTGGTTTAGTGGAGACTGTGTTCAGCTTGAGAATCCCAGCAATGGGAAAGCCTTGTATAGTAGGGTTGAATCTTTAACAGAATTCGATCGTGAAGGTGCAAGTTTATTTCAATCATCTCGATTTTTCCTCCTGAGTCATGTTGTACGTCAAACTAATATTGAATTTATAGAATTGCTCAACAGAATTAGAACTCACGAGGTTACTGAATCTGACATTGCCTTGCTGAATACTCGCCTTTCTAAAAACTTATCCGCAGACGAGCATAAAAAATTTGAAAATGCGACTAGAATTTTCCCTTACAATATAGACTGTCTCGAGTACAATTACAAAAAGCTTAAAGAACTGAACACCCCTATCATACGTATTTATGCAAAATGTCGCAAACTGATTAAACTACCTGAAGAGTTTACCATCTACTTAGCTCCAGGGGCTTCAATTTTATTAACCAGAAATTTGGATCCGTCTAATCATTTAATTTCAGGATCGCAAGGAGTTGTTCATTCAGTATTATTTAAGAAAAACCACGTTCCTGGTCGAAGTTTTCCAATTGTCGTATTTTGTATTTTTTCTTCATATACAGGTCCTAAATGTGAATTGGGGACAATTCCAATTCCATCAGTTCTTGTAGATTACACTTCTCCAATTACCGGTTACACGGAGACTTTGAGGCAATTTCCACTTAAATTATCATCAGCAGTGACATATCACAAATCACAAAGCCTGACTTTGTCGAAAGCGGTACTTCACTTGTCACCTCAAGAAGTATTTTATAATCAAGCGTACTGTGGGTTGACTAGATGCAGTAATCTTGAGGACTTTATATTTGTTGATGATGTTATTCGTTTATCACGATTTCAGAATCCTTTATATCGCTCAAAATATTTGGACTACCTTTATCAGATAAAAAAACTTGGAGTTATTGATCAAATAAGTTTTCCCAGACCCAAGTCAACAAGCGTGATTAAAGATAATTGCGAAAATATTGTCGATGTATTTGATTCTGAAGGAGATGAGCTGATGTTTTATTTAGAGTATTGATTCATTGACATGAAATCTACTGATTCGCGAATTGTAGTAGAGACGAAGCGAAATAATTTCTATGAATGTGATAAGTTTATTAAAAAATCTCAATCACCTAAAGATATATTATCTCGTCTAGACTTGTTTCAAGAAATTCGATTTGGAAATCTTTCAGCTTTGGAAGCAAAGGTCCCTAACCGTGGGCACATGAAACAGTGCTTTTTACATCAAAAATTTATTTATGCTTCAGCATCGTTATCGTTACAAGAATGTGGATTTTTAATTGATTTTAAACTTTTTAGGCACCCAATTGTTATAAAATACACAGAAAGCTATTACCTGTAACTATGCTTGCTGATGATGTTTGGGCAATTTGTTTATCTTTAGTGGTCAGTGTTTATTTGATTATTATGTGGACTGTATTTGTTATTTTTGAAATATGTCCAAAGGATTGTAAATTTCAAAATCAATCCAATTTTAAGCAATAGTTGTTTCTATTATTAGCGTAGTTTGTTTGTTATTAGTAAGTTTATACCACAATGCTCAAGAGTTTTCGCAATGCAACTACACTGCACAGGCCACACACAACTGGACTGTAAGTTTTGCAAAATTAGCTTTTGCCTGACCTGCTTTTCCTGGCAGAATGCTGGGCCGTATTTTAGATATCCCAATATTTGTGTTAAATGCTATTCTAGAGAGTTTCATCCAGCAAGGATATTAAAACGTCGTCCTTCAATAACCTACAGATTACCGCATTTAGAAGCCGTAAAAAGTGTACACTTTGACTTTGCCAAAGCAGCACGAAAGGTTGCCGATAAATGTCATAGAAAACAATGTTTTTTGCTTCAAAAGTTGCAATACTCACAACAAGATCTCTCAGTTGAAGAAGTGTCCTTTTTAATTGATTTCGGATTAACCCACGATTATGATCTGTTAAAATTGATGGCTAATCCAGACTTATATCTCTACTATGATGGCTAAGGATTGTAAAAACTGTTTAAAAACAAACTTGTGTGAGATTTGTGTTACTGATTTTTCATCTCGGGGATTATGTTCCGAGTGCAAATTTGTTGAAGACGTTCGTTTTGTCATACGATTTTCGTATTTGCATGTATATTCTAGAATTTGTAGTTCTCAACGTTTGTTGTCCTTGTGGAAATGTCCACTATTTTCTAAATACCTAAAAACACCAACAACCATCACTCACAAAGAAGCCCTAGTTCTAGTTAATAGCGGAGTTCCTGGTTTTGAGAAAGGATTTGCATATTTCGGAGCAAATACGATAAGCCATCCAAGTTGTAAATGCGTGATCCAGGCCACTCTCCCTTTGACTGCACCGGATGTGGATTATCGTTGTGCAGCTCGTGTTTGGGAATAAAAATTTATAAACGCTTCTGGAATAGATCAGAATGCAAAAACTGTACAGACATTAGATGTATCAAGCATATAATTCTACGGCTTAGTACCATTGAAAACACAATTAAGAGAACGAATTCTAAAACATGCTGGCTATATTCAAAGTTTCTACGATCGCCTGAGGATATTTCGGTAAATGAGTTTGATTACATTGTCGAATATAAACTGTTAGAACTTTTTCACATACTAACATAAATCAATCGTTAGATTTTATTTGTTATGCAATCCAAAGTTATATGCAAATGCATTGATACAGATTGGAAAGTGTTATGCAAACACTGCGTTTTCAGAGAGAGAATCAGAGTTGCCAAATTTAAAATTGCATCGAATAAATTATTAAGAATATTCTTTGAAAATGTCCGTTATCCCGGCAAGAGCCCCCCGTATTGAAGTTGATTATTCTACGGATAATGGAAGAAGACGAACCGTAGGTAGGAGATTTTTTTGCAATTACGAAAATTGTAATTCCCCGCCATTTTACCGATATGCTCAAGTTAGTCGACATATTGAGCTATGCCATGAATGTCAAAACTGTGGTCAGTGTTTCAACAATTTAGAAAATCACCAATGTAATATAGAATCACAAGTTGGAGCAGGATTGGCAGATTTAAATACTGGAATATTTATTGAGGGAGCTACATTTCATCAAGGTACAATCTTGTCTTTCATTCATAACTTTTCAGTAAAGTTTTTATTGTTTTCCGAGGTATTTGAATATATTAACGCTGATTTGTCAAGATTAATTTCACAATTACTTTTCAAACACCGTGGAATAAAAGTTTCCATATCAATTCAAACTACCCTAGAAAAAGAAAATCAAGATATTGAAATCGAGCGAAAATTTATTAGTCCCTTTATAAGATATACACATAATGGGTTTGTTCAGAAAAATCTAATGTCAGCTGCTGATTATCTTTCAATCTCGTTAGAACTCTATACTAATGAAGGTAGTGGTTGGAAAATTAAGAATATTTCTTCAATAGACGTCCGTGTTGCAGTTTATAAACCTTCATTAGCAAGAAGAGGCGGACGTGGATTTATAAAAACTCCAAAAGAACTAGCTAGAAGATCAATAATAAACATTAAAACATATAGAAATAACTGTTTCAAATTGAGTATTTTGGCAGGAATTTATAGGCATGAAATTTATTTACCCGAATCTACGAATTTAAAGTGGGAAGAGCTTAACAAATTGCAAAGAAGAAGAATAAAAAGATTGTATGAAAACCCTGCTAGCTATGTAACCATTGAGAAACAAATTAAGCAGTCAGGAAAACTTGATTTTAATGGTTTTGACGGGGAAGTTCGCATTTCAGATATTCCAGAATTTGAGTTACACAATAGTGTGGGTGTAAACGTTTTCGGGTTTAAAGATGGTGAAATTTATCCAATGTATGTTTCAGAATTTAATTTTGACCAAAATGTTGACTTGTTGTTTTTATCAGAAGGTGTTGGAAAATCCGAAAGGAATCATTTCGCGTTAATTTCTTGTTTAGGATCATTCATAGGAAAAACAGGACATAAAAAATCCAGCATATGTAGATTTTGCTTTGCATTCTATAGAGAGGGAGGCATGTCGAATCATTTGGATGTTTGCAGGTTGGCGAATAAAAAAAAAATGTCATTTCCGAAGCCAGATTTTTATAAATTTCGAAAACTCCATATGTACCAAGATGTTTTGTTTAAAATTTTTGTAAAATTTATTCAATATTCTGAAGTTCCGGTGCATTGCAAAGCGTTTAAACGAAAATACACGACTCTAAATGATGTTTATGCTTACGGTATGGTTATAATTGATTCTGACAATAATACAGTATATAGCAGATTTGACGATTCAGAAAATGCACTAGAAAATTTTTTTGTTAACCTTTTTTGCGAGGTTGACAAAATTGTTGAAATTGTTCAGCATTATCCAGTGAAACTAAAGGTCAATCCTGATTTGAAGAAATTGTACAATGATGCACAAAATTGTAGGATTTGTGGGCTAAACTTTAAACAAAACTCTCTAGTTAAAGTAATTCATCATCATCATCAGTCTAAAGTTAACGGAAGAAAACCAAAAATTAAAGAAGAAATTTTATGCAGACAATGCAATATTAAAATTACAGACACAAAATGCGTCATTATAACTCATGAGTTAGGTGAGAAGGACGCTAAATTAATTTTTGGAGCATTAAAGCCCAACTGGTTAAAAAATGTTAAAATAATATCCAACCAGGATAGAATTATGTCATTTACAATGACACGTGAAATGAAATTTATTGATTCAAGTTTATTTTTAAATTCTCCTGTTCAAGATTTAGCCGATCGAATTTTTAAAATAGGTAATGCCAGTGAGATGAGATGAGTGCAACAATTTATTTTTCTGTACGACCATTTCCATCAAAATCCTAAATGGGAAGTCTTAATTCAAAACATAAATATTCCTGCAAATTTTAAAATAACTATGTCTTCAATTTTGCGATCAAACCTTGACGAGTTATATAATAACGTTCAGAACATTGATACTCAAACACTGTCCACAATTCAGATTCTCAACAACGAAGTTTTTAATATATTCGATTGTAAATCTGTTCGAGACTTTTTAATGCTGAATCTTCAAGCATCGCTGTTGAAGCACGTTAGCGTGGTAATGAATTTTGTTGAATTTTCCATGAAGCACTTTGCAATGTCTCCATTGCATAGTATAAGTCTTCCTAGTTTCAGCTTCGATGTGTTTTTTGCATTAAGTAGGGCCGAATATGAATACTGCAAGGATCCGGAAATTATTCTTTTTGCTGAACGAGCTATTCGTTCGGGAATTGAAACATCAAATATCAAGTTATCTAGGACGAATAGTGAAATACTAAACATTGCACCCGTGCTTCCCGATAATAGAAAAGAAATTCTATTTTGTGACCTATCGTCCATTTACGCGTCTTGTTGCACAGGATATCTCCCAGTTTCAGATTATGAATTTTTAGATACAGAAGAAATGAGAGAATTTGATGTCATGAATATCCCTGAAAACAGCGATTTTGGTTATTTTTGTGAAGTCAAGCTTTCATATCCTGATGAATTACATATTTCATACAACTGTTTGCCCTTAGCTCCCAATAAAAGATACATTGACTTAAACATGCTTTCAAAGACGCAAATAAACTTGTTTAAAAAAATTAAACAAAGCATTAATGATCCTTTTAAAAAGGAACGCTTAATGCTCGATTTTTTAACAAAGGACAGATATGTGACATATTACACAACCTTACAGTACTACATTAAAAAAGGATTGGTTTTAGAAAAGACATATAAAGTACTCAGATTTAGACAACGGCCATTTTTAAAAGAAACTGTTGAAAAATTTATTGATTTGAGGCGAGAGTTTATCATGCAAAAAGATATAATTGGTAGTAATTTAATTAAAGCCTTTTTATGTTGCTTATATGGCAAAATGCTCTGCAACACAAAAAATCATGTAGAAGTAAAATGTTGCGTGACCAAGCATGACTGTTTAAAATACATTGCAGCTCACAACTTCAAAGATGTCGTATCAATTCATTCAAATCTTAGCCTATTTCACATGGAGAAAGGTACTGTAAGGTATGCAAATCCATTTCTTTGTTCCATAGTTGTTTTAGAAAAATCGAAACAGAAATTATATGAGGGGTTTTATGATATAATACGTACCGTATTTCCAGATTCCAAACTAATTTTAGCACAGACTGATTCTTTGGCGCTTTTAATTGAAAATTCAAATCAAGATTTTTTGCCGAAACTCAAAAGTTTATCAACTCATTTCGACTTTTCAAATCTTCCAGTGGATCACTATTTACATAGTGATCAGAACCTTGGTTGTCATGGCAAATTTAAAATTGTAGATCTCGAAATTACGGAAATGATATCTATTAAACCCCGAATGTATAGTTATTTAACACTCTGCAAGGAGTGTAGGCAGGAATTTTCAGAATCTTGCAAATCTTGTGGACTTTATAAAAACGTTAAAAAGGCTATTCCAGGACTTCCAAAAGAAGTAACTAAAAGAGTAAACCACGATTATTTTAGGGCATTACTTAAAAGTACGTCGAAGCTTCCTGTTTCATTTAATACAGATTCTAAAGTGCCTCTTGAAAGTAACATAGGCTATAGTACATTGGATGTCAGAAGAGTACTTGACTGCAACAAAAATTCATCGAAAGCCTTTGGACATTTTTTGAATCGACAATGAATCCCGATGTGTTTGATTCCAGAATTCGTACACCGTGTACAATTCTAATAATAGGAAAATCTAATTGTGGAAAGAGTGAAATAATATTTGATATTATAGATAAAAGAGATCAAGTATTTGATAAGCCTATTGTAAATATATTTTATGTTTATAAAAGTTATCAACCCAAATTTGACACATTTAAACTTAAACACCCAATTGTAAATTTTTTAACGGATCAGAAGGATATACCCGATACAAAGGGCGACTTGACCCTTATTATTTACGACGATAAAATGCAGGATTTTTCATCTATTCCATCTGAAAATGCCTATGTCAATGACATATTTATCCGCAGATCTCATCACGAAAATTTAATAGCCATAGTTACATTGCAATCATTATTCGCTAAAAACCTCAGATCAATCGCAACAAATGCTACATATCACATTATTTTTCCCAACCCGAGAGATACTAGTGGAATAGACCATTTAAACACGCAAATGTTTCCATCTTCTCGCTGTTTCTTACGAGAAGCGATGAAAGACGTATCATCGCAACCATATTGCTTCCTATTGCTAGATAATCATTCTTCGACTCATCCAAATTTTAGGGTCAGAAATTTTTTGTATCCATCGAAGATTGCTGGTATATATATTCCTCAAGATGATTCGAATAATCGAAAACGAGGATTTCCTAAAAAAATTATTAAAAGCTAAAGGATCGGAAAGAAAAAGGTTAATTGTGCATTGTGATTCTGACGAGTTAAAAGCAATTGTTGAGAGCGTTATTAATGCCGAGCTTGTCAGCCTTAATCCAAGGGAAAAACTGTGCATTAAAAAGTGTAAAATTGTAATTAATTATTTTAAAACCCGAACAGTGTTATATAGTACACGTGTTAAGAATCATTTTGTAGAAAATCATATATTGTTGTCTAAACTTCTAGGCTGTATTCTTAATAGGCTTTTTGAAGAATCACTAGTTGCTTCATTTATTACTGACTAATGGCGGTAATAATGAAAGTTATTCCACACTCGTTGTATGAAAATATGGTTGATCAAGGACTTTTAAATCAAGCATTTCCCATCAAAAAAGAAACTCCAATCGACACGATTGTAAATAAACTTCCTGTTACTCTTCAGGAAACTGCGAAATCGATTTTAACACAATTAACTAAAAGTAAACTATTCAAATGGGATACAGAATTTGAATTCACTTATAAAAATATACATTGCCCGGGTTCTAATATTTTTGAGCTCATTTCAACTTTAGTTCATGGAAGCAAAAAACTTTATCAGCTTGAGTCCTCAAAATTATTTATCGCTGCTCTAAAGACTGAAAAGGTTCCAAATCATCTGTATAGGATTAGTGACGAAGATAATCAGCAAGAAGGAGGTAGTCTTCCAGAGTCGTCGATTTGGATACGATTTGAAGACAAGTTTAATTTATTAGAAAAATGAATAAAAAATATATAAAACGTAGATACTTCAATTTGAAGGTTCCAGGCTCATTGGTGGGCCAAACTGGATTTTTGAAGAATAATAAATACAAAGATAAAAAAGAGGTAGCTGAAGCTTTATCAGAATTACGTACATATTCTTTACATAAACCTATGAGACACATCTTTAAACGTAGATCAATTGTCTGCCCAATGGTGGACTGGATGTGGAGTGCGGATTTGGTTATCTATGCCGACTATGCTAGAGCAAACAACAATTACAAATATATCGTTATTGCTGTTGATTGTTTTTCTAAAACATTATTTACTGAAAAGTTAAAATTCAAATCTGCACCAGCCGTTCGAGATGGATTATTAAGTATTTTTAAAAAATCTAAAAGGAAACCAACTAAATTAAACACTGATATGGGTGGAGAATTCTTTGGGAAGGAAACAAAATCTATGCTATCAGCAAATGGAATAGAGCTATACCATACGTTTTCAAAACTTAAAGCAGCATTAAGTGAGCGTTACGTATTGAGATTAAAACAAGTTATTGCCAGATATATGACTCACAATAATACTAAAAGATGGGTAGACGCTCTACCAACAATTACACAATCCATCAATGAAAGTTATAATAGAAGTCTCGGTTTTAAACCTTCTGAAATTAATAAATCCACAGAAGACCAAGCATGGCACAACCTTCATGACCATATTGTAAAAGCAAAAATACAAAAACCTCGATACAAAGAAAATGATTTAGTACGAATTAGCAAAGGAAAGATTCTATTTCGAAAATCATATAATGTTTCGTGGTCTCAAGAAATTTTCCGCATAAAAGAAGTACGACAGCTGCGGCCACTGCCAGTTTATTACTTGATGGATCTGGATAACAATCTATTGGAAGGTTCGTTCAATGAAGCTGATCTTCAATTAGTTCACACAACAGAAAATACAGATGAATAAAATGGAAGACCTCACCGATTTTTACGTTACATTGTCATCCAATGCAAGTGCTGATTTTTATCCAGAGAATTCCTCGACCGCTTTTTCCAATCATCTTTGCAGATCAATAACTCTACCTCGAAATTTGTATGAAATTGGAATAGCCCAAATACTTTACGAAGAACCTTTGCCAACAGAAAAATCAAATGAAACACCAAAACAAGCAGTTATACAACCGCCTCCTACTGTTAAAAAATTTTTGGATGAGAAAGATCAAGATATTACAGTGTGGAAGTATATTTACTCCGAGTTTTTCATTACCAATTCTGCACACGATATATCTACTTTGATGCTTCACATTTCAAGCAAAATAGAACCAGTGGATTTAAAATTCTCAATGTTATTTGACGGATTGGAAGTTGCCAAAATTAAATTGAAATACAAAGATCATGCAAGTAGAAAATTAGAGCTTTCAAAAGAATTAGCAAATATATTAGGTTTTGACCAAACAATTTTTCAACCTGGAGAATATGTATCGGTTAGATATGAAGATCCTAAATTATACGCTGAAATTTCAAAACAGCACCAATTTTATTTTCGAATTTCGCAATGGAAAGAAACTAAATTGAAAATAAAAGAGCCAGAGGAATATTCCTACGATATGCTTATATTTAGTTTATATCATACGTTGGAATCGGGAGGATTTGATGTAGCATTTATTGAACAAACAGATCTCTTGACAGTTAATATAATAGAAGAAGACGTACAGTTTCAACTACCGAAAAGAATCAATGAATATTTACATCTTGATCAAAACTTTAGGTTTTCCAAAAAATCGACTGATATTTTCCTAACAGGTGGTGTGGAATTAGACTCTGTTCAACCATTCATTGAACCAATAAGGCAATCTAATTCTACTAATTTAAGGATTGTTCTTTGTGACATAATCGAAAGCCAGTTCTATGGAGGATCTTCGTATCCAATATTGCGTTCATTTCGAAACAAACCCGATAGAAATACTCTTGTTGATACCTACTTTTCCCCAGTCTTTTACATGAACCCACAAAGATTAGACGTTCAAGATATTCGGGTAACTATTACTGATGAAAATTTGAACGTGATTCCACCAACACATACACCAACAACCGTTGTTTTACATTTCAAGCAAAAAACAATATGAAAAGAAAAATTAATTGTAAAGAGGGAAAGTGTTATCTTTCACCAATGGAGTCTACAGGGCAATCTGGGGGAGGTGGTTTGGCTGTTAGAACTAATACGTATCTCATACCGTTAAAAACCTTAGCCAAGACCGGTGGAATTAGACGAAAGGCCAAAAAGCAAATAGGAGGAAACTCAATAAAACAAAGTGGTGGCAGAAAGCGACGATCCAGTTCGAAATTGAAAGCCACCACGTCAAAAGCAAGTAAATCTTCTCCAAAAGCGAAAAAAACTTGTAAGCGAAAGAAAAAATTATAAAATGGATACCGTCTATCCGGGATCCATCCCTTCCCTTCGTGCAGAATTGGATCTAGGATCAGTTCCATCCACAGATGTAAGCGTAACAGCTTCACAATATAGCAGCTTCTATCCCTTGGCATCCACAAAAGATACAAGCAATCCGGTTCAGTTTCTAATTCCACCATCTACCGACAACTTTCTAGATTTATACAATTCTTTCATTTACATGAGATGTCGAATAATTCAAACTGATGGAACCAATTTAACTTCAACACAAATTGTAAGTCCTTGTCATGGATTTCTAAGTGCAATGTTTGATTCCTGTGAGGTTACAATGAATTCGACGATTGTTAGTAAAAGCGCAGCATTGTACAGCTATCGAAGTCATATCCTGAATCTTTTAACTCATGGAAATGGCTACAAATCTACCGTATTAGCCTCGGAAATGTATTATCCAGACTCGAAACAAGATAATTTTAATCCAGCTGAAAATGACGGATTTAAAAAACGAATGGCATTTTCTAATCTCAGCAAACCTTTTGAGGTTTTAGGAAAATTAAGCGAAAGTGTTTTTGCACAGGAAAGATATTTTCCACCAGGAATAGAGACTAGAATATCATTACGTCGTTCATCACCAGAGTTTTGTTTAACCGGAGCAGACATTGGAAGTGTAGCAACATTTCCATATAAAATTTCAATTGATGAATGTGTATTTTATGCGAAACAGCATGTGTGCCATCCCCAAGTCTTAGCTTATCATCAAAAGATTTTATCTGGGAATAAACCATTCCTGTATCCTCTTCGAAATATAGAGCTACGAACATTCGCGATCAGTAGTGGAACCCAAAGCGTGTTATCAGAAGTTTTGTTTCGGAACTACCTACCGGAATATTTAGTTATTACTTTTGTTGACAGTAGAGCTATAAATGGAAGCATCAAACATAGCCCATTCAATTTTCAACCAAGCCTAATTGAGTCAATAAGTGCATCAATTAACGGATCGTCATCAGTTTATCGAAGTTTGAAATTTGATACTGCAAATAATATCGCACTATTAGGCTACAACACGCTTATGACTGCCATTCCACATGTACAAGAATCACACGGAATTTCAAGATCAGAATTCGTGGACGGATCATTTCTTGTCGTCTTAGATATTCAACCATCAATTTCTGGTAGCTCGTTTCAAGAAAGACGTAAAGGGCAAACGACAATAGAGTTGAGATTCAAAAAACCACTAGAAGCATCGATTAACTGCATTGTTTTGGGACAATTTAACGGAATGCTTAGCATTGATGGACATAAAAATGTAAATTTAGACATGCCTTAAGATGGATACAGATACATTAAGTTGTTGTCTGAAGGTAATTCTTCGTGACACTTGGATTAAAAACTTCTATGTTATTCCTAGAAACTATTTTAGCCGAATTGACACTTCAAAACTTCCTGTTGCTGTAATTTGCAATAACTTAGATTCAAACACTGAGGGACAACATTGGTTCGCGATTTTACTCTATCGCAAAAATGAAGTCATAGTTTCTGAAGTTTTTGATTCTTATGGTAACGACGTGGAAAAAGTTTACAAACTGAAAATACCTTTTCCTATTGTTAATAAAAATTCTAAAAGCGTTCAATCATTCTCTAGCCAAGTTTGCGGTTTATACTGCTTGTGGTTTTTCTACATGCGAAGTCGCAAAAAGGCCTTTGTAAATATCGAATCGAGATTTACTACAAATCTTGCGAGGAATGATAACTTTGTGAGAAGATTTTATAAACGTTTAAAATTTGTTAAGCGTAAAAAAAGTAGTCCATATCTATCATGTTGTACACGAAATGTAAATAAATTATAAATACAATTGTAAAGTTAAAAAATGCTCATTACTTATTTAATCATGGCTCTGTTAATATTATACTTGTCCCTATTTGGGATTTCGTCGTCAACGATTATACAACCTTCTTATTTTCGTCGCAATGCATCTTTGATTGAAGAATCATGCAAATTGTGTACACAAAATAAAACAAAAATATTTTTAAAAACAATCTGGCTTCCTTTAGTTGAACCAGAATACTTTTGTCGTCAATCAACAACATTGAGTTCAAGATACGGGATTATTGTAGATAGATCTTGCTCACCAGAAGAATGTACTGGAATTTATGGAAGACCTATTGTACAAAGTTTTAGTTGGTCTGATCCTTTTTGTGGTGGTCAAGATAGTACTCTCGACAATCACCCTAAAATTGTAACAATAATAAAAGAATATATTGAAATTATCTTCATGAGTGTAATATTAAGTTTATTGTTGTTAAAGAAAAAGATACTTCAAGATTGTGTCATCAAGAAATACTTTGCTAAGCCGTTAATTCCGCAGGATATGGAAGTATAATTTCACTTTACAAGCCCCCGCCTGTAACCCAACCTAAAACAATATCAAAGGGGGCAGTTTTGTAAAGTGAAATCATCATGGGATCTACAGGTTCAATATGCTTCTAGAGTTACCTGATTTTTTGAATTGTTAACCCTACTTGCATATTGTATCTGCTAAAACTAATTCATCATACCTTTATTTGGATGCATCTTTTACAGAAGAAAGCGTTTAATGGCAATTTGCCACAAATCGGAAATTTTTTGTGAAAAAATTTAGATTTGGTACAAATTGAGTTGCCGTCGCCGACGGGGCACTAAATCAGATGACATGGAATTAATAAGTTCCATTGAAATGGAATCCATTTTATAAAGATTATCAATAAAATTTCAGTACTTTCAATTTTCTCTTGTTTTTTTTTATTTTGACCCATAATGCCCCCATCCCCACACCCCATGCGTCAAAATCGCATTCATACTACTACTACTGTTGTTTGCTTGGAGAAACTATTGTTTACTTGTAGGAACTATTCTTTGCTTGGAGAAATTAGTTGTTTGCTTGGAGGAACAATTTTTTGCTTGAAGAAATTAGTTGTTTGCTTGGAGGAACTATTTTTTGCTTGGAGAAATTAGGTATTTGCTTGCAGGAACTATTCTTTGCTTGGAGAAAGTAGTTGTTTGCTTGGAGGAACCATTCTTTGCTTGGAGGAACTATTCTTTGCTTGGAGAAATTAGTTGTTTGCTTGGAGGAACTATTCTTTGCTTGGAGAAATTAGTTATTTGCTTGGAGGAACTATTCTTTGCTTGGAGAAATTAGTTGTTTGCTTGGAGGAACTATTGTTTGCTTGGAGGAACTATTCTTTGCTTGGAGAAATTAGTTATTTGCTTGGAGGGACTATTCTTTGCTTGGAGAAATTAGTTGTTTGCTTGGAGGAACTATTCTTTGTTTGGAGAATGTAGTTATTTGCTTGGAGGAACTATTCTTTGTATTCAGAAAGTGGTTGTTTGCTTGGAGGAACTATTTTTTGCTTGGAGAAATTAGTTGTTTGCTTGGAGCAACTATTATTTGCTTGGAGAAATTAGTTATTTGCTTGGAGGAACTATTCTTTGCTTGGAGAAAATAGTTGTTTGCTTGGAGGAACTATTCTTTGCTTGGAGAAATTAGTAGTTTGCTTGGAGGAACTATTCTTTGCTTGGAGAAATTAGTTGTTTGCTTGGAGGAACTATTTTTTTCTTGGAGAAATTAGGTATTTGCTTGCAGGAACTATTCTTTGGTTGGAGAAATTAGTTATTTGCTTGCAGAAACTATTCTTTGCTTGGAGAAATTAGTTGTTTGCTTGGAGGAACTATTCTTTGCTTGGAGAAATTAGGTATTTGCTTGAAGGAACTATTCTTTGCTTGGAGAAATTAGTTGTTTGCTTGGAGGAACTATTCTTTGCTTGGAGAAATTAGTTATTTGCTTGGAGGAACTATTCTTTGCTTGGAGAAATTAGTTGTTTGCTTGGAGGAACTATTGTTTACTTGTAGGAACTATTCTTTGCTTGGAGAAATTAGTTGTTTGCTTGGAGGAACAATTTTTTGCTTGGAGAAATTAGTTGTTTCCTTGGAGGAACAATTTTTTGCTTGGAGAAATTAGTTGTTTGCTTGGAGGAACTATTTTTTGTATGGAGAAAGTAGTTGTTTGCTTGGAGGAACTATTTTTTGCTTGGAGAAATTACTTGTTTGCTTGGAGGAACTATTTTTTGCTTGGAGAAATTAGTTGTTTGCTTGAAGGAACTATTGTTTGCTTGGAGGAACTATTCTTTGCTTGGAGAAATTAGTTGTTTGCTTGGAGGAACTATTCTTTGCTTGGAGAAATTAGTTATTTGCTTGGAGGAACTATTCTTTGCTTGGAGAAATTAGTTATTTGCTTGGAGGAACTATTCTTTGCTTGGAGGAACTATTCTTTACTTAAAGAAATTAGTTATTTGCTTGGAGGAACTATTCTTTGCTTGGAGAAATTAGTTATTTGCTTGGAGGAACTATTCTTTGCTTGGAGGAACTATTCTTTGCTTGGAGAAATTAGTTGTTTGCTTGGAGGAACTATTCTTTGCTTGTAGAAATCAGTATTTTGCTTGGAGGAACTATTTTTTGCTTGGAAAAATTTGTTGTTTGCTGGGAGGAACTATTCTTTGCTTGGAGAAATTAGTTATTTGCTTGGAGGAACTATTCTTTGCTTGGAGAAATTAGTTGTTTGCTTGGAGGAACTATTCTTTGCTTGGAGAAATTAGGTATTTGCTTGCAGGAACTATTCTTTGCTTGGAGAAATTAGTTGTTTGCTTGGAGGAACTATTCTTTGCTTCGAGAAAGTAGTTGTTTGCTTGGAGGAACTATTTTTTGCTTGAAGAAATTAGTTGTTTGCTTGGAGGAACTATTATTTGCTTGGAGAAATTAGTTATTTGCTTGGAGGAACTATTCTTTGCTTGGAGAAATTAGTTGTTTGCTTGGAGGAACTATTGTTTACTTGTAGGAACTATTCTTTGCTTGGAGAAATTAGTTGTTTGCTTGGAGGAACAATTTTTTGCTTGGAGAAATTAGTTGTTTGCTTGAAGGAACTATTTTTTGCTTGGAGAAATTAGGTATTTGCTTGCAGAACTATTCTTTGCTTGGAGAAAGTAGTTGTTTGCTTGGAGGAACTATTCTTTGCTTGGAGGAACTATTCTTTGCTTGGAGAAATTAGTTGTTTGCTTGGAGGAACTATTCTTTGCTTGGAGAAATTAGTTATTTGCTTGGAGGAACTATTCTTTGCTTGGAGAAATTAGTTGTTTGCTTGGAGGAACTATTGTTTGCTTGGAGGAACTATTCTTTGCTTGGAGAAATTAGTTATTTGCTTGGAGGGACTATTCTTTGCTTGGAGAAATTAGTTGTTTGCTTGGAGGAACTATTCTTTGTTTGGAGAATGTAGTTATTTGCTTGGAGGAACTATTCTTTGTATTCAGAAAGTAGTTGTTTGCTTGGAGGAACTATTTTTTGCTTGGAGAAATTAGTTGTTTGCTTGGAGCAACTATTATTTGCTTGGAGAAATTAGTTATTTGCTTGGAGGAACTATTCTTTGCTTGGAGAAAATAGTTGTTTGCTTGGAGGAACTATTTTTTTCTTGGAGAAATTAGGTATTTGCTTGCAGGGACTATTCTTTGGTTGGAGAAATTAGTTATTTGCTTGCAGAAACTATTCTTTGCTTGGAGAAATTAGTTGTTTGCTTGGAGGAACTATTCTTTGCTTGGAGAAATTAGGTATTTGCTTGAAGGAACTATTCTTTGCTTGGAGAAATTAGTTGTTTGCTTGGAGGAACTATTCTTTGCTTGGAGAAATTAGTTATTTGCTTGGAGGAACTATTCTTTGCTTGGAGAAATTAGTTGTTTGCTTGGAGGAACTATTGTTTACTTGTAGGAACTATTCTTTGCTTGGAGAAATTAGTTGTTTGCTTGGAGGAACAATTTTTTGCTTGGAGAAATTAGTTGTTTCCTTGGAGGACCAATTTTTTGCTTGGAGAAATTAGTTGTTTGCTTGGAGGAACTATTTTTTGTATGGAGAAAGTAGTTGTTTGCTTGGAGGAACTATTTTTTGCTTTGAGAAATTACTTGTTTGCTTGGAGGAACTATTTTTTGCTTGGAGAAATTAGTTGTTTGCTTGAAGGAACTATTGTTTGCTTGGAGGAACTATTCTTTGCTTGGAGAAATTAGTTGTTTGCTTGGAGGAACTATTCTTTGCTTGGAGAAATTAGTTATTTGCTTGGAGGAACTATTCTTTGCTTGGAGAAATTAGTTATTTGCTTGGAGGAACTATTCTTTGCTTGGAGGAACTATTCTTTACTTAAAGAAATTAGTTATTTGCTTGGAGGAACTATTCTTTGCTTGGAGAAATTAGTTATTTGCTTGGAGGAACTATTCTTTGCTTGGAGGAACTATTCTTTGCTTGGAGAAATTAGTTGTTTGCTTGGAGGAACTATTCTTTGCTTGTAGAAATCAGTATTTTGCTTGGAGGAACTATTTTTTGCTTGGAAAAATTTGTTGTTTGCTGGGAGGAACTATTCTTTGCTTGGAGAAATTAGTTATTTGCTTGGAGGAACTATTCTTTGCTTGGAGAAATTAGTTGTTTGCTTGGAGGAACTATTGTTTGCTTGGAGGAACTATTCTTTGCTTGGAGAAATTAGTTGTTTGCTTGGAGGAACTATTCTTTGCTTCGAGAAAGTAGTTGTTTGCTTGGAGGAACTATTTTTTGCTTGAAGAAATTAGTTGTTTGCTTGGAGGAACTATTATTTGCTTGGAGAAATTAGTTATTTGCTTGGAGGAACTATTCTTTGCTTGGAGAAATTAGTTGTTTGCTTGGAGGAACTATTGTTTACTTGTAGGAACTATTCTTTGCTTGGAGAAATTAGTTGTTTGCTTGGAGGAACAATTTTTTGCTTGGAGAAATTAGTTGTTTGCTTGGAGGAACCATTTTTTGCTTGGAGAAATTAGGTATTTGCTTGCAGGAACTATTCTTTGCTTGGAGAAAGTAGTTGTTTGCTAGGAGGAACTATTCTTTGCTTGGAGGAACGATTCTTTGCTTGGAGAAATTAGTTGTTTGCTTGGAGGAACTATTCTTTGCTTGGAGAAATTAGTTATTTGCTTGGAGGAACTATTCTTTGCTTGGAGAAATTAGTTGTTTGCTTGGAGGAACTATTGTTTGCTTGGAGGAACTATTCTTTGCTTGGAGAAATTAGTTATTTGCTTGAAGGGACTATTCTTTGCTTGGAGAAATTAGTTGTTTGCTTGGAGGAACTATTCTTTGTTTGGAGAATGTAGTTATTTGCTTGGAGGAACTATTCTTTGTATTCAGAAAGTAGTTGTTTGCTTGGAGGAACTATTTTTTGCTTGGAGAAATTAGTTGTTTGCTTGGAGCAACTATTATTTGCTTGGAGAAATTAGTTATTTGCTTGGAGGAACTATTCTTTGCTTGGAGAAAATAGTTGTTTGCTTGGAGGAACTATTCTTTGCTTGGAGAAATTAGTTATTTGCTTGGAGGAACTATTCTTTGCTTGGAGAAATTAGTTGTTTGCTTGGAGGAACTATTTTTTTCTTGGAGAAATTAGGTATTTGCTTGCAGGAACTATTCTTTGGTTGGAGAAATTAGTTATTTGCTTGCAGAAACTATTCTTTGCTTGGAGAAATTAGTTGTTTGCTTGGAGGAACTATTCTTTGCTTGGAGAAATTAGGTATTTGCTTGCAGGAAGTATTCTTTGCTTGGAGAAATTAGTTGTTTGCTTGGAGGAACTATTCTTTGCTTGGAGAAATTAGTTATTTGCTTGGAGGAACTATTCTTTGCTTGGAGAAATTAGTTGTTTGCTTGGAGGAACTATTGTTTACTTGTAGGAACTATTCTTTGCTTGGAGAAATTAGTTGTTTGCTTGGAGGAACAATTTTTTGCTTGGAGAAATTAGTTGTTTCCTTGGAGGAACAATTTTTTGCTTGGAGAAATTAGTTGTTTGCTTGGAGGAACTATTTTTTGTATGGAGAAAGTAGTTGTTTGCTTGGAGGAACTATTTTTTGCTTGGAGAAATTACTTGTTTGCTTGGAGGAATTATTCTTTGCTTGGAGAAATTAGTTATTTGCTTGGAGAAATTAGTTGTTTGCTTGGAAGAACTATTCTTTGCTTCGAGAAAGTAGTTGTTTGCTTGGAGGAACTATGTTTTGCTTGAAGAAATTAGTTGTTTGCTTGGAGGAACTATTATTTGCTTGGAGAAATTAGTTATTTGCTTGGAGGAACTATTCTTTGCTTGGAAAAATTAGTTGTTTGCTTGGAGGAACTATTGTTTACTTGTAGGAACTATTCTTTGCTTGTAGAAATTAGATGTTTGCTTGGAGGAACAATTTTTTGCTTGGAGAAATTAGTTGTTTGCTTGGAGGAACTATTTTTTGCTTGGAGAAATTAGGTAATTGCTTGGAGGAACTATTCTTTGCTTGGAGAAATTAGTTGTTTGCTTGGAGGAACTATTCTTTGCTTGGAGGAACTATTCTTTGCTTGGAGAAATTAGTTGTTTGCTTGGAGGAACTATTCTTTGCTTGGAGAAATTAGTTATTTGCTTAGAGGAACTATTCTTTGCTTGGTGAAATTAGTTGTTTGCTTGAAGGAACTATTGTTTGCTTGGAGAAATCAGTTTTTTGCTTGGAGAAACTATTCTTTGCTTGGAGAAATTAGTTATTTGCTTGGAGGAACTATTCTTTGCTTGGAGAAATTAGTTATTTGCTTGGAGGAACTATTTTTTGCTTGGAGAAATTAGTTGTTTGCTTGGAGGAACTATTGTTTGCTTGGAGGAACTATTCTTTGCTTGGAGAAATTAGTTGTTTGCTTGGAGGAACTATTCTTTGCTTGGAGAAATTAGTTATTTGCTTGGAGGAACTATTCTTTGCTTGGAGAAATTAGTTATTTGCTTGGAGGAACTATTCTTTGCTTGGAGGAACTATTCTTTGCTTAAAGAAATTAGTTATTTGCTTGGAGGAACTATTCTTTGCTTGGAGAAATTAGTTATTTGCTTGGAGGAACTATTCTTTGCTTGGAGGAACTATTCTTTGCTTGGAGAAATTAGTTGTTTGCTTGGAGGAACTATTCTTTGCTTGGAGAAATCAGTTTTTTGCTTGGAGGAACTATTCTTTGCTTGGAAAAATTAGTTGTTTGCTTGGAGGAACTATTGTTTGCTTGGAAGAACTATTTTTTGCTTGGAGAAATTAGTTGTTTGCTTGGAGGAACTATTCTTTGCTTCGAGAAAGTAGTTGTTTGCTTGGAGGAACTATTTTTTGCTTGAAGAAATTAGTTGTTTGCTTGGAGGAACTATTCTTTGCTTCGAGAAAGTAGTTGTTTGCTTGGAGGAACTATTTTTTGCTTGAAGAAATTAGTTGTTTGCTTGGAGGAACTATTATTTGCTTGGAGATATTAGTTATTTGCTTGGAGGAACTATTCTTTGCTTGGAGAAATTAGTTGTTTGCTTGGAGGAACTATTGTTTACTTGTAGGAACTATTCTTTGCTTGGAGAAATTAGTTGTTTGCTTGGAGGAACAATTTTTTGCTTGGAGAAATTAGTTGTTTGCTTGGAGGAACTATTTTTTGCTTGGAGAAATTAGGTATTTGCTTGCAGGAACTATTCTTTGCTTGGAGAAAGTAGTTGTTTGCTTGGAGGAACTATTCTTTGCTTGGAGGAACTATTCTTTGCTTGGAGAAATTAGTTGTTTGCTTGGAGGAACTATTCTTTGCTTGGAGGAACTATTCTTTGCTTAAAGAAATTAGTTATTTGCTTGGAGGAACTATTCTTTGCTTGGAGAAATTAGTTATTTGCTTGGAGGAACTATTCTTTGCTTGGAGGAACTATTCTTTGCTTGGAGAAATTAGTTGTTTGCTTGGAGGAACTATTCTTTGCTTGGAGAAATCAGTTTTTTGCTTGGAGGAACTATTCTTTGCTTGGAAAAATTAGTTGTTTGCTGGGGGGAACTATTCTTTGCTTGGAGAAATTAGTTGTTTGCTTGGAGGAACAATTTTTTGCTTGGAGAAATTAGTTGTTTGCTTGGAGGAACTATTTTTTGCTTGGAGAAATTAGGTATTTGCTTGCAGGAACTATTCTTTGCTTGGAGAAAGTAGTTGTTTGCTTGGAGGAACTATTCTTTGCTTGGAGGAACTATTCTTTGCTTGGAGAAATTAGTTGTTTGCTTGGAGGAACTATTCTTTGCTTGGAGGAACTATTCTTTGCTTAAAGAAATTAGTTATTTGCTTGGAGGAACTATTCTTTGCTCGGAGAAATTAGTTATTTGCTTGGAGGAACTATTCTTTGCTTGGAGGAACTATTCTTTGCTTGGAGAAATTAGTTGTTTGCTTGGAGGAACTATTCTTTGCTTGGAGAAATCAGTTTTTTGCTTGGAGGAACTATTCTTTGCTTGGAAAAATTAGTTGTTTGCTGGGAGGAACTATTCTTTGCTTGGAGAAATTAGTTATTTGCTTGGAGGAACTATTCTTTGCTTGGAGAAATTAGTTGTTTGCTTGGAGGAACTATTGTTTGCTTGGAGGAACTATTTTTTGCTTGGAGAAATTAGTTGTTTGCTTGGAGGAACTATTCTTTGCTTCGAGAAAGTAGTTGTTTGCTTGGAGGAACTATTTTTTGCTTGAAGAAATTAGTTGTTTGCTTGGAGGAACTATTATTTGCTTGGAGAAATTAGTTATTTGCTTGGAGGAACTATTCTTTGCTTGGAGAAATTAGTTGTTTGCTTGGAGGAACTATTGTTTACTTGTAGGAACTATTCTTTGCTTGGAGAAATTAGTTGTTTGCTTGGAGGAACAATTTTTTGCTTGGAGAAATTAGTTGTTTGCTTGGAGGAACTATTTTTTGCTTGGAGAAATTAGTTGTTTGCTTGGAGGAACTATTCTTTGCTTCGAGAAAGTAGTTGTTTGCTTGGAGGAACTATTTTTTGCTTGAAGAAATTAGTTGTTTGCTTGGAGGAACTATTATTTGCTTGGAGAAATTAGTTATTTGCTTGGAGGAACTATTCTTTGCTTGGAGAAATTAGTTGTTTGCTTGGAGGAACTATTGTTTACTTGTAGGAACTATTCTTTGCTTGGAGAAATTAGTTGTTTGCTTGGAGGAACAATTTTTTGCTTGGAGAAATTAGTTGTTTGCTTGGAGGAACTATTTTTTGCTTGGAGAAATTAGGTATTTGCTTGCAGGAACTATTCTTTGCTTGGAGAAAGTAGTTGTTTGCTTGGAGGAACTATTCTTTGCTTGGAGGAACTATTCTTTGCTTGGAGAAATTAGTTGTTTGCTTGGAGGAACTATTCTTTGCTTGGAGGAACTATTCTTTGCTTAAAGAAATTAGTTATTTGCTTGGAGGAACTATTCTTTGCTTGGAGAAATTAGTTATTTGCTTGGAGGAACTATTCTTTGCTTGGAGGAACTATTCTTTGCTTGGAGAAATTAGTTGTTTGCTTGGAGGAACTATTCTTTGCTTGGAGAAATCAGTTTTTTGCTTGGAGGAACTATTCTTTGCTTGGAAAAATTAGTTGTTTGCTGGGAGGAACTATTCTTTGCTTGGAGAAATTAGTTATTTGCTTGGAGGAACTATTCTTTGCTTGGAGAAATTAGTTGTTTGCTTGGAGGAACTATTGTTTGCTTGGAGGAACTATTTTTTGCTTGGAGAAATTAGTTGTTTGCTTGGAGGAACTATTCTTTGCTTCGAGAAAGTAGTTGTTTGCTTGGAGGAACTATTTTTTGCTTGAAGAAATTAGTTGTTTGCTTGGAGGAACTATTATTTGCTTGGAGAAATTAGTTATTTGCTTGGAGGAACTATTCTTTGCTTGGAGAAATTAGTTGTTTGCTTGGAGGAACTATTGTTTACTTGTAGGAACTATTCTTTGCTTGGAGAAATTAGTTGTTTGCTTGGAGGAACAATTTTTTGCTTGGAGAAATTAGTTGTTTGCTTGGAGGAACTATTTTTTGCTTGGAGAAATTAGGTATTTGCTTGCAGGAACTATTCTTTGCTTGGAGCAAGTAGTTGTTTGCTTGGAGGAACTATTCTTTGCTTGGAGAAATTAGTTGTTTGCTTGGAGGAACTATTCTTTGCTTGGAGAAATTAGTTATTTGCTTGGAGGAATTATTCTTTGCTTGGTGAAATTAGTTGTTTGCTTGGAGGAACTATTGTTTGCTTGGGGAAATCAGTTTTTTGCTTGGAGAAACTATTCTTTGCTTGGAGAAATTAGTTATTTGCTTGGAGGAACTATTCTTTGCTTGGAGAAATTAGTTATTTGCTTGGAGGAACTATTTTTTGCTTGGAGAAATTAGTTGTTTGCTTGGAGGAACTATTGTTTGCTTGGAGGAACTATTCTTTGCTTGGAGAAATTAGTTGTTTGCTTGGAGGAACTATTCTTTGCTTGGAGAATGTAGTTATTTGCTTGGAGGAACTATTCTTTGCTTGGAAAATGTAGTTATTTGCTTGGAGGAACTATTATTTGTATGGAGAAAGTAGTTGTTTGCTTGGAGGAACTATTTTTTGCTTGGAGAAATTAGTTGTTTGCTTGGAGGAACTATTATTTGCTTGGAGAAATTAGTTATTTGCTTGGAGGAACTATTCTTTGCTTGGAGAAATTAGTTGTTTGCTTGGAGGAACTATTATTTGCTTGGAGAAATTAGTTGTTTGCTTGGAGGAACTATTCTTTGCTTGGAGAAATTAGTTGTTTGCTTGGAGGAACTATTCTTTGTATGGAGAAAGTAGTTGTTTGCTTGGAGGAACTATTTTTTGCTTGGAGAAATTAGTTGTTTCCTTGGAGGAACTATTATTTGCTTGGAGAAATTAGTTATTAGCTTGGTGGAACTATTTTTTGCTTGGAGAAATTAGTTGTTTGCTTGGAGAAATTAGTTGTTTGCTTGGAGGAACTATTATTTGCTTGGAGAAATTAGTTATTTGCTTGGAGGAACTATTCTTTGCTTGGAGAAATTAGTTGTTTGCTTGGAGGAACTATTATTTGCTTGGAGAAATTAGTTGTTTGCTTGGAGGAACTATTCTTTGCTTGGAGAAATTAGTTGTTTGCTTGGAGGAACTATTCTTTGTATGGAGAAAGTAGTTGTTTGCTTGGAGGAACTATTTTTTGCTTGGAGAAATTAGTTGTTTCCTTGGAGGAACTATTATTTGCTTGGAGAAATTAGTTATTAGCTTGGAGGAACTATTTTTTGCTTGGAGAAATTAGTTGTTTGCTTGGAGGAACTATTCTTTGCTTGGAGAAATTAGTTGTTTGCTTGGAGGAACTATTCTTTGCTTGGAGGATGTAGTTATTTGCTTGGAGGAACTATTCTTTGCTTGGAGAAAGTAGTTGTTTGCTTGGAGAAACTATTCTTTGCTTGGAGAAATTAGTTATTTGCTTGGAGGAACTATTATTTGCTTGGAGAAATTAGTTATTTGCTTGGAGGAACTATTATTTGCTTGGAGAAATTAGTTGTTTGCTTGGAGGAACTATTCTTTGCTTGGAGAAATTAGTTATTTGCTTGGAGAAATTAGTTGTTTGCTTGGAGGAACTATTCTTTGCTTGGAGAATGTAGTTATTTGCTTGGAGGAACTATTCTTTGCTTGGAGAAATTACTTGTTTGCTTGGAGGAACTATTTTTTGCTTAAAGAAATTAGGTATTTGCTTGCAGGAACTATTCTTGGCTTGGAGAAAGTAGTTGTTTGCTTGGAGGAACTATTCTTTGCTTGGAGAAATTAGTTATTTGCTTGGAGGAACTATTATTTGCTTGGAGAAATTAGTTGTTTGCTTGGAGGAACTATTCTTTGCTTGGAGAAATTAGTTATTTGCTTGGAGAAATTAGTTGTTTGCTTGGAGGAACTATTCTTTGCTTGGAGAATGTAGTTATTTGCTTGGAGGAACTATTCTTTGCTTGGAGAAATTACTTGTTTGCTTGGAGGAACTATTTTTTGCTTAAAGAAATTAGGTATTTGCTTGCAGGAACTATTCTTGGCTTGGAGAAAGTAGTTATTTGCTTGGAGGAACTATTCTTTGCTTGGAGAAATTAGTTGTTTGCTTGGAGGAACTGTTCTTTGCTTGGAGAAATTAGTTGTTTGCTTGGAGGAACTATTCTTTGCTTGGAGAATGTAGTTATATGCTTGGAGGAACTATTTTTTGCTTGGAACAATTACTTGTTTGCTTGGAGGAACTATTCTTTGCTTGGAGAAATTAGTTATTTGCTTGGAGAAATTAGTTGTTTGCTTGGAGGAACTATTCTTTGCTTGGAGAATGTAGTTATTTGCTTGGAGGAACTATTCTTTGCTTGGAGAATGTAGTTATTTGCTTGGAGGAACTATTCTTTGCTTCGAGAAAGTAGTTTTTTGCTTGGAGGAACTATTCTTTGCTGGGAGAAATTAGTTGTTTGCTTGGAAGAACTATTCTTTGCTTGGAGAATGTAGTTATTTGCTTGGAGGAACTATTCTTTGCTTGGAGAAATTACTTGTTTGCTTGGAGGAACTATTTTTTGCTTGAAGAAATTAGTTGTTTGCTTGGAGGAACTATTATTTGCTTGGAGAAATTAGTTATTTGCTTGGAGGAACTATTCTTTGCTGGGAGAAATTAGTTGTTTGCTTGGAGGAACTATTGTTTACTTGTAGGAACTATTCTTTGCTTGGAGAAATTAGTTGTTTGCTTGGAGGAACAATTTTTTGCTTGGAGAAATTAGTTGTTTGCTTGGAGGAACTATTTTTTGCTTGGAGAAATTAGGTATTTGCTTGCAGGAACTATTCTTTGCTTGGAGAAAGTAGTTGTTTGCTTGGAGGAACTATTCTTTGCTTGGAGGAACTATTCTTTGCTTGGAGAAATTAGTTGTTTGCTTGGAGGAACTATTCTTTGCTTGGAGGAACTATTCTTTGCTTAAAGAAATTAGTTATTTGCTTGGAGGAACTATTCTTTGCTTGGAGAAATTAGTTATTTGCTTGGAGGAACTATTCTTTGCTTGGAGGAACTATTCTTTGCTTGGAGAAATTAGTTGTTTGCTTGGAGGAACTATTCTTTGCTTGGAGAAATCAGTTTTTTGTTTGGAGGAACTATTCTTTGCTTGGAAAAATTAGTTGTTTGCTGGGAGGAACTATTCTTTGCTTGGAGAAATTAGTTATTTGCTTGGAGGAACTATTCTTTGCTTGGAGAAATTAGTTGTTTGCTTGGAGGAACTATTGTTTGCTTGGAGGAACTATTTTTTGCTTGGAGAAATTAGTTGTTTGCTTGGAGGAACTATTCTTTGCTTCGAGAAAGTAGTTGTTTGCTTGGAGGAACTATTTTTTGCTTGAAGAAATTAGTTGTTTGCTTGGAGGAACTATTATTTGCTTGGAGAAATTAGTTATTTGCTTGGAGGAACTATTCTTTGCTTGGAGAAATTAGTTATTTGCTTGGAGGAACTATTCTTTGCTTGGAGAAATTAGTTATTTGCTTGGAGGAACTATTTTTTGCTTGGAGAAATTAGTTGTTTGCTTGGAGGAACTATTGTTTGCTTGGAGAAATTAGTTGTTTGCTTGGAGAAATTAGTTGTTTGCTTGGAGGAACTATTATTTGCTTGGAGAAATTAGTTATTTGCTTGGAGGAACTATTCTTTGCTTGGAGAAATTAGTTGTTTGCTTGGAGGAACTATTCTTTGCTTGGAGGAACTATTCTTTGCTTAAAGAAATTAGTTATTTGCTTGGAGGAACTATTCTTTGCTTGGAGAAATTAGTTATTTGCTTGGAGGAACTATTCTTTGCTTGGAGGAACTATTCTTTGCTTGGAGAAATTAGTTGTTTGCTTGGAGGAACTATTCTTTGCTTGGAGAAATCAGTTTTTTGCTTGGAGGAACTATTCTTTGCTTGGAAAAATTAGTTGTTTGCTGGGGGGAACTATTCTTTGCTTGGAGAAATTAGTTGTTTGCTTGGAGGAACAATTTTTTGCTTGGAGAAATTAGTTGTTTGCTTGGAGGAACTATTTTTTGCTTGGAGAAATTAGGTATTTGCTTGCAGGAACTATTCTTTGCTTGGAGAAAGTAGTTGTTTGCTTGGAGGAACTATTCTTTGCTTGGAGGAACTATTCTTTGCTTGGAGAAATTAGTTGTTTGCTTGGAGGAACTATTCTTTGCTTGGAGGAACTATTCTTTGCTTAAAGAAATTAGTTATTTGCTTGGAGGAACTATTCTTTGCTCGGAGAAATTAGTTATTTGCTTGGAGGAACTATTCTTTGCTTGGAGGAACTATTCTTTGCTTGGAGAAATTAGTTGTTTGCTTGGAGGAACTATTCTTTGCTTGGAGAAATCAGTTTTTTGCTTGGAGGAACTATTCTTTGCTTGGAAAAATTAGTTGTTTGCTGGGAGGAACTATTCTTTGCTTGGAGAAATTAGTTATTTGCTTGGAGGAACTATTCTTTGCTTGGAGAAATTAGTTGTTTGCTTGGAGGAACTATTGTTTGCTTGGAGGAACTATTTTTTGCTTGGAGAAATTAGTTGTTTGCTTGGAGGAACTATTCTTTGCTTCGAGAAAGTAGTTGTTTGCTTGGAGGAACTATTTTTTGCTTGAAGAAATTAGTTGTTTGCTTGGAGGAACTATTATTTGCTTGGAGAAATTAGTTATTTGCTTGGAGGAACTATTCTTTGCTTGGAGAAATTAGTTGTTTGCTTGGAGGAACTATTGTTTACTTGTAGGAACTATTCTTTGCTTGGAGAAATTAGTTGTTTGCTTGGAGGAACAATTTTTTGCTTGGAGAAATTAGTTGTTTGCTTGGAGGAACTATTTTTTGCTTGGAGAAATTAGTTGTTTGCTTGGAGGAACTATTCTTTGCTTCGAGAAAGTAGTTGTTTGCTTGGAGGAACTATTTTTTGCTTGAAGAAATTAGTTGTTTGCTTGGAGGAACTATTATTTGCTTGGAGAAATTAGTTATTTGCTTGGAGGAACTATTCTTTGCTTGGAGAAATTAGTTGTTTGCTTGGAGGAACTATTGTTTACTTGTAGGAACTATTCTTTGCTTGGAGAAATTAGTTGTTTGCTCGGAGGAACAATTTTTTGCTTGGAGAAATTAGTTGTTTGCTTGGAGGAACTATTTTTTGCTTGGAGAAATTAGGTATTTGCTTGCAGGAACTATTCTTTGCTTGGAGAAAGTAGTTGTTTGCTTGGAGGAACTATTCTTTGCTTGGAGGAACTATTCTTTGCTTGGAGAAATTAGTTGTTTGCTTGGAGGAACTATTCTTTGCTTGGAGGAACTATTCTTTGCTTAAAGAAATTAGTTATTTGCTTGGAGGAACTATTCTTTGCTTGGAGAAATTAGTTATTTGCTTGGAGGAACTATTCTTTGCTTGGAGGAACTATTCTTTGCTTGGAGAAATTAGTTGTTTGCTTGGAGGAACTATTCTTTGCTTGGAGAAATCAGTTTTTTGCTTGGAGGAACTATTCTTTGCTTGGAAAAATTAGTTGTTTGCTGGGAGGAACTATTCTTTGCTTGGAGAAATTAGTTATTTGCTTGGAGGAACTATTCTTTGCTTGGAGAAATTAGTTGTTTGCTTGGAGGAACTATTGTTTGCTTGGAGGAACTATTTTTTGCTTGGAGAAATTAGTTGTTTGCTTGGAGGAACTATTCTTTGCTTCGAGAAAGTAGTTGTTTGCTTGGAGGAACTATTTTTTGCTTGAAGAAATTAGTTGTTTGCTTGGAGGAACTATTATTTGCTTGGAGAAATTAGTTATTTGCTTGGAGGAACTATTCTTTGCTTGGAGAAATTAGTTGTTTGCTTGGAGGAACTATTGTTTACTTGTAGGAACTATTCTTTGCTTGGAGAAATTAGTTGTTTGCTTGGAGGAACAATTTTTTGCTTGGAGAAATTAGTTGTTTGCTTGGAGGAACTATTTTTTGCTTGGAGAAATTAGGTATTTGCTTGCAGGAACTATTCTTTGCTTGGAGCAAGTAGTTGTTTGCTTGGAGGAACTATTCTTTGCTTGGAGAAATTAGTTGTTTGCTTGGAGGAACTATTCTTTGCTTGGAGAAATTAGTTATTTGCTTGGAGGAATTATTCTTTGCTTGGTGAAATTAGTTGTTTGCTTGGAGGAACTATTGTTTGCTTGGGGAAATCAGTTTTTTGCTTGGAGAAACTATTCTTTGCTTGGAGAAATTAGTTATTTGCTTGGAGGAACTATTCTTTGCTTGGAGAAATTAGTTATTTGCTTGGAGGAACTATTTTTTGCTTGGAGAAATTAGTTGTTTGCTTGGAGGAACTATTGTTTGCTTGGAGGAACTATTCTTTGCTTGGAGAAATTAGTTGTTTGCTTGGAGGAACTATTCTTTGCTTGGAGAATGTAGTTATTTGCTTGGAGGAACTATTCTTTGCTTGGAAAATGTAGTTATTTGCTTGGAGGAACTATTATTTGTATGGAGAAAGTAGTTGTTTGCTTGGAGGAACTATTTTTTGCTTGGAGAAATTAGTTGTTTGCTTGGAGGAACTATTATTTGCTTGGAGAAATTAGTTATTTGCTTGGAGGAACTATTCTTTGCTTGGAGAAATTAGTTGTTTGCTTGGAGGAACTATTATTTGCTTGGAGAAATTAGTTGTTTGCTTGGAGGAACTATTCTTTGCTTGGAGAAATTAGTTGTTTGCTTGGAGGAACTATTCTTTGTATGGAGAAAGTAGTTGTTTGCTTGGAGGAACTATTTTTTGCTTGGAGAAATTAGTTGTTTCCTTGGAGGAACTATTATTTGCTTGGAGAAATTAGTTATTAGCTTGGTGGAACTATTTTTTGCTTGGAGAAATTAGTTGTTTGCTTGGAGAAATTAGTTGTTTGCTTGGAGGAACTATTATTTGCTTGGAGAAATTAGTTATTTGCTTGGAGGAACTATTCTTTGCTTGGAGAAATTAGTTGTTTGCTTGGAGGAACTATTATTTGCTTGGAGAAATTAGTTGTTTGCTTGGAGGAACTATTCTTTGCTTGGAGAAATTAGTTGTTTGCTTGGAGGAACTATTCTTTGTATGGAGAAAGTAGTTGTTTGCTTGGAGGAACTATTTTTTGCTTGGAGAAATTAGTTGTTTCCTTGGAGGAACTATTATTTGCTTGGAGAAATCAGTTATTAGCTTGGAGGAACTATTTTTTGCTTGGAGAAATTAGTTGTTTGCTTGGAGGAACTATTCTTTGCTTGGAGAAATTAGTTGTTTGCTTGGAGGAACTATTCTTTGCTTGGAGGATGTAGTTATTTGCTTGGAGGAACTATTCTTTGCTTGGAGAAAGTAGTTGTTTGCTTGGAGAAACTATTCTTTGCTTGGAGAAATTAGTTATTTGCTTGGAGGAACTATTATTTGCTTGGAGAAATTAGTTATTTGCTTGGAGGAACTATTATTTGCTTGGAGAAATTAGTTGTTTGCTTGGAGGAACTATTCTTTGCTTGGAGAAATTAGTTATTTGCTTGGAGAAATTAGTTGTTTGCTTGGAGGAACTATTCTTTGCTTGGAGAATGTAGTTATTTGCTTGGAGGAACTATTCTTTGCTTGGAGAAATTACTTGTTTGCTTGGAGGAACTATTTTTTGCTTAAAGAAATTAGGTATTTGCTTGCAGGAACTATTCTTGGCTTGGAGAAAGTAGTTGTTTGCTTGGAGGAACTATTCTTTGCTTGGAGAAATTAGTTATTTGCTTGGAGGAACTATTATTTGCTTGGAGAAATTAGTTGTTTGCTTGGAGGAACTATTCTTTGCTTGGAGAAATTAGTTATTTGCTTGGAGAAATTAGTTGTTTGCTTGGAGGAACTATTCTTTGCTTGGAGAATGTAGTTATTTGCTTGGAGGAACTATTCTTTGCTTGGAGAAATTACTTGTTTGCTTGGAGGAACTATTTTTTGCTTAAAGAAATTAGGTATTTGCTTGCAGGAACTATTCTTGGCTTGGAGAAAGTAGTTATTTGCTTGGAGGAACTATTCTTTGCTTGGAGAAATTAGTTGTTTGCTTGGAGGAACTGTTCTTTGCTTGGAGAAATTAGTTGTTTGCTTGGAGGAACTATTCTTTGCTTGGAGAATGTAGTTATATGCTTGGAGGAACTATTTTTTGCTTGGAACAATTACTTGTTTGCTTGGAGGAACTATTCTTTGCTTGGAGAAATTAGTTATTTGCTTGGAGAAATTAGTTGTTTGCTTGGAGGAACTATTCTTTGCTTGGAGAATGTAGTTATTTGCTTGGAGGAACTATTCTTTGCTTGGAGAATGTAGTTATTTGCTTGGAGGAACTATTCTTTGCTTCGAGAAAGTAGTTTTTTGCTTGGAGGAACTATTCTTTGCTGGGAGAAATTAGTTGTTTGCTTGGAAGAACTATTCTTTGCTTGGAGAATGTAGTTATTTGCTTGGAGGAACTATTCTTTGCTTGGAGAAATTACTTGTTTGCTTGGAGGAACTATTTTTTGCTTGAAGAAATTAGTTGTTTGCTTGGAGGAACTATTATTTGCTTGGAGAAATTAGTTATTTGCTTGGAGGAACTATTCTTTGCTGGGAGAAATTAGTTGTTTGCTTGGAGGAACTATTGTTTACTTGTAGGAACTATTCTTTGCTTGGAGAAATTAGTTGTTTGCTTGGAGGAACAATTTTTTGCTTGGAGAAATTAGTTGTTTGCTTGGAGGAACTATTTTTTGCTTGGAGAAATTAGGTATTTGCTTGCAGGAACTATTCTTTGCTTGGAGAAAGTAGTTGTTTGCTTGGAGGAACTATTCTTTGCTTGGAGGAACTATTCTTTGCTTGGAGAAATTAGTTGTTTGCTTGGAGGAACTATTCTTTGCTTGGAGGAACTATTCTTTGCTTAAAGAAATTAGTTATTTGCTTGGAGGAACTATTCTTTGCTTGGAGAAATTAGTTATTTGCTTGGAGGAACTATTCTTTGCTTGGAGGAACTATTCTTTGCTTGGAGAAATTAGTTGTTTGCTTGGAGGAACTATTCTTTGCTTGGAGAAATCAGTTTTTTGTTTGGAGGAACTATTCTTTGCTTGGAAAAATTAGTTGTTTGCTGGGAGGAACTATTCTTTGCTTGGAGAAATTAGTTATTTGCTTGGAGGAACTATTCTTTGCTTGGAGAAATTAGTTGTTTGCTTGGAGGAACTATTGTTTGCTTGGAGGAACTATTTTTTGCTTGGAGAAATTAGTTGTTTGCTTGGAGGAACTATTCTTTGCTTCGAGAAAGTAGTTGTTTGCTTGGAGGAACTATTTTTTGCTTGAAGAAATTAGTTGTTTGCTTGGAGGAACTATTATTTGCTTGGAGAAATTAGTTATTTGCTTGGAGGAACTATTCTTTGCTTGGAGAAATTAGTTGTTTGCTTGGAGGAACTATTGTTTACTTGTAGGAACTATTCTTTGCTTGGAGAAATTAGTTGTTTGCTTGGAGGAACAATTTTTTGCTTGGAGAAATTAGTTGTTTGCTTGGAGGAACTATTTTTTGCTTGGAGAAATTAGGTATTTGCTTGCAGGAACTATTCTTTGCTTGGAGCAAGTAGTTGTTTGCTTGGAGGAACTATTCTTTGCTTGGAGAAATTAGTTGTTTGCTTGGAGGAACTATTCTTTGCTTGGAGAAATTAGTTATTTGCTTGGAGGAATTATTCTTTGCTTGGTGAAATTAGTTGTTTGCTTGGAGGAACTATTGTTTGCTTGGGGAAATCAGTTTTTTGCTTGGAGAAACTATTCTTTGCTTGGAGAAATTAGTTATTTGCTTGGAGGAACTATTCTTTGCTTGGAGAAATTAGTTATTTGCTTGGAGGAACTATTTTTTGCTTGGAGAAATTAGTTGTTTGCTTGGAGGAACTATTGTTTGCTTGGAGGAACTATTCTTTGCTTGGAGAAATTAGTTGTTTGCTTGGAGGAACTATTCTTTGCTTGGAGAATGTAGTTATTTGCTTGGAGGAACTATTCTTTGCTTGGAAAATGTAGTTATTTGCTTGGAGGAACTATTATTTGTATGGAGAAAGTAGTTGTTTGCTTGGAGGAACTATTTTTTGCTTGGAGAAATTAGTTGTTTGCTTGGAGGAACTATTATTTGCATGGAGAAATTAGTTATTTGCTTGGAGGAACTATTCTTTGCTTGGAGAAATTAGTTGTTTGCTTGGAGGAACTATTATTTGCTTGGAGAAATTAGTTGTTTGCTTGGAGGAACTATTCTTTGCTTGGAGAAATTAGTTGTTCGCTTGGAGGAACTATTCTTTGTATGGAGAAAGTAGTTGTTTGCTTGGAGGAACTATTTTTTGCTTGGAGAAATTAGTTGTTTCCTTGGAGGAACTATTATTTGCTTGGAGAAATTAGTTATTAGCTTGGTGGAACTATTTTTTGCTTGGAGAAATTAGTTGTTTGCTTGGAGAAATTAGTTGTTTGCTTGGAGGAACTATTATTTGCTTGGAGAAATTAGTTATTTGCTTGGAGGAACTATTCTTTGCTTGGAGAAATTAGTTGTTTGCTTGGAGGAACTATTATTTGCTTGGAGAAATTAGTTGTTTGCTTGGAGGAACTATTCTTTGCTTGGAGAAATTAGTTGTTTGCTTGGAGGAACTATTCTTTGTATGGAGAAAGTAGTTGTTTGCTTGGAGGAACTATTTTTTGCTTGGAGAAATTAGTTGTTTCCTTGGAGGAACTATTATTTGCTTGGAGAAATTAGTTATTAGCTTGGAGGAACTATTTTTTGCTTGGAGAAATTAGTTGTTTGCTTGGAGGAACTATTCTTTGCTTGGAGAAATTAGTTGTTTGCTTGGAGGAACTATTCTTTGCTTGGAGGATGTAGTTATTTGCTTGGAGGAACTATTCTTTGCTTGGAGAAAGTAGTTGTTTGCTTGGAGAAACTATTCTTTGCTTGGAGAAATTAGTTATTTGCTTGGAGGAACTATTATTTGCTTGGAGAAATTAGTTATTTGCTTGGAGGAACTACTATTTGCTTGGAGAAATTAGTTGTTTGCTTGGAGGAACTATTCTTTGCTTGGAGAAATTAGTTATTTGCTTGGAGAAATTAGTTGTTTGCTTGGAGGAACTATTCTTTGCTTGGAGAATGTAGTTATTTGCTTGGAGGAACTATTCTTTGCTTGGAGAAATTACTTGTTTGCTTGGAGGAACTATTTTTTGCTTAAAGAAATTAGGTATTTGCTTGCAGGAACTATTCTTGGCTTGGAGAAAGTAGTTGTTTGCTTGGAGGAACTATTCTTTGCTTGGAGAAATTAGTTGTTTGCTTGGAGGAACTATTCTTTGCTTGGAGAAATTAGTTATTTGCTTGGAGGAACTATTCTTTGCTTGGAGAAGTTAGTTGTTTGCTTGGAGGAACTGTTCTTTGCTTGGAGAAATTAGTTGTTTGCTTGGAGGAACTATTCTTTGCTTGGAGAATGTAGTTGTATGCTTGGAGGAACTATTTTTTGCTTGGAACAATTACTTGTTTGCTTGGAGGAACTATTCTTTGCTTGGAGAAATTAGTTATTTGCTTGGAGAAATTAGTTGTTTGCTTGGAGGAACTATTCTTTGCTTGGAGAATGTAGTTATTTGCTTGGAGGAACTATTCTTTGCTTGGAGAATGTAGTTATTTGCTTGGAGGAACTATTCTTTGCTTCGAGAAAGTAGTTTTTTGCTTGGAGGAACTATTCTTTGCTGGGAGAAATTAGTTGTTTGCTTGGAAGAACTATTCTTTGCTTGGAGAATGTAGTTATTTGCTTGGAGGAACTATTCTTTGCTTCGAGAAAGTAGTTTTTTGCTTGGAGGAACTATTCTTTGCTGGGAGAAATTAGTTGTTTGCTTGGAAGAACTATTCTTTGCTTGGAGAATGTAGTTATTTGCTTGGAGGAACTATTCTTTGCTTGGAGAAATTACTTGTTTGCTTGGAGGAACTATTCTTTGCTTGGAGAAATTAGTTGTTTGCTTGGAGGAACTATTCTTTGCTTGGAGAATGTAGTTATTTGCTTGGAGGAACTATTCTTTGCTTGGAAAATGTAGTTATTTGCTTGGAGGAACTATTATTTGTATGGAGAAAGTAGTTGTTTGCTTGGAGGAACTATTTTTTGCTTGGAGAAATTAGTTGTTTGCTTGGAGGAACTATTATTTGCTTGGAGAAATTAGTTATTTGCTTGGAGGAACTATTCTTTGCTTGGAGAAATTAGTTGTTTGCTTGGAGGAACTATTATTTGCTTGGAGAAATTAGTTGTTTGCTTGGAGGAACTATTCTTTGCTTGGAGAAATTAGTTGTTTGCTTGGAGGAACTATTCTTTGTATGGAGAAAGTAGTTGTTTGCTTGGAGGAACTATTTTTTGCTTGGAGAAATTAGTTGTTTGCTTGGAGGAACTATTATTTGCTTGGAGAAATTAGTTATTAGCTTGGTGGAACTATTTTTTGCTTGGAGAAATTAGTTGTTTGCTTGGAGAAATTAGTTGTTTGCTTGGAGGAACTATTATTTGCTTGGAGAAATTAGTTATTTGCTTGGAGGAACTATTCTTTGCTTGGAGAAATTAGTTGTTTGCTTGGAGGAACTATTATTTGCTTGGAGAAATTAGTTGTTTGCTTGGAGGAACTATTCTTTGCTTGGAGAAATTAGTTGTTTGCTTGGAGGAACTATTCTTTGTATGGAGAAAGTAGTTGTTTGCTTGGAGGAACTATTTTTTGCTTGGAGAAATTAGTTGTTTCCTTGGAGGAACTATTATTTGCTTGGAGAAATTAGTTATTAGCTTGGTGGAACTATTTTTTGCTTGGAGAAATTAGTTGTTTGCTTGGAGAAATTAGTTGTTTGCTTGGAGGAACTATTATTTGCTTGGAGAAATTAGTTATTTGCTTGGAGGAACTATTCTTTGCTTGGAGAAATTAGTTGTTTGCTTGGAGGAACTATTATTTGCTTGGAGAAATTAGTTGTTTGCTTGGAGGAACTATTCTTTGCTTGGAGAAATTAGTTGTTTGCTTGGAGGAACTATTCTTTGTATGGAGAAAGTAGTTGTTTGCTTGGAGGAACTATTTTTTGCTTGGAGAAATTAGTTGTTTCCTTGGAGGAACTATTATTTGCTTGGAGAAATTAGTTATTAGCTTGGAGGAACTATTTTTTGCTTGGAGAAATTAGTTGTTTGCTTGGAGGAACTATTCTTTGCTTGGAGAAATTAGTTGTTTGCTTGGAGGAACTATTCTTTGCTTGGAGGATGTAGTTATTTGCTTGGAGGAACTATTCTTTGCTTGGAGAAAGTAGTTGTTTGCTTGGAGAAACTATTCTTTGCTTGGAGAAATTAGTTATTTGCTTGGAGGAACTATTTTTTGCTTGGAGAAATTAGTTGTTTGCTTGGAGGAACTATTCTTTGCTTGGAGAAATTAGTTGTTTGCTTGGAGGAACTATTCTTTGCTTGGAGGATGTAGTTATTTGCTTGGAGGAACTATTCTTTGCTTGGAGAAAGTAGTTGTTTGCTTGGAGAAACTATTCTTTGCTTGGAGAAATTAGTTATTTGCTTGGAGGAACTATTATTTGCTTGGAGAAATTAGTTATTTGCTTGGAGGAACTATTATTTGCTTGGAGAAATTAGTTGTTTGCTTGGAGGAACTATTCTTTGCTTGGAGAAATTAGTTATTTGCTTGGAGAAATTAGTTGTTTGCTTGGAGGAACTATTCTTTGCTTGGAGAATGTAGTTATTTGCTTGGAGGAACTATTCTTTGCTTGGAGAAATTACTTGTTTGCTTGGAGGAACTATTTTTTGCTTAAAGAAATTAGGTATTTGCTTGCAGGAACTATTCTTGGCTTGGAGAAAGTAGTTGTTTGCTTGGAGGAACTATTCTTTGCTTGGAGAAATTAGTTGTTTGCTTGGAGGAACTATTCTTTGCTTGGAGAAATTAGTTATTTGCTTGGAGGAACTATTCTTTGCTTGGAGAAATTAGTTGTTTGCTTGGAGGAACTGTTCTTTGCTTGGAGAAATTAGTTGTTTGCTTGGAGGAACTATTCTTTGCTTGGAGAATGTAGTTATATGCTTGGAGGAACTATTTTTTGCTTGGAACAATTACTTGTTTGCTTGGAGGAACTATTCTTTGCTTGGAGAAATTAGTTATTTGCTTGGAGAAATTAGTTGTTTGCTTGGAGGAACTATTCTTTGCTTGGAGAATGTAGTTATTTGCTTGGAGGAACTATTTTTTGCTTGGAGAATGTAGTTATTTGCTTGGAGGAACTATTCTTTGCTTCGAGAAAGTAGTTTTTTGCTTGGAGGAACTATTCTTTGCTGGGAGAAATTAGTTGTTTGCTTGGAAGAACTATTCTTTGCTTGGAGAATGTAGTTATTTGCTTGGAGGAACTATTCTTTGCTTGGAGAAATTACTTGTTTGCTTGGAGGAACTATTTTTTGCTTGAAGAAATTAGTTGTTTGCTTGGAGGAACTATTATTTACTTGGAGAAATTAGTTATTTGCTTGGAGGAACTATTCTTTGCTTGGAGAAATTAGTTGTTTGCTTGGAGGAACTATTCTTTGCTTGGAGGATGTAGTTATTTGCTTGGAGGAACTATTCTTTGCTTGGAGAAAGTAGTTGTTTGCTTGGAGAAACTATTCTTTGCTTGGAGAAATTAGTTATTAGCTTGGAGGAACTATTTTTTGCTTGGAGAAATTAGTTGTTTGCTTGGAGGAACTATTCTTTGCTTGGAGAAATTAGTTGTTTGCTTGGAGGAACTATTCTTTGCTTGGAGGATGTAGTTATTTGCTTGGAGGAACTATTCTTTGCTTGGAGAAAGTAGTTGTTTGCTTGGAGAAACTATTCTTTGCTTGGAGAAATTAGTTATTTGCTTGGAGGAACTATTATTTGCTTGGAGAAATTAGTTATTTGCTTGGAGGAACTATTATTTGCTTGGAGAAATTAGTTGTTTGCTTGGAGGAACTATTCTTTGCTTGGAGAAATTAGTTATTTGCTTGGAGGAACTATTTTTTGCTTAAAGAAATTAGGTATTTGCTTGCAGGAACTATTCTTGGCTTGGAGAAAGTAGTTGTTTGCTTGGAGGAACTATTCTTTGCTTGGAGAAATTAGTTGTTTGCTTGGAGGAACTATTCTTTGCTTGGAGAAATTAGTTATTTGCTTGGAGGAACTATTCTTTGCTTGGAGAAATTAGTTGTTTGCTTGGAGGAACTGTTCTTTGCTTGGAGAAATTAGTTGTTTGCTTGGAGGAACTATTCTTTGCTTGGAGAATGTAGTTATATGCTTGGAGGAACTATTTTTTGCTTGGAACAATTACTTGTTTGCTTGGAGGAACTATTCTTTGCTTGGAGAAATTAGTTATTTGCTTGGAGAAATTAGTTGTTTGCTTGGAGGAACTATTCTTTGCTTGGAGAATGTAGTTATTTGCTTGGAGGAACTATTCTTTGCTTGGAGAATGTAGTTATTTGCTTGGAGGAACTATTCTTTGCTTCGAGAAAGTAGTTTTTTGCTTGGAGGAACTATTCTTTGCTGGGAGAAATTAGTTGTTTGCTTGGAAGAACTATTCTTTGCTTGGAGAATGTAGTTATTTGCTTGGAGGAACTATTCTTTGCTTGGAGAAATTACTTGTTTGCTTGGAGGAACTATTTTTTGCTTGAAGAAATTAGTTGTTTGCTTGGAGGAACTATTATTTGCTTGGAGAAATTAGTTATTTGCTTGGAGGAACTATTCTTTGCTGGGAGAAATTAGTTGTTTGCTTGGAGGAACTATTGTTTACTTGTAGGAACTATTCTTTGCTTGGAGAAATTAGTTGTTTGCTTGGAGGAACAATTTTTTGCTTGGAGAAATTAGTTGTTTGCTTGGAGGAACTATTTTTGGCTTGGAGAAATTAGGTATTTGCTTGGAGGAACTATTCTTTGCTTGGAGAAAGTAGTTGTTTGCTTGGAGGAACTATTCTTGGCTTGGAGGAACTATTCTTTGCTTGGAGAAATTAGTTGTTTGCTTGGAGGAACTATTCTTTGCTTGGAGAAATTAGTTATTTGCTTGGAGGAATTATTCTTTGCTTGGTGAAATTAGTTGTTTGCTTGGAGGAACTATTGTTTGCTTGGGGAAATCAGTTTTTTGCTTGGAGAAACTATTCTTTGCTTGGAGAAATTAGTTATTTGCTTGGAGGAACTATTCTTTGCTTGGAGAAATTAGTTATTTGCTTGGAGGAACTATTTTTTGCTTGGAGAAATTAGTTGTTTGCTTGGAGGAACTATTGTTTGCTTGGAGGAACTATTCTTTGCTTGGAGAAATTAGTTGTTTGCTTGGAGGAACTATTCTTTGCTTGGAGAATGTAGTTATTTGCTTGGAGGAACTATTCTTTGCTTGGAGAATGTAGTTATTTGCTTGGAGGAACTATTATTTGTATGGAGAAAGTAGTTGTTTGCTTGGAGGAACTATTTTTTGCTTGGAGAAATTAGTTGTTTGCTTGGAGAAACTATTATTTGCTTGGAGAAATTAGTTATTTGCTTGGAGGAACTATTCTTTGCTTTGAGAAATTAGTTGTTTGCTTGGAGGAACTATTATTTGCTTGGAGAAATTAGTTGTTTGCTTGGAGGAACTATTCTTTGCTTGGAGAAATTAGTTGTTTGCTTGGAGGAACTATTCTTTGTATGGAAAAAGTAGTTGTTTGCTTGGAGGAACTATTTTTTGCTTGGAGAAATTAGTTGTTTCCTTGGAAGAACTATTATTTGCTTGGAGAAATTAGTTATTAGCTTGGAGGAACTATTTTTTGCTTGGAGAAATTAGTTGTTTGCTTGGAGGAACTATTGTTTGCTTGGAGGAACTATTCTTTGCTTGGAGAAATTAGTTGTTTGCTTGGAGGAACTATTCTTTGCTTGGAGGATGTAGTTATTTGCTTTGAGGAACTATTCTTTGCTTGGAGGAAGTAGTTGTTTGCTTGGAGAAACTATTCTTTGCTTGGAAAAATTAGTTATTTGCTTGGAGGAACTATTCTTTGCTTGGAGAAATTAGTTATTTGCTTGGAGGAACTATTCTTTGCTTGGAGGAACTATTCTTTGCTTGGAAAAATTAGTTGTTTGCTTGGAGGAACTATTCTTTGCTTGGAGAAATCAGTTTTTTGCTTGGAGGAACTATTCTTTGCTTGGAGAAATTAGTTGTTTGCTGGGAGGAACTATTCCTTGCTTGGAGAAATTAGTAATTTGCTTGGAGGAACTATTCTTTGCTTGGAGAATGTAGTTGTTTGCTTGGAGGAACTATTGTTTGCTTGGAGGAACTATTGTTTGCTTGGAGGAACTATTCTTTGCTTGGAGAAATTAGTTATTTGCTTTGTGGAACTATTCTTTGCTTGGAGAAATTAATTGTTTGCTTGGAGGAACTATTCTTTGTTTGGAGAATGTAGTTATTTGCTTGGAGGAACTATTCTTTGTATGGAGAAAGTAGTTGTTTGCTTTGAGGAACTATTTTTTGCTTGGAGAAATTAGTTGTTTGCTTGGAGGAACTATTCTTTGCTTGGAGAAATCAGTTGTTTCCTTGGAGGAACTATTATTTGCTTGGAGAAATTAGTTATTAGCTTGGAGGAACTATTTTTTGCTTGGAGAAATTAGTTGTTTGCTTGGAGGAACTATTCTTTGCTTGGAGAAATTAGTTGTTTGCTTGGAGGAACTATTCTTTGCTTGGAGGATGTAGTTATTTGCTTGGAGGAACTATTCTTTGCTTGGAGAAAGTAGTTGTTTGCTTGGAGAAACTATTCTTTGCTTGGAGAAATTAGTTATTTGCTTGGAGGAACTATTATTTGCTTGGAGAAATTAGTTATTTGCTTGGAGGAACTATTATTTGCTTGGAGAAATTAGTTGTTTGCTTGGAGGAACTATTCTTTGCTTGGAGAAATTAGTTATTTGCTTGGAGAAATTAGTTGTTTGCTTGGAGGAACTATTCTTTGCTTGGAGAATGTAGTTATTTGCTTGGAGGAACTATTCTTTGCTTGGAGAAATTACTTGTTTGCTTGGAGGAACTATTTTTTGCTTAAAGAAATTAGGTATTTGCTTGCAGGAACTATTCTTGGCTTGGAGAAAGTAGTTGTTTGCTTGGAGGAACTATTCTTTGCTTGGAGAAATTAGTTGTTTGCTTGGAGGAACTATTCTTTGCTTGGAGAAATTAGTTATTTGCTTGGAGGAACTATTCTTTGCTTGGAGAAATTAGTTGTTTGCTTGGAGGAACTGTTCTTTGCTTGGAGAAATTAGTTGTTTGCTTGGAGGAACTATTCTTTGCTTGGAGAATGTAGTTATATGCTTGGAGGAACTATTTTTTGCTTGGAACAATTACTTGTTTGCTTGGAGGAACTATTCTTTGCTTGGAGAAATTAGTTATTTGCTTGGAGAAATTAGTTGTTTGCTTGGAGGAACTATTCTTTGCTTGGAGAATGTAGTTATTTGCTTGGAGGAACTATTCTTTGCTTGGAGAATGTAGTTATTTGCTTGGAGGAACTATTCTTTGCTTCGAGAAAGTAGTTTTTTGCTTGGAGGAACTATTCTTTGCTGGGAGAAATTAGTTGTTTGCTTGGAAGAACTATTCTTTGCTTGGAGAATGTAGTTATTTGCTTGGAGGAACTATTCTTTGCTTGGAGAAATTACTTGTTTGCTTGGAGGAACTATTTTTTGCTTGACGAAATTAGTTATTTGCTTGGAGGAACTATTCTTTGCTGGGAGAAATTAGTTGTTTGCTTGGAGGAACTATTGTTTACTTGTAGGAACTATTCTTTGCTTGGAGAAATTAGTTGTTTGCTTGGAGGAACAATTTTTTGCTTGGAGAAATTAGTTGTTTGCTTGGAGGAACTATTTTTGGCTTGGAGAAATTAGGTATTTGCTTGGAGGAACTATTCTTTGCTTGGAGAAAGTAGTTGTTTGCTTGGAGGAACTATTCTTGGCTTGGAGGAACTATTCTTTGCTTGGAGAAATTAGTTGTTTGCTTGGAGGAACTATTCTTTGCTTGGAGAAATTAGTTATTTGCTTGGAGGAATTATTCTTTGCTTGGTGAAATTAGTTGTTTGCTTGGAGGAACTATTGTTTGCTTGGGGAAATCAGTTTTTTGCTTGGAGAAACTATTCTTTGCTTGGAGAAATTAGTTATTTGCTTGGAGGAACTATTCTTTGCTTGGAGAAATTAGTTATTTGCTTGGAGGAACTATTTTTTGCTTGGAGAAATTAGTTGTTTGCTTGGAGGAACTATTGTTTGCTTGGAGGAACTATTCTTTGCTTGGAGAAATTAGTTGTTTGCTTGGAGGAACTATTCTTTGCTTGGAGAATGTAGTTATTTGCTTGGAGGAACTATTCTTTGCTTGGAGAATGTAGTTATTTGCTTGGAGAAATTAGTTGTTTGCTTGGAGGAACTATTCTTTGCTTGGAGAATGTAGTTATTTGCTTGGAGGAACTATTCTTTGCTTGGAGAAATTACTTGTTTGCTTGGAGGAACTATTTTTTGCTTAAAGAAATTAGGTATTTGCTTGCAGGAACTATTCTTGGCTTGGAGAAAGTAGTTGTTTGCTTGGAGGAACTATTCTTTGCTTGGAGAAATTAGTTGTTTGCTTGGAGGAACTATTCTTTGCTTGGAGAAATTAGTTATTTGCTTGGAGGAACTATTCTTTGCTTGGAGAAATTAGTTGTTTGCTTGGAGGAACTGTTCTTTGCTTGGAGAAATTAGTTGTTTGCTTGGAGGAACTATTCTTTGCTTGGAGAATGTAGTTATATGCTTGGAGGAACTATTTTTTGCTTGGAACAATTACTTGTTTGCTTGGAGGAACTATTCTTTGCTTGGAGAAATTAGTTATTTGCTTGGAGAAATTAGTTGTTTGCTTGGAGGAACTATTCTTTGCTTGGAGAATGTAGTTATTTGCTTGGAGGAACTATTCTTTGCTTGGAGAATGTAGTTATTTGCTTGGAGGAACTATTCTTTGCTTCGAGAAAGTAGTTTTTTGCTTGGAGGAACTATTCTTTGCTGGGAGAAATTAGTTGTTTGCTTGGAAGAACTATTCTTTGCTTGGAGAATGTAGTTATTTGCTTTGAGGAACTATTCTTTGCTTGGAGAAATTACTTGTTTGCTTGGAGGAACTATTTTTTGCTTGAAGAAATTAGTTGTTTGCTTGGAGGAACTATTATTTGCTTGGAGAAATTAGTTATTTGCTTGGAGGAACTATTCTTTGCTGGGAGAAATTAGTTGTTTGCTTGGAGGAACTATTGTTTACTTGTAGGAACTATTCTTTGCTTGGAGAAATTAGTTGTTTGCTTGGAGGAACAATTTTTTGCTTGGAGAAATTAGTTGTTTGCTTGGAGGAACTATTTTTGGCTTGGAGAAATTAGGTATTTGCTTGGAGGAACTATTCTTTGCTTGGAGAAAGTAGTTGTTTGCTTGGAGGAACTATTCTTGGCTTGGAGGAACTATTCTTTGCTTGGAGAAATTAGTTGTTTGCTTGGAGGAACTATTCTTTGCTTGGAGAAATTAGTTATTTGCTTGGAGGAATTATTCTTTGCTTGGTGAAATTAGTTGTTTGCTTGGAGGAACTATTGTTTGCTTGGGGAAATCAGTTTTTTGCTTGGAGAAACTATTCTTTGCTTGGAGAAATTAGTTATTTGCTTGGAGGAACTATTCTTTGCTTGGAGAAATTAGTTATTTGCTTGGAGGAACTATTTTTTGCTTGGAGAAATTAGTTGTTTGCTTGGAGGAACTATTGTTTGCTTGGAGGAACTATTCTTTGCTTGGAGAAATTAGTTGTTTGCTTGGAGGAACTATTCTTTGCTTGGAGAATGTAGTTATTTGCTTGGAGGAACTATTCTTTGCTTGGAGAATGTAGTTATTTGCTTGGAGGAACTATTATTTGTATGGAGAAAGTAGTTGTTTGCTTGGAGGAACTATTTTTTGCTTGGAGAAATTAGTTGTTTGCTTGGAGAAACTATTATTTGCTTGGAGAAATTAGTTATTTGCTTGGAGGAACTATTCTTTGCTTGGAGAAATTAGTTGTTTGCTTGGAGGAACTATTATTTGCTTGGAGAAATTAGTTGTTTGCTTGGAGGAACTATTCTTTGCTTGGAGAAATTAGTTGTTTGCTTGGAGGAACTATTCTTTGTATGGAAAAAGTAGTTGTTTGCTTGGAGGAACTATTTTTTGCTTGGAGAAATTAGTTGTTTCCTTGGAGGAACTATTATTTGCTTGGAGAAATTAGTTATTAGCTTGGAGGAACTATTTTTTGCTTGGAGAAATTAGTTGTTTGCTTGGAGGAACTATTGTTTGCTTGGAGGAACTATTCTTTGCTTGGAGAAATTAGTTGTTTGCTTGGAGGAACTATTCTTTGCTTGGAGGATGTAGTTATTTGCTTTGAGGAACTATTCTTTGCTTGGAGGAAGTAGTTGTTTGCTTGGAGAAACTATTCTTTGCTTGGAAAAATTAGTTATTTGCTTGGAGGAACTATTCTTTGCTTGGAGAAATTAGTTATTTGCTTGGAGGAACTATTCTTTGCTTGGAGGAACTATTCTTTGCTTGGAAAAATTAGTTGTTTGCTTGGAGGAACTATTCTTTGCTTGGAGAAATCAGTTTTTTGCTTGGAGGAACTATTCTTTGCTTGGAGAAATTAGTTGTTTGCTGGGAGGAACTATTCCTTGCTTGGAGAAATTAGTAATTTGCTTGGAGGAACTATTCTTTGCTTGGAGAATGTAGTTGTTTGCTTGGAGGAACTATTGTTTGCTTGGAGGAACTATTGTTTGCTTGGAGGAACTATTCTTTGCTTGGAGAAATTAGTTATTTGCTTTGTGGAACTATTCTTTGCTTGGAGAAATTAGTTGTTTGCTTGGAGGAACTATTCTTTGTTTGGAGAATGTAGTTATTTGCTTGGAGGAACTATTCTTTGTATGGAGAAAGTAGTTGTTTGCTTTGAGGAACTATTTTTTGCTTGGAGAAATTAGTTGTTTGCTTGGAGGAACTATTCTTTGCTTGGAGAAATCAGTTTTTTGCTTGGAGGAACTATTCTTTGCTTGGAGAAATTAGTTGTTTGCTGGGAGGAACTATTCTTTGCTTGGAGAATGTAGTTATTTGCTTGGAGGAACTATTCTTTGCTTGGAGAATGTAGTTATTTGCTTGGAGGAACTATTCTTTGCTTCGAGAAAGTAGTTTTTTGCTTGGAGGAACTATTCTTTGCTGGGAGAAATTAGTTGTTTGCTTGGAAGAACTATTCTTTGCTTGGAGAATGTAGTTATTTGCTTGGAGGAACTATTCTTTGCTTGGAGAAATTACTTGTTAGCTTGGAGGAACTATTTTTGCTTGAAGAAATTAGTTGTTTGCTTGGAGGAACTATTATTTGCTTGGAGAAGTTAGTTATTTGCTTGGAGGAACTATTCTTTGCTTGGAGAAATTAGTTATTTGCTTGGAGGAACTATTCTTTGCTTGGAGGAACTATTCTTTGCTTGAAAAAATTAGTTGTTTGCTTGGAGGAACTATTCTTTGCTTGGAGAAATCAGTTTTTGCTTGGAGGAACTATTCTTTGCTTGGAGAAATTAGTTGTTTGCTGGGAGGAACTATTCTTTGCTTGGAGAATGTAGTTATTTGCTTGGAGGAACTATTCTTTGCTTGGAGAATTTAGTTATTTGCTTGGAGGAACTATTCTTTGCTTCGAGAAAGTAGTTTTTTGCTTGGAGGAACTATTCTTTGCTGGGAGAAATTAGTTGTTTGCTTGGAAGAACTATTCTTTGCTTGGAGAATGTAGTTATTTGCTTGGAGGAACTATTCTTTGCTTGGAGAAATTACTTGTTTGCTTGGAGGAACTATTTTTTGCTTGAAGAAATTAGTTGTTTGCTTGGAGGAACTATTATTTGCTTGGAGAAATTACTTGTTAGCTTGGAGGAACTATTTTTGCTTGAAGAAATTAGTTGTTTGCTTGGAGGAACTATTATTTGCTTGGAGAAGTTAGTTATTTGCTTGGAGGAACTATTCTTTGCTTGGAGAAATTAGTTATTTGCTTGGAGGAACTATTCTTTGCTTGGAGGAACTATTCTTTGCTTGAAAAAATTAGTTGTTTGCTTGGAGGAACTATTCTTTGCTTGGAGAAATCAGTTTTTGCTTGGAGGAACTATTCTTTGCTTGGAGAAATTAGTTGTTTGCTGGGAGGAACTATTCTTTGCTTGGAGAATGTAGTTATTTGCTTGGAGGAACTATTCTTTGCTTGGAGAATTTAGTTATTTGCTTGGAGGAACTATTCTTTGCTTCGAGAAAGTAGTTTTTTGCTTGGAGGAACTATTCTTTGCTGGGAGAAATTAGTTGTTTGCTTGGAAGAACTATTCTTTGCTTGGAGAATGTAGTTATTTGCTTGGAGGAACTATTCTTTGCTTGGAGAAATTACTTGTTTGCTTGGAGGAACTATTTTTTGCTTGAAGAAATTAGTTGTTTGCTTGGAGGAACTATTATTTGCTTGGAGAAATTAGTTATTAGCTTGGAGGAACTATTTTTTGCTTGGAGAAATTAGTTGTTTGCTTGGAGGAACTATTGTTTACTTGTAGGAACTATTCTTTGCTTGGAGAAATTAGTTGTTTGCTTGGAGGAACAATTTTTTGCTTGGAGAAATTAGTTGTTTGCTTGGAGGAACTATTTTTTGCTTGGAGAAATTAGGTATTTGCTTGCAGGAACTATTCTTTGCTTGGAGAAAGTAGTTGTTTGCTTGGAGGAACTATTCTTTGCTTGGAGGAACTATTCTTTGCTTGGAGGAACTATTATTTGCTTGGAGAAGTTAGTTATTTGCTTGGAGGAACTATTCTTTGCTTGGAGAAATTAGTTATTTGCTTGGAGGAACTATTCTTTGCTTGGAGGAACTATTCTTTGCTTGAAAAAATTAGTTGTTTGCTTGGAGGAACTATTCTTTGCTTGGAGAAATCAGTTTTTGCTTGGAGGAACTATTCTTTGCTTGGAGAAATTAGTTGTTTGCTGGGAGGAACTATTCTTTGCTTGGAGAATGTAGTTATTTGCTTGGAGGAACTATTCTTTGCTTGGAGAATTTAGTTATTTGCTTGGAGGAACTATTCTTTGCTTCGAGAAAGTAGTTTTTTGCTTGGAGGAACTATTCTTTGCTGGGAGAAATTAGTTGTTTGCTTGGAAGAACTATTCTTTGCTTGGAGAATGTAGTTATTTGCTTGGAGGAACTATTCTTTGCTTGGAGAAATTACTTGTTTGCTTGGAGGAACTATTTTTTGCTTGAAGAAATTAGTTGTTTGCTTGGAGGAACTATTATTTGCTTGGAGAAATTAGTTATTAGCTTGGAGGAACTATTCTTTGCTTGGAGAAATTAGTTGTTTGCTTGGAGGAACTATTGTTTACTTGTAGGAACTATTCTTTGCTTGGAGAAATTAGTTGTTTGCTTGGAGGAACAATTTTTTGCTTGGAGAAATTAGTTGTTTGCTTGGAGGAACTATTTTTTGCTTGGAGAAATTAGGTATTTGCTTGCAGGAACTATTCTTTGCTTGGAGAAAGTAGTTGTTTGCTTGGAGGAACTATTCTTTGCTTGAAAGAACTATTCTTTGCGTGGAGGAACTATTCTTTGCTTGGAGAAATTAGTTGTTTGCTTGGAGGAACTATTCTTTGCTTGGAGAAATTAGTTATTTGCTTGGAGGAATTATTCTTTGCTTGGTGAAATTAGTTGTTTGCTTGGAGGAACTATTGTTTGCTTGGGGAAATCAGTTTTTTGCTTGGAGAAACTATTCTTTGCTTGGAGAAATTAGTTATTTGCTTGGAGGAACTATTCTTTGCTTGGAGAAATTAGTTATTTGCTTGGAAGAACTATTTTTTGCTTGGAGAAATTAGTTGTTTGCTTGGAGGAACTATTGTTTGCTTGGAGGAACTATTCTTTGCTTGGAGAAATTAGTTGTTTGCTTGGAGGAACTATTCTTTGCTTGGAGAATGTAGTTATTTGCTTGGAGGAACTATTCTTTGCTTGGAGAATGTAGTTATTTGCTTGGAGGAACTATTATTTGTATGAAGAAAGTAGTTGTTTGCTTGGAGGAACTATTATTTGCTTGGAGAAATTAGTTGTTTGCTTGGAGAAACTATTATTTGCTTGGAGAAATTAGTTATTTGCTTGGAGGAACTATTCTTTGCTTGGAGAAATTAGTTGTTTGCTTGGAGGAACTATTATTTGCTTGGAGAAATTAGTTGTTTGCTTGGAGGAACTATTCTTTGCTTGGAGAAATTAGTTGTTTGCTTGGAGGAACTATTCTTTGTATGGAGAAAGTAGTTGTTTGCTTGGAGGAACTATTTTTTGCTTGGAGAAATTAGTTGTATCCTTGGAGGAACTATTATTTGCTTGGAGATATTAGTTATTAGCTTGGAGGAACTATTTTTTGCTTGGAGAAATTAGTTGTTTGCTTGGAGGAGCTATTGTTTGCTTGGAGGAACTATTCTTTGTTTGGAGAAATTAGTTGTTTGCTTGGAGGAACTATTCTTTGCTTGGAGCATGTAGTTATTTGCTTTGAGGAACTATTCTTTGCTTGGAGAAAGTAGTTGTTTGCTTGGAGAAACTATTCTTTGCTTGGACAAATTAGTTATTTGCTTGGAGGAACTATTTTTTGCTTGGAGAAATTAGTTATTTGCTTGGAGGAACTATTCTTTGCTTGGAGGAACTATTCTTTGCTTGGAAAAATTAGTTGTTTGCTTTGAGGAACTATTCTTTGCTTGGAGAAATTAGTTGTTTGCTGGGAGGAACTATTCCTTGCTTGGAGAAATTAGTTATTTGCTCTGAGGAACTATACTTTGCTTGGGGAAATTAGTTGTATCCTTGGAGGAACTATTATTTGCTTGGAGAAATTAGTTATTAGCTTGGAGGAACTATTCTTTGCTTGGAGAAATTAGTTGTTTGCTTGGAGGAACTATTGTTTACTTGTAGGAACTATTCTTTGCTTGGAGAAATTAGTTGTTTGCTTGGAGGAACAATTTTTTGCTTGGAGAAATTAGTTGTTTGCTTGGAGGAACTATTTTTTGCTTGGAGAAATTAGGTATTTGCTTGCAGGAACTATTCTTTGCTTGGAGAAAGTAGTTGTTTGCTTGGAGGAACTATTCTTTGCTTGGAGGAACTATTCTTTGCGTGGAGGAACTATTCTTTGCTTGGAGAAATTAGTTGTTTGCTTGGAGGAACTATTCTTTGCTTGGAGAAATTAGTTATTTGCTTGGAGGAATTATTCTTTGCTTGGTGAAATTAGTTGTTTGCTTGGAGGAACTATTGTTTGCTTGGGGAAATCAGTTTTTTGCTTGGAGAAACTATTCTTTGCTTGGAGAAATTAGTTATTTGCTTGGAGGAACTATTCTTTGCTTGGAGAAATTAGTTATTTGCTTGGAAGAACTATTTTTTGCTTGGAGAAATTAGTTGTTTGCTTGGAGGAACTATTGTTTGCTTGGAGGAACTATTCTTTGCTTGGAGAAATTAGTTGTTTGCTTGGAGGAACTATTCTTTGCTTGGAGAATGTAGTTATTTGCTTGGAGGAACTATTCTTTGCTTGGAGAATGTAGTTATTTGCTTGGAGGAACTATTATTTGTATGCAGAAAGTAGTTGTTTGCTTCGAGGAACTATTATTTGCTTGGAGAAATTAGTTGTTTGCTTGGAGAAACTATTATTTGCTTGGAGAAATTAGTTATTTGCTTGGAGGAACTATTCTTTGCTTGGAGAAATTAGTTGTTTGCTTGGAGGAACTATTATTTGCTTGGAGAAATTAGTTGTTTGCTTGGAGGAACTATTCTTTGCTTGGAGAAATTAGTTGTTTGCTTGGAGGAACTATTCTTTGTATGGAGAAAGTAGTTGTTTGCTTGGAGGAACTATTTTTTGCTTGGAGAAATTAGTTGTATCCTTGGAGGAACTATTATTTGCTTGGAGATATTAGTTATTAGCTTGGAGGAACTATTTTTTGCTTGGAGAAATTAGTTGTTTGCTTGGAGGAGCTATTGTTTGCTTGGAGGAACTATTCTTTGTTTGGAGAAATTAGTTGTTTGTTTGGAGGAACTATTCTTTGCTTGGAGCATGTAGTTATTTGCTTTGAGGAACTATTCTTTGCTTGGAGAAAGTAGTTGTTTGCTTGGAGAAACTATTCTTTGCTTGGACAAATTAGTTATTTGCTTGGAGGAACTATTTTTTGCTTGGAGAAATTAGTTATTTGCTTGGAGGAACTATTCTTTGCTTGGAGGAACTATTCTTTGCTTGGAAAAATTAGTTGTTTGCTTTGAGGAACTATTCTTTGCTTGGAGAAATTAGTTGTTTGCTGGGAGGAACTATTCCTTGCTTGGAGAAATTAGTTATTTGCTCTGAGGAACTATACTTTGCTTGGAGAAATTAGTTGTATCCTTGGAGGAACTATTATTTGCTTGGAGAAATTAGTTATTAGCTTGGAGGAACTATTTTTTGCTTGGAGAAATTAGTTGTTTGCTTGGAGGAGCTATTGTTTGCTTGGAGGAACTATTCTTTGTTTGGAGAAATTAGTTGTTTGCTTGGAGGAACTATTCTTTGCTTGGAGCATGTAGTTATTTGCTTTGAGGAACTATTCTTTGCTTGGAGAAAGTAGTTGTTTGCTTGGAGAAACTATTCTTTGCTTGGACAAATTAGTTATTTGCTTGGAGGAACTATTCTTTGCTTGGAGAAATTAGTTATTTGCTTGGAGGAACTATTCTTTGCTTGGAGGAACTATTCTTTGCTTGGAAAAATTAGTTGTTTGCTTGGAGGAACTATTCTTTGCTTGGAGAAATTAGTTGTTAGCTGGGAGGAACTATTCCTTGCTTGGAGAAATTAGTTATTTGCTCTGAGGAACTATTCTTTGCTTGGAGAAATTAGTTGTTTGCTTGGAGGAACTATTGTTTGCTTGGAGGAACTATTGTTTGCTTGGAGGAACTATTCTTTGCTTGGAGAAATTAGTTATTTGCTTTGTGGAACTATTCTTTGCTTGGAGAAATTAGTTGTTTGCTTGGAGGAACTATTCTTTGTTTGGAGAATGTAGTTATTTGCTTGGAGGAACTATTCTTTGTATGGAGAAAGTAGTTGTTTGCTTGGAGGAACTATTTTTTGCTTGGAGAAATTAGTTGTTTCCTTGGAGGAACTATTATTTTCTTGGAGAAATTAGTTATTTGCTTGGAGGAACTATTCTTTGCTTGGAGAAATTAGTTGTTTGCTTGGAGGAACTATTCTTTGCTTGGAGAAATTAGTTGTTTGCTTAGAGGAACTATTCTTTGCTTGGAGAAATTAGTTGTTTGCTTGGAAGAACTATTCTTTGCTTGGAGAAATTAGTTGTTTGCTTGGAGGAGCTATTTTTTGCTTGGAGAAATTAGGTATTTGCTTGCAGGAACTATTCTTTGGTTGGGGAAATTAGTTATTTGCTTGCAGAAACTATTCTTTGCTTGGAGAAATTAGTTGTTTGCTTGGAGGAACTATTCTTTGCTTGGAGAAATTAGGTATTTGCTTGCAGGAACTATTCTTTGCTTGGAGAAATTAGTTGTTTGCTTGGAGGAACTATTCTTTGCTTGGAGAAATTAGTTGTTTGCTTGGAGGAACTATTCTTAGCTTGGAGAATGTAGTTATTTGCTTGGAGGAACTATTCTTTGCTTGGAGAATGTAGTTATTTGCTTGGAGGAACTATTCTTTGCTTGGAGAATGTAGTTATTTGCTTGGAGGAACTATTCTTTGCTTCGAGAAAGTAGTTGTTTGCTTGGAGGAACTATTTTTTGCTTGAAGAAATTAGTTGTTTGCTTGGAGGAACTATTCTTTGCTTGGAGAAATTAGTTGTTTGCTGGGAGGAACTATTCCTTGCTTGGAGAAATTAGTTATTTGCTCTGAGGAACTATACTTTGCTTGGAGAAATTAGTTGTATCCTTGGAGGAACTATTATTTGCTTGGAGAAATTAGTTATTAGCTTGGAGGAACTATTTTTTGCTTGGAGAAATTAGTTGTTTGCTTGGAGGAGCTATTGTTTGCTTGGAGGAACTATTCTTTGTTTGGAGAAATTAGTTGTTTGCTTGGAGGAACTATTCTTTGCTTGGAGCATGTAGTTATTTGCTTTGAGGAACTATTCTTTGCTTGGAGAAAGTAGTTGTTTGCTTGGAGAAACTATTCTTTGCTTGGACAAATTAGTTATTTGCTTGGAGGAACTATTCTTTGCTTGGAGAAATTAGTTATTTGCTTGGAGGAACTATTCTTTGCTTGGAGGAACTATTCTTTGCTTGGAAAAATTAGTTGTTTGCTTGGAGGAACTATTCTTTGCTTGGAGAAATTAGTTGTTAGCTGGGAGGAACTATTCCTTGCTTGGAGAAATTAGTTATTTGCTCTGAGGAACTATTCTTTGCTTGGAGAAATTAGTTGTTTGCTTGGAGGAACTATTGTTTGCTTGGAGGAACTATTGTTTGCTTGGAGGAACTATTCTTTGCTTGGAGAAATTAGTTATTTGCTTTGTGGAACTATTCTTTGCTTGGAGAAATTAGTTGTTTGCTTGGAGGAACTATTCTTTGTTTGGAGAATGTAGTTATTTGCTTGGAGGAACTATTCTTTGTATGGAGAAAGTAGTTGTTTGCTTGGAGGAACTATTTTTTGCTTGGAGAAATTAGTTGTTTCCTTGGAGGAACTATTATTTTCTTGGAGAAATTAGTTATTTGCTTGGAGGAACTATTCTTTGCTTGGAGAAATTAGTTGTTTGCTTGGAGGAACTATTCTTTGCTTGGAGAAATTAGTTGTTTGCTTAGAGGAACTATTCTTTGCTTGGAGAAATTAGTTGTTTGCTTGGAAGAACTATTCTTTGCTTGGAGAAATTAGTTGTTTGCTTGGAGGAACTATTTTTTGCTTGGAGAAATTAGGTATTTGCTTGCAGGAACTATTCTTTGGTTGGGGAAATTAGTTATTTGCTTGCAGAAACTATTCTTTGCTTGGAGAAATTAGTTGTTTGCTTGGAGGAACTATTCTTTGCTTGGAGAAATTAGGTATTTGCTTGCAGGAACTATTCTTTGCTTGGAGAAATTAGTTGTTTGCTTGGAGGAACTATTCTTTGCTTGGAGAAATTAGTTGTTTGCTTGGAGGAACTATTCTTAGCTTGAAGAATGTAGTTATTTGCTTGGAGGAACTATTCTTTGCTTGGAGAATGTAGTTATTTGCTTGGAGGAACTATTCTTTGCTTGGAGAATGTAGTTATTTGCTTGGAGGAACTATTCTTTGCTTCGAGAAAGTAGTTGTTTGCTTGGAGGAACTATTTTTTGCTTGAAGAAATTAGTTGTTTGCTTGAAGGAACTATTATTTGCTTGGAGAAATTAGTTATTTGCTTAGAGGAACTATTATTTGCTTGTAGAAATTAGTTATTTGCTTGGAGGAACTATTCTTTGCTTGGAGAATGTAGTTATTTGCTTGGAGGAACTATTCTTTGCTTGGAGAAATTACTTGTTTGCTTGGAGGAACTATTTTTTGCTTGAAGAAATTAGGTATTTGCTTGCAGGAACTATTCTTGGCTTGGAGAAAGTAGTTGTTTGCTTGGAGGAACTATTCTTTGCTTGGAGGAACTATTCTTTGCTTGGAGAAATTAGTTGTTTGCTTGGAGGAACTATTCTTTGCTTGGAGAAATTAGTTATTTGCTTGGAGGAATTATTCTTTGCTTGGAGAAATTAGTTATTTGCTTGGAGGAATTATTCTTTGCTTGAAGAAATTAGTTGTTTGCTTGAAGGAACTATTATTTGCTTGGAGAAATTACTTGTTTGCTTGGAGGAACTATTCTTTGCTTGGAGAAATTAGTTATTTGCTTGGAGAAATTAGTTGTTTGCTTGGAGGAACTATTTTTTGCTTGGAGAATGTAGTTATTTGCTTGGAGGAACTATTCTTTGCTTGGAGAATGTAGTTATTTGCTTGGAGAAATTACTTGTTTGCTTGGAGGAACTATTCTTTGCTTGGAGAAATTAGTTATTTGCTTGGAGAAATTAGTTGTTTGCTTGGAGGAACTATTCTTTGCTTGGTAATGTAGTTATTTGCTTGGAGGAACTATTCTTTGCTTGGAGAATGTAGTTATTTGCTTGGAGGAACTATTCTTTGCTTCGAGAAAGTAGTTTTTTGCTTGGAGGAACTATTTCTTTGCTGGGAGAAATTAGTTGTTTGCTTGGAAGAACTATTCTTTGCTTGGAGAAATTAGTTGTTTGCTTGGAGGAACTATTTTTTGCTTGGAGAAATTAGGTATTTGCTTGCAGGAACTATTCTTTGGTTGGAGAAATTAGTTATTTGCTTGCAGAAACTATTCTTTGCTTGGAGAAATTAGTTGTTTCCTTGGAGGAACTATTATTTGCTTGGAGAAATTAGTTATTTGCTAGGAGGAACTATTCTTTGCTTGGAGAAATTAGTTGTTTGCTTGGAGGAACTATTATTTGCTTGGAGAAATTAGTTGTTTGCTTGGAGGAACTATTGTTTACTTGTAGGAACTATTCTTTGCTTGGAGAAATTAGTTGTTTGCTTGGAGGAACTATTTTTTGCTTGGAGAAATTAGGTATTTGCTTGCAGGAACTATTCTTTGCTTGGAGAAAGTAGTTGTTTGCTTGGAGGAACTATGCTTTGCTTGGAGAAATTAGTTATTGGCTTGGAGGAACTATTCTTTGCTTGGAGAAATTAGTTGTTTGCTGGGAGGAACTATTCTTTGCTAGGAGAAATTAGTTATTCGCTTGGAGGAACTATTCTTTGCTTGAAGAAATTAGTTGTTTGCTTAGAGGAACTATTGTTTGCTTGGAGGAACTATTCTTTGCTTGGTGAAATTAGTTGTTTGCTTGGAGGAACTATTCTTTGCTTGGAGAAATTAGTTATTTGCTTGGAGGAACTATTCTTTGCTTGGAGAAATTAGTTGTTTGCTTGGAGGAACTATTCTTTGCTTGGAGAAATTAGTTGTTTGCTTGGAGGAACTATTCTTGGCTTGGAGAATGTAGTTATTTGCTTGGAGGAACTATTTTTTGCTTGGAGAAATTACTTGTTTGCTTGGAGAAACTATTCTTTGCTTGGAGAAATTAGTTATTTGCTTGGAGAAATTAGTTGTTTGCTTGGAGGAACTATTCTTTGCTTGGAGAATGTAGTTATTTGCTTGGAGGAACTATTCTTTGCTTGGAGAATGTAGTTATTTGCTTGGAGGAACTATTCTTTGCTTCGAGAAAGTAGTTTTTTGCTTGGAGGAACTATTCTTTGCTGGGAGAAATTAGTTGTTTGCTTGGAAGAACTATTCTTTGCTTGGAGAAATTAGTTGTTTGCTTGGAGGAACTATTTTTTGCTTGGAGAAATTAGGTATTTGCTTGCAGGAACTATTCTTTGGTTGGAGAAATTAGTTATTGGCTTGCAGAAACTATTCTTTGCTTGGAGAAATTAGTTGTTTCCTTGGAGGAACTATTATTTGCTTGGAGAAATTAGTTATTTGCTAGGAGGAACTATTCTTTGCTTGGAGAAATTAGTTGTTTGCTTGGAGGAACTATTATTTGCTTGGAGAAATTAGTTGTTTGCTTGGAGGAACTATTATTTGCTTGGAGAAATTAGTTATTTGCTTGGAGGAACTATTCTTTGCTTGGAGAAATTAGTTGTTTGCTTGGAGAAATTAGTTGTTTGCTTGGAGGAACAATTTTTTGCTTGGAGAAATTAGTTGTTTGCTTGGAGGAACTATTTTTTGCTTGGAGAAATTAGGTATTTGCTTGCAGGAACTATTCTTTGCTTGGAGAAATTAGTTGTTTGCTTGGTGGAACTATTCTTTGCTTGGAGAAAGTAGTTGTTTGCTTGGAGGAACTATGCTTTGCTTGGAGAAATTAGTTATTTGCTTGGAGGAACTATTCTTTGCTTGGAGAAATTAGTTGTTTGCTGGGAGGAACTATTCTTTGCTAGGAGAAATTAGTTATTCGCTTGGAGGAACTATTCTTTGCTTGGAGAAATTGGTTGTTTGCTTGGAGGAACTATTGTTTGCTTGGAGGAACTATTCTTTGCTTGGTGAAATTAGTTATTTGCTTAGAGGAACTATTCTTTGCTTGGAGAAATTAGTTGTTTGCTTGGAGGAACTATTCTTTTCTTGGAGAATGTAGTTATTTGCTTAAAGGAACTATTCTTTGTATGGAGAAAGTAGTTGTTTGCTTGGAGGAACTATTTTTTGCTTGGAGAAATTAGTTGTTTGCTTGGAAGAACTATTCTTTGCTTGGAGAAATTAGTTATTTGCTTGGGGGAACTATTCTTTGCTTGGAGAAATTAGTTGTTTGCTTGGAGGAACTATTCTTTGCTTGGAGAATGTAGTTATTTGCTTGGAGGAACTATTCTTTGCTTGGAGAATGTAGTTATTTGCTTGGAGGAACTATTCTTTGCTTCGAGAAAGTAGTTGTTTGCTTGGAGGAACTATTTTTTGCTTGGAGAAATTAGTTGTTTGCTTGGAGGAACTATTCTTTGCTTGGAGAAATTAGTTGTTTGCTTGGAGGAACTATTGTTTACTTGTAGGAACTATTCTTTGCTTGGAGAAATTATTTGTTTGCTTGGAGGAACAATTTTTTGCTTGGAGAAATTAGTTGTTTGCTTGGAGGAACTATTTTTTGCTTGGAGAAATTAGGTATTTGCTTGCAGGAACTATTCTTTGCTTGGAGAAAGTAGTTGTTTGCTTGGAGGAACCATTCTTTGCTTGGAGGAACTATTCTTTGCTTGGAGGAGCTATTCTTTGCTTGGAGAAATTAGTTGTTTGCTTGGAGGAACTATTCTTTGCTTGGAGAAATTAGTTATTTGCTTGGAGGAACTATTCTTTGCTTGGTGAAATTAGTTGTTTGCTTGGAGGAACTATTGTTTGCTTGGAGAAATCAGTTTTTTGCTTGGAGAAACTATTCTTTGCTTGGAGAAATTAGTTATTTGCTTGGAGGAACTATTCTTTGCTTGGAGAAATTAGTTATTAGCTTGGAGGAACTATTTTTTGCTTGGAGAAATTAGTTGTTTGCTTGGAGGAACTATTGTTTGCTTGGAGGAACTATTCTTTGCTTGGAGAAATTAGTTGTTTGCTTGGAGGAACTATTCTTTGCTTGGAGAATGTAGTTATTTCCTTGGTGGAACTATTCTTTGCTTGGAGAATGTAGTTATTTGCTTGGAGGAACTATTCTTTGCTTGGAGAATGTAGTTATTTGCTTGGAGGAACTATTCTTTGCTTCGAGAAAGTAGTTTTTTGCTTGGAGGAACTATGCTTTGCTTGGAGAAATTAGTTATTTGCTTGGAGGAACTATTCTTTGCTTGGAGAAATTAGTTGTTTGCTGGGAGGAACTATTCTTTGCTAGGAGAAATTAGTTATTCGCTTGGAGGAACTATTCTTTGCTTGGAGAAATTGGTTGTTTGCTTGGAGGAACTATTGTTTGCTTGGAGGAACTATTCTTTGCTTGGTGAAATTAGTTATTTGCTTAGAGGAACTATTCTTTGCTTGGAGAAATTAGTTGTTTGCTTGGAGGAACTATTCTTTTCTTGGAGAATGTAGTTATTTGCTTAAAGGAACTATTCTTTGTATGGAGAAAGTAGTTGTTTGCTTGGAGGAACTATTTTTTGCTTGGAGAAATTAGTTGTTTGCCTGGAAGAACTATTCTTTGCTTGGAGAAATTAGTTATTTGCTTGGGGGAACTATTCTTTGCTTGGAGAAATTAGTTGTTTGCTTGGAGGAACTATTCTTTGCTTGGAGAATGTAGTTATTTGCTTGGAGGAACTATTCTTTGCTTGGAGAATGTAGTTATTTGCTTGGAGGAACTATTCTTTGCTTCGAGAAAGTAGTTGTTTGCTTGGAGGAACTATTTTTTGCTTGGAGAAACTAGTTGTTTGCTTGGAGGAACTATTCTTTGCTTGGAGAAATTAGTTGTTTGCTTGGAGGAACTATTGTTTACTTGTAGGAACTATTCTTTGCTTGCAGAAATTATTTGTTTGCTTGGAGGAACAATTTTTTGCTTGGAGAAATTAGTTGTTTGCTTGGAGGAACTATTTTTTGCTTGGAGAAATTAGGTATTTGCTTGCAGGAACTATTCTTTGCTTGGAGAAAGTAGTTGTTTGCTTGGAGGAACCATTCTTTGCTTGGAGGAACTATTCTTTGCTTGGAGGAGCTATTCTTTGCTTGGAGAAATTAGTTGTTTGCTTGGAGGAACTATTCTTTGCTTGGAGAAATTAGTTATTTGCTTGGAGGAACTATTCTTTGCTTGGTGAAATTAGTTGTTTGCTTGGAGGAACTATTGTTTGCTTGGAGAAATCAGTTTTTTGCTTGGAGAAACTATTCTTTGCTTGGAGAAATTAGTTATTTGCTTGGAGGAACTATTCTTTGCTTGGAGAAATTAGTTGTTTGCTTGGAGGAACTATTGTTTGCTTGGAGGAACTATTCTTTGCTTGGAGAAATTAGTTGTTTGCTTGGAGGAACTATTCTTTGCTTGGAGAATGTAGTTATTTCCTTGGTGGAACTATTCTTTGCTTGGAGAAAGTAGTTGTTTGCTTGGAGAAACTATTCTTTGCTTGGAAAAATTAGTTATTTGCTTGGAGGAACTATTCTTTGCTTGGAGAAATTAGTTATTTGCTTGGAGGAACTATTCTTTGCTTGGAGGAACTATTCTTTGCTTGGAAAAATTAGTTGTTTGCTTGGAGGAACTATTCTTTGCTTGGAGAAATCAGTTTTTTGCTTGGCGGAACTATTCTTTGCTTGGAGAAATTAGTTGTTTGCTGGGAGGAACTATTCTTTGCTTGGAGAAATTAGTTATTTGCTCTGAGGAACTATTCTTTGCTTGGAGAAATTAGTTGTTTGCTTGGAGGAACTATTGTTTGCTTGGAGGAACTATTCTTTGCTTGGAGAAATTAGTTATTTGCTTGTAGGAACTATTCTTTGCTTGGAGAAATTAGTTGTTTGCTTGGAGGAACTATTCTTTGTTTGGAGAATGTAGTTATTTGCTTGGAGGAACTATTCTTTGTATGGAGAAAGTAGTTGTTTGCTTGGAGGAACTATTTTTTGCTTGGAGAAATTAGTTGTTTCCTTGGAGAAACTATTATTTGCTTGGAGAAATTAGTTATTTGCTTGGAGGAACTATTCTTTGCTTGGAGAAATTAGTTGTTTGCTTGGAGGTACTATTCTTTGCTTGGAGAAATTAGTTGTTTGCTTGGTGGAACTATTCTTTGCTTGGAGAAAGTAGTTGTTTGCTTGGAGGAACTATGCTTTGCTTGGAGAAATTAGTTATTTGCTTGGAGGAACTATTCTTTGCTTGGAGAAATTAGTTGTTTGCTGGGAGGAACTATTCTTTGCTAGGAGAAATTAGTTATTCGCTTGGAGGAACTATTCTTTGCTTGGAGAAATTGGTTGTTTGCTTGGAGGAACTATTGTTTGCTTGGAGGAACTATTCTTTGCTTGGTGAAATTAGTTATTTGCTTAGAGGAACTATTCTTTGCTTGGAGAAATTAGTTGTTTGCTTGGAGGAACTATTCTTTTCTTGGAGAATGTAGTTATTTGCTTAAAGGAACTATTCTTTGTATGGAGAAAGTAGTTGTTTGCTTGGAGGAACTATTTTTTGCTTGGAGAAATTAGTTGTTTGCTTGGAAGAACTATTCTTTGCTTGGAGAAATTAGTTATTTGCTTGGGGGAACTATTCTTTGCTTGGAGAAATTAGTTGTTTGCTTGGAGGAACTATTCTTTGCTTGGAGAATGTAGTTATTTGCTTGGAGGAACTATTCTTTGCTTGGAGAATGTAGTTATTTGCTTGGAGGAACTATTCTTTGCTTCGAGAAAGTAGTTGTTTGCTTGGAGGAACTATTTTTTGCTTGGAGAAATTAGTTGTTTGCTTGGAGGAACTATTCTTTGCTTGGAGAAATTAGTTGTTTGCTTGGAGGAACTATTGTTTACTTGTAGGAACTATTCTTTGCTTGGAGAAATTATTTGTTTGCTTGGAGGAACAATTTTTTGCTTGGAGAAATTAGTTGTTTGCTTGGAGGAACTATTTTTTGCTTGGAGAAATTAGGTATTTGCTTGCAGGAACTATTCTTTGCTTGGAGAAAGTAGTTGTTTGCTTGGAGGAACCATTCTTTGCTTGGAGGAACTATTCTTTGCTTGGAGGAGCTATTCTTTGCTTGGAGAAATTATTTGTTTGCTTGGAGGAACTATTCTTTGCTTGGAGAAATTAGTTGTTTGCTGGGAGGAACTATTCTTTGCTTGGAGAAATTAGTTATTTGCTCTGAGGAACTATTCTTTGCTTGGAGAAATCAGTTTTTTGCTTGGAGAAACTATTCTTTGCTTGGAGAAATTAGTTATTTGCTTGGAGAAACTATTCTTTGCTTGGAGAAATTAGTTATTAGCTTGGAGGAACTATTTTTTGCTTGGAGAAATTAGTTGTTTGCTTGGAGGAACTATTGTTTGCTTGGAGGAACTATTCTTTGCTTGGAGAAATTAGTTGTTTGCTTGGAGGAACTATTCTTTGCTTGGAGAATGTAGTTATTTCCTTGGTGGAACTATTCTTTGCTTGGAGAATGTAGTTATTTGCTTGGAGGAACTATTCTTTGCTTGGAGAATGTAGTTATTTGCTTGGAGGAACTATTCTTTGCTTCGAGAAAGTAGTTTTTTGCTTGGAGGAACTATGCTTTGCTTGGAGAAATTAGTTATTTGCTTGGAGGAACTATTCTTTGCTTGGAGAAATTAGTTGTTTGCTGGGAGGAACTATTCTTTGCTAGGAGAAATTAGTTATTCGCTTGGAGGAACTATTCTTTGCTTGGAGAAATTGGTTGTTTGCTTGGAGGAACTATTGTTTGCTTGGAGGAACTATTCTTTGCTTGGTGAAATTAGTTATTTGCTTAGAGGAACTATTCTTTGCTTGGAGAAATTAGTTGTTTGCTTGGAGGAACTATTCTTTTCTTGGAGAATGTAGTTATTTGCTTAAAGGAACCATTCTTTGTATGGAGAAAGTAGTTGTTTGCTTGGAGGAACTATTTTTTGCTTGGAGAAATTAGTTGTTTGCTTGGAAGAACTATTCTTTGCTTGGAGAAATTAGTTATTTGCTTGGGGGAACTATTCTTTGCTTGGAGAAATTAGTTGTTTGCTTGGAGGAACTATTCTTTGCTTGGAGAATGTAGTTATTTGCTTGGAGGAACTATTCTTTGCTTGGAGAATGTAGTTATTTGCTTGGAGGAACTATTCTTTGCTTCGAGAAAGCAGTTGTTTGCTTGGAGGAACTATTTTTTGCTTGGAGAAATTAGTTGTTTGCTTGGAGGAACTATTCTTTGCTTGGAGAAATTAGTTGTTTGCTTGGAGGAACTATTGTTTACTTGTAGGAACTATTCTTTGCTTGGAGAAATTATTTGTTTGCTTGGAGGAACAATTTTTTGCTTGGAGAAATTAGTTGTTTGCTTGGAGGAACTATTTTTTGCTTGGAGAAATTAGTTATTTGCTTGCAGGAACTATTCTTTGCTTGGAGAAAGTAGTTGTTTGCTTGGAGGAACCATTCTTTGCTTGGAGGAACTATTCTTTGCTTGGAGGAGCTATTCTTTGCTTGGAGAAATTAGTTGTTTGCTTGGAGGAACTATTCTTTGCTTGGAGAAATTAGTTATTTGCTTGGAGGAACTATTCTTTGCTTGGTGAAATTAGTTGTTTGCTTGGAGGAACTATTGTTTGCTTGGAGAAATCAGTTTTTTGCTTGGAGAAACTATTCTTTGCTTGGAGAAATTAGTTATTTGCTTGGAGGAACTATTCTTTGCTTGGAGAAATTAGTTATTAGCTTGGAGGAACTATTTTTTGCTTGGAGAAATTAGTTGTTTGCTTGGAGGAACTATTGTTTGCTTGGAGGAACTATTCTTTGCTTGGAGAAATTAGTTGTTTGCTTGGAGGAACTATTCTTTGCTTGGAGAATGTAGTTATTTCCTTGGTGGAACTATTCTTTGCTTGGAGAAAGTAGTTGTTTGCTTGGAGAAACTATTCTTTGCTTGGAAAAATTAGTTATTTGCTTGGAGGAACTATTCTTTGCTTGGAGAAATTAGTTATTTGCTTGGAGGAACTATTCTTTGCTTGGAGGAACTATTCTTTGCTTGGAAAAATTAGTTGTTTGCTTGGAGGAACTATTCTTTGCTTGGAGAAATCAGTTTTTTGCTTGGCGGAACTATTCTTTGCTTGGAGAAATTAGTTGTTTGCTGGGAGGAACTATTCTTTGCTTGGAGAAATTAGTTATTTGCTCTGAGGAACTAATCTTTGCTTGGAGAAATTAGTTGTTTGCTTGGAGGAACTATTGTTTGCTTGGAGGAACTATTCTTTGCTTGGAGAAATTAGTTATTTGCTTGGAGGAACTATTCTTTGCTTGGAGAAATTAGTTGTTTGCTTGGAGGAACTATTCTTTGTTTGGAGAATGTAGTTATTTGCTTGGAGGAACTATTCTTTGTATGGAGAAAGTAGTTGTTTGCTTGGAGGAACTATTTTTTGCTTGGAGAAATTAGTTGTTTCCTTGGAGAAACTATTATTTGCTTCGAGAAATTAGTTATTTGCTTGGAGGAACTATTCTTTGCTTGGAGAAATTAGTTGTTTGCTTGGAGGAACTATTCTTTGCTTGGAGAAATTAGTTGTTTGCTTGGAGGAACTATTCTTTGCTTGGAGAAATTAGTTGTTTGCTTGGAAGAACTATTCTTTGCTTGGAGAAATTAGTTGTTTGCTTGGAGGAACTATTTTTTGCTTGGAGAAATTAGGTATTTGCTTGCAGGAACTATTCTTTGGTTGGAGAAATTAGTTATTTGCTTGCAGAAACTATTCTTTGCTTGGAGAAATTAGTTGTTTGCTTGGAGGAACTATTCTTTGCTTGGAGAAATTAGGTATTTGCTTGCAGGAACTATTCTTTGCTTGGACAAATTAGTTGTTTGCTTGGAGGAACTATTCTTTGCTTGAAAAAATTAGTTATTTGCTTGGAGGAACTATTCTTTGCTTGTAGAAATTAGTTGTTTGCTTGGAGGAACAATTTTTTGCTTGGAGAAATTAGTTGTTTGCTTGGAGGAACAAATTTTGGCTTGGAGAAATTAGTTGTTTGCTTGGAGGAACTATTTTTTGTACGTAGAAAGTAGTTGTTTGCTTGGAGGAACTATTTTTTGCTTGGAGAAATTAGTTGTTTGCTTGGAGGAACTATTCTTTGCTTGGAGAAATTAGTTATTTGCTTGGGGGAACTATTCTTTGCTTGGAGAAATTAGTTGTTTGCTTGGAGGAACTATTCTTTGCTTGGAGAATGTAGTTATTTGCTTGAAGGAACTATTCTTTGCTTGGAGAATGTAGTTATTTGCTTGGAGGAACTATTCTTTGCTTGGAGAATGTAGTTATTTGCTTGGAGGAACTATTCTTTGCTTCGAGAAAGTAGTTGTTTGCTTGGAGGAACTATTTTTTGCTTGAAGAAATTAGTTGTTTGCTTGGAGGAACTATTATTTGCTTGGAGAAATTAGTTATTTGCTTGGAGGAACTATTATTTGCTTGGAGAAATTAGTTATTTGCTTGGAGGAACTATTCTTTGCTTGGAGAAATTAGTTGTTTGCTTGGAGGAACTATTCTTTGCTTGGAGAAATTAGTTATTTGCTTGGAGAAATTAGTTGTTTGCTTGGAGGAACTATTCTTTGCTTGGAGAATGTAGTTATTTGCTTGGAGGAACTATTGTTTGCTTGGAGAAATTACTTGTTTGCTTGGAGGAACTATTTTTTGCTTGGAGAAATTAGTTGTTTGCTTGGAGGAACTATTCTTTGTTTGGAGAATGTAGTTATTTGCTTGGAGGAACTATTCTTTGTATGGAGAAAGTAGTTGTTTGCTTGGAGGAACTATTTTTTGCTTGGAGAAATTAGTGGTTTCCTTGGAGGAACTATTCTTTGCTTGGAGAAATTAGTTGTTTGCTTGGAGGAACTATTCCTTGCTTGGAGAAATTAGTTGTTTGCTTGGAGGAACTATTCTTTGCTTGGAGAAATTAGTTGTTTGCTTGGAGGAACTATTCTTTGCTTGGAGAAATTAGTTGTTTGCTTGGAAGAACTATTCTTTGCTTGGAGAAATTAGTTGTTTGCTTGGAGGAACTATTGTTTGCTTGGAGGAACTATTCTTTGCTTGGAGAAATTAGTTATTTGCTTGGAGGAACTATTCTTTGCTTGGAGAAATTAGTTGTTTGCTTGGAGGAACTATTCTTTGTTTGGAGAATGTAGTTATTTGCTTGGAGGAACTATTCTTTGTATGGAGAAAGTAGTTGTTTGCTTGGAGGAACTATTTTTTGCTTGGAGAAATTAGTTGTTTCCTTGGAGAAACTATTATTTGCTTCGAGAAATTAGTTATTTGCTTGGAGGAACTATTCTTTGCTTGGAGAAATTAGTTGTTTGCTTGGAGGAACTATTCTTTGCTTGGAGAAATTAGTTGTTTGCTTGGAGGAACTATTCTTTGCTTGGAGAAATTAGTTGTTTGCTTGGAAGAACTATTCTTTGCTTGGAGAAATTAGTTGTTTGCTTGGAGGAACTATTTTTTGCTTGGAGAAATTAGGTATTTGCTTGCAGGAACTATTCTTTGGTTGGAGAAATTAGTTATTTGCTTGCAGAAACTATTCTTTGCTTGGAGAAATTAGTTGTTTGCTTGGAGGAACTATTCTTTGCTTGGAGAAATTAGGTATTTGCTTGCAGGAACTATTCTTTGCTTGGACAAATTAGTTGTTTGCTTGGAGGAACTATTCTTTGCTTGAAAAAATTAGTTATTTGCTTGGAGGAACTATTCTTTGCTTGTAGAAATTAGTTGTTTGCTTGGAGGAACAATTTTTTGCTTGGAGAAATTAGTTGTTTGCTTGGAGGAACAAATTTTGGCTTGGAGAAATTAGTTGTTTGCTTGGAGGAACTATTTTTTGTATGTAGAAAGTAGTTGTTTGCTTGGAGGAACTATTTTTTGCTTGGAGAAATTAGTTGTTTGCTTGGAGGAACTATTCTTTGCTTGGAGAAATTAGTTATTTGCTTGGGGGAACTATTCTTTGCTTGGAGAAATTAGTTGTTTGCTTGGAGGAACTATTCTTTGCTTGGAGAATGTAGTTATTTGCTTGAAGGAACTATTCTTTGCTTGGAGAATGTAGTTATTTGCTTGGAGGAACTATTCTTTGCTTGGAGAATGTAGTTATTTGCTTGGAGGAACTATTCTTTGCTTCGAGAAAGTAGTTGTTTGCTTGGAGGAACTATTTTTTGCTTGAAGAAATTAGTTGTTTGCTTGGAGGAACTATTATTTGCTTGGAGAAATTAGTTATTTGCTTGGAGGAACTATTATTTGCTTGGAGAAATTAGTTATTTGCTTGGAGGAACTATTATTTGCTTGGAGAAATTAGTTGTTTGCTTGGAGGAACTATTCTTTGCTTGGAGAAATTAGTTATTTGCTTGGAGAAATTAGTTGTTTGCTTGGAGGAACTATTCTTTGCTTGGAGAATGTAGTTATTTGCTTGGAGGAACTATTCTTTGCTTGGAGAAATTACTTGTTTGCTTGGAGGAACTATTATTTGCTTGGAGAAATTAGTTATTTGCTTGGAGGAACTATTATTTGCTTGGAGAAATTAGTTGTTTGCTTGGAGGAACTATTCTTTGCTTGGAGAAATTAGTTATTTGCTTGGAGAAATTAGTTGTTTGCTTGGAGGAACTATTCTTTGCTTGGAGAATGTAGTTATTTGCTTGGAGGAACTATTCTTTGTATGGAGAAAGTAGTTGTTTGCTTGGAGGAACTATTTTTTGCTTGGAGAAATTAGTGGTTTCCTTGGAGGAACTATTCTTTGCTTGGAGAAATTAGTTGTTTGCTTGGAGGAACTATTCCTTGCTTGGAGAAATTAGTTGTTTGCTTGGAGGAACTATTCTTTGCTTGGAGAAATTAGTTGTTTGCTTGGAGGAACTATTCTTTGCTTGGAGAAATTAGTTGTTTGCTTGGAAGAACTATTCTTTGCTTGGAGAAATTAGTTGTTTGCTTGGAGGAACTATTTTTTGCTTGGAGAAATTAGGTATTTGCTTGCAGGAACTATTCTTTGGTTGGGGAAATTAGTTATTTGCTTGCAGAAACTATTCTTTGCTTGGAGAAAGTAGTTGTTTGCTTGGAGGAACTATTCTTTGCTTGGAGAAATTAGGTATTTGCTTGCAGGAACTATTCTTTGCTTGGAGAAATTAGTTGTTTGCTTGGAGGAACTATTCTTTGCTTGGAGAAATTAGTTATTTGCTTGAAGGAACTATTCTTTGCTTGGAGAAATTAGTTGTTTGCTTGGAGGAACTATTATTTGCTTGGAGAAATTAGTTGTTTGCTTGGAGGAACTATTCTTTGCTTGGAGAAATTAGGTATTTGCTTGCAGGAACTATTCTTTGCTTGGAGAAATTAGTTGTTTGCTTGGAGGAACTATTCTTTGCTTGGAGAAATTAGTTATTTGCTTGGAGGAACTATTCTTTGCTTGGAGAAATTAGTTGTTTGTTGGAGGAACTATTCTTTGCTTGGAGAATGTAGTTATTTGCTTGGAGGAACTATTCTTTGCTTGGAGAATGTAGTTATTTGCTTTGAGGAACTATTCTTTGCTTGAAGAATGTAGTTATTTGCTTGGAGGAACTATTCTTTGCTTCGAGAAAGTAGTTATTTGCTTGGAGGAACTATTGTTTACTTGTAGGAACTATTCTTTGCTTGGAGAAATTAGTTGTTTGCTTGGAAGAACAATTTTTGGCTTGGAGAAATTAGTTGTTTGCTTGGAGGAACTATTTTTTGTATGGAGAAAGTAGTTGTTTGCTTGGAGGAACTATTTTGTGCTTGGAGAAATTAGTTGTTTGCTTGGAGGAACTATTCTTTGCTTGGAGAAATTAGTTATTTGCTTGGGGGAACTATTCTTTGCTTGGAGAAATTAGTTGTTTGTTGGAGGAACTATTCTTTGCTTGGAGAATGTAGTTATTTGCTTGGAGGAACTATTCTTTGCTTGGAGAATGTAGTTATTTGCTTTGAGGAACTATTCTTTGCTTGAAGAATGTAGTTATTTGCTTGGAGGAACTATTCTTTGCTTCGAGAAAGTAGTTTTTTGCTTGGAGGAACTATTTTTTGCTTGAAGAAATTAGTTGTTTGCTTGGAGGAACTATTATTTGCTTGGAGAAATTAGTTACTTGCTTGGAGGAACTATTATTTGCTTGGAGAAATTAGTTATTTGCTTGGAGGAACTATTCTTTGCTTGGAGAAATTAGTTGTTTGCTTGGAGGAACTATTCTTTGCTTGGAGAAATTAGTTATTTGCTTGGAGAAATTAGTTGTTTGCTTGGAGGAACTATTCTTTGCTTGGAGAATGTAGTTATTTGCTTGGAGGAACTATTCTTTGCTTGGAGAAATTACTTGTTTGCTTGGAGGAACTATTTTTTGCTTAAAGAAATTAGGTATTTGCTTGCAGGAACTATACTTGGCTTGGAGAAAGTAGTTGTTTGCTTGGAGGAACTATTCTTTGCTTGGAGGAACTATTCTTTGCTTGGAGAAATTAGTTGTTTGCTTGGAGGAACTATTCTTTGCTTGGAGAAATTAGTTATTTGCTTGGAGGAACTATTCTTTGCTTGGAGAAATTAGTTGTTTGCTTGGAGGAACTATTCTTTGCTTGGATAAATTAGTTGTTTGCTTGGAGGAACTATTCTTTGCTTGGAGAATGTAGTTATTTGCTTGGAGGAACTTTTTTTGCTTGGAGAAATTACTTGTTTGCTTGGAGGAACTATTCTTTGCTTGGAGAAATTAGTTATTTGCTTGGAGAAATTAGTTGTTTGCTTGGAGGAACTATTCTTTGCTTGGAGAATGTAGTTATTTGCTTGGAGGAACTATTCTTTGCTTGGAGAATGTAGTTATTTGCTTGGAGGAACTATTCTTTGCTTCGAGAAAGTAGTTTTTTGCTTGGAGGAACTATTTTTTGCTTGAAGAAATTAGTTGTTTCCTTGGAGGAACTATTATTTGCTTGGAGAAATTAGTTATTTGCTTGGAGAAACTATTCTTTGCTTGGAGAAATTAGTTATTTGCTTGGAGGAACTATTCTTTGCTTGGAGAAATTAGTTGTTTGCTTGGAGGAACTATTATTTGCTTGGAGAAATTAGTTATTTGCTTGGAGGAACTATTCTTTGCTTGGAGAAATTAGTTGTTTGCTTGGAGGAACTATTGTTTACTTGTAGGAACTATTCTTTGCTTGGAGAAATTAGTTGTTTGCTTGGAGGAACAATTTTTTGCTTGGAGAAATTAGTTGTTTGCTTGGAGGAACTATTTTTTGCTTGGAGAAATTAGGTATTTGCTTGCAGGAACTATTCTTTGCTTGGAGAAAGTAGTTGTTAGCTTGGAGGAACTATGCTTTGCTTGGAGAAATTAGTTATTTGCTTGGAGGAACTATTCTTTGCTTGGAGAAATTAGTTGTTTGCTGGGAGGAACTATTCTTTGGTAGGAGAAATTTATTATTCGCTTGGAGGAACTATTCTTTGCTTGGAGAAATTAGTTGTTTGCTTGGAGGAACTATTGTTTGCTTGGAGGAACTATTCTTTGCTTGGTGAAATTAGTTATTTGCTTAGAGGAACTATTCTTTGCTTGGAGAAATTAGTTGTTTGCTTGGAGGAACTATTCTTTGCTTGGAGAATGTAGTTATTTGCTTAAAGGAACTATTCTTTGTATGGAGAAAGTAGTTGTTTGCTTGGAGGAACTATTTTTTGCTTGGAGAAATTAGTTGTTTGCTTGGAGGAACTATTCTTTGCTTGGAGAAATTAGTTGTTTGCTTGGAGGAACTATTCTTTGCTTGGAGAAATTAGTTATTTGCTTGGAGAAATTAGTTGTTTGCTTGGAGGAACTATTCTTTGCTTGGAGAATGTAGTTATTTGCTTGGAGGAACTATTCTTTGCTTGGAGAAATTACTTGTTTGCTTGGAGGAACTATTTTTTGCTTAAAGAAATTAGGTATTTGCTTGCAGGAACTATTCTTGGCTTGGAGAAAGTAGTTGTTTGCTTGGAGGAACTATTCTTTGCTTGGAAGAACTATTCTTTGCTTGGAGAAATTAGTTGTTTGCTTGGAGGAACTATTCTTTGCTTGGAGAAATTAGTTATTTGCTTGGAGGAACTATTCTTTGCTTGGAGAAATTAGTTGTTTGCTTGGAGGAACTATTCTTTGCTTGGATAAATTAGTTGTTTGCTTGGAGGAACTATTCTTTGCTTGGAGAATGTAGTTATTTGCTTGGAGGAACTATTTTTTGCTTGGAGAAATTACTTGTTTGCTTGGAGGAACTATTCTTTGCTTGGAGAAATTAGTTATTTGCTTGGAGAAATTAGTTGTTTGCTTATAGGAACTATTCTTTGCTTGGAGAATGTAGTTATTTGCTTGGAGGAACTATTCTTTGCTTGGAGAATGTAGTTATTTGCTTGGAGGAACTATTCTTTGCTTCGAGAAAGTAGTTTTTTGCTTGGAGGAACTATTTTTTGCTTGAAGAAATTAGTTGTTTCCTTGGAGGAACTATTATTTGCTTGGAGAAATTAGTTATTTGCTTGGAGGAACTATTCTTTGCTTGGAGAAATTAGTTATTTGCTTGGAGGAACTATTCTTTGCTTGGAGAAATTAGTTGTTTGCTTGGAGGAACTATTATTTGCTTGGAGAAATTAGTTATTTGCTTGGAGGAACTATTCTTTGCTTGGAGAAATTAGTTGTTTGCTTGGAGGAACTATTGTTTACTTGTAGGAACTATTCTTTGCTTGGAGAAATTAGTTGTTTGCTTGGAGGAACAATTTTTTGCTTGGAGAAATTAGTTGTTTGCTTGGAGGAACTATTTTTTGCTTGGAGAAATTAGGTATTTGCTTGCAGGAACTATTCTTTGCTTGGAGAAAGTAGTTGTTAGCTTGGAGGAACTATGCTTTGCTTGGAGAAATTAGTTATTTGCTTGGAGGAACTATTCTTTGCTTGGAGAAATTAGTTGTTTGCTGGGAGGAACTATTCTTTGCTAGGAGAAATTTGTTATTCGCTTGGAGGAACTATTCTTTGCTTGGAGAAATTAGTTGTTTGCTTGGAGGAACTATTGTTTGCTTGGAGGAACTATTCTTTGCTTGGTGAAATTAGTTATTTGCTTAGAGGAACTATTCTTTGCTTGGAGAAATTAGTTGTTTGCTTGGAGGAACTATTCTTTGCTTGGAGAATGTAGTTATTTGCTTAAAGGAACTATTCTTTGTATGGAGAAAGTAGTTGTTTGCTTGGAGGAACTATTTTTTGCTTGGAGAAATTAGTTGTTTGCTTGGAGGAACTATTCTTTGCTTGGAGAAATTAGTTATTTGCTTAGGGGAACTATTCTTTGCTTGGAGAAATTAGTTGTTTGCTTGGAGGAACTATTCTTTGCTTGGAGAAATTAGTTATTTGCTTGGAGGAACTATTCTTTGCTTGGAGAAATTAGTTGTTTGCTTGGAGGAACTATTCTTTGCTTGGATAAATTAGTTGTTTGCTTGGAGGAACTATTCTTTGCTTGGAGAATGTAGTTATTTGCTTGGAGGAACTATTTTTTGCTTGGAGAAATTACTTGTTTGCTTGGAGGAACTATTCTTTGCTTGGAGAAATTAGTTATTTGCTTGGAGAAATTAGTTGTTTGCATGGAGGAACTATTCTTTGCTTGGAGAATGTAGTTATTTGCTTGGAGGAACTATTCTTTGCTTGGAGAATGTAGTTATTTGCTTGGAGGAACTATTCTTTGCTTCGAGAAAGTAGTTTTTTGCTTGGAGGAACTATTTTTTGCTTGAAGAAATTAGTTGTTTCCTTGGAGGAACTATTATTTGCTTGGAGAAATTAGTTATTTGCTTGGAGGAACTATTCTTTGCTTGGAGAAATTAGTTGTTTGCTTGGAGGAACTATTATTTGCTTGGAGAAATTAGTTATTTGCTTGGAGGAACAATTTTTTGCTTGGAGAAATTAGTTGTTTGCTTGGAGGAACTATTTTTTGCTTGGAGAAATTAGGTATTTGCTTGCAGGAACTATTCTTTGCTTGGAGAATGTAGTTGTTATCTTGGAGAATGTAGTTATTTGCTTGGAGGAACTATTCTTTGCTTGGAGAATGTAGTTATTTGCTTGGAGGAACTATTCTTTGCTTCGAGAAAGTAGTTTTTTGCTTGGAGGAACTATTTTTTGCTTGAAGAAATTAGTTGTTTCCTTGGAGGAACTATTATTTGCTTGGAGAAATTAGTTATTTGCTTGGAGGAACTATTCTTTGCTTGGAGAAATTAGTTGTTTGCTTGGAGGAACTATTATTTGCTTGGAGAAATTAGTTATTTGCTTGGAGGAACTATTCTTTGCTTGGAGAAATTAGTTGTTTGCTTGGAGGAACTATTGTTTACTTGTAGGAACTATTCTTTGCTTGGAGAAATTAGTTGTTTGCTTGGAGGAACCATTCTTTGCTTGGAGAAATTAGTTATTTGCTTGGAGAAATTAGTTGTTTGCTTGGAGGAACTATTCTTTGCTTGGAGAATGTAGTTATTTGCTTGGAGGAACTATTCTTTGCTTGGAGAAATTACTTGTTTGCTTGGAGGAACTATTTTTTGCTTGGAGAAATTAGTTGTTTGCTTGGAGGAACTATTCTTTGTTTGGAGAATGTAGTTATTTGCTTGGAGGAACTATTCTTTGTATGGAGAAAGTAGTTGTTTGCTTGGAGGAACTATTTTTTGCTTGGAGAAATTAGTTGTTTCCTTGGAGGAACTATTATTTGCTTGGAGAAATTAGTTATTTGCTTGGAGGAACTATTCTTTGCTTAGAGAAATTAGTTGTTTGCTTGGAGGAACTATTCTTTGCTTGGAGAAATTAGTTGTTTGCTTGGAGGAACTATTCTTTGCTTGGAGAAATTAGGTATTTGCTTGCAGGAACTATTCTTTGCTTGGAGAAAGTAGTTGTTTGCTTGGAGAATGTAGTTATTTGCTTGGAGGAACTATTCTTTGCTTGGAGAATGTAGTTATTTGCTTGGAGGAACTATTCTTTGGTTCGAGAAGGTAGTTTTTTGCTTGGAGGAACTATTTTTTGCTTGAAGAAATTAGTTGTTTCCTTGGAGGAACTATTATTTGCTTGGAGAAATTAGTTATTTGCTTGGAGGAACTATTCTTTGCTTGGAGAAATTAGTTGTTTGCTTGGAGGAACTATTATTTGCTTGGAGAAATTAGTTATTTGCTTGGAGGAACTATTCTTTGCTTGGAGAAATTAGTTGTTTGCTTGGAGGAACTATTGTTTACTTCTAGGAACTATTCTTTGCTTGGAGAAATTAGTTGTTTGCTTGGAGGAACTATTCTTTGCTTGGAGAAATTAGTTATTTGCTTGGAGAAATTAGTTGTTTGCTTGGAGGAACTATTCTTTGCTTGGAGAATGTAGTTATTTGCTTGGAGGAACTATTCTTTGCTTGGAGAAATTACTTGTTTGCTTGGAGGAACTATTTTTTGCTTGGAGAAATTAGTTGTTTGCTTGGAGGAACTATTCTTTGTTTGGAGAATGTAGTTATTTGCTTGGAGGAACTATTCTTTGTATGGAGAAAGTAGTTGTTTGCTTGGAGGAACTATTTTTTGCTTGGGGAAATTAGTTGTTTCCTTGGAGGAACTATTATTTGCTTAGAGAAATTAGTTATTTGCTTGGAGGAACTATTCTTTGCTTGGAGAAATTAGTTGTTTGCTTGGAGGAACTATTCTTTGCTTGGAGAAATTAGTTGTTTGCTTGGAGGAACTATTCTTTGCTTGGAGAAATTTGTTGTTTGCTTGGAAGAACTATTCTTTGCTTGGAGAAATTAGTTGTTTGCTTGGAGGAACTATTTTTTGCTTGGAGAAATTAGGTATTTGCTTGCAGGAACTATTCTTTGGTTGGGGAAATTAGTTATTTGCTTGCAGAAACTATTCTTTGCTTGGAGAAATTAGTTGTTTGCTTGGAGGAACTATTCTTTGCTTGGAGAAATTAGGTATTTGCTTGCAGGAACTATTCTTTGCTTGGAGAAATTAGTTGTTTGCTTGGAGGAACTATTCATTGCTTGGAGAAATTAGTTATTTGCTTGGAGGAACTATTCTTTGCTTGGAGAAATTAGTGGTTTGCTTGGAGGAACTATTGTTTACTTGTAGGAACTATTCTTTGCTTGGAGAAATTAGTTGTTTGCTTGGAAGAACAGTTTTTTGCTTGGAGAAATTAGTTGTTTGCTTGGAGGAACAATTTTTGGCTTGGAGAAATTAGTTGTTTGCTTGAAGGAACTATTTTTTGTATGGAGAAAGTAGTTGTTTGCTTGGAGGAACTATTTTGTGCTTGGAGAAATTAGTTGTTTGCTTGGAGGAACTATTCTTTGCTTGGAGAAATTAGTTATTTGCTTGGGGGAACTATTCTTAGCTTGGAGAAATTAGTTGTTTGCTTGGAGGAACTATTCATTGCTTGGAGAAATTAGTTATTTGCTTGGAGGAACTATTCTTTGCTTGGAGAAATTAGTTGTTTGCTTGGAGGAACTATTGTTTACTTGTAGGAACTATTCTTTGCTTGGAGAAATTAGTTGTTTGCTTGGAAGAACAATTTTTTGCTTGGAGAAATTAGTTGTTTGCTTGGAGGAACAATTTTTGGCTTGGAGAAATTAGTTGTTTGCTTGAAGGAACTATTTTTTGTATGGAGAAAGTAGTTGTTTGCTTGGAGGAACTATTTTGTGCTTGGAGAAATTAGTTGTTTGCTTGGAGGAACTATTCTTTGCTTGGAGAAATTAGTTATTTGCTTGGGGGAACTATTCTTAGCTTGGAGAAATTAGTTGTTTGCTTGGAGGAACTATTCTTTGCTTGAAGAATGTAGTTATTTGCTTGGAGGAACTATTCTTTGCTTGGAGAATGTAGTTATTTGCTTGGAGGAACTATTCTTTGCTTGGAGAATGTAGTTATTTGCTTGGAGGAACTATTCTTTGCTTCGAGAAAGTAGTTGTTTGCTTGGAGGAACTATTTTTTGCTTGAAGAAATCAGTTGTTTGCTTGGAGGAACTATTATTTGCTTGGAGAAATTAGTTATTTGCTTGGAGGAACTATTATTTGCTTGGAGAAATTAGTTATTTGCTTGGAGGAACTATTCTTTGCTTGGAGAAATTAGTTGTTTGCTTGGAGGAACTATTCTTTGCTTGGAGAAATTAGTTATTTGCTTGGGGAAATTAGTTGTTTGCTTGGAGGAACTATTCTTTGCTTGGAGAATGTAGTTATTTGCTTGGAGGAACTATTCTTTGCTTGGAGAAACTACTTGTTTGCTTGGAGGAACTATTTTTTGCTTGAAGAAATTAGGTATTTGCTTGCAGGAACTATTCTTGGCTTGGAGAAAGTAGTTGTTTGCTTGGAGGAACTATTCTTTGCTTGGAGGAACTATTCTTTGCTTGGAGAAATTAGTTGTTTGCTTGGAGGAACTACTCTTTGCTTGGAGAAATTAGTTATTTGCTTGGAGGAACTATTCTTTGCTTGGAGAAATTAGTTGTTTGCTTGGAGGAACTATTATTTGCTTGGATAAATTAGTTGTTTGCTTGGAGGAACTATTCTATGCTTGGAGAATGTAGTTATTTGCTTGGAGGAACTATTTTTTGCTTGGAGAAATTACTTGTTTGCTTGGAGGAACTATTCTTTGCTTGGAGAAATTAGTTATTTGCTTGGAGAAATTAGTTGTTTGCTTGGAGGAACTATTCTTTGCTTGGAGAATGTAGTTATTTGCTTGGAGGAACTATTCTTTGCTTGGAGAATGTAGTTATTTGCTTGGAGGAACTATTCTTTGCTTCGAGAAAGTAGTTTTTTACTTGGAGGAACTATTTTTTGCTTGAAGAAATTAGTTGTTTCCTTGGAGGAACTATTATTTGCTTGGAGAAATTAGTTATTTGCTTGGAGGAACTATTCTTTGCTTGGAGAAATTAGTTGTTTGCTTGGAGGAACTATGATTTGCTTGGAGAAATTAGTTATTTGCTTGGAGGAACTATTCTTTGCTTGGAGAAATTAGTTGTTTGCTTGGAGGAACTATTGTTTACTTGTAGGAACTATTCTTTGCTTGGAGAAATTAGTTGTTTGCTTGGAGGAACTATTCTTTGCTTGAAGAAATTAGTTGTTTGCTTGGAGGAACTATTTTTTGCTTGGAGAAATTAGGTATTTGCTTGCAGGAACTATTCTTTGGTTGGGGAAATTAGTTATTTGCTTGCAGAAACTATTCTTTGCTTGGAGAAATTAGTTGTTTGCTTGGAGGAACTATTCTTTGCTTGGAGAAATTAGGTATTTGCTTGCAGGAACTATTCTTTGCTTTGAGAAATTAGTTGTTTGCTTGGAGGAATTATTCATTGCTTGGAGAATTTAGTTATTTGCTTGGAGGAACTATTCTTTGCTTGGAGAAATTAGTTGTTTGCTTGGAGGAACTATTGTTTACTTGTAGGAACTATTCTTTGCTTGGAGAAATTAGTTGTTTGCTTGGAAGAACAATTTTTTGCTTGGAGAAATTAGTTGTTTGCTTGGAGGAACAATTTTTGGCTTGGAGAAATTAGTTGTTTGCTTGGAGGAACTATTTTGTGTATGGAGAAAGTAGTTGTTTGCTTGGAGGAACTATTTTGTGCTTGGAGAAATTAGTTGTTTGCTTGGAGGAACTATTCTTTGCTTGGAGAAATTAGTTATTTGCTTGGGGGAACTATTCTTTGCTTGGAGAAATTAGTTGTTTGCTTGGAGGAACTATTCTTTGCTTGAAGAATGTAGTTATTTGCTTGGAGGAACTATTCTTTGCTGGGAAAATGTAGTTATTTGCTTGGAGGAACTATTCTTTGCTTGGAGAATGTAATTATTTGCTTGGAGGAACTATTCTTTGCTTTGAGAAAGTAGTTGTTTGCTTGGAGGAACTATTTTTTGCTTGAAGAAATTAGTTGTTTGCTTGGAGGAACTATTATTTGCTTGGAGAAATTAGTTATTTGCTTGGAGGAAATATTATTTGCTTGGAGAAATTAGTTATTTGCTTGGAGGAACTATTCTTTGCTTGGAGAAATTAGTTGTTTGCTTGGAGGAACTATTCTTTGCTTGGAGAAATTAGTTATTTGCTTGGAGAAATTAGTTGTTTGCTTGGAGGAACTATTCTTTGCTTGGAGAATGTAGTTATTTGCTTGGAGGAACTATTCTTTGCTTGGAGAAATTACTTGTTTGCTTGGAGGAACTATTTTTTGCTTGAAGAAATTAGGTATTTGCTTGCAGGAACTATTCTTGGCTTGGAGAGAGTAGTTGTTTGCTTGGAGGAACTATTCTTTGCTTGGAGGAACTATTCTTTGCTTGGAGAAATTAGTTGTTTGCTTGGAGGAACTATTCTTTGCTTGAAGAAATTAGTTATTTGCTTGGAGGAACTATTCTTTGCTTGGAGAAATTAGTTGTTTGCTTGGAGGAACTATTCTTTGCTTGGATAAATTAGTTGTTTGCTTGGAGGAACTATTCTTTGCTTGGAGAATGTAGAGTTTTGCTTGGAGGAACTATTTTTTGCTTGGAGAAATTACTTGTTTGCTTGGAGGAACTATTCTTTGCTTGGAGAAATTAGTTATTTGCTTGGAGAAATTAGTTGTTTGCTTGGAGGAACTATTCTTTGCTGGGAGAATGTAGTTATTTGCTTGGAGGAACTATTCTTTGCTTGGAGAAAGTAGTTGTTTGCTTGGAGGACCTATTCTTTGCTTGGAGAAATTAGTTGTTTGCTTGGAGGAACTATTCTTTGCTTGGAGAAATTAGTTATTTGCTTGCAGGAACTATTCTTGGCTTGGAGAAAGTAGTTGTTTGCTTGGAGGAACTATTCTTTGCTTGGAGGAACTATTCTTTGCTTGGAGAAATTAGTTGTTTGCTTGGAGGAACTATTCTTTGCTTGGAGAAATTAGTTATTTGCTTGGAGGAACTATTCTTTGCTTGGAGAAATTAGTTGTTTGCTTGGAGGAACTATTCTTTGCTTGGATAAATTAGTTGTTTGCTTGGAGGAACTATTCTTTGCTTGGAGAATGTAGTTATTTGCTTGGAGGAACTATTTTTTGCTTGGAGAAATTACTTGTTTGCTTGGAGGAACTATTCTTTGCTTGGAGAAATTAGTTATTTGCTTGGAGAAATTAGTTGTTTGCTTGGAGGAACTATTCTTTGCTTGGAGAATGTAGTTATTTGCTTGGAGGAACTATTCTTTGCTTGGAGAATGTAGTTATTTGCTTGGAGGAACTATTCTTTGCTTCGAGAAAGTAGTTTTTTGCTTGGAGGAACTATTTTTTGCTTGAAGAAATTAGTTGTTTGCTTGGAGGAACAATTCTTTGCTTGGAGAAATTAGTTGTTTGCTTGGAGGAACTATTATTTGCTTGGAGAAATTAGTTATTTGCTTGGAGGAACTATTCTTTGCTTGGAGAAATTAGTTGTTTGCTTGGAGGAACTATTATTTTTTGTATGGAGAAAGTAGTTGTTTGCTTGGAGGAACTATTATTTGCTTGGAGAAATTAGTTATTTGCTTGGAGGAACTATTCTTTGCTTGGAGAAATTAGTTGTTTGCTTGGAGGAACTATTATTTGCTTGGAGAAATTAGTTATTTGCTTGGAGGAACTATTCTTTGCTTGGAGAAATTAGTTGTTTGCTTGGAGGAACTATTGTTTACTGGTTGGAACTATTCTTTGATTGGAGAAATTAGTTGTTTGCTTGGAGGAACTATTCTTTGCTTGGAGAATGTAGTTATTTGCTTGGAGGAACTATTCTTTGCTTGGAGAAAGTAGTTGTTTGCTTGGAGGAACTATTCTTTGCTTGGAGGAACTATTCTTTGCTTGGAGAAATTAGTTGTTTGCTTGGAGGAACTATTCTTTGCTTGGAGAAATTAGTTATTTGCTTGCAGGAACTATTCTTGGCTTGGAGAAAGTAGTTGTTTGCTTGGAGGAACTATTCTTTGCTTGGAGGAACTATTCTTTGCTTGGAGAAATTAGTTGTTTGCTTGGAGGAACTATTCTTTGCTTGGAGAAATTAGTTATTTGCTTTGAGGAACTATTCTTTGCTTGGAGAAATTAGTTGTTTGCTTGGAGGAACTATTCTTTGCTTGGATAAATTAGTTGTTTGCTTGGAGGAACTATTCTTTGCTTGGAGAATGTAGTTATTTGCTTGGAGGAACTATTTTTTGCTTGGAGAAATTACTTGTTTGCTTGGAGGAACTATTCTTTGCTTGGAGAAATTAGTTATTTGCTTGGAGAAATTAGTTGTTTGCTTGGAGGAACTATTCTTTGCTTGGAGAATGTAGTTATTTGCTTGGAGGAACTATTCTTTGCTTGGAGAATGTAGTTATTTGCTTGGAGGAACTATTCTTTGCTTCGAGAAAGTAGTTTTTTGCTTGGAGGAACTATTTTTTGCTTGAAGAAATTAGTTGTTTGCTTGGAGGAACTATTCTTTGCTTGGAGAAATTAGTTGTTTGCTTGGAGGAACTATTATTTGCTTGGAGAAATTAGTTATTTGCTTGGAGGAACTATTCTTTGCTTGGAGAAATTAGTTGTTTGCTTGGAGGAACTATTATTTTTTGTATGGAGAAAGTAGTTGTTTGCTTGGAGGAACTATTATTTGCTTGGAGAAATTAGTTATTTGCTTGGAGGAACTATTCTTTGCTTGGAGAAATTAGTTGTTTGCTTGGAGGAACTATTATTTGCTTGGAGAAATTAGTTATTTGCTTGGAGGAACTATTCTTTGCTTGGAGAAATTAGTTGTTTGCTTGGAGGAACTATTGTTTACTGGTAGGAACTATTCTTTGCTTGGAGAAATTAGTTGTTTGCTTGGAGGAACAATTTTTTGCTTGGAGAAATTAGTTGTTTGCTTGGAGGAACTATTTTTTGCTTGGAGAAATTAGGTATTTGCTTGCAGGAACTATTCTTTGCTTGGAGAAAGTAGTTGTTTGCTTGGAGGAACTATTCTTTGCTTGGAGAAATTAGTTATTTGCTTGGAGGAACTATTCTTTGCTTGGAGAAATTAGTTGTTTGCAGGGAGGAACTATTCTTTGCTAGGAAAAATTAGTTATTCGCTTGGAGGAACTATTCTTTGCTTGGAGAAATTAGTTGTTTGCTTGGAGGAACTATTGTTTGCTTGGAGGAACTATTCTTTGCTTGGTGAAATTAGTTATTTGCTTAGAGGAACTATTCTTTGCTTGGAGAAATTAGTTGTTTGCTTGGAGGAACTATTCTTTGCTTGGAGAATGTAGTTATTTGCTTAAAGGAACTATTCTTTGTATGGAGAAAGTAGTTGTTTACTTGTAGGAACTATTCTTTGCTTGGAGAAATTAGTGGTTTGCTTGAAGGAACTATTCTTTGCTTGGTGAAATTAGTTATTTGCTTGGGGGAACTATTCTTTGCTTGGAGAAATTAGTTGTTTGCTTGGAGGAACTATTCTTTGCTTGGAGAATGTAGTTATTTGCTTGGAGGAACTATTCTTTGCTTGGAGAATGTAGGTATTTGCTTGGAGGAACTATTCTTTGCTTCGAGAAAGTAGTTGTTTGCTTGGAGGAACTATTTTTTGCTTGGAGAAATTAGTTGTTTGCTTGGAGGAACTATTATTTGCTTGGAGAAATTAGTTTTTTGCTTGGTGGAACTATTCTTTGCTTGGAGAAATTAGTTGTTTGCTTGGAGGAACTATTGTTTACTTGTAGGAACTATTCTTTGTTTGGAGAAATTAGTTGTTTGCTTGGAGGAACAATTTTTTGCTTGGAGAAATTAGTTGTTTGCTTGGAGGAACTATTTTTTGCTTGGAGAAATTAGGTATTTGCTTGCAGGAACTATTCTTTGCTTGGAGAAAGTAGTTGTTTGCTTGGAGGAACTATTCTTTGCTTGGAGGAACTATTCTTTGCTTGGAGGAGCTATTCTTTGCTTGGAGAAATTAGTTGTTTGCTTGGAGGAACTATTCTTTGCTTGGAGAAATTAGTTATTTGCTTGGAGGAACTATTCTTTGCTTGGTGAAATTAGTTGTTTGCTTGGAGGAACTATTGTTTGCTTGGAGAAAACAGTTTTTTGCTTGGAGAAACTATTCTTTGCAAGGAGAAATTAGTTATTTGCTTGGAGGAACTATTCTTTGCTTGGAGAAATTAGTTATTAGCTTGAAGGAACTATTTTTTGCTTGGAGAAATTAGTTGTTTGCTTGGAGGAACTATTGTTTGCTTGGAGTAACTATTCTTTGCTTGGAGAAATTAGTTGTTTGCTTGGAGGAACTATTCTTTGCTTGGAGAATGTAGTTATTTGCTTGGAGGAGCTATTCTTTGCTTGGAGAAAGTAGTTGTTTGCTTGGAGAAACTATTCTTTGCTTGGAAAAATTAGTTATTTGCTTGGAGGAACTATTCTTTGCTTGGAGAAATTAGTTATTTGCTTGGAGGAACTATTCTTTGCTTGGAGGAACTATTCTTTGCTTGGAAAAATTAGTTGTTTGCTTGGAGGAACTATTCTTTGCTTGGAGAAATCAGTTTTTTGCTTGGAGGAACTATTCTTTGCTTGGAGAAATTAGTTGTTTGCTGGGAGGAACTATTCTTTGCTTGGAGAAATTAGTTATTTGCTCTGAGGAACTATTCTTTGCTTGGAGAAATTAGTTGTTTGCTTGGAGGAACTATTCTTTGCTTGGAGGAACTATTCTTTGCTTGGAGAAATTAGTTATTTGCTTGGAGGAACTATTCTTTGCTTGGAGAAATTAGTTGTTTGCTTGGAGGAACTATTCTTTGTTTGGAGAATGTAGTTATTTGCTTGGAGGAACTATTCTTTGTATGGAGAAAGTAGTTGTTTGCTTGGAGGAACTATTTTGTGCTTGGAGAAATTAGTTGTTTCCTTGGAGGAACTATTATTTGCTTGGAGAAATTAGTTATTTGCTTGGAGGAACTATTCTTTGCTTGGAGAAATTAGTTGTTTGCTGGGAGGAACTATTCTTTGCTTGGAGAAATTAGTTATTTGCTCTGAGGAACTATTCTTTGCTTGGAGAAATTAGTTGTTTGCTTGGAGGAACTATTGTTTGCTTGGAGGAACTATTCTTTGCTTGGAGAAATTAGTTATTTGCTTGGAGGAACTATTCTTTGCTTGGAGAAATTAGTTGTTTGCTTGGAGGAACTATTCTTTGTTTGGAGAATGTAGTTATTTGCTTGGAGGAACTATTCTTTGTATGGAGAAAGTAGTTGTTTGCTTGGAGGAACTATTTTGTGCTTGGAGAAATTAGTTGTTTCCTTGGAGGAACTATTATTTGCTTGGAGAAATTAGTTATTTGCTTGGAGGAACTATTCTTTGCTTGGAGAAATTAGTTGTTTGCTTGGAGGAACTATTCTTTGCTTGGAGAAATTAGTTGTTTGCTTGGAGGAACTATTCTTTGCTTGGAGAAATTAGTTGTTTGCTTGGAAGAACTATTCTTTGCTTGGAGAAATTAGTTGTTTGCTTGGAGGAACTATTTTTTGCTTGGAGAAATTAGGTATTTGCTTGCAGGAACTATTCTTTGGTTGGAGAAATTAGTTATTTGCTTGCAGAAACTATTCTTTGCTTGGAGAAATTAGTTGTTTGCTTTGAGGAACTATTCTTTGCTTGGAGAAATTAGTTATTTGCTTGGGGGAACTATTCTTTGCTTGGAGAATGTAGTTATTTGCTTGGAGGAACTATTCTTTGCTTGGAGAATGTAGTTATTTGCTTGGAGGAACTATTCTTTGCTTGGAGAAATTAGTTATTTGCTTGGAGGAACTATTCTTTGCTTCGAGAAAGTAGTTGTTTGCTTGGAGGAACTATTTTTTGCTTGAAGAAATTAGTTGTTTGCTTGGAGGAACTATTATTTGCTTGGAGAAATTAGTTATTTGCTTGGAGGAACTATTATTTGCTTGGAGAAATTAGTTATTTGCTTGGAGGAACTATTCTTTGCTTGGAGAAATTAGTTATTTGCTTGGAGGAACTATTCTTTGCTTCGAGAAAGTAGTTGTTTGCTTGGAGGAACTATTTTTTGCTTGAAGAAATTAGTTGTTTGCTTGGAGGAACTATTATTTGCTTGGAGAAATTAGTTATTTGCTTGGAGGAACTATTTTTTGCTTGGAGAAATTAGTGGTTTGCTTGAAGGAACTATTCTTTGCTTGGCGAAATTAGTTATTTGCTTGGGGGAACTATTCTTTGCTTGGAGAAATTAGTTGTTTGCTTGGAGGAACTATTCTTTGCTTGGAGAATGTAGTTATTTGCTTGGAGGAACTATTCTTTGCTTGGAGAATGTAGTTATTTGCTTGGAGGAACTATTCTTTGCTTCGAGAAAGTAGTTGTTTGCTTGGAGGAACTATTTTTTGCTTGGAGAAATTAGTTGTTTGCTTGGAGGAACTATTATTTGCTTGGAGAAATTAGTTTTTTGCTTGGTGGAACTATTCTTTGCTTGGAGAAATTAGTTGTTTGCTTGGAGGAACTATTGTTTACTTGTAGGAACTATTCTTTGTTTGGAGAAATTAGTTGTTTGCTTGGAGGAACAATTTTTTGCTTGGAGAATGTAGTTATTTGCTTGGAGGAACTATTCTTTGCTTGGAGAAAGTAGTTGTTTGCTTGGAGAAACTATTCTTTGCTTGGAAAAATTAGTTATTTGCTTGGAGGAACTATTCTTTGCTTGGAGAAATTAGTTATTTGCTTGGAGGAACTATTCTTTGCTTGGTGAAATTAGTTGTTTGCTTGGAGGAACTATTCTTTGCTTGGAGAAATTAGTTGTTTGCTTGGAGGAACTATTGTTTACTTGTAGGAACTATTCTTTGTTTGGAGAAATTAGTTGTTTGCTTGGAGGAACAATTTTTTGCTTGGAGAAATTAGTTGTTTGCTTGGAGGAACTATTTTTTGCTTGGAGAAATTAGGTATTTGCTTGCAGGAACTATTCTTTGCTTGGAGAAAGTAGTTGTTTGCTTGGAGGAACTATTCTTTGCTTGGAGGAACTATTCTTTGCTTGTAGGAGCTATTCTTTGCTTGGAGAAATTAGTTGTTTGCTTGGAGGAACTATTCTTTGCTTGGAGAAATTAGTTATTTGCTTAGAGGAACTATTCTTTGCTTGGTGAAATTAGTTGTTTGCTTGGAGGAACTATTGTTTGCTTGGAGAAAACAGTTTTTTGCTTGGAGAAACTATTCTTTGCTTGGAGAAATTAGTTATTTGCTTGGAGGAACTATTCTTTGCTTGGAGAAATTAGTTATTAGCTTGAAGGAACTATTTTTTGCTTGGAGAAATTAGTTGTTTGCTTGGAGGAACTATTGTTTGCTTGGAGTAACTATTCTTTGCTTGGAGAAATTAGTTGTTTGCTTGGAGGAACTATTCTTTGCTTGGAGAATGTAGTTATTTGCTTGGAGGAACTATTCTTTGCTTGGAGAAAGTAGTTGTTTGCTTGGAGAAACTATTCTTTGCTTGGAAAAATTAGTTATTTGCTTGGAGGAACTATTCTTTGCTTGGAGAAATTAGTTATTTGCTTGGAGGAACTATTCTTTGCTTGGAGGAACTATTCTTTGCTTGGAAAAATTAGTTGTTTGCTTGGAGGAACTATTCTTTGCTTGGAGAAATCAGTTTTTTGCTTGGAGGAACTATTTTTTGCTTGGAGAAATTAGTTGTTTGCTGGGAGGAACTTTTCTTTGCTTGGAGAAATTAGTTATTTGCTCTGAGGAACTATTCTTTGCTTGGAGAAATTAGTTGTTTGCTTGGAGGAACTATTGTTTGCTTGGAGGAACTATTCTTTGCTTGGAGAAATTAGTTATTTGCTTGGAGGAACTATTCTTTGCTTGGAGAAATTAGTTGTTTGCTTGGAGGAACTATTCTTTGTTTGGAGAATGTAGTTATTTGCTTGGAGGAACTATTCTTTGTATGGAGAAAGTAGTTGTTTGCTTGGAGGAACTATTTTGTGCTTGGAGAAATTAGTTGTTTCCTTGGAGGAACTATTATTTGCTTGGAGAAATTAGTTATTTGCTTGGAGGAACTATTCTTTGCTTGGAGAAATTAGTTGTTTGCTTGGAGGAACTATTCTTTGCTTGGAGAAATTTGTTGTTTGCTTGGAGGAACTATTCTTTGCTTGGAGAAATTAGTTGTTTGCTTGGAAGAACTATTCTTTGCTTGGAGAAATTAGTTGTTTGCTTGGAGGAACTATTTTTTGCTTGGAGAAATTAGGTATTTGCTTGCAGGAACTATTCTTTGGTTGGAGAAATTAGTTATTTGCTTGCAGAAACTATTCTTTGCTTGGAGAAATTAGTTGTTTGCTTTGAGGAACTATTCTTTGCTTGGAGAAATTAGTTATTTGCTTGGGGGAACTATTCTTTGCTTGGAGAATGTAGTTATTTGCTTGGAGGAACTATTCTTTGCTTGGAGAATGTAGTTATTTGCTTGGAGGAACTATTCTTTGCTTGGAGAATGTAGTTATTTGCTTGGAGGAACTATTCTTTGCTTCGAGAAAGTAGTTGTTTGCTTGGAGGAACTATTTTTTGCTTGAAGAAATTAGTTGTTTGCTTGGAGGAACTATTATTTGCTTGGAGAAATTAGTTATTTGCTTGGAGGAACTATTATTTGCTTGGAGAAATTAGTTATTTGCTTGGAGGAACTATTCTTTGCTTGGAGAAATTAGTTATTTGCTTGGAGGAACTATTCTTTGCTTCGAGAAAGTAGTTGTTTGCTTGGAGGAACTATTTTTTGCTTGAAGAAATTAGCTGTTTGCTTGGAGGAACTATTATTTGCTTGGAGAAATTAGTTATTAGCTTGGAGGAACTATTATTTGCTTGGAGAAATTAGTTATTTGCTTGGAGGAACTATTCTTTGCTTGGAGAAATTAGTTGATTGCTTGGAGGAACTATTCTTTGCTTGGAGAAATTAGTTATTTGCTTGGAGAAATTAGTTGTTTGCTTGGAGGAACCATTCTTTGCTTGGAGAATGTAGTTATTTGCTTGGAGGAACTATTCTTTGCTTGGAGAAATTACTTGTTTGCTTGGAGGAACTATTTTTTGCTTGAAGAAATTAGGTATTTGCTTGCAGGAACTATTCTTGGCTTGGAGAAAGTAGTTGTTTGCTTGGAGGAACTATTCTTTGCTTGGAGAAACTATTCTTTGCTTGGAGAAATTAGTTGTTTGCTTGGAGGAACTATTCTTTGCTTGGAGAAATTAGTTGTTTGCTTGGAGGAACTATTCTTTGCTTGGAGAAATTAGTTATTTGCTTGGAGGAACTATTCTTTGCTTGGAGAAATTAGTTGTTTGCTTGGAGGAACTATTCTTTGCTTGGATAAATTAGTTGTTTGCTTGGAGGAACTATTCTTTGCTTGGAGAATGTAGTTATTTGCTTGAAGGAACTATTTTTTGCTTGGAGAAATTACTTGTTTGCTTGGAGGAACTATTCTTTGCTTGGAGAAATTAGTTATTTGCTTGGAGAAATTAGTTGTTTGCTTGGAGGAACTATTCTTTGCTTGGAGAATGTAGTTATTTGCTTGGAGGAACTATTCTTTGCTTGGAGAATGTAGTTATTTGCTTGGAGGAACTATTCTTTGCTTCGAGAAAGTAGTTTTTTGCTTGGAGGAACTATTTTTTGCTTGAAGAAATTAGTTGTTTCCTTGGAGGAACTATTATTTGCTTGGAGAAATTAGTTATTTGCTTGGAGGAACTATTCTTTGCTTGGAGAAATTAGTTGTTTGCTTGGAGGAACTATTATTTGCTTGGAGAAATTAGTTATTTGCTTGGAGGAACTATTCTTTGCTTGGAGAAATTAGTTGTTTGCTTGGAGGAACTATTGTTTACTTGTAGGAACTATTCTTTGCTTGGAGAAATTAGTTGTTTGCTTGGAGGAACAATTTTTTGCTTGGAGAAATTAGTTGTTTGCTTGGAGGAACAATTTTTTGCTTGGAGAAATTAGTTGTTTGCTTGGAAGAACTATTTTTTGCTTGGAGAAATTAGGTATTTGCTTGCAGGAACTATTCTTTGCTTGGAGAAAGTAGTTGTTTGCTTGGAGAACAGTCCCAAATGAAAGGTGTCAGTCAAGGGATAATCATTGAGCTTGGCGACAGCCAGACTAATCCTTTTTACCTGAGGGACTCCCTGTGGTTTAGGGTGAAAAGGGTCTTCATAAATACCGTCCAATATGCATTCTCTTCATTTTCACCTCACTCTCCTTACTCTCCTATGCTTCTGTTACAATTCTGCTTGAATTCTAATCAGTGCAAATGCATGCAATGCATTTCATATTCAAGTAAATATGCCTTACGTTTATAATTTGAATTTTATGCAAATTGAATCTCATTTGTTGATATTTGAATTGTATGTTTTATATAGCAAACATGAATCAACAATCTATGTTGTGAGTATGTAATGAATAATATGATAATTTAGGTTAACACAGCTTTTAACAAGTTAACATCATTAGCGAACGACCCTTTTCGAAGCCACGCCCCAATTTTTGAAATCGAAATATCTCCATGTCCCTGTGAGTTGAACGCTCCAAAAAAACTGCCATTTTATAGTACTTTTTAGTCTCCGTCCATGGGAAAAGTTCTGGACTGTACCCGTCACAGGGACATGGCTTGTTTTGCGATTGAAGATAACATTGGCCGATACCAAAAATTTCGAATTTTCAAAAAAAATGTATAGCTAAAAAATAGTTTGAAAAATAAGAAACCCGATTTAAATTACTAATATAATGATCGCCCGAACGGTTGGATGTAGAAACCGTGTTGAAACTCGAGAAAATCGGATAGACTGACTGGCGCCAACCCGATGATTTTGCCTTGACTGACACCTTTCACTTGGGAAGCCTCTGGAGGAACTATGCTTTGCTTGGAGAAATTAGTTATTTGCTTGGAGGAACTATTCTTTGCTTGGAGAAATTAGTTGTTTGCTGGGAGGAACTATTCTTTGCTAGGAGAAATTAGTTATTCGCTTGGAGGAACTATTCTTTGCTTGGAGAAATTAGTTGTTTGCTTGGAGGAACTATTGTTTGCTTGGAGGAACTATTCTTTGCTTGGTGAAATTAGTTATTTGCTTAGAGGAACTATTCTTTGCTTGGAGAAATTAGTTGTTTGCTTGGAGGAACTATTCTTTGCTTGGAGAATGTAGTTATTTGCTTAAAGGAACTATTCTTTGTATGGAGAAAGTAGTTGTTTGCTTGGAGGAACTATTTTTTGCTTGGAGAAATTAGTTGTTTGCTTGGAGGAACTATTCTTTGCTTGGAGAAATTAGTTATTTGCTTGGGGGAACTATTCTTTGCTTGGAGAAATTAGTTGTTTGCTTGGAGGAACTATTCTTTGCTTGGAGAATGTAGTTATTTGCTTGGAGGAACTATTCTTTGCTTGGAGAATGTAGTTATTTGCTTGGAGGAACTATTCTTTGCTTCGAGAAAGTAGTTGTTTGCTTGGAGGAACTATTTTTTGCTTGGAGAAATTAGTTGTTTGCTTGGAGGAACTATTATTTGCTTGGAGAAATTAGTTTTTTGCTTGGAGGAACTATTCTTTGCTTGGAGAAATTAGTTGTTTGCTTGGAGGAACTATTGTTTACTTGTAGGAACTATTCTTTGCTTGGAGAAATTAGTTGTTTGCTTGGAGGAACAATTTTTTGCTTGGAGAAATTAGTTGTTTGCTTGGAGGAACTATTTTTTGCTTGGAGAAATTAGGTATTTGCTTGCAGGAACTATTCTTTGCTTGGAGAAAGTAGTTGTTTGCTTGGAGGAACTATTCTTTGCTTGGAGGAACTATTCTTTGCTTGGAGGAGCTATTCTTTGCTTGGAGAAATTAGTTGTTTGCTTGGTGGAACTATTCTTTGCTTGGAGAAATTAGTTATTTGCTTGGAGGAACTATTCTTTGCTTGGTGAAATTAGTTGTTTGCTTGGAGGAACTATTGTTTGCTTGGAGAAATCAGTTTTTTGCTTGGAGAAACTATTCTTTGCTTGGAGAAATTAGTTATTTGCTTGGAGGAACTATTCTTTGCTTGGAGAAATTAGTTATTAGCTTGGAGGAACTATTTTTTGCTTGGAGAAATTAGTTGTTTGCTTGGAGGAACTATTGTTTGCTTGGAGGAACTATTCTTTGCTTGGAGAAATTAGTTGTTTGCTTGGAGGAACTATTCTTTGCTTGGAGAATGTAGTTATTTGCTTGGAGGAACTATTCTTTGCTTGGAGAAAGTGGTTGTTTGCTTGGAGAAACTATTCTTTGCTTGGAAAAATTAGTTATTTGCTTGGAGGAACTATTCTATGCTTGGAGAAATTAGTTATTTGCTTGGAGGAACTATTCTTTGCTTGGAGGAACTATTCTTTGCTTGGAAAAATTAGTTGTTTGCTTGGAGGAACTATTCTTTGCTTGGAGAAATCAGTTTTTTGCTTGGAGGAACTATTCTTTGCTTGGAGAAATTAGTTGTTTGCTGGGAGGAACTATTCTTTGCTTGGAGAAATTAGTTATTTGCTCTGAGGAACTATTCTTTGCTTGGAGAAATTAGTTGTTTGCTTGGAGGAACTATTGTTTGCTTGGAGGAACTATTCTTTGCTTGGAGAAATTAGTTATTTGCTTGGAGGAACTATTCTTTGCTTGGAGAAATTAGTTGTTTGCTTGGAGGAACTATTCTTTGTTTGGAGAATGTAGTTATTTGCTTGGAGGAACTATTCTTTGTATGGAGAAAGTAGTTGTTTGCTTGGAGGAACTATTTTTTGCTTGGAGAAATTAGTTGTTTCCTTGGAGGAACTATTATTTGCTTGGAGAAATTAGTTATTTGCTTGGAGGAACTATTCTTTGCTTGGAGAAAATAGTTGTTTGCTTGGAGGAACTATTCTTTGCTTGGAGAAATTAGTTGTTTGCTTGGAGGAACTATTCTTTGCTTGGAGAAATTTGTTGTTTGCTTGGAAGAACTATTCTTTGCTTGTAGAAATTATTTGTTTGCTTGGAGGAACAATTTTTTGCTTGGAGAAATTAGTTGTTTGCTTGGAGGAACAAATTTTGGCTTGGAGAAATTAGTTGTTTGCTTGGAGGAACTATTCTTTGCTTGGAGAAAATAGTTGTTTGCTTGGAGGAACTATTCTTTGCTTGGAGAAATTAGTTGTTTGCTTGGAGGAACTATTCTTTGCTTGGAGAAATTAGTTATTTGCTTGGAGGAACTATTCTTTGCTTGTAGAAATTATTTGTTTGCTTGGAGGAACAATTTTTTGCTTGGAGAAATTAGTTGTTTGCTTGGAGGAACAAATTTTGGCTTGGAGAAATTAGTTGTTTGCTTGGAGGAACTATTATTTTTTGTATGGAGAAAGTAGTTGTTTGCTTGGAGGAACTATTTTTTGCTTGGAGAAATTAGTTGTTTGCTTTGAGGAACTATTCTTTGCTTGGAGAAATTAGTTATTTGCTTGGGGGAACTATTTTTTGCTTGGAGAAATTAGGTATTTGCTTGCAGGAACTATTCTTTGCTTGGAGAAAGTAGTTGTTAGCTTGGAGGAACTATTGTTTGCTTGGAGGAACTATTCTTTGCTTGGAGAAATTAGTTGTTTGCTTGGAGGAACTATTCTTTGCTTGGAGAATGTAGTTATTTGCTTGGAGGAACTATTCTTTGCTTGGAGAAAGTAGTTGTTTGCTTGGAGAAACTATTCTTTGCTTGGAAAAATTAGTTATTTGCTTGGAGGAACTATTCTTTGCTTGGAGAAATTAGTTATTTGCTTGGAGGAACTATTCTTTGCTTGGAGGAACTATTCTTTGCTTGGAAAAATTAGTTGTTTGCTTGGAGGAACTATTCTTTGCTTGGAGAAATCAGTTTTTTGCTTGGAGGAACTATTCTTTGCTTGGAGAAATTAGTTGTTTGCTGGGAGGAACTATTCTTTGCTTGGAGAAATTAGTTATTTGCTCTGAGGAACTATTCTTTGCTTGGAGAAATTAGTTGTTTGCTTGGAGGAACTATTGTTTGCTTGGAGGAACTATTCTTTGCTTGGAGAAATTAGTTATTTGCTTGGAGGAACTATTCTTTGCTTGGAGAAATTAGTTGTTTGCTTGGAGGAACTATTCTTTGTTTGGAGAATGTAGTTATTTGCTTGGAGGAACTATTCTTTGTATGGAGAAAGTAGTTGTTTGCTTGGAGGAACTATTTTTTGCTTGGAGAAATTAGTTGTTTCCTTGGAGGAACTATTATTTGCTTGGAGAAATTAGTTATTTGCTTGGAGGAACTATTCTTTGCTTGGAGAAAATAGTTGTTTGCTTGGAGGAACTATTCTTTGCTTGGAGAAATTAGTTGTTTGCTTGGAGGAACTATTCTTTGCTTGGAGAAATTTGTTGTTTGCTTGGAAGAACTATTCTTTGCTTGGAGAAATTAGTTGTTTGCTTGGAGGAACTATTTTTTGCTCGGAGAAATTAGGTATTTGCTTGCAGGAACTATTCTTTGGTTGGAGAAATTAGTTATTTGCTTGCAGAAACTATTCTTTGCTTGGAGAAATTAGTTGTTTGCTTGGAGGAACTATCCTTTGCTTGGAGAAATTAGGTATTTGCTTGCAGGAACTATTCTTTGCTTGGAGAAATTAGTTGTTTGCTTGGAGGAACTATTCTTTGCTTGGAGAAATTAGTTATTTGCTTGGAGGAACTATTCTTTGCTTGTAGAAATTATTTGTTTGCTTGGAGGAACAATTTTTTGCTTGGAGAAATTAGTTGTTTGCTTGGAGGAACAAATTTTGGCTTGGAGAAATTAGTTGTTTGCTTGGAGGAACTATTATTTTTTGTATGGAGAAAGTAGTTGTTTGCTTGGAGGAACTATTTTTTGCTTGGAGAAATTAGTTGTTTGCTTTGAGGAACTATTCTTTGCTTGGAGAAATTAGTTATTTGCTTGGGGGAACTATTTTTTGCTTGGAGAAATTAGGTATTTGCTTGCAGGAACTATTCTTTGCTTGGAGAAAGTAGTTGTTAGCTTGGAGGAACTATGCTTTGCTTGGAGAAATTAGTTATTTGCTTGGAGGAACTATTCTTTGCTTGGAGAAATTAGTTGTTTGCTGGGAGGAACTATTCTTTGCTAGGAGAAATTTGTTATTCGCTTGGAGGAACTATTCTTTGCTTGGAGAAATTAGTTGTTTGCTTGGAGGAACTATTGTTTGCTTGGAGGAACTATTCTTTGCTTGGTGAAATTAGTTATTTGCTTAGAGGAACTATTCTTTGCTTGGAGAAATTAGTTGTTTGCTTGGAGGAACTATTCTTTGCTTGGAGAATGTAGTTATTTGCTTAAAGGAACTATTCTTTGTATGAAGAAAGTAGTTGTTTGCTTGGAGGAACTATTTTTTGCTTGGAGAAATTAGTTGTTTGCTTGGAGGAACTATTCTTTGCTTGGAGAAATTAGTTATTTGCTTGGGGGAACTATTCTTTGCTTGGAGAAATTAGTTGTTTGCTTGGAGGAACTATTCTTTGCTTGGAGAAATTAGTTTTTTGCTTGGAGGAACTATTCTTTGCTTGGAGAAATTAGTTGTTTGCTTGGAGGAACTATTGTTTACTTGTAGGAACTATTCTTTGCTTGGAGAAATTAGTTGTTTGCTTGGAGGAACAATTTTTTGCTTGGAGAAATTAGTTGTTTGCTTGGAGGAACTATTTTTTGCTTGGAGAAATTAGGTATTTGCTTGCAGGAACTATTCTTTGCTTGGAGAAAGTAGTTGTTTGCTTGGAGGAACTATTCTTTGCTTGGAGGAACTATTCTTTGCTTGGAGGAGCTATTCTTTGCTTGGAGAAATTAGTTGTTTGCTTGGTGGAACTATTCTTTGCTTGGAGAAATTAGTTATTTGCTTGGAGGAACTATTCTTTGCTTGGTGAAATTAGTTGTTTGCTTGGAGGAACTATTGTTTGCTTGGAGAAATCAGTTTTTTGCTTGGAGAAACTATTCTTTGCTTGGAGAAATTAGTTATTTGCTTGGAGGAACTATTCTTTGCTTGGAGAAATTAGTTATTAGCTTGGAGGAACTATTTTTTGCTTGGAGAAATTAGTTGTTTGCTTGGAGGAACTATTGTTTGCTTGGAGGAACTATTCTTTGCTTGGAGAAATTAGTTGTTTGCTTGGAGGAACTATTCTTTGCTTGGAGAATGTAGTTATTTGCTTGGAGGAACTATTCTTTGCTTGGAGAAAGTGGTTGTTTGCTTGGAGAAACTATTCTTTGCTTGGAAAAATTAGTTATTTGCTTGGAGGAACTATTCTTTGCTTGGAGAAATTAGTTATTTGCTTGGAGGAACTATTCTTTGCTTGGAGGAACTATTCTTTGCTTGGAAAAATTAGTTGTTTGCTTGGAGGAACTATTCTTTGCTTGGAGAAATCAGTTTTTTGCTTGGAGGAACTATTCTTTGCTTGGAGAAATTAGTTGTTTGCTGGGAGGAACTATTCTTTGCTTGGAGAAATTAGTTATTTGCTCTGAGGAACTATTCTTTGCTTGGAGAAATTAGTTGTTTGCTTGGAGGAACTATTGTTTGCTTGGAGGAACTATTCTTTGCTTGGAGAAATTAGTTATTTGCTTGGAGGAACTATTCTTTGCTTGGAGAAATTAGTTGTTTGCTTGGAGGAACTATTCTTTGTTTGGAGAATGTAGTTATTTGCTTGGAGGAACTATTCTTTGTATGGAGAAAGTAGTTGTTTGCTTGGAGGAACTATTTTTTGCTTGGAGAAATTAGTTGTTTCCTTGGAGGAACTATTATTTGCTTGGAGAAATTAGTTATTTGCTTGGAGGAACTATTCTTTGCTTGGAGAAAATAGTTGTTTGCTTGGAGGAACTATTCTTTGCTTGGAGAAATTAGTTGTTTGCTTGGAGGAACTATTCTTTGCTTGGAGAAATTTGTTGTTTGCTTGGAAGAACTATTCTTTGCTTGTAGAAATTATTTGTTTGCTTGGAGGAACAATTTTTTGCTTGGAGAAATTAGTTGTTTGCTTGGAGGAACAAATTTTGGCTTGGAGAAATTAGTTGTTTGCTTGGAGGAACTATTCTTTGCTTGGAGAAAATAGTTGTTTGCTTGGAGGAACTATTCTTTGCTTGGAGAAATTAGTTGTTTGCTTGGAGGAACAATTTTTTGCTTGGAGAAATTAGTTGTTTGCTTGGAGGAACTATTTTTTGCTTGGAGAAATTAGGTATTTGCTTGCAGGAACTATTCTTTGCTTGGAGAAAGTAGTTGTTTGCTTGGAGGAACTATTCTTTGCTTGGAGGAACTATTCTTTGCTTGGAGGAGCTATTCTTTGCTTGGAGAAATTAGTTGTTTGCTTGGTGGAACTATTCTTTGCTTGGAGAAATTAGTTATTTGCTTGGAGGAACTATTCTTTGCTTGGTGAAATTAGTTGTTTGCTTGGAGGAACTATTGTTTGCTTGGAGAAATCAGTTTTTTGCTTGGAGAAACTATTCTTTGCTTGGAGAAATTAGTTATTTGCTTGGAGGAACTATTCTTTGCTTGGAGAAATTAGTTATTAGCTTGGAGGAACTATTTTTTGCTTGGAGAAATTAGTTGTTTGCTTGGAGGAACTATTGTTTGCTTGGAGGAACTATTCTTTGCTTGGAGAAATTAGTTGTTTGCTTGGAGGAACTATTCTTTGCTTGGAGAATGTAGTTATTTGCTTGGAGGAACTATTCTTTGCTTGGAGAAAGTGGTTGTTTGCTTGGAGAAACTATTCTTTGCTTGGAAAAATTAGTTATTTGCTTGGAGGAACTATTCTTTGCTTGGAGAAATTAGTTATTTGCTTGGAGGAACTATTCTTTGCTTGGAGGAACTATTCTTTGCTTGGAAAAATTAGTTGTTTGCTTGGAGGAACTATTCTTTGCTTGGAGAAATCAGTTTTTTGCTTGGAGGAACTATTCTTTGCTTGGAGAAATTAGTTGTTTGCTGGGAGGAACTATTCTTTGCTTGGAGAAATTAGTTATTTGCTCTGAGGAACTATTCTTTGCTTGGAGAAATTAGTTGTTTGCTTGGAGGAACTATTGTTTGCTTGGAGGAACTATTCTTTGCTTGGAGAAATTAGTTATTTGCTTGGAGGAACTATTCTTTGCTTGGAGAAATTAGTTGTTTGCTTGGAGGAACTATTCTTTGTTTGGAGAATGTAGTTATTTGCTTGGAGGAACTATTCTTTGTATGGAGAAAGTAGTTGTTTGCTTGGAGGAACTATTTTTTGCTTGGAGAAATTAGTTGTTTCCTTGGAGGAACTATTATTTGCTTGGAGAAATTAGTTATTTGCTTGGAGGAACTATTCTTTGCTTGGAGAAAATAGTTGTTTGCTTGGAGGAACTATTCTTTGCTTGGAGAAATTAGTTGTTTGCTTGGAGGAACTATTCTTTGCTTGGAGAAATTTGTTGTTTGCTTGGAAGAACTATTCTTTGCTTGTAGAAATTATTTGTTTGCTTGGAGGAACAATTTTTTGCTTGGAGAAATTAGTTGTTTGCTTGGAGGAACAAATTTTGGCTTGGAGAAATTAGTTGTTTGCTTGGAGGAACTATTCTTTGCTTGGAGAAAATAGTTGTTTGCTTGGAGGAACTATTCTTTGCTTGGAGAAATTAGTTGTTTGCTTGGAGGAACTATTCTTTGCTTGGAGAAATTAGTTATTTGCTTGGAGGAACTATTCTTTGCTTGTAGAAATTATTTGTTTGCTTGGAGGAACAATTTTTTGCTTGGAGAAATTAGTTGTTTGCTTGGAGGAACAAATTTTGGCTTGGAGAAATTAGTTGTTTGCTTGGAGGAACTATTATTTTTTGTATGGAGAAAGTAGTTGTTTGCTTGGAGGAACTATTTTTTGCTTGGAGAAATTAGTTGTTTGCTTTGAGGAACTATTCTTTGCTTGGAGAAATTAGTTATTTGCTTGGGGGAACTATTTTTTGCTTGGAGAAATTAGGTATTTGCTTGCAGGAACTATTCTTTGCTTGGAGAAAGTAGTTGTTAGCTTGGAGGAACTATTGTTTGCTTGGAGGAACTATTCTTTGCTTGGAGAAATTAGTTGTTTGCTTGGAGGAACTATTCTTTGCTTGGAGAATGTAGTTATTTGCTTGGAGGAACTATTCTTTGCTTGGAGAAAGTAGTTGTTTGCTTGGAGAAACTATTCTTTGCTTGGAAAAATTAGTTATTTGCTTGGAGGAACTATTCTTTGCTTGGAGAAATTAGTTATTTGCTTGGAGGAACTATTCTTTGCTTGGAGGAACTATTCTTTGCTTGGAAAAATTAGTTGTTTGCTTGGAGGAACTATTCTTTGCTTGGAGAAATCAGTTTTTTGCTTGGAGGAACTATTCTTTGCTTGGAGAAATTAGTTGTTTGCTGGGAGGAACTATTCTTTGCTTGGAGAAATTAGTTATTTGCTCTGAGGAACTATTCTTTGCTTGGAGAAATTAGTTGTTTGCTTGGAGGAACTATTGTTTGCTTGGAGGAACTATTCTTTGCTTGGAGAAATTAGTTATTTGCTTGGAGGAACTATTCTTTGCTTGGAGAAATTAGTTGTTTGCTTGGAGGAACTATTCTTTGTTTGGAGAATGTAGTTATTTGCTTGGAGGAACTATTCTTTGTATGGAGAAAGTAGTTGTTTGCTTGGAGGAACTATTTTTTGCTTGGAGAAATTAGTTGTTTCCTTGGAGGAACTATTATTTGCTTGGAGAAATTAGTTATTTGCTTGGAGGAACTATTCTTTGCTTGGAGAAAATAGTTGTTTGCTTGGAGGAACTATTCTTTGCTTGGAGAAATTAGTTGTTTGCTTGGAGGAACTATTCTTTGCTTGGAGAAATTTGTTGTTTGCTTGGAAGAACTATTCTTTGCTTGGAGAAATTAGTTGTTTGCTTGGAGGAACTATTTTTTGCTCGGAGAAATTAGGTATTTGCTTGCAGGAACTATTCTTTGGTTGGAGAAATTAGTTATTTGCTTGCAGAAACTATTCTTTGCTTGGAGAAATTAGTTGTTTGCTTGGAGGAACTATCCTTTGCTTGGAGAAATTAGGTATTTGCTTGCAGGAACTATTCTTTGCTTGGAGAAATTAGTTGTTTGCTTGGAGGAACTATTCTTTGCTTGGAGAAATTAGTTATTTGCTTGGAGGAACTATTCTTTGCTTGTAGAAATTATTTGTTTGCTTGGAGGAACAATTTTTTGCTTGGAGAAATTAGTTGTTTGCTTGGAGGAACAAATTTTGGCTTGGAGAAATTAGTTGTTTGCTTGGAGGAACTATTATTTTTTGTATGGAGAAAGTAGTTGTTTGCTTGGAGGAACTATTTTTTGCTTGGAGAAATTAGTTGTTTGCTTTGAGGAACTATTCTTTGCTTGGAGAAATTAGTTATTTGCTTGGGGGAACTATTTTTTGCTTGGAGAAATTAGGTATTTGCTTGCAGGAACTATTCTTTGCTTGGAGAAAGTAGTTGTTAGCTTGGAGGAACTATGCTTTGCTTGGAGAAATTAGTTATTTGCTTGGAGGAACTATTCTTTGCTTGGAGAAATTAGTTGTTTGCTGGGAGGAACTATTCTTTGCTAGGAGAAATTTGTTATTCGCTTGGAGGAACTATTCTTTGCTTGGAGAAATTAGTTGTTTGCTTGGAGGAACTATTGTTTGCTTGGAGGAACTATTCTTTGCTTGGTGAAATTAGTTATTTGCTTAGAGGAACTATTCTTTGCTTGGAGAAATTAGTTGTTTGCTTGGAGGAACTATTCTTTGCTTGGAGAATGTAGTTATTTGCTTAAAGGAACTATTCTTTGTATGAAGAAAGTAGTTGTTTGCTTGGAGGAACTATTTTTTGCTTGGAGAAATTAGTTGTTTGCTTGGAGGAACTATTCTTTGCTTGGAGAAATTAGTTATTTGCTTGGGGGAACTATTCTTTGCTTGGAGAAATTAGTTGTTTGCTTGGAGGAACTATTCTTTGCTTGGAGAAATTAGTTATTTGCTTGGAGGAACTATTCTTTGCTTGGAGAAATTAGTTGTTTGCTTGGAGGAACTATTCTTTGCTTGGATAAATTAGTTGTTTGCTTGGAGGAACTATTCTTTGCTTGGAGAATGTAGTTATTTGCTTGGAGGAACTATTTTTTGCTTGGAGAAATTACTTGTTTGCTTGGAGGAACTATTCTTTGCTTGGAGAAATTAGTTATATGCTTGGAGAAATTAGTTGTTTGCTTGGAGGAACTATTCTTTGCTTGGAGAATGTAGTTATTTGCTTGGAGGAACTATTCTTTGCTTGGAGAATGTAGTTATTTGCTTGGAGTAACTATTCTTTGCTTCGAGAAAGTAGTTTTTTGCTTGGAGGAACTATTTTTTGCTTGAAGAAATTGGTTGTTTCCTTGGAGGAACTATTATTTGCTTGGAGAAATTAGTTATTTGCTTGGAGGAACTATTCTTTGCTTGGAGAAATTAGTTGTTTGCTTGGAGGAACTATTATTTGCTTGGAGAAATTAGTTATTTGCTTGGAAGAACTATTCTTTGCTTGGAGAAATTAGTTGTTTGCTTGGAGGAACTATTGTTTACTTGTAGGAACTATTCTTTGCTTGGAGAAATTAGTTGTTTGCTTGGAGGAACAATTTTTTGCTTGGAGAAATTAGTTGTTTGCTTGGAGGAACTATTTTTTGCTTGGAGAAATTAGGTATTTGCTTGCAGGAACTATTCTTTGCTTGGAGAAAGTAGTTGTTTGCTTGGAGAATGTAGTTATTTGCTTGGAGGAACTATTCTTTGCTTGGAGAATGTAGTTATTTGCTTGGAGGAACTATTCTTTGCTTCGAGAAAGTAGTTTTTTGCTTGGAGGAACTATTTTTTGCTTGAAGAAATTAGTTGTTTCCTTGGAGGAACTATTATTTGCTTGGAGAAATTAGTTATTTGCTTGGAGGAACTATTCTTTGCTTGGAGAAATTAGTTGTTTGCTTGGAGGAACTATTATTTGATTGGAGAAATTAGTTATTTGCTTGGAGGAACTATTCTTTGCTTGGAGAAATTAGTTGTTTGCTTGGAGGAACTATTGTTTACTTGTAGGAACTATTCTTTGCTTGGAGAAATTAGTTGTTTGCTTGGAGGAACTATTCTTTGCTTGGAGAAATCAGTTATTTGCTTGTAGAAATTAGTTGTTTGCTTGGAGGAACTATTCTTTGCTTGGAGAATGTAGTTATTTGCTTGGAGGAACTATTCTTTGCTTGGAGAAATTACTTGTTTGCTTGGAGGAACAATTTTTTGCTTGGAGAAATTAGTTGTTTGCTTGGAGGAACTATTCTTTGTTTGGAGAATGTAGTTATTTGCTTGGAGGAACTATTCTTTGTATGGAGAAAGTAGTTGTTTGCTTGGAGGAACTATTTTTTGCTTGGAGAAATTAGTTGTTTCCTTGGAGGAACTATTATTTGCTTGGAGAAATTAGTTATTTGCTTGGAGGAACTATTCTTTGCTTGGAGAAATTAGTTGTTTGCTTGGAGGAACTATTACTTGCTTGGAGAAATTAGTTATTTGCTTGGAGGAACTATTCTTTGCTTGGAGAAATTAGTTGTTTGCTTGGAGGAACTATTGTTTACTTCTAGGAACTATTCTTTGCTTGGAGAAATTAGTTGTTTGCTTGGAGGAACTATTCTTTGCTTGGAGAAATTAGTTATTTGCTTGGAGAAATTAGTTGTTTGCTTGGAGGAACTATTCTTTGCTTGGAGAAATTAGTTATTTGCTTAGAGGAACTATTCTTTGCTTGGAGAAATTAGTTGTTTGCTTGGAGGAACTATTCTTTGCTTGGAGAAATTAGTTATTTGCTTAGAGGAACTATTCTTTGCTTGGAGAAATTAGTTATTTGCTTGGAGAAATTAGTTGTTTGCTTGGAGGAACTATTCTTTGCTTGGAGAAATTAGTTGTTTGCTTGGAGGAACTATTCTTTGCTTGGAGAAATTAGTTATTTGCTTGGAGAAATTAGTTGTTTGCTTGGAGGAACTATCCTTTGCTTGGAGAAATTAGGTATTTGCTTGCAGGAACTATTCTTTGCTTGGAGAAATTAGTTGTTTGCTTGGAGGAACTATTCTTTGCTTGGAGAAATTAGTTATTTGCTTGGAGGAACTATTCTTTGCTTGTAGAAATTATTTGTTTGCTTGGAGGAACAATTTTTTGCTTGGAGAAATTAGTTGTTTGCTTGGAGGAACAAATTTTGGCTTGGAGAAATTAGTTGTTTGCTTGGAGGAACTATTATTTTTTGTATGGAGAAAGTAGTTGTTTGCTTGGAGGAACTATTTTTTGCTTGGAGAAATTAGTTGTTTGCTTTGAGGAACTATTCTTTGCTTGGAGAAATTAGTTATTTGCTTGGGGGAACTATTTTTTGCTTGGAGAAATTAGGTATTTGCTTGCAGGAACTATTCTTTGCTTGGAGAAAGTAGTTGTTAGCTTGGAGGAACTATGCTTTGCTTGGAGAAATTAGTTATTTGCTTGGAGGAACTATTCTTTGCTTGGAGAAATTAGTTGTTTGCTGGGAGGAACTATTCTTTGCTAGGAGAAATTTGTTATTCGCTTGGAGGAACTATTCTTTGCTTGGAGAAATTAGTTGTTTGCTTGGAGGAACTATTGTTTGCTTGGAGGAACTATTCTTTGCTTGGTGAAATTAGTTATTTGCTTAGAGGAACTATTCTTTGCTTGGAGAAATTAGTTGTTTGCTTGGAGGAACTATTCTTTGCTTGGAGAATGTAGTTATTTGCTTAAAGGAACTATTCTTTGTATGAAGAAAGTAGTTGTTTGCTTGGAGGAACTATTTTTTGCTTGGAGAAATTAGTTGTTTGCTTGGAGGAACTATTCTTTGCTTGGAGAAATTAGTTATTTGCTTGGGGGAACTATTCTTTGCTTGGAGAAATTAGTTGTTTGCTTGGAGGAACTATTCTTTGCTTGGAGAAATTAGTTTTTTGCTTGGAGGAACTATTCTTTGCTTGGAGAAATTAGTTGTTTGCTTGGAGGAACTATTGTTTACTTGTAGGAACTATTCTTTGCTTGGAGAAATTAGTTGTTTGCTTGGAGGAACAATTTTTTGCTTGGAGAAATTAGTTGTTTGCTTGGAGGAACTATTTTTTGCTTGGAGAAATTAGGTATTTGCTTGCAGGAACTATTCTTTGCTTGGAGAAAGTAGTTGTTTGCTTGGAGGAACTATTCTTTGCTTGGAGGAACTATTCTTTGCTTGGAGGAGCTATTCTTTGCTTGGAGAAATTAGTTGTTTGCTTGGTGGAACTATTCTTTGCTTGGAGAAATTAGTTATTTGCTTGGAGGAACTATTCTTTGCTTGGTGAAATTAGTTGTTTGCTTGGAGGAACTATTGTTTGCTTGGAGAAATCAGTTTTTTGCTTGGAGAAACTATTCTTTGCTTGGAGAAATTAGTTATTTGCTTGGAGGAACTATTCTTTGCTTGGAGAAATTAGTTATTAGCTTGGAGGAACTATTTTTTGCTTGGAGAAATTAGTTGTTTGCTTGGAGGAACTATTGTTTGCTTGGAGGAACTATTCTTTGCTTGGAGAAATTAGTTGTTTGCTTGGAGGAACTATTCTTTGCTTGGAGAATGTAGTTATTTGCTTGGAGGAACTATTCTTTGCTTGGAGAAAGTGGTTGTTTGCTTGGAGAAACTATTCTTTGCTTGGAAAAATTAGTTATTTGCTTGGAGGAACTATTCTTTGCTTGGAGAAATTAGTTATTTGCTTGGAGGAACTATTCTTTGCTTGGAGGAACTATTCTTTGCTTGGAAAAATTAGTTGTTTGCTTGGAGGAACTATTCTTTGCTTGGAGAAATCAGTTTTTTGCTTGGAGGAACTATTCTTTGCTTGGAGAAATTAGTTGTTTGCTGGGAGGAACTATTCTTTGCTTGGAGAAATTAGTTATTTGCTCTGAGGAACTATTCTTTGCTTGGAGAAATTAGTTGTTTGCTTGGAGGAACTATTGTTTGCTTGGAGGAACTATTCTTTGCTTGGAGAAATTAGTTATTTGCTTGGAGGAACTATTCTTTGCTTGGAGAAATTAGTTGTTTGCTTGGAGGAACTATTCTTTGTTTGGAGAATGTAGTTATTTGCTTGGAGGAACTATTCTTTGTATGGAGAAAGTAGTTGTTTGCTTGGAGGAACTATTTTTTGCTTGGAGAAATTAGTTGTTTCCTTGGAGGAACTATTATTTGCTTGGAGAAATTAGTTATTTGCTTGGAGGAACTATTCTTTGCTTGGAGAAAATAGTTGTTTGCTTGGAGGAACTATTCTTTGCTTGGAGAAATTAGTTGTTTGCTTGGAGGAACTATTCTTTGCTTGGAGAAATTTGTTGTTTGCTTGGAAGAACTATTCTTTGCTTGTAGAAATTATTTGTTTGCTTGGAGGAACAATTTTTTGCTTGGAGAAATTAGTTGTTTGCTTGGAGGAACAAATTTTGGCTTGGAGAAATTAGTTGTTTGCTTGGAGGAACTATTCTTTGCTTGGAGAAAATAGTTGTTTGCTTGGAGGAACTATTCTTTGCTTGGAGAAATTAGTTGTTTGCTTGGAGGAACAATTTTTTGCTTGGAGAAATTAGTTGTTTGCTTGGAGGAACTATTTTTTGCTTGGAGAAATTAGGTATTTGCTTGCAGGAACTATTCTTTGCTTGGAGAAAGTAGTTGTTTGCTTGGAGGAACTATTCTTTGCTTGGAGGAACTATTCTTTGCTTGGAGGAGCTATTCTTTGCTTGGAGAAATTAGTTGTTTGCTTGGTGGAACTATTCTTTGCTTGGAGAAATTAGTTATTTGCTTGGAGGAACTATTCTTTGCTTGGTGAAATTAGTTGTTTGCTTGGAGGAACTATTGTTTGCTTGGAGAAATCAGTTTTTTGCTTGGAGAAACTATTCTTTGCTTGGAGAAATTAGTTATTTGCTTGGAGGAACTATTCTTTGCTTGGAGAAATTAGTTATTAGCTTGGAGGAACTATTTTTTGCTTGGAGAAATTAGTTGTTTGCTTGGAGGAACTATTGTTTGCTTGGAGGAACTATTCTTTGCTTGGAGAAATTAGTTGTTTGCTTGGAGGAACTATTCTTTGCTTGGAGAATGTAGTTATTTGCTTGGAGGAACTATTCTTTGCTTGGAGAAAGTGGTTGTTTGCTTGGAGAAACTATTCTTTGCTTGGAAAAATTAGTTATTTGCTTGGAGGAACTATTCTTTGCTTGGAGAAATTAGTTATTTGCTTGGAGGAACTATTCTTTGCTTGGAGGAACTATTCTTTGCTTGGAAAAATTAGTTGTTTGCTTGGAGGAACTATTCTTTGCTTGGAGAAATCAGTTTTTTGCTTGGAGGAACTATTCTTTGCTTGGAGAAATTAGTTGTTTGCTGGGAGGAACTATTCTTTGCTTGGAGAAATTAGTTATTTGCTCTGAGGAACTATTCTTTGCTTGGAGAAATTAGTTGTTTGCTTGGAGGAACTATTGTTTGCTTGGAGGAACTATTCTTTGCTTGGAGAAATTAGTTATTTGCTTGGAGGAACTATTCTTTGCTTGGAGAAATTAGTTGTTTGCTTGGAGGAACTATTCTTTGTTTGGAGAATGTAGTTATTTGCTTGGAGGAACTATTCTTTGTATGGAGAAAGTAGTTGTTTGCTTGGAGGAACTATTTTTTGCTTGGAGAAATTAGTTGTTTCCTTGGAGGAACTATTATTTGCTTGGAGAAATTAGTTATTTGCTTGGAGGAACTATTCTTTGCTTGGAGAAAATAGTTGTTTGCTTGGAGGAACTATTCTTTGCTTGGAGAAATTAGTTGTTTGCTTGGAGGAACTATTCTTTGCTTGGAGAAATTTGTTGTTTGCTTGGAAGAACTATTCTTTGCTTGTAGAAATTATTTGTTTGCTTGGAGGAACAATTTTTTGCTTGGAGAAATTAGTTGTTTGCTTGGAGGAACAAATTTTGGCTTGGAGAAATTAGTTGTTTGCTTGGAGGAACTATTCTTTGCTTGGAGAAAATAGTTGTTTGCTTGGAGGAACTATTCTTTGCTTGGAGAAATTAGTTGTTTGCTTGGAGGAACTATTCTTTGCTTGGAGAAATTAGTTATTTGCTTGGAGGAACTATTCTTTGCTTGTAGAAATTATTTGTTTGCTTGGAGGAACAATTTTTTGCTTGGAGAAATTAGTTGTTTGCTTGGAGGAACAAATTTTGGCTTGGAGAAATTAGTTGTTTGCTTGGAGGAACTATTATTTTTTGTATGGAGAAAGTAGTTGTTTGCTTGGAGGAACTATTTTTTGCTTGGAGAAATTAGTTGTTTGCTTTGAGGAACTATTCTTTGCTTGGAGAAATTAGTTATTTGCTTGGGGGAACTATTTTTTGCTTGGAGAAATTAGGTATTTGCTTGCAGGAACTATTCTTTGCTTGGAGAAAGTAGTTGTTAGCTTGGAGGAACTATTGTTTGCTTGGAGGAACTATTCTTTGCTTGGAGAAATTAGTTGTTTGCTTGGAGGAACTATTCTTTGCTTGGAGAATGTAGTTATTTGCTTGGAGGAACTATTCTTTGCTTGGAGAAAGTAGTTGTTTGCTTGGAGAAACTATTCTTTGCTTGGAAAAATTAGTTATTTGCTTGGAGGAACTATTCTTTGCTTGGAGAAATTAGTTATTTGCTTGGAGGAACTATTCTTTGCTTGGAGGAACTATTCTTTGCTTGGAAAAATTAGTTGTTTGCTTGGAGGAACTATTCTTTGCTTGGAGAAATCAGTTTTTTGCTTGGAGGAACTATTCTTTGCTTGGAGAAATTAGTTGTTTGCTGGGAGGAACTATTCTTTGCTTGGAGAAATTAGTTATTTGCTCTGAGGAACTATTCTTTGCTTGGAGAAATTAGTTGTTTGCTTGGAGGAACTATTGTTTGCTTGGAGGAACTATTCTTTGCTTGGAGAAATTAGTTATTTGCTTGGAGGAACTATTCTTTGCTTGGAGAAATTAGTTGTTTGCTTGGAGGAACTATTCTTTGTTTGGAGAATGTAGTTATTTGCTTGGAGGAACTATTCTTTGTATGGAGAAAGTAGTTGTTTGCTTGGAGGAACTATTTTTTGCTTGGAGAAATTAGTTGTTTCCTTGGAGGAACTATTATTTGCTTGGAGAAATTAGTTATTTGCTTGGAGGAACTATTCTTTGCTTGGAGAAAATAGTTGTTTGCTTGGAGGAACTATTCTTTGCTTGGAGAAATTAGTTGTTTGCTTGGAGGAACTATTCTTTGCTTGGAGAAATTTGTTGTTTGCTTGGAAGAACTATTCTTTGCTTGGAGAAATTAGTTGTTTGCTTGGAGGAACTATTTTTTGCTCGGAGAAATTAGGTATTTGCTTGCAGGAACTATTCTTTGGTTGGAGAAATTAGTTATTTGCTTGCAGAAACTATTCTTTGCTTGGAGAAATTAGTTGTTTGCTTGGAGGAACTATCCTTTGCTTGGAGAAATTAGGTATTTGCTTGCAGGAACTATTCTTTGCTTGGAGAAATTAGTTGTTTGCTTGGAGGAACTATTCTTTGCTTGGAGAAATTAGTTATTTGCTTGGAGGAACTATTCTTTGCTTGTAGAAATTATTTGTTTGCTTGGAGGAACAATTTTTTGCTTGGAGAAATTAGTTGTTTGCTTGGAGGAACAAATTTTGGCTTGGAGAAATTAGTTGTTTGCTTGGAGGAACTATTATTTTTTGTATGGAGAAAGTAGTTGTTTGCTTGGAGGAACTATTTTTTGCTTGGAGAAATTAGTTGTTTGCTTTGAGGAACTATTCTTTGCTTGGAGAAATTAGTTATTTGCTTGGGGGAACTATTTTTTGCTTGGAGAAATTAGGTATTTGCTTGCAGGAACTATTCTTTGCTTGGAGAAAGTAGTTGTTAGCTTGGAGGAACTATGCTTTGCTTGGAGAAATTAGTTATTTGCTTGGAGGAACTATTCTTTGCTTGGAGAAATTAGTTGTTTGCTGGGAGGAACTATTCTTTGCTAGGAGAAATTTGTTATTCGCTTGGAGGAACTATTCTTTGCTTGGAGAAATTAGTTGTTTGCTTGGAGGAACTATTGTTTGCTTGGAGGAACTATTCTTTGCTTGGTGAAATTAGTTATTTGCTTAGAGGAACTATTCTTTGCTTGGAGAAATTAGTTGTTTGCTTGGAGGAACTATTCTTTGCTTGGAGAATGTAGTTATTTGCTTAAAGGAACTATTCTTTGTATGAAGAAAGTAGTTGTTTGCTTGGAGGAACTATTTTTTGCTTGGAGAAATTAGTTGTTTGCTTGGAGGAACTATTCTTTGCTTGGAGAAATTAGTTATTTGCTTGGGGGAACTATTCTTTGCTTGGAGAAATTAGTTGTTTGCTTGGAGGAACTATTCTTTGCTTGGAGAAATTAGTTATTTGCTTGGAGGAACTATTCTTTGCTTGGAGAAATTAGTTGTTTGCTTGGAGGAACTATTCTTTGCTTGGATAAATTAGTTGTTTGCTTGGAGGAACTATTCTTTGCTTGGAGAATGTAGTTATTTGCTTGGAGGAACTATTTTTTGCTTGGAGAAATTACTTGTTTGCTTGGAGGAACTATTCTTTGCTTGGAGAAATTAGTTATATGCTTGGAGAAATTAGTTGTTTGCTTGGAGGAACTATTCTTTGCTTGGAGAATGTAGTTATTTGCTTGGAGGAACTATTCTTTGCTTGGAGAATGTAGTTATTTGCTTGGAGTAACTATTCTTTGCTTCGAGAAAGTAGTTTTTTGCTTGGAGGAACTATTTTTTGCTTGAAGAAATTGGTTGTTTCCTTGGAGGAACTATTATTTGCTTGGAGAAATTAGTTATTTGCTTGGAGGAACTATTCTTTGCTTGGAGAAATTAGTTGTTTGCTTGGAGGAACTATTATTTGCTTGGAGAAATTAGTTATTTGCTTGGAAGAACTATTCTTTGCTTGGAGAAATTAGTTGTTTGCTTGGAGGAACTATTGTTTACTTGTAGGAACTATTCTTTGCTTGGAGAAATTAGTTGTTTGCTTGGAGGAACAATTTTTTGCTTGGAGAAATTAGTTGTTTGCTTGGAGGAACTATTTTTTGCTTGGAGAAATTAGGTATTTGCTTGCAGGAACTATTCTTTGCTTGGAGAAAGTAGTTGTTTGCTTGGAGAATGTAGTTATTTGCTTGGAGGAACTATTCTTTGCTTGGAGAATGTAGTTATTTGCTTGGAGGAACTATTCTTTGCTTCGAGAAAGTAGTTTTTTGCTTGGAGGAACTATTTTTTGCTTGAAGAAATTAGTTGTTTCCTTGGAGGAACTATTATTTGCTTGGAGAAATTAGTTATTTGCTTGGAGGAACTATTCTTTGCTTGGAGAAATTAGTTGTTTGCTTGGAGGAACTATTATTTGATTGGAGAAATTAGTTATTTGCTTGGAGGAACTATTCTTTGCTTGGAGAAATTAGTTGTTTGCTTGGAGGAACTATTGTTTACTTGTAGGAACTATTCTTTGCTTGGAGAAATTAGTTGTTTGCTTGGAGGAACTATTCTTTGCTTGGAGAAATCAGTTATTTGCTTGTAGAAATTAGTTGTTTGCTTGGAGGAACTATTCTTTGCTTGGAGAATGTAGTTATTTGCTTGGAGGAACTATTCTTTGCTTGGAGAAATTACTTGTTTGCTTGGAGGAACAATTTTTTGCTTGGAGAAATTAGTTGTTTGCTTGGAGGAACTATTCTTTGTTTGGAGAATGTAGTTATTTGCTTGGAGGAACTATTCTTTGTATGGAGAAAGTAGTTGTTTGCTTGGAGGAACTATTTTTTGCTTGGAGAAATTAGTTGTTTCCTTGGAGGAACTATTATTTGCTTGGAGAAATTAGTTATTTGCTTGGAGGAACTATTCTTTGCTTGGAGAAATTAGTTGTTTGCTTGGAGGAACTATTACTTGCTTGGAGAAATTAGTTATTTGCTTGGAGGAACTATTCTTTGCTTGGAGAAATTAGTTGTTTGCTTGGAGGAACTATTGTTTACTTCTAGGAACTATTCTTTGCTTGGAGAAATTAGTTGTTTGCTTGGAGGAACTATTCTTTGCTTGGAGAAATTAGTTATTTGCTTGGAGAAATTAGTTGTTTGCTTGGAGGAACTATTCTTTGCTTGGAGAATGTAGTTATTTGCTTGGAGGAACTATTCTTTGCTTGGAGAAATTACTTGTTTGCTTGGAGGAACTATTTTTTGCTTGGAGAAATTAGTTGTTTGCTTGGAGGAACTATTCTTTGTTTGGAGAATGTAGTTATTTGCTTGGAGGAACTATTCTTTGTATAGAGAAAGTAGTTGTTTGCTTGGAGGAACTATTTTTTGCTTGGGGAAATTAGTTATTTGCTTGGAGGAACTATTCTTTGCTTGGAGAAATTAGTTGTTTGCTTGGAGGAACTATTCTTTGCTTGGAGAAATTAGTTGTTTGCTTGGAGGAACTATTCTTTGCTTGGAGAAATTAGTTGTTTGCTTGGAAGAACTATTCTTTGCTTGGAGAAATTAGTTGTTTGCTTGGAGGAACTATTTTTTGCTTGGAGAAATTAGGTATTTGCTTGCAGGAACTATTCTTTGGTTGGGGAAATTAGTTATTTGCTTGCAGAAACTATTCTTTGCTTGGAGAAATTAGTTGTTTGCTTGGAGGAACTATTCTTTGCTTGGAGAAATTAGGTATTTGCTTGCAGGAACTATTCTTTGCTTGGAGAAATTAGTTGTTTGCTTGGAGGAACTATTCATTGCTTGGAGAAATTAGTTATTTGCTTGGAGGAACTATTCTTTGCTTGGAGAAATTAGTTGTTTGCTTGGAGGAACTATTGTTTACTTGTAGGAACTATTCTTTGCTTGGAGAAATTAGTTGTTTGCTTGGAAGAACAATTTTTTGCTTGGAGAAATTAGTTGTTTGCTTGGAGGAACAATTTTTGGCTTGGAGAAATTAGTTGTTTGCTTGAAGGAACTATTTTTTGTATGGAGAAAGTAGTTGTTTGCTTTAAGGAACTATTTTGTGCTTGGAGAAATTAGTTGTTTGCTTGGAGGAACTATTCTTTGCTTGGAGAAATTAGTTATTTGCTTGGGGGAACTATTCTTAGCTTGGAGAAATTAGTTGTTTGCTTGGAGGAACTATTCTTTGCTTGAAGAATGTAGTTATTTGCTTGGAGGAACTATTCTTTGCTTGGAGAATGTAGTTATTTGCTTGGAGGAACTATTCTTTGCTTGGAGAATGTAGTTATTTGCTTGGAGGAACTATTTTTTGCTTGGAGAAATTAGTTGTTTGCTTTGAGGAACTATTCTTTGCTTGGAGAAATTAGTTATTTGCTTGGGGGAACTATTCTTTGCTTGGAGAAATTAGTTATTTGCTTGGAGGAACTATTCTTTGCTTGGAGAATGTAGTTATTTGCTTGGAGGAACTATTCTTTTCTTGGAGAAATTAGTTATTTGCTTGGAGGAACTATTCTTTGCTTGGAGAATGTAGTTATTTGCTTGGAGGAACTATTCTTTGCTTCGAGAAAGTAGTTGTTTGCTTGGAGGAACTATTTTTTGCTTGAAGAAATTAGTTGTTTGCTTGGAGGAACTATTATTTGCTTGGAGAAATTAGTTATTTGCTTGGAGGAACTATTATTTGCTTGGAGAAATTAGTTATTTGCTTGGAGGAACTATTCTTTGCTTGGAGAAATTAGTTGTTTGCTTGGAGGAACTATTCTTTGCTTGGAGAAATTAGTTATTTGCTTGGAGAAATTAGTTGTTTGCTTGGAGGAACTATTCTTTGCTTGGAGAATGTAGTTATTTGCTTGGAGGAACTATTCTTTGCTTGGAGAAATTACTTGTTTGCTTGGAGGAACTATTTTTTGCTTGGGGAAATTAGGTATTTGCTTGCAGGAACTATTCTTTGCTTGGAGAAAGTAGTTGTTTGCTTGGAGGAACAATTTTTTGCTTGGAGAAATTAGTTGTTTGCTTGGAGGAACTATTCTTGCTTGGAGAAATTAGTTATTTGCTAGGAGGAACTATTCTTTGCTTTAAGAAATTAGTTGTTTGCTGGGAGGAACTATTCTTTGCTTGGAGAAATTAAATATTTGCTCTGAGGAACTATTCTTTGCTTGGAGAAATTAGTTGTTTGCTTGGAGGAACTATTGTTTGCTTTGAGGAACTATTCTTTGCTTGGAGAAATTAGTTATTTGCTTGGAGGAACTATTCTGTGCTTGGAGAAATTAGTTGTTTGCTTGGAGGAACTATTCTATGTTTGGAGAATGTAGTTATTTGCTTGGAGGAACTATTCTTTGTATGGAGAAAGTAGTTGTTTGCTTGGAGGAACTATTTTTTGCTTGGAGAAATTAGTTGTTTCCTTGGAGGAACTATTATTTGCTTGGAGAAATTAGTTGTTTGCTTGGAGGAACTATTCTTTGCTTGGAGAAATTAGTTGTTTGCTTGGAGGAACTATTCTTTGCTTGGAGAAATTAGTTGTTTGCTTGGAGGAACTATTCTTTGCTTGGAGAAATTTGTTGTTTGCTTGGAAGAACTATTCTTTGCTTGGAGAAATTAGTTGTTTGCTTGGAGGAACTATTGTTTGCTTGGAGAAATCAGTTTTTTGCTTGGAGAAACTATTCTTTGCTTGGAGAAATTAGTTATTTGCTTGGAAGAACTATTCTTTGCTTGGAGAAATTAGTTATTAGCTTGGAGGAACTATTTTTTGCTTGGAGAAATTAGTTGTTTGCTTGGAGGAACTATTCTTTGCTTGGAGAATGTAGTTATTTGCTTGGAGGAACTATTCTTTGCTTGGAGAAAGTAGTTGTTTGCTTGGAGAAACTATTCTTTGCTTGGAAAAATTAGTTATTTGCTTGGAGGAACTATTCTTTGCTTGGAGAAATTAGATATTTGCTTGGAGGAACTATTCTTTGCTTGGAGGAACTATTCTTTGCTTGGAAAAATTAGTTGTTTGCTTGGAGGAACTATTCTTTGCTTGGAGAAATCAGTTTTTTGCTTGGAGGAACTATTCTTTGCTTGGAGAAATTAGTTGTTTGCTGGGAGGAACTATTCTTTGCTTGGAGAAATTAGTTATTTGCTCTGAGGAACTATTCTTTGGTTGGAGAAATTAGTTATTTGCTTGCAGAAACTATTCTTTGCTTGGAGAAATTAGTTGTTTGCTTGGAGGAACTATCCTTTGCTTGGAGAAATTAGGTATTTGCTTGCAGGAACTATTCTTTGCTTGGAGAAATTAGTTGTTTGCTTGGAGGAACTATTCTTTGCTTGGAGAAATTAGTCATTTGCTTGGAGGAACTATTCTTTGCTTGTAGAAATTATTTGTTTGCTTGGAGGAACAATTTTTTGCTTGGAGAAATTAGTTGTTTGCTTGGAGGAACAAATTTTGGCTTGGAGAAATTAGTTGTTTGCTTGGAGGAACTATTTTTTGTATGGAGAAAGTAGTTGTTTGCTGGGAGGAACTATTTTTTGCTTGGAGAAATTAGTTGTTTGCTTTGAGGAACTATTATTTGCTTGGAGAAATTAGTTATTTGCTTGGGGGAACTATTCTTTGCTTGGAGAAATTAGTTGTTTGCTTGGAGGAACTATTCTTTGCTTGGAGAATGTAGTTATTTGCTTGGAGGAACTATTCTTTTCTTGGAGAATGTAGTTATTTGCTTGGAGGAACTATTCTTTGCTTGGAGAATGTAGTTATTTGCTTGGAGGAACTATTCTTTGCTTCGAGAAAGTAGTTGTTTGCTTGGAGGAACTATTTTTTGCTTGAAGAAATTAGTTGTTTGCTTGGAGGAACTATTATTTGCTTGGAGAAATTAGTTATTTGCTTGGAGGAACTATTATTTGCTTGGAGAAATTAGTTATTTGCTTGGAGGAACTATTCTTTGCTTGGAGAAATTAGTTGTTTGCTTGGAGGAACTATTCTTTGCTTGGAGAAATTAGTTATTTGCTAGGAGGAACTATTCTTTGCTTGGAGAAATTAGTTATTTGCTTGGAGAAATTAGTTGTTTGCTTGGAGGAACTATTCTTTGCTTGGAGAATGTAGTTATTTGCTTGGAGGAACTATTCTTTGCTTGGAGAAATTACTTGTTTGCTTGGAGGAACTATTTTTTGCTTGGAGAAATTAGGTATTTGCTTGCAGGAACTATTCTTTGCTTGGAGAAAGTAGTTGTTTGCTTGGAGGAACAATTTTTTGCTTGGAGAAATTAGTTGTTTGCTTGGAGGAACTATTCTTTGCTTGGAGAAATTAGTTATTTGCTTGGAGGAACTATTCTTTGCTTGGAGAAATTAGTTATTTGCTTGGAGAAATTAGTTGTTTGCTTGGAGGAACTATTCTTTGCTTGGAGAATGTAGTTATTTGCTTGGAGGAACTATTCTTTGCTTGGAGAAATTAGTTATTTGCTTGGAGGAACTATTATTCGCTTGGAGAAATTAGTTATTTGCTTGGAGGAACTATTCTTTGCTTGGAGAAATTAGTTGTTTGCTTGGAGGAACTATTCTTTGCTTGGAGAAATTAGTTATTTGCTTGGAGGAACTATTCTTTGCTTGGAGAAATTAGTTATTTGCTTGGAGAAATTAGTTGTTTGCTTGGAGGAACTATTCTTTGCTTGGAGAATGTAGTTATTTGCTTGGAGGAACTATTCTTTGCTTGGAGAAATTACTTGTTTGCTTGGAGGAACTATTTTTTGCTTGGAGAAATTAGGTATTTGCTTGCAGGAACTATTCTTTGCTTGGAGAAAGTAGTTGTTTGCTTGGAGGAACAATTTTTTGCTTGGAGAAATTAGTTGTTTGCTTGGAGGAACTATTCTTTGCTTGGAGAAATTAGTTATTTGCTAGGAGGAACTATTCTTTGCTTTAAGAAATTAGTTGTTTGCTGGGAGGAACTATTCTTTGCTTGGAGAAATTAAATATTTGCTCTGAGGAACTATTCTTTGCTTGGAGAAATTAGTTGTTTGCTTGGAGGAACTATTGTTTGCTTTGAGGAACTATTCTTTGCTTGGAGAAATTAGTTATTTGCTTGGAGGAACTATTCTGTGCTTGGAGAAATTAGTTGTTTGCTTGGAGGAACTATTCTTTGTTTGGAGAATGTAGTTATTTGCTTGGAGGAACTATTCTTTGTATGGAGAAAGTAGTTGTTTGCTTGGAGGAACTATTTTTTGCTTGGAGAAATTAGTTGTTTCCTTGGAGGAACTATTATTTGCTTGGAGAAATTAGTTATTTGCTTGGAGAAACTATTCTTTGCTTGGAGAAATTAGTTGTTTGCTTGGAGGAACTATTCTTTGCTTGGAGAAATTAGTTGTTTGCTTGGAGGAACTATTCTTTGCTTGGAGAAATTTGTTGTTTGCTTGGAAGAACTATTCTTTGCTTGGAGAAATTAGTTGTTTGCTTGGAGGAACTATTGTTTGCTTGGAGAAATCAGTTTTTTGCTTGGAGAAACTATTCTTTGCTTGGAGAAATTAGTTATTTGCTTGGAAGAACTATTCTTTGCTTGGAGAAATTAGTTATTAGCTTGGAGGAACTATTTTTTGCTTGGAGAAATTAGTTGTTTGCTTGGAGGAACTATTGTTTGCTTGGAGGAACTATTCTTTCCTTGGAGAAATTAGTTGTTTGCTTGGAGGAACTATTCTTTGCTTGGAGAATGTAGTATATTTACTTGGAGGAACTATTCTTTGCTTGGAGAAAGTAGTTGTTTGCTTGGAGAAACTATTCTTTGCTTGGAAAAATAAGTTATTTGCTTGGAGGAACTATTCTTTGCTTGGAGAAATTAGTTATTTGCTTGGAGGAACTATTCTTTGCTTGGAGGAACTATTCTTTGCTTGGAAAAATTAGTTGTTTGCTTGGAGGAACTGTTCTTTGCTTGGAGAAATCAGTTTTTTGCTTAGAGGAACTATTCCTTGCTTGGAGAAATTAGTTGTTTGCTGGGAGGAACTATTCTTTGCTTGGAGAAATTAGTTATTTGCTCTGAGGAACTATTCTTTGCTTGGAGAAATTAGTTGTTTGCTTGGAGGAACTATTGTTTGCTTGGAGGAACTATTCTTTGCTTGGAGAAATTAGTTGTTTGCTTGGAGGAACTATTCTTTGCTTGGAGAAATTAGTTGTTTGCTTGGAGGAACTATTCTTTGTTTGGAGAATGTAGTTATTTGCTTGGAAGAACTATTCTTTGTATGGAGAAAGTAGTTGTTTGCTTGGAGGAACTATTTTTTGCTTGGAGAAATTAGTTGTTTCCTTGGAGGAACTATTATTTGCTTGGAGAAATTAGTTATTTGCTTGGAGGAACTATTCTTTGCTTGGAGAAATTAGTTGTTTGCTTGGAGGAACTATTCTTTGCTTCGAGAAAGTAGTTGTTTGCTTGGAGGAACTATTTTTTGCTTGGAGAAATTAGTTGTTTGCTTGGAGGAACTATTATTTGCTTGGAGAAATTAGTTTTTTGCTGGAGGAACTATTCCTTGCTTGGAGAAATTAGTTGTTTGCTTGGAGGAACTATTGTTTACTTGTAGGAACTATTCTTTGCTTGGAGAAATTAGTTGTTTGCTTGCGGGAACAATTTTTTGCTTGGAGAAATTAGTTGTTTGCTTGGAGGAACTATTTTTTGCTTGGAGAAATTAGGTATTTGCTTGCAGGAACTATTCTTTGCTTGGAGAAAGTAGTTGTTTGCTTGGAGGAACTATTCTTTGCTTGGAGGAACTATATTCTTTGCTTGGAGGAGCTATTCTTTGCTTGGAGAAATTAGTTGTTTGCTTGGAGGAACTATTCTTTGCTTGGAGAAATTAGTTATTTGCTTGGAGGAACTATTCTTTGCTTGGTGAAATTAGTTGTTTGCTTGGAGGAACTATTGTTTGCTTGGAGAAATCAGTTTTTTGCTTGGAGAAACTATTCTTTGCTTGGAGAAATTAGTTATTTGCTTGGAGGAACTATTCTTTGCTTGGAGAAATTAGTTATTAGCTTGGAGGAACTATTTTTTGCTTGGAGAAATTAGTTGTTTGCTTGGAGGAACTATTGTTTGCTTGGAGTAACTATTCTTTGCTTGGAGAAATTAGTTGTTTGCTTGGAGGAACTATTCTTTGCTTGGAGAATGTAGTTATTTGCTTGGAGGAACTATTCTTTGCTTGGAGAAAGTAGTTGTTTGCTTGGAGAAACTATTCTTTGCTTGGAAAAATTAGTTATTTGCTTGGAGGGACTATTCTTTGCTTGGAGAAATTAGTTATTTGCTTGGAGGAACTATTCTTTGCTTGGAAAAATTAGTTGTTTGCTTGGAGGAACTATTCTTTGCTTGGAGAAATCAGTTTTTTGCTTGGAGGAACTATTCTTTGCTTGGAGAAATTAGTTGTTTGCTGGGAGAAACTATTCTTTGCTTGGAGAAATTAGTTATTTGCTCTGAGGAACTATTCTTTGCTTGGAGAAATTAGTTGTTTGCTTGGAGGAACTATTGTTTGCTTGGAGGAACTATTCTTTGCTTGGAGAAATTAGTTATTTGCTTGGAGGAACTATTCTTTGCTTGGAGAAATTAGTTGTTTGCTTGGAGGAACTATTCTTTGTTTGGAGAATGTAGTTATTTGCTTGGAGGAACTATTCTTTGTATGGAGAAAGTAGTTGTTTGCTTGGAGGAACTATTTTTTGCTTGGAGAAATTAGTTGTTTCCTTGGAGGAACTATTATTTGCTTGGAGAAATTAGTTATTTGCTTGGAGGAACTATTCTTTGCTTGGAGAAATTAGGTATTTGCTTGGAGGAACTATTCTTTGCTTGGAGAAATTAGTTGTTTGCTTGGAGGAACTATTCTTTGCTTGGAGAAATTAGTTGTTTGCTTGGAAGAACTATTCTTTGCTTGGAGAAATTAGTTGTTTGCTTGGAGGAACTATTTTTTGCTTGGAGAAATTAGGTATTTGCTTGCAGGAACTATTCTTTGCTTGGAGAAAGTAGTTGTTTGCTTGGAGGAACTATTCTTTGCTTGGAGGAACTATTCTTTGCTTGGAGGAGCTATTCTTTGCTTGGAGAAATTAGTTGTTTGCTTGGAGGAACTATTCTTTGCTTGGAGAAATTAGTTATTTGCTTGGAGGAACTATTCTTTGCTTGGTGAAATTAGTTGTTTGCTTGGAGGAACTATTGTTTGCTTGGAGAAATCAGTTTTTTGCTTGGAGAAACTATTCTTTGCTTGGAGAAATTAGTTATTTGCTTGGAGGAACTATTCTTTGCTTGGAGAAATTAGTTATTAGCTTGGAGGAACTATTTTTTGCTTGGAGAAATTAGTTGTTTGCTTGGAGGAACTATTGTTTGCTTGGAGTAACTATTCTTTGCTTGGAGAAATTAGTTGTTTGCTTGGAGGAACTATTCTTTGCTTGGAGAATGTAGTTATTTGCTTGGAGGAACTATTCTTTGCTTGGAGAAAGTAGTTGTTTGCTTGGAGAAACTATTCTTTGCTTGGAAAAATTAGTTATTTGCTTGGAGGGACTATTCTTTGCTTGGAGAAATTAGTTATTTGCTTGGAGGAACTATTCTTTGCTTGGAGGAACTATTCTTTGCTTGGAAAAATTAGTTGTTTGCTTGGAGGAACTATTCTTTGCTTGGAGAAATCAGTTTTTTGCTTGGAGGAACTATTCTTTGCTTGGAGAAATTAGTTGTTTGCTGGGAGGAACTATTCTTTGCTTGGAGAAATTAGTTATTTGCTCTGAGGAACTATTCTTTGCTTGGAGAAATTAGTTGTTTGCCTGGAGGAACTATTGTTTGCTTGGAGGAACTATTCTTTGCTTGGAAAAATTAGTTATTTGCTTGGAGGAACTATTCTTTGCTTGGAGAAATTAGTTGTTTGCTTGTAGGAACTATTCTTTGTTTGGAGAATGTAGTTATTTGCTTGGAGGAACTATTCTTTGTATGGAGAAAGTAGTTGTTTGCTTGGAGGAACTATTTTTTGCTTGGAGAAATTAGTTGTTTCCTTGGAGGAACTATTATTTGCTTGGAGAAATTAGTTATTTGCTTGGAGGAACTATTCTTTGCTTGGAGAAATTAGTTGTTTGCTTGGAGGAACTATTTTTTGCTTGGAGAAATTAGGTATTTGCTTGCAGGAACTATTCTTTGGTTGGAGAAATTAGTTATTTGCTTGCAGAAACTATTCTTTGCTTGGAGAAATTAGTTGTTTGCTTGGAGGAACTATCCTTTGCTTGGAGAAATTAGGTATTTGCTTGCAGGAACTATTCTTTGCTTGGAGAAATTAGTTGTTTGCTTGGAGGAACTATTCTTTGCGTGGAGAAATTAGTTATTTGCTTGGAGGAACTATTCTTTGCTTGTAGAAATTAGTTGTTTGCTTGGAGGAACAATTTTTTGCTTGGAGAAATTAGTTGTTTGCTTGGAGGAACAAATTTTGGCTTGGAGAAATTAATTGTTTGCTTGGAGGAACTATTTTTTGTATGGAGAAAGTAGTTGTTTGCTTGGAGGAACTATTTTTTGCTTGGAGAAATTAGTTGTTTGCTTTGAGGAACTATTCTTTGCTTGGAGAAATTAGTTATTTGCTTGGGGGAACTATTCTTTGCTTGGAGAATGTAGTTATTTGCTTGGAGGAACTATTCTTTGCTTGGAGAATGTAGTTATTTGCTTGGAGGAACTATTCTTTGCTTGGAGAATGTAGTTATTTGCTTGGAGGAACTATTCTTTGCTTCGAGAAAGTAGTTGTTTGCTTGGAGGAACTATTTTTTGCTTGAAGAAATTAGTTGTTTGCTTGGAGGAACTATTATTTGCTTGGAGAAATTAGGTATTTGCTTGCAGGAACTATTCTTTGCTTGGAGAAATTAGTTGTTTGCTTGGAGGAACTATTCTTTGCTTGGAGAAATTAGTCATTTGCTTGGAGGAACTATTCTTTGCTTGTAGAAATTATTTGTTTGCTTGGAGGAACAATTTTTTGCTTGGAGAAATTAGTTGTTTGCTTGGAGGAACAAATTTTGGCTTGGAGAAATTAGTTGTTTGCTTGGAGGAACTATTTTTTGTATGGAGAAAGTAGTTGTTTGCTGGGAGGAACTATTTTTTGCTTGGAGAAATTAGTTGTTTGCTTTGAGGAACTATTATTTGCTTGGAGAAATTAGTTATTTGCTTGGGGGAACTATTCTTTGCTTGGAGAAATTAGTTGTTTGCTTGGAGGAACTATTCTTTGCTTGGAGAATGTAGTTATTTGCTTGGAGGAACTATTCTTTTCTTGGAGAATGTAGTTATTTGCTTGGAGGAACTATTCTTTGCTTGGAGAATGTAGTTATTTGCTTGGAGGAACTATTCTTTGCTTCGAGAAAGTAGTTGTTTGCTTGGAGGAACTATTTTTTGCTTGAAGAAATTAGTTGTTTGCTTGGAGGAACTATTATTTGCTTGGAGAAATTAGTTATTTGCTTGGAGGAACTATTATTTGCTTGGAGAAATTAGTTATTTGCTTGGAGGAACTATTCTTTGCTTGGAGAAATTAGTTGTTTGCTTGGAGGAACTATTCTTTGCTTGGAGAAATTAGTTGTTTGCTTGGAGGAACTATTCTTTGCTTGGAGAAATTAGTTATTTGCTTGGAGGAACTATTCTTTTCTTGGAGAATGTAGTTATTTGCTTGGAGGAACTATTCTTTGCTTGGAGAATGTAGTTATTTGCTTGGAGGAACTATTCTTTGCTTCGAGAAAGTAGTTGTTTGCTTGGAGGAACTATTTTTTGCTTGAAGAAATTAGTTGTTTGCTTGGAGGAACTATTATTTGCTTGGAGAAATTAGTTATTTGCTTGGAGGAACTATTCTTTGCTTGGAGAAATTAGTTATTTGCTAGGAGGAACTATTCTTTGCTTGGAGAAATTAGTTGTTTGCTTGGAGGAACTATTGTTTGCTTGGAGTAACTATTCTTTGCTTGGAGGAACTATTCTTTGCTTGGAGAAATTAGTTATTAGCTTGGAGGAACTATTTTTTGCTTGGAGAAATTAGTTGTTTGCTTGGAGGAACTATTGTTTGCTTGGAGTAACTATTCTTTGCTTGGAGAAATTAGTTGTTTGCTTGGAGGAACTATTCTTTGCTTGGAGAATGTAGTTATTTGCTTGGAGGAACTATTCTTTGCTTGGAGAAAGTAGTTGTTTGCTTGGAGAAACTATTCTTTGCTTGGAAAAATTAGTTATTTGCTTGGAGGGACTATTCTTTGCTTGGAGAAATTAGTTATTTGCTTGGAGGAACTATTCTTTGCTTGGAGGAACTATTCTTTGCTTGGAAAAATTAGTTGTTTGCTTGGAGGAACTATTCTTTGCTTGGAGAAATCAGTTTTTTGCTTGGAGGAACTATTCTTTGCTTGGAGAAATTAGTTGTTTGCTGGGAGGAACTATTCTTTGCTTGGAGAAATTAGTTATTTGCTCTGAGGAACTATTCTTTGCTTGGAGAAATTAGTTGTTTGCCTGGAGGAACTATTGTTTGCTTGGAGGAACTATTCTTTGCTTGGAAAAATTAGTTATTTGCTTGGAGGAACTATTCTTTGCTTGGAGAAATTAGTTGTTTGCTTGTAGGAACTATTCTTTGTTTGGAGAATGTAGTTATTTGCTTGGAGGAACTATTCTTTGTATGGAGAAAGTAGTTGTTTGCTTGGAGGAACTATTTTTTGCTTGGAGAAATTAGTTGTTTCCTTGGAGGAACTATTATTTGCTTGGAGAAATTAGTTATTTGCTTGGAGGAACTATTCTTTGCTTGGAGAAATTAGTTGTTTGCTTGGAGGAACTATTTTTTGCTTGGAGAAATTAGGTATTTGCTTGCAGGAACTATTCTTTGGTTGGAGAAATTAGTTATTTGCTTGCAGAAACTATTCTTTGCTTGGAGAAATTAGTTGTTTGCTTGGAGGAACTATCCTTTGCTTGGAGAAATTAGGTATTTGCTTGCAGGAACTATTCTTTGCTTGGAGAAATTAGTTGTTTGCTTGGAGGAACTATTCTTTGCGTGGAGAAATTAGTTATTTGCTTGGAGGAACTATTCTTTGCTTGTAGAAATTAGTTGTTTGCTTGGAGGAACAATTTTTTGCTTGGAGAAATTAGTTGTTTGCTTGGAGGAACAAATTTTGGCTTGGAGAAATTAATTGTTTGCTTGGAGGAACTATTTTTTGTATGGAGAAAGTAGTTGTTTGCTTGGAGGAACTATTTTTTGCTTGGAGAAATTAGTTGTTTGCTTTGAGGAACTATTCTTTGCTTGGAGAAATTAGTTATTTGCTTGGGGGAACTATTCTTTGCTTGGAGAATGTAGTTATTTGCTTGGAGGAACTATTCTTTGCTTGGAGAATGTAGTTATTTGCTTGGAGGAACTATTCTTTGCTTGGAGAATGTAGTTATTTGCTTGGAGGAACTATTCTTTGCTTCGAGAAAGTAGTTGTTTGCTTGGAGGAACTATTTTTTGCTTGAAGAAATTAGTTGTTTGCTTGGAGGAACTATTATTTGCTTGGAGAAATTAGGTATTTGCTTGCAGGAACTATTCTTTGCTTGGAGAAATTAGTTGTTTGCTTGGAGGAACTATTCTTTGCTTGGAGAAATTAGTCATTTGCTTGGAGGAACTATTCTTTGCTTGTAGAAATTATTTGTTTGCTTGGAGGAACAATTTTTTGCTTGGAGAAATTAGTTGTTTGCTTGGAGGAACAAATTTTGGCTTGGAGAAATTAGTTGTTTGCTTGGAGGAACTATTTTTTGTATGGAGAAAGTAGTTGTTTGCTGGGAGGAACTATTTTTTGCTTGGAGAAATTAGTTGTTTGCTTTGAGGAACTATTATTTGCTTGGAGAAATTAGTTATTTGCTTGGGGGAACTATTCTTTGCTTGGAGAAATTAGTTGTTTGCTTGGAGGAACTATTCTTTGCTTGGAGAATGTAGTTATTTGCTTGGAGGAACTATTCTTTTCTTGGAGAATGTAGTTATTTGCTTGGAGGAACTATTCTTTGCTTGGAGAATGTAGTTATTTGCTTGGAGGAACTATTCTTTGCTTCGAGAAAGTAGTTGTTTGCTTGGAGGAACTATTTTTTGCTTGAAGAAATTAGTTGTTTGCTTGGAGGAACTATTATTTGCTTGGAGAAATTAGTTATTTGCTTGGAGGAACTATTATTTGCTTGGAGAAATTAGTTATTTGCTTGGAGGAACTATTCTTTGCTTGGAGAAATTAGTTATTTGCTTGGAGGAACTATTCTTTGCTTGGAGAAATTAGTTGTTTGCTTGGAGGAACTATTCTTTGCTTGGAGAAATTAGTTATTTGCTTGGAGGAACTATTCTTTTCTTGGAGAATGTAGTTATTTGCTTGGAGGAACTATTCTTTGCTTGGAGAATGTAGTTATTTGCTTGGAGGAACTATTCTTTGCTTCGAGAAAGTAGTTGTTTGCTTGGAGGAACTATTTTTTGCTTGAAGAAATTAGTTGTTTGCTTGGAGGAACTATTATTTGCTTGGAGAAATTAGTTATTTGCTTGGAGGAACTATTCTTTGCTTGGAGAAATTAGTTATTTGCTAGGAGGAACTATTCTTTGCTTGGAGAAATTAGTTATTTGCTTGGAGGAACTATTATTTGCTTGGAGAAATTAGTTATTTGCTTGGAGGAACTATTCTTTGCTTGGAGAAATTAGTTGTTTGCTTGGAAGAACTATTCTTTGTATGGAGAAAGTAGTTGTTTGCTTGGAGGAACTATTCTTTGCTTGGAGAATGTAGTTATTTGCTTGGAGGAACTATTCTTTGCTTGGAGAAATTACTTGTTTGCTTGGAGGAACTATTTTTTGCTTGGAGAAATTAGGTATTTGCTTGCAGGAACTATTCTTTGCTTGGAGAAAGTAGTTGTTTGCTTGGAGGAACAATTTTTTGCTTGGAGAAATTAGTTGTTTGCTTGGAGGAACTATTCTTTGCTTGGAGAAATTAGTTATTTGCTTGGAGGAACTATTCTTTGCTTGGAGAAATTAGTTATTTGCTTGGAGAAATTAGTTGTTTGCTTGGAGGAACTATTCTTTGCTTGGAGAATGTAGTTATTTGCTTGGAGGAACTATTCTTTGCTTGGAGAAATTAGTTATTTGCTTGGAGGAACTATTATTTGCTTGGAGAAATTAGTTATTTGCTTGGAGGAACTATTCTTTGCTTGGAGAAATTAGTTGTTTGCTTGGAGGAACTATTCTTTGCTTGGAGAAATTAGTTATTTGCTTGGAGGAACTATTCTTTGCTTGGAGAAATTAGTTATTTGCTTGGAGAAATTAGTTGTTTGCTTGGAGGAACTATTCTTTGCTTGGAGAATGTAGTTATTTGCTTGGAGGAACTATTCTTTGCTTGGAGAAATTACTTGTTTGCTTGGAGGAACTATTTTTTGCTTGGAGAAATTAGGTATTTGCTTGCAGGAACTATTCTTTGCTTGGAGAAAGTAGTTGTTTGCTTGGAGGAACAATTTTTTGCTTGGAGAAATTAGTTGTTTGCTTGGAGGAACTATTCTTTGCTTGGAGAAATTAGTTATTTGCTAGGAGGAACTATTCTTTGCTTTAAGAAATTAGTTGTTTGCTGGGAGGAACTATTCTTTGCTTGGAGAAATTAAATATTTGCTCTGAGGAACTATTCTTTGCTTGGAGAAATTAGTTGTTTGCTTGGAGGAACTATTGTTTGCTTTGAGGAACTATTCTTTGCTTGGAGAAATTAGTTATTTGCTTGGAGGAACTATTCTGTGCTTGGAGAAATTAGTTGTTTGCTTGGAGGAACTATTCTTTGTTTGGAGAATGTAGTTATTTGCTTGGAGGAACTATTCTTTGTATGGAGAAAGTAGTTGTTTGCTTGGAGGAACTATTTTTTGCTTGGAGAAATTAGTTGTTTCCTTGGAGGAACTATTATTTGCTTGGAGAAATTAGTTATTTGCTTGGAGAAACTATTCTTTGCTTGGAGAAATTAGTTGTTTGCTTGGAGGAACTATTCTTTGCTTGGAGAAATTAGTTGTTTGCTTGGAGGAACTATTCTTTGCTTGGAGAAATTTGTTGTTTGCTTGGAAGAACTATTCTTTGCTTGGAGAAATTAGTTGTTTGCTTGGAGGAACTATTGTTTGCTTGGAGAAATCAGTTTTTTGCTTGGAGAAACTATTCTTTGCTTGGAGAAATTAGTTATTTGCTTGGAAGAACTATTCTTTGCTTGGAGAAATTAGTTATTAGCTTGGAGGAACTATTTTTTGCTTGGAGAAATTAGTTGTTTGCTTGGAGGAACTATTGTTTGCTTGGAGGAACTATTCTTTGCTTGGAGAAATTAGTTGTTTGCTTGGAGGAACTATTCTTTGCTTGGAGAATGTAGTTATTTGCTTGGAGGAACTATTCTTTGCTTGGAGAAAGTAGTTGTTTGCTTGGAGAAACTATTCTTTGCTTGGAAAAATAAGTTATTTGCTTGGAGGAACTATTCTTTGCTTGGAGAAATTAGTTATTTGCTTGGAGGAACTATTCTTTGCTTGGAGGAACTATTCTTTGCTTGGAAAAATTAGTTGTTTGCTTGGAGGAACTGTTCTTTGCTTGGAGAAATCAGTTTTTTGCTTAGAGGAACTATTCCTTGCTTGGAGAAATTAGTTGTTTGCTGGGAGGAACTATTCTTTGCTTGGAGAAATTAGTTATTTGCTCTGAGGAACTATTCTTTGCTTGGAGAAATTAGTTGTTTGCTTGGAGGAACTATTGTTTGCTTGGAGGAACTATTCTTTGCTTGGAGAAATTAGTTGTTTGCTTGGAGGAACTATTCTTTGCTTGGAGAAATTAGTTGTTTGCTTGGAGGAACTATTCTTTGTTTGGAGAATGTAGTTATTTGCTTGGAAGAACTATTCTTTGTATGGAGAAAGTAGTTGTTTGCTTGGAGGAACTATTTTTTGCTTGGAGAAATTAGTTGTTTCCTTGGAGGAACTATTATTTGCTTGGAGAAATTAGTTATTTGCTTGGAGGAACTATTCTTTGCTTGGAGAAATTAGTTGTTTGCTTGGAGGAACTATTCTTTGCTTCGAGAAAGTAGTTGTTTGCTTGGAGGAACTATTTTTTGCTTGGAGAAATTAGTTGTTTGCTTGGAGGAACTATTATTTGCTTGGAGAAATTAGTTTTTTGCTGGAGGAACTATTCCTTGCTTGGAGAAATTAGTTGTTTGCTTGGAGGAACTATTGTTTACTTGTAGGAACTATTCTTTGCTTGGAGAAATTAGTTGTTTGCTTGCGGGAACAATTTTTTGCTTGGAGAAATTAGTTGTTTGCTTGGAGGAACTATTTTTTGCTTGGAGAAATTAGGTATTTGCTTGCAGGAACTATTCTTTGCTTGGAGAAAGTAGTTGTTTGCTTGGAGGAACTATTCTTTGCTTGGAGGAACTATATTCTTTGCTTGGAGGAGCTATTCTTTGCTTGGAGAAATTAGTTGTTTGCTTGGAGGAACTATTCTTTGCTTGGAGAAATTAGTTATTTGCTTGGAGGAACTATTCTTTGCTTGGTGAAATTAGTTGTTTGCTTGGAGGAACTATTGTTTGCTTGGAGAAATCAGTTTTTTGCTTGGAGAAACTATTCTTTGCTTGGAGAAATTAGTTATTTGCTTGGAGGAACTATTCTTTGCTTGGAGAAATTAGTTATTAGCTTGGAGGAACTATTTTTTGCTTGGAGAAATTAGTTGTTTGCTTGGAGGAACTATTGTTTGCTTGGAGTAACTATTCTTTGCTTGGAGAAATTAGTTGTTTGCTTGGAGGAACTATTCTTTGCTTGGAGAATGTAGTTATTTGCTTGGAGGAACTATTCTTTGCTTGGAGAAAGTAGTTGTTTGCTTGGAGAAACTATTCTTTGCTTGGAAAAATTAGTTATTTGCTTGGAGGGACTATTCTTTGCTTGGAGAAATTAGTTATTTGCTTGGAGGAACTATTCTTTGCTTGGAAAAATTAGTTGTTTGCTTGGAGGAACTATTCTTTGCTTGGAGAAATCAGTTTTTTGCTTGGAGGAACTATTCTTTGCTTGGAGAAATTAGTTGTTTGCTGGGAGGAACTATTCTTTGCTTGGAGAAATTAGTTATTTGCTCTGAGGAACTATTCTTTGCTTGGAGAAATTAGTTGTTTGCTTGGAGGAACTATTGTTTGCTTGGAGGAACTATTCTTTGCTTGGAGAAATTAGTTATTTGCTTGGAGGAACTATTCTTTGCTTGGAGAAATTAGTTGTTTGCTTGGAGGAACTATTCTTTGTTTGGAGAATGTAGTTATTTGCTTGGAGGAACTATTCTTTGTATGGAGAAAGTAGTTGTTTGCTTGGAGGAACTATTTTTTGCTTGGAGAAATTAGTTGTTTCCTTGGAGGAACTATTATTTGCTTGGAGAAATTAGTTATTTGCTTGGAGGAACTATTCTTTGCTTGGAGAAATTAGGTATTTGCTTGGAGGAACTATTCTTTGCTTGGAGAAATTAGTTGTTTGCTTGGAGGAACTATTCTTTGCTTGGAGAAATTAGTTGTTTGCTTGGAAGAACTATTCTTTGCTTGGAGAAATTAGTTGTTTGCTTGGAGGAACTATTTTTTGCTTGGAGAAATTAGGTATTTGCTTGCAGGAACTATTCTTTGCTTGGAGAAAGTAGTTGTTTGCTTGGAGGAACTATTCTTTGCTTGGAGGAACTATTCTTTGCTTGGAGGAGCTATTCTTTGCTTGGAGAAATTAGTTGTTTGCTTGGAGGAACTATTCTTTGCTTGGAGAAATTAGTTATTTGCTTGGAGGAACTATTCTTTGCTTGGTGAAATTAGTTGTTTGCTTGGAGGAACTATTGTTTGCTTGGAGAAATCAGTTTTTTGCTTGGAGAAACTATTCTTTGCTTGGAGAAATTAGTTATTTGCTTGGAGGAACTATTCTTTGCTTGGAGAAATTAGTTATTAGCTTGGAGGAACTATTTTTTGCTTGGAGAAATTAGTTGTTTGCTTGGAGGAACTATTGTTTGCTTGGAGTAACTATTCTTTGCTTGGAGAAATTAGTTGTTTGCTTGGAGGAACTATTCTTTGCTTGGAGAATGTAGTTATTTGCTTGGAGGAACTATTCTTTGCTTGGAGAAAGTAGTTGTTTGCTTGGAGAAACTATTCTTTGCTTGGAAAAATTAGTTATTTGCTTGGAGGGACTATTCTTTGCTTGGAGAAATTAGTTATTTGCTTGGAGGAACTATTCTTTGCTTGGAGGAACTATTCTTTGCTTGGAAAAATTAGTTGTTTGCTTGGAGGAACTATTCTTTGCTTGGAGAAATCAGTTTTTTGCTTGGAGGAACTATTCTTTGCTTGGAGAAATTAGTTGTTTGCTGGGAGGAACTATTCTTTGCTTGGAGAAATTAGTTATTTGCTCTGAGGAACTATTCTTTGCTTGGAGAAATTAGTTGTTTGCCTGGAGGAACTATTGTTTGCTTGGAGGAACTATTCTTTGCTTGGAAAAATTAGTTATTTGCTTGGAGGAACTATTCTTTGCTTGGAGAAATTAGTTGTTTGCTTGTAGGAACTATTCTTTGTTTGGAGAATGTAGTTATTTGCTTGGAGGAACTATTTTTTGCTTGGAAAAATTAGTTGTTTCCTTGGAGGAACTATTATTTGCTTGGAGAAATTAGTTATTTGCTTGGAGGAACTATTCTTTGCTTGGAGAAATTAGTTGTTTGCTTGGAGGAACTATTTTTTGCTTGGAGAAATTAGGTATTTGCTTGCAGGAACTATTCTTTGGTTGGAGAAATTAGTTATTTGCTTGCAGAAACTATTCTTTGCTTGGAGAAATTAGTTGTTTGCTTGGAGGAACTATCCTTTGCTTGGAGAAATTAGGTATTTGCTTGCAGGAACTATTCTTTGCTTGGAGAAATTAGTTGTTTGCTTGGAGGAACTATTCTTTGCGTGGAGAAATTAGTTATTTGCTTGGAGGAACTATTCTTTGCTTGTAGAAATTAGTTGTTTGCTTGGAGGAACAATTTTTTGCTTGGAGAAATTAGTTGTTTGCTTGGAGGAACAAATTTTGGCTTGGAGAAATTAATTGTTTGCTTGGAGGAACTATTTTTTGTATGGAGAAAGTAGTTGTTTGCTTGGAGGAACTATTTTTTGCTTGGAGAAATTAGTTGTTTGCTTTGAGGAACTATTCTTTGCTTGGAGAAATTAGTTATTTGCTTGGGGGAACTATTCTTTGCTTGGAGAATGTAGTTATTTGCTTGGAGGAACTATTCTTTGCTTGGAGAATGTAGTTATTTGCTTGGAGGAACTATTCTTTGCTTGGAGAATGTAGTTATTTGCTTGGAGGAACTATTCTTTGCTTCGAGAAAGTAGTTGTTTGCTTGGAGGAACTATTTTTTGCTTGAAGAAATTAGTTGTTTGCTTGGAGGAACTATTATTTGCTTGGAGAAATTAGTTATTTGCTTGGCGGAACTATTATTTGCCTGGAGAAATTAGTTATTTGCTTGGAGGAACTATTCTTTGCTTGGAGAAATTAGTTATTTGCTTGGAGGAACTATTCTTTGCTTCGAGAAAGTAGTTGTTTGCTTGGAGGAACTATTTTTTGCTTGAAGAAATTAGTTGTTTGCTTGGAGGAACTATTATTTGCTTGGAGAAATTAGTTATTTGCTTGGAGGAACTATTATTTGCTTGGAGAAATTAGTTATTTGCTTGGAGGAACTATTCTTTGCTTGGAGAAATTAGTTGTTTGCTTGGAGAAATTAGTTATTTGCTTGGAGAAATTAGTTGTTTGCTTGGAGGAACTATTCTTTGCTTGGACAATGTAGTTATTTGCTTGGAGGAACTATTCTTTGCTTGGAGAAATTACTTGTTTGCTTGGAGGAACTATTTTTTGCTTGAAGAAATTAGGTATTTGCTTGCAGGAACTATTCTTGGCTTGGAGAAAGTATTTGTTTGCTTGGAGGAACTATTCTTTGCTTGGAGGAACTATTCTTTGCTTGGAGAAATTAGTTGTTTGCTTGGAGGAACTATTCTTTGCTTGGAGAAATTAGTTGTTTGCTTGGAGGAACTATTCTTTGCTTGGATAAATTAGTTGTTTGCTTGGAGGAACTATTCTTTGCTTGGAGAATGTAGTTATTTGCTTGGAGGAACTATTTTTTGCTTGGAGAAATTACTTGTTTGCTTGGAGGAACTATTCTTTGCTTGGAGAAATTAGTTATTTGCTTGGAGAAATTAGTTGTTTGCTTGGAGGAACTATTCTTTGCTTGGAGAATGTAGTTATTTGCTTGGAGGAACTATTCTTTGCTTGGAGAATGTAGTTATTTGCTTGGAGGAACTATTCTTTGCTTCGAGAAAGTAGTTTTTTGCTTGGAGGAACTATTTTTTGCTTGAAGAAATTAGTTGTTTCCTTGGAGGAACTATTATTTGCTTGGAGAAATTAGTTATTTGCTTGGAGGAACTATTCTTTGCTTGGAGAAATTAGTTATTTGCTTGGAGGAACTATTCTTTGCTTGGAGAAATTAGTTGTTTGCTTGGAGGAACTATTTTTTGCTTGAAGAAATTAGGTATTTGCTTGCAGGAACTATTCTTGGCTTGGAGAAAGTAGTTGTTTGCTTGGAGGAACTATTCTTTGCTTGGAGGAACTATTCTTTGCTTGGAGAAATTAGTTGTTTGCTTGGTGGAACTATTCTTTGCTTGGAGAAATTAGTTGTTTGCTTGGAGGAACTATTCTTTGCTTGGATAAATTAGTTGTTTGCTTGGAGGAACTATTCTTTGCTTGGAGAATGTAGTTATTTGCTTGGAGGAACTATTTTTTGCTTGGAGAAATTACTTGTTTGCTTGGAGGAACTATTCTTTGCTTGGAGAAATTAGTTATTTGCTTGGAGAAATTAGTTATTTGCTTGGAGGAACTATTCTTTGCGTGGAGAAATTAGTTATTTGCTTGGAGGAACTATTCTTTGCTTGTAGAAATTAGTTGTTTGCTTGGAGGAACAATTTTTTGCTTGGAGAAATTAGTTGTTTGCTTGGAGGAACAAATTTTGGCTTGGAGAAATTAATTGTTTGCTTGGAGGAACTATTTTTTGTATGGAGAAAGTAGTTGTTTGCTTGGAGGAACTATTTTTTGCTTGGAGAAATTAGTTGTTTGCTTTGAGGAACTATTCTTTGCTTGGAGAAATTAGTTATTTGCTTGGGGGAACTATTCTTTGCTTGGAGAATGTAGTTATTTGCTTGGAGGAACTATTCTTTGCTTGGAGAATGTAGTTATTTGCTTGGAGGAACTATTCTTTGCTTGGAGAATGTAGTTATTTGCTTGGAGGAACTATTCTTTGCTTCGAGAAAGTAGTTGTTTGCTTGGAGGAACTATTTTTTGCTTGAAGAAATTAGTTGTTTGCTTGGAGGAACTATTATTTGCTTGGAGAAATTAGTTATTTGCTTGGCGGAACTATTATTTGCCTGGAGAAATTAGTTATTTGCTTGGAGGAACTATTCTTTGCTTGGAGAAATTAGTTATTTGCTTGGAGGAACTATTCTTTGTTTCGAGAAAGTAGTTGTTTGCTTGGAGGAACTATTTTTTGCTTGAAGAAATTAGTTGTTTGCTTGGAGGAACTATTATTTGCTTGGAGAAATTAGTTATTTGCTTGGAGGAACTATTATTTGCTTGGAGAAATTAGTTATTTGCTTGGAGGAACTATTCTTTGCTTGGAGAAATTAGTTGTTTGCTTGGAGAAATTAGTTATTTGCTTGGAGAAATTAGTTGTTTGCTTGGAGGAACTATTCTTTGCTTGGAGAATGTAGTTATTTGCTTGGAGGAACTATTCTTTGCTTGGAGAAATTACTTGTTTGCTTGGAGGAACTATTTTTTGCTTGAAGAAATTAGGTATTTGCTTGCAGGAACTATTCTTGGCTTGGAGAAAGTATTTGTTTGCTTGGAGGAACTATTCTTTGCTTGGAGGAACTATTCTTTGCTTGGAGAAATTAGTTGTTTGCTTGGAGGAACTATTCTTTGCTTGGAGAAATTAGTTGTTTGCTTGGAGGAACTATTCTTTGCTTGGATAAATTAGTTGTTTGCTTGGAGGAACTATTCTTTGCTTGGAGAATGTAGTTATTTGCTTGGAGGAACTATTTTTTGCTTGGAGAAATTACTTGTTTGCTTGGAGGAACTATTCTTTGCTTGGAGAAATTAGTTATTTGCTTGGAGAAATTAGTTGTTTGCTTGGAGGAACTATTCTTTGCTTGGAGAATGTAGTTATTTGCTTGGAGGAACTATTCTTTGCTTGGAGAATGTAGTTATTTGCTTGGAGGAACTATTCTTTGCTTCGAGAAAGTAGTTTTTTGCTTGGAGGAACTATTTTTTGCTTGAAGAAATTAGTTGTTTCCTTGGAGGAACTATTATTTGCTTGGAGAAATTAGTTATTTGCTTGGAGGAACTATTCTTTGCTTGGAGAAATTAGTTATTTGCTTGGAGGAACTATTCTTTGCTTGGAGAAATTAGTTGTTTGCTTGGAGGAACTATTTTTTGCTTGAAGAAATTAGGTATTTGCTTGCAGGAACTATTCTTGGCTTGGAGAAAGTAGTTGTTTGCTTGGAGGAACTATTCTTTGCTTGGAGGAACTATTCTTTGCTTGGAGAAATTAGTTGTTTGCTTGGTGGAACTATTCTTTGCTTGGAGAAATTAGTTGTTTGCTTGGAGGAACTATTCTTTGCTTGGATAAATTAGTTGTTTGCTTGGAGGAACTATTCTTTGCTTGGAGAATGTAGTTATTTGCTTGGAGGAACTATTTTTTGCTTGGAGAAATTACTTGTTTGCTTGGAGGAACTATTCTTTGCTTGGAGAAATTAGTTATTTGCCTGGAGAAATTAGTTGTTTGCTTGGAGGAACTATTCTTTGCTTGGAGAATGTAGTTATTTGCTTGGAGGAACTATTCTTTGCTTGGAGAATGTAGTTATTTGCTTGGAGGAACTATTCTTTGCTTCGAGAAAGTAGTTTTTTGCTTGGAGGAACTATTTTTTGCTTGAAGAAATTAGTTGTTTCCTTGGAGGAACTATTATTTGCTTGGAGAAATTAGTTATTTGCTTGGAGGAACTATTCTTTGCTTGGAGAAATTAGTTGTTTGCTTGGAGGAACTATTATTTGCTTGGAGAAATTAGTTATTTGCTTGGAGGAACTATTCTTTGCTTGGAGAAATTAGTTGTTTGCTTGGAGGAACTATTGTTTACTTGTAGGAACTATTCTTTGCTTGGAGAAATTAGTTGTTTGCTTGGAGGAACAATTTTTTGCTTGGAGAAATTAGTTGTTTGCTTGGAGGAACTATTTTTTGCTTGGAGAAATTAGGTATTTGCTTGCAGGAACTATTCTTTGCTTGGAGAAAGTAGTTGTTTGCTTGGAGAACAGTCCCAAATGAAAGGTGTCAGTCAAGGCAAAATCATCGGGCTTGGCGACAGCCAGACTAATCCTTTTTACCTGAGGGACTCCCTGTGGTTTAGGGTGAAAAGGGTCTTCATAAATACCGTCCAATATGCATTCTCTTCATTTTCACCTCACTCTCCTTACTCTCCTATGCTTCTGTTACAATTCTGCTTGAATTCTAATCAGTGCAAATGCATGCAATGCATTTCATATTCAAGTAAATATGCCTTACGTTTATAATTTGAATCTCATTTGTTGATATTTGAATTGTATGTTTTATATAGCAAACATGAATCAACAATCTATGTTGTGAGTATGTAATGAATAATATGATAATTTAGGTTAACACAGCTTTTAACAAGTTAACATCATTAGCGAACGACCCTTTTCGAAGCCACGCCCCAATTTTTGAAATCGAAATATCACCATGTCCCTGTGAGTTGAACGCTCCAAAAAAACTGCCATTTTATAGTACTTTTTAGTCTCCGTCCATGGGAAAAGTTCTGGACTGTACCCGTCACAGGGACATGGCTTGTTTTGCGATTGAAGATAACATTGGCCGATACCAAAAATTTCGAATTTTCAAAAAAAATGTATAGCTAAAAAATAGTTTGAAAAATAAGAAACCCGATTTAAATTACTAATATAATGATCGCCCGAACGGTTGGATGTAGAAACCGTGTTGAAACTCGAGAAAATCGGATAGACTGACTGGCGCCAACCCGATGATTTTGCCTTGACTGACACCTTTCACTTGGGAAGCATCTGGAGGAACTATGCTTTGCTTGGAGAAATTAGTTATTTGCTTGGAGGAACTATTCTTTGCTTGGAGAAATTAGTTGTTTGCTGGGAGGAACTACTCTTTGCTAGGAGAAATTAGTTATTCGCTTGGAGGAACTATTCTTTGCTTGGAGAAATTAGTTGTTTGCTTGGAGGAACTATTGTTTGCTTGGAGGAACTATTCTTTGCTTGGTGAAATTAGTTATTTGCTTAGAGGAACTATTCTTTGCTTGGAGAAATTAGTTGTTTGCTTGGAGGAACTATTCTTTGCTTGGAGAATGTAGTTATTTGCTTGGAGGAACTATTCTTGGTATGGAGAAAGTAGTTGTTTGCTTGGAGGAACTATTTTTTGCTTGGAGAAATTAGTTGTTTGCTTGGAGGAACTATTCTTTGCTTGGAGAAATTAGTTGTTTGCTTGGAGGAACTATTGTTTACTTGTAGGAACTATTCTTTGCTTGGAGAAATTAGTTGTTTGCTTGGAGGAACAATTTTTTGCTTGGAGAAATTAGTTGTTTGCTTGGAGGAACTATTTTTTGCTTGGAGAAATTAGTTGTTTGCTTGGAGGAACTATTATTTGCTTGGAGGAACTATTCTTTGCTTGGAGGAACTATTCTTTGCTTGGAGGAGCTATTGTTTGCTTGGAGAAATTAGTTGTTTGCTTGGAGGAACTATTCTTTGCTTGGAGAAATTAGTTATTTGCTTGGAGGAACTATTCTTTGCTTGGTGAAATTAGTTGTTTGCTTGGAGGAACTATTGTTTGCTTGGAGAAATCAGTTTTTTGCTCGGGGAACTATTCTTTGCTTGGAGAAATTAGTTATTAGCTTGGAGGAACTATTTTTTGCTTGGAGAAATTAGTTGTTTGCTTGGAGGAACTATTGTTTGCTTGGAGGAACTATTCTTTGCTTGGAGAAATTAGTTGTTTGCTTGGAGGAACTATTCTTTGCTTGGAGAATGTAGTTATTTGCTTGGAGGAACTATTCTTTGCTTGGAGAAAGTAGTTGTTTGCTTGGAGAAACTATTTTTTGCTTGGAAAAATTAGTTATTTGCTTGGAGGAACTATTCTTTGCTTGGAGAAATTAGTTATTTGCTTGGAGGAACTATTCTTTGCTTGGAGGAACTATTCTTTGCTTGGAAAAATTAGTTGTTTGCTTGGAGGAACTATTCTTTGCTTGGAGAAATCAGTTTTTTGCTTGGAGGAACTATTCTTTGCTTGGAGAAATTAGTTGTTTGCTGGGAGGAACTATTCTTTGCTTGGAGAAATTAGTTATTTGCTCTGAGGAACTATTCTTTGCTTGGAGAAATTAGTTGTTTGCTTGGAGGAACTATTGTTTGCTTGGAGGAACTATTCTTTGCTTGGAGAAATTAGTTATTTGCTTGGAGGAACTATTCTTTGCTTGGAGAAATTAGTTGTTTGCTTGGAGGAACTATTCTTTGTTTGGAGAATGTAGTTATTTGCTTGGAGGAACTATTCTTTGTATGGAGAAAGTAGTTGTTTGCTTGGAGGAACAATTTTTTGCTTGGAGAAATTAGTTGTTTGCTTGGAGGAACTATTCTTTGCTTGGAGAAATTAGTTATTTGCTAGGAGGAACTATTCTTTGCTTTAAGAAATTAGTTATTTGCTCTGAGGAACTATTCTTTGCTTGGAGAAATTAGTTGTTTGCTTGGAGGAACTATTGTTTGCTTGAAGGAACTATTCTTTGCTTGGAGAAATTAGTTATTTGCTTGGAGGAACTATTCTTTGCTTGGAGAAATTAGTTGTTTGCTTGGAGGAACTATTCTTTGTTTGGAGAATGTAGTTATTTGCTTGGAGGAACTATTCTTTGCTTGGAGAAATTAGTTGTTTGCTTGGAGGAACTATTCTTTGCTTGGAGAAATTAGTTGTTTGCTTGGAGGAACTATTCTTTGCTTGGAGAAATTTGTTGTTTGCTTGGAAGAACTATTCTTTGCTTGGAGAAATTAGTTGTTTGCTTGGAGGAACTATTCTTTGCTTGGAGAATGTAGTTATTTGCTTGGAGGTACTATTCTTTGCTTGGAGAAAGTAGTTGTTTGCTTGGAGAAACTATTCTTTGCTTGGAAAAATTAGTTATTTGCTTGGAGGAACTATTCTTTGCTTGGAGAAATTAGTTATTTGCTTGGAGGAACTATTCTTTGCTTGGAGAAATTAGTTGTTTGCTTGGAGGAACTATTCTTTGCTTGGAGAAATTAGTTATTTGCTTGGAGGAACTATTCTTTGCTTGTAGAAATTAGTTGTTTGCTTGGAGGAACAATTTTTTGCTTGGAGAAATTAGTTGTTTGCTTGGAGGAACAAATTTTGGCTTGGAGAAATTAGTTGTTTGCTTGGAGGAACTATTTTTTGTATGGAGAAAGTAGTTGTTTGCTTGGAGGAACTATTTTTTGCTTGGAGAAATTAGTTGTTTGCTTTGAGGAACTATTCTTTGCTTGGAGAAATTAGTTATTTGCTTGGAGGAACAATTCTTTGCTTGGAGAAATTAGTTGTTTGCTTGGAGGAACTATTCTTTGCTTGGAGAATGTAGTTATTTGCTTGGAGGAACTATTCTTTGCTTGGAGAATGTAGTTATTTGCTTGGAGGAACTATTCTTTGCTTGGAGAATGTAGTTATTTGCTTGGAGGAACTATTCTTTGCTTCGAGAAAGTAGTTGTTTGCTTGGAGGAACTATTTTTTGCTTGAAGAAATTAGTTGTTTGCTTGGAGGAACTATTATTTGCTTGGAGAAATTAGTTGTTTGCTTTGAGGAACTATTCTTTGCTTGGAGAAATTAGTTATTTGCTTGGGGGAACTATTCTTTGCTTGGAGAAATTAGTTGTTTGCTTGGAGGAACTATTCTTTGCTTGGAGAATGTAGTTATTTGCTTGGAGGAACTATTCTTTGCTTGGAGAATGTAGTTATTTGCTTGGAGGAACTATTGTTTGCTTGGAGAAATCAGTTTTTTGCTTGGAGAAACTATTCTTTGCTTGGAGAAATTAGTTATTTGCTTGGAGGAACTATTCTTTGCTTGGAGAAATTAGTTATTAGCTTGGAGGAACTATTTTTTGCTTGGAGAAATTAGTTGTTTGCTTGGAGGAACTATTGTTTGCTTGGAGGAACTATTCTTTGCTTGGAGAAATTAGTTGTTTGCTTGGAGGAACTATTCTTTGCTTGGAGAATGTAGTTATTTGCTTGGAGGAACTATTCTTTGCTTGGAGAAAGTAGTTGTTTGCTTGGAGAAACTATTCTTTGCTTGGAAAAATTAGTTATTTGCTTGGAGGAACTATTCTTTGCTTGGAGAAATTAGTTATTTGCTTGGAGGAACTATTCTTTGCTTGGAGAAATTAGTTGTTTGCTTGGAGGAACTATTCTTTGTTTGGAGAATGTAGTTTTTTGCTTGGAGGAACTATTCTTTGCTTGGAGAAATTAGTTGTTTGCTGGGAGGAACTATTCTTTGCTTGGAGAAATTAGTTATTTGCACTGAGGAACTATTATTTGCTTGGAGAAATTAGTTGTTTGCTTGGAGGAACTATTCTTTGCTTGGAGAAATTAGTTGTTTGCTTGGAGGAACTATTCTTTGCTTGGAGAAATTAGTTGTTTGCTTGGAGGAACTATTTTTTGCTTGGAGAAATTAGTTGTTTGCTTGGAAGAACTATTCTTTGCTTGGGGAAATTAGTTGTTTGCTTGGAGGAACTATTTTTTGCTTGGAGAAATTAGGTATTTGCTTGCAGGAACTATTCTTTGGTTGGAGAAATTAGTTATTTGCTTGGAGGAACTATTCTTTGCTTGGAGAAATTAGTTATTAGCTTGGAGGAACTATTTTTTGCTTGGAGAAATTAGTTGCTTGCTTGGAGGAACTATTGTTTGCTTGGAGGAACTATTCTTTGCTTGGAGAAATTAGTTGTTTGCTTGGAGGAACTATTCTTTGCTTGGAGAATGTAGTTATTTGCTTGGAGGAACTATTCTTTGCTTGGAGAAAGTAGTTGTTTGCTTGGAGAAACTATTCTTTGCTTGGAAAAATTAGTTATTTGCTTGGAGGAACTATTCTTTGCTTGGAGAAATTAGTTATTTGCTTGGAGGAACTATTCTTTGCTTGGAGAAATTAGTTGTTTGCTTGGAGGAACTATTCTTTGTTTGGAGAATGTAGTTTTTTGCTTGGAGGAACTATTCTTTGCTTGGAGAAATTAGTTGTTTGCTGGGAGGAACTATTCTTTGCTTGGAGAAATTAGTTATTTGCACTGAGGAACTATTATTTGCTTGGAGAAATTAGTTGTTTGCTTGGAGGAACTATTCTTTGCTTGGAGAAATTAGTTGTTTGCTTGGAGGAACTATTCTTTGCTTGGAGAAATTAGTTGTTTGCTTGGAGGAACTATTTTTTGCTTGGAGAAATTAGTTGTTTGCTTGGAAGAACTATTCTTTGCTTGGGGAAATTAGTTGTTTGCTTGGAGGAACTATTTTTTGCTTGGAGAAATTAGGTATTTGCTTGCAGGAACTATTCTTTGCTTGGAAAAATTAGTTATTTGCTTGGAGGAACTATTCTTTGCTTGGAGAAATTAGTTATTTGCTTGGAGGAACTATTCTTTGCTTGGAGAAATTAGTTGTTTGCTTGGAGGAACTATTCTTTGTTTGGAGAATGTAGTTATTTGCTTGGAGGAACTATTCTTTGTATGGAGAAAGTAGTTGTTTGCTTGGAGGAACTATTTTTTGCTTGGAGAAATTAGTTGTTTCCTTGGAGGAACTATTATTTGCTTGGAGAAATTAGTTATTTGCTTGGAGGAACTATTCTTTGCTTGGAGAAATTAGTTGTTTGCTTGGAGGAACTATTCTTTGCTTGGAGAAATTAGTTGTTTGCTTGGAGGAACTATTTTTTGCTTGGAGAAATTAGTTGTTTGCTTGGAAGAACTATTCTTTGCTTGGGGAAATTAGTTGTTTGCTTGGAGGAACTATTTTTTGCTTGGAGAAATTAGGTATTTGCTTGCAGGAACTATTCTTTGGTTGGAGAAATTAGTTATTTGCTTGCCGAAACTATTCTTTGCTTGGAGAAATTAGTTGTTTGCTTGGAGGAACTATTCTTTGCTTGGAGAAATTAGGTATTTGCTTGCAGGAACTATTCTTTGCTTGGAGAAATTAGTTGTTTGCTTGGAGGAACTATTCTTTGCTTGGAGAAATTAGTTATTTGCTTGGAGGAACTATTCTTTGCTTGTAGAAATTAGTTGTTTGCTTGGAAGAACAATTTTTTGCTTGGAGAAATTAGTTGTTTGCTTGGAGGAACAAATTTTGGCTTGGAGAAATTAGTTATTTGCTTGGAGGAACTATTCTTTGCTTGGAGAAATTAGTTGTTTGCTGGGAGGAACTATTCTTTGCTAGGAGAAATTAGTTATTCGCTTGGAGGAACTATTCTTTGCTTGGAGAAATTAGTTGTTTGCTTGGAGGAACTATTGTTTGCTTGGAGGAACTATTCTTGGTATGGAGAAAGTAGTTGTTTGCTTGGAGGAACTATTTTTTGCTTGGAGAAATTAGTTGTTTGCTTGGAGGAACTATTCTTTGCTTGGAGAAATTAGTTATTTGCTTGGGGGAACTATTCTTTGCTTGGAGAAATTAGTTGTTTGCTTGGAGGAACTATTGTTTGCTTGGAGAATGTAGTTATTTGCTTGGAGGAACTATTCTTTGCTTGGAGAATGTAGTTATTTGCTTGGAGGAACTATTCTTTGCTTCGAGAAAGTAGTTGTTTGGAGGAACTATTTTTTGCTTGGAGAAATTAGTTGTTTGCTTGGAGGAACTATTATTTGCTTGGAGAAATTAGTTTTTTGCTTGGAGGAACTATTCTTTGCTTGGAGAAATTAGTTGTTTGCTTGGAGGAACTATTGTTTACTTGTAGGAACTATTCTTTGCTTGGAGAAATTAGTTGTTTGCTTGGAGGAACTATTCTTTGCTTGGAGAAATTAGTTGTTTGCTTGGAGGAACTATTCTTTGCTTGGAGAAATTAGTTGTTTGCTTGGAGGAACTATTTTTTGCTTGGAGAAATTAGGTATTTGCTTGCAGGAACTATTCTTTGCTTGGAGAAAGTAGTTGTTTGCTTGGAGGAACTATTATTTGCTTGGAGGAACTATTCTTTGCTTGGAGGAACTATTCTTTGCTTGGAGGAGCTATTCTTTGCTTGGAGAAATTAGTTGTTTGCTTGGAGGAACTATTCTTTGCTTGGAGAAATTAGTTATTTGCTTGGAGGAACTATTCTTTGCTTGGTGAAATTAGTTGTTTGCTTGGAGGAACTATTGTTTGCTTGGAGAAATCAGTTTTTGATTGGAGAAACTATTCTTTGCTTGGAGAAATTAGTTATTTGTTCGGCAAGGAACTATTCTTTGCTTGGAGAAATTAGTTATTAGCTTGGAGGAACTATTTTTTGCTTGGAGAAATTAGTTGTTTGCTTGGAGGAACTATTGTTTGCTTGGAGGAACTATTCTTTGCTTGGAGAAATTAGTTGTTTGCTTGGAGGAACTATTCTTTGCTTAGAGAATGTAGTTATTTGCTTGGAGGAACTATTTTTTGCTTGGAGAAAGTAGTTGTTTGCTTGGAGAAACTATTCTTTGCTTGGAAAAATTAGTTATTTGCTTGGAGGAACTATTCTTTGCTTGGAGAAATTAGTTATTTGCTTGGAGGAACTATTCTTTGCTTGAAGGAACTATTCTTTGCTTGGAAAAATTAGTTGTTTGCTTGGAGGAACTATTCTTTGCTTGGAGAAATCAGTTTTTTGCTTGGAGGAACTATTCTTTGCTTGGAGAAATTAGTTGTTTGCTGGGAGGAACTATTCTTTGCTTGGAGAAATTAGTTATTTGCTCTGAGGAACTATTCTTTGCTTGGAGAAATTAGTTGTTTGCTTGGAGGAACTATTGTTTGCTTGGAGGAACTATTCTTTGCTTGGAGAAATTAGTTATTTGCTTGGAGGAACTATTCTTTGCTTGGAGAAATTAGTTGTTTGCTTGGAGGAACTATTCTTTGTTTGGAGAATGTAGTTATTTGCTTGGAGGAACTATTCTTTGTATGGAGAAAGTAGTTGTTAGCTTGGAGGAACAATTTTTTGCTTGGAGAAATTAGTTGTTTGCTTGGAGGAACTATTCTTTGCTTGGAGAAATTAGTTATTTGCTAGGAGGAACTATTCTTTGCTTGGAGAAATTAGTTATTTGCTCTGAGGAACTATTCTTTGCTTGGAGAAATTAGTTGTTTGCTTGGAGGAACTATTGTTTGCTTGGAGGAACTATTCTTTGCTTGGAGAAATTAGTTACTTGCTTGGAGGAACTATTCTTTGCTTGGAGAAATTAGTTGTTTGCTTGGAGGAACTATTATTTGTTTGGAGAATGTAGTTATTTGCTTGGAGGAACTATTCTTTGTATGGAGAAAGTAGTTGTTTGCTTGGAGGAACTATTTTTTGCTTGGAGAAATTAGTTGTTTCCTTGGAGGAACTATTATTTGCTTGGAGAAATTAGTTATTTGCTTGGAGGAACTATTCTTTGCTTGGAGAAATTAGTTGTTTGCTTGGAGGAACTATTCTTTGCTTGGAGAAATTAGTTGTTTGCTTGGAGGAACTATTCTTTGCTTGGAGAAATTTGTTGTTTGCTTGGAAGAACTATTCTTTGCTTGGAGAAATTAGTTGTTTGCTTGGAGGAACAATTTTTTGCTTGGAGAAATTAGTTGTTTGCTTGGAGGAACAAATTTTGGCTTGGAGAAATTAGTTGTTTGCTTGGAGGAACTATTTTTTGTATGGAGAAATTAGTTGTTTGCTTGGAGGAACTATTCTTTGCTTGGAGAATGTAGTTATTTGCTTGGAGGAACTATTCTTTGCTTGGAGAATGTAGTTATTTGCTTGGAGGAACTATTGTTTGCTTGGAGAAATCAGTTTTTTGCTTGGAGAAACTATTCTTTGCTTGGAGAAATTAGTTATTTGCTTGGAGGAACTATTCTTTGCTTGGAGAATGTAGTTATTTGCTTGGAGGAACTATTCTTTGCTTGGAGAATGTAGTTATTTGCTTGGAGGAACTATTCTTTGCTTCGAGAAAGTAGTTGTTTGCTTGGAGGAACTATTTTTTGCTTGAAGAAATTAGTTGTTTGCTTGGAGGAACTATTATTTGCTTGGAGAAATTAGTTGTTTGCTTTGAGGAACTATTCTTTGCTTGGAGAAAGTAGTTGTTTGCTTGGAGGAACTATTCTTTGCTTGGAGGAACTATTCTTTGCTTGGAGGAACTATTCTTTGCTTGGAGGAGCTATTCTTTGCTTGGAGAAATTAGTTGTTTGCTTGGAGGAACTATTCTTTGCTTGGAGAAATTAGTTATTTGCTTGGAGGAACTATTCTTTGCTTGGTGAAATTAGTTGTTTGCTTGGATGAACTATTGTTTGCTTGGAGAAATCAGTTTTTGCTTGGAGAAACTATTCTTTGCTTGGAGAAATTAGTTATTTGTTCGGCAAGGAACTATTCTTTGCTTGGAGAAATTAGTTATTAGCTTGGAGGAACTATTTTTTGCTTGGAGAAATTAGTTGTTTGCTTGGAGGAACTATTATTTGCTTGGAGGAACTATTCTTTGCTTGGAGAAATTAGTTGTTTGCTTGGAGGAACTATTATTTGTTTGGAGAATGTAGTTATTTGCTTGGAGGAACTATTCTTTGTATGGAGAAAGTAGTTGTTTGCTTGGAGGAACTATTTTTTGCTTGGAGAAATTAGTTGTTTCCTTGGAGGAACTATTATTTGCTTGGAGAAATTAGTTATTTGCTTGGAGGAACTATTCTTTGCTTGGAGAAATTAGTTGTTTGCTTGGAGGAACTATTCTTTGCTTGGAGAAATTAGTTGTTTGCTTGGAGGAACTATTCTTTGCTTGGAGAAATTTGTTGTTTGCTTGGAAGAACTATTCTTTGCTTGGAGAAATTAGTTGTTTGCTTGGAGGAACAATTTTTTGCTTGGAGAAATTAGTTGTTTGCTTGGAGGAACAAATTTTGGCTTGGAGAAATTAGTTGTTTGCTTGGAGGAACTATTTTTTGTATGGAGAAATTAGTTGTTTGCTTGGAGGAACTATTCTTTGCTTGGAGAATGTAGTTATTTGCTTGGAGGAACTATTCTTTGCTTGGAGAATGTAGTTATTTGCTTGGAGGAACTATTGTTTGCTTGGAGAAATCAGTTTTTTGCTTGGAGAAACTATTCTTTGCTTGGAGAAATTAGTTATTTGCTTGGAGGAACTATTCTTTGCTTGGAGAATGTAGTTATTTGCTTGGAGGAACTATTCTTTGCTTGGAGAATGTAGTTATTTGCTTGGAGGAACTATTCTTTGCTTCGAGAAAGTAGTTGTTTGCTTGGAGGAACTATTTTTTGCTTGAAGAAATTAGTTGTTTGCTTGGAGGAACTATTATTTGCTTGGAGAAATTAGTTGTTTGCTTTGAGGAACTATTCTTTGCTTGGAGAAAGTAGTTGTTTGCTTGGAGGAACTATTCTTTGCTTGGAGGAACTATTCTTTGCTTGGAGGAACTATTCTTTGCTTGGAGGAGCTATTCTTTGCTTGGAGAAATTAGTTGTTTGCTTGGAGGAACTATTCTTTGCTTGGAGAAATTAGTTATTTGCTTGGAGGAACTATTCTTTGCTTGGTGAAATTAGTTGTTTGCTTGGAGGAACTATTGTTTGCTTGGAGAAATCAGTTTTTGCTTGGAGAAACTATTCTTTGCTTGGAGAAATTAGTTATTTGTTCGGCAAGGAACTATTCTTTGCTTGGAGAAATTAGTTATTAGCTTGGAGGAACTATTTTTTGCTTGGAGAAATTAGTTGTTTGCTTGGAGGAACTATTGTTTGCTTGGAGGAACTATTCTTTGCTTGGACAAATTAGTTGTTTGCTTGGAGGAACTATTCTTTGCTTGGAGAATGTAGTTATTTGCTTGGAGGAACTATTCTTTGCTTGGAGAAAGTAGTTGTTTGCTTGGAGAAACTATTCTTTGCTTGGAAAAATTAGTTATTTGCTTGGAGGAACTATTCTTTGCTTGGAGAAATTAGTTATTTGCTTGGAGGAACTATTCTTTGCTTGGAGAAATTAGTTGTTTGCTTGGAGGAGCTATTCTTTGCTTGGAGAAATTAGTTATTTGCTTGGAGGAACTATTCTTTGCTTGTAGAAATTAGTTGTTTGCTTGGAGGAACAATTTTTTGCTTGGAGAAATTAGTTGTTTGCTTGGAGGAACAAATTTTGGCTTGGAGAAATTAGTTGTTTGCTTGGAGGAACTATTTTTTGTATGGAGAAAGTAGTTGTTTGCTTGGAGGAACTATTTTTTGCTTGGAGAAATTAGTTGTTTGCTTTGAGGAACTATTCTTTGCTTGGAGAAATTAGTTATTTGCTTGGGGGAACAATTCTTTGCTTGGAGAAATTAGTTGTTTGCTTGGAGGAACTATTCTTTGCTTGGAGAATGTAGTTATTTGCTTGGAGGAACTATTCTTTGCTTGGAGAATGTAGTTATTTGCTTGGAGGAACTATTCTTTGCTTGGAGAATGTAGTTATTTGCTTGGAGGAACTATTCTTTGCTTCGAGAAAGTAGTTGTTTGCTTGGAGGAACTATTTTTTGCTTGAAGAAATTAGTTGTTTGCTTGGAGGAACTATTATTTGCTTGGAGAAATTAGTTGTTTGCTTTGAGGAACTATTCTTTGCTTGGAGAAATTAGTTATTTGCTTGGGGGAACTATTCTTTGCTTGGAGAAATTAGTTGTTTGCTTGGAGGAACTATTCTTTGCTTGGAGAATGTAGTTATTTGCTTGGAGGAACTATTCTTTGCTTGGAGAATGTAGTTATTTGCTTGGAGGAACTATTGTTTGCTTGGAGAAATCAGTTTTTTGCTTGGAGAAACTATTCTTTGCTTGGAGAAATTAGTTATTTGCTTGGAGGAACTATTCTTTGCTTGGAGAATGTAGTTATTTGCTTGGAGGAACTATTCTTTGCTTGGAGAATGTAGTTATTTGCTTGGAGGAACTATTCTTTGCTTCGAGAAAGTAGTTGTTTGCTTGGAGGAACTATTTTTTGCTTGAAGAAATTAGTTGTTTGCTTGGAGGAACTATTATTTGCTTGGAGAAATTAGTTGTTTGCTTTGAGGAACTATTCTTTGCTTGGAGAAATTAGTTATTTGCTTGGGGGAACTATTCTTTGCTTGGAGAAATTAGTTGTTTGCTTGGAGGAACTATTCTTTGCTTGGAGAATGTAGTTATTTGCTTGGAGGAACTATTCTTTGCTTGGAGAATGTAGTTATTTGCTTGGAGGAACTATTGTTTGCTTGGAGAAATCAGTTTTTTGCTTGGAGAAACTATTCTTTGCTTGGAGAAATTAGTTATTTGCTTGGAGGAACTATTCTTTGCTTGGAGAAATTAGTTATTAGCTTGGAGGAACTATTTTTTGCTTGGAGAAATTAGTTGTTTGCTTGGAGGAACTATTGTTTGCTTGGAGGAACTATTCTTTGCTTGGAGAAATTAGTTGTTTGCTTGGAGGAACTATTTTTTGCTTGGAGAAATTAGTTGTTTCCTTGGAGGAACTATTATTTGCTTGGAGAAATTAGTTATTTGCTTGGAGGAACTATTCTTTGCTTGGAGAAATTAGTTGTTACTAGTGGTAGAGATCCCGTTAGGATCCACAAAATCGATATTCCGAAACGGAATACAGAAGTATATGTGAGGGTTTATCCTTGCCTACCCCAACCCATATAGGATGTCAAGGTCGTTTGCGTAGAGTGAATGAATGGTAGAGTAAAGGATAATGGAACAGAATTTGAGCAAGAAGGGGAAATATTTATTCAACGTAAAGAGAAGAAATGTTTTGGAATAGAGGTGGTGGTGGTTGGTGGTGGTGGTGTGGATAATAATATTATTCCGAGCTCCAAGTCAGAGAGGATTGCTCAGAAAGGGAACCACGGAATATAAATTCAGTTGAGCTCTCAACTGAGTTTATCGGTTGGGGGCGTCCACTTGCGGCGGCAGCCACATGAAGTTCACGCAACTCAGTCAGCTCATTGATGACTTGGGCTTGACTTAGAAATGGGGGTATCTGCACGCTCCTTCTGGTTCTAGGCGGTGGAATCGGTGCACGCTCCCCCGAATCTCCCCTATCATTTCGATCCTCGATGAGACCATGTATGTGAGCTGGCGTTGGATGACTTGGCTCCTCTCTCACATTTCCAGACTCAACATCCAATTCCTGTGAAGGATATATATGTGTCCTTTGCACACATTCCTCCACATTTATGATACAAATATACCAATCCTTGTAGTATTAAGATGAGCCCGACCAACATGTAAACTATATATATAAATGCATTTTATAAGCAAATGTAAAGCAAACCCAACTTTTTTTCCTATACAATTTAAAACCTTACCATATTCTAAACTCCCATAGCCTGATGCTTCAACTTTGTTGATGGTAGGATTTGGTTGTGGTGGTGGTGAGGGAATGAAAGCTGAATTGCACTCTCCGTACGGAGAGATGAAGCCAGAGAAAAAGCCTATTATAGTACTTTTAGAAGTAACACAAGTACTATCAGTTTTGTTCAAAATGAAAAAATAACACAGATTTTTAATGCAATCCTGGCACGATGCTTCTAACTCACACATTTTGAACGAAATGACGATGAAATGATAGAATTTTGATGGATTTTAGGTAAACCTATTTGCATATCATCTTATGGAAATTCATTCCTTTCATCAATTTAAAATCTATCCTTTTCTTAGATAAGAACTTTTACATTTAAGCATGTCAAGCCGGACAAATATCTCATTAAATGCGTATTATGAGACGGAATTGTATTCTATTTTCGAGGACATGTTAAATTGCTTGTTTTGTGCCTATTAAAATATTTATATTGCGTTTCCGTCGCAATAAATGTTTTTGAATTCTTGACTTTAGGTCAAGCGATAACATTTTTATTTTATTTCGACGCTGGCATTATGTTTAGCATTTCACTTATCATATTGAATTTGGCCAGTGAAGTTGTGTGTTGTTAAAATCAAGTCTGAAATCAGTAAATCCAAGATAGTTAACCGACCAGAGACTTTGAACTACAATGGGGAAATTGAGATTGGTCGTGATTGCCTTTCTGCTTTCTCAGATACAGTTTATTGAGGCAAATAAATGTCAGGAAATCCTAAATTGTAGAGATTGTGTTAGTTCGACCGAGGGATGTATGTTTTTGTCCCTAAGAAATAAGTCTACAACTTGTATTCACAAAACGGAGTTTTCAAAGTTTAGGCCCAGATACAGTTACAAAGACATCAGAGGGTGTTTGAGATTTACTCAAATGGAGGGTACGATAATTTATTTTTGTTAAATACTATTTAGGAGTCTTGTTCATATTTTGAATTGTGAATATGAAATATATATTTAAGATTCGAGAGCCACTGTGTCAAAATCGTTGAGGGATGAGATTGTCAAGTCAGTTCCAGTTAGAGTTAGCACATTGCCAACCCCGACAACACAAATACCTATTACTATTCGATCAACTCCCATGTTTATTTGGAGAGGAAAAGAGACAGTGTCGGTAAATAGCAATTCTGAAATATATAAAATCAAGCCCGAAGTACGGGGTTTTGTTCCCTCGTCTACGGTTACCCCGATCCTCTTTGCATCGAAGGGGGAAGTTAAAGGGACGTCTGTTCAAGTTGAAAGGATAGATTCAGCTGGTATATATTCTATACTCCATTTATAATATGACACTTATTGTCCCCTCCAAATATATTATCGAATAATTATTTCATACAGGTCTTCATGAATTTCGTCAAACTGAATCCAGTCCTTTCAAAAAAATAAATATTTCCATGGCCCATCAAAATAGAACTAATGCAAATAACAATAAAACAATGGTAATAAATTCCCCACATCAGCCCCGTTTAGGGTTGATCGTTGAGAAACCGACAACAAAGGCCACATATACCATGAGAAATTTTACCCCTCTACCATATATCAGGACGGAGAAAAAAAAAACGGGTACGGCTTTCTGTGCTTCGACTTTTTATAATGTCAAGAGTAAAGATTTATGAAAGTCGATGGTTTTATAGACGTCTCAACTTTAACACCACCGATACCAGTACCACAACACATATGTCCAACTCCAGTTACAGTAACTTGCCCGACTACTACTACAACAGAATTAATAACTTCGACGGCTTCCGACCTCTCGGAGTGTGATGCTTACGATATCGTTTCTAAAAATGCCACCTTCATGCATTCTCTTTATGAATATAGTCGAAATTATTCGGAGGTTAAAAAGCAGTCTATCAATGATGAAGAAGCCCTCTTGTATCCTTTTGTCTGCGAGGTAAAGGACGTGATTTTATTTTTTTAACTGCATTGCAAAGAATATATAACAAGTTCGTAACATCGTAATAAATATATGGTAGGAAAAATGGATAGAATCTGAACCCGAACGGCTGGATCGATCAATTTGTAAGGTCATAGGTCTAGGCAGACGTTCAATCTTTAAGCATCCCGACCCTAAACTTTTAGAATGGATCATTCAAGCTCCGATGTACAACAACGAAGTCCGGTGCGTGTACCTAGAATGGCGTCGTAATGCTTGCGTAAAGACCAAGCAACGGGTATCAAAAATTCGTATTTAAATAAACGGAAGCTATTCCTTTTAAGGTAGTATGACACATAACGTGCGGAAGTCTCACATGTTCTATAAAGTTTGATTCAGGATTTAAAGGGTGTGTCGTCAAAGATGTATACAATATAAGATCTGGTTTAGATTTATTTAAATAAAATGCGTAAGATTTTTTCAAGGCGACACCGTTGAGATTCAATGCAACAGATAACGGAAATCAAGGTCATTACATTTGCATTCGTACATTTTTCCAGAAAATATTTTGTGCAGAGGTGTTGGTTTGTAGAGGTTAGTTATTCATGGTTAATTATCCATGACCAAATTCGGACTTTGAATTTAGGGTTGAACGTTCATACATTTTATTTTCACTGTCAAATTGTCATCGTTACAAATGATATATATTTTGCTTGCACTTTCGAACCTCTTTCGAATCCTGAAGATGGGTAGCGTGTGCAGTACTAATCGGCGATATAAAAAGCCAAGGTCAAGGTGTGAACTGCGTCAGTGTTCAACTATTTTTCAAAGGCTCTCGTTCTCTCTTCGGATCAGTTTTTAATAATACTTCCAGTCGTATTTATCTCATCCAGCAAATTCACTTTCTCATTCCGCCTCAATCTCGAATAGCCCCTTCTGTAAAATCTCGTCTCTACACACAATCTATCAATTACCAATTTTGGATTTCACTTCTTTGAGGGTCTCATTCTGCCTCAATCTCAATTCGCCCCTCTTGTCAAATCTTGTCTCTACACAATTGAGTAATTGTCAATTTTGCATTTTCCCTGACGGTTTTAAATATGAATCCTGAAAAGGACTGTCCCCCAGCTCCTCCTAATTCCCCTGTTCTAGGGTCTCGTAGCCAGAAAAAAGATCAGGACGAGGAGTCCAATAGCACTGTAGACATTGTTTACGAAAGAAAGTTTAACACTGTGGCTGAGGGCTTAGAACTATCCCTCGCCTACTATAAGCTCAGGAGTGTGGAGCTCTCTAGAGAGCTTCAAAAGTTAGGGGTGTCATTGGAAAATAAGAACACCGAGTTAGTAGATTTGGAAAATAAAATCGATGGGTTAGAGTTCGCAAATAATCATCTATACGGGGAGATCAATAAGTTGAAAAAGAAAAATGTGCAACTTGAGAAAGATGTAGTTGATTTGGAGCAACGACTTGAAAGACGAAACCGTTATTCGGAAAAAGTTATTTCTGACCTCAGAAGTTCAGTGGTTAGGAATAAAATGTCTCGTGAAAGAATGCGAGAAGAGTTAAACCGACTACGAGATTTTGTCAGAAAAATACGACAAAATCCATTTTCTGGATTCTTTCTTCGAATTTAAACTGGTAAGTGTATTTTTCAAATTTATTGTAATATATAAATTAAGATTTTAAAATTAATAGATTATAGACTTTTATTTAATCGCGTTAAACATAGGGGAGGGTTCAAAATCATCAAATTAAGTAGGGATTTATTACAAATTACGGTTATATCTTATTAGGGATTTAATTGCAAAAAGGACATTTAAATCTTACCTATTCAGTCAAAGCAATCCATTCTCAGTATATTATTCAATATAACATTTAATAGGTAAGAGATTGTCTATTTTTGTGTTTTTGGCCAGTCTACGGAGTTAGAGAATATCTTTACAGTATTTGTTTGGATATAAACTTTTCAGGTTTGACATTATAGTTGAGTTTTTGCAAACAGGGTGTTAATTAATCAATTAAAGGGGCGTTTAATAAGTTTTACGGTATTAGCTAATCGTAAGTTAATAATATCTACATTTATTTATTTTACTTATTTACATTTTATTCACAGTATCTGTTAGGATTTCAACTTTTAAGTTGCTAGTTCTTGGGGTTTTTTTAGGGAAGTGTTCAAATCCGAAGAGGGTTCATTAAAATATAGATTCGCGTTGATTATAAATTAAGTAAGGGTTTAACATAGGGATTTATTACAAATTACTGTAAGTTGTATTAATTAAGTAAACCCATTAGTCTCCCGTATTTCAATGAAAATGTACAAATATTTGAATAAATTGATTTAGACGGTCGAGTAATTTTCCGGAGGGGAAACTGCTGAAGGATGGAGGTTATTTCATCGAGGTTTTTGTCGACGTCGACCTGTGGTGTACCTGTGCTGTCGTGTCCTGTTCCGGTTTTGTCAGCATGTCCTGTTCCAGTCTCGTCCACGTGTCTTGTTCCAGTCTCGTCCACGTGTCTTGTTCCAGTCTAGTCAACGTGTTTCGTACTTTCATCGTGTCTTTACTGTCAAGTTCGGTGAGTAAACGATGAATATATCTTACTATATAATAATAATATATAATAAATAATACATGATTGATATGTGTGATGACTTAGGTATTTACTACATCAGTGCAAACAAAAGTTAATTAAAAAATTTAATATTTTGTATTGCAGATGCAGTGTCAACCGAGGAGGATTGGAGTGTTGCGGATATTTCAATAATTAACTAATTTGAAATTAACACATAAACATAAACATCTAAAAATACCCGTAAAAAATAAAAAATCTTTTGTAAAAATGAATTTCTGAACGGATTTTAAATTGCAATTATTTAAATGCATTTCAGGTTTGTTTGCGTTCAATGACTAGAGTCAGTAAATAACATTTTTAGTCGTTGCTTCAGCGTATTCGAGTGTTAGGCACGCATACACCATCTATTTTTTTTATTTTAGGTATGGTTAATAGCGGCAGGGACAAAAGTTAGCTTGTCATTTCCCTCGTAATTTTACACTTCCCTTTCTCTCCGACCATTCAACCTTGTATTTCTTGAAAATATTATTGTTGGCAACAGTTCACTCGCAGAAAATTAACAGTTGAGTTGATGGAGGAATATTCAGGTTTATCGAGCATTGGATTCAAAAGTGGGTTAGTGTCGGATAAGTGGGTCAGTGTGGTTCGTCATAGGAGCTCCATTCGGTCACTTATGTTGGACTTCGACCATGACGAACATTCTTCTTCCATTTTATATCATCTAGTCAGATACAAAGTCTATAAAGGTATTTCCAAGTATATTTTGTAACAGTATATCAGAAGGCAAAACTTTTGCTTTAAACATTATTAGCCTTATTTGAAGCTATAAGGTCATATATCGGTTTTCTGGTTTATGAGAGACTCGATGCATTTTGTAATTAGAAAAGCAAATTAAAGACATATTGGCTAGCAATGTGACCCTAATCGCAACTAAATGTAACTTTTTTTAAGGTTTTGGTGATTAATTTGAGGAGCAGAGGAACAGAACTGCCTCAGATGCACGGAACATTAACTCACAGACGAGGCTCGCCTGTTACCATGCAGTTGTGTCCTGTATTACGTTAATCAGCTTCTACAAGCCCCGATTCAGCTTTACTCTAGTACTGTCACGTGACCAGTCCTGCATCACGTTAATCAGCTCCTCCAAGCCCCGATTTAACTTTACTCCAGAACTGTCACGCGACTAGTCTTGTGTCACATTAATCCAGTACTGTCACGTGACTAGTCTTGTATCACGTTAATCAGCTCCTCCAAGCCCCGATTCAGCTTAACTCTAGTACTGTCACGTGACCAGTCCTGCATCACGTTAATCAGCTCCTCCAAGCCCTGATTCAGCTTTACTCTAGTACTGTCACGTGACTAGTCCTGCATCACGTTAATCAGCTCCTCCAAACCCCGATTTAACTTTACTCCAGAACTGTCACGCGACTAGTCTTGTGTCACATTAATCCAGTACTGTCACGTGACTAGTCTTGTGTCACGTTAATCAGCTCCTCCAAGCGCCGATTCAGCTTTACTCTAGTACTGTCACGTGACCAGTCCTGCATCACGTTAATCAGCTCCCCCAAGCCCCGATTCAGCTTTACTCTAGTACTGTCACGTGACTAGTCCTGCATCACGTTAATCAGCTCATCCAAGCCCCGATTTAGCTTTATTCCAGTACTGTCACGTGATTAGTTCTGTGTCACATTAATCGGCTCCTCCATGCCCCGATTTAGCTTTAGTAGTCATGTACTGTCATGTGACCTTACTCACTGTAACATTATTTTAATTAATTTCAGTTCTAATCGTTGATCGGTATGGGCTAGTGTTGGGTAGCCCGTATACCTACGTAACCTTCAGTTTGGGCATTTTTATTACCTCTCTGAAAAATGTGGAAGTATGACAATTGTCTTTGATATCAGTAGTTAAGACGAGAGCTATGGTAAATGCTGCAATCAATATGACAACAAGCCACGTAATGCATGCGTTGCCAAGCAACTATCATCGGTTTAGACTTTCAATGGAAACGCAGTCTCAATCTTGTTGAGATTTGCCGTTGTGTATCTATCCACGGTTATTTAGAAGATATATTAAATCGCCAGCCTAGTTGTGTCGTTACTATCTATGGATGGTTATTTTAGGACTTTAAATATTCTTTAAACCCACCCTTAAGAGTCTATATTTCACAATTGAAAGATAGCATGCGTTGCCAAGCAACTATCATCGTTTTAGACTTTCAATGGAAACGCAGTCTCAATCGTGTTGAGATCTGTCGTTGTGTAGCTAAACACGGTTATTTAGGAGATATATTAAATCGCCAGCCTAGTTTTGTCGTTGCTATCTATGGATGGTTATTTTAGGACTTTAAATATTCTTTAAACCCACCCTTAAGAGTCTATATTTCACAATTATCTATCGACGGTTATTTAGGAGATATATTAAATCGCCAGCCTAGTTTTGTCGTTACTATCTATGGATGGTTATTTTAGGACTTCAAATATTCTTTAAACCCACCCTTAAGAGTCTATATTTCACAATTATCTATCGACGGTTATTTAGGAGAAATATTAAATCGCCAGCCTAGTTTTGTCGTTACTATCTATGGATGGTTATTTTAGGAATTCAAATATTCTTTAAACCCACCCTTAGGGTCTATATTTCCCAATTGAAAGATATACACTATTTGACAGATTTGGCCCAATATAGAAGTCAATGTATCTTACGACTATCCGACATTAGACTCGAGAGAGTCCACCCGACTGCCAATTCCCGACACTGCCGACTCTCGACCAGCCGACTTCCGACAAGCCGACCAGCCGACTTCCGACAAGCCGACCAGCCGACTGCCGACCAGCCGACTTCCGACCGACCGGCCGACTCCCGACCAGCCGACTGCCGACATGCCGACTCCCGACATGCCGACTCCCGACCGGCCGACTTCCGACCGACCGGCCGACTCCCGACCAGCCGACTGCCGACATGCCGACTCCCGACCGGCCGACTAAGGCATTTTAATGCTATGCAAATAATTTCAAAGAGTAAGTCAGGGTTTTAGTATTTAAGTTCAAATTGAAATTGAATTTATTAAAATTGAAGAAGGTTACAGTTAAGTTTATTTTAAATTACAAATTGTGAATGACACTTGTTTGTATATTTAAAAAATGGTATTACAATAATATCCTATTATTAAAAAGTTTCTGCTAGTTCTCCGTCATTTGTTGCAGCTGCTTCCTCGATCTCAATCTCCTTCTGGAACCTCTCCAACAACTCAATGAATGTTTTACAGTCGCCTAAAAGCATGCTTGTCGTTTTGCCAATCCAATTAGAGTATTTCACTGATGTCGATTTTCTGGGACACCAGAATCGTATATAATAAACGTGATCTGCTGATCTATAATAGCGCATATAAAGCGCTCTGTCACCTATATACTCACAAAGTGGATCTGACCAATAGTCTCTTGAACTAAAATCTTGAACTTCAGCCTCTGGTCTATTTAGTCGAGTTGGAAGTTTATTTGGCTGTGAAGATTCTATTTCTTTGCACAGAATTTTTAATTTCGAAATGAATTCTGGCAGCAGTGGACCTGCTACACTCATATGAGTGTTCTCAACTGAGATTTCGTTACTAAAGAACGCTTTTTTCATAAAATGTATTACGTAAAGGACCTTACTGGGATTAAAGTACTTTTTAATATAAAAGTTTCCAATCTTATAAGCGTTTGTGTGGTAGAAATCTTCCGTTCGTTCTATTGGAGTAGAATCTTCATCGAAATTCTCCGATGTTAAAACCTTACAATTTTCAAAGGCCTTAAACCCTTCCATGGTTTGACTTGATTCTGGACAATCAAAACTTTCAGTCTCAGGTTGATCGTCTTTAAAACGCTTAGATAATATTTCGTTTTTATAATCAGGAATTTGTTGAATATTTTCCGTCATTTCTTGGATTACTAGAATGAACCCACAAGAAATCCGCTATTTATACCAATGTCGAGGACTGAAACGCCACCCCTAGAATTTCGGTATCAAATCCAAAGTTTCTATGCGCCGGTGCCTGATACTTCTGTTCCAAACTTTGTAAAATCTATAACTGCAGTGAAAGTTCGACGCAAGCCCCACATGCGCTGTCTCTAACTGGCTTTGCCAATATTACATTTTATCATTTGTGGGATATCTTTCAACTCAGAGACTTGCACATGTCTATTGACAAGAAAGAACTGAATAAGGTAGTTTGGATTCTAGATAACAGTCTGCATTTCTCAAGGATTTTGTCATTCCCTTCCCAACCTTTGAGAATGCAGTTTGAATACGAATCCCCTGGTTTTGAAGAGATAGACGTAGAACGTTATATTCAACATCAAGCCCGATTGTTTCCAAGAACAGTAAAGCAGTATAGACAGTTTTTAGATCAAATAATCCAGTCAAAAGAAGTGTCTAGCAAGTATAGGAAAGACGAAGAGTTGACTTTAAATAAGCAGCAACAAGACGTATTGAATTATATCGAAAATTGTCTAAATGAACAAGCAGTTGCAAGAATATTTGCCCCGTTCAAAGGAATAGCCCTGGTAATTGCTGGAGGGAGTGGCAACGGCAAGTCATTTTTAATTCGTCGCATTCAATTATTGTTTCAAAAGTATAACAAGAAGATAATTGTAGCGGCACCAACAGGGTTAGCAGCTAGTCTGCACATTGACGGGATAACTTGTCACAGCTTATTCAGTATACCGTTCGTTCATAAAGGAACATGGGAAGACTTGACACTATTAGACTGGACTAATAATAATGTTGCCAAACGTTTTGAGAACGTTTCAGCAATTTGTTTTGACGAAGCGTCTATGATAGGAGTAAATTTCATGTCCTATATGAACTCTGCTTTAAAGAAAGCCAAAGGAATAAACGAAGATTTTGGACAGTTAAATTGTATTGTCGTTCTAGATCCCTTCCAATTAACCCCTATTTATGACGACGTTCTTTATACTGACAAGAACCAAATCACAGAATTTTCAAATACAGGCTGCCGACTCTACAAGTCTCTAAGTCCATTTTTTTTTCTTCAAGAGTCAGTTCGTCACAAACAAGATACCGTTTTTCAAGAACTATTACATAATATAAGGCGGAGACAGGTTTCAGAGAAAAACGTTGAACTTTTACGATCGAGGCTTTATTCTAATGTTTCTGCTGAAGAGCGACAGAGATTCGACAACGCCGTTAGGATATTTCAAAGAAACGTACATGTAGACCACTATAACCAACAGAAACTCATTGATTTGGGGAATCCAATCCTCAACATTTATGCCCATATGGTACCAAAACCAAGAGTTCCCGATTTACAACACATTCCTCTGAGACTTGCTGTCGGTTGTAGAGTAATTTTAACTTCCAACATCTTTGTAGAGGGTGGAATAGTAAGTGGAGCACTCGGCTATTTGAGATCAGTACTGTTTAAAAAACAGTTTAATCAATTGAGACCGGTCATTTGCTTTGTTGAATTTGACAACATTCGATGCAGAACCGTAGAAGAATCTTGTATTCCTATATTTCCTAAAACCGAATATTTTTTATCTGCAGATAAAAGGAGTGGTTATAAATATACCACCTTTCCTTTAAAGCTTGGAGCTGCATTGAGCCTGCATAAGTGTCAAGGCCTATCGCTTCCAAGGGCTGTTATTCATATTGATAATAGAGAATACTTTAACGGAGACACCTATACTTCGATAAGTCGAGTCTCTGAGCTAGCACATTTATTAATCTCAGACAAGAGTATCGACATTACAAGGTTCCAAGGCCCTCATTTTAATCAAGGTCTTGAGTTACAAATTAAAGAATGTCTACGGGTTGGTATCTTTGAACAAGTTTTCGGAGATTTTGTGCCAGCAGACAAGAATTCAAACGAGCCGTGCGGATCTGACCCTAGTCGCGAAAACACAGATAACGATAATTCAAGTGCGAAAGATACATAATTTATTTGGCAGAAATGTCAAACCCACGAAGAGTTGTTTTTCTACACATGTTAATAGTGTCGATTACAAATGTTCGTCTTAAATTTACTTTGTGTAGCAAACTTGTGCTTCGTCTGCGCTCTACCAATCCCAAGCAACATTGAACAAGTGCATAGTGACAGCGTGGTCAACTTTGTTGCTTCAATTAGACATACTTTTGGAGCTCCTTCAACGTTTGTAAGGACACAACATTTTGATTATAACCAAGTCTATAATTCACAGTTGCAATACCAAGTTTTGTCTGCATACTTTCAACAGCAGATCCTACAGTCCCTAAAAGCAAATGCAAAAATAACAAACCAATTTGGTTCAACTGCTATTATTTCAATTATTGTTTTTGGGATAGTTTTCACAGTGACTTGTCTAATGTTAGGTTATATTACAGGAGCTTCGATAAGCTATTCGGGCAAAAAACAGTTTCAAACGCCTACCGCCCATTCGTGCTCGAAGGAGGAAGTGCTACATTTGTAAAGTGAATACGGATTATAAATCGTTCGCGCTATAAATAACTACTGAACATGCCAAGTAAGACAACCATTCGTTTTGATAATAGTGGTAATAAATCGTATTCACGTAATTATTTAAATCGAATGGGATACTTGATGGAGAGCTTAAACTATAAACTATGTTTCAAGTGCGAATCTAGAACTAAATCCTCGTATGTAATCCATCCTCACTGGAAGGAGGTAGAAGATCCAAAGTTTGACTTTGTATATTTGATAAAGTAAAAATAGATAATGGATTTCAATGTTCATTTAGAGTGTAGCCGGCATTTCTTGAAACGCCCAGCGGCTGAAACAGGATTTTATTACTGTAAACATTGTGAAACGGATGTTGAGAGATTTAGACATATTATTTATAGGAAAATAACCGATAAAAAAGAGCGTGTCAGAGTAAAAGTTTATTGTGAACAATGTAACCGAAAGGTTTTTATGGGCTCTCATGAAAGGAATTGCGAACCTCCTCCCGAGTAAGATGGATGACATTCCTTTAGCATTGGCTCTGCCAGAGCCCTTTATGAAGCCTGGAGCTAAAAAAGCTTACTGTTACACTTGTAAATTGCTCCACAATAACTATACACAAAAAACGTCACGGCAGATTATGAATGGTCGAATTACGACGGAGAGTAGCATTCGTTGTAGGGCTAATTGTAATCAAATTTTATTTCATAACGTTGAGGTTGAAGGTTGTAAGCCATCGGCAGCTAGATTTTATATAAATTACACTGTCCAAGTAGGTAAAAAACTGTAAAAGTCTACAACTTGTATTACAAAATGTCAGAGTTTAAAAGAATTAAGATTGATGTATTAAAACATCCCGATCGATCTCGTCTAAGGCCGATGGGAAGACGATTTGCCTGCGGCTTTGATCGGTGTGGGAAAGATTTCTATAGATTTAGTCAATTTGATCAACATGTTTCAATTTTCCATGAATGTAAGTTCTGTTTTGACCAAGTTGCATCAATGTCTGAGCATTTAAAGTCTTGTAAACATAAAAATGTTCAAAACCAAATTGGTGGGAGTATTGGAAATTCAGACTTGCTACCGCCTGAGTTGCGAACCGGGCGTATTCAATTAAAACGATCTGTACAGCGTGGCACCATCTTAACATTCGAATACAAATATTTATCATTGATAGAATCTTTCACGGAGGCTATCAATCATATTTATTACGAACTAGAGTCGGTCCTTCGTCAGTTGATTGACCATTACAAAGGACTTAAAGTAGCAATATCGTTTGACACAGAGTTGGAAGATTTAAGTGGTGAGATACAAAAGGACCGAATTTTTTATTCTCCTTTCCAATCATTGACGCACCATTCTCTTATATTTTATAAACTGTTGACTGCAGTAGAATATTTAGAGGCGTCTCTGGCTACATACAGCACGGATGGATCGGGCTATAGATTGTCTATAATAAGGTCCATTGAAATTAGAGTTGGCCAGTATAGACCTATGAGGCCACGGGGCTATATTAAATGTCCGGTGGATATTAACAAAAAATACGTAATCAATATTCGCAATCCATACTTTGGCTGTTTTGTGTATAGCGTTTTGTGTGGATTATACAGATCTAGAATTAGGCTCCCAGACTGGCCAGACTTGGAATATACACAATGCAATAAAAATCAAAAAAAGAGATTTAGAAGACTCTTCGAAAACCCGGAAACCTACGTCAAACTTTACAATGACGTTATAAAAAATAATGAGATTGATTTTCAAGATTTAATACAAGAATTTGATTTTTCCCGATTAGCAGAATTTGAAAGGAAAAACCAAATCAGCGTATTGGTCTTAGGACATGAAAATAAAACATTCTTTCCATTAAGAATACCCGATGTAGCGTATGAGCGTAAAGTAGATCTTTTGTTATTGAAAGGTAAGTCAGCCACCAAGAAAGACGACCAGTCCAAATTACACGTCGAAAACCAGGAAACTCATTTGATTTGTATAACTGATTTAGCTGGGCTTTTAGGATTTAGCGGTTCCAAAAGACATGAGATTTGTAGGGTTTGTCTGAAACAAATAATTGTCGACCTCGACACTCATGAGCGAAAATGCTATCTAATTTCCAATAAATCACTATCTTTTCCTAAAGATTCGAATATGGTTTTTCGAAAACACTTTATGACATTTGACGTGTGTTTCAAGATATATTTCAAGTTTTTATTCAATCCGTCCGTCGTTTTACCAGAAACTATTCCAGAACTTGATCTATCATATTCAAGGTTAGAATCCAACTTTGAAATCTCAGCATATTTGATTGTCGTGGTAGGACCTTCTAATAAAATTGCATTTCTGTCGTTCTATTCTGGATCATTTCCAATGGAACATTTCTTTAAAACTCTATTTTCTGTTGCCGACGATATTACATACAAGGTTAAAACGGATATATTACCAATTAACATTACAGAAGAAGACAGGTTGAAAATGAAAAGGGCTATTTATTGCGAATGTTGTGGAAAACCATTCGATAATGACAAGCGCACCAAGACTTTAAATCACCACCATAGTTTGTATATACCAAATACAATATTTTGTAATTTATGTAACTTGCAAGCTAGTGTGAGGCCGTTTTGTGTAGTAGGACATGATATAAGTCAACACGAGCTACATTTTATTCTTAAAAGCCTAAGCGCCCAGTGCGTTCAAAATGTCAAATTGACTTGCAAGAACAGCCAAGAAATAACAAGTTTAATTTTGAATACCAATTGTCGTTTCGTGGACATTAAAAAGTTTTTAAATGCCGACTTATATTCATTGGTTTCCAGACTAAAGGCAGGAAAATCAGATTTTCAAATTAAAAACAAACTTTCAGTTTTCTATAGTGGCTTCTCAATGTTTTCAAATCAGCATAATTTGGCCCTACTTTCGGAACCAATGCATTTTCCTATTCGTTTTGATTTATCGGATGAAGTCAACAGTCTTTTCCCCGACCAATCGGATTTTTATGACCCAATAAATGATCGCTCCATTAGCAATGGTAACTATAACAATGCCAGAGAAATTTATGATTTATTTGGTTGCAGGAACTTGAGGGACTATGCTAAATTATTTTTATACTCGAAAGTATTCTTGCTTTGTGACGTAACTCAAGATTTCGTTGCATACTGCATGGAAAATTTTAAATTAAGCCCCCTTCACTGCTTTAGCTTGAGCACTTTCTCGTACGATATATTTACCTCAATGCTGAGTGAGGGCTTTGAACACATAAAAACTCCTGAATTACTATCTTATGCCAAGTCCATGGTAAGGGGTGGGGTTTGCCAAGTGTCTCATCGCTATGCTGAGGCTTCAAATGAGTATATAAAAAACTATGATGGCATTCCAGAGAATCGTTCCTTTATTATGGGATTTGACCAAAATTCGCAATACGGATATAGTAGTATGCAGGATCTGCCGTTTTCCCACTTTGAATGGGTTCCAAAAAATGATTTAGCAAAAATTGACATTTTAAATCTTCCCGAAGACACCGGAGTTGGATATATATTCACCGTGACATTAGCCTACAAAGAAGAATATCATGACAGTCCACATGATCAACTGCCTCTCTGTCCTTTAAAGAGGTCGGTACGACTTAGCGAACTATCAGAAGTTCAACAAAAGCATTTTTCGCAGATTTGTCAAACCATTTCTGATCCTTTTGCAGCTGAGAAGTTAATACTTGACTTGAACGTTAAGAAATCAGTCACAATCTATTACAAGACCTTAAAATACTATTTACAGAACAACATGACCTTGGTTGAAATAGAAAAGGGATTACGGTTCAGGGAAACTAAATTTATGAAGCCATTCGTTGAAAAGGTTTTAGAGCTTTGGCGACAGGCCAAGATTGTGGATGATAATATTATGTCTACATTCTGTAAATCTTTAGTAAACTATTGCTTTGGAGTATTTTTAACTTCAACTCGCAATTTTGCAGACATGCGCGTTAGTCTTTGTCGAGAGGATTCCATTCACTTTATGTCTAGGGACAACTTTACAGATTATTTCGTTGTAAATGAAGACACTGTATTCTTTTCGATGGGTCGTAGATCAGTGTATCATTCTAGTCCTATATTTGCCGGAGCCGTTATTCTGGACTATGCAAAGTGCTGCTTGTATCAGCAATTCTGGAGAATGATGACCGTGTTTCCCGGATCACAATTACTAACGGTTGAAACGGATGGCTTTTTAATTCAACTCAAAGACCCAAGCAATTCAATCTGGACTAAGCTACGAGAAATGGGAGAATATTTTGATTTCTCAAACCTACCAAAAGATCATGTTTTGTTCTCTACTGTTGGAGAAGGCCAACCCGGTTTATGGAGAATAGTTAACGATCAGATTCTTTCCGTCGTTGCATTAAAACCTAGAACATATAGTATCGATTTCCTTTGTCGCACTTGTGGGCTTCAAGGAGAATCAAATTGTAGCCACTGCGCCGGCTCACGTAAAGCCATAGGTGTTCCCACGACTGTTCTAAAACGTCTTTCTCATGAGTTTTATTTGCAGTTGCTGTTTGACCAAGGAGTGAGAAACATACCTACCATAACTAGACAAGCCCTAAAAAGTCAAATATCCACAGTTAGAAAACCAAGTGTTGGATTTCATTCCTTTCTATCTACGCGAATATTACATCCCAATTTAATCAACACGTCCTCGTTAGGCCATTATCGTTGGAAAAAAGTTTACGAATCGGACTTTGAAACACTGTAACTGTCATGGCAGATTTATTGGACAAACAAGCAGATTTCCCAGAAATAATTAAATCGCCCGGGAATTTAGAAGTTAATATTTGGCCAAATCCCAATCAAAGTTACGTATTTAGCGATTCATTGTTAGTTGAACATCAAAAAAAGGTCCTAACGTCATTTAGATCGGATCTGGGAGAAATTCACATGGACTTAGCGTCAGCTCGTGATGATTTACTTGAGTATACAGAATCTCCAGAAGCCGAATCTAACATAGTTTTGTGCTTAGAACCAATCGCAGACAAGTGCATTCAAACTCTTAAAAATATATCATCTGAAGTCGTCAAGCAACCTCCTACGGTTACTAGAATTAAAGAACTATTTTGGTGGGACATTAAAAAACTCCAGATTCTTTTATCCACAGACCCTCCATCTTGGAAGGAATTGTCTCAGTGGGTGTGCCATACACACTTGGTTCCTAAATTAATTAAAAGATGGTTGGTCACAAGTGAAAATTGTAAAACTTTAAGAGAACGAATCACTTTATTAGACACATTTTTCCATAACAATCTCGACCTTCAAGAAGTTGTAGATGAAATTGAATTAATTTGGCAGTCATCTCTTGCATTTCAGCAAAAAATGGCAACTTTCACTCCAATTAAAAATGAACCAATAGATAAAAACTCAAAAATTGACCAACAAAGTTTAATAGGAGAAGATATTCATTAGATTGCATTTATTTTAATGGTAAAATGGCTTTTGAGACTGTCGATGTGAGATTGGAAGTACCCTTCTCTGCAATTTTCGTAGGAAGTAGTAATAGTGGAAAGACTGTCACTGTTTTAAATATGATTCATAACCGGCATTTGATTTTTAAACAACCAATACATAACATAGTTTACGTCTGCGGAGAGCCACAAGACTTGTTTAAGGAGTTTGAGAAGAGTCACTCGGATACTGTATTTATTCAAGACGTTAGTCAAATTGATAGCCACATTGTAAAAGGTAAAACGGCATGGATCATCTTTGATGATATCCTACTCAAGTTCTCGAATGATAGAAAATTTAACGAGTTTATAACGAACTACTTTATTCAGAAAAGCCATCATCAAAATGTGTGTGTATCGCTTTTAAGCCAAAGTTTATTCGCAAAAGATATGCGCCTGTGCAGTTTGAATACGATGTACTTATTTCTATATAAGGCAGTTCGCGATAAAAGAGGCATCACGGTATTAAATTCCCAGTTCTCTCCCCAGCATCCCAACTACTTGTCGCTCAGCTTAGCAAATGCAACAAAAAGGCCGTTTAAGTTTTTGCTACTAGACTTTAACCACAAAACGTCTGATTTGTTAAGGGTGAGGAATTTTTTAATAGTAAATAGGCATTCAAAGTTTTATTTGACGAAATGACGTTCGACCGAATCCTAAAAAATAAAAACTTTTTAGTAAAGCTAACTAAATCTAACACCCCTATCAAGGTTTTACAACAATGTACCAAATCACAGTTAAAGTCCATCGTCGAGTTGATTTATAATGCTTCAGTTATAACCCTTGATTTAGAAGAGGACAGTGAGTGCATTATTAGAGCACAAAAACTTATTAAATACTTTGTGCGCAGGCGACATTTGAATGCAACACGAGTGTTATTTCTATTTAGAACCCACTCCATGACTCTCAGGCCATTAGTTGCGTGTATGCTCTCAAAGGTACTGGAGGAAACGCTGCTCTGTGTAATAGACACGTAAAATGTCCATTGACGTTTTTCGGGTAATTCCGAATGATTTATTTCAAAACTTAATCGACCGTGGGTTAATATTTCCTAACGAATCCATTGTTGGAGAAAAACGTGAGACAGTTAGTGCTGCAGTTAACAGTTCAGGGCCTTTGGAATATGTTCAGCCAACAAAGACTCGAGTTGATTTAGAACCGGCATTACTTCCAAAACCTTCATTTACGGACCCTCTCGAAAATTGCAAGTGGGTAAGGTTTGAAGACAGATTTACGTTATCACAATGAACAAAAGTGAACGCGAAGACGAAACAATCTGCGTGACGTTCAACCCAGCAGTCATTAAAGATGGAGTGTGTTCGGCTCCTACAATGACAGTTGAATCAAATATTGTTAAATACAAATACGAACCGACATCTGTTACCAAATCTACCCACATTATATACCCTTTTAAAAGGACTCGCGTAAAGGGGTATAAAAAGTACCTAACAGCTAAAAGAAGATTAAGAGCGAGGGGTTACAAAATATAATGAACGAGCGTTATGTAAAAAAACGTTATTTAAATCCTGCATATCCAGGTTCGTTTGGTTCAGTTAGAAACTTTCTTAAACATAACCCCCAGTTCAAGGATAAAAAAGGAGTGGAGAAAGTGCTAAAGGGACTGAAAACCGTTACACTTCACGGGACAGCCCGCGATAAATTCCCGAGAAGAAGAGTAACATCGTCCTTCTCTCGAGACTTTGTAGCAGCAGACCTGGTGGACTACCAGAAGCATTTTAGGATAAACGGAGGATTGAGATTTATTCTTGTTATAATAGATATTTTTAGTCGGTTTGCATGGGCCTATGGCCTCAAAGACAAGTCAGCAAAGAGCATGCACTTGGCCTTTGCCAAACATTTAAAAACGCCCTCTAATCGATTTCGTAAGATTTGGACTGACAAGGGATTAGAGTTTTACAACAGTAAGCTGAAGGATTTATTTTCGTCATACCAAATTGTGTTATATTCTACGTTTTCGAAGGTTAAGTCAGCGTTTGCTGAGGCATTTATACGAAAGCTGAAACAAAAACTAGCTCGATATTTTACATACACGGGCAAAGCAGTCTGGTACAAAGTTCTGCCGGAGATTATAGACTCTATAAATCGCGAAGTACATCCAGCTATTAAAATGCCCCCTATAGCCGTAAATCGATTATCATCTAGTCAAGCCTGGTTCAACCAGTATCAGTCGTTAGTTGAACACAAGGGGTCGAGGAGAAAGGTTGTCTTAAAACCTGGTACTTTTGTTCGCATAGCTATCACGAAAATCGCGTTTAGCAAGAGATATGACCAGGCCTTCAGCCGGGAAATATTTCAAATAGTGGAAGTGAAAGATACAAAGCCTGTAGAGACTTACAAGCTTGTTGATTCTAATCAGGAACCCATCGCAGGTTCGTTCTATTACGAGGAACTAAAAGCAATAACGGCAAACGAAAATACAGACGAGTAATGTTGGAATTATTCAATGAGACGGAAACGGACGACTTTTACGTAACCGTGGTTTCAAACAGAAGCTTAAACTACTTTCCAAAAAATCAACCTTACGCTTTTAGAAATAATTTAGAGAGACCAATTCTTTTACCGAAAAGCTACGTTGTAGGACTAGCAGAAATTACATTTTCGGACGACTACAGGCCAACAGAAGTAGAAACTCAGATACCAGAATCTGTAACACCCAAACCAACGTTTTATAAGCCAGGGGAAAATATCGTAAAAGTGTTTCACCAAGCCGTTTCAAAGGCAAATATAAAAAAGGTTCAGCAAGGTATTAATGCGTTTGTGACAGATTTATCGTTCCAAGCTGAAGCAGTGCTTGGCGACGTTATTCAGATTGACTCCAAGTTTGTTGGAATTTTGTCGATCAACACAAAAACTAGATTAATAGTTAGAGATCCCGAAAACGTTATAACTGTAGAATTATCCAAGAACTTGGCAACAATCTTGGGGTTTGAAAATACATCCTTTAAAGCCGGTGAACATTTGGCTGAGGGTGAACAATCTCAGATTGCTTTAGATCGTCTAGAACCAAGTGAAACATTGTCCATAACTGTTTTTCAAGATGTGGTGACAGACATTACTTTAGATGAGCCACTCACAAACGATGTTGAATCTGCACTAGAAAACTGCGTAGAAAACATCCTCAAATACAATTTTGATGTATCTACGCCATTTGATCCTGAAACTGATACAGTCTATATTGATATCGAAGGTGGTATATCTATTCAATTTCCAAAACCCATTAATGAAATCTTAGGAAAAGCAGAAAATCATAAATTTTCAGGAAAAAGAACTGAAGTGCAAATAATAAATCGACCGGGGCCAAAACCCCAAAGTGAGATAGAGAAATACGCCGCCGCACGATTAAATCAGATCTACGTTTTGTCTACCATCGTCGAACCAAGTCTTTTTGGCTCAACTAGCTTACAGTTACTGCGCAGCTTTCCACGCAGCTCCAGTGACTCTCTTAAAGTGTACCACAAGTTTGCATCGCCAGTATATTACGTAAAGGTCGGAGCGACTGAGATTCAGTCTATCCAAATTACTCTTTGTGACGAGTTGTTTAGATTCCTTTCGAAAGATAAAACTTCAGTAACAACAGTAGTCTTACATTTTCGAAAAATCAAATGAGGGATATATTCTGTCCTGAATCAGAAGACGAGTGTTATTTAGAGCCGTTAAAAAAACAGAAAAATAGTCCATCTAAACCCGAAATGGAAAATAGCGACGACGAATATCTTGTTCCATTAAAAAAATCCAAATCGTCAAGTGTAAAACGAAGACGACGCAGAAGACAAACCGGCAAAGGGAAAAGTAAACGCAAATCGACAGTTAAAGTAGGTGGAGGTAGAAAGAAACGCGGCACTCGCAAAGCCGCGCCCAAGAGACGAACACGTAAAAGAAAAGCTGGCAGGCCTAAATCCACACCCAAGTTTAGTAAACTAAAGAAACGAAGAATAGTAAGAAAACGTTCTCGTAAATAATTCAAAATGAATACAGATTCTGTTCAGTCATGACAGATTATTATTCGTTGTTTTAACTTTTCACATCTCAAATTGTTATTATCTGTAAGCAAACTCCAGTTCATGGACATTTCTAAATATATGTATTCAAAGTCCAAGGTTATTTTTAGATTGAACCATTCTCAGTTCAACTCAGGTACCTTCCAAGTACATTCATTCTATGAAACTATGTAAATCCTTATTTTTGACTATCTGATATTGTATCACTACACATTACTCTCTAATTGTCCAAAGGTCGTACCCTTGACTAGACCTTGTTGTAAATCTCAGATATCTGTCCATACATACCTTCTCACATCTCGTTTTGTCAAGTCGTGTCTCCTGTATAAAAGGGACACGACCTCTAATACTATTTGTCATTGATTCTGGACTCTGTCAAAAGGTCCCATCTCTTTCCAGGAGACTGTCTCCTTATTCTCATTTATTCGATCTAAATTCACGAAATATATCAATTGTTCCATGTCACTTTAATATCGATTATATAAATTCTATCTTCGTTGACTGACTAAATTAATTACTTTGCCTCCTCTCAATCCACTTATTTATCGAAGTTTCATCTCATCATTCTACTGATCATTATAGATCTGGTCCTTCGCATTTCATATCGAAAACTCCATCACAAAACATTTTGGTCCTTCGAACCGGATAGGATTTGAGTCAGTGAACAATGGAGAATCTAGAGAGGAAGCGCAGCGTTATTAAAGGCAAGTTAACAAGAATTATTACATTCATTGATGGCGTCAATCCAGCCACAATAAATCAAACGGAACTACAAGTAAAGACCAAGCGATTGCAGGAAATACTAGTCGAGTTTTCCTCAATTCAAGAATCAATAGATGAACTCTGCTCTACAAACGAGGAATTGTTTGACCAAGAATCAGAACGTGAAAATTTCTCCAACCGATTTGACGCCGCAGAGACCAGAATCCTTGACCTCTTAAATCCAGTCGACACTGGTAGCACATCAAGTGGGCGTTCCTCTGCCTCAAGTAACCCCACCAGTATCCCAAATCCGGCCGCCAACATCAAGTTACCAAGACTTGACCTTCCTAAATTCAATGGAGACTACCAAGAATGGACATCCTTCCACGACCTCTTCGTCGCCAGCGTCCACAACAACAATACTATTCGAGACGGCCAGAAACTACAGTACCTTAAGTCGTCAGTTGGGGGAGATGCGGCTTTGCTAATTCGGTCCATTCCTACCACTGACGCTGGGTACTCAGAAGCATGGGACATTCTAAGATCCAGGTACGAGAATCTAAAGCAAATCACCTACGCCCACCTCGAAACCCTTATACGTCAACCAACACTGAAAGCTGAATCAGGGATTGGACTAAGAGGGCTTCTCAACATCACCGTAGAAAATGTAAGGGGTCTTCAAGTCATGAAACAGCAAATTGAACACTGGGATTCTATCCTTGTGTATCTCATCTGTCAAAAGTTGGATGAGGATTCTCGCAAGCAGTGGGAACTAACAAATCCTTCTAATGACATCCCAAGCTACAAGGACTTCGTTAAGTTTCTGGAGACCAGATGCCGAGCATTGGAATCCATAAAGGTGAAGTCTCAACCTCCAAAGGTCGATCCTAGCAAGGGGAAACCTAAAAACAACAATGAAACACTCTCATATCACTCAACACCAAATACCAACGCCAGAAGCTGTCCAATTTGTGGAGCCAATCACTTCTCCTATCAATGTCCACAGATTACAGCAGCGTCTATACAACAGAGGTACGAAATTGTTAAAAAATTTAATCTCTGCTTTAATTGTTTGAGGACTGGCCATTCCACAAAACAATGCAAATCGGGTTCCTGTCGCAAGTGTCAGCAGAACCACCACACCCTCCTGCATAAGGAAAAGACCGACGCCGCACCCACCACCAACTCAGGTTCGAACAATTCCAACCTAGCAGTGACCAGTGGGCACACTAATAGTATATTTGACAACTCTCAAGTGCTATTAGCTACAGCAATCATTCGTGTTCGAGATTCATTTGGGCAACAGCAACCAGTTCGTGCATTACTGGACTTGGGTTCCCAATCAAGTTTCATCTCTGAACCATGTATCCAGCGACTAGGACTGAAGAGACGGAAAGTCAACATTCCTATCAATGGAGTCGCAATGAGTGGAGCTGGAACCGCAAAAGGTATGACAACTTGTCAACTATCCTCCTCCACAAACAGTGCATTTACTGCAAATGTGAATGCACTCATCCTTCCCAAAGTAACTGGAACCTTACCTCCTTTCCCAATTGACCTAAGCAATTATTCCCATTTGACCAATCTTCAACTTGCTGATCCTACCTTCAATACGCCCAGCAACATTGACATTTTAATTGGGGCAGACCTGTTCCTCCGTCTCCTTGTTCCTGGCAAAATTGAAGGTCCAGTAGGTACACCTACAGCGCAGAACACAGTTTTCGGATGGATAATTGCAGGACTTGCAAACAATCGACTACAACAAACAGCTCAAAGTGTTCTATCAAATGTGTCCTGTATTGATCCTGATCCACTACTCAAGAAATTCTGGGAAATCGAAGAAGTTCCTTCTACACCAATTCTCTCAAACGAAGAAAGGGCATGTGAAGAGCACTTTACATCCACACACACTCGTGATTCCACTGGAAGGTATATAGTTCAACTTCCATGGAATACAAACAACAGCAATCTTGGAGCCTCCAGGGACATCGCCATAAAACGCTTTATGGCAGTCGAACGTCGAATTCAACGATATCCGGAATGGCAGAAGGAATATGAAGACTTCATGATGGAGTATCTGTCCCTTGGTCACATGGAATTAGTTCCTGAATCTGAGGTCTCTCAAGGTAACAATAAGAATCACTATCTCCCTCATCATTTTGTTTTAAAAAGTTCAAGTATCACTACCAAGTTTCGCGTAGTTTTCGATGCCTCGTGCAAGTCTAGCACAGGTGTATCTCTCAACGATAAGTTGATGGTTGGACCGACCATTCAACAGGACCTTTTTTCAATCCTGACAAGATTCAGGACTCACAAGATTGCTTTCTCGAGCGACATAGCCAAAATGTACCGTCAGATACGAATGGATCCTAAGGACGTCAATTGCCAAAGGATTGTATGGCGAAGTGCTCCTGAACAACAGTTCCAAGACTTTCGCCTCCTCACAGTAACGTATGGGACTGCCTCAGCCCCGTTTCTTGCAACCCGTGCTCTACAGCAACTTGCAGATGACCACATTCACTCCTATCCTGAAGCCTGTAAAGTTACCAAGTCTGACTTTTATGTGGATGACTTGATGTCTGGAGAATCGAATATCGAAGCTGCCTTGGACTTGCAATCGCAACTTATCAAGCTGATGGGTGAGGGCGGCATGCATCTTCGTAAGTGGACATCCAATTGCTCTCAACTACTTTCAAATCTTCCAGATGAAGATCGAGAATGCAAAGCTGCATTGTCTATCGATATGGATAAATCTGTGAAAACTCTTGGCCTTCAGTGGAACCCTTCTACAGATAAGTTTACATTTTTGGTTACACTACCTGAAATTCCTCAAAGCCTAACAAAACGAGGGCTACTATCAGATGTGGCTCGAATCTTCGACCCACTTGGGTGGTTAGCCCCATCAATCATTGTCGCTAAATTATTATTCCAAAAGTTGTGGCTGTTAGGTTTGACCTGGGACGAACCGTTGCCTCATGACGTTTGCCAGGAATGGACAACATTCAGAGCTCAACTTTCGGATTTACAATATATTCAAATTGGTCGATGGTTCCACACCAGCAAGTCCAAAACTCAACATCAATTACATGGTTTTTCTGATGCCTCAGAAAAAGCCTACTCTGCAGCAATTTACATCCGAACAAAGGATGACAATGGTATTCACATCCATTTAATTGCAGCCAAGACAAAAGTGGCTCCTGTCAAACAAGTTTCAATTCCAAGGCTGGAATTGTGTGGAGCAGTTCTGCTAACCAGACTCACTCAGAAGGTTAAGGACATTCTTAATCTTAATATTGAATCAATTCATCTGTGGACCGATTCCACAATCGTACTATCCTGGCTCCAAGGTCATCCGAATCGTTGGAAAACATTCGTTGCTAATCGTGTAAGTGAAATTCTAAACTTAACATCTCCTGAACAATGGAATCACGTGTCTTCAGAGGACAACCCGGCCGACTGTGCCTCCAGGGGAATCAGTCCCCAAGAACTTCAAACTCATCCTATCTGGTGGAGTGGACCGAAGTGGTTATCAATGGAACCATCCCTTTGGCCACAACTCAAAATCAATTCAATCTCCAATACTCTATTCGAACAAAAAACCATTCCAGTAAAAGTCAACACCTCCACCATTTCTGTAAGTTTATTAACAAGGTACTCCTCAATATTGACATTACAAAGAATTACAGCTTGGTGCAAGAGATTCATCCATAACTGCCAACATATTCCTCGTGAAAGACAGTATGGACCTTTGACACCCTCGAACCTTCAGTCAGCGTTACACACGTGGATAAAGCAAGTACAAGCCGCCGAGTTTCCTGCTGAAATCAAGTGCTGCAGAGATAAACGTGAGTTACCTCGTAAAAGTCATATCCTGAACCTTAAACCCTTCTTAGACCAAGAGGGCCTCCTAAGGGTAGGAGGTCGACTCGAACTGTCAAGTTATCCAGCGGATCAAAAACATCCCATCATCCTTCCGAGGCAACATGCCTTAACATCCCGTATTGTATCTTATGAACACTTTCGAAATTCTCATGGTGGCTGCCAATTACTGATGGGGATACTTCGAAGTCGCTTCTGGATCCTGTGCGCTCGAGACGTTATCAGAAGACAGATTTTCAAATGCGTCAAATGTTCCCGTACTAAGCCTACAACAATCCAACCCATCATGGGTTCCCTTCCAAGTCATAGAATCACGATGACACGCCCATTTCTGAATACTGGGGTGGACTACGCTGGCCCTATAACAATTCGAGTTGCAGGAGGCCGGTGCAGAAAAACAACCAAATCCTACATAGCAGTCTTCATTTGTATGGTAACAAAGGCCATACATCTAGAAGTTGTAAGTGATCTAACAACTAATTCATTCATAGCCTGCCTAAAGCGTTTTATTTCCAGAAGGGGCAAAGGTGGTGATTTTTACAGCGACTGTGGCACCAATTTTGTTGGAGCCAACAGAGAGTTATCAGAACTCAAGGATCTTGCCATTTCAACAGCACATAACGAGACCATTGCCAAGTTCCTAGCCAATGATGGAATCAAGTGGCACTTCAACCCGCCATCAGCTCCTCATTTTGGTGGACTTTGGGAAGCCGGGGTCAAGTCCATGAAGTACCATCTCCGCCGAGTTGTAGGAAATGCTATCCTAACATTCGAGGAGATGACAACAACAATTGCCCAAATCGAAGCCTGCCTGAACTCCCGACCTTTGTGTCCTCTAACAAATGATCCTGATGATCTCACAGCATTGACCCCAGGACACTTCCTAATCGGCGATGCCATAAACGCCATTGCGGAACCTGACCTGACTCAACTCCCAATCAACAGACTCTCACGATGGCAGCAAACTCAGCAACTAGTCCAGCACTTTTGGAAGCGCTGGAACTCTGAATACCTTTCTACACTGCAACAACGAGCAAAGTGGACCAAGCCCGGAGCGTCTGTCAACATAGGAGACCTGGTGCTGCTGAAGGACGACAACCTTCCCCCAATGAAGTGGAATCTTGGTAGAATTGTCAAAATTCATCCTGGACCTGATGACATCGTACGTGTTGTAAGTGTCAAGTGCCAGAACTCAATTATGAAAAGACCTGTTGTTAAATTGTGCCCTATTCCAATTGACTCTAATTTTAATTGACCTGATATGTCAAGGCCGGCGGAATGTTCAGTCATGACAGATTATTATTCGTTGTTTTAACTTTTCACATCTCAAATTGTTATTATCTGTAAGCAAACTCCAGTTCATGGACATTTCTAAATATATGTATTCAAAGTCCAAGGTTATTTTTAGATTGAACCATTCTCAGTTCAACTCAGGTACCTTCCAAGTACATTCATTCTATGAAACTATGTAAATCCTTATTTTTGACTATCTGATATTGTATCACTACACATTACTCTCTAATTGTCCAAAGGTCGTACCCTTGACTAGACCTTGTTGTAAATCTCAGATATCTGTCCATACATACCTTCTCACATCTCGTTTTGTCAAGTCGTGTCTCCTGTATAAAAGGGACACGACCTCTAATACTATTTGTCATTGATTCTGGACTCTGTCAAAAGGTCCCATCTCTTTCCAGGAGACTGTCTCCTTATTCTCATTTATTCGATCTAAATTCACGAAATATATCAATTGTTCCATGTCATTTTAATATCGATTATATAAATTCTATCTTCGTTGACTGACTAAATTAATTACTTTGCCTCCTCTCAATCCACTTATTTATCGAAGTTTCATCTCATCATTCTACTGATCATTATAGATCTGGTCCTTCGCATTTCATATCGAAAACTCCATCACAAAACAGATTCTTCAATTGAAGGCTCACAATTGGCCTTTTCTAATACGCTAGAACTGTTTAATTTACCCCAGACAGATGTAGGGATCCTCTCGTCATCTCTAGCTCCAATTTACCCTCTGCACTCATTTGCAGATAATCAAAATCAGATTTGTTTTATAGTACCCCCTACAACTAATCTCTACACTAGTCTCAAACACTCGTTCTTATATATTCGGTTTAAGATTCTAAAAAGCGACAATTCCAAACTCACGTCTTCAGACACTGTAACAGTCTGTCAAAATGCTTTTGGAAGCTTGTTTGAGTCATGTTCTGTTGAAATAAACAACGTGCCAGTAAGTAGAACGGGATCTCTGTACCCGTATCAATATTACATTGAAAATTTACTTTCAGAATCTGACAGTGTAAAAAAGGGGCAATTGGGAATGGAACTTTGGTCACCTGATTCGCAGGTTGACACCTTTGATTCTAGTAATACCGGATACACGGAACGCTTACAGCTTACAAAATCTTCAAAAGTTTGTGATCTAATTGGATCCATAAGCTCTTGTATTTTTAACCAGTCGCGCCCGATCCCAAATGGCTGCGAAATAAAAATCACACTACGTCGCAGTCAGCCAGAGTTTGCTCTTTGTCAACCATCTAAAGTCAAAACTACAGAGACCTCGGGATCTGGCACAGACACTGCAAACGCGATATCTCCATTCAAAATTGACTTTGAGCACTTATGTTTGTACGTACGGCAGGATGTTATTCATCCCGATCTTATTCATAAACATCAACAGCTTCTTCAAAGCGGAAAGCGGTTCCAATATCCAGTCCGTAATAACGAAATACGAAACTTTTCAATAAGCCAAGGGACGCAGGTCATAACTAGTCAGACTTTGTTTACAGGAGAATTGCCCACTTTTATAGTTCTTGGGTTAGTTAAGCAGTCCAACTTCACAGGATCGCTTTCAACGTCACCATATTCCTTTATGGACCATAATCTCGAAAGCGTAAGCTGTATGGTAGATTCCGATTCAAGCTTCTTTAGAAGAATTGAATGTGACCCCAACAATGATTTAAACCTGTTGGCGTTTAGAACCTTATTTTCTGCCCTTCCCAACTCGCACATTTCTAACGGTTTGACAAGATTGAACTACAAATTAGGAAACTACCTTATTTTACTTGAACTTATGCCCATTCAGGCTGGTCAGAAGTTTTTCCACGTTAAAAGGCAAGGTCAATTGCGTCTCGCACTTAAATTTTCAACGGCGCTTACTGAATCGATCATGGCAGTTGTATTTTCGTCCTTTGAAAGTCTAATTCAAATTGATTCAGATAGACAGGTATTTACAAACAGCGCAATTGTGTAAAATGGATAGTTTAACTTTGTATACGTGTCTAGGTCATATTTTAAAGCGTACCAATGTAAAATCATATTCTGTAATATCAGCTGACGAAGTCAACAAGATTGATTTTAATAAGATTCCAAGCTGTATAATTTCCAATACTTCCAACAAGGACCAGAAAGGGCAGCATTGGGTCGCGATCGTAGTGTATCAGCGTAATGGTAGAATAGTGGCAGATACTTTTGATAGTTACGGACATAGATTAATTAAATATGGCATTCGTTTGCCGATTAGAATTGTAAATCACAACTGTCGAGAGCTTCAACAGGATTATAGTACAGTTTGTGGTCTTTATTCGTTATTATATATATACTATAGAACTAATAGTTTTTCGCACAATGATATCTTACACAAGTTTGGTCCCGACAAGCAGTTTAACGATAATCTAGTTGTAAAATTTTATAAATCTATTAATGTAAGTTGTGGAGCCCGCGCAGGCCAGACGTGTTGTAGTAGACTAGTTTCAAAGTTCTAAACATTGTCAGTCTATCGTTAGATTTCAAACAAGAAGCATCGACATGTACAAGTCAACGATTGTATTACTCTGTATACTTCGTATTTGTCAATGTACAAATACTTTAACAAATATTTCAAGTTCGCCAAATGTAAACACTACTGAAAATATTACTAGTTCGCCAAATGTAAAGAATATACTAAATACTTCTAGTTCGCCAAATGTAAATACCAATCTAACTGGCGAAGCTAAAAACTGTTTTGATTGTCTCTTGAAAGATAAACATGCTTATTTCAAGACTCTGTGGTTTGGCAGAATGTGGCCATATACTTATTATTGTTACCCCTCTGCACAGTTACTTTCTAGATATTCCTTAATTGTAGAGCAAGTTTGTAATATATCGTTATGTTCCGGAATCGCTGAACGGCCGCTGCAACGAGTGCACGATAGAGACAACGTAAGCTGTTTTGACGGAGATAAAAACTACATTGTTAAAGAAGATCATCCAGTTCACGACACTAGTAACTATAATATTATACAGTGCATTAGAGATATTATGGAAATATTGTTTGTTCTAACTGTATTTGTAGTTTTGTATATAAGAAGAGAATCGGTTATTCGCAAAGATTATCCTGTTATACGACGAGCTCCGAGTTTTGATTAGTATAATTAGACCTAAGTTTAGCTTATATAATGTATTTTAAATAGTCATGTAAATACTTGCATCAAATTACGTTGAATAAATAATCAAAGTAATTTTGATTTTTGTACATAACAAACCACTTGTGTCGACCACATTATTTAGCATTGCATATTTAAATCATAGAAAGTCTCTGTTTGCCCCCGAGGTTGGACAGAATTATACTTACCGGGAATGTCAGCCGCGAATTTCAAGTTCAATTCATAATTGGCAAAATATTGAACCAGGCCGAATCGAAATTATTAAATTCTCTTTAAAATCACTACAAATGTGTTCGATTTTTAGTAACGATTGCTACAGTTGTCTTCAGGCCGGCTGTAAGTATGTCATATTTACTTCCAAAAACAATCTCTGCATTCCTCCCCAAGAACAAGTTTATGGATTTGCCAGAGTTTTGGATAGGCAGAACATCGAATGGTGCCCACCCCCGATCGCTTATTTAAATTCCATAGACAGATTTGGGTTCACATTGGCTGATGTTGGTAAGATATACATACGTTTGAAATCGGAATAGCCAAAAAATAGTTATTATTTCGAGTTGCGAGATACTATTTTCTAATTTTTAATTATTTCCTACAGCCTTTATGTTCTTTAGTCTTGCTTTTGGAATTACTCTACTTATCATTGGCGCTCTATTCTACTTCTACACAAGATATTGGCCTTACTTTACCGACTTTTTTGCGAATCTTGGAAATATTATTCTAGAAGGGGTCAGGAAACAATTGAATGCTCAAATTCAGCCTGTCCAAAATCAAAATTTGAATCTCCAATTTCCTAATCGTCCATCTATTCGAGCGCCACCATTACTAAAGCAAATTTGTGATGCCCCCCTTGTGGACCCCGCAATTAATCGGCGAATAAGAGAACTTTCAGTGGCCTCAAATCGGGACCGATCTGTTGAACCAAGATCCAGATCCCAGACTCCAGTTCATTCCCGATCACAAACTCCAATTCCTTCCCGATCACAAACTCCCGTTCATTCCCGTTCCTCTACTCCATTCGACTCCCGATCACGATCCGTTTCTGTTGTACCCTCTAATCATTCTAATTATGAATCCGAATCTGACCCGTCCTCTGATACCTCTGTGGAATCCCTTGCCATTTCACCCTATGAGTTGAGAAATCGATCGAGACCAAATTACCGATATTAACTGTTTTTGCTTAATTATTCAATATCCAACTTGATTTGTCCACGAATAAAACTTTCTTTCATTTAAATTCACTTAAAAAATCGTATCGTTAATTTTCATTACAAATTTAGTTTTACCATTGTTTTTCCTTGAATTTATCGTATCGGTGATTTTTTATCTATTTATTTTTAATCCACTTTCATAAACTACTAGGGATTGGGCATTCTCAAGCATCACATTTTTATATACACATATAGTCAGACATACACCCTATACCTTTTTTGGAATATCGATTTTGCGGATCCTAACGGGATCTCTACCACTACTGTTGTTTGCTTGGAGGAACTATTCTTTGCTTGGAGAAATTAGTTGTTTGCTTGGAGGAACTATTCTTTGCTTGGAGAAATTTGTTGTTTGCTTGGAAGAACTATTCTTTGCTTGGAGAAATTAGTTGTTTGCTTGGAGGAACTATTCTTTGCTTGGAGAATGTAGTTATTTGCTTGGAGGAACTATTCTTTGCTTGGAGAAAGTAGTTGTTTGCTTGGAGAAACTATTCTTTGCTTGGAAAAATTAGTTATTTGCTTGGAGGAACTATTCTTTGCTTGGAGAAATTAGTTATTTGCTTGGAGGAACTATTCTTTGCTTAAAGAAATTAGTGGTTTGCTTGGAGGAACTATTCTTTGCTTGGAGAAATTAGTTATTTGCTTGGAGGAACTATTCTTTGCTTGTAGAAATTAGTTGTTTGCTTGGAGGAACAATTTTTTGCTTGGAGAAATTAGTTGTTTGCTTGGAGGAACAAATTTTGGCTTGGAGAAATTAGTTGTTAGCTTGGAGGAACTATTTTTTGTATGGAGAAAGTAGTTGTTTGCTTGGAGGAACTATTTTTTGCTTGGAGAAATTAGTTGTTTGCTTTGAGGAACTATTCTTTGCTTGGAGAAATTAGTTATTTGCTTGGGGGAACAATTCTTTGCTTGGAGAAATTAGTTGTTTGCTTGGAGGAACTATTCTTTGCTTGGAGAATGTAGTTATTTGCTTGGAGGAACTATTCTTTGCTTGGAGAATGTAGTTATTTGCTTGGAGGAACTATTCTTTGCTTGGAGAATGTAGTTATTTGCTTGGAGGAACTATTCTTTGCTTCGAGAAAGTAGTTGTTTGCTTGGAGGAACTATTTTTTGCTTGAAGAAATTAGTTGTTGGCTTGGAGGAACTATTATTTGCTTGGAGAAATTAGTTGTTTGCTTTGAGGAACTATTCTTTGCTTGGAGAAATTAGTTATTTGCTTGGGGGAACTATTCTTTGCTTGGAGAAATTAGTTGTTTGCTTGGAGGAACTATTCTTTGCTTGGAGAATGTAGTTATTTGCTTGGAGGAACTATTCTTTGCTTGGAGAATGTAGTTATTTGCTTGGAGGAACTATTGTTTGCTTGGAGAAATTAGTTTTTTGCTTGGAGAAACTATTCTTTGCTTGGAGAAATTAGTTATTTGCTTGGAGGAACTATTCTTTGCTTGGAGAAGTTAGTTATTAGCTTGGAGGAACTATTTTTTGCTTGGAGAAATTAGTTGTTTGCTTGGAGGAACTATTGTTTGCTTGGAGGAACTATTCTTTGCTTGGAGAAATTAGTTGTTTGCTTGGAGGAACTATTCTTTGCTTGGAGAATGTAGTTATTTGCTTGGAGGAACTATTCTTTGCTTGGAGAAAGTAGTTGTTTGCTTGGAGAAACTATTCTTTGCTTGGAAAAATTAGTTATTTGCTTGGAGGAACTATTCTTTGCTTGGAGAAATTAGTTATTTGCTTGGAGGAACTATTCTTTGCTTGGAGAAATTAGTTGTTTGCTTGGAGGAACTATTCTTTGTTTGGAGAATGTAGTTTTTTGCTTGGAGGAACTATTCTTTGCTTGGAGAAATTAGTTGTTTGCTGGGAGGAACTATTCTTTGCTTGGAGAAATTAGTTATTTGCTCTGAGGAACTATTATTTGCTTGGAGAAATTAGTTGTTTGCTTGGAGGAACTATTGTTTGCTTGGAGGAACTATTCTTTGCTTGGAGAAATTAGTTATTTGCTTGGAGGAACTATTCTTTGCTTGGAGAAATTAGTTGTTTGCTTGGAGGAACTATTCTTTGTTTGGAGAATGTAGTTATTTGCTTGGAGGAACTATTCTTTGTATGGAGAAAGTAGTTGTTTGCTTGGAGGAACTATTTTTTGCTTGGAGAAATTAGTTGTTTCCTTGGAGGAACTATTATTTGCTTGGAGAAATTAGTTATTTGCTTGGAGGAACTATTCTTTGCTTGGAGAAATTAGTTGTTTGCTTGGAGGAACTATTCTTTGCTTGGAGAAATTAGTTGTTTGCTTGGAGGAACTATTCTTTGTTTGGAGAAATTAGTTGTTTGCTTGGAAGAACTATTCTTTGCTTGGGGAAATTAGTTGTTTGCTTGGAGGAACTATTTTTTGCTTGGAGAAATTAGGTATTTGCTTGCAGGAACTATTCTTTGGTTGGAGAAATTAGTTATTTGCTTGCCGAAACTATTCTTTGCTTGGAGAAATTAGTTGTTTGCTTGGAGGAACTATTCTTTGCTTGGAGAAATTAGGTATTTGCTTGCAGGAACTATTCTTTGCTTGGAGAAATTAGTTGTTTGCTTGGATGAACTATTCTTTGCTTGGAGAAATTAGTTATTTGCTTGGAGGAACTATTCTTTGCTTGTAGAAATTAGTTGTTTGCTTGGAGGAACAATTTTTTGCTTGGAAAAATTAGTTGTTTGCTTGGAGGAACAAATTTTGGCTTGGAGAAATTAGTTATTTGCTTGGAGGAACTATTCTTTGCTTGGAGAAATTAGTTGTTTGCTGGGAGGAACTATTCTTTGCTAGGAGAAATTAGTTATTCGCTTGGAGGAACTATTCTTTGCTTGGAGAAATTAGTTGTTTGCTTGGAGGAACTATTGTTTGCTTGGAGGAACTATTCTTTGCTTGGTGAAATTAGTTATTTGCTTAGAGGAACTATTCTTTGCTTGGAGAAATTAGTTGTTTGCTTGGAGGAACTATTCTTTGCTTGGAGAATGTAGTTATTTGCTTAAAGGAACTATTCTTTGTATGGAGAAAGTAGTTGTTTGCTTGGAGGAACTATTTTTTGCTTGGAGAAATTAGTTGTTTGCTTGGAGGAACTATTCTTTGCTTGGAGAAATTAGTTATTTGCTTGGGGGAACTATTCTTTGCTTGGAGAAATTAGTTGTTTGCTTGGAGGAACTATTCTTTGCTTGGAGAATGTAGTTATTTGCTTGGAGGAACTATTCTTTGCTTGGAGAATGTAGTTATTTGCTTGGAGGAACTATTCTTTGCTTCGAGAAAGTAGTTATTTGCTTGGAGGAACTATTTTTTGCTTGGAGAAATTAGTTGTTTGCTTGGAGGAACTATTATTTGCTTGGAGAAATTAGTTTTTTGCTTGGAGGAACTATTCTTTGCTTGGAGAAATTAGTTGTTTGCTTGGAGGAACTATTGTTTACTTGTAGGAACTATTCTTTGCTTGGAGAAATTAGTTGTTTGCTTGGAGGAACAATTTTTTGCTTGGAGAAATTAGTTGTTTGCTTGGAGGAACTATTTTTTGCTTGGAGAAATTAGGTATTTGCTTGCAGGAACTATTCTTTGCTTGGAGAAAGTAGTTGTTTGCTTGGAGGAACTATTCTTTGCTTGGAGGAACTATTCTTTGCTTGGAGGAGCTATTCTTTGCTTGGAGAAATTAGTTGTTTGCTTGGAGGAACTATTCTTTGCTTGGAGAAATTAGTTATTTGCTTGGAGGAACTATTCTTTGCTTGGTGAAATTAGTTGTTTGCTTGGAGGAACTATTGTTTGCTTGGAGAAATCAGTTTTTTGCTTGGAGAAACTATTCTTTGCTTGGAGAAATTAGTTATTTGCTTGGAGGAACTATTCTTTGCTTGGAGAAATTAGTTATTAGCTTGGAGGAACTATTTTTTGCTTGGAGAAATTAGTTGTTTGCTTGGAGGAAGTATTGTTTGCTTGGAGGAACTATTCTTTGCTTGGAGAAATTAGTTGTTTGCTTGGAGGAACTATTCTTTGCTTGGAGAATGTAGTTATTTGCTTGGAGGAACTATTCTTTGCTTGGAGAAAGTAGTTGTTTGCTTGGAGAAACTATTCTTTGCTTGGAAAAATTAGTTATTTGCTTGGAGGAACTATTCTTTGCTTGGAGAAATTAGTTATTTGCTTGGAGGAACTATTCTTTGCTTGGAGGAACTATTCTTTGCTTGGAAAAATTAGTTGTTTGCTTGGAGGAACTATTCTTTGCTTGGAGAAATCAGTTTTTTGCTTGGAGGAACTATTCTTTGCTTGGAGAAATTAGTTGTTTGCTGGGAGGAACTATTCTTTGCTTGGAGAAATTAGTTATTTGCTCTGAGGAACTATTCTTTGCTTGGAGAAATTAGTTGTTTGCTTGGAGGAACTATTGTTTGCTTGGAGGAACTATTCTTTGCTTGGAGAAATTAGTTATTTGCTTGGAGGAACTATTCTTTGCTTGGAGAAATTAGTTGTTTGCTTGGAGGAACTATTCTTTGTTTGGAGAATGTAGTTATTTGCTTGGAGGAACTATTCTTTGTATGGAGAAAGTAGTTGTTTGCTTGGAGGAACTATTTTTTGCTTGGAGAAATTAGTTGTTTCCTTGGAGGAACTATTATTTGCTTGGAGAAATTAGTTATTTGCTTGGAGGAACTATTCTTTGCTTGGAGAAAATAGTTGTTTGCTTGGAGGAACTATTCTTTGCTTGGAGAAATTAGTTGTTTGCTTGGAGGAACTATTCTTTGCTTGGAGAAATTTGTTGTTTGCTTGGAAGAACTATTCTTTGCTTGGAGAAATTAGTTGTTTGCTTGGAGGAACTATTTTTTGCTTGGAGAAATTAGGTATTTGCTTGCAGGAACTATTCTTTGGTTGGAGAAATTAGTTATTTGCTTGCAGAAACTATTCTTTGCTTGGAGAAATTAGTTGTTTGCTTGGAGGAACTATCCTTTGCTTGGAGAAATTAGGTATTTGCTTGCAGGAACTATTCTTTGCTTGGAGAAATTAGTTGTTTGCTTGGAGGAACTATTCTTTGCTTGGAGAAATTAGTTATTTGCTTGCAGGAACTATTCTTTGCTTGTAGAAATTATTTGTTTGCTTGGAGGAACAATTTTTTGCTTGGAGAAATTAGTTGTTTGCTTGGAGGAACAAATTTTGGCTTGGAGAAATTAGTTGTTTGCTTGGAGGAACTATTATTTTTTGTATGGAGAAAGTAGTTGTTTGCTTGGAGGAACTATTTTTTGCTTGGAGAAATTAGTTGTTTGCTTTGAGGAACTATTCTTTGCTTGGAGAAATTAGTTATTTGCTTGGGGGAACTATTCTTTGCTTGGAGAAATTAGTTGTTTGCTTGGAGGAACTATTCTTTGCTTGGAGAATGTAGTTATTTGCTTGGAGGAACTATTCTTTTCTTGGAGAATGTAGTTATTTGCTTGGAGGAACTATTCTTTGCTTGGAGAATGTAGTTATTTGCTTGGAGGAACTATTCTTTGCTTCGAGAAAGTAGTTGTTTGCTTGGAGGAACTATTTTTTGCTTGAAGAAATTAGTTGTTTGCTTGGAGGAACTATTATTTGCTTGGAGAAATTAGTTATTTGCTTGGAGGAACTATTATTTGCTTGGAGAAATTAGTTATTTGCTTGGAGGAACTATTCTTTGCTTGGAGAAATTAGTTGTTTGCTTGGAGGAACTATTCTTTGCTTGGAGAAATTAGTTATTTGCTTGGAGAAATTAGTTGTTTGCTTGGAGGAACTATTCTTTGCTTAGAGAATGTAGTTATTTGCTTGGAGGAACTATTCTTTGCTTGGAGAAATTACTTGTTTGCTTGGAGGAACTATTTTTTGCTTGGAGAAATTAGGTATTTGCTTGCAGGAACTATTCTTTGCTTGGAGAAAGTAGTTGTTTGCTTGGAGGAACAATTTTTTGCTTGGAGAAATTAGTTGTTTGCTTGGAGGAACTATTCTTTGCTTGGAGAAATTAGTTATTTGCTAGGGGGAACTATTCTTTGCTTTAAGAAATTAGTTGTTTGCTAGGAGGAACTATTCTTTGCTTGGAGAAATTAGTTATTTGCTAGGGGGAACTATTCTTTGCTTTAAGAAATTAGTTGTTTGCTGGGAGGAACTATTCTTTGCTTGGAGAAATTAAATATTTGCTCTGAGGAACTATTCTTTGCTTGGAAAAATTAGTTGTTTGCTTGGAGGAACTATTGTTTGCTTTGAGGAACTATTCTTTGCTTGGAGAAATTAGTTATTTGCTTGGAGGAACTATTCTGTGCTTGGAGAAATTAGTTGTTTGCTTGGAGGAACTATTCTTTGTTTGGAGAATGTAGTTATTTGCTTGGAGGAACTATTCTTTGTATGGAGAAAGTAGTTGTTTGCTTGGAGGAACTATTTTTTGCTTGGAGAAATTAGTTGTTTCCTTGGAGGAACTATTATTTGCTTGGAGAAATTAGTTGTTTCCTTGGAGGAACTATTATTTGCTTGGAGAAATTAGTTGTTTGCTTGGAGGAACTATTCTTTGCTTGGAGAAATTAGTTGTTTGCTTGGAGGAACTATTCTTTGCTTGGAGAAATTAGTTGTTTGCTTGGAGGAACTATTCTTTGCTTGGAGAAATTTGTTGTTTGCTTGGAAGAACTATTCTTTGCTTGGAGAAATTAGTTGTTTGCTTGGAGGAACTATTGTTTGCTTGGAGAAATCAGTTTTTTGCTTGGAGAAACTATTCTTTGCTTGGAGAAATTAGTTATTTGCTTGGAAGAACTATTCCTTGCTTGGAGAAATTAGTTATTAGCTTGGAGGAACTATTTTTTGCTTGGAGAAATTAGTTGTTTGCTTGGAGGAACTATTGTTTGCTTGGAGGAACTATTCTTTGCTTGGAGAAATTAGTTGTTTGCTTGGAGGAACTATTCTTTGCTTGGAGAATGTAGTTATTTGCTTGGAGGAACTATTCTTTGCTTGGAGAAAGTAGTTGTTTGCTTGGAGAAACTATTCTTTGCTTGGAAAAATTAGTTATTTGCTTGGTGGAACTATTCTTTGCTTGGAGAAATTAGTTATTTGCTTGGAGGAACTATTCTTTGCTTGGAGGAACTATTCTTTGCTTGGAAAAATTAGTTGTTTGCTTGGAGGAACTATTCTTTGCTTGGAGAAATCAGTTTTTTGCTTGGAGGAACTATTCTTTGCTTGGAGAAATTAGTTGTTTGCTGGGAGGAACTATTCTTTGCTTGGAGAAATTAGTTATTTGCTCTGAGGAACTATTCTTTGGTTGGAGAAATTAGTTATTTGCTTGCAGAAACTATTCTTTGCTTGGAGAAATTAGTTGTTTGCTTGGAGGAACTATCCTTTGCTTGGAGAAATTAGGTATTTGCTTGCAGGAACTATTCTTTGCTTGGAGAAATTAGTTGTTTGCTTGGAGGAACTATTCTTTGCTTGGAGAAATTAGTCATTTGCTTGGAGGAACTATTCTTTGCTTGTAGAAATTATTTGTTTGCTTGGAGGAACAATTTTTTGCTTGGAGAAATTAGTTGTTTGCTTGGAGGAACAAATTTTGGCTTGGAGAAATTAGTTGTTTGCTTGGAGGAACTATTTTTTGTATGGAGAAAGTAGTTGTTTGCTTGGAGGAACTATTTTTTGCTTGGAAAAATTAGTTGTTTGCTTTGAGGAACTATTCTTTGCTTGGAGAAATTAGTTATTTGCTTGGGGGAACTATTCTTTGCTTGGAGAAATTAGTTGTTTGCTTGGAGGAACTATTCTTTGCTTGGAGAATGTAGTTATTTGCTTGGAGGAACTATTCTTTTCTTGGAGAATGTAGTTATTTGCTTGGAGGAACTATTCTTTGCTTGGAGAATGTAGTTATTTGCTTGGAGGAACTATTCTTTGCTTCGAGAAAGTAGTTGTTTGCTTGGAGGAACTATTTTTTGCTTGAAGAAATTATTTGTTTGCTTGGAGGAACTATTATTTGCTTGGAGAAATTAGTTATTTGCTTGGAGGAACTATTATTTGCTTGGAGAAATTAGTTATTTGCTTGGAGGAACTATTCTTTGCTTGGAGAAATTAGTTGTTTGCTTGGAGGAACTATTCTTTGCTTGGAGAAATTAGTTATTTGCTTGGAGAAATTAGTTGTTTGCTTGGAGGAACTATTCTTTGCTTGGAGAATGTAGTTATTTGCTTGGAGCAACTATTCTTTGCTTGGAGAAATTACTTGTTTGCTTGGAGGAACTATTCTTTGCTTGGAGAAATTAGTTGTTTGCTTGGAGGAACTATTCTTTGCTTGGAGAAATTTGTTGTTTGCTTGGAAGAACTATTCTTTGCTTGGAGAAATTAGTTGTTTGCTTGGAGGAACTATTGTTTGCTTGGAGAAATCAGTTTTTTGCTTGGAGAAACTATTCTTTGCTTGGAGAAATTAGTTATTTGCTTGGAAGAACTATTCTTTGCTTGGAGAAATTAGTTATTAGCTTGGAGGAACTATTTTTTGCTTGGAGAAATTAGTTGTTTGCTTGGAGGAACTATTGTTTGCTTGGAGGAACTATTCTTTGCTTGGAGAAATTAGTTGTTTGCTTGGAGGAACTATTCTTTGCTTGGAGAATGTAGTTATTTGCTTGGAGGAACTATTCTTTGCTTGGAGAAAGTAGCTGTTTGCTTGGAGAAACTATTCTTTGCTTGGAAAAATTAGTTATTTGCTTGGAGGAACTATTCTTTGCTTGGAGAAATTAGTTATTTGCTTGGAGGAACTATTCTTTGCTTGGAGGAACTATTCTTTGCTTGGAAAAATTAGTTGTTTGCTTGGAGGAACTATTCTTTGCTTGGAGAAATCAGTTTTTTGCTTGGAGGAACTATTCTTTGCTTGGAGAAATTAGTTGTTTGCTGGGAGGAACTATTCTTTGCTTGGAGAAATTAGTTATTTGCTCTGAGGAACTATTCTTTGCTTGGAGAAATTACTTGTTTGCTTGGAGGAACTATTGTTTGCTTGGAGGAACTATTCTTTGCTTGGAGAAATTAGTTGTTTGCTTGGAGGAACTATTCTTTGCTTGGAGAAATTAGTTGTTTGCTTGGAGGAACAATTCTTTGTTTGGAGAATGTAGTTATTTGCTTGGAGGAACTATTCTTTGTATGGAGAAAGTAGTTGTTTGCTTGGAGGAACTATTTTTTGCTTGGAGAAATTAGTTGTTTCCTTGGAGGAACTATTATTTGCTTGGAGAAATTAGTTATTTGCTTGGAGGAACTATTCTTTGCTTGGAGAAATTAGTTGTTTGCTTGGAGGAACTATTCTTTGCTTCGAGAAAGTAGTTGTTTGCTTGGAGGAACTATTTTTTGCTTGGAGAAATTAGTTGTTTGCTTGGAGGAACTATTATTTGCTTGGAGAAATTAGTTTTTTGCTGGAGGAACTATTCCTTGCTTGGAGAAATTAGTTGTTTGCTTGGAGGAACTATTGTTTACTTGTAGGAACTATTCTTTGCTTGGAGAAATTAGTTGTTTGCTTGGGGGAACAATTTTTTGCTTGGAGAAATTAGTTGTTTGCTTGGAGGAACTATTTTTTGCTTGGAGAAATTAGGTATTTGCTTGCAGGAACTATTCTTTGCTTGGAGAAAGTAGTTGTTTGCTTGGAGGAACTATTCTTTGCTTGGAGGAACTATTCTTTGCTTGGAGGAGCTATTCTTTGCTTGGAGAAATTAGTTGTTTGCTTGGAGGAACTATTCTTTGCTTGGAGAAATTAGTTATTTGCTTGGAGGAACTATTCTTTGCTTGGTGAAATTAGTTGTTTGCTTGGAGGAACTATTGTTTGCTTGGAGAAATCAGTTTTTTGCTTGGAGAAACTATTCTTTGCTTGGAGAAATTAGTTATTTGCTTGGAGGAACTATTCTTTGCTTGGAGAAATTAGTTATTAGCTTGGAGGAACTATTTTTTGCTTGGAGAAATTAGTTGTTTGCTTGGAGGAACTATTGTTTGCTTGGAGTAACTATTCTTTGCTTGGAGAAATTAGTTGTTTGCTTGGAGGAACTATTCTTTGCTTGGAGAATGTAGTTAATTGCTTGGAGGAACTATTCTTTGCTTGGAGAAAGTAGTTGTTTGCTTGGAGAAACTATTCTTTGCTTGGAAAAATTAGTTATTTGCTTGGAGGGACTATTCTTTGCTTGGAGAAATTAGTTATTTGCTTGGAGGAACTATTCTTTGCTTGGAAAAATTAGTTGTTTGCTTGGAGGAACTATTCTTTGCTTGGAGAAATCAGTTTTTTGCTTGGAGGAACTATTCTTTGCTTGGAGAAATTAGTTGTTTGCTGGGAGGAACTATTCTTTGCTTGGAGAAATTAGTTATTTGCTCTGAGGAACTATTCTTTGCTTGGAGAAATTAGTTGTTTGCTTGAAGGAACTATTGTTTGCTTGGAGGAACTATTCTTTGCTTGGAGAAATTAGTTATTTGCTTGGAGGAACTATTCTTTGCTTGGAGAAATTAGTTGTTTGCTTGGAGGAACTATTCTTTGTTTGGAGAATGTAGTTATTTGCTTGGAGGAACTATTCTTTGTATGGAGAAAGTAGTTGTTTGCTTGGAGGAACTATTTTTTGCTTGGAGAAATTAGTTGTTTCCTTGGAGGAACTATTATTTGCTTGGAGAAATTAGTTATTTGCTTGGAGGAACTATTCTTTGCTTGGAGAAATTAGTTGTTTGCTTGGAGGAACTATTCTTTGCTTGGAGAAATTAGTTGTTTGCTTGGAGGAACTATTCTTTGCTTGGAGAAATTAGTTGTTTGCTTGGAAGAACTATTCTTTGCTTGGAGAAATTAGTTGTTTGCTTGGAGGAACTATTTTTTGCTTGGAGAAATTAGGTATTTGCTTGCAGGAACTATTCTTTGCTTGGAGAAAGTAGTTGTTTGCTTGGAGGAACTATTCTTTGCTTGGAGGAACTATTCTTTGCTTGGAGGAGCTATTCTTTGCTTGGAGAAATTAGTTGTTTGCTTGGAGGAACTATTCTTTGCTTGGAGAAATTAGTTATTTGCTTGGAGGAACTATTCTTTGCTTGGTGAAATTAGTTGTTTGCTGGGAGGAACTATTGTTTGCTTGGAGAAATCAGTTTTTTGCTTGGAGAAACTATTCTTTGCTTGGAGAAATTAGTTATTTGCTTGGAGGAACTATTCTTTGCTTGGAGAAATTAGTTATTAGCTTGGAGGAACTATTTTTTGCTGGGAGAAATTAGTTGTTTGCTTGGAGGAACTATTGTTTGCTTGGAGTAACTATTCTTTGCTTGGAGAAATTAGTTGTTTGCTTGGAGGAACTATTCTTTGCTTGGAGAATGTAGTTATTTGCTTGGAGGAACTATTCTTTGCTTGGAGAAAGTAGTTGTTTGCTTGGAGAAACTATTCTTTGCTTGGAAAAATTAGTTATTTGCTTGGAGGGACTATTCTTTGCTTGGAGAAATTAGTTGTTTGCTTGGAGGAACTATTCTTTGCTTGGAGAAATCAGTTTTTTGCTTGGAGGAACTATTCTTTGCTTGGAGAAATTAGTTGTTTGCTGGGAGGAACTATTCTTTGCTTGGAGAAATTAGTTATTTGCTCTGAGGAACTATTCTTTGCTTGGAGAAATTAGTTGTTTGCTTGGAGGAACTATTGTTTGCTTGGAGGAACTATTCTTTGCTTGGAAAAATTAGTTATTTGCTTGGAGGAACTATTCTTTGCTTGGAGAAATTAGTTGTTTGCTTGGAGGAACTATTCTTTGTTTGGAGAATGTAGTTATTTGCTTGGAGGAACTATTCTTTGTATGGAGAAAGTAGTTGTTTGCTTGGAGGAACTATTTTTTGCTTGGAGAAATTAGTTGTTTCCTTGGAGGAACTATTATTTGCTTGGAGAAATTAGTTATTTGCTTGGAGGAACTATTCTTTGCTTGGAGAAATTAGTTGTTTGCTTGGAGGAACTATTCTTTGCTTGGAGAAATTAGTTGTTTGCTTGGAGGAACTATTCTTTGCTTGGAGAAATTAGTTGTTTGCTTGGAAGAACTATTCTTTGCTTGGAGAAATTAGTTGTTTGCTTGGAGGAACTATTTTTTGCTTGGAGAAATTAGGTATTTGCTTGCAGGAACTATTCTTTGGTTGGAGAAATTAGTTATTTGCTTGCAGAAACTATTCTTTGCTTGGAGAAATTAGTTGTTTGCTTGGAGGAACTATCCTTTGCTTGGAGAAATTAGGTATTTGCTTGCAGGAACTATTCTTTGCTTGGAGAAATTAGTTGTTTGCTTGGAGGAACTATTCTTTGCGTGGAGAAATTAGTTATTTGCTTGGAGGAACTATTCTTTGCGTGTAGAAATTAGTTGTTTGCTTGGAGGAACAATTTTTTGCTTGGAGAAATTAGTTGTTTGCTTGGAGGAACAAATCTTGGCTTGGAGAAATTAATTGTTTGCTTGGAGGAACTATTTTTTGTATGGAGAAAGTAGTTGTTTGCTTGGAGGAACTATTTTTTGCTTGGAGAAATTAGTTGTTTGCTTTGAGGAACTATTCTTTGCTTGGAGAAATTAGTTATTTGCTTGGGGGAACTATTCTTTGCTTGGAGAATGTAGTTATTTGCTTGGAGGAACTATTCTTTGCTTGGAGAATGTAGTTATTTGCTTGGAGGAACTATTCTTTGCTTGGAGAATGTAGTTATTTGCTTGGAGGAACTATTCTTTGCTTCGAGAAAGTAGTTGTTTGCTTGGAGGAACTATTTTTTGCTTGAAGAAATTAGTTGTTTGCTTGGAGGAACTATTATTTGCTTGGAGAAATTAGTTATTTGCTTGGAGGAACTATTATTTGCTTGGAGAAATTAGTTATTTGCTTGGAGGAACTATTCTTTGCTTGGAGAAATTAGTTATTTGCTTGGAGGAACTATTCTTTGCTTCGAGAAAGTAGTTGTTTGCTTGGAGGAACTATTTTTTGCTTGAAGAAATTAGTTGTTTGCTTGGAGGAACTATTATTTGCTTGGAGAAATTAGTTATTTGCTTGGAGGAACTATTATTTGCTTGGAGAAATTAGTTATTTGCTTGGAGGAACTATTCTTTGCTTGGAGAAATTAGTTGTTTGCTTGGAGAAATTAGTTATTTGCTTGGAGAAATTAGTTGTTTGCTTGGAGGAACTATTCTTTGCTTGGAGAATGTAGTTATTTGCTTGGAGGAACTATTCTTTGCTTGGAGAAATTACTTGTTTGCTTGGAGGAACTATTTTTTGCTTGAAGAAATTAGGTATTTGCTTGCAGGAACTATTCTTGGCTTGGAGAAAGTATTTGTTTGCTTGGAGGAACTATTCTTTGCTTGGAGGAACTATTCTTTGCTTGGAGAAATTAGTTGTTTGCTTGGAGGAACTATTCTTTGCTTGGAGAAATTAGTTGTTTGCTTGGAGGAACTATTCTTTGCTTGGAGAATGTAGTTATTTGCTTGGAGGAACTATTTTTTGCTTGGAGAAATTACTTGTTTGCTTGGAGGAACTATTCTTTGCTTGGAGAAATTAGTTATTTGCTTGGAGAAATTAGTTGTTTGCTTGGAGGAACTATTCTTTGCTTGGAGAAATTAGTTGTTTGCTTGGAGGAACTATTCTTTGCTTGGAGAAATTAGTTGTTTGCTTGGAGGAACTATTCTTTGCTTCGAGAAAGTAGTTGTTTGCTTGGAGGAACTATTTTTTGCTTGAAGAAATTAGTTGTTTGCTTGGAGGAACTATTATTTGCTTGGAGAAATTAGTTATTTGCTTGGAGGAACTATTATTTGCTTGGAGAAATTAGTTATTTGCTTGGAGGAACTATTCTTTGCTTGGAGAAATTAGTTATTTGCTTGGAGGAACTATTCTTTGCTTGGAGAAATTAGTTATTTGCTTGGAGAAATTAGTTGTTTGCTTGGAGGAACTATTCTTTGCTTGGAGAAATTAGTTGTTTGCTTGGAGGAACTATTCTTTGCTTGGAGAAATTAGTTGTTTGCTTGGAGGAACTATTCTTTGCTTCGAGAAAGTAGTTGTTTGCTTGGAGGAACTATTTTTTGCTTGAAGAAATTAGTTGTTTGCTTGGAGGAACTATTATTTGCTTGGAGAAATTAGTTATTTGCTTGGAGGAACTATTGTTTGCTTGGAGAAATTAGTTATTTGCTTGGAGGAACTATTCTTTGCTTGGAGAAATTAGTTATTTGCTTGGAGGAACTATTCTTTGCTTCGAGAAAGTAGTTGTTTGCTTGGAGGAACTATTTTTTGCTTGAAGAAATTAGTTGTTTGCTTGGAGGAACTATTATTTGCTTGGAGAAATTAGTTATTTGCTTGGAGAAATTAGTTATTTGCTTGGAGAAATTAGTTATTTGCTTGGAGGAACTATTCTTTGCTTGGAGAAATTAGTTATTTGCTTGGAGGAACTATTCTTTGCTTCGAGAAAGTAGTTGTTTGCTTGGAGGAACTATTTTTTGCTTGAAGAAATTAGTTGTTTGCTTGGAGGAACTATTATTTGCTTGGAGAAATTAGTTATTTGCTTGGAGGAACTATTTTTTGCTTGAAGAAATTAGGTATTTGCTTGCAGGAACTATTCTTGGCTTGGAGAAAGTATTTGTTTGCTTGGAGGAACTATTCTTTGCTTGGAGGAACTATTCTTTGCTTGGAGAAATTAGTTGTTTGCTTGGAGGAACTATTCTTTGCTTGGAGAAATTAGTTGTTTGCTTGGAGGAACTATTCTTTGCTTGGATAAATTAGTTGTTTGCTTGGAGGAACTATTCTTTGCTTGGAGAATGTAGTTATTTGCTTGGAGGAACTATTTTTTGCTTGGAGAAATTACTTGTTTGCTTGGAGGAACTATTCTTTGCTTGGAGAAATTAGTTATTAGCTTGGAGAAATTAGTTGTTTGCTTGGAGGAACTATTCTTTGCTTGGAGAATGTAGTTATTTGCTTGGAGGAACTATTCTTTGCTTGGAGAATGTAGTTATTTGCTTGGAGGAACTATTCTTTGCTTCGAGAAAGTAGTTGTTTGCTTGGAGGAACTATTTTTTGCTTGAAGAAATTAGTTGTTTGCTTGGAGGAACTATTATTTGCTTGGAGAAATTAGTTATTTGCTTGGAGAAATTAGTTATTTGCTTGGAGGAACTATTCTTTGCTTGGAGAAATTAGTTATTTGCTTGGAGGAACTATTCTTTGCTTCGAGAAAGTAGTTGTTTGCTTGGAGGAACTATTTTTTGCTTGAAGAAATTAGTTGTTTGCTTGGAGGAACTATTATTTGCTTGGAGAAATTAGTTATTTGCTTGGAGGAACTATTATTTGCTTGGAGAAATTAGTTATTTGCTTGGAGGAACTATTCTTTGCTTGGAGAAATTAGTTGTTTGCTTGGAGAAATTAGTTATTTGCTTGGAGAAATTAGTTGTTTGCTTGGAGGAACTATTCTTTGCTTGGAGAATGTAGTTATTTGCTTGGAGGAACTATTCTTTGCTTGGAGAAATTACTTGTTTGCTTGGAGGAACTATTTTTTGCTTGAAGAAATTAGGTATTTGCTTGCAGGAACTATTCTTTGCTTGGAGAAAGTAGTTGTTTGCTTGGAGGAACTATTCTTTGCTTGGAGGAACTATTCTTTGCTTGGAGAAATTAGTTGTTTGCTTGGAGGAACTATTCTTTGCTTGGAGGAACTATTCTTTGCTTGGAGAAATTAGTTGTTTGCTTGGAGGAACTATTCTTTGCTTGGAGAAATTAGTTGTTTGCTTGGAGGAACTATTCTTTGCTTGGATAAATTAGTTGTTTGCTTGGAGGAACTATTCTTTGCTTGGAGAATGTAGTTATTTGCTTGGAGGAACTATTTTTTGCTTGGAGAAATTACTTGTTTGCTTGGAGGAACTATTCTTTGCTTGGAGAAATTAGTTATTTGCTTGGAGAAATTAGTTGTTTGCTTGGAGGAACTATTCTTTGCTTGGAGAATGTAGTTATTTGCTTGGAGGAACTATTCTTTGCTTGGAGAATGTAGTTATTTGCTTGGAGGAACTATTCTTTGCTTCGAGAAAGTAGTTTTTTGCTTGGAGGAACTATTTTTTGCTTGAAGAAATTAGTTGTTTCCTTGGAGGAACTATTATTTGCTTGGAGAAATTAGTTATTTGCTTGGAGGAACTATTCTTTGCTTGGAGAAATTAGTTATTTGCTTGGAGGAACTATTCTTTGCTTGGAGAAATTAGTTGTTTGCTTGAAGGAACTATTTTTTGCTTGAAGAAATTAGGTATTTGCTTGCAGGAACTATTCTTGGCTTGGAGAAAGTAGTTGTTTGCTTGGAGGAACTATTCTTTGCTTGGAGGAACTATTCTTTGCTTGGAGAAATTAGTTGTTTGCTTGGAGGAACTATTCTTTGCTTGGAGAAATTAGTTGTTTGCTTGGAGGAACTATTCTTTGCTTGGATAAATTAGTTGTTTGCTTGGAGGAACTATTCTTTGCTTGGAGAATGTAGTTATTTGCTTGGAGGAACTATTTTTTGCTTGGAGAAATTACTTGTTTGCTTGGAGGAACTATTCTTTGCTTGGAGAAATTAGTTATTTGCTTGGAGAAATTAGTTGTTTGCTTGGAGGAACTATTCTTTGCTTGGAGAATGTAGTTATTTGCTTGGAGGAACTATTCTTTGCTTGGAGAATGTAGTTATTTGCTTGGAGGAACTATTCTTTGCTTCGAGAATGTAGTTTTTTGCTTGAAGGAACTATTTTTTGCTTGAAGAAATTAGTTGTTTCCTTGGAGGAACTATTATTTGCTTGGAGAAATTAGTTATTTGCTTGGAGGAACTATTCTTTGCTTGGAGAAATTAGTTGTTTGCTTGGAGGAACTATTATTTGCTTGGAGAAATTAGTTATTTGCTTGGAGGAACTATTCTTTGCTTGGAGAAATTAGTTGTTTGCTTGGAGGAACTATTGTTTACTTGTAGGAACTATTCTTTGCTTGGAGAAATTAGTTGTTTGCTTGGAGGAACAATTTTTTGCTTGGAGAAATTAGTTGTTTGCTTGGAGGAACTATTTTTTGCTTGGAGAAATTAGGTATTTGCTTGCAGGAACTATTCTTTGCTTGGAGAAAGTAGTTGTTTGCTTGGAGAACAGTCCCAAATGAAAGGTGTCAGTCAAGGCAAAGTCATCGGGCTTGGCGACAGCCAGACTAATCCTTTTTACCTGAGGGACTCCCTGTGGTTTAGGGTGAAAAGGGTCTTCATAAATACCGTCCAATATGCATTCTCTTCATTTTCACCTCACTCTCCTTACTCTCCTATGCTTCTGTTACAATTCTGCTTGAATTCTAATCAGTGCAAATGCATGCAATGCATTTCATATTCAAGTAAATATGCCTTACGTTTATAATTTGAATTTTATGCAAATTGAATCTCATTTGTTGATATTTGAATTGTATATTTTATATAGCAAACATGAATCAACAATCTATGTTGTGAGTATGTAATGAATAATATGATAATTTAGGTTAACACAGCTTTTAACAAGTTAACATCATTAGCGAACGACCCTTTTCGAAGCCACGCCCCAATTTTTGAAATCGAAATATCTCCATGTCCCTGTGAGTTGAACGCTCCAAAAAAACTGCCATTTTATAGTACTTTTTAGTCTCCGTCCATGGGAAAAGTTCTGGACTGTACCCGTCACAGGGACATGGCTTGTTTTGCGATTGAAGATAACATTGGCCGATACCAAAAATTTCGAATTTTCAAAAAAAATGTATAGCTAAAAAATAGTTTGAAAAATAAGAAACCCGATTTAAATTACTAATATAATGATCGCCCGAACGGTTGGATGTAGAAACAGTGTTGAAACTCGAGAAAATCGGATAGACTGACTGGCGCCAACCCGATGATTTTGCCTTGACTGACACCTTTCACTTGGGAAGCATCTGGAGGAACTATGCTTTGCTTGGAGAAATTAGTTATTTGCTTGGAGGAACTATTCTTTGCTTGGAGAAATTAGTTGTTTGCTGGGAGGAACTATTCTTTGCTAGGAGAAATTAGTTATTCGCTTGGAGGAACTATTCTTTGCTTGGAGAAATTAGTTGTTTGCTTGGAGGAACTATTGTTTGCTTGGAGGAACTATTCTTTGCTTGGTGAAATTAGTTATTTGCTTAGAGGAACTATTCTTTGCTTGGAGAAATTAGTTGTTTGCTTGGAGGAACTATTCTTTGCTTGGAGAATGTAGTTATTTGCTTAAAGGAACTATTCTTGGTATGGAGAAAGTAGTTGTTTGCTTGGATGAACTATTTTTTGCTTGGAGAAATTAGTTGTTTGCTTGGAGGAACTATTCTTTGCTTGGAGAAATTAGTTATTTGCTTGGGGGAACTATTCTTTGCTTGGAGAAATTAGTTGTTTGCTTGGAGGAACTATTCTTTGCTTGGAGAATGTAGTTATTTGCTTGGAGGAACTATTCTTTGCTTGGAGAATGTAGTTATTTGCTTGGAGGAACTATTCTTTGCTTGGAGAAATTAGTTGTTTGCTTGGAGGAACTATTATTTGCTTGGAGAAATTAGTTTTTTGCTTGAAGGAACTATTCTTTGCTTGGAGAAATTAGTTGTTTGCTTGGAGGAACTATTGTTTACTTGTAGGAACTATTCTTTGCTTGGAGAAATTAGTTGTTTGCTTGGAGGAACAATTTTTTGCTTGGAGAAATTAGTTGTTTGCTTGGAGGAACTATTTTTTGCTTGGAGAAATTAGGTATTTGCTTGCAGGAACTATTCTTTGCTTGGAGAAAGTAGTTGTTTGCTTGGAGGAACTATTCTTTGCTTGGAGGAACTATTCTTTGCTTGGAGGAACTATTCTTTGCTTGGAGGAGCTATTCTTTGCTTGGAGAAATTAGTTGTTTGCTTGGAGGAACTATTCTTTGCTTGGAGAAATTAGTTATTTGCTTGGAGGAACTATTCTTTGCTTGGTGAAATTAGTTGTTTGCTTGGAGGAACTATTGTTTGCTTGGAGGAACTATTCTTTGCTTGGTGAAATTAGTTATTTGCTTAGAGGAACTATTCTTTGCTTGGAGAAATTAGTTGTTTGCTTGGAGGAACTATTCTTTGCTTGGAGAATGTAGTTATTTGCTTAAAGGAACTATTCTTGGTATGGAGAAAGTAGTTGTTTGCTTGGAGGAACTATTTTTTGCTTGGGGAAATTAGTTGTTTGCTTGGAGGAACTATTCTTTGCTTGGAGAAATTAGTTATTTGCTTGGGGGAACTATTCTTTGCTTGGAGAAATTAGTTGTTTGCTTGGAGGAACTATTCTTTGCTTGGAGAATGTAGTTATTTGCTTGGAGGAACTATTCTTTGCTTGGAGAATGTAGTTATTTGCTTGGAGGAACTATTCTTTGCTTGGAGAAATTAGTTGTTTGCTTGGAGGAACTATTATTTGCTTTGAGAAATTAGTTTTTTGCTTGGAGGAACTATTCTTTGCTTGGAGAAATTAGTTGTTTGCTTGGAGGAACTATTGTTTACTTGTAGGAACTATTCTTTGCTTGGAGAAATTAGTTGTTTGCTTGGAGGAACAATTTTTTGCTTGGAGAAATTAGTTGTTTGCTAGGAGGAACTATTATTTGCTTGGAGAAATTAGTTTTTTGCTTGGAGGAACTATTCTTTGCTTGGAGAAATTAGTTTTTTGCTTGGAGGAACTATTCTTTGCTTGGAGAAATTAGTTGTTTGCTTGGAGGAACTATTGTTTACTTGTACGAACTATTCTTTGCTTGGAGAAATTAGTTGTTTGCTTGGAGGAACAATTTTTTGCTTGGAGAAATTAGTTGTTTGCTTGGAGGAACTATTTTTTGCTTGGAGAAATTAGGTATTTGCTTGCAGGAACTATTCTTTGCTTGGAGAAAGTAGTTGTTTGCTTGGAGGAACTATTCTTTGCTTGGAGAAATTAGTTTTTTGCTTGGAAGAACTATTCTTTGCTTGGTGAAATTAGTTGTTTGCTTGGAGGAACTATTGTTTGCTTGGAGAAATCAGTTTTTTGCTTGGAGAAACTATACTTTGCTTGGAGAAATTAGTTATTTGCTTGGAGGAACTATTCTTTGCTTGGAGAAATTAGTTATTAGCTTGGAGGAACTATTTTTTGCTTGGAGAAATTAGTTGTTTGCTTGGAGGAACTATTGTTTGCTTGGAGGAACTATTCTTTGCTTGGAGAAATTAGTTGTTTGCTTGGAGGAACTATTCTTTGCTTGGAGAATGTAGTTATTTGCTTGGAGGAACTATTCTTTGCTTGGAGAAAGTAGTTGTTTGCTTGGAGAAACTATTCTTTGCTTGGAAAAATTAGTTATTTGCTTGGAGGAACTATTCTTTGCTTGGAGAAAGTAGTTGTTTGCTTGGAGGAACTATTCTTTGCTTGGAGAAATTAGTTATTTGCTTGGAGGAACTATTCTTTGCTTGGAGGAACTATTCTTTGCTTGGAAAAATTAGTTGTTTGCTTGGAGGAACTATTCTTTGCTTGGAGAAATCAGTTTTTTGCTTGGAGGAACTATTCTTTGCTTGGAGAAATTAGTTGTTTGCTGGGAGGAACTATTCTTTGCTTGGAGAAATTAGTTATTTGCTCTGAGGAACTATTCTTTGCTTGGGGAAATTAGTTGTTTGCTTGGAGGAACTATTGTTTGCTTGGAGGAACTATTTTTTGCTTGGAGAAATTAGTTATTTGCTTGGAGGAACTATTCTTTGCTTGGAGAAATTAGTTGTTTGCTTGGAGGAACTATTCTTTGTTTGGAGAATGTAGTTATTTGCTTGGAGGAACTATTCTTTGTATGGAGAAAGTGGTTGTTTGCTTGGAGGAACAATTTTTTGCTTGGAGAAATTAGTTGTTTGCTTGGAGGAACTATTCTTTGCTTGGAGAAATTAGTTATTTGCTAGGAGGAACTATTCTTTGCTTTAAGAAATTAGTTGTTTGCTGGGAGGAACTATTCTTTGCTTGGAGAAATTAGTTATTTGCTCTGAGGAACTATTCTTTGCTTGGAGAAATTAGTTGTTTGCTTGGAGGAACTATTGTTTGCTTGAAGGAACTATTCTTTGCTTGGAGAAATTAGTTATTTGCTTGGAGAAATTAGTTGTTTGCTTTTAGGAACTATTCTTTGTTTGGAGAATGTAGTTATTTGCTTGGAGGAACTATTCTTTGTATGGAGAAAGTAGTTGTTTGCTTGGAGGAACTATTTTTTGCTTGGAGAAATTAGTTGTTTCCTTGGAGGAACTATTATTTGCTTGGAGAAATTAGTTATTTGCTTGGAGGAACTATTCTTTGCTTGGAGAAATTAGTTGTTTGCTTGGAGGAACTATTCTTTGCTTGGAGAAATTAGTTGTTTGCTTGGAGGAACTATTCTTTGCTTGGAGAAATTTGTTGTTTGCTTGGAAGAACTATTCTTTGCTTGGAGAAATTAGTTGTTTGCTTGGAGGAACTCTTCTTTGCTTGGAGAATGTAGTTATTTGCTTGGAGGAACTATTCTTTGCTTGGAGAAAGTAGTTGTTTGCTTGAAGAAACTATTCTTTGCTTGGAAAAATTAGTTATTTGCTTGGAGGAACTATTCTTTGCTTGGAGAAATTAGTTATTTGCTTGGAGGAACTATTCTTTGCTTGGAGAAATTAGTTGTTTGCTTGGAGGAACTATTCTTTGCTTGGAGAAATTAGTTATTTGCTTGGAGGAACTATTCTTTGCTTGTAGAAATTAGTTGTTTGCTTGGAGGAACAATTTTTTGCTTGGAGAAATTAGTTGTTTGCTTGGAGGAACAAATTTTGGCTTGGAGAAATTAGTTGTTTGCTTGGAGGAACTATTTTTTGTATGGAGAAAGTAGTTGTTTGCTTGGAGGAACTATTTTTTGCTTGGAGAAATTAGTTGTTTGCTTTGAGGAACTATTCTTTGCTTGGAGAAATTAGTTATTTGCTTGGGGGAACAATTCTTTGCTTGGAGAATGTAGTTATTTGCTTGGAGGAACTATTCTTTGCTTGGAGAAAGTAGTTGTTTGCTTGGAGAAACTATTCTTTGCTTGGAAAAATTAGTTATTTGCTTGGAGGAACTATTCTTTGCTTGGAGAAATTAGTTATTTGCTTGGAGGAACTATTCTTTGCTTGGAGGAACTATTCTTTGCTTGGAAAAATTAGTTGTTTGCTTGGAGGAACTATTCTTTGCTTGGAGAAATCAGTTTTTTGCTTGGAGGAACTATTCTTTGCTTGGAGAAATTAGTTGTTTGCTGGGAGGAACTATTCTTTGCTTGGAGAAATTAGTTATTTGCTCTGAGGAACTATTCTTTGCTTGGGGAAATTAGTTGTTTGCTTGGAGGAACTATTGTTTGCTTGGAGGAACTATTTTTTGCTTGGAGAAATTAGTTATTTGCTTGGAGGAACTATTCTTTGCTTGGAGAAATTAGTTGTTTGCTTGGAGGAACTATTCTTTGTTTGGAGAATGTAGTTATTTGCTTGGAGGAACTATTCTTTGTATGGAGAAAGTAGTTGTTTGCTTGGAGGAACAATTTTTTGCTTGGAGAAATTAGTTGTTTGCTTGGAGGAACTATTCTTTGCTTGGAGAAATTAGTTATTTGCTAGGAGGAACTATTCTTTGCTTTAAGAAATTAGTTGTTTCCTGGGAGGAACTATTCTTTGCTTGGAGAAATTAGTTATTTGCTCTGAGGAACTATTCTTTGCTTGGAGAAATTAGTTGTTTGCTTGGAGGAACTATTGTTTGCTTGAAGAAATTAGTTATTTGCTTGGAGAAATTAGTTGTTTGCTTGGAGGAACTATTCTTTGTTTGGAGAATGTAGTTATTTGCTTGGAGGAACTATTCTTTGTATGGAGAAAGTAGTTGTTTGCTTGGAGGAACTATTTTTTGCTTGGAGAAATTAGTTGTTTCCTTGGAGGAACTATTATTTGCTTGGAGAAATTAGTTATTTGCTTGGAGGAACTATTCTTTGTTTGGAGAATGTAGTTATTTGCTTGGAGGAACTATTCTTTGTATGGAGAAAGTAGTTGTTTGCTTGGAGGAACTATTTTTTGCTTGGAGAAATTAGTTATTTGCTTGGAGAAATTAGTTGTTTGCTTGGAGGAACTATTCTTTGTTTGGAGAATGTAGTTATTTGCTTGGAGGAACTATTCTTTGTATGGAGAAAGTAGTTGTTTGCTTGGAGGAACTATTTTTTGCTTGGAGAAATTAGTTGTTTCCTTGGAGGAACTATTATTTGCTTGGAGAAATTAGTTATTTGCTTGGAGGAACTATTCTTTGCTTGGAGAAATTAGTTGTTTGCTTGGAGGAACTATTCTTTGCTTGGAGAAATTAGTTGTTTGCTTGGAGGAACTATTCTTTGCTTGGAGAAATTTGTTGTTTGCTTGGAAGAACTATTCTTTGCTTGGAGAAATTAGTTGTTTGCTTGGAGGAACTATTCTTTGCTTGGAGAATGTAGTTATTTGCTTGGAGGAACTATTCTTTGCTTGGAGAAAGTAGTTGTTTGCTTGGAGAAACTATTCTTTGCTTGGAAAAATTAGTTATTTGCTTGGAGGAACTATTCTTTGCTTGGAGAAATTAGTTATTTGCTTGGAGGAACTATTCTTTGCTTGGAGAAATTAGTTGTTTGCTTGGAGGAACTATTCTTTGCTTGGAGAAATTAGTTATTTGCTTGGAGGAACTATTCTTTGCTTGTAGAAATTAGTTGTTTGCTTGGAGGAACAATTTTTTGCTTGGAGAAATTAGTTGTTTGCTTGGAGGAACAAATTTTGGCTTGGAGAAATTAGTTGTTTGCTTGGAGGAACTATTTTTTGTATGGAGAAAGTAGTTGTTTGCTTGGAGGAACTATTTTTTGCTTGGAGAAATTAGTTGTTTGCTTTGAGGAACTATTCTTTGCTTGGAGAAATTAGTTATTTGCTTGGGGGAACAATTCTTTGCTTGGAGAATGTAGTTATTTGCTTGGAGGAACTATTCTTTGCTTCGAGAAAGTAGTTGTTTGCTTGGAGGAACTATTTTTTGCTTGAAGAAATTAGTTGTTTGCTTGGAGGAACTATTATTTGCTTGGAGAAATTAGTTGTTTGCTTTGAGGAACTATTCGTTGCTTGGAGAAATTAGTTATTTGCTTGGGGGAACTATTTTTTGCTTGGAGAAATTAGTTGTTTGCTTGGAGGAACTATTCTTTGCTTGGAGAATGTAGTTATTTGCTTGGAGGAACTATTGTTTGCTTGGAGAAATCAGTTTTTTGCTTGGAGAAACTATTCTTTGCTTGGAGAAATTAGTTATTTGCTTGGAGGAACTATTCTTTGCTTGGAGAAATTAGTTATTAGCTTGGAGGAACTATTTTTTGCTTGGAGAAATTAGTTGTTTGCTTGGAGGAACTATTGTTTGCTTGGAGGAACTATTCTTTGCTTGGAGAAATTAGTTGTTTGCTTGGAGGAACTATTCTTTGCTTGGAGAATGTAGTTATTTGCTTGGAGGAACTATTCTTTGCTTGGAGAAAGTAGTTGTTTGCTTGGAGAAACTATTCTTTGCTTGGAAAAATTAGTTATTTGCTTGGAGGAACTATTCTTTGCTTGGAGAAATTAGTTATTTGCTTGGAGGAACTATTCTTTGCTTGGAGAAATTAGTTGTTTGCTTGGAGGAACTATTCTTTGTTTGGAGAATGTAGTTTTTTGCTTGGAGGAACTATTCTTTGCTTGGAGAAATTAGTTGTTTGCTGGGAGGAACTATTCTTTGCTTGGAGAAATTAGTTATTTGCTCTGAGGAACTATTATTTGCTTGGAGAAATTAGTTGTTTGCTTGGAGGAACTATTGTTTGCTTGGAGGAACTATTCTTTGCTTGGAGAAATTAGTTATTTGCTTGGAGGAACTATTCTTTGCTCGGAGAAATTAGTTGTTTGCTTGGAGGAACTATTCTTTGTTTGGAGAATGTAGTTATTTGCTTGGAGGAACTATTCTTTGTATGGAGAAAGTAGTTGTTTGCTTGGAGGAACTATTTTTTGCTTGGAGAAATTAGTTGTTTCCTTGGAGGAACTATTATTTGCTTGGAGAAATTAGTTATTTGCTTGGAGGAACTATTCTGTGCTTGGAGAAATTAGTTGTTTGCTTGGAGGAACTATTCTTTGCTTGGAGAAATTAGTTGTTTGCTTGGAGGAACTATTCTTTGCTTGGAGAAATTAGTTGTTTGCTTGGAAGAACTATTCTTTGCTTGGGGAAATTAGTTGTTTGCTTGGAGGAACTATTTTTTGCTTGGAGAAATTAGGTATTTGCTTGCAGGAACTATTCTTTGGTTGGAGAAATTAGTTATTTGCTTGCCGAAACTATTCTTTGCTTGGAGAAATTAGTTGTTTGCTTGGAGGAACTATTCTTTGCTTGGAGAAATTAGGTATTTGCTTGCAGGAACTATTCTTTGCTTGGAGAAATTAGTTGTTTGCTTGGAGGAACTATTCTTTGCTTGGAGAAATTAGTTATTTGCTTGGAGGAACTATTCTTTGCTTGTAGAAATTAGTTGTTTGCTTGGAGGAACAATTTTTTGCTTGGAGAAATTAGTTGTTTGCTTGGAGGAACAAATTTTGGCTTGGAGAAATTAGTTATTTGCTTGGAGGAACTATTCTTTGCTTGGAGAAATTAGTTGTTTGCTGGGAGGAACTATTCTTTGCTAGGAGAAATTAGTTATTCGCTTGGAGGAACTATTCTTTGCTTGGAGAAATTAGTTGTTTGCTTGGAGGAACTATTGTTTGCTTGGAGGAACTATTCTTGGTATGGAGAAAGTAGTTGTTTGCTTGGAGGAACTATTCTTTGCTTGGAGAAATTAGTTATTTGCTTGGGGGAACTATTCTTTGCTTGGAGAAATTAGTTGTTTGCTTGGAGGAACTATTCTTTGCTTGGAGAATGTAGTTATTTGCTTGGAGGAACTATTCTTTGCTTGGAGAATGTAGTTATTTGCTTGGAGGAACTATTCTTTGCTTCGAGAAAGTAGTTGTTTGCTGGGAGGAACTATTCTTTGCTAGGAGAAATTAGTTATTCGCTTGGAGGAACTATTCTTTACTTGGAGAAATTAGTTGTTTGCTTGGAGGAACTATTGTTTGCTTGGAGGAACTATTCTTGGTATGGAGAAAGTAGTTGTTTGCTTGGAGGAACTATTTTTTGCTTGGAGAAATTAGTTGTTTGCTTGAAGGAACTATTCTTTGCTTGGAGAAATTAGTTATTTGCTTGGGGGAACTATTCTTTGCTTGGAGAAATTAGTTGTTTGCTTGGAGGAACTATTCTTTGCTTGGAGAATGTAGTTATTTGCTTGGAGGAACTATTCTTTGCTTGGAGAATGTAGTTATTTGCTTGGAGGAACTATTCTTTGCTTGGAGAAATTAGTTGTTTGCTGGGAGGAACTATTCTTTGCTAGGAGAAATTAGTTATTCGCTTGGAGGAACTATTCTTTGCTTGGAGAAATTAGTTGTTTGCTTGGAGGAACTATTGTTTGCTTGGAGGAACTATTCTTGGTATGGAGAAAGTAGTTGTTTGCTTGGAGGAACTATTTTTTGCTTGGAGAAATTAGTTGTTTGCTTGGAGGAACTATTCTTTGCTTGGAGAAATTAGTTATTTGCTTGGGGGAACTATTCTTTGCTTGGAGAAATTAGTTGTTTGCTTGGAGGAACTATTCTTTGCTTGGAGAATGTAGTTATTTGCTTGGAGGAACTATTCTTTGCTTGGAGAATGTAGTTATTTGCTTGGAGGAACTATTCTTTGCTTCGAGAAAGTAGTTGTTTGCTTGGAGGAACTATTTTTTGCTTGGAGAAATTAGTTGATTGCTTGGAGGAACTATTATTTGCTTGGAGAAATTAGTTTTTTGCTTGGAGGAACTATTCTTTGCTTGGAGAAATTAGTTGTTTGCTTGGAGGAACTATTGTTTACTTGTAGGAACTATTCTTTGCTTGGAGAAATTAGTTGTTTGCTTGGAGGAACAATTTTTTGCTTGGAGAAATTAGTTGTTTGCTTGGAGGAACTATTTTTTGCTTGGAGAAATTAGGTATTTGCTTGCAGGAACTATTCTTTGCTTGGAGAAAGTAGTTGTTTGCTTGGAGGAACTATTCTTTGCTTGGAGGAACTATTCTTTGCTTGGAGGAACTATTCTTTGCTTGGAGGAGCTATTCTTTGCTTGGAGAAATTAGTTGTTTGCTTGGAGGAACTATTCTTTGCTTGGAGAAATTAGTTATTTGCTTGGAGGAACTATTCTTTGCTTGGAGAAATTAGTTGTTTGCTTGGAGGAACTATTCTTTGTTTGGAGAATGTAGTTATTTGCTTGGAGGAACTATTCTTTGCTTGGAGAAATTAGTTGTTTGCTTGGAGGAACTATTGTTTGCTTGGAGGAACTATTCTTTGCTTGGAGAAATTAGTTGTTTGCTTGGAGGAACTATTCTTTGCTTGGAGAATGTAGTTATTTGCTTGGAGGAACTATTCTTTGCTTGGAGAAAGTAGTTGTTTGCTTGGAGAAACTATTCTTTGCTTGGAAAAATTAGTTATTTGCTTGGAGGAACTATTCTTTGCTTGGAGAAATTAGTTATTTGCTTGGAGGAACTATTCTTTGCTTGGAGGAACTATACTTTGCTTGGAAAAATTAGTTGTTTGCTTGGAGGAACTATTCTTTGCTTGGAGAAATCAGATTTTTGCTTGGAGGAACTATTCTTTGCTTGGAGAAATTAGTTGTTTGCTGGGAGGAACTATTCTTTGCTTGGAGAAATTAGTTATTTGCTCTGAGGAACTATTCTTTGCTTGGAGAAATTAGTTGTTTGCTTGGAGGAACTATTGTTTGCTTGGAGGAACTATTCTTTGCTTGGAGAAATTAGTTATTTGCTTGGAGGAACTATTCTTTGCTTGGAGAAATTAGTTGTTTGCTTGAAGGAACTATTCTTTGTTTGGAGAATGTAGTTATTTGCTTGGAGGAACTATTCTTTGTATGGAGAAAGTAGTTGTTTGCTTGGAGGAACAATTTTTTGCTTGGAGAAATTAGTTGTTTGCTTGGAGGAACTATTCTTTGCTTGGAGAAATTAGTTATTTGCTAGGAGGAGCTATTCTTTGCTTTAAGAAATTAGTTGTTTGCTGGGAGGAACTATTCTTTGCTTGGAGAAATTAGTTATTTGCTCTGAGGAACTATTCTTTGCTTGGAGAAATTAGTTGTTTGCTTGGAGGAACTATTGTTTGCTTGGAGGAACTATTCTTTGCTTGCAGAAATTAGTTACTTGCTTGGAGGAACTATTCTTTGCTTGGAGAAATTAGTTGTTTGCTTGGAGGAACTATTCTTTGTTTGGAGAATGTAGTTATTTGCTTGGAGGAACTATTCTTTGTATGGAGAAAGTAGTTGTTTGCTTGGAGGAACTATTTTTTGCTTGGAGAAATTAGTTGTTTCCTTGGAGGAACTATTATTTGCTTGGAGAAATTAGTTATTTGCTTGGAGGAACTATTCTTTGCTTGGAGAAATTAGTTGTTTGCTTGGAGGAACTATCCTTTGCTTGGAGAAATTAGTTGTTTGCTTGGAGGAACTATTCTTTGCTTGGAGAAATTTGTTGTTTGCTTGGAAGAACTATTCTTTGCTTGGAGAAATTAGTTGTTTGCTTGGAGGAACTATTCTTTGCTTGGAGAATGTAGTTATTTGCTTGGAGGAACTATTCTTTGCTTGGAGAAAGTAGTTGTTTGCTTGGAGAAACTATTCTTTGCTTGGAAAAATTAGTTATTTGCTTGGAGGAACTATTCTTTGCTTGGAGAAATTAGTTATTTGCTTGGAGGAACTATTCTTTGCTTGGAGAAATTAGTTGTTTGCTTGGAGGAACTATTCTTTGCTTGGAGAAATTAGTTATTTGCTTGGAGGAACTATTCTTTGCTTGTAGAAATTAGTTGTTTGCTTGGAGGAACAATTTTTTGCTTGGAGAAATTAGTTGTTTGCTTGGAGGAACAAATTTTGGCTTGGAGAAATTAGTTGTTTGCTTGGAGGAACTATTTTTTGTATGGAGAAAGTAGTTGTTTGCTTGGAGGAACTATTTTTTGCTTGGAGAAATTAGTTGTTTGCTTTGAGGAACTATTCTTTGCTTGGAGAAATTAGTTATTTGCTTGGGGGAACTATTCTTTGCTTGGAGAAATTAGTTGTTTGCTTGGAGGAACTATTCTTTGCTTGGAGAATGTAGTTATTTGCTTGGAGGAACTATTCTTTGCTTGGAGAATGTAGTTATTTGCTTGGAGGAACTATTCTTTGCTTGGAGAATGTAGTTATTTGCTTGGAGGAACTATTCTTTGCTTCGAGAAAGTAGTTGTTTGCTTGGAGGAACTATTTTTTGCTTGAAGAAATTAGTTGTTTGCTTGGAGGAACTATTATTTGCTTGGAGAAATTAGTTGTTTGCTTTGAGGAACTATTCTTTGCTTGGAGAAATTAGTTATTTGCTTGCGGGAACTATTCTTTGCTTGGAGAAATTAGTTGTTTGCTTGGAGGAACTATTCTTTGCTTGGAGAATGTAGTTATTTGCTTGGAGGAACTATTCTTTGCTTGGAGAATGTAGTTATTTGCTTGGGTGAACTATTGTTTGCTTGGAGAAATCAGTTTTTTGCTTGGAGAAACTATTCTTTGCTTGGAGAAATTAGTTATTTGCTTGGAGGAACTATTCTTTGCTTGGAGAAATTAGTTATTAGCTTGGAGGAACTATTTTTTGCTTGGAGAAATTAGTTGTTTGCTTGGAGGAACTATTGTTTGCTTGGAGGAACTATTCTTTGCTTGGAGAAATTAGTTGTTTGCTTGGAGGAACTATTCTTTGCTTGGAGAATGTAGTTATTTGCTTGGAGGAACTATTCTTTGCTTGGAGAATGTAGTTATTTGCTTGGAGGAACTATTCTTTGCTTGGAGAAAGTAGTTGTTTGCTTGGAGAAACTATTCTTTGCTTGGAAAAATTAGTTATTTGCTTGGAGGAACTATTCTTTGCTTGGAGAAATTAGTTATTTGCTTGGAGGAACTATTCTTTGCTTGGAGAAATTAGTTGTTTGCTTGGAGGAACTATTCTTTGTTTGGAGAATGTAGTTTTTTGCTTGGAGGAACTATTCTTTGCTTGGAGAAATTAGTTGTTTGCTGGGAGGAACTATTCTTTGCTTGGAGAAATTAGTTATTTGCTCTGAAGAACTATTATTTGCTTGGAGAAATTAGTTGTTTGCTTGGAGGAACTATTGTTTGCTTGGAGGAACTATTCTTTGCTTGGAGAAATTAGTTATTTGCTTGGAGGAACTATTCTTTGCTTGGAGAAATTAGTTGTTTGCTTGGAGGAACTATTCTTTGTTTGGAGAATGTAGTTGTTTGCTTGGAGGAACTATTCTTTGTATGGAGAAAGTAGTTGTTTGCTTGGAGGAACTATTTTTTGCTTGGAGAAATTAGTTGTTTCCTTGGAGGAACTATTATTTGCTTGGAGAAATTAGTTATTTGCTTGGAGGAACTATTCTTTGCTTGGAGAAATTAGTTGTTTGCTTGGAGGAACTATTCTTTGCTTGGAGAAATTAGTTGTTTGCTTGGAGGAACTATTCTTTGCTTGGAGAAATTAGTTGTTTGCTTGGAAGAACTATTCTTTGCTTGGGGAAATTAGTTGTTTGCTTGGAGGAACTATTTTTTGCTTGGAGAAATTAGGTATTTGCTTGCAGGAACTATTCTTTGGTTGGAGAAATTAGTTATTTGCTTGCCGAAACTATTCTTTGCTTGGAGAAATTAGTTGTTTGCTTGGAGGAACTATTCTTTGCTTGGAGAAATTAGGTATTTGCTTGCAGGAACTATTCTTTGCTTGGAGAAATTAGTTGTTTGCTTGGAGGAACTATTCTTTGCTTGGAGAAATTAGTTATTTGCTTGGAGGAACTATTCTTTGCTTGTAGAAATTAGTTGTTTGCTTGGAGGAACAATTTTTTGCTTGGAGAAATTAGTTGTTTGCTTGGAGGAACAAATTTTGGCTTTGAGAAATTAGTTGTTTGCTTGGAGGAACTATTCTTTGTATGGAGAAAGTAGTTGTTTGCTTGGAGGAACTATTTTTTGCTTGGAGAAATTAGTTGTTTCCTTGGAGGAACTATTATTTGCTTGGAGAAATTAGTTGTTTGCTTGGAGGAACTATTCTTTGCTTGGAGAAATTACTTTAACTTTATTCTCTCTCTCTCATTCGTTCTCTCAATATTTTGAAAAAGTTTAAAGCAAAAGTTTTCGGTTTTTAAAATCTTTTGACAAGGAACCCTCAGCTCAGTCAGTGACCCATGAATGGGGCTTGCAGAAACGAGTCGAAAGTTCGGCGACTTTTGTGTTTTTTTTAAGGTCAAGTCGGGTTTTTAAATAGTGAGTTGGGTTTTTAGAGTTTGCAATGACAGTTCATCCCCGGGTATACTCGGGACAAAAAATATACTCCCATTTGGAATAGTTTAGCACGGAGAAATTTTCTGCTATAAATTCTTCAGTGCTGTTGTAACGGAGGTTTTTTTTGGTGACAGTAGTTTCGTGACTTTTGTCAGGATTGTGAGGAATACCCCGTCCGTTACGTGAGATGTGCCGACGGCCGACTTTTCGGCCGGGGTTTTAAAAAAATACATTGTTGTTGTCAACTGGGGTTTCGTGAGATCTTTCATTATGGCCTCCCCGGCCCCTGACGACCCCGGAGGGGGTTCGGGCATGAGTGACAGTGTCAGTGACAGTTTTCTCGACCAGACGGTCGACCCTTCTCGCCTTTCCGCTCCCCACTCCGGCCGCCGTAGCAGCTCACCCTCTAAACCATTACTAAAGGCGAGATCCCTGAATTGGATCCGAATTACTTTGGAGGAGAGATTGGGGTCAAAACTCTCCAGGTCGGAGATAATCGACCGATACTCTACTTTTATGACCGAGAAAGGGGATGTCGCCGTATCGACGTCAACATTTGGGAAGTATTTACGGGAAGCCTTCCCTGATACTATTCTTGACCAAGGAGGAAGGGGATCGTATTCGAACATTATGTGGGTCGGCCAACAACCCCAGCAAGTCGAATGGGGAACCAAGTTAGCAGCCCTTAAGGGCTCAGTCCCCACTCTTCGGCGTTGCCCTAGAGGGGCACGACTCCAGGTGGCGCAAGCCCTAACCGCTACGCTGGAGAAAGTAATCTCCGCTAATGATGAGGATTCCTGGGGTAACCTTTTTTTATTTCCCTACGCGACCCTTCAAGTACCCCAGGTTGCGGATGAAGTGACTAATTTAACCAAATGGGTCAAGGTCAACACTGGTAAATGGATGGTTGACCCAATCAGCGCTCTTCCACTACCCCGCCCGCCCCGCCCCACCCTAAAAAAAAAAGTTGACCCCCAACAAGAAATCGCCAAGAAGGTGGAGGCAAAACTCTCAGACGGCGATGTGAAGGGGGCAATTAGGTTACTATTGTCAGATGACACTATAGCCCCCAATAATGAAGATACCCTTAAGGCCCTTCAAAAAAAGCACCCCCCTCACCCCGAGCCTACTAATTACCCCGATGATCCTGTATTAGAGGACCTTGTTCCAGTTTCAGAGGAAGAAGTGTCCAGGGCCGTAGCGACTTTTCCTAATGGTTCCGCGGGGGGACTCGACAGTCTCCGCCCCCAAATAATAAAAGATCTCTTGTCCATTAGATCGGGTGACACGAGCGAAAAGCTATCAAAGGCTATCACACTTTTCATAAATTTAGTCTTAAAAGGTGAAGTTAATTCATGTTTTCGACATATTTTTTTCGGTGCCGCCCTTACGGCCCTGAAGAAGAAAACTGGTGGGATCCGCCCGGTGGCTGTCGGAAATACGTGGAGAAGACTGGCGGCGAAAATTCTGGTTCGGAGAGTCACCCCGATTTTGGTGGATAAGTTCGCCCCCACCAACTGGGAGTCGGAATTAGGGGCGGCGCAGAGGCGGGCGCTCATACCGCCAGATTGTATTTTGAAGCTACCCATTGTACACCTAAAGCCTTTGTTAAGATCGATGCTAACAACGCTTTCAATGAGTTCCGGAGGGATTCGATGTTTTCGGCGGTCGGGTCGGCTATCCCTACCGCATACCCCTTCATCAAGTCCTGTTATTGGGAGCCTTCAACCCTCTTTTATGGAACCACCCCCATTCCCTCCCTGGCAGGGGTACACCAGGGGGACCCTTTAGGCCCCGCCCTCTTCGCCCTTGTTGTGCAGCCCATTGTGGAGTCGCTTAAGGCTGAGCTGAACCTTTGGTACCTTGATGACGGTACCATCGCCGACAGCCCGGAAAAATCCCTCAAAGCCTTAAAATCAATTATTTCGAAGGGCCAAGAGGTTGGACTGACCCTTAATCCCTCTAAATGCGAGTTAGCCATTTTCGGCGCGAATGACGCCGACCGCCAAACTATTCAACAGCAGTTTTCTGACACGATGCCAGGTATCCAAGTCATCACTCCGGAGTCGGCTAGGCTTCTGGGAAGCCCGCTTACTGATTCGGCGATGGATAATGTCCTAGCGGAAAAAATCGCCGACCTGGAAAAATTTTCGGCTAGGCTCGCTACGCTGACTGCCCATTCTGCCCTATACCTTCTGAGGGCCTCAATTTCCACCCCCCGCCTCATATATTTTCTCCGTTGTGCCCCCACTTACAAAAAAATGGGACTTCTCGCCGACTATGATGCCATTTTAAAACTGGCGGTAGAGGGCACCCTGAACTGCCACCTGACACCGGAGGCGTGGCTACAGTCTTCTCTTCCAGTAAAAATGGGAGGTCTAGGGATCCGACATGCTGTGGATACGGCGCTTCCGTGTTTCATTGCGTCTTTTCATAGTGTGTCGCCCCTGATTTCCCAACTGGCGCCGCCGGAAATTTTTAGCGCCGAAATTTCTTTAGCCGAAGCCGTGGAGAGATGGACTTCTCTCACTTTACTGGACCTTCCGGCCCCTGTGGATAGGGGTATTCAAAAATGTTGGGAAGGGCCCCTTGTCCTTCAGGCAATAGAGTCCCTTAATATAGCCGCGACTAGTCCCGAAGATAAAGCCCGCTTGTTAGCTATAGCCAGACCTCACGCTGGTGATTGGCTCAACGCCCTCCCCTCCCCACAGCTTGGGACCCACCTTTCCAACGAGTCATTTCGCATAGCATGTGCCCTGCGCCTAGGGGCAGATATATGCGAACCCCACAAGTGCCCTTGTGGGGCTGAAGTAACTTCGAGGGGCTACCATGGCCTTTCCTGTAAAAGAAGTGCGGGACGTCGGTCCCGACATGAGGCCGCCAATGATGTCATTGCCAGGGCCCTCCGTTCCGTGGAGGTACCCTGTATTCGCGAGCCGGCTGGCTGTTCCAATTCAGACGGGAAAAGACCAGACGGGCAAACCCTCATCCCATGGGCCAGGGGGAAGTCACTGGTGTGGGATTTCACCTGTGTAGACACTTTTGCCCCTTCCTACGTGGTCCAATCCGCCGCCCGTTCCGGGTCAGCCGCCGAGTCGGCAGAGGAAAAAAAGAAGAGAAAGTATGACTTTCTCCTCAATCGGTATATTTTTATCCCTGTGGCAGTGGAGACAATCGGTATTTGGGGTCAGGAGGGACTTCGCCTCATTTCCTCTATCGGGCAGAGGATTTCCGATGTGACTTGGGAACCAAGGTCTTCCTCATTCCTGATTCAGCGTTTGGGTATCGCTATTCAGAGGGGGAACGTGGCATCAATTCTTGGTACTCTTCCAGCCGGCAAAGAGCTGGAAGAGATTTTTTTGCTTTGATTTTGTGTCCTTACGATGCTTTATTGTGTACCTTTAAGTTAAAAGTGGTTTTTTTTTCTGTGTTTACAGAATGGATTTCAGACGTTTGTGTGTTCGAGAGTGATAATTTTTTTTAAATTACGGTGATACTGTTTAGGGAACATTTTTGTGAGACGGTCAAAGGTCAGCTTTTTTATTACTAATGTCAACTAAGGTACTAAGTTTTCTTAAAGCTCTGCGTTTCAATCATTTACTAGTTTGAATAAATACTTTTCTTTTTTGTATGGAGAAAGTAGTTGTTTGCTTGGAGGAACTATTTTTTGCTTGGAGAAATTAGTTGTTTGCTTGGAGGAACTATTCTTTGCTTGGAGAAATTAGTTATTTGCTTGGGGGAACTATTCTTTGCTTGGAGAAATTAGTTGTTTGCTTGGAGGAACTATTCTTTGCTTGGAGAATGTAGTTATTTGCTTGGAGGAACTATTCTTTGCTTGGAGAATGTAGTTATTTGCTTGGAGGAACTATTCTTTGCTTGGAGAATGTAGTTATTTGCTTGGAGGAACTATTCTTTGCTTCGAGAAAGTAGTTGTTTGCTTGGAGGAACTATTTTTTGCTTGAAGAAATTAGTTGTTTGCTTGGAGGAACTATTATTTGCTTGGAGAAATTAGTTATTTGCTTGGAGGAACTATTATTTGCTTGGAGAAATTAGTTATTTGCTTGGAGGAACTATTCTTTGCTTGGAGAAATTAGTTGTTTGCTTGGAGGAACTATTCTTTGCTTGGAGAAATTAGTTATTTGCTTGGAGAAATTAGTTGTTTGCTTGGAGGAACTATTCTTTGCTTGGAGAATGTAGTTATTTGCTTGGAGGAACTATTCTTTGCTTGGAGAAATTACTTGTTTGCTTGGAGGAACTATTTTTTGCTTGGAGAAATTAGGTATTTGCTTGCAGGAACTATTCTTTGCTTGGAGAAAGTAGTTGTTTGCTTGGAGGAACTATTCTTTGCTTGGAGGAACTATTCTTTGCTTGGAGAAATTAGTTGTTTGCTTGGAGAAATTAGTTATTTGCTTGGAGGAACTATTCTTTGCTTGGAGAAATTAGTTGTTTGCTTGGAGGAACTATTCTTTGCTTGGAGAAATTAGTTGTTTGCTTGGAGGAACTATACTTTGCTTGGAGAATGTAGTTATTTGCTTGGAGGAACTATTTTTTGCTTGGAGAAATTACTTGTTTGCTTGGAGGAACTATTCTTTGCTTGGAGAAATTACTTGTTTGCTTGGAGGAACTATTCTTTGCTTGGAGAAATTAGTTATTTGCTTGGAGAAATTAGTTGTTTGCTTGGAGGAACTATTCTTTGCTTGGAGAATGTAGTTATTTGCTTGGAGGAACTATTCTTTGCTTGGAGAATGTAGTTATTTGCTTGGAGGAACTATTCTTTGCTTCGAGAAAGTAGTTGTTTGCTTGGAGGAACTATTTTTTGCTTGAAGAAATTAGTTGTTTGCTTGGAGGAACTATTATTTGCTTGGAGAAATTAGTTATTTGCTTGGAGGAACTATTCTTTGCTTGGAGAAATTAGTTGTTTGCTTGGAGGAACTATTGTTTACTTGTAGGAACTATTCTTTGCTTGGAGAAATTAGTTGTTTGCTTGGAGGAACAATTTTTTTCTTGGAGAAATTAGTTGTTTGCTTGGAGGAACTATTTTTTGCTTGGAGAAATTAGGTATTTGCTTGCAGGAACTATTCTTTGCTTGGAGAAAGTAGTTGTTTGCTTGGAGGAACTATTCTTTGCTTGGAGGAACTATTCTTTGCTTGGAGAAATTAGTTGTTTGCTTGGATGAACTATTCTTTGCTTGGAGAAATTAGTTATTTGCTTGGAGGAACTATTCTTTGCTTGGTGAAATTAGTTGTTTGCTTGGAGGAACTATTGTTTGCTTGGAGAAATCAGTTTTTTGCTTGGAGAAACTATTCTTTGCTTGGAGAAATTAGTTATTTGCTTGGAGGAACTATTCTTTGCTTGGAGAAATTAGTTATTTGCTTGGAGGAACTATTTTTTGCTTGGAGAAATTAGTTGTTTGCTTGGAGGAACTATTGTTTGCTTGGAGGAACTATTCTTTGCTTGGAGAAATTAGTTGTTTGCTTGGAGGAACTATTCTTTGCTTGGAGAATGTAGTTATTTGCTTGGAGGAACTATTCTTTGCTTGGAGAAATTAGTTGTTTGCTTGAAGGAACTATTCTTTGCTTGGAGAATGTAGTTATTTGCTTGGAGGAACTATTCTTTGTATGGAGAAAGTAGTTGTTTGCTTGGAGGAACTATTTTTTGCTTGGAGAAATTAGTTATTTGCTTGGAGGAACTATTCTTTGCTTGGAGAAATTAGTTGTTTGCTTGGAGGAACTATTCTTTGCTTGGAGAAATTAGTTGTTTGCTTGGAGGAACTATTCTTTGCTTGGAGAAATTAGTTGTTTGCTTGGAGGAACTATTTTTTGCTTGGAGAAATTAGTTGGTTGCTTGGAAGAACTATTGTTTGCTTGGAGGAACTATTCTTTGCTTGGAGAAATTAGTTGTTTGCTTGGAGGAACTATTCTTTGCTTGGAGAATGTAGTTATTTGCTTGGAGGAACTATTCTTTGTATGGAGAAAGTAGTTGTTTGCTTGGAGGAACTATTTTTTGCTTGGAGAAATTAGTTATTTGCTTGGAGGAACTATTCTTTGCTTGGAGAAATTAGTTGTTTGCTTGGAGGAACTATTCTTTGCTTGGAGAAATTAGTTGTTTGCTTGGAGGAACTATTCTTTGCTTGGAGAAATTAGTTGTTTGCTTGGGGGAACTATTCTTTGCTTGGAGAAATTAGTTGTTTGCTTGGAAGAACTATTCTTTGCTTGGAGAAATTAGTTGTTTGCTTGGAGGAACTATTTTTTGCTTGGAGAAATTAGGTATTTGCTTGCAGGAACTATTCTTTGGTTGGAGAAATTAGTTATTTGCTTGCAGAAACTATTCTTTGGTTGGAGAAATTAGTTATTTGCTTGCAGAAACTATTCTTTGCTTGGAGAAATTAGTTGTTTGCTTGGAGGAACTATTCTTTGCTTGGAGAAATTAGGTATTTGCTTGCAGGAACTATTCTTTGCTTGGAGAAATTAGTTGTTTGCTTGGAGGAACTATTCTTTGCTTGGAGAAATTAGTTATTTGCTTGGAGGAACTATTCTTTGCTTGGAGAAATTAGTTGTTTGCTTGGTGGAACTATTTTTTGCTTGGAAAAATTAGTTGTTTGCTTGGAGGAACTATTCTTTGCTTGGAGAAATTAGTTATTTGCTTGGGGGAACTATTCTTTGCTTGGAGAAATTAGTTGTTTGCTTGGAGGAACTATTCTTTGCTTGGAGAATGTAGTTATTTGCTTGGAGGAACTATTCTTTGCTTGGAGAATGTAGTTATTTGCTTGGAGGAACTATTCTTTGCTTGGAGAATGTAGTTACTTGCTTGGAGGAACTATTCTTTGCTTGGAGAAATTAGTTATTTGCTTGGAGGAACTATTCTTTGCTTGGTGAAATTAGTTGTTTGCTTGGAGGAACTATTGTTTGCTTGGAGAAATCAGTTTTTTTCTTGGAGAAACTATTCTTTGCTTTAAGAAATTAGTTATTTGCTTGGAGGAACTATTCTTTGCTTGGAGAAATTAGTTATTTGCTTGGAGGAATTATTTTTTGCTTGGAGAAATTAGTTGTTTGCTTGGAGGAACTATTGTTTGCTTTGAGGAACTATTCTTTGCTTGGAGAAATTAGTTGTTTGCTTGGAGGAACTATTCATAGCTTGGAGAATGTAGTTATTTGCTTGGAGGAACTATTGTTTGCTTGGAGAAATCAGTTTTTTGCTTGGAGAAAATATTCTTTGCTTGGAGAAATTAGTTATTTGCTTGGAGGAACTATTCTTTGCTTGGAGAAATTAGTTATTAGCCTGGAGGAACTATTTTTCGCTTGGAGAAATTAGTTGTTTGCTTGGAGGAACTATTGTTTGCTTGGAGGAACTATTCTTTGCTTGGAGAAATTAGTTGTTTGCTTGGAGGAACTATTCTTTGCTTGGAGAATGTAGTTATTTGCTTGGAGGAACTATTCTTTGCTTGGAGAAAGTAGTTGTTTGCTTGGAGAAACTATTCTTTGCTTGGAAAAATTAGTTATTTGCTTGGAGGAACTATTCTTTGCTTGGAGAAATTAGTTATTTGCTTGGAGGAACTATTCTTTGCTTGGAGAAATTAGTTGTTTGCTTGGAGGAACTATTGTTTGCTTGGAGGAACTATTCTTTGCTTGGAGAAATTAGTTGTTTGCTTGGAGGAACTATTCTTTGCTTGGAGAATGTAGTTATTTGCTTGGAGGAACTATTCTTTGCTTGGAGAAAGTAGTTGTTTGCTTGGAGAAACTATTCTTTGTTTGGAAAAATTAGTTATTTGCTTGGAGGAACTATTCTTTGCTTGGAGAAATTAGTTATTAGCTTGGAGGAACTATTTTTCGCTTGGAGAAATTAGTTGTTTGCTTGGAGGAACTATTGTTTGCTTGGAGGAACTATTCTTTGCTTGGAGAAATTAGTTGTTTGCTTGGAGGAACTATTCTTTGCTTGGAAAAATTAGTTATTTGCTTGGAGGAACTATTCTTTGCTTGGAGAAATTAGTTGTTTGCTTGGAGGAACTATTCTTTGCTTGGAGAAATTAGTTATTTGCTCTGAGGAACTATTATTTGCTTGGAGAAATTAGTAGTTTGCTTGGAGGAACTATTGTTTGCTTGGAGGAACTATTCTTTGCTTGGAGAAATTAGTTATTTGCTTGGAGGAACTATTCTTTGCTTGGAGAAATTAGTTGTTTGCTTGGAGGAACTATTCTTTGTTTGGAGAATGTAGTTATTTGCTTGGAGGAACTATTCTTTGTATGGAGAAAGTAGTTGTTTGCTTGGAGGAACTATTATTTGCTTGGAGAAATTAGTTATTTGCTTGGAGGAACTATTCTTTGCTTGGAGAAATTAGTTGTTTGCTTGGAGGAACTATTCTTTGCTTGGAGAAATTAGTTGTTTGCTTGGAGGAACTATTCTTTGCTTGGAGAAATTAGTTGTTTGCTTGGAAGAACTATTCTTTGCTTGGGGAAATTAGTTGTTTGCTTGGAGGAACTATTTTTTGCTTGGAGAAATTAGGTATTTGCTTGCAGGAACTATTCTTTGGTTGGAGAAATTAGTTATTTGCTTGCCGAAACTATTCTTTGCTTGGAGAAATTAGTTGTTTGCTTGGAGGAACTATTCTTTGCTTGGAGAAATTAGTTATTTGCTTGGAGGAAGTATTCTTTGCTTGTAGAAATTAGTTGTTTGCTTGGAGGAACTATTCTTTGCTTGGAGAAATTAGTTATTTGCTTGGAGGAACTATTCTTTGCTTGTAGAAATTAGTTGTTTGCTTGGAGGAACAATTTTTTGCTTGGAGAAATTAGTTGTTTGCTTGGAGGAACAAATTTTGGCTTGGAGAAATTAGTTGTTTGCTTGGAGGAACTATTTTTTGTATGGAGAAAGTAGTTGTTTGCTTGGAGGAACTATTTTTTGCTTTAAGAAATTAGTTGTTTGCTTGGAGGAACTATTCTTTGCTTGGAGAAATTAGTTATTTGCTTGGGGGAACTATTCTTTGCTTGGAGAAATTAGTTGTTTGCTTGGAGGAACTATTCTTTGCTTGGAGAATGTAGTTATTTGCTTGGAGGAACTATTCTTTGCTTGGAGAATGTAGTTATTTGCTTGGAGGAACTATTCTTTGCTTGGAGAATGTAGTTATTTGCTTGGAGGAACTATTCTTTGCTTCGAGAAAGTAGTTGTTTGCTTGGAGGAACTATTTTTTGCTTGAAGAAATTAGTTGTTTGCTTGGAGGAACTATTATTTGCTTGGAGAAATTAGTTATTTGCTTGGAGGAACTATTATTTGCTTGGAGAAATTAGTTATTTGCTTGGAGGAACTATTCTTTGCTTGGAGAAATTAGTTGTTTGCTTGGAGGAACTATTCTTTGCTTGGAGAAATTAGTTATTTGCTTGGAGGAAGTATTCTTTGCTTGTAGAAATTAGTTGTTTGCTTGGAGGAACTATTCTTTGCTTGGAGAAATTAGTTATTTGCTTGGAGGAACTATTCTTTGCTTGTAGAAATTAGTTGTTTGCTTGGAGGAACAATTTTTTGCTTGGAGAAATTAGTTGTTTGCTTGGAGGAACAAATTTTGGCTTGGAGAAATTAGTTGTTTGCTTGGAGGAACTATTTTTTGTATGGAGAAAGTAGTTGTTTGTTTGGAGGAACTATTTTTTGCTTTAAGAAATTAGTTGTTTGCTTGGAGGAACTATTCTTTGCTTGGAGAAATTAGTTATTTGCTTGGGGGAACTATTCTTTGCTTGGAGAAATTAGTTGTTTGCTTGGAGGAACTATTCTTTGCTTGGAGAATGTAGTTATTTGCTTGGAGGAACTATTCTTTGCTTGGAGAATGTAGTTATTTGCTTGGAGGAACTATTCTTTGCTTGGAGAATGTAGTTATTTGCTTGGAGGAACTATTCTTTGCTTCGAGAAAGTAGTTGTTTGCTTGGAGGAACTATTTTTTGCTTGAAGAAATTAGTTGTTTGCTTGGAGGAACTATTATTTGCTTGGAGAAATTAGTTATTTGCTTGGAGGAACTATTATTTGCTTGGAGAAATTAGTTATTTGCTTGGAGGAACTATTCTTTGCTTGGAGAAATTAGTTGTTTGCTTGGAGGAACTATTCTTTGCTTGGAGAAATTAGTTATTTGCTTGGAGAAATTAGTTGTTTGCTTGGAGGAACTATTCTTTGCTTGGAGAATGTAGTTATTTGCTTGGAGGAACTATTCTTTGCTTGGAGAAATTACTTGTTTGCTTGGAGGAACTATTTTTTGCTTGGAGAAATTAGGTATTTGCTTGCAGGAACTATTCTTTGCTTGGAGAAAGTAGTTGTTTGCTTGGAGGAACTATTCTTTGCTTGGAGGAACTATTCTTTGCTTGGAGAAATTAGTTGTTTGCTTGGAGGAACTATTCTTTGCTTGGAGAAATTAGTTATTTGCTTGGAGGAACTATTCTTTGCTTGGAGAAATTAGTTGTTTGCTTGGAGGAACTATTCTTTGCTTGGCGAAATTAGTTGTTTGCTTGGAGGAACTATTCTTTGCTTGGCGAAATTAGTTGTTTGCTTGGAGGAACTATTCTTTGCTTGAAGAATGTAGTTATTTGCTTGGAGGAACTATTTTTTGCTTGGAGAAATTACTTGTTTGCTTGGAGGAACTATTCTTTGCTTGGAGAAATTAGTTATTTGCTTGGAGAAATTAGTTGTTTGCTTGGAGGAACTATTCTTTGCTTGGAGAATGTAGTTATTTGCTTGGAGGAACTATTCTTTGCTTGGAGAATGTAGTTATTTGCTTGGAGGAACTATTTTTTGCTTCGAGAAAGTAGTTGTTTGCTTGGAGGAACTATTTTTTGCTTGAAGAAATTAGTTGTTTGCTTGGAGGAACTATTATTTGCTTGGAGAAATTAGTTATTTGCTTGGAGGAACTATTCTTTGCTTGGAGAAATTAGTTGTTTGCTTGGAGGAACTATTGTTTACTTGTAGGAACTATTCTTTGCTTGGAGAAATTAGTTGTTTGCTTGGAGGAACAATTTTTTGCTTGGAGAAATTAGTTGTTTGCTTGGAGGAACTATTTTTTGCTTGGAGAAATTAGGTATTTGCTTGCAGGAACTATTCTTTGCTTGGAGAAAGTAGTTGTTTGCTTGGAGGAACTATTCTTTGCTTGGAGGAACTATTCTTTGCTTGGAGAAATTAGTTGTTTGCTTGGAGGAACTATTCTTTGCTTGGAGAAATTAGTTATTAGCTCGCCTATTGAAAATAGGGTTTAGAGCTAATGAAGTCAACCAGTCCGTCCGTCCGTCCGTCCGTCTGTCCGTCGTTTTTGTCAATGTAAATCAAGACAAAATTAAACAGCCTAGAAGCAGGCCGGATTAGAACCAATACAATTTTTTTGAAATGGAAGCATAATATTCGCTAGTGCTTATCAAATTCCGAACACAGAATTAAGTTTCAACATAATTGTATTGGTTTAAATAGGAAAGTGGATTAAAATATTTGGAAACAGGAATGATATATAAATCCAAACGTTTTGAAACAATAATCATATTTTAAAGGTATTTACATTTTTAATATACAAAACAACAAGCTAGGGTTCGTAAAAGCCGTAATTGGGGCATTTCATATTATTGTTTCGTGATATGTTCTAATTGATCCAAAAATAGAATTTATCATTTAAAAACAGCGTTTTGGATTTAAACTAAATTTTAACTGCATCTGCCTAACATTAGAACCTTTTTCGAGGAAATCGTATCAATGTTTTAATACCAAATTAATATTTAGATTTTTTATCCGATTTTCTAAATTTAAAACAGTTTTGAGAAATTTTGAGGTTTGATATAAATTGTGCAACATGAAAATGGTCTTCGAGAAAATCGTATTGGTTTATATACCAAATATTTTTTAAAGAAATTCTACTGCTTTTAATAGGTAATTAAAACTACATGAATGATATACATATATAAAGCAATACGTTTTGAAACAATAATCAAATTTTGAAGGTGGTAACATATTATACATACGTAATCGTAATATATAATTTTGGGTTCGTGAGAGCCTTAATTGGGAGATTTCATAATATTGTTTCATGAACTGTTCAAATTGATCCAAAAATAGAATCTATAATTAAAAACAGTGTTTTAAGTAGATTTTAACTGCATTTGTCAAACAACAAAATAATTTTTAACGAAATTGTACAGGTTTCAATAGCAAAGTGGATGGACACATTGGGAAACAGTTGTATTCAATGTATTTTAGGACAATTCTCAAATATACAGTTTCTTCAGATATTTGCTATGGAAACTATCCTTATCTTCTGAAACTTCTTATAGTATATTATTGTGGATGTAAATGAATTGACCATATAACAATTACTAAAGCTTCGGGATTCAAAATCGATCGTCTAAGTGAACGGAAACTATGATATTTTGATCTTTCACAATTGATTTTTAATAGTTTTGATTGTTATATTTAAACCAACACGATTTCAAGTAATATTGAACAACAATATATATTAATTTTGCGAGCTACCGTTAACGTTTACAACGTTTTATTTGCTTGGAGGAACTATTGTTTGCTTGGTGAAATTAGTTGTTTGCTTGGAGGAACTATTGTTTGCTTGGGGAAATCAGTTTTTTGCTTGGAGAAACTATTCTTTGCTTGGAGAAATTAGTTGTTTGCTTGGAGGAACTATTCTTTGCTTGGAGAAATTAGTTATTTGCTTGGAGGAACTATTTTTTGCTTGGAGAAATTAGTTGTTTGCTTGGAGGAACTATTCTTTGCTTGGAGAAATTAGTTATTTGCTTGGAGGAACTATTTTTTGCTTGGAGAAATTAGTAGTTTGCTTGGAGGAACTATTGTTTGCTTGGAGGAACTATTCTTTGCTTGGAGAATGTAGTTATTTGCTTGGAGGAACTATTCTTTGCTTGGAGAAATTAGTTGTTTGCTTGGAGGAACTATTCTTTGCTTGGAGAAATTAGTTGTTTGCTTGGAGGAACTATTCTTTGCTTGGAGAAATTAGTTGTTTGCTTGGAAGAACTATTCTTTGCTTGGAGAAATTAGTTGTTTGCTTGGAGGAACTATTTTTTGCTTGGAGAAATTAGGTATTTGCTTGCAGGAACTATTCTTTGGTTGGAGAAATTAGTTATTTGCTTGCAGAAACTATTCTTTGCTTGGAGAAATTAGTTGTTTGCTTGGAGGAACTATCCTTTGCTTGGAGAAATTAGGTATTTGCTTGCAGGAACTATTCTTTGCTTGGAGAAATTAGTTGTTTGCTTGGAGGAACTATTCTTTGCTTGGAGAAATTAGTTATTTGCTTGGAGGAACTATTCTTTGCTTGGAGGAACTATTATTTGCTTGGAGAAATTAGTTATTTGCTTGGAGGAACTATTCTTTGCTTGGAGAAATTAGTTGTTTGCTTGGAGGAACTATTCTTTGCTTGGAGAAATTAGTTATTTGCTTGGAGAAATTAGTTGCTTGCTTGGAGGAACTATTCTTTGCTTGGAGAATGTAGTTATTTGCTTGGAGGAACTATTCTTTGCTTGGAGATATTACTTGTTTGCTTGGAGGAACTATTTTTTGCTTGGAGAAATTAGGTATTTGCTTGCAGGAACTATTCTTTGCTTGGAGAAAGTACATGTTTGCTTGGAGGAACTATTCTTTGCTTGGAGGAACTATTCTTTGCTTGGAGAAATTAGTTGTTTGCTTGGAGGAACTATTCTTTGCTTGGAGAAATTAGTTATTTGCTTGGAGGAACTATTCTTTGCTTGGAGAAATTAGTTGTTTGCTTGGAGGAACTATTCTTTGCTTGGAGAAATTAGTTGTTTGCTTGGAGGAACTATTCTTTGCTTGAAGAATGTAGTTATTTGCTTGGAGGAACTATTTTTTGCTTGGAGAAATTACTTGTTTGCTTGGAGGAACTATTCTTTGCTTGGAGAAATTAGTTATTTGCTTGGAGAAATTAGTTGTTTGCTTGGAGGAACTATTCTTTGCTTGGAGAATGTAGTTATTTGCTTGGAGGAACTATTCTTTGCTTGGAGAATGTAGTTATTTGCTTGGAGGAACTATTCTTTGCTTCGAGAAAGTAGTTGTTTGCTTGGAGGAACTATTATTTGCTTGGAGAAATTAGTTATTTGCTTGGAGAAACTATTCTTTGCTTGGAGAAATTAGTTGTTTGCTTGGAGGAACTATTCTTTGCTTGGAGAAATTAGTTATTTGCTTGGAGAAATTAGTTGTTTGCTTGGAGGAACTATTCTTTGCTTGGAGATAGTAGTTATTTGCTTGGAGGAACTATTCTTTGATTGGAGAAATTACTTGTTTGCTTGGAGGAACTATTTTTTGCTTGGAGAAATTAGGTATTTGCTTGCAGGAACTATTCTTTGCTTGGAGAAAGTAGTTGTTTGCTTGGAGGAACTATTCTTTGCTTGGAGGAACTATTCTTTGCTTGGAGAAATTAGTTGTTTGCTTGGAGGAACTATTCTTTGCTTGGAGAAATTAGTTATTTGCTTGGAGGAACTATTCTTTGCTTGGAGAAATTAGTTGTTTGCTTGGAGGAACTATTCTTTGCTTGGCGAAATTAGTTGTTTGCTTGGAGGAACTATTCTTTGCTTGAAGAATGTAGTTATTTGCTTGGAGGAACTATTTTTTGCTTGGAGAAATTACTTGTTTGCTTGGAGGAACTATTCTTTGCTTGGAGAAATTAGTTATTTGCTTGGAGAAATTAGTTGTTTGCTTGGAGGAACTATTCTTTGCTTGGAGAATGTAGTTATTTGCTTGGAGGAACTATTCTTTGCTTGGAGAATGTAGTTATTTGCTTGGAGGAACTATTCTTTGCTTCGAGAAAGTAGTTGTTTGCTTGGAGGAACTATTTTTTGCTTGAAGAAATTAGTTGTTTGCTTGGAGGAACTATTATTTGCTTGGAGAAATTAGTTATTTGCTTGGAGGAACTATTCTTTGCTTGGAGAAATTAGTTGTTTGCTTGGAGGAACTATTGTTTACTTGTAGGAACTATTCTTTGCTTGGAGAAATTAGTTGTTTGCTTGGAGGAACAATTTTTTGCTTGGAGAAATTAGTTGTTTGCTTGGAGGAACTATTTTTTGCTTGGAGAAATTAGGTATTTGCTTGCAGGAACTATTCTTTGCTTGGAGAAAGTAGTTGTTTGCTTGGAGGAACTATTCTTTGCTTGGAGGAACTATTCTTTGCTTGGAGAAATTAGTTGTTTGCTTGGAGGAACTATTCTTTGCTTGGAGAAATTAGTTATTTGCTTGGAGGAACTATTGTTTGCTTGGTGAAATTAGTTGTTTGCTTGGAGGAACTATTGTTTGCTTGGGGAAATCAGTTTTTTGCTTGGAGAAACTATTCTTTGCTTGGAGAAATTAGTTGTTTGCTTGGAGGAACTATTCTTTGCTTGGAGAAATTAGTTATTTGCTTGGAGGAACTATTTTTTGCTTGGAGAAATTAGTTGTTTGCTTGGAGGAACTATTGTTTGCTTGGAGGAACTATTCTTTGCTTGGAGAATGTAGTTATTTGCTTGGAGGAACTATTCTTTGCTTGGAGAAATTAGTTGTTTGCTTGGAGGAACTATTCTTTGCTTGGAGAAATTAGTTGTTTGCTTGGAGGAACTATTCTTTGCTTGGAGAAATTAGTTGTTTGCTTGGAAGAACTATTCTTTGCTTGGAGAAATTAGTTATTTGCTTGGAGAAATTAGTTGTTTGCTTGGAGGAACTATTCTTTGCTTGGAGAATGTAGTTATTTGCTTGGAGGAACTATTCTTTGCTTGGAGAATGTAGTTATTTGCTTGGAGGAACTATTCTTTGCTTCGAGAAAGTAGTTGTTTGCTTGGAGGAACTATTTTTTGCTTGAAGAAATTAGTTGTTTGCTTGGAGGAACTATTATTTGCTTGGAGAAATTAGTTATTTGCTTGGAGGAACTATTCTTTGCTTGGAGAAATTAGTTGTTTGCTTGGAGGAACTATTGTTTACTTGTAGGAACTATTCTTTGCTTGGAGAAATTAGTTGTTTGCTTGGAGGAACAATTTTTTGCTTGGAGAAATTAGTTGTTTGCTTGGAGGAACTATTTTTTGCTTGGAGAAATTAGGTATTTGCTTGCAGGAACTATTCTTTGCTTGGAGAAAGTAGTTGTTTGCTTGGAGGAACTATTCTTTGCTTGGAGGAACTATTCTTTGCTTGGAGAAATTAGTTGTTTGCTTGGAGGAACTATTCTTTGCTTGGAGAAATTAGTTATTTGCTTGGAGGAACTATTGTTTGCTTGGTGAAATTAGTTGTTTGCTTGGAGGAACTATTGTTTGCTTGGGGAAATCAGTTTTTTGCTTGGAGAAACTATTCTTTGCTTGGAGAAATTAGTTGTTTGCTTGGAGGAACTATTCTTTGCTTGGAGAAATTAGTTATTTGCTTGGAGGAACTATTTTTTGCTTGGAGAAATTAGTTGTTTGCTTGGAGGAACTATTGTTTGCTTGGAGGAACTATTCTTTGCTTGGAGAATGTAGTTATTTGCTTGGAGGAACTATTCTTTGCTTGGAGAAATTAGTTGTTTGCTTGGAGGAACTATTCTTTGCTTGGAGAAATTAGTTGTTTGCTTGGAGGAACTATTCTTTGCTTGGAGAAATTAGTTGTTTGCTTGGAAGAACTATTCTTTGCTTGGAGAAATTAGTTGTTTGCTTGGAGGAACTATTTTTTGCTTGGAGAAATTAGGTATTTGCTTGCAGGAACTATTCTTTGGTTGGAGAAATTAGTTATTTGCTTGCAGAAACTATTCTTTGCTTGGAGAAATTAGTTGTTTGCTTGGAGGAACTATCCTTTGCTTGGAGAAATTAGGTATTTGCTTGCAGGAACTATTCTTTGCTTGGAGAAATTAGTTGTTTGCTTGGAGGAACTATTCTTTGCTTGGAGAAATTAGTTATTTGCTTGGAGGAACTATTCTTTGCTTGGAGGAACTATTATTTGCTTGGAGAAATTAGTTATTTGCTTGGAGGAACTATTCTTTGCTTGGAGAAATTAGTTGTTTGCTTGGAGGAACTATTCTTTGCTTGGAGAAATTAGTTATTTGCTTGGAGAAATTAGTTGCTTGCTTGGAGGAACTATTCTTTGCTTGGAGAATGTAGTTATTTGCTTGGAGGAACTATTCTTTGCTTGGAGATATTACTTGTTTGCTTGGAGGAACTATTTTTTGCTTGGAGAAATTAGGTATTTGCTTGCAGGAACTATTCTTTGCTTGGAGAAAGTAGTTGTTTGCTTGGAGGAACTATTCTTTGCTTGGAGGAACTATTCTTTGCTTGGAGAAATTAGTTGTTTGCTTGGAGGAACTATTCTTTGCTTGGAGAAATTAGTTATTTGCTTGGAGGAACTATTCTTTGCTTGGAGAAATTAGTTGTTTGCTTGGAGGAACTATTCTTTGCTTGGAGAAATTAGTTGTTTGCTTGGAGGAACTATTCTTTGCTTGAAGAATGTAGTTATTTGCTTGAAGGAACTATTTTTTGCTTGGAGAAATTACTTGTTTGCTTGGAGGAACTATTCTTTGCTTGGAGAAATTAGTTATTTGCTTGGAGAAATTAGTTGTTTGCTTGGAGGAACTATTCTTTGCTTGGAGAAATTAGTTATTTGCTTGGAGGAACTATTCTTTGCTTGGAGAAATTAGTTATTAGCTTGGAGGAACTATTTTTTGCTGGGAGAAATTAGTTGTTTGCTTGGAGGAACTATTGTTTGCTTGAAGAAATTAGTTGTTTGCTTGGAGGAACTATTATTTGCTTGGAGAAATTAGTTATTTGCTTGGAGGAACTATTCTTTGCTTGGAGAAATTAGTTGTTTGCTTGGAGGAACTATTGTTTACTTGTAGGAACTATTCTTTGCTTGGAGAAATTAGTTGTTTGCTTGGAGGAACAATTTTTTGCTTGGAGAAATTAGTTGTTTGCTTGGAGGAACTATTTTTTGCTTGGAGAAATTAGTTGTTTGCTTGGAGGAACTATTCTTTGCTTGGAGAAATTAGTTATTTGCTTGGAGGAACTATTGTTTGCTTGGTGAAATTAGGTATTTGCTTGCAGGAACTATTCTTTGCTTGGAGAAAGTAGTTGTTTGCTTGGAGGAACTATTCTTTGCTTGGAGAAATTAGTTGTTTGCTTGGAGGAACTATTCTTTGCTTGGAGAAATTAGTTATTTGCTTGGAGGAACTATTGTTTGCTTGGTGAAATTAGTTGTTTGCTTGGAGGAACTATTGTTTGCTTGGGGAAATCAGTTTTTTGCTTGGAGAAACTATTCTTTGCTTGGAGAAATTAGTTGTTTGCTTGGAGAAATTAGTTGTTTGCTTGGAGGAACTATTCTTTGCTTGGAGAAATTAGTTGTTTGCTTGGAGGAACTATTCTTTGCTTGGAGAAATTAGTTGTTTGCTTGGAAGAACTATTCTTTGCTTGGAGAAATTAGTTGTTTGCTTGGAGGAACTATTTTTTGCTTGGAGAAATTAGGTATTTGCTTGCAGGAACTATTCTTTGGTTGGAGAAATTAGTTATTTGCTTGCAGAAACTATTCTTTGCTTGGAGAAATTAGTTGTTTGCTTGGAGGAACTATTTTTTGCTTGGAGAAATTAGTTGTTTGCTTCGAGGAACTATTGTTTGCTTGGAGGAACTATTCTTTGCTTGGAGAAATTAGTTGTTTGCTTGGAGGAACTATTCATTGCTTGGAGAATGTAGTTATTTGCTTGGAGGAACTATTCTTTGCTTGGAGAAATTAGTTGTTTGCTTGGAGAAACTATTTTTTGCTTGGAGAAATTAGTTGTTTGCTTGGAGGAACTATTCTTTGCTTGGAGAAATTAGTTGTTTGCTTGGAGGAACTATTGTTTACTTGTAGGAACTATTCTTTGCTTGGAGAAATTAGTTGTTTGCTTGGAGGAACTATTCTTTGCTTGGAGAAATTAGTTGTTTGCTTGGAGGAACTATTGTTTACTTGTAGGAACTATTCTTTGCTTGGAGAAATTAGTTGTTTGCTTGGAGGAACTATTGTTTGCTTGGAGAAATTAGTTATTTGCTTGGAGGAACTATTCTTTGCTTGGAGAAATTAGTTGTTTGCTTGGAGGAACTATTGTTTACTTGTAGGAACTATTCTTTTCTTGGAGAAATTAGTTGTTTGCTTGGAGGAACTATTGTTTGCTTGGAGGAACTATTCTTTGCTTGGTGAAATTAGTTATTTGCTTAGAGGAACTATTCTTTGCTTGGAGAAATTAGTTGTTTGCTTGGAGGAACTATTCTTTGCTTGGAGAATGTAGTTATTTGCTTGAAGGAACTATTCTTTGTATGGAGAAAGTAGTTGTTTGCTTGGAGGAACTATTTTTTGCTTATAGAAATTAGTTGTTTGCTTGGAGGAACTATTCTTTGCTTGGAGAAATTAGTTATTTGCTTGGGGGAACTATTCTTTGCTTGGAGAAATTAGCTGTTTGCTTGGAGGAACTATTCTTTGCTTGGAGAATGTAGTTATTTGCTTGGAGGAACTATGCTTTGCTTGGAGAAATTAGTTATTTGCTTGGAGGAACTATTCTTTGCTTGGAGAAATTAGTTGTTTGCTGGGAGGAACTATTCTTTGCTAGGAGAAATTAGTTGTTTGCTTGGAGGAACTATTCTTTGCTTGGAGAAATTAGTTGTTTGCTTGGAGGAACTATTCTTTGCTTGGAGAAATTAGTTGTTTGCTTGGAGGAACTATTTTTTGCTTGGAGAAATTAGGTATTTGCTTGCAGGAACTATTCTTTGGTTGGAGAAATTAGTTATTTGCTTGCAGAAACTATTCTTTGCTTGGAGAAATTAGTTGTTTGCTTGGAGGAACTATCCTTTGCTTGGAGGAACTATTCTTTGCTTGGAGAAATTAGTTGTTTGCTTGGAGGAACTATTCTTTGCTTGGAGAAATTAGTTATTTGCTTGGAGGAACTATTCTTTGCTTGGAGAAATTAGTTGTTTGCTTGGAGGAACTATTCTTTGCTTGGAGAAATTAGTTGTTTGCTTGGAGGAACTATTCTTTGCTTGAAGAATGTAGTTATTTGCTTGAAGGAACTATTTTTTGCTTGGAGAAATTACTTGTTTGCTTGGAGGAACTATTCTTTGCTTGGAGAAATTAGTTATTTGCTTGGAGAAATTAGTTGTTTGCTTGGAGGAACTATTCTTTGCTTGGAGAAATTAGTTATTTGCTTGGAGGAACTATTCTTTGCTTGGAGAAATTAGTTATTAGCTTGGAGGAACTATTTTTTGCTGGGAGAAATTAGTTGTTTGCTTGGAGGAACTATTGTTTGCTTGAAGAAATTAGTTGTTTGCTTGGAGGAACTATTATTTGCTTGGAGAAATTAGTTATTTGCTTGGAGGAACTATTCTTTGCTTGGAGAAATTAGTTGTTTGCTTGGAGGAACTATTGTTTACTAGTAGGAACTATTCTTTGCTTGGAGAAATTAGTTGTTTGCTTGGAGGAACAATTTTTTGCTTGGAGAAATTAGTTGTTTGCTTGGAGGAACTATTTTTTGCTTGGAGAAATTAGTTGTTTGCTTGGAGGAACTATTCTTTGCTTGGAGAAATTAGTTATTTGCTTGGAGGAACTATTGTTTGCTTGGTGAAATTAGGTATTTGCTTGCAGGAACTATTCTTTGCTTGGAGAAAGTAGTTGTTTGCTTGGAGGAACTATTCTTTGCTTGGAGAAATTAGTTATTTGCTTGGAGGAACTATTGTTTGCTTGGTGAAATTAGTTGTTTGCTTGGAGGAACTATTGTTTGCTTGGGGAAATCAGTTTTTTGCTTGGAGAAACTATTCTTTGCTTGGAGAAATTAGTTGTTTGCTTGGAGAAATTAGTTGTTTGCTTGGAGGAACTATTCTTTGCTTGGAGAAATTAGTTGTTTGCTTGGAGGAACTATTCTTTGCTTGGAGAAATTAGTTGTTTGCTTGGAAGAACTATTCTTTGCTTGGAGAAATTAGTTGTTTGCTTGGAGGAACTATTTTTTGCTTGGAGAAATTAGGTATTTGCTTGCAGGAACTATTCTTTGGTTGGAGAAATTAGTTATTTGCTTGCAGAAACTATTCTTTGCTTGGAGAAATTAGTTGTTTGCTTGGAGGAACTATCCTTTGCTTGGAGAAATTAGGTATTTGCTTGCAGGAACTATTCTTTGCTTGGAGAAATTAGTTGTTTGCTTGGAGGAACTATTCTTTGCTTGGAGAAATTAGTTATTTGCTTGGAGGAACTATTCTTTGCTTGGAGAAATTAGTTGTTTGCTTGGAGGAACTATTCTTTGCTTGGAGAAATTAGTTATTTGCTTGGAGAAATTAGTTGCTTGCTTGGAGGAACTATTCTTTGCTTGGAGAATGTAGTTATTTGCTTGGAGGAACTATTCTTTGCTTGGAGATATTACTTGTTTGCTTGGAGGAACTATTTTTTGCTTGGAGAAATTAGGTATTTGCTTGCAGGAACTATTCTTTGCTTGGAGAAAGTAGTTGTTTGCTTGGAGGAACTATTCTTTGCTTGGAGGAACTATTCTTTGCTTGGAGAAATTAGTTGTTTGCTTGGAGGAACTATTCTTTGCTTGGAGAAATTAGTTATTTGCTTGGAGGAACTATTCTTTGCTTGGAGAAATTAGTTGTTTGCTTGGAGGAACTATTCTTTGCTTGGAGAAATTAGTTGTTTGCTTGGAGGAACTATTCTTTGCTTGAAGAATGTAGTTATTTGCTTGGAGGAACTATTTTTTGCTTGGAGAAATTACTTGTTTGCTTGGAGGAACTATTCTTTGCTTGGAGAAATTAGTTATTTGCTTGGAGAAATTAGTTGTTTGCTTGGAGGAACTATTCTTTGCTTGGAGAATGTAGTTATTTGCTTGGAGGAACTATTCTTTGCTTGGAGAATGTAGTTATTTGCTTGGAGGAACTATTCTTTGCTTCGAGAAAGTAGTTGTTTGCTTGGAGGAACTATTTTTTGCTTGAAGAAATTAGTTGTTTGCTTGGAGGAACTATTATTTGCTTGGAGAAATTAGTTATTTGCTTGGAGGAACTATTCTTTGCTTGGAGAAATTAGTTGTTTGCTTGGAGGAACTATTGTTTACTTGTAGGAACTATTCTTAGCTTGGAGAAATTAGTTGTTTGCTTGGAGGAACAATTTTTTGCTTGGAGAAATTAGTTGTTTGCTTGGAGGAACTATTTTTTGCTTGGAGAAATTAGTTGTTTGCTTGGAGGAACTATTCTTTGCTTGGAGAAATTAGTTATTTGCTTGGAGGAACTATTGTTTGCTTGGTGAAATTAGGTATTTGCTTGCAGGAACTATTCTTTGCTTGGAGAAAGTAGTTGTTTGCTTGGAGGAACTATTCTTTGCTTGGAGAAATTAGTTGTTTGCTTGGAGGAACTATTCTTTGCTTGGAGAAATTAGTTATTTGCTTGGAGGAACTATTGTTTGCTTGGTGAAATTAGTTGTTTGCTTGGAGGAACTATTGTTTGCTTGGGGAAATCAGTTTTTTGCTTGGAGAAACTATTCTTTGCTTGGAGAAATTAGTTGTTTGCTTGGAGAAATTAGTTATTTGCTTGGAGGAACTATTTTTTGCTTGGAGAAATTAGTTGTTTGCTTGGAGGAACTATTGTTTGCTTGGAGGAACTATTCTTTGCTTGGAGAATGTAGTTATTTGCTTGGAGGAACTATTCTTTGCTTGGAGAAATTAGTTGTTTGCTTGGAGGAACTATTCTTTGCTTGGAGAAATTAGTTGTTTGCTTGGAGGAACTATTCTTTGCTTGGAGAAATTAGTTGTTTGCTTGGAAGAACTATTCTTTGCTTGGAGAAATTAGTTGTTTGCTTGGAGGAACTATTTTTTGCTTGGAGAAATTAGGTATTTGCTTGCAGGAACTATTCTTTGGTTGGAGAAATTAGTTATTTGCTTGCAGAAACTATTCTTTGCTTGGAGAAATTAGTTGTTTGCTTGGAGGAACTATCCTTTGCTTGGAGAAATTTGGTATTTGCTTGCAGGAACTATTCTTTGCTTGGAGAAATTAGTTGTTTGCTTGGAGGAACTATTCTTTGCTTGGAGAAATTAGTTATTTGCTTGGAGGAACTATTCTTTGCTTGGAGAAATTAGTTGTTTGCTTGGAGGAACTATTGTTTACTTGTAGGAACTATTCTTTGCTTGGAGAAATTAGTTGTTTGCTTGGAGGAACTATTGTTTGCTTGGAGGAACTATTCTTTGCTTGGTGAAATTAGTTATTTGCTTAGAGGAACTATTCTTTGCTTGGAGAAATTAGTTGTTTGCTTGGAGGAACTATTCTTTGCTTGGAGAATGTAGTTATTTGCTTGAAGGAACTATTCTTTGTATGGAGAAAGTAGTTGTTTGCTTGGAGGAACTATTTTTTGCTTATAGAAATTAGTTGTTTGCTTGGAGGAACTATTCTTTGCTTGGAGAAATTAGTTATTTGCTTGGGGGAACTATTCTTTGCTTGGAGAAATTAGCTGTTTGCTTGGAGGAACTATTCTTTGCTTGGAGAATGTAGTTATTTGCTTGGAGGAACTATGCTTTGCTTGGAGAAATTAGTTATTTGCTTGGAGGAACTATTCTTTGCTTGGAGAAATTAGTTGTTTGCTGGGAGGAACTATTCTTTGCTAGGCGAAATTAGTTATTCGCTTGGAGGAACTATTCTTTGCTTGGAGAAATTAGTTGTTTGCTTGGAGGAACTATTGTTTGCTTGGAGGAACTATTCTTTGCTTGGTGAAATTAGTTATTTGCTTAGAGGAACTATTCTTTGCTTGGAGAAATTAGTTGTTTGCTTGGAGGAACTATTCTTTGCTTGGAGAATGTAGTTATTTGCTTGAAGGAACTATTCTTTGTATGGAGAAAGTAGTTGTTTGCTTGGAGGAACTATTTTTTGCTTGGAGAAATTAGTTGTTTGCTTTGAGGAACTATTCTTTGCTTGGAGAAATTAGTTATTTGCTTGGGGGAACTATTCTTGGCTTGGAGAAAGTAGTTGTTTGCTTGGAGGAACTATTCTTTGCTTGGAGAATGTAGTTATTTGCTTGGAGGAACTATTCTTTGCTTGGAGAATTTTGTTATTTGCTTGGAGGAACTATTCTTTGCTTCGAGAAAGTAGTTGTTTGCTTGGAGGAACTATTATTTGCTTGGAGAAATTAGTTTTTTGCTTGGAGGAACTATTCTTACTTGGAGAAATTAGTTGTTTGCTTGGATGAACTATTGTTTACTTGTAGGAACTATTCTTTGCTTGGAGAAATTAGTTGTTTGCTTGGAGGAACAATTTTTTGCTTGGAGAAATTAGTTGTTTGCTTGGAGGAACTATTTTTTGCTTGGAGAAATTAGGTATTTGCTTGCAGGAACTATTCTTTGCTTGGAGAAAGTAGTTGTTTGCTTGGAGGAACTATTCTTTGCTTGGAGGAACTATTCTTTGCTTGGAGGAACTATTCTTTGCTTGGAGAAATTAGTTGTTTGCTTGGAGGAACTATTGTTTACTTGTAGGAACTATTCTTTGCTTGGAGAATGTAGTTATTTGCTTGGAGGAACTATTCTTTGCTTCGAGAAAGTAGTTGTTTGCTTGGAGGAACTATTTTTTGCTTGAAGAAATTAGTTGTTTGCTTGGAAGAACTATTATTTGCTTGGAGAAATTAGTTATTTGCTTGGAGGAACTATTCTTTGCTTGGAGAAATTAGTTATTTGCTTGGAGGAACTATTCTTTGCTTGGTGAAATTAGTTGTTTGCTTGGAGGAACTATTGTTTGCTTGGAGAAATCAGTTTTTTGCTTGGAGAAACTATTCTTTGCTTGGAGAAATTAGTTATTTGCTTGGAGGAACTATTCTTTGCTTGGAGAAATTAGTTATTTGCTTGGAGGAACTATTTTTTGCTTGGAGAAATTAGTTGTTTGCTTCGAGGAACTATTGTTTGCTTGGAGGAACTATTCTTTGCTTGGAGAAATTAGTTGTTTGCTTGGAGGAACTATTCATTGCTTGGAGAATGTAGTTATTTGCTTGGAGGAACTATTCTTTGCTTGGAGAAATTAGTTGTTTGCTTGGAGAAACTATTTTGTGCTTGGAGAAATTAGTTGTTTGCTTGGAGGAACTATTCGTTGCTTGGAGAATGTAGTTATTTGCTTGGGGGAACTATTCTTGGCTTGGAGAAATTAGTTGTTTGCTTGGAGGAACTATTCTTTGCTTGGAGAATGTAGTTATTTGCTTGGAGGAACTATTCTTTGCTTGGAGAATGTAGTTATTTGCTTGGAGGAACTATTCTTTGCTTCGAGAAAGTAGTTGTTTGCTTGGAGGAACTATTATTTGCTTGGAGAAATTAGTTTTTTGCTTGGAGGAACTATTCTTTGCTTGGAGAAATTAGTTGTTTGCTTGGATGAACTATTGTTTACTTGTAGGAACTATTCTTTGCTTGGAGAAATTAGTTGTTTGCTTGGAGGAACAATTTTTTGCTTGGAGAAATTAGTTGTTTGCTTGGAGGAACTATTTTTTGCTTGGAGAAATTAGGTATTTGCTTGCAGGAACTATTCTTTGCTTGGAGAAAGTAGTTGTTTGCTTGGAGGAACTATTCTTTGCTTGGAGGAACTATTCTTTGCTTGGAGGAACTATTCTTTGCTTGGAGAAATTAGTTGTTTGCTTGGAGGAACTATTGTTTACTTGTAGGAACTATTCTTTGCTTGGAGAATGTAGTTATTTGCTTGGAGGAACTATTCTTTGCTTCAAAAAAGTAGTTGTTTGCTTGGAGGAACTATTTTTTGCTTGAAGAAATTAGTTGTTTGCTTGGAGGAACTATTATTTGCTTGGAGAAATTAGTTATTTGCTTGGAGGAACTATTCTTTGCTTGGAGAAATTAGTTATTTGCTTGGAGGAACTATTCTTTGCTTGGTGAAATTAGTTGTTTGCTTGGAGGAACTATTGTTTGCTTGGAGAAATCAGTTTTTTGCTTGGAGAAACTATTCTTTGCTTGGAGAAATTAGTTATTTGCTTGGAGGAACTATTCTTTGCTTGGAGAAATTAGTTATTTGCTTGGAGGAACTATTTTTTGCTTGGAGAAATTAGTTGTTTGCTTCTAGGAACTATTGTTTGCTTGGAGGAACTATTCTTTGCTTGGAGAAATTAGTTGTTTGCTTGGAGGAACTATTCATTGCTTGGAGAATGTAGTTATTTGCTTGGAGGAACTATTCTTTGCTTGGAGAAATTAGTTGTTTGCTTGGAGAAACTATTTTTTGCTTGGAGAAATTAGTTGTTTGCTTGGAGGAACTATTCGTTGCTTGGAGAATGTAGTTATTTGCTTGGAGGAACTATTCTTTGCTTGGAGAAATTAGTTATTTGCTTGGAGGAACTATTCTTTGCTTGGAGGATCTATTCTTTGCTTGGAGAAATTAGTTGTTTGCTTGGAGGAACTATTCTTTGCTTGGAGAAATCAGTTTTTTGCTTGGAGGAACTATTCTTTGCTTGGAGAAATTAGTTGTTTGCTGGGAGGAACTATTCTTTGCTTGTAGAAATTAGTTGTTTGCTTGGAGGAACTATTCTTTGCTTGGAGAAATTAGTTATTTGCTTGGAGGAACTATTCTTTGCTTGGAGAAATTAGTTGTTTGCTTGGAGGAACTATTGTTTACTTGTAGGAACTATTCTTTGCTTGGAGAAATTAGTTGTTTGCTTGGAGGAACTATTCTTTGTTTGGAGAATGTAGTTATTTGCTTGGAGGAACTATTCTTTGCTTGGAGAATGTAGTTATTTGCTTGAAGGAACTATTCTTTGTATGGAGAAAGTAGTTGTTTGCTTGGAGGAACTATTTTTTGCTTATAGAAATTAGTTGTTTGCTTGGAGGAACTATTCTTTGCTTGGAGAAATTAGTTATTTGCTTGGGGGAACTATTCTTTGCTTGGAGAAATTAGCTGTTTGCTTGGAGGAACTATTCTTTGCTTGGAGAATGTAGTTATTTGCTTGGAGGAACTATGCTTTGCTTGGAGAAATTAGTTATTTGCTTGGAGGAACTATTCTTTGCTTGGAGAAATTAGTTGTTTGCTGGGAGGAACTATTCTTTGCTAGGAGAAATTAGTTATTCGCTTGGAGGAACTATTCTTTGCTTGGAGAAATTAGTTGTTTGCTTGGAGGAACTATTGTTTGCTTGGAGGAACTATTCTTTGCTTGGTGAAATTAGTTATTTGCTTAGAGGAACTATTCTTTGCTTGGAGAAATTAGTTGTTTGCTTGGAGGAACTATTCTTTGCTTGGAGAATGTAGTTATTTGCTTGAAGGAACTATTCTTTGTATGGAGAAAGTAGTTGTTTGCTTGGAGGAACTATTTTTTGCTTGGAGAAATTAGTTGTTTGCTTTGAGGAACTATTCTTTGCTTGGAGAAATTAGTTATTTGCTTGGGGGAACTATTCTTGGCTTGGAGAAATTAGTTGTTTGCTTGGAGGAACTATTCTTTGCTTGGAGAATGTAGTTATTTGCTTGGAGGAACTATTCTTTGCTTGGAGAATGTAGTTATTTGCTTGGAGGAACTATTCTTTGCTTCGAGAAAGTAGTTGTTTGCTTGGAGGAACTATTATTTGCTTGGAGAAATTAGTTTTTTGCTTGGAGGAACTATTCTTTGCTTGGAGAAATTAGTTGTTTGCTTGGATAAACTATTGTTTACTTGTAGGAACTATTCTTTGCTTGGAGAAATTAGTTGTTTGCTTGGAGGAACAATTTTTTGCTTGGAGAAATAAGTTGTTTGCTTGGAGGAACTATTTTTTGCTTGGAGAAATTAGGTATTTGCTTGCAGGAACTATTCTTTGCTTGGAGAAAGTAGTTGTTTGCTTGGAGGAACTATTCTTTGCTTGGAGGAACTATTCTTTGCTTGGAGGAACTATTCTTTGCTTGGAGAAATTAGTTGTTTGCTTGGAGGAACTATTGTTTACTTGTAGGAACTATTCTTTGCTTCGAGAATGTAGTTATTTGCTTGGAGGAACTATTCTTTGCTTCGAGAAAGTAGTTGTTTGCTTGGAGGAACTATTTTTTGCTTGAAGAAATTAGTTGTTTGCTTGGAGGAACTATTATTTGCTTGGAGAAATTAGTTATTTGCTTGGAGGAACTATTCTTTGCTTGGAGAAATTAGTTATTTGCTTGGAGGAACTATTCTTTGCTTGGTGAAATTAGTTGTTTGCTTGGAGGAACTATTGTTTGCTTGGAGAAATCAGTTTTTTGCTTAGAGAAACTATTCTTTGCTTGGAGAAATTAGTTCTTTGCTTGGAGGAACTATTCTTTGCTTGGAGAAATTAGTTATTTGCTTGGAGGAACTATTTTTTGCTTGGAGAAATTAGTTGTTTGCTTCGAGGAACTATTGTTTGCTTGGAGGAACTATTCTTTGCTTGGAGAAATTAGTTGTTTGCTTGGAGGAACTATTCATTGCTTGGAGAATGTAGTTATTTGCTTGGAGGAACTATTCTTTGCTTGGAGAAATTAGTTGTTTGCTTGGAGAAACTATTTTTTGCTTGGAGAAATTAGTTGTTTGCTTGGAGGAACTATTCGTTGCTTGGAGAATGTAGTTATTTGCTTGGGGGAACTATTCTTGGCTTGGAGAAATTAGTTGTTTGCTTGGAGGAACTATTCTTTGCTTGGAGAATGTAGTTATTTGCTTGGAGGAACTATTCTTTGCTTGGAGAATGTAGTTAGTTGCTTGGAGGAACTATTCTTTGCTTCGAGAAAGTAGTTGTTTGCTTGGAGGAACTATTATTTGCTTGGAGAAATTAGTTTTTTGCTTGGAGGAACTATTCTTTGCTTGGAGAAATTAGTTGTTTGCTTGGATGAACTATTGTTTACTTGTAGGAACTATTCTTTGCTTGGAGAAATTAGTTGTTTGCTTGGAGGAACAATTTTTTGCTTGGAGAAATTAGTTGTTTGCTTGGAGGAACTATTTTTTGCTTGGAGAAATTAGGTATTTGCTTGCAGGAACTATTCTTTGCTTGGAGAAAGTAGTTGTTTGCTTGGAGGAACTATTCTTTGCTTGGAGGAACTATTCTTTGCTTGGAGGAACTATTCTTTGCTTGGAGAAATTAGTTGTTTGCTTGGAGGAACTATTGTTTACTTGTAGGAACTATTCTTTGCTTGGAGAATGTAGTTATTTGCTTGGAGGAACTATTCTTTGCTTCGAGAAAGTAGTTGTTTGCTTGGAGGAACTATTTTTTGCTTGAAGAAATTAGTTGTTTGCTTGGAGGAACTATTATTTGCTTGGAGAAATTAGTTATTTGCTTGGAGGAACTATTCTTTGCTTGGAGAAATTAGTTATTTGCTTGGAGGAACTATTCTTTGCTTGGTGAAATTAGTTGTTTGCTTGGAGGAACTATTTTTTGCTTGGAGAAATTAGGTATTTGCTTGCAGGAACTATTCTTTGCTTGGAGAAAGTAGTTGTTTGCTTGGAGGAACTATTCTTTGCTTGGAGGAACTATTCTTTGCTTGGAGGAACTATTCTTTGCTTGGAGAAATTAGTTGTTTGCTTGGAGGAACTATTGTTTACTTGTAGGAACTATTCTTTGCTTCGAGAATGTAGTTATTTGCTTGGAGGAACTATTCTTTGCTTCGAGAAAGTAGTTGTTTGCTTGGAGGAACTATTTTTTGCTTGAAGAAATTAGTTGTTTGCTTGGAGGAACTATTATTTGCTTGGAGAAATTAGTTATTTGCTTGGAGGAACTATTCTTTGCTTGGAGAAATTAGTTATTTGCTTGGAGGAACTATTCTTTGCTTGGTGAAATTAGTTGTTTGCTTGGAGGAACTATTGTTTGCTTGGAGAAATCAGTTTTTTGCTTAGAGAAACTATTCTTTGCTTGGAGAAATTAGTTCTTTGCTTGGAGGAACTATTCTTTGCTTGGAGAAATTAGTTATTTGCTTGGAGGAACTATTTTTTGCTTGGAGAAATTAGTTGTTTGCTTCGAGGAACTATTGTTTGCTTGGAGGAACTATTCTTTGCTTGGAGAAATTAGTTGTTTGCTTGGAGGAACTATTCATTGCTTGGAGAATGTAGTTATTTGCTTGGAGGAACTATTCTTTGCTTGGAGAAATTAGTTGTTTGCTTGGAGAAACTATTTTTTGCTTGGAGAAATTAGTTGTTTGCTTGGAGGAACTATTCGTTGCTTGGAGAATGTAGTTATTTGCTTGGGGGAACTATTCTTGGCTTGGAGAAATTAGTTGTTTGCTTGGAGGAACTATTCTTTGCTTGGAGAATGTAGTTATTTGCTTGGAGGAACTATTCTTTGCTTGGAGAATGTAGTTAGTTGCTTGGAGGAACTATTCTTTGCTTCGAGAAAGTAGTTGTTTGCTTGGAGGAACTATTATTTGCTTGGAGAAATTAGTTTTTTGCTTGGAGGAACTATTCTTTGCTTGGAGAAATTAGTTGTTTGCTTGGATGAACTATTGTTTACTTGTAGGAACTATTCTTTGCTTGGAGAAATTAGTTGTTTGCTTGGAGGAACAATTTTTTGCTTGGAGAAATTAGTTGTTTGCTTGGAGGAACTATTTTTTGCTTGGAGAAATTAGGTATTTGCTTGCAGGAACTATTCTTTGCTTGGAGAAAGTAGTTGTTTGCTTGGAGGAACTATTCTTTGCTTGGAGGAACTATTCTTTGCTTGGAGGAACTATTCTTTGCTTGGAGAAATTAGTTGTTTGCTTGGAGGAACTATTGTTTACTTGTAGGAACTATTCTTTGCTTGGAGAATGTAGTTATTTGCTTGGAGGAACTATTCTTTGCTTCGAGAAAGTAGTTGTTTGCTTGGAGGAACTATTTTTTGCTTGAAGAAATTAGTTGTTTGCTTGGAGGAACTATTATTTGCTTGGAGAAATTAGTTATTTGCTTGGAGGAACTATTCTTTGCTTGGAGAAATTAGTTATTTGCTTGGAGGAACTATTCTTTGCTTGGTGAAATTAGTTGTTTGCTTGGAGGAACTATTGTTTGCTTGGAGAAATCAGTTTTTTGCTTGGAGAAACTATTCTTTGCTTGGAGAAATTAGCTGTTTGCTTGGAGGAACTATTCTTTGCTTGGAGAATGTAGTTATTTGCTTGGAGGAACTATGCTTTGCTTGGAGAAATTAGTTATTTGCTTGGAGGAACTATTCTTTGCTTATAGAAATTAGTTGTTTGCTGGGAGGAACTATTCTTTGCTAGGAGAAATTAGTTATTCGCTTGGAGGAACTATTCTTTGCTTGGAGAAATTAGTTGTTTGCTTGGAGGAACTATTGTTTGCTTGGAGGAACTATTCTTTGCTTGGTGAAATTAGTTATTTGCTTAGAGGAACTATTCTTTGCTTGGAGAAATTAGTTGTTTGCTTGGAGGAACTATTCTTTGCTTGGAGAATGTAGTTATTTGCTTGAAGGAACTATTCTTTGTATGGAGAAAGTAGTTGTTTGCTTGGAGGAACTATTTTTTGCTTGGAGAAATTAGTTGTTTGCTTTGAGGAACTATTCTTTGCTTGGAGAAATTAGTTATTTGCTTGGGGGAACTATTCTTGGCTTGGAGAAATTAGTTGTTTGCTTGGAGGAACTATTCTTTGCTTGGAGAATGTAGTTATTTGCTTGGAGGAACTATTCTTTGCTTGGAGAATGTAGTTATTTGCTTGGAGGAACTATTCTTTGCTTCGAGAAAGTAGTTGTTTGCTTGGAGGAACTATTATTTGCTTGGAGAAATTAGTTTTTTGCTTGGAGGAACTATTCTTTGCTTGGAGAAATTAGTTGTTTGCTTGGATAAACTATTGTTTACTTGTAGGAACTATTCTTTGCTTGGAGAAATTAGTTGTTTGCTTGGAGGAACAATTTTTTGCTTGGAGAAATTAGTTGTTTGCTTGGAGGAACTATTTTTTGCTTGGAGAAATTAGGTATTTGCTTGCAGGAACTATTCTTTGCTTGGAGAAAGTAGTTGTTTGCTTGGAGGAACTATTCTTTGCTTGGAGGAACTATTCTTTGCTTGGAGGAACTATTCTTTGCTTGGAGAAATTAGTTGTTTGCTTGGAGGAACTATTGTTTACTTGTAGGAACTATTCTTTGCTTGGAGAATGTAGTTATTTGCTTGGAGGAACTATTCTTTGCTTCGAGAAAGTAGTTGTTTGCTTGGAGGAACTATTTTTTGCTTGAAGAAATTAGTTGTTTGCTTGGAGGAACTATTATTTGCTTGGAGAAATTAGTTATTTGCTTGGAGGAACTATTCTTTGCTTGGAGAAATTAGTTGTTTGCTTGGAGGAACTATTGTTTGCTTGGAGAAATCAGTTTTTTGCTTGGAGAAACTATTCTTTGCTTGGAGAAATTAGTTCTTTGCTTGGAGGAACTATTCTTTGCTTGGAGAAATTAGTTTTTTGCTTGGAGGAACTATTCTTTGCTTGGAGAAATTAGTTGTTTGCTTGGATAAACTATTGTTTACTTGTAGGAACTATTCTTTGCTTGGAGAAATTAGTTGTTTGCTTGGAGGAACAATTTTTTGCTTGGAGAAATTAGTTGTTTGCTTGGAGGAACTATTTTTTGCTTGGAGAAATTAGGTATTTGCTTGCAGGAACTATTCTTTGCTTGGAGAAAGTAGTTGTTTGCTTGGAGGAACTATTCTTTGCTTGGAGGAACTATTCTTTGCTTGGAGGAACTATTCTTTGCTTGGAGAAATTAGTTGTTTGCTTGGAGGAACTATTGTTTACTTGTAGGAACTATTCTTTGCTTGGAGAATGTAGTTATTTGCTTGGAGGAACTATTCTTTGCTTCGAGAAAGTAGTTGTTTGCTTGGAGGAACTATTTTTTGCTTGAAGAAATTAGTTGTTTGCTTGGAGGAACTATTATTTGCTTGGAGAAATTAGTTATTTGCTTGGAGGAACTATTTTTTGCTTGGAGAAATTAGTTGTTTGCTTCGAGGAACTATTGTTTGCTTGGAGGAACTATTCTTTGCTTGGAGAAATTAGTTGTTTGCTTGGAGGAACTATTCATTGCTTGGAGAATGTAGTTATTTGCTTGGAGGAACTATTCTTTGCTTGGAGAAATTAGTTGTTTGCTTGGAGAAACTATTTTTTGCTTGGAGAAATTAGTTGTTTGCTTGGAGGAACTATTCGTTGCTTGGAGAATGTAGTTATTTGCTTGGGGGAACTATTCTTGGCTTGGAGAAATTAGTTGTTTGCTTGGAGGAACTATTCTTTGCTTGGAGAATGTAGTTATTTGCTTGGAGGAACTATTCTTTGCTTGGAGAATGTAGTTAGTTGCTTGGAGGAACTATTCTTTGCTTCGAGAAAGTAGTTGTTTGCTTGGAGGAACTATTATTTGCTTGGAGAAATTAGTTTTTTGCTTGGAGGAACTATTCTTTGCTTGGAGAAATTAGTTGTTTGCTTGGATGAACTATTGTTTACTTGTAGGAACTATTCTTTGCTTGGAGAAATTAGTTGTTTGCTTGGAGGAACAATTTTTTGCTTGGAGAAATTAGTTGTTTGCTTGGAGGAACAATTTTTTGCTTGGAGAAATTAGTTGTTTGCTTGGAGGAACTATTTTTTGCTTGGAGAAATTAGGTATTTGCTTGCAGGAACTATTCTTTGCTTGGAGAAAGTAGTTGTTTGCTTGGAGGAACTATTCTTTGCTTGGAGGAACTATTCTTTGCTTGGAGGAACTATTCTTTGCTTGGAGAAATTAGTTGTTTGCTTGGAGGAACTATTGTTTACTTGTAGGAACTATTCTTTGCTTGGAGAATGTAGTTATTTGCTTGGAGGAACTATTCTTTGCTTCGAGAAAGTAGTTGTTTGCTTGGAGGAACTATTTTTTGCTTGAAGAAATTAGTTGTTTGCTTGGAGGAACTATTATTTGCTTGGAGAAATTAGTTATTTGCTTGGAGGAACTATTCTTTGCTTGGAGAAATTAGTTATTTGCTTGGAGGAACTATTCTTTGCTTGGTGAAATTAGTTGTTTGCTTGGAGGAACTATTGTTTGCTTGGAGAAATCAGTTTTTTGCTTGGAGAAACTATTCTTTGCTTGGAGAAATTAGCTGTTTGCTTGGAGGAACTATTCTTTGCTTGGAGAATGTAGTTATTTGCTTGGAGGAACTATGCTTTGCTTGGAGAAATTAGTTATTTGCTTGGAGGAACTATTCTTTGCTTATAGAAATTAGTTGTTTGCTGGGAGGAACTATTCTTTGCTAGGAGAAATTAGTTATTCGCTTGGAGGAACTATTCTTTGCTTGGAGAAATTAGTTGTTTGCTTGGAGGAACTATTCTTTGCTTGGAGAATGTAGTTATTTGCTTGAAGGAACTATTCTTTGTATGGAGAAAGTAGTTGTTTGCTTGGAGGAACTATTTTTTGCTTGGAGAAATTAGTTACTTGCTTAGAGGAACTATTCTTTGCTTGGAGAAATTAGTTGTTTGCTTGGAGGAACTATTCTTTGCTTGGAGAATGTAGTTATTTGCTTGAAGGAACTATTCTTTGTATGGAGAAAGTAGTTGTTTGCTTGGAGGAACTATTTTTTGCTTGGAGAAATTAGTTGTTTGCTTTGAGGAACTATTCTTTGCTTGGAGAAATTAGTTATTTGCTTGGGGGAACTATTCTTGGCTTGGAGAAATTAGTTGTTTGCTTGGAGGAACTATTCTTTGCTTGGAGAATGTAGTTATTTGCTTGGAGGAACTATTCTTTGCTTGGAGAATGTAGTTATTTGCTTGGAGGAACTATTCTTTGCTTCGAGAAAGTAGTTGTTTGCTTGGAGGAACTATTATTTGCTTGGAGAAATTAGTTTTTTGCTTGGAGGAACTATTCTTTGCTTGGAGAAATTAGTTGTTTGCTTGGATAAACTATTGTTTACTTGTAGGAACTATTCTTTGCTTGGAGAAATTAGTTGTTTGCTTGGAGGAACAATTTTTTGCTTGGAGAAATTAGTTGTTTGCTTGGAGGAACTATTTTTTGCTTGGAGAAATTAGGTATTTGCTTGCAGGAACTATTCTTTGCTTGGAGAAAGTAGTTGTTTGCTTGGAGGAACTATTCTTTGCTTGGAGGAACTATTCTTTGCTTGGAGGAACTATTCTTTGCTTGGAGAAATTAGTTGTTTGCTTGGAGGAACTATTGTTTACTTGTAGGAACTATTCTTTGCTTGGAGAATGTAGTTATTTGCTTGGAGGAACTATTCTTTGCTTCGAGAAAGTAGTTGTTTGCTTGGAGGAACTATTTTTTGCTTGAAGAAATTAGTTGTTTGCTTGGAGGAACTATTATTTGCTTGGAGAAATTAGTTATTTGCTTGGAGGAACTATTCTTTGCTTGGAGAAATTAGTTATTTGCTTGGAGGAACTATTCTTTGCTTGGTGAAATTAGTTGTTTGCTTGGAGGAACTATTGTTTGCTTGGAGAAATCAGTTTTTTGCTTGGAGAAACTATTCTTTGCTTGGAGAAATTAGCTGTTTGCTTGGAGGAACTATTCTTTGCTTGGAGAAATTAGTTATTTGCTTGGAGGAACTATTTTTTGCTTGGAGAAATTAGTTGTTTGCTTCGAGGAACTATTGTTTGCTTGGAGGAACTATTCTTTGCTTGGAGAAATTAGTTGTTTGCTTGGAGGAACTATTCATTGCTTGGAGAATGTAGTTATTTGCTTGGAGGAACTATTCTTTGCTTGGAGAAATTAGTTGTTTGCTTGGAGAAACTATTTTTTGCTTGGAGAAATTAGTTGTTTGCTTGGAGGAACTATTCGTTGCTTGGAGAATGTAGTTATTTGCTTGGGGGAACTATTCTTGGCTTGGAGAAATTAGTTGTTTGCTTGGAGGAACTATTCTTTGCTTGGAGAATGTAGTTATTTGCTTGGAGGAACTATTCTTTGCTTGGAGAATGTAGTTATTTGCTTGGAGGAACTATTCTTTGCTTCGAGAAAGTAGTTGTTTGCTTGGAGGAACTATTATTTGCTTGGAGAACTTAGTTTTTTGCTTGGAGGAACTATTCTTTGCTTGGAGAAATTAGTTGTTTGCTTGGATGAACTATTGTTTACTTGTAGGAACTATTCTTTGCTTGGAGAAATTAGTTGTTTGCTTGGAGGAACAATTTTTTGCTTGGAGAAATTAGATGTTTGCTTGGAGGAACAATTTTTTGCTTGGAGAAATTAGTTGTTTGCTTGGAGGAACTATTTTTTGCTTGGAGAAATTAGGTATTTGCTTGCAGGAACTATTCTTTGCTTGGAGAAAGTAGTTGTTTGCTTGGAGGAACTATTCTTTGCTTGGAGGAACTATTCTTTGCTTGGAGGAACTATTCTTTGCTTGGAGAAATTAGTTGTTTGCTTGGAGGAACTATTGTTTACTTGTAGGAACTATTCTTTGCTTGGAGAATGTAGTTATTTGCTTGGAGGAACTATTCTTTGCTTCGAGAAAGTAGTTGTTTGCTTGGAGGAACTATTTTTTGCTTGAAGAAATTAGTTGTTTGCTTGGAGGAACTATTATTTGCTTGGAGAAATTAGTTATTTGCTTGGAGGAACTATTCTTTGCTTGGAGAAATTAGTTATTTGCTTGGAGGAACTATTCTTTGCTTGGTGAAATTAGTTGTTTGCTTGGAGGAACTATTGTTTGCTTGGAGAAATCAGTTTTTTGCTTGGAGAAACTATTCTTTGCTTGGAGAAATTAGTTATTTGCTTGGAGGAACTATTCTTTGCTTGGAGAAATTAGTTATTTGCTTGGAGGAACTATTTTTTGCTTGGAGAAATTAGTTGTTTGCTTCGAGGAACTATTGCTTGCTTGGAGGAACTATTCTTTGCTTGGAGAAATTAGTTGTTTGCTTGGAGGAACTATTCATTGCTTGGAGAATGTAGTTATTTGCTTGGAGGAACTATTCTTTGCTTGGAGAAATTAGTTGTTTGCTTGGAGAAACTATTTTTTGCTTGGAGAAATTAGTTGTTTGCTTGGAGGAACTATTCGTTGCTTGGAGAATGTAGTTATTTGCTTGGGGGAACTATTCTTGGCTTGGAGAAATTAGTTGTTTGCTTGGAGGAACTATTCTTTGCTTGGAGAATGTAGTTATTTGCTTGGAGGAACTATTCTTTGCTTGGAGAATGTAGTTATTTGCTTGGAGGAACTATTCTTTGCTTCGAGAAAGTAGTTGTTTGCTTGGAGGAACTATTATTTGCTTGGAGAAATTAGTTTTTTGCTTGGAGGAACTATTCTTTGCTTGGAGAAATTAGTTGTTTGCTTGGATGAACTATTCTTTGCTTGGAGAAATTAGTTATTTGCTTGGAGGAACTATTCTTTGCTTGGTGAAATTAGTTGTTTGCTTGGAGGAACTATTGTTTGCTTGGAGAAATCAGTTTTTTGCTTGGAGAAACTATTCTTGGCTTGGAGAAATTAGTTGTTTGCTTGGAGGAACTATTCTTTGCTTGGAGAATGTAGTTATTTGCTTGGAGGAACTATTCTTTGCTTGGAGAATGTAGTTATTTGCTTGGAGGAACTATTCTTTGCTTCGAGAAAGTAGTTGTTTGCTTGGAGGAACTATTTTTTGCTTGAAGAAATTAGTTGTTTGCTTGGAGGAACTATTATTTGCTTGGAGAAATTAGTTATTTGCTTGGAGGAACTATTCTTTGCTTGGAGAAATTAGTTATTTGCTTGGAGGAACTATTCTTTGCTTGGTGAAATTAGTTGTTTGCTTGGAGGAACTATTGTTTGCTTGGAGAAATCAGTTTTTTGCTTGGAGAAACTATTCTTTGCTTGGAGAAATTAGCTGTTTGCTTGGAGGAACTATTCTTTGCTTGGAGAATGTAGTTATTTGCTTGGAGGAACTATGCTTTGCTTGGAGAAATTAGTTATTTGCTTGGAGGAACTATTCTTTGCTTGGAGAAATTAGTTGTTTGCTGGGAGGAACTATTCTTTGCTAGGAGAAATTAGTTATTCGCTTGGAGGAACTATTCTTTGCTTGGAGAAATTAGTTGTTTGCTTGGAGGAACTATTGTTTGCTTGGAGGAACTATTCTTTGCTTGGTGAAATTAGTTATTTGCTTAGAGGAACTATTCTTTGCTTGGAGAAATTAGTTGTTTGCTTGGAGGAACTATTCTTTGCTTGGAGAATGTAGTTATTTGCTTGAAGGAACTATTCTTTGTATGGAGAAAGTAGTTGTTTGCTTGGAGGAACTATTTTTTGCTTGGAGAAATTAGTTGTTTGCTTTGAGGAACTATTCTTTGCTTGGAGAAATTAGTTATTTGCTTGGGGGAACTATTCTTGGCTTGGAGAAATTAGTTGTTTGCTTGGAGGAACTATTCTTTGCTTGGAGAATGTAGTTATTTGCTTGGAGGAACTATTCTTTGCTTGGAGAATGTAGTTATTTGCTTGGAGGAACTATTCTTTGCTTCGAGAAAGTAGTTGTTTGCTTGGAGGAACTATTATTTGCTTGGAGAAATTAGTTTTTTGCTTGGAGGAACTATTCTTTGCTTGGAGAAATTAGTTGTTTGCTTGGATAAACTATTGTTTACTTGTAGGAACTATTCTTTGCTTGGAGAAATTAGTTGTTTGCTTGGAGGAACAATTTTTTGCTTGGAGAAATTAGTTGTTTGCTTGGAGGAACTATTTTTTGCTTGGAGAAATTAGGTATTTGCTTGCAGGAACTATTCTTTGCTTGGAGAAAGTAGTTGTTTGCTTGGAGGAACTATTCTTTGCTTGGAGGAACTATTCTTTGCTTGGAGGAACTATTCTTTGCTTGGAGAAATTAGTTGTTTGCTTGGAGGAACTATTGTTTACTTGTAGGAACTATTCTTTGCTTGGAGAATGTAGTTATTTGCTTGGAGGAACTATTCTTTGCTTCGAGAAAGTAGTTGTTTGCTTGGAGGAACTATTTTTTGCTTGAAGAAATTAGTTGTTTGCTTGGAGGAACTATTATTTGCTTGGAGAAATTAGTTATTTGCTTGGAGGAACTATTCTTTGCTTGGAGAAATTAGTTATTTGCTTAGAGGAACTATTCTTTGCTTGGTGAAATTAGTTGTTTGCTTGGAGGAACTATTGTTTGCTTGGAGAAATCAGTTTTTTGCTTGGAGAAACTATTCTTTGCTTGGAGAAATTAGTTATTTGCTTGGAGGAACTATTCTTTGCTTGGAGAAATTAGTTATTTGCTTGGAGGAACTATTTTTTGCTTGGAGAAATTAGTTGTTTGCTTCGAGGAACTATTGTTTGCTTGGAGGAACTATTCTTTGCTTGGAGAAATTAGTTGTTTGCTTGGAGGAACTATTCATTGCTTGGAGAATGTAGTTATTTGCTTGGAGGAACTATTCTTTGCTTGGAGAAATTAGTTGTTTGCTTGGAGAAACTATTTTTTGCTTGGAGAAATTAGTTGTTTGCTTGGAGGAACTATTCGTTGCTTGGAGAATGTAGTTATTTGCTTGGGGGAACTATTCTTGGCTTGGAGAAATTAGTTGTTTGCTTGGAGGAACTATTCTTTGCTTGGAGAATGTAGTTATTTGCTTGGAGGAACTATTCTTTGCTTGGAGAATGTAGTTATTTGCTTGAAAGAACTATTCTTTGCTTCGAGAAAGTAGTTGTTTGCTTGGAGGAACTATTATTTGCTTGGAGAAATTAGTTTTTTGCTTGGAGGAACTATTCTTTGCTTGGAGAAATTAGTTGTTTGCTTGGATGAACTATTGTTTACTTGTAGGAACTATTCTTTGCTTGGAGAAATTAGTTGTTTGCTTGGAGGAACAATTTTTTGCTTGGAGAAATTAGTTGTTTGCTTGGAGGAACAATTTTTTGCTTGGAGAAATTAGTTGTTTGCTTGGAGGAACTATTTTTTGCTTGGAGAAATTAGGTATTTGCTTGCAGGAACTATTCTTTGCTTGGAGAAAGTAGTTGTTTGCTTGGAGGAACTATTCTTTGCTTGGAGAATGTAGTTATTTGCTTGGAGGAACTATTCTTTGCTTCGAGAAAGTAGTTGTTTGCTTGGAGGAACTATTTTTTACTTGAAGAAATTAGTTGTTTGCTTGGAGGAACTATTATTTGCTTGGAGAAATTAGTTATTTGCTTGGAGGAACTATTCTTTGCTTGGAGAAATTAGTTATTTGCTTGGAGGAACTATTCTTTGCTTGGTGAAATTAGTTGTTTGCTTGGAGGAACTATTGTTTGCTTGGAGAAATCAGTTTTTTGCTTGGAGAAACTATTCTTTGCTTGGAGAAATTAGTTATTTGCTTGGAGGAACTATTCTTTGCTTGGAGAAATTAGTTATTTGCTTGGAGGAACTATTTTTTGCTTGGAGAAATTAGTTGTTTGCTTCGAGGAACTATTGTTTGCTTGGAGGAACTATTCTTTGCTTGGAGAAATTAGTTGTTTGCTTGGAGGAACTATTCATTGCTTGGAGAATGTAGTTATTTGCTTGGAGGAACTATTCTTTGCTTGGAGAAATTAGTTGTTTGCTTGGAGAAACTATTTTTTGCTTGGAGAAATTAGTTGTTTGCTTGGAGGAACTATTCGTTGCTTGGAGAATGTAGTTATTTGCTTGGGGGAACTATTCTTGGCTTGGAGAAATTAGTTGTTTGCTTGGAGGAACTATTCTTTGCTTGGAGAATGTAGTTATTTGCTTGGAGGAACTATTCTTTGCTTGGAGAATGTAGTTATTTGCTTGGAGGAACTATTCTTTGCTTCGAGAAAGTAGTTGTTTGCTTGGAGGAACTATTATTTGCTTGGAGAAATTAGTTTTTTGCTTGGAGGAACTATTCTTTGCTTGGAGAAATTAGTTGTTTGCTTGGATGAACTATTGTTTACTTGTAGGAACTATTCTTTGCTTGGAGAAATTAGTTGTTTGCTTGGAGGAACAATTTTTTGCTTGGAGAAATTAGTTGTTTGCTTGGAGGAACTATTTTTTGCTTGGAGAAATTAGGTATTTGCTTGCAGGAACTATTCTTTGCTTGGAGAAAGTAGTTGTTTGCTTGGAGGAACTATTCTTTGCTTGGAGGAACTATTCTTTGCTTGGAGGAACTATTCTTTGCTTGGAGAAATTAGTTGTTTGCTTGGAGGAACTATTGTTCACTTGTAGGAACTATTCTTTGCTTGGAGAATGTAGTTATTTGCTTGGAGGAACTATTCTTTGCTTCGAGAAAGTAGTTGTTTGCTTGGAGGAACTATTTTTTGCTTGAAGAAATTAGTTGTTTGCTTGGAGGAACTATTATTTGCTTGGAGAAATTAGTTATTTGCTTGGAGGAACTATTCTTTGCTTGGAGAAATTAGTTATTTGCTTGGAGGAACTATTCTTTGCTTGGTGAAATTAGTTGTTTGCTTGGAGGAACTATTGCTTGCTTGGAGAAATCAGTTTTTTGCTTGGAGAAACTATTCTTTGCTTGGAGAAATTAGTTATTTGCTTGGAGGAACTATTCTTTGCTTGGAGAAATTAGTTATTTGCTTGGAGGAACTATTTTTTGCTTGGAGAAATTAGTTGTTTGCTTCTAGGAACTATTGTTTGCTTGGAGGAACTATTCTTTGCTTGGAGAAATTAGTTGTTTGCTTGGAGGAACTATTCATTGCTTGGAGAATGTAGTTATTTGCTTGGAGGAACTATTCTTTGCTTGGAGAAATTAGTTGTTTGCTTGGAGAAACTATTTTTTGCTTGGAGAAATTAGTTGTTTGCTTGGAGGAACTATTCGTTGCTTGGAGAATGTAGTTATTTGCTTGGAGGAACTATTCTTTGCTTGGAGAAATTAGTTATTTGCTTGGAGGAACTATTCTTTGCTTGGAGGATCTATTCTTTGCTTGGAGAAATTAGTTGTTTGCTTGGAGGAACTATTCTTTGCTTGGAGAAATCAGTTTTTTGCTTGGAGGAACTATTCTTTGCTTGGAGAAATTAGTTGTTTGCTGGGAGGAACTATTCTTTGCTTGTAGAAATTAGTTGTTTGCTTGGAGGAACTATTCTTTGCTTGGAGAAATTAGTTATTTGCTTGGAGGAACTATTCTTTGCTTGGAGAAATTAGTTGTTTGCTTGGAGGAACTATTGTTTACTTGTAGGAACTATTCTTTGCTTGGAGAAATTAGTTGTTTGCTTGGAGGAACTATTCTTTGTTTGGAGAATGTAGTTATTTGCTTGGAGGAACTATTCTTTGTATGGGGAAAGTAGTTGTTTGCTTGGAGGAACTATTTTTTGCTTGGAGAAATTAGTTGTTTCCTTGGAGGAACTATTATTATTAGCTTGGAGAAATTAGTTATTTGCTTGGAGGAACTATTCTTTGCTTGGAGAAATTAGTTGTTTGCTTGGAGGAACTATTCTTTGCTTGGAGAAATTAGTTGTTTGCTTGGAAGAACTATTATTTGCTTGGAGAAATTAGTTGTTTGCTTGGAGGAACTATTCTTTGCTTGGAGAAATTAGTTATTTGCTTGGCGGAACTATTCTTTGCTTGGAGAAATTAGTTGTTTGCTTGGAGGAACTATTGTTTACTTGTATTAACTATTCTTTGCTTGGAGAAATTAGTTGTTTGCTTGGAGGAACAATTTTTTGCTTGGAGAAATTAGTTGTTTGCTTGGAGGAACAATTTTTGGCTTGGAGAAATTAGTTGTTTGCTTGGAGGAACTATTTTTTGTATGGAGAAAGTAGTTGTTTGCTTGGAGGAACTATTTTTTGCTTGGAGAAATTAGTTGTTTGCTTGGAGGAACTATTCTTTGCTTGGAGAAATTAGTTATTTGCTTGGGGGAACTATTCTTTGCTTGGAGAAATTAGTTGTTTGCTTGGAGGAACTATTCTTTGTTTGGAGAATGTAGTTATTTGCTTGGAGGAACTATTCTTTGTATGGGGAGAGTAGTTGTTTGCTTGGAGGAACTATTTTTTGCTTGGAGAAATTAGTTGTTTGCTTCGAGGAACTATTGTTTGCTTGGAGGAACTATTCTTTGCTTGGAGAAATTAGTTGTTTGCTTGGAGGAACTATTCATTGCTTGGAGAAATTAGTTGTTTGCTTGGAAGAACTATTATTTGCTTGGAGAATGTAGTTATTTGCTTGGAGGAACTATTCTTTGCTTCGAGAAAGTAGTTGTTTGCTTGGAGGAACTATTATTTGCTTGGAGAAATTAGTTTTTTGCTTGGAGGAACTATTATTAGCTTGGAGAAATTAGTTATTTGCTTGGAGGAACTATTCTTTGCTTGGAGAAATTAGTTGTTTGCTTGGAGGAACTATTCTTTGCTTGGAGAAATTAGTTGTTTGCTTGGAAGAACTATTATTTGCTTGGAGAATATAGTTATTTGCTTGGAGGAACTATTCTTTGCTTCGAGAAAGTAGTTGTTTGCTTGGAGGAACTATTATTTGCTTGGAGAAATTAGTTTTTTGCTTGGAGAATCTATTCTTTGCTTGGAGAAATTAGTTGTTTGCTTGGATAAACTATTGTTTACTTGTAGGAACTATTCTTTGCTTGGAGAAATTAGTTGTTTGCTTGGAGGAACAATTTTTTGCTTGGAGAAATTAGTTGTTTGCTTGGAGGAACTATTTTTTGCTTGGAGAAATTAGGTATTTGCTTGCAGGAACTATTCTTTGCTTGGAGAAAGTAGTTGTTTGCTTGGAGGAACTATTCTTTGCTTGGAGGAACTATTCTTTGCTTGGAGGAACTATTCTTTGCTTGGAGAAATTAGTTGTTTGCTTGGAGGAACTATTGTTTACTTGTAGGAACTATTCTTTGCTTGGAGAATGTAGTTATTTGCTTGGAGGAACTATTCTTTGCTTCGAGAAAGTAGTTGTTTGCTTGGAGGAACTATTTTTTGCTTGAAGAAATTAGTTGTTTGCTTGGAGGAACTATTATTTGCTTGGAGAAATTAGTTATTTGCTTGGAGGAACTATTCTTTGCTTGGAGAAATTAGTTATTTGCTTGGAGGAACTATTCTTTGCTTGGTGAAATTAGTTGTTTGCTTGGAGGAACTATTGTTTGCTTGGAGAAATCAGTTTTTTGCTTGGAGAAACTATTCTTTGCTTGGAGAAATTAGTTATTTGCTTGGAGGAACAATTCTTTGCTTGGAGAAATTAGTTATTTGCTTGGAGGAACTATTTTTTGCTTGGAGAAATTAGTTGTTTGCTTCGAGGAACTATTGTTTGCTTGGAGGAACTATTCTTTGCTTGGAGAAATTAGTTGTTTGCTTGGAGGAACTATTCATTGCTTGGAGAAATTAGTTGTTTGCTTGGAAGAACTATTATTTGCTTGGAGAATGTAGTTATTTGCTTGGAGGAACTATTCTTTGCTTCGAGAAAGTAGTTGTTTGCTTGGAGGAACTATTATTTGCTTGGAGAAATTAGTTGTTTGCTTGGAGAAACTATTTTTTGCTTGGAGAAATTAGTTGTTTGCTTGGAGGAACTATTCGTTGCTTGGAGAATGTAGTTATTTGCTTGGAGGAACTATTCTTTGCTTGGAGAAATTAGTTATTTGCTTGGAGGAACTATTCTTTGCTTGGAGGATCTATTCTTTGCTTGGAGAAATTAGTTGTTTGCTTGGAGGAACTATTCTTTGCTTGGAGAAATCAGTTTTTTGCTTGGAGGAACTATTCTTTGCTTGGAGAAATTAGTTGTTTGCTGGGAGGAACTATTCTTTGCTTGTAGAAATTAGTTGTTTGCTTGGAGGAACTATTCTTTGCTTGGAGAAATTAGTTATTTGCTTGGAGGAACTATTCTTTGCTTGGAGAAATTAGTTGTTTGCTTGGAGGAACTATTGTTTACTTGTAGGAACTATTCTTTGCTTGGAGAAATTAGTTGTTTGCTTGGAGGAACTATTCTTTGTTTGGAGAATGTAGTTATTTGCTTGGAGGAACTATTCTTTGTATGGGGAAAGTAGTTGTTTGCTTGGAGGAACTATTTTTTGCTTGGAGAAATTAGTTGTTTCCTTGGAGGAACTATTATTATTAGCTTGGAGAAATTAGTTATTTGCTTGGAGGAACTATTCTTTGCTTGGAGAAATTAGTTGTTTGCTTGGAGGAACTATTCTTTGCTTGGAGAAATTAGTTGTTTGCTTGGAAGAACTATTATTTGCTTGGAGAAATTAGTTGTTTGCTTGGAGGAACTATTCTTTGCTTGGAGAAATTAGTTATTTGCTTGGCGGAACTATTCTTTGCTTGGAGAAATTAGTTGTTTGCTTGGAGGAACTATTGTTTACTTGTATTAACTATTCTTTGCTTGGAGAAATTAGTTGTTTGCTTGGAGGAACAATTTTTTGCTTGGAGAAATTAGTTGTTTGCTTGGAGGAACAATTTTTGGCTTGGAGAAATTAGTTGTTTGCTTGGAGGAACTATTTTTTGTATGGAGAAAGTAGTTGTTTGCTTGGAGGAACTATTTTTTGCTTGGAGAAATTAGTTGTTTGCTTGGAGGAACTATTCTTTGCTTGGAGAAATTAGTTATTTGCTTGGGGGAACTATTCTTTGCTTGGAGAAATTAGTTGTTTGCTTGGAGGAACTATTCTTTGTTTGTAGAATGTAGTTATTTGCTTGGAGGAACTATTCTTTGTATGGGGAGAGTAGTTGTTTGCTTGGAGGAACTATTTTTTGCTTGGAGAAATTAGTTGTTTGCTTCGAGGAACTATTGTTTGCTTGGAGGAACTATTCTTTGCTTGGAGAAATTAGTTGTTTGCTTGGAGGAACTATTCATTGCTTGGAGAAATTAGTTGTTTGCTTGGAAGAACTATTATTTGCTTGGAGAATGTAGTTATTTGCTTGGAGGAACTATTCTTTGCTTCGAGAAAGTAGTTGTTTGCTTGGAGGAACTATTATTTGCTTGGAGAAATTAGTTTTTTGCTTGGAGGAACTATTATTAGCTTGGAGAAATTAGTTATTTGCTTGGAGGAACTATTCTTTGCTTGGAGAAATTAGTTGTTTGCTTGGAGGAACTATTCTTTGCTTGGAGAAATTAGTTGTTTGCTTGGAAGAACTATTATTTGCTTGGAGAATATAGTTATTTGCTTGGAGGAACTATTCTTTGCTTCGAGAAAGTAGTTGTTTGCTTGGAGGAACTATTATTTGCTTGGAGAAATTAGTTTTTTGCTTGGAGAATCTATTCTTTGCTTGGAGAAATTAGTTGTTTGCTTGGATAAACTATTGTTTACTTGTAGGAACTATTCTTTGCTTGGAGAAATTAGTTGTTTGCTTGGAGGAACAATTTTTTGCTTGGAGGAATTAGTTGTTTGCTTGGAGGAACTATTTTTTGCTTGGAGAAATTAGGTATTTGCTTGCAGGAACTATTCTTTGCTTGGAGAAAGTAGTTGTTTGCTTGGAGGAACTATTCTTTGCTTGGAGGAACTATTCTTTGCTTGGAGGAACTATTCTTTGCTTGGAGAAATTAGTTGTTTGCTTGGAGGAACTATTGTTTACTTGTAGGAACTATTCTTTGCTTGGAGAATGTAGTTATTTGCTTGGAGGAACTATTCTTTGCTTCGAGAAAGTAGTTGTTTGCTTGGAGGAACTATTTTTTGCTTGAAGAAATTAGTTGTTTGCTTGGAGGAACTATTATTTGCTTGGAGAAATTAGTTATTTGCTTGGAGGAACTATTCTTTGCTTGGAGAAATTAGTTATTTGCTTGGAGGAACTATTCTTTGCTTGGTGAAATTAGTTGTTTGCTTGGAGGAACTATTGTTTGCTTGGAGAAATCAGTTTTTTGCTTGGAGAAACTATTCTTTGCTTGGAGAAATTAGTTATTTGCTTGGAGGAACAATTCTTTGCTTGGAGAAATTAGTTATTTGCTTGGAGGAACTATTTTTTGCTTGGAGAAATTAGTTGTTTGCTTCGAGGAACTATTGTTTGCTTGGAGGAACTATTCTTTGCTTGGAGAAATTAGTTGTTTGCTTGGAGGAACTATTCATTGCTTGGAGAATGTAGTTATTTGCTTGGAGGAACTATTCTTTGCTTGGAGAAATTAGTTGTTTGCTTGGAGAAACTATTTTTTGCTTGGATAAATTAGTTGTTTGCTTGGAGGAACTATTCGTTGCTTGGAGAATGTAGTTATTTGCTTGGGGGAACTATTCTTGGCTTGGAGAAATTAGTTGTTTGCTTGGAGGAACTATTCTTTGCTTGGAGAATGTAGTTATTTGCTTGGAGGAACTATTCTTTGCTTGGAGAATGTAGTTATTTGCTTGGAGGAACTATTCTTTGCTTCGAGAAAGTAGTTGTTTGCTTGGAGGAACTATTATTTGCTTGGAGAAATTAGTTTTTTGCTTGGAGGAACTATTCTTTGCTTGGAGAAATTAGTTGTTTGCTTGGATGAACTATTGTTTACTTGTAGGAACTATTCTTTGCTTGGAGAAATTAGTTGTTTGCTTGGAGGAACAATTTTTTGCTTGGAGAAATTAGTTGTTTGCTTGGAGGAACAATTTTTTGCTTGGAGAAATTAGTTGTTTGCTTGGAGGAACTATTTTTTGCTTGGAGAAATTAGGTATTTGCTTGCAGGAACTATTCTTTGCTTGGAGAAAGTAGTTGTTTGCTTGGAGGAACTATTCTTTGCTTGGAGGAACTATTCTTTGCTTGGAGGAACTATTCTTTGCTTGGAGAAATTAGTTGTTTGCTTGGAGGAACTATTGTTTACTTGTAGGAACTATTCTTTGCTTGGAGAATGTAGTTATTTGCTTGGAGGAACTATTTTTTGCTTCGAGAAAGTAGTTGTTTGCTTGGAGGAACTATTTTTTGCTTGAAGAAATTAGTTGTTTGCTTGGAGGAACTATTATTTGCTTGGAGAAATTAGTTGTTTGCTTGGAGGAACTATTCTTTGCTTGGAGAAATTAGTTGTTTGCTTGGAAGAACTATTATTTGCTTGGAGAATGTAGTTATTTGCTTGGAGGAACTATTCTTTGCTTCGAGAAAGTAGTTGTTTGCTTGGAGGAACTATTATTTGCTTGGAGAAATTAGTTTTTTGCTTGGAGGAACTATTCTTTGCTTGGAGAAATTAGTTGTTTGCTTGGATAAACTATTGTTTACTTGTAGGAACTATTCTTTGCTTGGAGAAATTAGTTGTTTGCTTGGAGGAACAATTTTTTGCTTGGAGAAATTAGTTGTTTGCTTGGAGGAACTATTTTTTGCTTGGAGAAATTAGGTATTTGCTTGCAGGAACTATTCTTTGCTTGGAGAAAGTAGTTGTTTGCTTGGAGGAACTATTCTTTGCTTGGAGGAACTATTCTTTGCTTGGAGGAACTATTCTTTGCTTGGAGAAATTAGTTGTTTGCTTGGAGGAACTATTGTTTACTTGTAGGAACTATTCTTTGATGGAGAATGTAGTTATTTGCTTGGAGGAACTATTCTTTGCTTCGAGAAAGTAGTTGTTTGCTTGGAGGAACTATTTTTTGCTTGAAGAAATTAGTTGTTTGCTTGGAGGAACTATTATTTGCTTGGAGAAATTAGTTATTTGCTTGGAGGAACTATTCTTTGCTTGGAGAAATTAGTTATTTGCTTGGAGGAACTATTCTTTGCTTGGTGAAATTAGTTGTTTGCTTGGAGGAACTATTGTTTGCTTGGAGAAATCAGTTTTTTGCTTGGAGAAACTATTCTTTGCTTGGAGAAATTAGTTATTTGCTTGGAGGAACTATTCTTTGCTTGGAGAAATTAGTTATTTGCTTGGAGGAACTATTTTTGCTTGGAGAAATTAGTTGTTTGCTTCGAGGAACTATTGTTTGCTTGGAGGAACTATTCTTTGCTTGGAGAAATTAGTTGTTTGCTTGGAGGAACTATTCATTGCTTGGAGAATGTAGTTATTTGCTTGGAGGAACTATTCTTTGCTTGGAGAAATTAGTTGTTTGCTTGGAGAAACTATTTTTTGCTTGGAGAAATTAGTTGTTTGCTTGGAGGAACTATTCGTTGCTTGGAGAATGTAGTTATTTGCTTGGGGGAACTATTCTTGGCTTGGAGAAATTAGTTGTTTGCTTGGAGGAACTATTCTTTGCTTGGAGAATGTAGTTGTTTGCTTGGAGGAACAATTCATTGCTTGGAGAATGTAGTTATTTGCTTGGAGGAACTATTCTTTGCTTGGAGAAATTAGTTGTTTGCTTGAAAAAACTATTATTTGCTTGGAGAAATTAGTTTTTTGCTTGGAGGAACTATTCTTTGCTTGGAGAAATTAGTTGTTTGCTTGGATGAACTATTGTTTACTTGTAGAAACTATTCTTTGCTTGGAGAAATTAGTTGTTTGCTTGGAGGAACAATTTTTTGCTTGGAGAAATTAGTTGTTTGCTTGGAGGAACAATTTTTTGCTTGGAGAAATTAGTTGTTTGCTTGGAGGAACTATTTTTTGCTTGGAGAAATTAGGTATTTGCTTGGAGGAACTATTCTTTGCTTGGTGAAATTAGTTGTTTGCTTGGAGGAACTATTGTTTGCTTGGAGAAATCAGTTTTTTGCTTGGAGAAACTATTCTTTGCTTGGAGAAATTAGTTATTTGCTTGGAGGAACTATTCTTTGCTTGGAGAAATTAGTTATTTGCTTGGAGGAACTATTTTTTGCTTGGAGAAATTAGTTGTTTGCTTCGAGGAACTATTGTTTGCTTGGAGGAACTATTCTTTGCTTGGAGAAATTAGTTGTTTGCTTGGAGGAACTATTCATTGCTTGGAGAATGTAGTTATTTGCTTGGAGGAACTATTCTTTGCTTGGAGAAATTAGTTGTTTGCTTGGAGAAACTATTTTTTGCTTGGAGAAATTAGTTGTTTGCTTGGAGGAACTATTCGTTGCTTGGAGAATGTAGTTATTTGCTTGGGGGAACTATTCTTGGCTTGGAGAAATTAGTTGTTTGCTTGGAGGAACTATTCTTTGCTTGGAGAATGTAGTTATTTGCTTGGAGGAACTATTCTTTGCTTGGAGAATGTAGTTATTTGCTTGGAGGAACTATTCTTTGCTTCGAGAAAGTAGTTGTTTGCTTGGAGGAACTATTATTTGCTTGGAGGAACTATTCTTTGCTTGGAGAAATTAGTTGTTTGCTTGGAGGAACTATTCATTGCTTGGAGAATGTAGTTATTTGCTTGGAGGAACTATTCTTTGCTTGGAGAAATTAGTTGTTTGCTAGGAGAAACTATTCTTTGCTTGGAGAAAGTAGTTGTTTGCTTGGAGGAACTATTCTTTGCTTGGAGGAACTATTCTTTGCTTGGAGGAACTATTCTTTGCTTGGAGAAATTAGTTGTTTGCTTGGAGGAACTATTGTTTACTTGTAGGAACTATTCTTTGCTTGGAGAATGTAGTTATTTGCTTGGAGGAACTATTCTTTGCTTCGAGAAAGTAGTTGTTTGCTTGGAGGAACTATTTTTTGCTTGAAGAAATTAGTTGTTTGCTTGGAGGAACTATTATTTGCTTGGAGAAATTAGTTATTTGCTTGGAGGAACTATTCTTTGCTTGGAGAAATTAGTTATTTGCTTGGAGGAACTATTCTTTGCTTGGTGAAATTAGTTGTTTGCTTGGAGGAACTATTGTTTGCTTGGAGAAATCAGTTTTTTGCTTGGAGAAACTATTCTTTGCTTGGAGAAATTAGTTATTTGCTTGGAGGAACTATTCTTTGCTTGGAGAAATTAGTTATTTGCTTGGAGGAACTATTTTTTGCTTGGAGAAATTAGTTGTTTGCTTCGAGGAACTATTGTTTGCTTGGAGGAACTATTCTTTGCTTGGAGAAATTAGTTGTTTGCTTGGAGGAACTATTCATTGCTTGGAGAATGTAGTTATTTGCTTGGAGGAACTATTCTTTGCTTGGAGAAATTAGTTGTTTGCTTGGAGAAACTATTTTTTGCTTGGAGAAATTAGTTGTTTGCTTGGAGGAACTATTCGTTGCTTGGAGAATGTAGTTATTTGCTTGGGGGAACTATTCTTGGCTTGGAGAAATTAGTTGTTTGCTTGGAGGAACTATTCTTTGCTTGGAGAATGTAGTTATTTGCTTGGAGGAACTATTCTTTGCTTGGAGAATGTAGTTATTTGCTTGGAGGAACTATTCTTTGCTTCGAGAAAGTAGTTGTTTGCTTGGAGGAACTATTATTTGCTTGGAGGAACTATTCTTTGCTTGGAGAAATTAGTTGTTTGCTTGGAGGAACTATTCATTGCTTGGAGAATGTAGTTATTTGCTTGGAGGAACTATTCTTTGCTTGGAGAAATTAGTTGTTTGCTAGGAGAAACTATTTTTTGCTTGGAGAAATTAGTTGTTTGCTTGGAGGAACTATTCGTTGCTTGGAGAATGTAGTTATTTGCTTGGGGGAACTATTCTTTGCTTGGAGAAATTAGTTGTTTGCTGGGAGGAACTATTCTTTGCTTGTAGAAATTAGTTGTTTGCTTGGAGGAACTATTCTTTGCTTGGAGAAATTAGTTGTTTGCTTGGAGGAACTATTGTTTACTTGTAGGAACTATTCTTTGCTTGGAGAATGTAGTTATTTGCTTGGAGGAACTATTTTTTGCTTCGAGAAAGTAGTTGTTTGCTTGGAGGAACTATTTTTTGCTTGAAGAAATTAGTTGTTTGCTTGGAGGAACTATTATTTGCTTGGAGAAATTAGTTGTTTGCTTGGAGGAACTATTCTTTGCTTGGAGAAATTAGTTGTTTGCTTGGAAGAACTATTATTTGCTTGGAGAATGTAGTTATTTGCTTGGAGGAACTATTCTTTGCTTCGAGAAAGTAGTTGTTTGCTTGGAGGAACTATTATTTGCTTGGAGAAATTAGTTTTTTGCTTGGAGGAACTATTCTTTGCTTGGAGAAATTAGTTGTTTGCTTGGATAAACTATTGTTTACTTGTAGGAACTATTCTTTGCTTGGAGAAATTAGTTGTTTGCTTGGAGGAACAATTTTTTGCTTGGAGAAATTAGTTGTTTGCTTGGAGGAACTATTTTTTGCTTGGAGAAATTAGGTATTTGCTTGCAGGAACTATTCTTTGCTTGGAGAAAGTAGTTGTTTGCTTGGAGGAACTATTCTTTGCTTGGAGGAACTATTCTTTGCTTGGAGGAACTATTCTTTGCTTGGAGAAATTAGTTGTTTGCTTGGAGGAACTATTGTTTACTTGTAGGAACTATTCTTTGCTTGGAGAATGTAGTTATTTGCTTGGAGGAACTATTCTTTGCTTCGAGAAAGTAGTTGTTTGCTTGGAGGAACTATTTTTTGCTTGAAGAAATTAGTTGTTTGCTTGGAGGAACTATTATTTGCTTGGAGAAATTAGTTATTTGCTTGGAGGAACTATTCTTTGCTTGGAGAAATTAGTTATTTGCTTGGAGGAACTATTCTTTGCTTGGTGAAATTAGTTGTTTGCTTGGAGGAACTATTGTTTGCTTGGAGAAATCAGTTTTTTGCTTGGAGAAACTATTCTTTGCTTGGAGAAATTAGTTATTTGCTTGGAGGAACTATTCTTTGCTTGGAGAAATTAGTTATTTGCTTGGAGGAACTATTTTTTGCTTGGAGAAATTAGTTGTTTGCTTCGAGGAACTATTGTTTGCTTGGAGGAACTATTCTTTGCTTGGAGAAATTAGTTGTTTGCTTGGAGGAACTATTCATTGCTTGGAGAATGTAGTTATTTGCTTGGAGGAACTATTCTTTGCTTGGAGAAATTAGTTGTTTGCTTGGAGAAACTATTTTTTGCTTGGAGAAATTAGTTGTTTGCTTGGAGGAACTATTCGTTGCTTGGAGAATGTAGTTATTTGCTTGGGGGAACTATTCTTGGCTTGGAGAAATTAGTTGTTTGCTTGGAGGAACTATTCTTTGCTTGGAGAATGTAGTTGTTTGCTTGGAGGAACAATTCATTGCTTGGAGAAATTAGTTGTTTGCTTGAAAAAACTATTATTTGCTTGGAGAAATTAGTTTTTTGCTTGAAAAAACTATTATTTGCTTGGAGAAATTAGTTTTTTGCTTGGAGGAACTATTCTTTGCTTGGAGAAATTAGTTGTTTGCTTGGATGAACTATTGTTTACTTGTAGAAACTATTCTTTGCTTGGAGAAATTAGTTGTTTGCTTGGAGGAACAATTTTTTGCTTGGAGAAATTAGTTGTTTGCTTGGAGGAACAATTTTTTGCTTGGAGAAATTAGTTGTTTGCTTGGAGGAACTATTTTTTGCTTGGAGAAATTAGGTATTTGCTTGCAGGAACTATTCTTTGCTTGGAGAAAGTAGTTGTTTGCTTGGAGGAACTATTCTTTGCTTGGAGGAACTATTCTTTGCTTGGAGGAACTATTCTTTGCTTGGAGAAATTAGTTGTTTGCTTGGAGGAACTATTGTTTACTTGTAGGAACTATTCTTTGCTTGGAGAATGTAGTTATTTGCTTGGAGGAACTATTCTTTGCTTCGAGAAAGTAGTTGTTTGCTTGGAGGAACTATTTTTTGCTTGAAGAAATTAGTTGTTTGCTTGGAGGAACTATTATTTGCTTGGAGAAATTAGTTATTTGCTTGGAGGAACTATTCTTTGCTTGGAGAAATTAGTTATTTGCTTGGAGGAACTATTCTTTGCTTGGTGAAATTAGTTGTTTGCTTGGAGGAACTATTGTTTGCTTGGAGAAATCAGTTTTTTGCTTGGAGAAACTATTCTTTGCTTGGAGAAATTAGTTATTTGCTTGGAGGAACTATTCTTTGCTTGGAGAAATTAGTTATTTGCTTGGAGGAACTATTTTTTGCTTGGAGAAATTAGTTGTTTGCTTCGAGGAACTATTGTTTGCTTGGAGGAACTATTCTTTGCTTGGAGAAATTAGTTGTTTGCTTGGAGGAACTATTCATTGCTTGGAGAATGTAGTTATTTGCTTGGAGGAACTATTCTTTGCTTGGAGAAATTAGTTGTTTGCTTGGAGAAACTATTTTTTGCTTGGAGAAATTAGTTGTTTGCTTGGAGGAACTATTCGTTGCTTGGAGAATGTAGTTATTTGCTTGGGGGAACTATTCTTGGCTTGGAGAAATTAGTTGTTTGCTTGGAGGAACTATTCTTTGCTTGGAGAATGTAGTTATTTGCTTGGAGGAACTATTCTTTGCTTGGAGAATGTAGTTATTTGCTTGGAGGAACTATTCTTTGCTTCGAGAAAGTAGTTGTTCGCTTGGAGGAACTATTATTTGCTTGGAGGAACTATTCTTTGCTTGGAGAAATTAGTTGTTTGCTTGGAGGAACTATTCATTGCTTGGAGAATGTAGTTATTTGCTTGGAGGAACTATTCTTTGCTTGGAGAAATTAGTTGTTTGCTTGGAGAAACTATTTTTTGCTTGGAGAAATTAGTTGTTTGCTTGGAGGAACTATTCGTTGCTTGGAGAATGTAGTTATTTGCTTGGGGGAACTATTCTTTGCTTGGAGAAATTAGTTGTTTGCTGGGAGGAACTATTCTTTGCTTGTAGAAATTAGTTGTTTGCTTGGAGGAACTATTCTTTGCTTGGAGAAATTAGTTATTTGCTTGGAGGAACTATTCTTTGCTTGGAGAAATTAGTTGTTTGCTTGGAGGAACTATTCTTTGCTTGGAGAAATTAGTTATTTGCTTGGAGGAACTATTCTTTGCTTGGAGAAATTAGTTGTTTGCTTGGAGGAACTATTATTTGCTTGGAGAAATTAGTTATTTGCTTGGAGGAACTATTCTTTGCTTGGAGAAATTAGTTATTTGCTTGGAGGAACTATTTTTTGCTTGAAGAAATTAGTTGTTTGCTTGGAGGAACTATTATTTGCTTGGAGAAATTAGTTATTTGCTTGGAGGAACTATTCTTTGCTTGGAGAAATTAGTTATTTGCTTGGAGGAACTATTCTTTGCTTGGTGAAATTAGTTGTTTGCTTGGAGGAACTATTGTTTGCTTGGAGAAATCAGTTTTTTGCTTGGAGAAACTATTCTTTGCTTGGAGAAATTAGTTATTTGCTTGGAGGAACTATTCTTTGCTTGGAGAAATTAGTTATTTGCTTGGAGGAACTATTTTTTGCTTGGAGAAATTAGTTGTTTGCTTCGAGGAACTATTGTTTGCTTGGAGGAACTATTCTTTGCTTGGAGAAATTAGTTGTTTGCTTGGAGGAACTATTCATTGCTTGGAGAATGTAGTTATTTGCTTGGAGGAACTATTCTTTGCTTGGAGAAATTAGTTGTTTGCTTGGAGAAACTATTTTTTGCTTGGAGAAATTAGTTGTTTGCTTGGAGGAACTATTCGTTGCTTGGAGAATGTAGTTATTTGCTTGGGGGAACTATTCTTGGCTTGGAGAAATTAGTTGTTTGCTTGGAGGAACTATTCTTTGCTTGGAGAATGTAGTTGTTTGCTTGGAGGAACAATTCATTGCTTGGAGAATGTAGTTATTTGCTTGGAGGAACTATTCTTTGCTTGGAGAAATTAGTTGTTTGCTTGGAGAAACTATTATTTGCTTGGAGAAATTAGTTTTTTGCTTGGAGGAACTATTCTTTGCTTGGAGAAATTAGTTGTTTGCTTGGATGAACTATTGTTTACTTGTAGAAACTATTCTTTGCTTGGAGAAATTAGTTGTTTGCTTGGAGGAACAATTTTTTGCTTGGAGAAATTAGTTGTTTGCTTGGAGGAACAATTTTTTGCTTGGAGAAATTAGTTGTTTGCTTGGAGGAACTATTTTTTGCTTGGAGAAATTAGGTATTTGCTTGCAGGAACTATTCTTTGCTCGGAGAAAGTAGTTGTTTGCTTGGAGGAACTATTCTTTGCTTGGAGGAACTATTCTTTGCTTGGAGGAACTATTCTTTGCTTGGAGAAATTAGTTGTTTGCTTGGAGGAACTATTGTTTACTTGTAGGAACTATTCTTTGCTTGGAGAATGTAGTTATTTGCTTGGAGGAACTATTCTTTGCTTCGAGAAAGTAGTTGTTTGCTTGGAGGAACTATTCTTTGCTTGGAGAAATTAGTTGTTTGCTTGGAGGAACTATTCATTGCTTGGAGAATGTAGTTATTTGCTTGGAGGAACTATTCTTTGCTTGGAGAAATTAGTTGTTTGCTTGGAGAAACTATTTTTTGCTTGGAGAAATTAGTTGTTTGCTTGGAGGAACTATTCGTTGCTTGGAGAATGTAGTTATTTGCTTGGGGGAACTATTCTTGGCTTGGAGAAATTAGTTGTTTGCTTGGAGGAACTATTCTTTGCTTGGAGAATGTAGTTATTTGCTTGGAGGAACTATTCTTTGCTTGGAGAAATTAGTTGTTTGCTTGGAGAAACTATTATTTGCTTGGAGAAATTAGTTTTTTGCTTGGAGGAACTATTCTTTGCTTGGAGAAATTAGTTGTTTGCTTGGATGAACTATTGTTTACTTGTAGAAACTATTCTTTGCTTGGAGAAATTAGTTGTTTGCTTGGAGGAACAATTTTTTGCTTGGAGAAATTAGTTGTTTGCTTGGAGGAACAATTTTTTGCTTGGAGAAATTAGTTGTTTGCTTGGAGGAACTATTTTTTGCTTGGAGAAATTAGGTATTTGCTTGCAGGAACTATTCTTTGCTCGGAGAAAGTAGTTGTTTGCTTGGAGGAACTATTCTTTGCTTGGAGGAACTATTCTTTGCTTGGAGGAACTATTCTTTGCTTGGAGAAATTAGTTGTTTGCTTGGAGGAACTATTGTTTACTTGTAGGAACTATTCTTTGCTTGGAGAATGTAGTTATTTGCTTGGAGGAACTATTCTTTGCTTCGAGAAAGTAGTTGTTTGCTTGGAGGAACTATTTTTTGCTTGAAGAAATTAGTTGTTTGCTTGGAGGAACTATTATTTGCTTGGAGAAATTAGTTATTTGCTTGGAGGAACTATTCTTTGCTTGGAGAAATTAGTTATTTGCTTGGAGGAACTATTCTTTGCTTGGTGAAATTAGTTGTTTGCTTGGAGGAACTATTGTTTGCTTGGAGAAATCAGTTTTTTGCTTGGAGAAACTATTCTTTGCTTGGAGAAATTAGTTATTTGCTTGGAGGAACTATTCTTTGCTTGGAGAAATTAGTTATTTGCTTGGAGGAACTATTTTTTGCTTGGAGAAATTAGTTGTTTGCTTCGAGGAACTATTGTTTGCTTAGAGGAACTATTCTTTGCTTGGAGAAATTAGTTGTTTGCTTGGAGGAACTATTCATTGCTTGGAGAATGTAGTTATTTGCTTGGAGGAACTATTCTTTGCTTGGAGAAATTAGTTGTTTGCTTGGAGAAACTATTTTTTGCTTGGAGAAATTAGTTGTTTGCTTGGAGGAACTATTCGTTGCTTGGAGAATGTAGTTATTTGCTTGGGGGAACTATTCTTGGCTTGGAGAAATTAGTTGTTTGCTTGGAGGAACTATTCTTTGCTTGGAGAATGTAGTTATTTGCTTGGAGGAACTATTCTTTGCTTGGAGAATGTAGTTATTTGCTTGGAGGAACTATTCTTTGCTTCGAGAAAGTAGTTGTTTGCTTGGAGGAACTATTATTTGCTTGGAGAAATTAGTTTTTTGCTTGGAGGAACTATTCTTTGCTTGGAGAAATTAGTTGTTTGCTTGGATGAACTATTGTTTACTTGTAGGAACTATTCTTTGCTTGGAGAAATTAGTTGTTTGCTTGGAGGAACAATTTTTTGCTTGGAGAAATTAGTTGTTTGCTTGGAGGAACTATTTTTTGCTTGGAGAAATTAGGTATTTGCTTGCAGGAACTATTCTTTGCTTGGAGAAAGTAGTTGTTTGCTTGGAGGAACTATTCTTTGCTTGGAGGAACTATTCTTTGCTTGGAGGAACTATTCTTTGCTTGGAGAAATTAGTTGTTTGCTTGGAGGAACTATTGTTTACTTGTAGGAACTATTCTTTGCTTGGAGAATGTAGTTATTTGCTTGGAGGAACTATTCTTTGCTTCGAGAAAGTAGTTGTTTGCTTGGAGGAACTATTTTTTGCTTGAAGAAATTAGTTGTTTGCTTGGAGGAACTATTATTTGCTTGGAGAAATTAGTTATTTGCTTGGAGGAACTATTCTTTGCTTGGAGAAATTAGTTATTTGCTTGGAGGAACTATTCTTTGCTTGGTGAAATTAGTTGTTTGCTTGGAGGAACTATTGTTTGCTTGGAGAAATCAGTTTTTTGCTTGGAGAAACTATTCTTTGCTTGGAGAAATTAGTTATTTGCTTGGAGGAACTATTCTTTGCTTGGAGAAATTAGTTATTTGCTTGGAGGAACTATTCTTTGCTTGGAGAAATTAGTTGTTTGCTTGGATGAACTATTGTTTACTTGTAGAAACTATTCTTTGCTTGGAGAAATTAGTTGTTTGCTTGGAGGAACAATTTTTTGCTTGGAGAAATTAGTTGTTTGCTTGGAGGAACAATTTTTTGCTTGGAGAAATTAGTTGTTTGCTTGGAGGAACTATTTTTTGCTTGGAGAAATTAGGTATTTGCTTGCAGGAACTATTCTTTGCTCGGAGAAAGTAGTTGTTTGCTTGGAGGAACTATTCTTTGCTTGGAGGAACTATTCTTTGCTTGGAGGAACTATTCTTTGCTTGGAGAAATTAGTTGTTTGCTTGGAGGAACTATTGTTTACTTGTAGGAACTATTCTTTGCTTGGAGAATGTAGTTATTTGCTTGGAGGAACTATTCTTTGCTTCGAGAAAGTAGTTGTTTGCTTGGAGGAACTATTTTTTGCTTGAAGAAATTAGTTGTTTGCTTGGAGGAACTATTATTTGCTTGGAGAAATTAGTTATTTGCTTGGAGGAACTATTCTTTGCTTGGAGAAATTAGTTATTTGCTTGGAGGAACTATTCTTTGCTTGGTGAAATTAGTTGTTTGCTTGGAGGAACTATTGTTTGCTTGGAGAAATCAGTTTTTTGCTTGGAGAAACTATTCTTTGCTTGGAGAAATTAGTTATTTGCTTGGAGGAACTATTCTTTGCTTGGAGAAATTAGTTATTTGCTTGGAGGAACTATTTTTTGCTTGGAGAAATTAGTTGTTTGCTTCGAGGAACTATTGTTTGCTTGGAGGAACTATTCTTTGCTTGGAGAAATTAGTTGTTTGCTTGGAGGAACTATTCATTGCTTGGAGAATGTAGTTATTTGCTTGGAGGAACTATTCTTTGCTTGGAGAAATTAGTTGTTTGCTTGGAGAAACTATTTTTTGCTTGGAGAAATTAGTTGTTTGCTTGGAGGAACTATTCGTTGCTTGGAGAATGTAGTTATTTGCTTGGGGGAACTATTCTTGGCTTGGAGAAATTAGTTGTTTGCTTGGAGGAACTATTCTTTGCTTGGAGAATGTAGTTATTTGCTTGGAGGAACTATTCTTTGCTTGGAGAATGTAGTTATTTGCTTGGAGGAACTATTCTTTGCTTCGAGAAAGTAGTTGTTTGCTTGGAGGAACTATTATTTGCTTGGAGAAATTAGTTTTTTGCTTGGAGGAACTATTCTTTGCTTGGAGAAATTAGTTGTTTGCTTGGATGAACTATTGTTTACTTGTAGGAACTATTCTTTGCTTGGAGAAATTAGTTGTTTGCTTGGAGGAACAATTTTTTGCTTGGAGAAATTAGTTGTTTGCTTGGAGGAACTATTTTTTGCTTGGAGAAATTAGGTATTTGCTTGCAGGAACTATTCTTTGCTTGGAGAAAGTAGTTGTTTGCTTGGAGGAACTATTCTTTGCTTGGAGGAACTATTCTTTGCTTGGAGGAACTATTCTTTGCTTGGAGAAATTAGTTGTTTGCTTGGAGGAACTATTGTTTACTTGTAGGAACTATTCTTTGCTTGGAGAATGTAGTTATTTGCTTGGAGGAACTATTCTTTGCTTCGAGAAAGTAGTTGTTTGCTTGGAGGAACTATTTTTTGCTTGAAGAAATTAGTTGTTTGCTTGGAGGAACTATTATTTGCTTGGAGAAATTAGTTATTTGCTTGGAGGAACTATTCTTTGCTTGGAGAAATTAGTTATTTGCTTGGAGGAACTATTCTTTGCTTGGTGAAATTAGTTGTTTGCTTGGAGGAACTATTGTTTGCTTGGAGAAATCAGTTTTTTGCTTGGAGAAACTATTCTTTGCTTGGAGAAATTAGTTATTTGCTTGGAGGAACTATTCTTTGCTTGGAGAAATTAGTTATTTGCTTGGAGGAACTATTTTTTGCTTGGAGAAATTAGTTGTTTGCTTCTAGGAACTATTGTTTGCTTGGAGGAACTATTCTTTGCTTGGAGAAATTAGTTGTTTGCTTGGAGGAACTATTCATTGCTTGGAGAATGTAGTTATTTGCTTGGAGGAACTATTCTTTGCTTGGAGAAATTAGTTGTTTGCTTGGAGGAACTATTCGTTGCTTGGAGAATGTAGTTATTTGCTTGGAGGAACTATTCTTTGCTTGGAGAAATTAGTTATTTGCTTGGAGGAACTATTCTTTGCTTGGAGGATCTATTCTTTGCTTGGAGAAATTAGTTGTTTGCTTGGAGGAACTATTCTTTGCTTGGAGAAATCAGTTTTTTGCTTGGAGGAACTATTCTTTGCTTGGAGAAATTAGTTGTTTGCTGGGAGGAACTATTCTTTGCTTGTAGAAATTAGTTGTTTGCTTGGAGGAACTATTCTTTGCTTGGAGAAATTAGTTATTTGCTTGGAGGAACTATTCTTTGCTTGGAGAAATTAGTTGTTTGCTTGGAGGAACTATTGTTTACTTGTAGGAACTATTCTTTGCTTGGAGAAATTAGTTGTTTGCTTGGAGGAACTATTCTTTGTTTGGAGAATGTAGTTATTTGCTTGGAGGAACTATTCTTTGTATGGGGAAAGTAGTTGTTTGCTTGGAGGAACTATTTTTTGCTTGGAGAAATTAGTTGTTTCCTTGGAGGAACTATTATTATTAGCTTGGAGAAATTAGTTATTTGCTTGGAGGAACTATTCTTTGCTTGGAGAAATTAGTTGTTTGCTTGGAGGAACTATTCTTTGCTTGGAGAAATTAGTTGTTTGCTTGGAAGAACTATTATTTGCTTGGAGAAATTAGTTGTTTGCTTGGAGGAACTATTCTTTGCTTGGAGAAATTAGTTATTTGCTTGGCGGAACTATTCTTTGCTTGGAGAAATTAGTTGTTTGCTTGGAGGAACTATTGTTTACTTGTAGGAACTATTCTTTGCTTGGAGAAATTAGTTGTTTGCTTGGAGGAACAATTTTTTGCTTGGAGAAATTAGTTGTTTGCTTGGAGGAACAATTTTTGGCTTGGAGAAATTAGTTGTTTGCTTGGAGGAACTATTTTTTGTATGGAGAAAGTAGTTGTTTGCTTGGAGGAACTATTTTTTGCTTGGAGAAATTAGTTGTTTGCTTGGAGGAACTATTCTTTGCTTGGAGAAATTAGTTATTTGCTTGGGGGAACTATTCTTTGCTTGGAGAAATTAGTTGTTTGCTTGGAGGAACTATTAGTAGTAAGTAACCAGCTACCAGTCTCGTGGCGGGGGGTTGGACTTCTACCCGATGACGTATACGTCAAAGAGGCGGAGCCGGGTATTTTTCGGTTTGGAAAAGAGGCGGAGCCGGAGACCCAACCCCTTTCCTCCAAACCCTTTTAACACTTGTTGTCGAAACAGAAAATTGTAAATAAAAGGCATCACATGATGAGAATGTCTTGACAGACAGAGGATTAACATGTCTGTAACAATAATGTCGATAATATCATAAATAAAGAACGGATTATAATAAATGTTAGTTTTTTGTGCGTGAGGCAAAATGAGACTTGGCAAAGGAGAGAGACAACATGAGACTTGGTTGGAACTTATTTAGTTGTAAATGGAGAGTCGATGCTGTCATAAAAAATTAGGAATGGCAATAAAATATAGAATGATTCTGATCGGAAGAGTCTGTGAAGATGAACATTGCATGGAAGTAGTCGTGTTGTTAATGTAAACACACGACGGAAAAAGCATCTCACATTTCAAAGAGATGAAATGTGACAGAGGAAAAGTGCACTCTTTCTTCACACGACCTCCAAACAAGTCTTGAAAAATAAAGACTAAAACCCTTTGTAAAATTAAAAAATTAGCCAAAAAAAAAACCGATTTTGCATAAAAAAAGAGGGGAGGTGGGGACGATGAGTACACTAAAGTGTATCTTGTTGTTGTTGTGTGTGTTAAGTGGGGCGAATGGCTGCAGAAGGAACGACGAGTGTAAAGATTGCATTATAGCCAAATGCAAATATTATAAAACCACATCGGGTTTTATTTGTTCCGAAGACAAACCTCAAAGAATGATAATATCCATCTCAAAAATGGATCGATGCCGAATTGTACACGGTGAGTTTTCGCTATTAATTAGTGATTAATAAAGTTTAAAAATTGAGGATAATGTGATTGGGAGGGCATGTAGAAGGTATGAATATAGAATATGAATATTTGATATGTAGTTAATCGTGGGAACGGGTTTGTGTCGGATGTTGGATCGGCAACAAGAGAGAATAAAGCTTCACCAGCCACGACCCCAATCACCACCACCAGCACACATCTTCCGATATTGGATTATTCCACTTTCTCTGCCACAGAAGGTACAAATAGAGTTTACGGTTTTGTTTTGAAACGAAAAATAATCGATAAAAAAAATATTGTTAAAAAAAAATAGGAAAGGAAGTTGGAATGCCGAAAGAGCTCACGACCTTGAGAACCACCACCACGGAACTCATCACCACTACCCCAGTCACTACTACGACCACATTTAGGCCAATTTTCTCCACTTTCTCCAATGCAAAAGGTGAAAGTCAATGAGGAGCGTCTTTTTTTAATTAACAAAAATCGATTTGAGTGTTTTCATGGATAAATGCCAATTTGGAATGAAAAAAAGATTGAAAAAAAAGAGGAATTGTGTACTTTGCTGATTGGTATGATGAATTATGTAGGTATGACAGATGGCTCTACTTTCTCCAATACAAAAGGTGATAGTCAATGAGGAGCGTCTTTTTTTAATTAAAAAAAATCGATTTGAGAGTTTTGATGGATAAATGTCAATTAGGAATGAAAAAAGGATGGAAAAAAATGAGGAATTGTGTGCTGATTGTTATAATTAAATATGTAGGTATGACGGGAGGATCTACGGCTCCTCATTTCTTGACTGTCCATCAACCCACAACAACTCCTTTAATTACAAAAACAAGGACTGAATTAATCCAAAACACTTTCTCCACAACTTTCACTCCAACCACATTGAGACCCGTCTTTAGCCAACGGACAAAAAACATTCCAACAAAAAAACCCAGATTATCAACAATTTTTTTGCCAACAAACGCACAAATAGAATCGGTCCCACAACCGACCCCACCAACTTTCACGCCCACTTTCACCCCAACTTTCACCACCTTTATTACATCAGAGTCTAATCAAACAACTGTTAAACCGCAATCGATAATTAAAATTTTGATTGACAAACCAAAAATTGTTACGGAAATCCCAATTAGAAAGACATTGGAACCCCCGATATCTGTTATAATTACAGAAATTATAAAAAATTCAAAAGTTGAGGCTATTAATCCCAGCAAGTCCTTACAACAAAACAAAAACTCATCTTTGTCGATAATTCAAACCTCTCAAAATCCAATAAAAAATATCGAAAAAAACAACAATGTAGTACAGACTAGCTCAATGACACACACCCTGCATGAGATTACAGTTTCTACACCAACCCCATCAACCACAAACAAACCCAACGCATCAGCAGAATTTGAAGTCCCATTGAATCATCGACAGAGAGTGGATGGAGTTATAAGGAAGCAGAAAAAAACCAAGAATGGTGAGACAATTAATGGATTTTAATCACGCTTTTATTATTTTTTTTGTAACATTTTAATAGTTATTTTACCGCTTGCTATTTATTTATTTGTAGTCTTTACTAGACGACTAGTTCGTCACTTGTGTCGTCAGAACGCACAAATTGATGAGCTCATCGAGATGTCGGATGCTGAGGGCGACAAGTTGGTCCACGACAAATCCAAATACGTTAACAGAGTTAAACGCTGTGTCAATGTTTTACAGTAAACTACATGTGTGTGGTTCTACATTATTATTAATGAAATGACATTGAATACTTAAACATTTATATTTATTACTACAGAGTAATCCTAATGATTCTATATCCATTTTTTAAACATATTTATTAAAAAACTGTTGGATAAACTACAAGATTTGTTGATTGTTTTTTTTGTTTAATTACTCGAGTCATCAGAATTCTCCAAGTTCTGTAATTGAATAGAAACATAGACAAAAGTCGAAAATATTAAAACCAGAAAGACTAAAAGCATACACTCAAAAAAATTAACCCAAATCAACAAAACGATAATTACGAATAAACACATAAAATTTAGTAATTCGACATTGAAGACACATACATTCACATTGGACACAGCCACCAAGTTTTCGGAATTCATTGGAAGTTCTGGACCGTAATATGGATTGAACATTTCAAAGCGAGATGCACGTCCAGTGTAGCCAGCTGGAACTCCATCTCGATGAAGACCCTGAGCTTCAACGCTAGAGATAGCTTCGTTTGTAGAAGTGGTTTGGCCCTGGACCGCAGTTTCATATTCTTGATCCATAGGTGAAGAGTCCAATTCTAATTCCTCTAGCATTTCACGATAAATGCTGTCTGAATCGAGTGTAGGTCGCCCCTCGTGTGAAAGAATAAAACTCTCTTGTCGTTTCCGAGTTGCAATTTTAATTCGAACAACTTCACAAATTTGTGAGAAAAGAGCAATGTCGGTTACATCCGGTTTTCGTTGTACGAATGGGAAATTAAGTTTTTCCGTTTGTCCAGATAGTACCAATTCTGCTATGATATCTGATTTTTCAATAATGATATCTAGAGGACCCAAGTTTTGTATTCGTAGAATTAGATTTTGGTTTCCGTCATACACCGGTGTACTTGGTACAATTATGTTTTCAGATTTAAAAATGTTGGATCGAGAACTTGATTGAATTGTACCAATGCAAGATGAAGGTAGCTGAATTCGATTAGTTGTAAAAACATAACTCTCAGCGTTTGACAATAAAATAGTTTTTCGAGCTGCACGTATCAAATAAACTGGCAAAGGTCCGGGTACTTTTTCTAAATTCCAGTAAAATTTCATAATAGCAAAAATAAAAGGATTTTATCCTTTCAACTTCAGAGTAAGGAATAGAGTATTTATGGAATGGAATAGTCGCTAGTCTTTATATAAAATGAAAGGACAAATATCGATCTGTTGTTGATATATTGAAAAATATTTAAAAAATGGTTGACTATTGTAAGGAAAGAAAAACAAATGTTGGTAAAAGAGTATTGTTGGATGGGATAGTAATGAAGTCATTAGTGAAATTGCTTCATCAATTATGACTGAAAGAGTGTTAGATGCTACGAAAAGAAAAAAAGGAAAACCATTAATTAAGGTTTGGGCCTCTTAATTCCATTTCTTGGCTATAATGACACGCAAACACGCAACCTGATTAAATATTCTCTAATGTACAGAACTATGTTAATTAATAGAGCTCAACCACTATTTTACTTTCTCTTGTCCTGTCAACATCGTTAAAAAAAGTTTGTGTCTTTCTCTCTCTTTTTTTTAACAATTCTCAAAGTGAAAGCTAGGCAGTAGGCAACTCTCCAATGGCTTCTGAATACGTTATTCGTGAAGCTGAAGAGGCCAGACCGCGTCGGAAAAAAAATAAAAAGAAGAAGAACAAGAAGCAAGACGATGAAGAGGACGAAACGAGCGAAGAGGAATACCAAGACGAAGAGGACGAGGAACCAGAAGAGTCGGACAACTGTACATCCTCATTGGCTGATATGATCAATGACAACACCACATCCGAATCTGGAGAGGAAAAAGATTTTGGTGAACTGATAACAATTCCACACTTTCTACCAGAATCATACACCAAACATGTAAATGATCCGAAAACGGATTTAAAAATTATTAAAAGGATAAAAACCAACCTGCCAGAACGAGCTCGACTTCTGAATCGGAAACCAAAGGATTGTCGTGAAGTAGAGAAAGGTAGTGAATATATTTCAAAAATGTTAACAATGTTTTTGTTTTGTTTAGGATTATACAGGAGTAAGTTAAAATCGTTACTTATATTTATTTGAATTTATAGCCGAGTGGGTTCCATTGGATTTGGACGACTATTTAACCAAAAATACAAGATTCTACATGGAGGATACTTTGGGTCGTTACATGAGTCAATATCAAATCGACAAGGATAAGTTCCAGATTTTGAAGCCAGACAAAAAATGGATAATAAAGAGAAAATATTATCGACAATTGTATCAAATATTTCAATGTTTGCTGCCAGGCATGCAATATTCAAAAAAACTAAATTTAGTATACAAACTACGAGGTAAACCGTTACACCTGCATCAATTTGTTGTCGAAGTTAACTCAAATGTTAAAAAAAGTCGAAAATATAACAAAAATGGCAAAGTATTAGAAACCAAACATTTGCAACATGGTTTTAAAAAATCATATTTGAAGGCAGTCGTAGAAATCGACAGAAGGGAAAGTGAGAACAACATAATTAAAATGCTTAAAAACAAAAAGATAGAACAGGAGAATAAAAATAAGAGAGCGAGAGTAGAAAGCTCTTGTGAGGATGATGACGATGTTCAAATTATACACGAAGATTTAAATACAGAAAACAATGAAAATATTGTTGAGGAACGCGATGAAGCTTCATCAGAGAGTGAGGAAGGAATTGATAGTGAGGAAAATGAAAGTGTTGGTAGTTGTGAGAATGAAAATAACAACGAAATGGAAATTGACAATCTATCAGTCAATTCCAATTTTATCAAAGAATTAGAGGAACAGGATTTAGAGACCGCAGTAGAAGAGTTTAGAAATTTGGTAAATCCTTATAAGGGTTTGAGTCCCGCTGAGAGTGAGCAAGATCCATTTGCTGGAATGGATAAATTACCCGAACAAACAATTTGTGGGGTAGATGATCAACAACCTTGTACGAGTAAACAAGCTGAAAGAAGACAACAAGAGTTTAATAGGAAAAATATCAAGTTTGAATTATTTCCACAGTTAAATGTAACAGATGAGTATGCGTTTAACGAAAATGAAGAGGAGGAACAGGCTAATGAAAGGATGTTGGGTGACATCGACATAGATGCTCTTGTAATTAGTTCAAATCAAAATGAAAGGGAACAAGAAAGCAGGGTGCAAAGTACAACTAGCCTTTTTTTCCCACCCCATGCTATACGAGGTGGCAACCCTTGTTTTAATTCTTTTATTCCCTATCCTTTTTATAGTTGGTCAATTCCAACAACACACAGTGAGCTCGATGAGGAACCAACTCTTAGGCAATTGCAGAACCAAAAACGCATGTTTTCGAATAGAACTGACGTGCGAATTGTAGGTGACAAACGAATTGTGATGGAGAATTACATGCAGAGCGACGAGCTTGTCAAAATTCTAATTCTGCAGACAAAAGGAAAATACAAAAATCAAATGCTTAGTTTTAGTTTGTCAGATTTTCAGGATTTAATTAAAATAGCTGCAGAGATGCTCCATGAAGGAGCAGGGCTCATGATTGAAGGTAGAAGAAAGTTGAAGCTAAATCGAATAAAACAAGAGTCCTTACAAATTGAGAAAAATCTTAAACTATTGAATCCAAATGATACAAACTATCAGGTTTTACTAGCTAGTCATCAAGAACAGCTACAGGCATACAACTCAAAGAAACAAGTCATTTTAGATGACTTTATGAAGAATTTGGAAATTGTGGATTTCAATAGTCAAGTCAGTGATATAATTGAAGTTGAGAAAGTTCTGTACCGAACACACGACGAGTAGTACAAAAAAAAAGAAAGTTCAAAGTCAAAAAAATGTAGACACAAGTACAAAAAGAAACAAGGTACAAGTAGTTGAAATAAAATTTTTATCAAAAATAAAAAAACAATGAAACAAATAGTCAATGCATAGCAAATGAATAGTAATGAACTTTAAATGTATAGTGCTATTATGGAAACGCATTTACTTCAAACAAATAAAAAATACATTTAGTCATAAAGTAGTACAACAAATAAAAACAACGTTGTAATCATTATGTAACAATTAAAACATGTATGAATAAAATTAAACAAAAAAAAATCGATTCTTGTATTGAGGTCTTTTTTTATACATATATATATATGGTTGTATGTTTGGATTTCCTTTACTATTCTTGTACAGAACGTGAGAGAGAAAGGAGGTGAAATTTAAAAAAAATGTCGAATCGAAATACAGAACGAAATTATCAGTGTGAAATTTGTAGGCAATCTTTTTGGTCTCGAACGAGTCTCTCTAAACATTATGCATCGGTACACTACTGTTATCAGTGTAATAAAGTAGTTTTAAATCGACCTCATCATATTTGTACAAACATTTTGGTTGGTGGTGGTGGTGGTGGTGGGGGTATCAATGGGGACTTGATATTTGGATTTGAAATTACTGAAACATCTTTAGATGGAACATTTAAAACATTTACAATAACAACAAACCACGGAAATGAACGAATACTCCAAATTGAAGTTTTGTTTAAAAAATATTTTAAACAATTAAAGAGTCTCTTAACTCATTTATTAAACACTGAAAGGTCAATAAAAATGAGAATTATAAATCTTGTACATTTAAAGCAGGCGTTTACTCTGGACGAGCGAATCTTTCCAGTGTCATCAGAAACGTACACATTACTAAATTCTACAGAAATTCAAACCAGATTATATCAGTGCGCTTCCGCTATAATTCATTTTTTAAACAAATTTGTGCAAAACGGTAGTATGTGGGCAGTTGTAGAAATTCAACAACTGATTGTTAAAAGTGCAAAGTTAGAACTGTTAACTATTGGAAGTGCGATTGAAACTCCAGCTTGCTATAGGAACAGAAAAGGTTTATTAAATATAAAAACAAATAATAACCTTTGTTTTCCATACTGTTGTATTGCTAAATATTTGGATTTAAAAGGAGCAGAAGCCAAAAAACTTTCCAGATACAAACAATTTATGAATGAAAATTATAACGACATTACAAAAAAATGTAGGTACATTGACTTTACGTCATTAGACCAAGAACGAGGAATTTCGATTGAAGATATTACTCCTTTTGAAAAATTGAATCCAGATTTTTCTGTAAACATTTATGGCCATGATAATGGAGCAAAAACTATATATCCGATTCGTTTAACGGTTCATTCTACACGAAAATATCATTTGGACCTAATGTTACTAATAAGTAATGATGGGGAAAGCCATGTAATTATGATAACCTCATTATCAAAATTTTTGGGATATCAACACTTTCACAAAAAATATTATTGTAGAATGTGCTTGCACACATTTGGATCAAATTTACAACGAGAGGAACATGTGAAATTGTGTTCAAAATATCCAGCTCAACGATCAGTGTTTCCTAGAGAGGACTTTGTTACTTATGAATTGGGATCAAATAGTAATATTACAAGCAACTATGTTGTTGCTGATTTTGAGACCTACCAACAGAAATTGGTTGTGGATGCAAATGTTCGAGTAAAAAAACTCGCAAAACATGAAACTCTCTCCTATGGTTTTGCTTATATTGGAGGTGGAAATGTGGAATTTGCAAAATATTTCGATAAAACTGACAAAAATGCGGACCAACATTTTATCGAAACGATGTTAGAACTAGCTGATATTCACTTAAAACGTGTTTCAGTTTATAGTCAGACTATGACGTTGTCAACAAGAGATTTGGAAGACTATATTACAGCAAAAACGTGCTGCATTTGTAAACAACAACTTCCACAAGACAAAGAACCCGTCATCAAATCCTATGATTTTAATCGTTTTAACGTTTTTCCAAATCGAAATAAGTCCAATGTACATAGACACCACTGTCACTCGCGTGAAGAAAGTATTTTTCAAAAACCTGGAGCTTACATTGGGCCTGCATGCCGAGAGTGCAACATTAATTTAAAGAGCAAAACATATTTGACTTGTATTTTTCACAACTTTTCAAAATTTGATAGTAGGTTTGTTATTAGCGGTTGTCATAAAGCAAATGTAAAGTGCTACAAAATGTTAGCCAAATCTGAAAATAACATTACAACTCTGATTATTGATGGAAAATTGAGAATAATAGATTCTCTTCGTCATTTGCCACAGGCACTAGCCAACCTCGTTCAGTCGATAAAAGATGATTCTCTATCTAAATTCAAGTGTACGAAACAAATTTTACCCGGACTCACAAGTCAACAGTATAATTTGTTAATTTCAAAACAAGCCTTTCCCTATGAATATGCAACTCCAGAAACTCTCGACTTGCTCAGTCCTACACTACCAAATATTGAACATTTTTACAGTTCAATAAAAAATTCTGCCGTTGCAGAAGAGGATTATAATGTAGCGTGTAAAATGTATAAACTATTTAATTGTAAATGTCTTCGAGATTTTTTAAGGCTATATCAAATGCTTGATGTTGGATTATTAGCTGATGTGATTGAGAATTATCGGACATTAGCAATTAAACATTACAATGCAGATCCCTTGAATTTCCTCTCGCTGCCGAGTTTAAGCTTTTACTCGGCTCTTTCCCACACTAAACAAAGATTAGAATACGTCAAAGATATTGATCTATTTTTAGCCGTAAAATCGGCCATAAGGGGAGGCATATGCAACTATTCACAACGATATTGCAAAGCAAATAAGAAGGGAACTCCGTTGTATGATCCAAAATTACCCGAATCACGAATTGTTCAGTTAGACGTTATCGCTCTTTATGGATTTGCAATGACAAAAAAACTTCCTATTGGTGAATATGTAAAGTTGAGTGCGTTAGAACTAACGTCTTTTAATCCCTTAACCATAGATGAAAATGGTGAATATGGATATCTTTGTATTGTAGATATTCACATTCCAGACTCAATCCATGACTTGTTGTCCGATTGCCCAATTTTTCCAGAACATGTAGTTATTAATAAGGAAGATGCGAGTGATTTGCAGAATGAAATGATGAATTTGTATCCCGAATTGGCTAGTTGTTTCAACAAACAACAATATCTTTTAACGTTGTATGATAAAAAAAATTATTCCGTATTTTTACCGGAACTAAAGCAGGGGCTGCAATTGGGGGCTGAAATTACAAAAATTCATTCTGTTTGGAGATTTAAACAAAAAGCGTTTCTTAAAGATCACATATTAAGCGAGTTGGATCGACGAACACAATCGGAAAATAATAAATCCTTGTACGAATTAATCAAATTGTATATAAACTCAATTTATGGGCGATTTCAACTAAATGTTTTCAAATTCAGAGATTTTAAATTGGTCTCCAATCACATAACGGCAAGACAGTTAATCAGACAGCCAAACTATCATTCGGCTACGATAATAAATCCTGGTCTAGTCTTGATTGAAATGAAGAAAAAGAGAGTATATTTAAACACCCATTTAATAATTGCTGGAGCTGTTTTGGCTTGGTCAAAGGCACATTATTTTAAAATTTGGTTTGCTTTTAAACATAAATTTGGCGAAAGAATAAGAAACCAATATTTAGATACGGATAGCCTGATGCTATATGTAATTACAGATAATTGGCCAAAAGAACTTGGTCAAGTCATGGTGGATGGTGAACCAATTATTGACTTTAGTAATTTTCCAAATACAGAACAATATAAAGGTATATACAGCGATAAATTGAAAGGCGTTTGTGGTCGAGTTAAAAGCGAGACTAAGCATTTTGAAATCTCGGAGGTAGTTGTATTAAAAAAAAAGTTTTATGCATTTAATATGGACGAAGGATCAATGAAAGATGTACTTAAGGCTAAAGGAATACCAAAGGGTTATTTAAAAGATTACAACTTCAAACATTACAAGGATACACTTTTCAATGGTGGGATAAAAAATATAACAATTACAATGTTACAAAGTATAAAACTACAAATGTTTACAATCCTACAACATAGGCTTTTAATGACTCCAGTCTCAGACTCTCGGTTCCTTTTACCCAATTCGCATGACTCACTACCATTCGGTCACTATATGCTTAGAAATAGAGAGTCATATTTGACGAGTTTAGAGGATTAGTCGTGTGTATACTTGTGTATTTAAAAAAAAACAGTTTGTATTAAATTATTTTACTTAATTTTTTTGAAAAAAAAATAAATGAAAAAAAAATAACAATGGAACTTGAATCGGATCAACTTTATTTCACATTATTTCATCCATTTACGTGTTTTGTTGTAGGTACGTATTTGTGTTACAAATAAAACAAAAATATATATAGAGAGAAAAAAACTATTAAAGAAAACAAATGTGTTTGTTGTTTGAAGGACCGTCCAGAAGTGGTAAAACTACGGCCATCAAAGAAATTATTCGTCGTCGGAACGAAGTTATAAGTGAAAAATTAGATTCAATTTTATATATTTATGGGGAAGACTCTGTATCATATCACAACAAGAATGATGAGTCATATTCTGGAGTTGAATTTTGTGCCTTTTTTGATGAAACTAAATTAAAATCCAATTCTCTAGTCATTTTAGATGACATGCAAAGTTCAATTTCTGGTAAAATGTCTGATGTTATTACAAACTTAGTAACAAAATCTGTGCATCATCGCTCCATTTCAGTAATAATTGTACTACATAACCTATTTCTAAAGGGATTGCGAACAGCCACGCTATCTTCCGATTATTTGTTATTATTCAACTATCCGCGTGACTTGTCTATGATTAATTTGTTGGCAAGACAAATGTTTCCTTTGCAAAGCAAATTTTTGAAACAGGCGTACGAGCTAGCAACACGAAAGCCTTATCTTTACTTGTTTTTAGATTTACACCAACTTCAAAACCCCCGATTACGAGTTCGAACTGGAGTATTTAACGATCCAGAAACGTTTGTTATTGTGCCCGCCTAACACAAATCATGGCAAGAATAGAACAAAATAAAAAATTTCTTGAAAACATTATCAAGTCAAACGCTCGAAAGCGAACAAGTTTAATTACAAAGGCTAACGATGAAGAAATAAAAACACTGTTTGAAATTTTTTACAACTTTGGCTCCTTACCCCTAACAAAAAAAGAAGAAAAGCAAATTTTCAAATCAATTGCAGTCATAAATCAGTTTTTAAAAAGGAAAAACTGGCAACTAAAAACCTTAAAAACATTTTTTGTAACAAATTCAAAACATTGTTCTGTTCTGATTGTGACAATTTTAAATAAAATTATTGAAGGTTCAATTTGTGCAATTTTAAGTAATTATGTCTAATATTCGGATTATGAAAGCAATTAGTTTAGATTTGTATAAGCAGTTAACAACACACAATTGTAATAATAATAACGATAGTAATACATTTACAACAACAAGCTTAAATCCAAATAATATAGAACCTAGTAGTGGTTCAAGTAAACAACAGCCTTTTCTTGTTGGACAAGGGAAAACAAACCTATTTAGTAGTATTCCACAACATTTATTATCATCCTCATTTAATGATAATAATACTAGTAAAGAAATGGAGAATAATGAAAATCCATCTTTTAAATTTATTTTAAACTCTATTCCTGAAAAACAAAAATTTCGTGCAAAACAATTATTACAATTAATAACTCAAAACGGTCTTTCATGGAATACCGCCGGCGAAATAAAAATAATAAAAACAGCTAGTAATAGTACAGAGTTTATTCCAAACTCAAATATTGTAGATCTTATTTCCGTTGCAACAAAAAATACAATGCAACGAAAAATAAAAATAATTGGACTAGTTGAATTTATATCATTTTTAAAACAAATTAATGCGCCTAAAAGTTTACTTTCTACTAGTTTTTTAAAACTTATGGATAATAATGATATGTTTTTATATAATTCTAATGATAATAATAGTAGTAGATATAAAAATGAAATTGATGACAAAAATAATTGTTCCACTTGGATAACTTTTGAAAACGCTCTTAATGTTTAGTCGTCAGTTAAATAAAATTTTATTCTTTATATTTTGTGATCGTTTACAACATTTTTGAATTTTTTTCATGCATGCACATTCATCATCATTTGTTCTTGACATGGAAGATTTAAAATAAAAATTGTAAACTTTTTCCACAATACAATCATTAACTCGCTTATCGGGTCCAAAGACTTGTAACATTTTTGTAAATGATTTATTTAAATTGAGTGCATGATAAATGCAATATTTTCCACACACACTCGAGCTTAATTTTTGTAATTGGAAAGAGTTTTGTAAGGGAAGTTTCTTATTTAAGTTCTTAAAATATGGACCAAAAGAACTAACACTGTCTCCATAACTATCAAATACATGATAAACATCTAATCGAGGAGAATAACAGCTCACCCAGTGGGTTCCGCTCCCCTCATTTGACGCTTGTAAATTACAAATATAAAATTTTGGTGTTTTTATTGTTAACATTTCATCTACATTCTCTGCAGCTATTACACCATAATTAGCAAGTCTAACGCTACTTAAGCATTTATTTTTTTTCTTGTCAGAATTAAAAATCAAATCTAATGCATTTTCCAATTCATCAGAATACATTTTTATTATTATTTTTTCTTTCTACAGTAAACCCTGATTTTCAATTTCCACATTTAAATATTTATCAATAAGTAAGAGCTGTGGAGTTTGGCTTAATATTATTCCTGTGATGGGTTCACTTAGTGCTGTCTTAAATTTTACAGATAGAGCCAAGTTTCCAGAATTTTCAATGAGACTCTTTTCTCCCATATAACCCTGCAACTGAAATACATAAAAAATCCGACCGTCAAGGTAGCTTTTTCTGCTAAAACCCAAGCTGGAATTACTATTTTCAAGATTTAAACCATTTATTAAACTTCCAATAGATAGAAACCCCAATAGATATTCAGAATCAAATGAAAGTTTTAAACTCTTTGACTCTAACGATACGTTGTTAATTGAAATTTCAATCAAATTTAGGTTAAAGTGTTCGTAGAAATAAGGGTTTTTGTTTATCTTGCCAGTATAGCTGTCAGTTTTAACAAAACACACAAGTAATAACTGTGGCAACTTATTTGTTGGAAATAAATTGTCAAAGGTTTGACTGACTGTATTTTGTGGGAGTGATATAGTGATAAAAAAAACTTACTTGAGGTAAAGAAAGGACTCTGCCAAGTCAATATAACAGCCAGGAAGACCTCCCACCTGTTTACACAGAAAAAAAACACACATACATACATACTCGCAAACACATTTACAATAAAAAACAATATACAAGTTTGTTTTAACGTACGACGAATTCTATCGGAACATTTACTTCTGCCACATTAGTAATTGAATATACAGGAACATATAATGAAGTTGTAACACTATTGTCAGAATTTGCAATTTCAAATAAATCGAGATGATTACTAAATCCTGTTTTAAATGAAGTCATTATTTCTTTTGTTTTTTGTTTTTATTTCCACGTCTTTTTTTTTCCTCCAAACTGTAATTTAGTTCGTGAAACTTTTTTAATTTGTCGTTTTGTTCCTTGTGGTTTCTTGCGTTTTCCTTTTCCCACAATCCTTTTCTTGGTTTGTTTTTTACCCTTTCCAGTTTGTTTCCAGTTTGATTTTTTCCCAGCTCCAATTGTTTTTTTGCGATTTCGTTTTGTGATACGTTTTTTAGGTTTTGACTCAGTTTCTTGAATTTTTCGTTTTCTTGTAGTACTTTTTACAATTGATGATAATGTTCGCTCTGATGATGTTGGTAGTGGAATGAGATAGGTTGGAGAGTTATCAATTAAACCAACTCTAGACATTATTTGTTCGGAATTTCAAGTGAAAGACAAGTGTTATTCCTTCAACTTTATCAAATAATAAATCTTCATGCGACTCGTTGGAAATCCGAATGCGGATTGACGCAATTTCAGATGAGAGCAAGGAACAGTATTGAATGGGATTGAACTGAATATTAACAAGTTTATTATTATTTTCCTCGTTTTTTCCGTTCTGAGCATGTGATTGTACAATCGTTCGTATAACTGAGTCACAGCTCTTTCCAATGATTTGTGGACAAACTATATCCGTTCTTATCATAAGCATGTGATTCCCCCGAAATAAATCAATATTTTCCAAAATTATTTCCCGGTCAGTATACAACGTTTCTCCTTTTGTTACACCCAAAAGCCTTGACATCCGATCCGAAAAACTAATTTTATAATATTTATCCTCTGATGTAATTTTCACAACATTTGATTTTTCCAGTATAAATGTAATAGGAATTTCTTTGTCCATCAGCACTAAATTAAGTTCAGTCACAATTTCTTCCAAATTTTGTTCTAATGGTGGTGAAATTATGAAATCATAGGTCAACATTCGATCTAAAATTTGAATTTCCATTCCACTTCCAACTGCAAACCCCTCATAAGCTATTGTATTTCTCTCCTTTTCACTTTTTATTGTTGGGCTTGACGACAAACTATATTGACTTTTATCAAATCCCAAAACAGTTTGAGCGTTTTGAGACAAAACAATATATTTTTCGTTTGTTTCTTCAAATTTAGTGTCAAATTCATAGAATGTTTGATTTTTTATTATATTTGTGATTAATTTTAACGGAATTTTATTTTTCATTAACAACAAATTAAATGTTGTTATATCAAAATCCAAGTCTTTTGCACTTTTATTTATATAATAGTGTGCAATTTTATTTCTACCCTTTTCAATTTTCATTCGATAATTTTCTTTTGGGCTGTTGAATACTTTGATTATTGGTTTATAAATTACTTGGCTTAGTCCAATTTCGTATAAATCCTTGTCATATAAACTTATTGGTTTGTATAGTTGTGTTGTAAAATCACACGAATCACCGCCAACCCCGTCCAAATATGTTCCATTCGACAGGGTGATATATTGTGATTGATCCACCATTGACAACATTTTTCTTTTTTTTTAGACTGGTAATAATTCTTGTGTATACCAAGAACCTAATAAGAACAATAAAAAAAATAACGTTTGTAATAAAAAATTTCGTATTGTTGTTTGATACAAAAAAACATACCTTTCAATTCCTCATTTTGTTGATCAGAAATTTTATACGTTATTGGAGTAGTATTATTTATTTTTGTTATAAAAAATTGTTCTTCTGACCATCGATTTTCATAACCTTTGGTAAATCTACCTTTATTTAAACTAATTCGTACTTTTTGATTTAAATGAAATTTGGGTTTGTGTTTTTTAAAATTGTCGTTGTTTAATAAATCGCGATATAAATACTTCCAAATTTTAAATTGATTTTGTTCTGTTACAGAATTTGGGCTCGTGTTTATACTTGAGTGGTAGGAATTGTTGTAGTTCTCGGTTGCTAGCGGCAAAGCTTTTATAAAGTTCAAGTCCCGTTTATGTGTAAACATTCGTTTCAACTTTTGCATGAGTGTACCTATAGCTCTTTCCACAATCGCTGCTTTGGTTTCGCTGAATGTGGTAAACCATATTATTGATTGAGACTTCAAAAACTGTTGGAAATCTTTGTTGATAAATTCTGATCCCAAATCTGAATTTGCGTAGCGAATCGGCTTATTTATTTGTTTTAAGATACTTTTCATTGCTTTTATCACTGTTTCAGATTTTTTATTTTTTAATAATCTTGTATACATTTTTCTAGAAAAAGCATCCAAAACTATTAGAATATAACGGTTTAACCGGTTGAACTCCTGATACTTCTGTATATCGATGAGGTCAAAGGTGATTTGATAGTTTACAAAATTAACTACGATCCTTCTTCTTTTAATTTTTCGTTTAGCTGGTCTAAACAAGTAATATGCTGGCAATTTTAGTAATTCTTTTTCAACGTTTTTGTAATTTTTTGTAAGTTTTCGTTGCTTATAGAAAACTGGTAGTCCTGAAAAGGAACCCGAAAATCTACTATTATAATATAACTTTTTTATGTTATTGTCTTGTGCCATTTTTAGTGTGTGAATAAAAAACACCCAATTTTTTTTTCACTAAACTACACACATATTTTTTTTATTAATTCATTTTTGTTTTTTTGTTGTTTTTTATTTTGTTAACATTAGTGTAATTCCATAATATATGATGTGGTGTTCCCTCTTTCCAATTCTTCCTCAAACACTTCTCCTTCTGCAATCATTCGTCCAATTCCGGAACATATTTTGATTATATTAGATTTAAAAGATTTAACTATTTTTACAACACACACTAACAAGACAATTACTACAATTAATAGTTCTACAATTTCTTTTTCCGTTTGATAAGTGTTGTTTGAATTGCATGAATTTTGTTTTTTTGTCAATGAAGAGTCGTTCCCACTTGATATTCCACTGCACGTCAAGTTGTCATGATCCCAAATATAGTACGGTTTTCGTACAGCTATACTATTACAATCCTGTAAGGAACACCCAACATCAACAACTAGTGCGAATTTTGAAAAATCGCTCTTATTTTTGACACAAATGAATTCATAGGGCCCAAAACTAAACCACATTGTTTTTAAAAACATGGATTTGGTAGAGTTACTCATTATACATTTACTACATTCCATTTCAATACTACTATTATTATTTGCTATCGATTGTGATATTAATAACATTTCTAAAAAAAACAAAAATACACATTGTTTTTTTGATAATGAAGCCATGCTGTAATAAAAATCGATAATCATTATATTATTATAACAATTATAATAAATCGTTAACGAATTTTACCACCTTTTTTTTTGTTTGATTCCAATCTGTAATAAAAATTGTTCATAGTTTTTTTTTTACTAAGCTTTTTTTTTGCAATAAAAACTATAAACAAAATTTACTACCTTTGTCTTTATTTTTTTTTAATCCAATCTGTAATAAAAAAGTTGCAATGATTACACAAAAAAAAAGTTTGTCGTTTTTAATCATTTCAATTTTTTATTACCTCCTATTATTTTTATTTTGCTTCCGATCTTGTTTAATCCGTTGTTTGACGTCTTCAATGCAAGTCTTGTAGGTTTGCATCAAAAACAAAACCAACCAATTAAATTCAAACATGCTTGCCCAAACACAATTGTGAACTCCACATCCTCTTATTTTGTAAAGTCCGATGTAAAATCTTCCATCCAATTCCGAAAACAACACAGACACTGATCCAAGATTGTATGTTCCAGAAATGTAGAAATTTGATTTTTGTTTCTGAATTTGAACTTTTTCATGAACCTTTTCCGGGTCGGGTAGCTCAAAGTCGTTTGTTAGACATCTTGCATCTCGTTTTACTGCTTTGCTCAATAGATCAATGGGTTGGAAATCCAAAACGTCCTCGTAATACTCTCGATAGTTAATTTTCCTCCATGGAAAAACTTTTACTTTTGTTCCGTCTGCAATGCAACAACTAATACCCGGAAAAATTCTTGCACAGCTCAAAATGATTAAATTTCGAATTTCAAACAGCGTCAACTCAACAAGTTGTCCGGCAGTTGAGTTTTTTCTTTTATAAATTCCAACTTTATACTCACCCGTTGCTGAAACTAAAAGCTTGCCAAGAATTAAAGAATTAATTTTTGTGAATTCTTCCGAGTTTTCCCATTTGTGAATTCGATATTCATAGTCTGCGATTGTGTACTCGATGTTTGTGTTGTATTTATTTTCACGAATCACGCTTCTCAGTTCCTCTAAACAAGCTGGTTGAAATTTTATACCCGGTGGACGCGTGTGATGTCCGTTTTCATTGTTTATTAGTTCGTCGATACAACAATCTTCGAGTTGTGTGAAACTGGTTTCTTCTGCAAAGTTTTTGTTTTCAGGAGAATTTGATGTCTCACGATTAAAGTTTTCTTCGGTTTTCGACTTTTTAAATTGTTTTGATGAATCGTCAGTTTTCTCTACAGATCGTTTATAAGGAGTTGATGTCAAACTTTTTGATTTTGTATATTTTGGATGTTCTTCAAAATATTGAGAGCTCATGTTGACTGTTGGCCAGCCTTTGAGGGACTGAACGTATATCCATCTCACGTGTTTTTATTTATATCAATTTTATTGATTTTGTTTTGAATAGTGGAATTTTTTTGTATAGTACAAACTTCTGTTACAAAACCGCGGCTTATCTGACAAGATAAGACAAAACTCGAACGAGTTGACGCATGGTTATAATAAACATTATTAGCGACTCGTTTGGTCAAGTACAATCTCTTGTTACAAAAGTCATTGAGTATTAATTTTTGCACTGTTGTCTCTACTACTTTTACCCACATTATAACTCCTTAAAAACACTTTTTTTATTTACATTCACAACTAGGCAGAGGACACTTACACTACGCATGTTTCTAAAAACAACTCCAACCGGTTGTCATAGCAATACATACCAAACACGATTGGATTTGTCGGACCCGTTTTGTGTAGTACCAAATCCCCTTACGTCTATCCGTGCATTTCATCACATAGCAAACAAAGAATAAAACCTGCGTCTGTTTTTTCTAGTACTTAAGCAAGTTCAGATATGATTTTTTGTTCAGTTCTTCTTCAAACAACTCTAAAAGTCGGTTTTTGTTTCATATCTATTTCAGATTTGGATACAATAAAAAAAAATGCGAGAACCAGTTTATACAGAATTATTTGTTCATAAAACTCATGTAGACGAATTAGTTCGTATTTTACGGTGGAACTTACAAATTTATTCACAAATCTGTCCCAAGGAATGGGATAGCTTTTTTCAAGAATACATTGAATGGAATATTAATTTAAACGACTTGAGTCAGTAAGTATGACACGCTCTCTATTACACAAATCTTTGTCTTTTTTTTCTTGATTGATATAATTTGTGTTGTAGTTTACAACTCGATGGTGGAGGACGTGTGCTAGACATAAGTGATTTACGAATAATGCTTTGGCCAGACAGTCTCACTCCACAAAAATGTCAACAAACGAGTTCCGATCTCATGTACCACAATATAAATGACTTGGTACACTACTCACAAATTTATAAATTACGTGAGTATTGTCAGGCACTCGTTGAAAGCGCGTTTGCTTGGGAACCACAAATGCCTCATTTGGATCCCTTTAGAATGACGTTCATCTGGCAAATGTTTAGAAGGGATTTTCATCGCTTTTTCAACAACATATTCATGTAAATTTTAAATAATTTAATTCACGAAAATTAACTATATCCAAAATAAAATCCTACGTTTGTTTCTCTTTTTTGTATCAAGGTATCCAGAACAATATGGGATTTACTTTAGTTTGAACCCTCATAAAGTTAATGATCTTCTACTATACACGCGCTTTGTTCCAGTTCTCGACGAGCGGTTGGAAGTGGATGGCTAATCATCTCAACATAATCTTCAAGTATTAACAAATTCTTAGAAATTTCAATTTTGTAAACAATAAAATAATTTACAATTTAACCTCAATCAAATACATTGTGTGATTTATTCAGTCTTGCGTTTTTTTCAGTCTTGTTTTATCTCACACTAATTCTGTCATGTCTTATTTAACTTACTTCTATGATTATGATATAGTGAAGTACTCACCTCTTCATTCATATACACGAAAAAAATGAGTGTTCCTAATTATACTAAAATCGATTAGTTCAAAGTGTCTTATTTATCATCTCACAAAAAAAAATGCTTTTTGTTTCTCTCAAAACGATCTAGAACCACACCGTACAACATTGCGCTATAAAAACAAAAAATAAATAAAATACAATCCACAAAATAAAACATATAATCAATTTTATATTTTTTGTCAACAAAAAAAACAATAATCACAAATGGATTAACAATTCCTCATTTGCGTCGTCCTCCAGATTATCCGTTTCTGGATTAAATGGGATAGGGAGAAATTGTTTAGTGGGGTTGTTTGGAGCTTTGGAGTTGTAAACCAACACGTTTCGTCCAACTGATGGGCCTGCAACTTCAACGCTATGGTCAAGTTCCACATATCCGGCTGCTTGTTCCTCCTCTCGGCGTTTCTTTTCCAATATTTTTAATTTTCGGCTAAGGACGTTTATTCTGCCGTATGCCACCGCTTCCTCTAACGCTGCAACGCTTTCCAAATCTGTTGGAGTTGGTGGCGGTGCCGGAAGTTCGAAGAAAGGGTTGATGTGCCGTCCTTCGTTGTCCATCGTTTGTCGTCTTAAACGATCCAGCTCAACGAGACGTGGGTTCGGTACGCATATTTTGAATTTGAACAAAATTACTCCTCCAAAAATAAACAAAACGATGAGAACAATAAATCCCGCGGTGATGGACCCTGTTTCCGAAAAACAAAAAACACAAAACCGTTCAAAACTCATGGGAAATGATTAATTTTACATGAGAAATACATCCACTACACTACATTCGCTCTTTTATTCGAAGAGACGATGGATGAAACAGAGGAAAAGGATAGTTTATTTTTTCGCTTTTAAAGACAAAACATACATGCTAAAATATGTGAAGTTTGTGTTGCTGGCATGGGTTCATGTGTTGTGGTTGTAGTCGTCCTTGGTGATGTGGGAATCATAGGGCATAAAGTTGAGCTGTCTGGTCCGATTAGCAGAAATACAGGTTTCGTAAATTCATTTCGCGTGTATCCGCAAGCCTCAGTCTCTCCATTTGAGAAAATTGCGAACCAACAGCCTCTATGTGTACAGTTTGCACATGCCAGATCACGTTCGCATCTTTCTGCGACTAGAACAATAATAAAAAAACGGTCTCAAATTTTTCATTCATTGTATCACGTACATACTAATTCTAACCATCCACATAGTGGTTCAGGTTAGTTAACTCATAACAACGTTCGACGAAACCTAGGTTCGTGTCTTGCCTTCTGTTGCAATTCCGTAAAAATGACAAAAATGTAGAGTAATTCTACGTGGTAAACAAAACACATACCTCCGCTTGCAATCAATGCCACGAAAAATATTACAATCATCGCCTTTTCGTTTTGTCCTTGTCGAGTCACAGTTACTTGATGTAATAAACAACACTTCGCTTCCTAGTCATCTATTCCATTTACAATTACGGATCAAAAACCGTACACAAAAAATACTTCGACAAATTACGAACCGAAAGATGCTAGAACATAAAATTTTATTTTATTCCGCCCTTTATTGCTCTATGACCTGACCACCAAGCCCTTCTCATCTTTTTTCCTCATCCAGCTTTATGCTCAATTCCATATATTTACAATTTTCTGTTTATGTTTTGACAACAAATGTTGACAAAATGTGCTTGGAGGAAAGGGGTTGGGTCTCCGGCTCCGCCTCTTTTCCAAACCGAAAAATACCCGGCTCCGCCTCTTTGACGTATACGTCATCGGGTAGAAGTCCAACCCCCCGCCACGAGACTGGTAGCTGGTTACTTACTACTACTATTCTTTGTTTGGAGAATGTAGTTATTTGCTTGGAGGAACTATTCTTTGTATGGGGAGAGTAGTTGTTTGCTTGGAGGAACTATTTTTTGCTTGGAGAAATTAGTTGTTTCCTTGGAGGAACTATTATTATTAGCTTGGAGAAATTAGTTATTTGCTTGGAGGAACTATTCTTTGCTTGGAGAAATTAGTTTATTGCTTGGAGGAACTATTCTTTGCTTGGAGAAATTAGTTGTTTGCTTGGAAGAACTATTATTTGCTTGGAGAAATTAGTTGTTTGCTTGGAGGAACTATTCTTTGCTTGGAGAAATTAGTTATTTGCTTGGCGGAACTATTCTTTGCTTGGAGAAATTAGTTGTTTGCTTGGAGGAACTATTGTTTACTTGTAGGAACTATTCTTTGCTTGGAGAAATTAGTTGTTTGCTTGGAGGAACAATTTTTTGCTTGGAGAAATTAGTTGTTTGCTTGGAGGAACAATTTTTGGCTTGGAGAAATTAGTTGTTTGCTTGGAGGAACTATTTTTTGTATGGAGAAAGTAGTTGTTTGCTTGGAGGAACTATTTTTTGCTTGGAGAAATTAGTTGTTTGCTTGGAGGAACTATTCTTTGCTTGGAGAAATTAGTTATTTGCTTGGGGGAACTATTCTTTGCTTGGAGAAATTAGTTGTTTGCTTGGAGGAACTATTCTTTGCTTGGAGAATGTAGTTATTTGCTTGGAGGAACTATTCTTTGCTTGGAGAATGTAGTTATTTGCTTGGAGGAACTATTCTTTGCTTGGAGAATGTAGTTATTTGCTTGGAGGAACTATTCTTTGCTTCGCGAAAGTAGTTGTTTGCTTGGAGGAACTATTTTTTGCTTGAAGAAATTAGTTGTTTGCTTGGAGGAACTATTATTTGCTTGGAGAAATTAGTTATTTGCTTGGAGGAACTATTCTTTGCTTGGAGAAATTAGTTGTTTGCTTGGAGGAACTGTTGTTTACTTGAAGGAACTATTCTTTGCTTGGAGAAATTAGTTGTTTGCTTGCAGGAACTATTCTTTGGTTGGAGAAATTAGTTATTTGCTTGCAGAAATTAGTTGTTTGCTTGGAGGAACTATACTTTGCTTGGAGAAATTAGGTATTTGCTTGCAGGAACTATTCTTTGCTTGGAGAAATTAGTTGTTTGCTTGGAGGAACTATTCTTTGCTTGGAGAAATTAGTTATTTGCTTGGAGGAACTATTCTTTGCTTGGAGAAATTAGTTGTTTGCTTGGAGGAACTATTGTTTACTTGTAGGAACTATTCTTTGCTTGGAGAAATTAGTTGTTTGCTTGGAGGAACAATTTTTTGCTTGGAGAAATTAGTTGTTTGCTTGGAGGAACAATTTTGGGCTTGGAGAAATTAGTTGTTTGCTTGGAGGAACTATTTTTTGTATGGAGAAAGTAGTTGTTTGCTTGGAGGAACTATTTTTTGCTTGGAGAAATTAGTTGTTTGCTTGGAGGAACTATTCTTTGCTTGGAGAAATTAGTTATTTGCTTGGGGGAACTATTCTTTGCTTGGAGAAATTAGTTGTTTGCTTGGAGGAACTATTCTTTGCTTGGAGAATGTAGTTATTTGCTTGGAGGAACTATTCTTTGCTTGGAGAATGTAGTTATTTGCTTGGAGGAACTATTCTTTGCTTGGAGAATGTAGTTATTTGCTTGGAGGAACTATTCTTTGCTTCGCGAAAGTAGTTGTTTGCTTGGAGGAACTATTTTTTGCTTGAAGAAATTAGTTGTTTGCTTGGAGGAACTATTATTTGCTTGGAGAAATTAGTTATTTGCTTGGAGGAACTATTCTTTGCTTGGAGAAATTAGTTGTTTGCTTGGAGGAACTGTTGTTTACTTGAAGGAACTATTCTTTGCTTGGAGAAATTAGTTGTTTGCTTGTAGGAACTATTATTTGCTTGGAGAAATTAGTTATTTGCTTGGAGGAACTATTCTTTGCTTGGAGAAATTAGTTGTTTGCTTGGAGGAACTATTATTTGCTTGGAGAAATTAGTTATTTGCTTGGAGGAACTATTCTTTGCTTGGAGAAATTAGTTGTTTGCTTGGAGGAACTGTTGTTTACTTGAAGGAACTATTCTTTGCTTGGAGAAATTAGTTGTTTGCTTGGAGGAACAATTTTTTGCTTGGAGAAATTAGTTGTTTGCTTGGAGGAACTATTTTTTGCTTGGAGAAATTAGGTATTTGCTTGCAGGAACTATTCTTTGCTTGGAGAAAGTAGTTGTTTGCTTGGAGGAACTATTCTTTGCTTGGAGGAACTATTCTTTGCTTGGAGAAATTAGTTGTTTGCTTGGAGGAACTATTCTTTGCTTGGTGAAATTAGTTGTTTGCTTGGAGGAACTATTGTTTGCTTGGAGAAATCAGTTTTTTGCTTAGAGAAACTATTCTTTGCTTGGAGAAATTAGTTATTTGCTTGGAGGAACTATTCTATGCTTGGAGAAATTAGTTATTTGCTTGGAGGAACTATTTTTTGCTTGGAGAAATTAGTTGTTTGCTTGGAGGAACTATTGTTTGCTTGGAGGAACTATTCTTTGCTTGGAGAAATTAGTTGTTTGCTTGGAGGAACTATTCTTTGCTTGGAGAATGTAGTTATTTGCTTGGAGGAACTATTCTTTGCTTGGAGAAAGTAGTTGTTTGCTTGGAGAAACTATTCTTTGCTTGGAGAAATTAGTTATTTGCTTGTGGGAACTATTCTTTGCTTGGAGAAATTAGTTATTTGCTTGGAGGAACTATTCTTTGCTTGGAGGAACTATTCTTTGCTTGGAGAAATTAGTTGTTTGCTTGGAGGAACTATTCTTTGCTTGGAGAAATTAGTTATTTGCTTGGAGGAACTATTCTTTGCTTGGAGAAATTAGTTGTTTGCTTGGAGGAACTATTCTTTGCTTGGAGAATGTAGTTATTTGCTTGTGGGAACTATTCTTTGCTTGGAGAAATTAGTTATTTGCTTGGAGGAACTATTCTTTGCTTGGAGGAACTATTCTTTGCTTGGAGAAATTAGTTGTTTGCTTGGAGGAACTATTCTTTGCTTGGAGAAATTAGTTATTTGCTTGGAGGAACTATTCTTTGCTTGGAGAAATTAGTTGTTTGCTTGGAGGAACTATTCTTTGCTTGGAGAATGTAGTTATTTGCTTGGAGGAACTATTCTTTGCTTGGAGAATGTAGTTATTTGCTTGGAGGAACTATTCTTTGCTTGGAGAATGTAGTTATTTGCTTGGAGGAACTATTCTTTGCTTCGCGAAAGTAGTTGTTTGCTTGGAGGAACTATTTTTTGCTTGAAGAAATTAGTTGTTTGCTTGGAGGAACTATTATTTGCTTGGAGAAATTAGTTATTTGCTTGGAGGAACTATTCTTTGCTTGGAGAAATTAGTTGTTTGCTTGGAGGAACTGTTGTTTACTTGAAGGAACTATTCTTTGCTTGGAGAAATTAGTTGTTTGCTTGGAGGAACAATTTTTTGCTTGGAGAAATTAGTTGTTTGCTTGGAGGAACTATTTTTTGCTTGGAGAAATTAGGTATTTGCTTGCAGGAACTATTCTTTGCTTGGAGAAAGTAGTTGTTTGCTTGGAGGAACTATTCTTTGCTTGGAGGAACTATTCTTTGCTTGGAGAAATTAGTTGTTTGCTTGGAGGAACTATTCTTTGCTTGGTGAAATTAGTTGTTTGCTTGGAGGAACTATTGTTTGCTTGGAGAAATCAGTTTTTTGCTTGGAGAAACTATTCTTTGCTTGGAGAAATTAGTTATTTGCTTGGAGGAACTATTCTTTGCTTGGAGAAATTAGTTATTTGCTTGGAGGAACTATTTTTTGCTTGGAGAAATTAGTTGTTTGCTTGGAGGAACTATTGTTTGCTTGGAGGAACTATTCTTTGCTTGGAGAAATTAGTTGTTTGCTTGGAGGAACTATTCTTTGCTTGGAGAAATTAGTTGTTTGCTTGGAGGAACTATTCTTTGCTTGGAGAATGTAGTTATTTGCTTGGAGGAACTATTCTTTGCTTGGAGAAAGTAGTTGTTTGCTTGGAGAAACTATTCTTTGCTTGGAGAAATTAGTTATTTGCTTGTGGGAACTATTCTTTGCTTGGAGAAATTAGTTATTTGCTTGGAGGAACTATTCTTTGCTTGGAGGAACTATTCTTTGCTTGGAGAAATTAGTTGTTTGCTTGGAGGAACTATTCTTTGCTTGGAGAAATTAGTTGTTTGCTGGGAATAACTATTCTTTGCTTGGAGAAATTAGTTATTCGCTTGGAGGAACTATTCTTTGCTTGGAGAAATTAGTTGTTTGCTTGGAGGAACTATTGTTTGCTTGGAGGAACTATTCTTTGCTTGGAGAAATTAGTTATTTGCTTGGAGGAACTATTCTTTGCTTGGAGAAATTAGTTGTTTGCTTGGAGGAACTATTCTTTGCTTGGAGAATGTAGTTATTTGCTTGGAGGAACTATTCTTTGTATGGAGAAAGTAGTTGTTTGCTTGCAGGAACTATTTTTTGCTTGGAGGAACTATTCTTTGCTTGGAGAAATTAGTTATTTGCTTGGGGGAACTATTCTTTGCTTGGAGAAATTAGTTATTTGCTTGGAGGAACTATTCTTTGCTTGGTGAAATTAGTTGTTTGCTTGGAGGAACTATTGTTTGCTTGGAGAAATCAGTTTTTTGCTTGGAGAAACTATTCTTTGCTTGGAGAAATTAGTTATTTGCTTGGAGGAACTATTTTTTGCTTGGAGAAATTAGTTATTTGCTTGGAGGAACTATTCTTTGCTTGGTGAAATTAGTTGTTTGCTTGGAGGAACTATTGTTTGCTTGGAGAAATCAGTTTTTTGCTTGGAGGAACTATTCTTTGCTTGGAGAAATTAGTTATTTGCTTGGAGGAACTATTTTTTGCTTGGAGAAATTAGTTGTTTGCTTCGAGGAACTATTGTTTGCTTGGAGGAACTATTCTTTGCTTGGAGAAATTAGTTGTTTGCTTGGAGGAACTATTCATTGCTTGGAGAATGTAGTTATTTGCTTGGAGGAACTATTCTTTGCTTGGAGAAATTAGTTGTTTGCTTGGAGAAACTATTCTTTGCTTGGAGAAATTAGTTGTTTGCTTGGAGGAACTATTCGTTGCTTGGAGAATGTCGTTATTTGCTTGGAGGAACTATTCTTTGCTTGGAGAATGTAGTTATTTGCTTGGAGGAACTATTCTTTGTATGGAGAAAGTAGTTGTTTGCTTGCAGGAACTATTTTTTGCTTGGAGGAACTATTCTTTGCTTGGAGAAATTAGTTATTTGCTTGGGGGAACTATTCTTTGCTTGGAGAAATTAGTTATTTGCTTGGAGGAACTATTCTTTGCTTGGTGAAATTAGTTGTTTGCTTGGAGGAACTATTGTTTGCTTGGAGAAATCAGTTTTTTGCTTGGAGAAACTATTCTTTGCTTGGAGAAATTAGTTATTTGCTTGGAGGAACTATTTTTTGCTTGGAGAAATTAGTTATTTGCTTGGAGGAACTATTCTTTGCTTGGTGAAATTAGTTGTTTGCTTGGAGGAACTATTGTTTGCTTGGAGAAATCAGTTTTTTGCTTGGAGGAACTATTCTTTGCTTGGAGAAATTAGTTATTTGCTTGGAGGAACTATTTTTTGCTTGGAGAAATTAGTTGTTTGCTTCGAGGAACTATTGTTTGCTTGGAGGAACTATTCTTTGCTTGGAGAAATTAGTTGTTTGCTTGGAGGAACTATTCATTGCTTGGAGAATGTAGTTATTTGCTTGGAGGAACTATTCTTTGCTTGGAGAAATTAGTTGTTTGCTTGGAGAAACTATTCTTTGCTTGGAGAAATTAGTTGTTTGCTTGGAGGAACTATTCGTTGCTTGGAGAATGTCGTTATTTGCTTGGAGGAACTATTCTTTGCTTGGAGAAATTAGTTATTTGCTTGGAGGAACTATTCTTTGCTTGGAGGATCTATTCTTTGCTTGGAGAAATTAGTTGTTTGCTTGGAGGAACTATTCTTTGCTTGGAGAAATCAGTTTTTTGCTTGGAGGAACTATTCTTTGCTTGGAGAAATTAGTTGTTTGCTGGGAGGAACTATTCTTTGCTTGGAGAAATTAGTTGTTTGCTTGGAGGAACTATTCTTTGCTTGGAGAAATTAGTTATTTGCTTGGAGGAACTATTCTTTGCTTGGAGAAATTAGTTGTTTGCTTGGAGGAACTATTGTTTACTTGTAGGAACTATTCTTTGCTTGGAGAAATTAGTTGTTTGCTTGGAGGAACTATTCTTTGTTTGGAGAATGTAGTTATTTGCTTGGAGGAACTATTCTTTGTATGGGGAAAGTAGTTGTTTGCTTGGAGGAACTATTTTTTGCTTGGAGAAATTAGTTGTTTCCTTGGAGGAACTATTATTATTAGCTTGGAGAAATTAGTTATTTGCTTGGAGGAACTATTCTTTGCTTGGAGAAATTAGTTGTTTGCTTGGAGGAACTATTCTTTGCTTGGAGAAATTAGTTGTTTGCTTGGAAGAACTATTATTTGCTTGCAGAAATTAGTTGTTTGCTTGGAGGAACTATTCTTTGCTTGGAGAAATTAGTTATTTGCTTGGCGGAACTATTCTTTGCTTGGAGAAATTAGTTGTTTGCTTGGAGGAACTATTGTTTACTTGTAGGAACTATTCTTTGCTTGGAGAAATTAGTTGTTTGCTTGGGGGAACAATTTTTTGCTTGGAGAAATTAGTTGTTTGCTTGGAGGAACAATTTTTGGCTTGGAGAAATTAGTTGTTTGCTTGGAGGAACTATTTTTTGTATGGAGAAAGTAGTTGTTTGCTTGGAGGAACTATTTTTTGCTTGGAGAAATTAGTTGTTTGCTTGGAGGAACTATTCTTTGCTTGGAGAAATTAGTTATTTGCTTGGGGGAACTATTCTTTGCTTGGAGAAATTAGTTGTTTGCTTGGAGGAACTATTCTTTGCTTGGAGAATGTAGTTATTTGCTTGGAGGAACTATTCTTTGCTTGGAGAATGTAGTTATTTGCTTGGAGGAACTATTCTTTGCTTGGAGAATGTAGTTATTTGCTTGGAGGAACTATTCTTTGCTTCGCGAAAGTAGTTGTTTGCTTGGAGGAACTATTTTTTGCTTGAAGAAATTAGTTGTTTGCTTGGAGGAACTATTCTTTGCTTGGAGAAAGTAGTTGTTTGCTTGGAGGAACTATTTTTTGCTTGGAGAAAGTTGTTGTTTGCTTGGAGGAACTATTATTTGCTTGGAGAAATTAGTTATTTGCTTGGAGGAACTATTCTTTGCTTGGAGAAATTAGTTGTTTGCTTGGAGGAACTATTCTTTGCTTGGTGAAATTAGTTGTTTGCTTGGAGGAACTATTGTTTGCTTGGAGAAATCAGTTTTTTGCTTGGAGAAACTATTCTTTGCTTGGAGAAATTAGTTATTTGCTTGGAGGAACTATTCTTTGCTTGGAGAAATTAGTTATTTGCTTGGAGGAACTATTTTTTGCTTGGAGAAATTAGTTGTTTGCTTGGAGGAACTATTGTTTGCTTGGAGGAACTATTCTTTGCTTGGAGAAATTAGTTGTTTGCTTGGAGGAACTATTCTTTGCTTGGAGAAATTAGTTGTTTGCTTGGAGGAACTATTCTTTGCTTGGAGAATGTAGTTATTTGCTTGGAGGAACTATTCTTTGCTTGGAGAAAGTAGTTGTTTGCTTGGAGAAACTATTCTTTGCTTGGAGAAATTAGTTATTTGCTTGTGGGAACTATTCTTTGCTTGGAGAAATTAGTTATTTGCTTGGAGGAACTATTCTTTGCTTGGAGGAACTATTCTTTGCTTGGAGAAATTAGTTGTTTGCTTGGAGGAACTATTCTTTGCTTGGAGAAATTAGTTGTTTGCTGGGAATAACTATTCTTTGCTTGGAGAAATTAGTTATTCGCTTGGAGGAACTATTCTTTGCTTGGAGAAATTAGTTGTTTGCTTGGAGGAACTATTGTTTGCTTGGAGGAACTATTCTTTGCTTGGAGAAATTAGTTATTTGCTTGGAGGAACTATTCTTTGCTTGGAGAAATTAGTTGTTTGCTTGGAGGAACTATTCTTTGCTTGGAGAATGTAGTTATTTGCTTGGAGGAACTATTCTTTGTATGGAGAAAGTAGTTGTTTGCTTGCAGGAACTATTTTTTGCTTGGAGGAACTATTCTTTGCTTGGAGAAATTAGTTATTTGCTTGGGGGAACTATTCTTTGCTTGGAGAAATTAGTTATTTGCTTGGAGGAACTATTCTTTGCTTGGTGAAATTAGTTGTTTGCTTGGAGGAACTATTGTTTGCTTGGAGAAATCAGTTTTTTGCTTGGAGAAACTATTCTTTGCTTGGAGAAATTAGTTATTTGCTTGGAGGAACTATTTTTTGCTTGGAGAAATTAGTTATTTGCTTGGAGGAACTATTCTTTGCTTGGTGAAATTAGTTGTTTGCTTGGAGGAACTATTGTTTGCTTGGAGAAATCAGTTTTTTGCTTGGAGGAACTATTCTTTGCTTGGAGAAATTAGTTATTTGCTTGGAGGAACTATTTTTTGCTTGGAGAAATTAGTTGTTTGCTTCGAGGAACTATTGTTTGCTTGGAGGAACTATTCTTTGCTTGGAGAAATTAGTTGTTTGCTTGGAGGAACTATTCATTGCTTGGAGAATGTAGTTATTTGCTTGGAGGAACTATTCTTTGCTTGGAGAAATTAGTTGTTTGCTTGGAGAAACTATTCTTTGCTTGGAGAAATTAGTTGTTTGCTTGGAGGAACTATTCGTTGCTTGGAGAATGTCGTTATTTGCTTGGAGGAACTATTCTTTGCTTGGAGAAATTAGTTATTTGCTTGGAGGAACTATTCTTTGCTTGGAGGATCTATTCTTTGCTTGGAGAAATTAGTTGTTTGCTTGGAGGAACTATTCTTTGCTTGGAGAAATCAGTTTTTTGCTTGGAGGAACTATTCTTTGCTTGGAGAAATTAGTTGTTTGCTGGGAGGAACTATTCTTTGCTTGGAGAAATTAGTTGTTTGCTTGGAGGAACTATTCTTTGCTTGGAGAAATTAGTTATTTGCTTGGAGGAACTATTCTTTGCTTGGAGAAATTAGTTGTTTGCTTGGAGGAACTATTGTTTACTTGTAGGAACTATTCTTTGCTTGGAGAAATTAGTTGTTTGCTTGGAGGAACTATTCTTTGTTTGGAGAATGTAGTTATTTGCTTGGAGGAACTATTCTTTGTATGGGGAAAGTAGTTGTTTGCTTGGAGGAACTATTTTTTGCTTGGAGAAATTAGTTGTTTCCTTGGAGGAACTATTATTATTAGCTTGGAGAAATTAGTTATTTGCTTGGAGGAACTATTCTTTGCTTGGAGAAATTAGTTGTTTGCTTGGAGGAACTATTCTTTGCTTGGAGAAATTAGTTGTTTGCTTGGAAGAACTATTATTTGCTTGCAGAAATTAGTTGTTTGCTTGGAGGAACTATTCTTTGCTTGGAGAAATTAGTTATTTGCTTGGCGGAACTATTCTTTGCTTGGAGAAATTAGTTGTTTGCTTGGAGGAACTATTGTTTACTTGTAGGAACTATTCTTTGCTTGGAGAAATTAGTTGTTTGCTTGGGGGAACAATTTTTTGCTTGGAGAAATTAGTTGTTTGCTTGGAGGAACAATTTTTGGCTTGGAGAAATTAGTTGTTTGCTTGGAGGAACTATTTTTTGTATGGAGAAAGTAGTTGTTTGCTTGGAGGAACTATTTTTTGCTTGGAGAAATTAGTTGTTTGCTTGGAGGAACTATTCTTTGCTTGGAGAAATTAGTTATTTGCTTGGGGGAACTATTCTTTGCTTGGAGAAATTAGTTGTTTGCTTGGAGGAACTATTCTTTGCATGGAGAATGTAGTTATTTGCTTGGAGGAACTATTCTTTGCTTGGAGAATGTAGTTATTTGCTTGGAGGAACTATTCTTTGCTTGGAGAATGTAGTTATTTGCTTGGAGGAACTATTCTTTGCTTCGCGAAAGTAGTTGTTTGCTTGGAGGAACTATTTTTTGCTTGAAGAAATTAGTTGTTTGCTTGGAGGAACTATTCTTTGCTTGGAGAAAGTAGTTGTTTGCTTGGAGGAACTATTTTCTGCTTGGAGAAAGTTGTTGTTTGCTTGGAGGAACTATTATTTGCTTGGAGAAATTAGTTATTTGCTTGGAGGAACTATTCTTTGCTTGGAGAAATTAGTTGTTTGCTTGGAGGAACTATTCTTTGCTTGGAGAAATTAGTTGTTTGCTTGGAAGAACTATTCTTTGCTTGGAGAAATTAGTTGTTTCCTTGGAAGAACTATTCTTTGCTTGGAGAAATTAGTTGTTTGCTTGGAGGAACTATTTTTTGCTTGGAGAAATTAGGTATTTGCTTGCAGGAACTATTCTTTGGTTGGAGAAATTAGTGATTTGCTTGCAGAAACTATTCTTAGCTTGGAGAAATTAGTTGTTTGCTTGGAGGAACTATTCGTTGCTTGGAGAAATTAGTTGTTTGCTTGGAGGAACTATTCTTTGCTTGGAGAAATTAGTTGTTTGCTTGGAGGAACTATTCTTTGCTTGGAGAAATTAGTTGTTTGCTTGGAGGAACTATTCTTTGCTTGGAGAAATTAGTTGTTTGCTTGGAGGAACTATTCTTTGCTTGGAGAAATTAGTTGTTTGCTTTAACGAACTATTGGATTTAAAGTACCCCACCGGGCCTGGGTACTTGTTAAGGTACTCAGGTCCGAGAAGGGTCCCCCTCTCTCCGTCTTGGGCTCAGCTCTCCTCAAAGCCTCCCCAAGACCTCGTCTCAATCCCAACTGCCTCTCTTCTGAGAGTGAGAGAAGGATCTAGTCCTCCTTATCTTTCACCACTTCCTAAGGAGAATTCCAAGAATCCTCCAGAGGAAGTGACCTCTGATTTTTACCTACCACAATACTTGTAAATGTAAATCCATTGATCACAGAACAATTACTAAAGCTTCAGGATTAAAACGCAGTGCAGTCGTCTAGGTGAATGTCAATTATGATATTTTGATTTTACCTTTTACCTTTACGATAGTGATGGCTACCATCACTTATATTATATGAATAAAATAATAATAATAATAATAATAATTATAATAATAATAATATTGATTTATTATACTCAGCGGGTTAACAGAAAAGGTACATTACGGATGTTAACGTAGATCTGTAGAATTACCTACAATAATTAAATCTAGCAGTAACACGTTGATCATAACGCAACAAGACAGTTATTTAGTTGAGTTTACATAATTCTCTAAGCCACTATTATTATTAATCTTATAACCAATAACGACTAACATTAAACTAAGACAGATTAGTACTTATTCTTATTTACCACCAATTAATAAAAGACATTGAAATTATCGCCCAAAAACCTTAAAAAATTTCCCTCAATAAACTCTGACTTTATCAAGAGTCCAGCCAAATACCGTCCACTTTTCCGCGTATTCTAAATTCATAAATTTAATTAATTTTGGAATCGCAGATTGGGTTGGTCTTAACTTTCCCATTACCTCTTGAAACAGCTTGCTCCGATTTCTCAAGCCCATTTGGGATTGGGGGTTGCTGTCCGGTAACTTGGACAGAAAGGTTCTGAACCTAATAGAAAAATACTTTTCGGAAATACCAAAATTGAAATCTAAATCATTCATTATTTCATTCATGAGTAAAATAAATAGTAAGGGAGCCAATTTTGTACCAGCAGGAGTGCCACAGGTAATTACTTTGGGGACCTTCAGTTACTTCAAGACCTTTTACAATTTGACTTCTATCAGAAAGAAAATTTAAAATCCATAGAATATGTAGAGGATTTACATCATATTTGACCAAAATATTAACTAATGTGGCATGATCAACTAAATCGAACCCTTTCCTCATGTCTAAAAAGGTGACAATAATATATGCACCAGGGATTTCTAGAGATTTTAGAATGAAATCTAACATTTTAATCAAATAATGAGCCGTAGATGCCCCCTTTAAACCTCCGTATTGATTAATGTTAATTTTGGACTCAACTTTAGCGTAAATGAAAATTTAAACCTGAGGGAACGTTTGTATTTGAAAACTTTCAAACCCCTTTCAAATACAAGCAAGAACACGTTTTTGGGGTTAGTTTTTGTAACATATCTCATTAAATCTTTCGGGCTGTGAGAATCTGGCTAATTATTTAAATTAGGAATTTAATTGTTAACTGCAATTCATATAATGTTTTCCACATATCTATTATAATAAAAAAGGCCATTTGTATGTCTCTGATGTTCCAGTTTACTACTTCTTACTGGCTTGAGTTATCGAAAAACTGAAATAGTCAAAAATTCTTTAAAAAATTCGGAATTACGGTAGGCTATATGACCTTTCAAAATTCCGTGACCTGCGACCTAGGCCAACTTGACCTAACGTTAAATTGTATGTAAATGGTCGTGTGACATATCAATTTACACTGTTAAGCTTCGAAAAATACATTTGCAATGTTGGAATCGAAAAATACTGATCCCTGACCACAAAAATGGTCAAAAAAGTCAATACGCATGAGAAACTAAAATCTGCGCGCAACAAAAATATTGATACCGGGAATTTCAAAAATAATAAATATTTACATTTCATCTTTCGGTGAATCTTTGGTTGCACACATGGGCATCGAGGAATCGTACGATTCTTTGGTATCGTAAAAGTTCAAAAACAGCGATTCCGCTACCGATTCCGATACCACACTAATCGGTATCGGAATCGGTATCGTATGTTAGTCAAGTATCGGAATTTGGAATCGGTATCTGAATCGTAAAACTTGGGAATCGGTATCGGAGTCGGAATCGTAAAACTTGGGAATCGGTATCGGAGTCGGAATCGTATGTTTTCCAAGTATCGGGTTTTGGAATCGGTATCGTAAAATAACCAACAACTTTTCCGATTGGAAGACAATAGCTAGCTCTAATTTAGCAGCTGCCACGAACCCCACAGTTTGCGCGACTTTTAAAAATTTACTCGAGCTTTCCGCCTGTTGATGAAGAGATGAGTTTTGTCAGTCTTTTTGATTAATTAACTTTATGTATCAACTATATTCAATAAATAACAAATCACAATGAAATTGATGACCATATCATAATAAATGCAATTTTGACATTTCATCGATCAACATTGCATAATTCAAGAGGATAATAAATCGCATATTGTTAAAATTAAAAATAATAGCAATTGACCGAAGAATCAGTGAGCAAATATTTAGTTGGAGAGGGAAATCTGAAATCGGCGATCCATGAGGCTTATTGACGAAAGACAGAAGAAGAACGACATTTTAATTTTTAAATAACAGACTGCAACTTTGCGAATGCGATGTTATAGTGACTATTATCGATTTAATTGAACTCTGAAACATCCACCGGCCACGAAACCACCGGCATACAAAGATCCTGTATTTTTGTTCAGACTTTAGAGCAGTATCCGAGCAGAGTAACGCTTACCTAGGTAGGCATTGCTATACTATTTTTCAGCTTTTATGTATTTAATATCTTAGTTTTTTGCATTTGATTAGATTTAAAACATGTCAGGAACCGAGGAGATTGAGGTTGACGAAGGACATGACAAAGTAATATTCCTTCAGTCAGAACTTTCAAATACCCCAGGTCTCGTCGGGACTTTTGAAATACAAGTACAAGCGGCACATTCTGACGTTGGTATGGATATAATGGAACAAAATAATAGCATGTCCGATGATAACACAGATAGAAACAGTCTGCACTCTGGCCTAGAAAATTTTATCTCGAAAGCGAAGCAACCTGACAGCTAAAATGAGGCAGAATTATTGATATAAAGACGGTGTGTATGTTTTTTGACCCCCAGCTGCAGATTCTATGCAAAAAATACATAATCGCCAACCTAGGTTGGCGATTATCGTTGGCGATATTACCTTACTCTTTCCTAAAAAATGTAAGATTTTAGCTTAAAATTCTTGACTAAGGGTGTTTGATATCTGTAGTTTATGTTTATTTATCAAAAAAATTACAAATAAATCTTAATTTTTTGCACCGATATTTCCGGAGATGTATGACTAAGAAAAATTATTTTGTGTTTCAATCTTCGGTCAAGTATCAATATGATCCCACCTTCAACATCTCGTAGAGGTCATCGGACATTGCAAAGAGAACGGTCAACCCCGTATACTTTCATATTAGTTCTTCCTTTAGTTTCGCCTATCGCCATTTCCTGCTCGTAGTTTGAAATCAGAGTAAATTTAAAATACTAATTATAATATAAAGCTGTTTTAAATGATACGATTCCTAATTGTTACAAATTGGTTAACGTTTAGAATGTTCAAAGTCAAATTGATATTTACATTGTTGTTTGAGATTCGTTGATCACTTATCCCTGTCTCGGTTGTTGTCTTTTTTTCAAAAGCATAATTCTGCATCTCCAACTGTGGATACTCCCAGTCACTGTTTACAAGGAAACAAAACTTCATACTTTTTCTTAGGTGTGTTGTGCTTGTGCTTAGCGCTATTCGCTGACTCAAATAACTTAATTGCAATTTTGTATTGTTTTTTGGATCTAATTTCGAAGATGCCGCAGATCGGTGCTGGCTAGCTAAAAGAACGTCAACCTAGGTTGGCGTTCCTGTTCTCTTTATTTATGATACAATGCAATAACTTACTCTACCCCCGAGTTTCAAAGATTTCGTATTGTATATAAGTATATTATACAATGATCGCATGTTGGAATCGGTATCGGAATCGTATGTTTTCCAAGTATCGGTTATTGGAATCGGTATCGGTATCGTATAATATGAGAATCGGTATCGGAATCGGTATCGTATGTTACCCAAGTATCGGTTATTGGAATCGGTATCGGAATCGGTATCGTTGAAACTTAGCAAGTATCGGTATCGGTAAAAAGAATCGTACGATTCCTCGATGCCCATGTGTGTTTGGTTGCTCCTTATTTCTGATTTAAAAATATTCAAATCCTTAAAAATTTTCGTTTTTGAAACTTTAAAAATAAATCAGGACGGTAAAAAGCGGTTGTTGAAGGGTTTTAGAGTTTTTTATTACAGCATTAAATGGGTAATGGTGAATGCGAATAGTTTATTCATAAATTACAAATTGCGTATTGATTGTGAATTTCAAATTTTTACATTTCAGATTAGAAAGTCTCAGGATTTCGAGAAGTGGCCCGAAGTGGCGTATAGTTGAATTGCCCGAAGTGGCGTGTATTTGAATTGCCCGAAGTGGCGTATATTTAAATTGCCCGAAGTGGCGTATCCATATACATAAAATTAGCCGTCTGTGGGTAACTAATGTTCCAGGTTTACGTTTTTTTTTACTGGGTTGACTAAACAAAAAACTGAAATAGCCAAAAATTCTTTAAAAAAAGTTTGAACTGGCGTAGGCGATATGACCGTTTGAAATTCCATGACCTGTGACCTGGGCTAACCTGACCTAACATAATATTGTACGTAAACGGTCGTGCGACATATCGATTTACACCGTTGTACTTTGACAAATGCTTTGGCTATGTTGGAATTCTAAAATTTTGATCCCTTGACCTTGAAAGGGTCAAAGTTGTCGAAATTTCGACATTTTTGTGTGACATATCTATTGACAACTTCTTTCGCCGAGAAATCATTTGGTTGTGTTGGAATTTTTAAATTTAACACCTTGACCTTAAAATATTCAAAGTCGTCGAAATTTCTATATCATCGTGTGATATAGCGATTCACATCTCCTTCCACCGTGAAAACTTTCGGTTAAGTTAAAATTTTGAGCCCATGACCTTTGAAGCTGTTTAAATTATCGAAATCTCTTCAGAAATTCATTCTTAGGGCTTTAAAGAAAGTATAGAGGTGCAGGTGTTGTTTTAAAAACATTGCACATTGTTTAATTTAATTGTTTAAAACCAAAAGTAAGGGTTTTAAAAACTCGGTCACTCGCTTGCTCATAAAAAATGGCATGTTCTTCTTCCACCGAAAAGCTCTTACATAAGCTATTTTAGGTTCCGGGATTGCAATAAACTTTAAAGTAGTGTCGTACAGGTTAACAGGAGTTCTGACGTCCTGTCCGTCCGTCGTTGACATATAGATAGAGAATATAAGAGAACAGAATACGGAGGCTGCATTCACGTTTGTTTTGGGCGTATGTCTGACTCTGAAGGTAACTAATACTATAATACTATTGCTTATCGGCTGAGCTCCAGTATGGCCCGATACGGGCCTCTGGCTGCCTAGTAGTATCATAAAGCACCCGAAATTGAAGAAAACACGTAAAACGCCGATTTTTTTTCGGTTTTTAGAAATAGAAAAACGCTTAAATGTCATGGTGCTTGTTATTGCAAATTCGGGATGTACATAACATTTTCAACAAAATAGTATATAATAAGTTGATATTTAATCATCTTTTGGATCATTGATGGGTAATGGTAATAGCGTATACTAAATACTAAGTATTCTGAGTTCAGTATGGCCTTTTAATTGACTTTCAAAAACCAAAAATAAAGTTTAAGAGGAAGGATAGAAGGATCCATTAAACTATGAAGAGGGATGTCGTAAAATATCGCTGGATTGGACGGGGAGAAATGAGGAGGTTTGCAGTTTGCATCCAAGTATTTGGCCTTTGGAAATAGAGATTGTTGAAAAAAATCGAGAAATGTTTACATAATAGTCTTTATTGTAACACGGAAGGTACCCGGAAATGAGTTCGTAACCCTAATGGTGCAAGTCAATAACTGTAAAATTAGACCTAATTGTTGAAGGAATAGGAGTAACAATAGGGTAAGTTAGGGCTGTAATTGGCCAAGAAGGATTGGAAATAAATAACATGAAGGGTCATGGGTTGTCTAGAAAGGGGTCCTTGGTTTTGGTGCTCCTGTTTCAAGTGACTGGTCTGGGGACAAGCTACCCATCCCACAAGAGTGTCCTATTGTCCCTAGAGCCTCTCATCCCCTCCTCCCCTCCAGAGATAGTAGCTTTAGTTGGTAGTAGTGGGAGGAGTAAGGTTCGGCGAAATGTGGAGCCTCTGGAGCCTGTGCCTGAGGGAGGGGACCCTCTGGTCCCCCTCTTGGAGGGACTGGGAGGGGCCTTGGAACCGGAAGCCTTCTCCCAAGACCTCCTCCTCCTTCAAAAGTTGGACCGGGTGAACGAGGTGAGCAAGTACAATGATCCTGCTGACAACCTCACCACCGTCTTCCAACGGCCCCTCCTCGACACGGACAAGGAAGTGGTGGTCCTGTCGGGGGAACAGGATTCACGAGGATCAGGCCCTAACAAGCGCACCTTCATCGTTCTCAGGAGAGCCCCTATCCCCCCAACACTTCCAAAGACCATCTACTACCACATTGCCTATGCTTACATAAGGTACTACCACATTCCCTATCCTTACCTAAGGTAGCCAATATCTTAACATTCAACAACAAGAATACCGATCCTTGGGTTAGCCTTCATTTTTCAAAGGACATCACTAAAGCTCAGAGCCTCAATAGGCTCCAAACCATGAAAATTGTTTGTTTTCCCGTAGCCCTAAATTGGAGTTCGAAATCCAATGGACACTATTTGGGCCAAGGTACGTGAATTGAGTTTATAGAGAGGTAGCGTCACTGAGCAACATTTCAAAAATATCGTCACTTTTTCAAAAGTTAAAAAATAAAAAATGTCATATTAACCTTTCCTCTAGCATTTTATTTGTGATCTAGCTCATAAGTATGCAGTAAGGAAAGCTGCCTTGGAGGCTTGTCTCCACCTAGAAATGTGAAGGTGGTACCAAAATTTAGATAAATATGTCTTTTGTACAAGAATCATATAGGGGTTGACGAAATTCCTTCTGGGTGACACGTAGGGACATATATGAGGGATGGCCTATGGTCGGGAGCAACATCTCTCATATTGACGTAGGGATTTTTTGAACACGTGCTACTAACAAGGGACATCACCCAAACGTCAGATCTCAAATCTTCTGATTTTTACAGCTGAAAATATAAGCTTTGGCTACAATAAAAATAAAAAAATAGCTGCCCTAATTCATTTTAAGTATATTCAAAAAATTGTTACACGATGGACCTGCAAATAAATATATAAAAAATCAGTAATGGAATACACCAAAAAATCTAGAAACAAATTAGAAAAACGAAAATCATAATATATTGATATAGTAGTTCCCAGAGGTTTTTGAGAAATCAGTGTGGGAAGATCGATAAAAACGGCAGGAAACGGGTTTTTAGGAGTGAGCGCAAGAGAACGAGCGAGAAAACTTGACTTTTTAGCCCGAGTCAGGGCTTATGGAATCATGCTGTCCGTCCGTCCGTTCGACCGTCCGTCCGTCCGTCCGTCCGTGACACGCTAGCGGCCAAACGGCTGGACCGATCGACTTGAAATTTGGGACACGTGTGTATTTTGCAAATGCGAAGGCTAAGTTCGAAGGTGGGAAAAATCGGTCGATCGGTTGGCCCGTTGGGGCCATGCAAAGTAGTGTTGCCAAGGGAATAGGTTTAAAATACAGACAAATAGAAGCCTGTATTTTAAACCTATAGGCTCATTTACAATCATATCTATAGTATATAGGGAAGTGCAGTCCAATAGGCCTTATGGATTTCTATTCCTACCGTACAGCATAATAAATACATCTACCCTATAGACCCTAGTGGATGACCCAAGCGGGTTTTCTAAAATCTGGCCTAGAACGCTGAAATTTTGTTTCCCGTCACGATCTGATATTTCAAAACGAAATGTGACCAATTGGGGGAAAACGTTGCTTCTTGGGACCATAGTGGGTGACCCATGCGGATTTTATAAAATCTGGCCTAGAACGCTGAAATTTTGTATACTGTCACGATATGATATTGCAAAACCAAATGTGACAAATTGGGGCAAAAAGTTGCTTCTAGAGACCATAGTGGGTGACCCATGCGGGTTTTATAAAATCTGGCCTAGAACGCTGAAATTTTGTATACCGTCACAGTATGATATTTCAAAACGAAATGTGACCAATTGGGGGAAAACGTTGCTTCTTGGGACCATAGTGGGTGACCCATGCGGATTTTATAAAATCTGGCCTAGAACGCTGAAATTTTGTATACCGTCACGATATGATATTGCAAAACCAAATGTGACCAATTGGGGGCAAAACGTTGCTTCTAGGGACCCTACTGGGTGACCCATGCGGGTTTTATAAAATCTGGCCTAGAACGCTGAAATTTTGTATACCGTCACGATATGATATTGCAAAACCAAATGTGACAAATTGGGGGAAAAACGTTGCTTCTAGAGACCATAGTGGGTGACCCATGCGGGTTTTATAAAATCTGGCCTAGAACGCTGAAATTTTTTATACTGTCACGATATCATATTGCAATAACAAATGTGACCAATTGGGGACAAAATGTTGCTTTGGGTGGCCCATGCGGGTTTACTATAATCTGGCCTAGAACACTGAAATTTTGTATACCGTCACTATATGATATTATAATAACAAAGTTGACCAATTGGGGGCAAACTGTTGCTTCTATGGACATGGACCCTAATGGGTGACCAATGCGGGTTTTCTGAAAACTGACTTAGAACGCCCTATAATTTTGTAAACTATCATTTTTATGATTTGATAAACGTACAAGGACACACGATTGCCTGACTCGGGCTTTTATACACTGCACACTAGGTTTTTTTCCTTTCTATAGTAAATGCCCGTCTGATTCTAGTGAATTCGCTCGTTCAGCCGCAATGTTAATTTTCGGGTTCTATAAGGTTCACGCCCTATCTCTTTTTCGGACCAAGGCAAAAACTCATGGAAAACTTACATGAAAACACGAATTTGATTGTTTTAACATTCTTAAAATCAATTAGGGCAGCTAATTTTTAGCCCGTTGCTATGCAGGGCTTATATGGATGCCGTTGTCTGTCCGTCTGTCCGTCTGTCCGTCTGTTAACTCGATAACTTCCGTTAGGGTTAACTTAGATCCTCCAAATTTGATACACCGGGGGTTAGGCCAAAACCAAAGGCTAAGTTCGAAGATAGGTGAAATCGGTCTATTGATTGACCCGTGGGGGTCATTTCCAATTTGTTTGTAATTTAAACCTGTTATAAAATTGGGAATTCGATAATTCCCATTAGTTTATCGTAAAATCTTCGTTATGGATACGATTTGAGATACAGGGTATTATCTACTGCCAGGATTGCTTGACAACCGGCGTCTGAAGGGGTTGCGCGGATTTGAAGGTTTTTTCAAAAATTGCGACTTTCAGGATTTGGTATTTCACAATTACTTCTTCAGTCGTGTCGTGGAAACCGAGGTGAAATCGAATGAAATAGCAAGAACTTGGCATGAAATTCGTATACAAATTGGACGAAATTCGCATGCAAATGGCAAAGTTAGCATAGAGATTCGCATCAAATTCGCAATGAATTGGCAAGTAATAATGCCAATATGCCATATTGCCAATTATTATGTGCCATGGTTACTTAGACAATTGCCTTCTCCAGCAACCATTCATTCATAAAAACGAGCAGAGATAAAATTCAGTCATAAATTTTCAATTTTACAACTGATAGTAGATTGGTGGGAATGGATTTTTTTGGACCAATGGATTTTTTTTTATAAAACCTTCAAATCCGGGCAACCCTCTGAGACGCCGGTTGTCAAGCAATCCTGATCTACTGCTTAGAGTATACAGGATGTTTAGCAGTTTAGTTTCCCCACTAGCAATGGATAAATAAGTTAGAACTTTAGAAGCAAGGAATGGCATTTGTCAAATTGTTTCGGTACTTTAATACAACGGGCCCGTAATAGCTGCTTGGATAGGTTTTTAAATTTTATTGTTGATAAGACTTGTAGTTTCAACTGTAAAAAGATCAGATGATTTGGGCTCTGACGTTTGGGTGATGTCCCTTGTAAGGGTAATAAAATCGGTGACGCACCTGCCCCCCCCCCCCCCCCTTTACAGCAATATTTTCACACGCATATATTAGTGATTGATGGGTTCCCGCTCCCGTCTTTATTGCTCAGTTGGAGAAAAGATTTGTGACTCTCTCCCCCATTTACTCAATAGAACTTAAGATTGGAGGGTTTGGAATTGAATGAGTGAGGGGGGGAGGGGAGATAGGACTCCTAAAGCCCCGGGCACACCAACGCCATATGCGAATCTTGTCCGACTTTTTGTTAACTCAAAAATGTTTCAAACCAAAATTTGTTGCATCGTTCACACCAAAAATGACTTAATTGACAACAAAACTGTCACTGAAAATCTGTTTCTCACGAAATGTTTGACTTCTGCGGTGTGAACGATGCAAAAAATTCCATCCAACACATATGACATCACTGCGACTGCTGTATTAAAATTCCATCGAGTGAAAAGTTAAAAAAATATTTTTGCTTTTAATTATTAGCCATGTTTGAAAACAAATCAACGAGTGACCCACCCTTCAAATTATTTGCACCATCGAATAGCCCTTGACAATAAAGATTATATCAATATATCACACATGGGATGAAACTATTTTTTTTAAATGTTGACCTTTGGCCTTTCCCCTCTTGACCTTTCACCTACCGGGCGCCCAACGAACTTGACCTCCGTTTGGATGCCGAAAATAGATAACTGAAAGAAACATTTAAAAAATTTAAGCCGTTGTCGAGTTATCGTGTTTACATACGGACGGACACCAAACCATTCGCATTATCTCTCTACATGTACGATACATAATTAACCGTTGCAAAGGCACATCATGAAAGGGTGAAGCCACACGAGCAAGTCGTCAAATAACGTTCAACGGTTTTGTCTGACACGTTCAAGGCGTTTAATTAAATATTCCCCAACCAAAGTCAAATGTTATACATCGTTGAATAGCACATGATAGTACCTTTCCAACAAATTATCACACTTGTACAGTTGAAATTTGAAAGGGGTGACCTTTGACCATAGACCCGTGACCTTTGACCTACACGGCCCTTAAAAAAACTTACAAGGGAACATTCCCAACTGTACCACCTCGATATTTTTTAAACTAGTCTCATTTGAAAGCTAAAGTCAAATGATGAAACTTTAACATTGGAACTATAGGCCGCTAAAATATATTTGACCTAGTAAAGTAGGTCGGAAGGTCAGGGACTGCGCAGTTAACGTTTAAAATTAGCGTTAGTGAGAAGGGGAGGAAGAAGAGAAAGTCGAATTTCTCCCGTTTCACCAGAAAGTCGCGTTGGGGATAGGGAGTTAACATGGGAGGACCCTCCAAATTAACATTGCGCTCGAACGAGCCTTTCCTCGAAATTCAAACGTGGATTTACTATAGGAATCCTTGAAATACCTCGCGCTTCTTGACTTTCCGACCTACTTTATCAGGTCAAATATATTTTAGCGGCCTATAGTTCCAATGTTAAAGTTTCATCATTTGACCTAGAAGCTTTCGAATGAGACTAGTTTAAAAAATATCGGGGTGGTACAGTTGGGAATGTTCCCTTGTTAGACCCCGCTCAAAGAATATAAATGGTATAATTTGAAAATACTCAACCGTTCGAGAGTTAGAGCACAAACGGACGGACGGACAGAGAGACCGAGTGAAAACATTAAAGAGTTTCACACTTTCATAATTCAGTAGTTGTAATTAAGCGAAGCGCCTTAAAACTCAAGCGAGACCAGAATATATCTATGTCAGAATCATCAGAATTCCAAAAAAGTTGTTTCAAACAAAAAAATTCTGAACTGGTTCAGAATACCGTTTTATGGTTTGCAACAGTCTGTCGAGCCAAAAAACGGTGTTTGTCACACGCGGTGTGCATGGTTTCAGATTTTGGTTTCAAACAAAATTTTGTCGACCAATCTGTTGCTAGCAAACTGTTGCAAGCAGAAGTAGCCGGTGTGAACGGTGCTACAAACAAAATGTTGGACACGATTCGCATATGGCGTTGGTGTGCCCGGGGCTTAACTCCCCTGGTCGACTGGGTAGGAGAGGATCGGAGGTTAGCCCCAGTCAGATAAGAAATATATGAGTGATGGCACGGTTCCCGGCGGAATCACTCATATATGGGGTTTGGGATGTTAATTGGCTAAATGGAGGAATATGTAGAGGTAGGGAGGGAACCCCTCCATCTCAATCTATGTTTTCCATGGTATTTTGTGGATAGGGATGCGGGGAGAGATGAGGCTGGTAGGGTTGGGGTCGGAGGTCGGGACTTGGAAGTGGAGTGGGACGGGTTCGAGTCCCGGGCCCCTTGGCCCACAAGATTCCACGCCGGCTGGTCCAACTGCCACTACACGTTCCTCTTCTCCTGTGCCCTCAATCAGACGGCACTCCAGGAGAGTTTGGAGAACGGAACCATTGCCCTCATCAACCAGCAAGTCTCTCAGAGTCCAGACACAACAACAACAACAGCAACAACAACAATCGCTCCCCTCGAGACACAGGGACTGGAAGCTATCGTGTTGGCTGGAGGGGGACTTGAGGCTGGACACTACTCGGACCTTTACGGGGACTTTGATTTAATTCCTCGAGGGGGTGAAAAGACGGGGCGAGGGATTTTCGGATCCTTTGGGGAGTCTCTCTGCAAGGGATTCAGTCTCTTTGGGGGTGGGGGTAGTTGCGGGGCAACCAGCGAAACCAAGAAGAAAAAGAGCTACAAGATGATACAACAGACGACGTTTGGAGGTGCTGCACCGCCGCCGGGAGTTCAGGACCCTCTCTACGAGAGCGTTTACGGGACGAGTGGGTCCTCTTCGGGTGGGGGGATTGGCAGTTACTTCGGGATGGGAAATCTATTCGGAGGCAGCCGTCCCGCCCAACCTGATCGACAGATTTCAAATGCAGATGCCATTTTTGGAACCTACTATGTTGGGGTCGTAGGGACACCTCCGATATTTCTGCCGGACGGGACTCAAACTCCTTGCCTTTTCGTTGCGGATAGCTCGTCGGGTAGTGGATTCACGGCTCACGGTGTCTATGTAGCCGGTACGACGGGCTACCCAGATTCCTTCATCCCCGACGACCCGGGGGCCGTTGCGAAGGTGTACAGTACTCTGGGTACAATGATCCCGGATGGAATGACCATGATGTCCATCACTGGAGGGATACATGGCACATTGTCGGGCGAGAGCTTCAGACCCGACACCCTTGGCACCCCCATGTGGTAGGACCCAGTCACCAGTTACTTTCCCCTTCAGTCCCCACTTGCTCATTCCAGGCTCGGGCTAATGGAATAATTTTAAATAATTCCCTTGGCCCTTTCAGGTTTAATCCCGAGAATCCAGACTCGAAGGGTGTCTGGAGTTCCAGTACAAAGGAGAAGGGAGGGTCGAGGCCAAAGACCACCGCCACTGGAGAGATGATAACTTACGGCGTTTATTTTCCAGGAGTCCAGGGCTCTCCCGATATTTTCATACCCGAGGGGGAAGGGATCCCCGGCTACTTTGTTCCCAATGACCCCACGAAACCGGACGTGGTTGCCATTCCACATGGAAGTTTCATTGCCACGAAACCGGCGGGACATGGGTCCTTCTATGCCGAAAATACCAAGGAACTCGCGAATGTGCAACAGGTTCGTGGGGCCTTCATGCCAGGTATGTAGCCACAATAAGTCAACAAGCAGAACACACAGCCGGCAGGATAATCATCTATCATCTGAGGGGACACGACTCTTTTTCCATTTCAGATGGGATGAATTTGACGGGAGCGATATCGGGGCTCATAACCAAAGACGTGGCCAACAGTTACGTGTTTGTGGTGGACGTGCCGGGTCAAGAGTATTCCTACTCCAAGGGCAAGGACACGACTCACTCCATGTGGACACCGTTCCTGAAACCGGGAGACTGGGCCCCACCCACCACGACTCCTCCCCCTCCCAAAGCCCTTCCCCCACCACAGGCTTCTCCCCCCTCTGACTCCCTCTCGGCCTCTCCCACGGCTACCAAGAAGAAAATTGCCAACCCATCATTCATGTTTGGCATCAAATTCTCGGGTCAAAGTGCAATGGACATTTTTATCCCTGACAATTATCCAGTGGAAGGTCAAATGTTTCCAGAAGACCCCTCCTTCCAGCCCATCCAGGGCCAATTGATCGTTTCCAAACAGCCCAACACAGCCTACGTGTTCAAAGCTAGCAAGGAGGGACTGGTTTCTACCCTTCCGGCAACGATCCCAGCCATGTTCATTCCCGATGGTATCGCAGGTAAGAGGAGACGGGGAGGTATCAAATACCAACCCAGCGTTTGGAAATTGTAAGATAGGAACGGTAGTTGGCAAGTGAGGGCTTGATTGAATAACTTGTGTTGCAGGTGGTAACGGGATAATGGGTGAACTGTCTCCGGACTCGAACAAGAAGAACTGCACGTTCGCAAGTGAGGGCAAGGGCTACTGGTACATTCAGGGGAAGGCGGAGAACAGGAACGTGTGGACGCCCTTCCTGCCCCCCGTCCCGCCCCCCACCACCAAGAAGCCCACCCTACTTGACAGGATAGAGAGCCAGGCCTTCTCAACGGGCTTCTACGTGCCGGGAGTCCCGGGCTCCGAGCCCGTCTTCATTCCCGAAGAAGGGGCCCTCGGTTGCTTCAGTCCCGACGAGCCTTCAAGGCCCAAGTCCTGTGGAACCTACTATCCTCCCAAGACCGGCATCCCCGCCGAGTTCGTCCAAGACGTCCCCAACAAGTTGGCCAACTCGACTCCCGGCACCTTCGTTCCCGAGTTGGTGAATGGGAGCATGTCGGTGGACAAGTTCCATGGGACGTTCCTGGTAGGACCACCCGGGACCATCCTCCTCGACAAGCCTTCTTATCAGGGATGGTCTCAGACCAATGTCAAGGTGTCGACAAAGAAGACGAGCTCGTCCACGACGACGACGGTGACAAAGGAGGACCGACCCTCCTACACGCCCATCGAAGTGGGTGGAGGCTTCGTCGGCTACCCTACGAACAACAGAGGGATCGATGCCCTCGTGGACCCCAACAGTCCCATTTTTAAGGAGTTTTTGCAATGGAAGTCGAGGAAGGATAAATCCATGACTGAAAATGATCGGATCGTGATTACGAGTAATGGGGAGGGAGGACAGGGCCCAGTGCCCTCAACAGGGACTGCCGTCAAAACCTCGTACGTGAGCCTGGATGAGTACAAGAGCTACGTGGAGGAGAGATATACCATCAAAAGGACCAAGATCAAGACGGAGAGTATCAACGAGATGATGGAATTGGCCATTCCCAAAGCCGCTGAAAAGTACGTCAAGAAGAAGAAGAAGCCCTTCAAGATCAATGTGAATGTGAACTCGCAGGCTTATGCAGGGGCTGGGGCTGGTGCGGGGGCTGGGGGCGGCGGGGCGGGAGGGAAGGGCTCAGCCGGGGGCGGGGCGTCGGGCTCGGGGCTGGGCGGAGGGAAGTGCAACGGGAAGTGGGGGACGTCGGCTTCTGCGACTGCGGTGGCGCAGAACGGTAGCAGGGCCAGTTCCGAGGCTCAGGCGATCAACGGGGGGGATGCCAAGGCGGTGTCCTTGGCCAAGGACGGGGCCAACGCAGAGTCCTTGGCCAATGTCAAGGAGGGTGGGGAGGCAAATGCCATGGCCCAGTCCAAGAACAATTCCACTGGGAGGGCCGAGTCCAATGCTCTGACCGGAGGCATCGCCAACTCCCTCAGTAAGACCTCCAAGGATGGGGGCAAGGGAGAATCGGTGGCCAATGCCAAACGGACGGGGGAAGTTGAGAGGGGCAAGTCAGAGAGCCTGACACTCTTTTTTATCTAAAACCATAACCATTCCAATGTATTCCCATAGATTTCCCTAAAAATTTGGGTGATTGATGGTGTGATTGCGGTAGCTAACCTTGGGCTCCTCTTCTATAGATGGATGCGAGGGAGGAGGTATGCCGGAAGAGATTGAAGTGGACTCCCATGCGGCGGCCACGGCTCTGAACAACGGGACGGGGACGGGTGGGAACGTGGTCAACTCCTACGCCACCACCAACGTCAAGATTGACATGGGGAGTCTGATGGCCAAGATCATGGAGATGCAGAAGAAGCAGTCGGAGATGGACGAGGACGACGGGGACGACTCGCCCCCCTTCGACATCAACATCAACACCAACTCCCAGGCGGGGGCGGGGGCGAGTGGCAGGACTTTCGGTAACCAAACTAGAGCCAACATTCTCAATCAAGTAGGTCTACTACTAGTAGGTTAGGCCTAGTAACTAATTCAAGTATTGTGCCTCTATGTGTGACTCAGGGGAGGCGGGAGGGGAGCAGGATGGACGAAGCCTGGAGTCAGGAGACGGTAATGTGACCCTGGAACTAAAGCATATATAAGAGTGATGTTAGATAGGGGATGGTGTCTATAACCAGTTGTCTGGGATTTGTTGTTCAGGTAAAGGGGGGTTAGTGCGGAGTCGGGGGGGCTGGAAGACAGAGTACAAGGTACTGGAGCCCAACGTGACTCTCCAGCACGAGGCTCAGATATTCTATGGACTGGGGAGCTGCCCCTACACCTCGGACCCTGACCCCAAATCCCTTGCTTCCGATGACCCCGAGCAGGTCATCAACTTTTACCTCAAGGTCCTTCGAGTCGACTGCATCGAGAAGGTCAAAGTTCGAGTCATGTCCCTCTTCAATGACGACTTTCTCACCTTTGCCACGGAGGACCAAGGAGACTACCTCCAGTTCTCACCCACTAATAGCGTCAGGTAATAAGAACGTAACAAGGCTGATGCTACCTAACACTGTAACAGTGCTTGGGACAAGTCTCAGCTCAGTTAAATCGGACAAGAGTGCAGTGGTACAAAAGTGTCCCAACTTGACTTGCTATTATTCCTACCTGCCAACAGGTCCAAACTGAAGCTGAGTGATTCGGAAGTGCGTAAACTGTCCTCGGCCCTGGAAATCCATATCTTTACGAAGACGTACTTTGAGCACCTCAAGTCCACCTCTGGAGTGGGTGTGGTTGGGGAGGGGACCGGGGCACCCGCCTCACGGAGTCTCCGATTCTTCACCGACTTTGTCCTGAACTTTGTTGTGAGTGGTCGGGAACTGTGTCCCCTCCACTCTGTACGACTGACGAGGAACATGTTGACCACGGTCCGAACCCTGATGGTCAAGCTGCATCGAGATGGGGAGATGCTCAAGAAATGCCCCCCCTGCCTCCATGACATTGAGATGAACGAGAGGGACAAGGTGAGGGGGATGGGTCTCCTCCAGTTCCTCATTCATGGGCTCCCCCCTCTGGACAGGGGGCAGGAGGGGGCCAAGGACCTCTCCTCAACCTTCACCAACTTCTTGGCAACCAATCGGCGACAATTGGAAACTAGGGTCAAGGAATACGAGTCCCAATTCCCAACCTCTTAATTTATTAACTTGAATTACTAATCGGATTCAAGGGATTGTTTTCTCACATATTAGAATTAATTACATATTCAATATTGTCTTGTACATTTTTTATTTTATAACAAAGAATGGATAATAAAGGGAAGGTTAAGGTATTGAAATTGCTTTTGCGTTTTATTGGTTTGGAATGGAACTGGAATTATAATATTATCCATGGTTTGGAAGGAAGGGGATGAGGAAAATAGTGAAAATAGGGACTGTGATCCCTTTGACCCCCTCCACTCCATATTCCCATGAGGGCCATGGCAAAATCATTACTTTCCCATTTCAACTAATTTCAACATTTGAAGAGGGATCCATATGAAGTATGAAGCATGTCTTTTAGGCTCAACTTTCCTCAAAATCCCTCAAATCGACTCAAATCCATGCTGGCAACTATTTCTGCTCATTATTTGCTCCAGCAGGTTTTAGTGTTTTAGAGCTAGTGATGTGAAGGAGCCTCTGTGACAAAAATAAGCCTGCCGGAAGCAGATGGAAGCTGGCCGCTTTTAAGTTAATTCAATTAAGGCTGGCTGGAAGCGGAACAAAGACTCAGAATCAAGTCAAGTTAATAAGTTAAATAAATGGTGCGAGGAAAATGGATTAACCATTAATTTTGATAAGACAAAATATATGATCTTTCATAAAGATAAGGACCTTTCTGTTAAGAATGAAACTAATAATTGTATTCTCATTGACAATCAAAGAATTGATAGAGTGTTCGAATTTATATACCTGGGATTAACATTTGACCCAACAATGTCATTCTCCAAACACTATGCAATAGTTCAAAACAAAATCTCTAATAGACTTAAGTATATTCAGGGATTTAAACGTTATCTGTCTACAAATGTTATGATAATTATGATTAATGCCTATGTTCACTCCACTATTGACTTTGGTTTAGAACTATGGGCAGTTCAAACTGCTCAAACGTTAGCTCAAATGCAAGACAAAATTGACAGATTTTTAGTCAGCTTCTTCCTCCCAACTTTCATTAGAAGATCAAAGAAAAGCTATGATCAAATTAAGAGGAGCATAAATATCTATGATATATGGAAAAAATGTAATTTTCTATCTATATATGAACGGATTGATTTTGTAATCCTAAAAAACATGTACAAAAAGTTCATACATAAGAAACTAACCTTCTCCAACCGATCGCTCTCTAAACCAATGCCCCTTATCGAAACTGTTACTTTTAAAAGCCAAATCTTTAGGAACTCTCTATCTTTTAAAGAGGGTCAACTATGGAATACTCTTCCAAAAGATTGGAAACTCAATGACATTGGGTATAATAGATTTAAGGAACTAGTTAGAGAATGGATAATAGCCAAGAGAAATGATGTATATATATAATTTATTATTCGGGATATAACTGGACTTTGTAATGGCATACCTATTTTCACTGAATGTAATTGTTTTAACTGAGACCTGTGTCACAGTTGGGAGAACAGAGCTTGTAAAGCCCTGAAACTTTTGACACATTAATAAAGTTTATCAAATCAAATCAAATCAAAGTCTCACATATGAATTGTGCGACATGAAATCTTATGGGTTTATTATATAGGAATTAATTGTGGGAGCTGTGGTTAAGGGTTGTTAAGAGGCTTTTAGAACGTCTTGTTAGTTAGTGTTGATGTGCTGATGATGAGTGGGGGTCTGGGGGTCTGGGGGTCTGGGAGTCTGGGAGCAACAACAAAGACTGTAAAAACAGATGTAGGAAGAATGGTTGAAGAATGAAGGGATTTGAATTCTTTTGAAGGGCAATGGATGTGAGAATGTGTTGGAACTGTTGCATAATTTGTCACGAATGGCTCTGTAAGAGAATGAAGCTAATAAAATAGTCAAGTGCCTATTGTTGTGGGGAGATGGGTTTTGTATTGTGTCCCAAGCTCCTAAGGTCGTGGCACTCGTGGCCCGTTGGTGGAAGGTCAGGCCCACTCTCTCCGTCATCTCGGTCTTCTCGGTCCATGTCCCAGTTCATTCCAGTCACTGGGCTTCATGGGCCAGGATCAAACTACTATTCAAACTGCATTACAATGGTTTCCAGACTCTTAGGTTCTGTGGGTTCTGTGGGTACTGTGGGTTGGGTGCTGAGGGCCGTTGTTTCCTGCGCCCTCCTCCAGGCCGCCACCTCCCACCGGCACCGTCGCTCCTTGGGAGCTGAGGACGGGTTCCTGGCCGCAATAGCGGACGAGGCGACCAAGATCCCGGTGGCCGCATTCCAGAATGACCCCCTCCTACTCCAGTCCCTGGACAGGGTGAACGAGGTCTCCAGCTACGCTCTCCTCTCCGACAACGCTTCCCTCATTTACGAGCGAAGGTCATCGGACGCTGGAGTGCCGGTCATCGTTCTCAGCCCCGACCAAGACCATCTCATGTTCAAGAACATCAAGCGCCGATATGTGGTACTTCGACTCAAGCCTGACTCGTCAAAGCTCTACTACGTCATTTATGCCTACGTCAGGTATCCCATCTCTAGCACCTTCATTCAGTACATGATTACATATCCCACTCATTATGTCTACACAATTATGTCTAATTTGTATTTCTTGTCACCCCGGGTGTCAGGGATGCTTGTGAAGGGGAGAAGGAAGACGTGTTGGTGGGAGGAACTCGTCACGTGATTGAGTGGGACACGTGGGACTACAGGGGCCCTGGGAAGGACCGGTTCACGACCTTTGGTTTCACAAACTGCGGCTCCTCCTCCATCGTGCCCTGTGGCTTCAACGAGGCCACGAGCCCCGACAAGTCCATCCAACCCATCCCCGTCCAACAAAAGTACAGCCCCAAGTCCAAGTTCCTCCTCGCCCCTCCCAACCTCAAACTAGCAGCATTCTCGACCGAAGAGGGCTTCCACATCCACGACAACTTTGACCTCTACTCTGACCTGGAGGTGACGAAGGAAGGGTCGGGTCGCACCATCCTGGGTCCTGGGGACAGCAGTGAGGGCTATGGTGGAGGCAATAACCGCAACAACGTCCCTGCGTTTGCTGGAGGTCCAACGGGCGGATTCTTTGCTTCCAAGTCATCCCAGCACTCCTCTTCATCCTCTTCCTCCTCATCTTCATCTCAATGGAGCAGTGGGGGTGGCAGTGGGGGTGGCTCGAATGGGAATCAAGGACTTAACGGTGGTGGTGGGACGACGGGATGGAAGTCATCCGAGTCCTCCAGTTCCAATAAACAAGAGTCGAGCAGTAGTAGTAGTAGTAGTAGTAGTAGCTCCAAGAACTTCTTTTCCAAGGCTGCATCATCCCCTACTCCTTCTGCTGGACCATCCTCTGGACCATCCTCTTCTGCTGGCAATTCTGGGGCCAATTCCTGGGGCTCGTCTGGCGGCTCATCTTCCGGAGCTAATGATCGGGGATCCGGATCTTGGAATCAAGAAGGGTCGAGTAGTCGGCAGTCCACCACCTCCTCTGCTCAACAAGGGTCGGGGTCTGGGGGTTGGGGTGGCGAGGTCTCATCGGGTTCTGGTGGCAATGCACCCCCTAACAATGGTAAATGGGTTTGGGTTGATGGGGAAGGGGGCTCGGGCGGGGCCGGTTCCAGCTCATCAAATAATAAAAACTCACAGGCTTGGGGTGCCTCATCCAATAACAATAACAAGAATTCCGAGTCTTGGGGCTCATCCTCGAATAGGAATAGCAATTCTAACCAGGATCAGAGTTCTGGCTCTAGTAGTTCGTCTGGAGATAAATGGGGCTCGTCGGGCTCTTCTGGAGGTTCAGGGGGCTCGGAACGTTGGGGTTCGGCAGGTGGGTCCGGTGGGTCCGGTGTGTCCGGTGGGTCTGGTGGGTCCGGTGGGTCCGGGAGCGACAACAGCCGGTACTCGAGCCAAGTCTCCAATTCCCAAAAGTCCTCCTCCAGTCAAAGCAGTCAACAAAAGTCAGAGTCCGGAAGTTGGGGCGCTGGCTCTTCAAACAGTAACAGTGGACATAGGAATGACAACAATGGTGGGTCCTCTTCAAATGGGCCATCAAGTTCTGGAAACAATGGGAACTGGAAATGGGTTGAAGGGCAACAAGGGTCGGCGCAGACCTCATCCAACAATCAAAAGAGCGGTTGGGACGCCTCCAATTCCGCCTCCTCCAAGAACAATGGGTGGGGCTCCTCTGGCTCAGAGACAGCCTCCATGACTGCAGATGAACATGGAGCCAGGATCAATTCTGCTGGCTCCTCCGGGGGATCAAGCAGTTGGGGCAACGGAGCTCAGAACAGCAACAACAATCAGAACAGTAATAACAACAATCAGAACAGTAATAACAACAATAATTGGGATTCCTCCAATAAAGGAACAAGCTCCAATACTTGGCAATCTTCAGCCTCGAATAAAAAGTCAGACTCCTCCTCAAGTTCCTCGACCTTTGGCTCATCCGGTTCAAGCAACAATGGCTATGGATCTTCCGGGTCATCGGGTTCAAGCAACAATGGCTATGGATCTTCCGGGTCATCGGGTTCAAGCAACAGTGGTTATGGATCATCAGGATCATCGGGTTCAAGCAACAATGGTGTTGGATCATCTGGATCCTCAGGTTCCAGCAAAAGTGCTTATGGATCATCCGGGTCATCGGGTTCAAGCAACAGTGGTTTTGGATCATCAGGGTCATCGGGATCAAGCAACAGTGGCTATGGATCATCCGGGTCATCAGGTTCAAGCAACAATGGCTATGGATCTTCCGGGTCATCGGGTTCAAGTAACAGTGGCTTTGGATCATCAGGGTCATCGGGATCAAGCAACAGTGGCTATGGATCATCTGGATCCTCAGGTTCCAGCAAAAGTGGCTATGGATCATCCGGGTCATCAGGTTCAAGTAACAGTGGCTATGGATCATCAGGGACATCGGGATCAAGCAACAGTGGCTATGGATCATCCGGGTCATCTGGATCAAGCAACAGTGGCTATGGATCATCCGGGTCATCAGGTTCAAGCAACAATGGCTATGGATCTTCCGGGTCATCGGGTTCAAGCAACAATGGCTATGGATCTTCCGGGTCATCGGGTTCAAGCAACAATGGGTATGGATCCTCAGGTTCCAGCAAAAGCGGCTATGGATCATCCGGTTCAAGTAGCAGTGGCTATGGATCATCAGGGTCATCAGGTTCAAGTAACAGTGGCTATGGATCATCTGGGACATCAGGTTCAAGCAACAATGGCTATGGATCATCAGGATCAAGCAACAGTGGCTATGGATCATCCGGGTCATCGGGTTCAAGCAACAGTGGTGTTGGATCATCAGGGTCATCGGGGTCAATCAACAGTGGCTATGGATCATCTGGATCCTCAGGTTCCAGCAAAAGCGGCTATGGATCATCTGGGTCATCGGGTTCAAGCAATAATGGGTACGGCTCGTCTGGTTCCAGTAACGGGGGTAACAGTGGTCACGGAGGATACGGTTCTGGTCAAGGCTTCAACTCTGGTTATGGTAGCGGTGGAAGTGGAAGTGCAGGGACGTCTGGAAGCGGCGCAAGTCAGACAGGCTTTAATTCTGGGCACGGAAGCGGTGCGGGTGGTCCAACTGCGGATTCTGGAAGCGGTGGGAGTGCAACGGGTCCGGGTTATGGGTCAGGAGGATCGGGAGGAGGGCCCAGCACGGGATTCGGTAGCGGAAACCCCAGCCCTGGAGCAGGATTCGGGATCAGCGGCGGAATCGGAGGGGGTGGTACCCCTTCAATTCGCACCGGAAACGTTCAGGCTAAAGGTAACACCATTGCCAATGCCAAAGCCGTCAGCGGAAAGGTAATCCCTAATCATAGTAATCAATCATTCCCCTTCCTTAACAACGTATCAAAATTCCGGTCAACTTGTGAACCTTGGTTTAGGCGAGTGCGAATGCGATTTCCAAAGTTGGTGGTGGAGCGATCGCGAACGCAATCAATGGTTCTGAAGCATCGGCGAACGCGATGGCAAAGAACGGTGGTGACGCCCAAGCGCGGTCGGACACGTACGGTGAGGGAGGTGCGAAATCCAACGCCTTGGTTGAAGGAGCAGGGACAGCTATTGGCACGGCCATTTCTAAGGGGACAGGAGCTGCAGGTTCGAATGCAGTGTCGACGGGAGGAGCAGCGGAAGCGAATTCCCTGGCAGCGCGCGGCGGACAATCCGCTGCCAACTCCGTGTCAAATAAGGGCGGGGAGTCCAAGGCCAGTTCCGTGGCACTTGGAGGAGGGGACTCCAGGTCCGCAGCCACTGCAATCGACGGGGGCAATGCCAAGTCCAACTCTCTTACCGAAGGGGGTGGCAGTTCCTCTGCATTGGCGAACGCGAGGGGCGGAGGGCACGCCCTCTCCAACTCCTTGGCCAAGCATGGGGGTGCGTCCCACTCGATCGCGTCGGCGGATCATGAGGGCTCTTCCCTTTCCAATTCCGTTACAAAGGGCGGAGGGAGAGCGAGGGCGGATGCGCTGGGTGAGGCTGGAGACGTGGTCGCTAATGCCGTTCAGGATGACGGGAATGGTATGACCCCTTCTCCACTCACCACTAATTAGCATTTAGAGGCAGGGATTATTAACTTTGTTCCTCACTCTAGACGATGCTCCATTCGACCCTGACCTCTTTGCCATTCATGTTAGTGACATGCCTAATGATAAGTTCAACATGATGGCTCAACCCCGAGGACGAGGATTTATTGCTGGTACGTTTCCAAAACAAGTCATTTCATTTGTTCCTTTAACTCGGAGAGGACTTGTAGATTGGAACTCTGATTCCGGCTAAACCTCTATAACCAAGATGCCAAATGAGGAGTTTTGAATTTGAATTTGTAATATGGAGGAGTATGGAATGTGAGGCTGGGTTCTGATTCTTGTGCTGTGACCTTTATGTAAATGTGTAGGTGGAGGAAAGAAGGATGGGGACGAGGGGGTGTACCTTCCGGGCTGGAAATTGCAGTGGGTGCAACCGAGTCCCAACATCTCGTTCCTCTACGAGGCTGACATTTTCCACGGGTTGGGGAGTTGTGGTCACAAGGAGGTGAGTGGGAAGGAGCTGGGGGAGAGCTCCAGCGACCTGGACGTGGTCAAGTTCTACATGACCATCCTGAGGACTTGGTGCTTGGACAAGGAGTTGGAATCGATTCTGAAGCTGATCAAGGACGGTGCCTTGGCCGTGGTGAGGGGACCAGGGACCTCTCCTTACCTACACATCCCCGACAACAGCAAGTTCTTGTGAGTTCAGCATAGGACTATGGACTACTGACAAGGGAACATTCCCAACTGTACCACCTCGATATTTGTTAAACTAGTCTCATTCGAAAGCTAAAGTCAAATGATAAAACTTTAACATTGGAACTATATGCCGCTAAAATATATTAGGACTGTTAAAGTAGGTCGGGAGGTCAGGGACTGCGCAGTTTACCTTAAAAATTAGCGTTAGTGAGAAGGGGAGGAGGGAGAAAAAGACTTTCTCGCGTTTCACCAGAAACTCGCGATGGAGATTAGAGAGTTAACATTGGAGGACCCTCCAAATTAACATTGCGCTCGAACGAGCCTTTCTTCAAAATTCAAACGTGGATTTACTATTGGGATCGGATCCTTGAAATACCTCACGCTTCTGGACCTTCCGACCTACTTTACCAGGTCAAATATATTTTAGCGGCCTATAGTTCCAATGTTAAAGTTTCATCATTTGACTTTAGCTTTCGAATGAGAATAGTTTAAAAAATATCGGGGTGGTAGAGTTGGGAATGTTCCCTTGTGAGATCATAAGATCATAAGTATCCTTACTTCCGTATCTGTCTAATACTCTAATACATGACTGTTGGGTTTCAGGAGGGAGAGGAAGCTGTCGAGGGAGGAGCTGGATGAGCTGAGCTCAGCCTTTGAACTGTGCCTGGTGAGTGGGGTGTACAAGAGTCGGTTGGGTGGAGCGGGGCGGACCCAGTCCCGCGGCCCCTCTCAGGCCCAAATCAGTGTGAGCGCGGGGTTCCTGGGGGACTTGATCCTGGAAGGGATCTCCATGTCCCGCCTCAAAGCCCGTCACCACTACGTCCGACTCACGCGCCAACTGATCCTCATCGCCAAGACCGTCTACTCCAAGTTGCTCCAAGACTACGACATCCTCGACTCCTGCTCCGACTGTGTCGCAGACAAGGCCATCAACCTCAACGATCGCACCGAGTTCATGGCCCTCATCGAGTTCATGATCAAGGGACTCTCCCCTGTTGACAAGGGCCGCGACACCATTAAAACATTCCAAAACTTCTTCAAGATGAATCATGGGGCGATCGATATCCGCGTTTCCACATTCTCCAACTAAACTATTCCTACACACTTACTAGCAATCACTAATAAAACTTAATCTTAAAGTAGATAGAGACAAAGGAGCTCAAAATTGTCTAAATTAATTTGCATATGCCTTAGAACTTACTAGAAGATGCAAGAGTAAAGTGATTAATTCATGCCTGACCACACGAGTCATGCCTCAAGTAACCTCATCAATGTCCCATCATGAATTTTAACCACATTCCAGCATTCAATTGATGACTGTCGGGGTTTTAGGATTCCTCTCAAAATCAGCTTCCAATACATCATTCTGTTCATGCAACCGAACGGCAAGGGAATTAGGGAATTGTAATGTAAAGGGCTGGGAATGCATGGGTGTTGTTGCAGTTGCTTGATAGAGTTTGGTTCCAGTTACACGGAAATGTGTGCCAAATTACAGTTCCTCTAAACAAATTCTTTGGTTTCGCAAAGAGGGACCAATGCAAAAATTAATGACACCCTTCTCAAAAAATAGAAATCAAATGAACAAAGTCAAGGAAGGACTATTCATAAATCTAGAGTTAGTCATTATGAACAAAAGGATAGATTTAGTTTTGCCATTAATCCTTTGAAAATGGTTCTTGAGATGGCTCATAAACGTTCCTGCTCACATGAATGAGCTGAATAATCATTGTACCTTACAAGGGACATAACCCAAAGGTCGGAGCCCAAATCGTCTGTTTTTTTTATGGTCGAACACACAACTAATATGAACCACAAAACTTCAAGAAATATCGGCGGTAGTTCATCCTGGTCATTTTTTAAAAATCATGAAAATTGACTTTTTTTAAATTAATAAAACATCGATTTGTGGTCCGATTTTCGAAATGTTTCGAGTTTTGCAATGCTAAAGAGTTGTACTTTATGGAAATCTAAAGATTTGAATTTTTAAAAATATTTAAATTTTTTTTTTTTTTGAAAAAAATTGAACCCCAATAACGTGGAAGAAAAAAGGTTTTTATTTCATGATTTTTTTAAAATGACCAGGATGAACTACCGCAGATATTTCTTGAAGTTTTGTGGTTCATATTGGTTGTGTGTTCGACCGTAAAAAAATCAGACGATTCGGGCTCTGACCTTTGGGTGATGTCCCTTGTTAGAACAGAAGCCCAATTCATGACTCAGGTACCCCGAGATCATGTCCATACTGTTAACAATTTTAAAAGCTAGTTTAAGAGATTACTTGTTGGCTATAATGATAAAACTGTTGGTTTGGTAGGTTGGAATTCAAATCTTTGAAACAGCAAGTCTAACAATAAGAATAAGATGCCAAGTTCTACGGTTTCCTTACTCCCTACAATCCCTACAAACTAAATCAAGACGCTTTCAAAGTAAAAAAAAAAAAAAATCCGAAAACCCCTGATTTTACCAGGTTTTCAATCTATTCTATTCCAGCTTTCGGTTTGGGTGGATTTTGGTAGAATATTATGCCAACTCATTCTGAAAATTCCTACCAATCTTATGACGGGACAGGGACTGTAAACAGTTTTAAAAATGATGTTTAGACTTGGACTTTGGACTATGCTAGAAATAGAAAGCACTACTCTCCGCTCGGGTTACCGAAACTTTCAATTCTGTTTAGAACCCTTTGTTGTCTCCATTTAAAGACCATTTAAAGGGTAGCTACCAGAATCCTCAATTTTCAATGCTCAGGAATTAGAAAGTCACTAAAGTCAGTTTAGGATTATTGGAAGATGGGGGAATGCATGAGGAGTGGGGGCTGGGCTGGGCTGGGCCCCGACCCACCAAAGGGCAAAGGGGGACAAGTTGACCTCATTTGAGTTGGCCCAAGAGTAGGCAGGAGATTAACAGTGGTGTAGCCATAAAATAGCATCTGGCGAAAGATCAGAGTTTTCACGTTCAACTGTAGCCCGTTTCGGCGTTTATTTCAAGGCTGGTTCCATTGTACAAGTCAGGGCCTTTAAAGTAGATGCATTGCTAATAATAAATGGTGTTTGATAGTTTGGGATGGCTTCTGGACGGTCCCTCTAATTTGAAAGTAGTAGAAAAGTTAGTAAATTAATTGTACTAAACCTTGTGTTTGGTTTTGAATAGTAGTTTGTAGTTTTGTAGGTGGACTGAATAGGGTTCAGTGTTTTTCCATGTAATTGGAGGGCAAGAGTCTGTGCCAGTGTAAATAAATCCTGACCCACTTCCGTGATTCCTTGTCGAGTTGATAATGACTCCACTCCACCGACCCCACTTCATTCCTCTCCGACTCCTGAGACAGTCAACTCCCTTTTAATTAATTATTTAATTAATTATTTAATATTTAAATATTTTTAGAATGTCCCTTTTGTGCCAAGTAGGCTTGGTGGCCCTGTTGGCCTTTGTTGCCGTGGGTGCGCAGGAGGCCGACAAGGCCCCCACTGCCAAGCGACAGGCTAACTATGGTGGTGGCTACAACAATCAACGTGAGTACCACCACACCCTCACTTTTACCATTATAATCCATTCCTAACCTTATTACTTGCATCTCATTTTAGCTCAACAATACAACCAGGGACAACAGTATGGTAAGTGTTGGGACAGATCCTCATATTCTAATCCCATTTCTAGAGTTGGCTAGAGTTCTAATGGAGGTGGCATATAAATCCAGGTGGACCACAACAGAACCAGTACCAACAACAACCCCAACAGGGTTTCTCTAACGCGGGTGCCCCAGCGATGCCCGGCGGGGCCTTCAGCGGAGGATCCGGCGGATTTGCCCCCTCGGGTGCGGCTGGAAACCGAGACGGGACTTATGGGAATCAGAAGTACGGGAATGTAGTTGCGAACGCCAAGGGAGAGATGGGAAACGTGGCCTCTAACGCCATCTCCAATGTCGGTGAGTGGGTGTGGCTGGTTGGGTGAGGGGGTGTGGTCTTGAGCTAACGGAATGAATGATTGGGTGCAGGTGGAAGCGTATTGGCCAACGCCATCAACGGAACCCGAGCTTCCTCCATCGCCATGTCTTCTCTTATGGGAGACGCTCAGGCCAACTCGAAATCGTACGGAGCCGGTGGCTCAAAGGCCAACTCCATGGCTCGAGGTGACGGAACTTCCAAGGGTGTGGCCATGAATTTGGGCGTGGGTATGGCTCAGGCCAACTCCATCTCTCAAGGTAATGCGGCCATGGCCCAGACCTTCTCCCAGGGTGGGGGTGGCTCCATGTCTAACGCCGTCTCCAACAAATTGGGACAAGCCCTGTCCGGAGCTGTTGCCCTGAAGGGTGGAAATGCCAACGCCTTTGCCACTGCCAAGGGACAAGGGGCTGCCAAGTCTAACGCCGTAAGACTAGCATTTACTTAACCTAAGCAACATATTATTGGCGTAAGGGTGTAGGTCTCATCGTCTCTTTGTCCAGATCATCCAAGGAGGAGGAAAGGGCCAGTCCTTTGCCAACGCCCTCCGAGGAGGAACTGCCATGTCCAACGTGGGAGGTGACACTTCCGGTGACATCCATGCTGCTTCCGTTGCCATGGGCGGTGGTCATGCCCTTGGAAATGCGGTCATGAAGGGTTGGGGTCAAACCAAGTCCGACTCCACTGCTCAGGGTCAAGGCAACTCCCTGGCCAACTCTTTCCAAATCGAAGCCGGACAACGAAGTAGGCCTATTTCTCAACGCCCACTACTCTAAACCATTAAGCTAACCTAACCGCGTCCTTGTATTTCTTCAGATCCCGAACCCGATGACTTGGAGAGGATGATCGAAGAAGCCGTCAATCAAGCCGACCGACCAATGGGCCGTGGCTTTGGACGTCAACGACAACAGAGGTCACAAAAGGGACGCCGATTCTCCCAACGAGGACAACGTCAACGTCAACAACAACGAGGCCGAGGAGCTCGACGTGGAGGAAGTAAATAACCAATTTTAACTACCCTACCCGATTGACACGCAAAGCAAAAGAGAATGTAAAATTAACCTAAATTAATTGCTAATTAAGGATCCCGTGGACGAAGCACCCGACGAAGGGGACACTCTGACGAATAAGACACTCTTCTCATACTCGACATCAAAGCACCTCCCCCACCGCCAACATTTTTCACCAATTAATATTTATTGACATGTATATAAACCATACTCCATGTATTTACATTCAATCCCCGCAATGTGTAATAAATTTATTAGAATCCCTCTACTAGAATAATAATAATATATCCCACTCTCCAACTATTTCCAAATCTCTCAAACTTGTCATAAGAGAGGATGAGGGAATTGTGAGGTCTTTAACTGCCTCTACGCTGGAATATAAGAGCATCGTTCCTGCTCCGTCTTGATACTCTTCGGAACTAGAATTAATAGTTAGTAACAAAGAGGTTATTGAGGAATTGAGGTAGAGTGAGGGAATTGCTTGAAAAGTTATGTCATAGATTATAACTTGTTGCTCCAGAATCTCAATACCTTTAACATTTGAAACTAACAACTTTAACTAGGAAACTAAATTCAAGAGAAGCGGAAAGCTATAGGTGAACAAATTGTAATCAAGTGTCATGTCATCAGGGCACAAGGTTCATCCATAGTCCATCCTCTGGTGAATAGGAGCCTCAGAGGCCTTCACTAACCTACCCACCCACCCACTATACTAGGTCAAAAGGATTTTAGTTACTCATAGTTCCTATTTCCTATACTAAAGTTTCATAATTATTCTAGTTCCTCGTTCCAATGCGAGGGCTTTGAAAAAGATGGGGGTGCTACAGTTGGTAATGTTCCCTTGTCAGTCATTAGGCCCAACTTGCCCTTGATTTAAAACCTTTGATTTAATTGGTAGGATAAAGAGTCTCGGAATTCAGTCATTTCTAATTTCAGTCTCTCCGATCTGAAATTACACAAGTTGCAGACTCATTTTGCTTTTGACATTTCCTTGAAAATTAATTTCCTCCGGTCCTGCTCCCACAATACTATCTAGATAGTATAGATTAGATACCCGAGTGCCTTAATGGCGTAAATAGTGAAATAAGAGCCTCCTCCCTCTAGCTAGACTCTAGCTAGAGCCTCTACTCATTCTTTGAAATTGATCCTAAAAGGTCCCTGTCACCTTTGAACTTTGAAGGAATGAAGATTGAATGAAGGGACAAGGAATGTTACATTTCCGGCCACTTGCCACTCCCACTCAACAGCCTCATTATCATTTCCCGATTTATGATTTAGAAGCAAGAGGGGATGCTGAGTAATTGAGAGTTCAGAGTTTATAAGGAAATGGAGGTCCATTGTCCGTCATTTCCAAGTGCAGGGAGGATGGTCGGAGGTGCTTTGAAATGAGGCCCTGGAGACCAGACTCCCTTTCAAGGCACATTCCCAATTCCAAGATAAAGTGACATTAGAGCCCCTTGGGTTGGGTCACTTATTGAGAGGTGAGGACTTATTGGGGGATACTGAAATCCTGATAGACCTGATCCTCCTGATCCTTGATTTGGGTCTTTGGGTCCAGTATTGCGAACATTGTGAGTAAATGCGGAAATGTGAGGTTGGAGAGTAGGAAATGCAAAATAGGTTATGAAATGGGTTAATTGTGACGGGGGTCAGTGATTGTTTACAAACACGGGCGTTTAATTGGAACTGGTGAGTTGGCAGTTGGAGGTGAGGTCAACGGAACTGCTCATTCCAAGAGAACCTTTCCTCAGCCACGGAACCAGGACCTATAGGACTTAATTAACTATAATTAACTAATTGATCGATAATTATTTGAGAGAGCTGAGTATGGGCTACAAGTTGATAGGGGGGTTGGCCCTGGTGGCCCTTCTGTCCGCCGTCGTGGTGCAAGTGGATTCCACCCCGCGCCGCCGAACCCGAGGTTACCACTCCAAGCGTCAAGACCTCCTGCTCCAGGAGAGCCGGGAGGCCTACATTGCCCCCTACCCCAACAAGGCAGCCCCCTCCGGCACCTGCACCTGCCCCTGCGCCTGTTCCTCCTCCACCGCGAACAGTGGTTCAAGTTATGGGGCAGGGGCAAGTACTGGCTCTAGCTACGCAAGTGGCAGTGGCTCGGGCAGTGGGGCTAGTTATAGTTCAGGGGGTGGCTCCGGCTATGGCTCAGCTACTGGTTCAGCCAGTGGCTCAGGAACTGGCTCAGGTCTCAACCTCGCCTCCAGCAGTAGTTACGGTTCAAAGTCGGGGTCAGGAAGCGGGGGTCAGGGTAGCGCAGCGTATGGGGCAACCGGCTCAACTGGCTCATCCGGTGGATCGGGGAGCGGGGGCAGTGGAGGATTCGGATCCGGTAGCTCAACCGGACTTGGCAGTGGTAGGCCTACCACCCATTGCCCACCCTAAATAAGTAGCCCATTGGCTTCCCTAAATGAGTAGCCCATTGCCCACCCTAAATAAATCCGACTCCCACCCACGCTTAGGATCAGTTGAACAAGAGGTCTTATATTTGTATCTTTGTTGCTAGGAAGCTCCACGTCCTGGAGTTCCAAGCAAGAGTCCTCCCACAGCTCCTCCTCCTCCAGCCAACACGCTTCGTCGTGGGGAACGCAGAGCGGCGGAGCCCCTGCCTACAGTTCACAGTCCTCCCAGAGCGCACAAAACGCTGCTCAAAGCGCCAGCTCACAGTACAGCTCAGGTACGGTCCAGTCAAGCCCATTCTACCAATTATAGGCTCTTCCTCCTCAACCTTTTGCACCAACATATCTTTTGTGATTGCATAAGGGGCCGGAGGATATGGCGCTGGAGGTAAACTCATCATTTAGCACAACTAATTATCCACAATGCTCCAACTAGTAGCCTCCTAGCCTCAGTGGAATTAGTCAAAGGACTGGCCAACTATTTGGGGGATATATATTTGTGCACATTGCTTCCTCCTTACAAATCACCGAATCCTTAAAAGATATTTTCATGACAATGCAGGTGCCGGCTCTGGAAGCGCGGGTTATGGATCGGGAAGCGCTGGAGGATCTGCTGGAGGATCTGCTGGAGGAAGCGCCGGAGGTTATGGTTCTGGAAGCGCTGGAGGTTATGATTCCGGAAGCGCTGGAAGCTCTGCTGGAGGTTATGGATCAGGTAACTCACTCAAGTTCTGACCTAACTTGGCCTATAGAAGTTACTTTTTGAAGCAAACCTAAATACATGAAACGTGGTAACTTTGTGCTGGTTACTGCCCCTACCATCCACACCTCATTCCACTGGAACGGCTAGTTTAGCTAGATTGGCAACATGTACTGCCTACTGCCTGGACTTTATTACTGAATCGAGTTTCCTAATTTATCCCAAGTTCCTATTCCATTTGATTTGTTTGCTTAAAATCCTGTAATTGCTGTACCCCCAGGAAGCGCTGGAGGTTCTGCTGGAGGTTACGGTTCCGGAAACGCGGGTGGTTCAGGATATGACTCTGCAACTGCTAGTGGTTCTGCTGGAGGCTATGGTTCTGGAAGCGCTGGAGGATCAGCGAGCGGTTATGGTTCTGGAAGCGCTGGTGGATCAGCGAGCGGTTATGGTTCTGGAAGCGCTGGAGGATCAGCGAGCGGTTATGGTTCTGGAAGCTCTGGAGGATCAGCTAGCGGTTACGATTCTGGAAGCGCAGGAGGATCAGCAAGCGGTTATGGTTCTGGAAGCGCTGGGGGATCAGCGAGCGGTTATGGTTCCGGAAGCGCTGGGGGATCAGCGAGCGGTTATGGTTCCGGAAGCGCTGGGGGATCAGCGAGCGGTTATGGTTCCGGAAGCGCCAGTGGTTCTGCTGGAGGATCAGCAAGCGGTTATGGATCTGGAAGCGCGGGTGGATCGGCTGGAGGCTCAGCGAGCGGTTATGGTTCCGGAAGCGCCAGTGGTTCTGCTGGAGGATCAGCCAGCGGTTATGGATCCGGAAGTGCGAGTGGATCAGCTGGAGGCTCGGCTAGCGGTTATGACGCGAGTGGAGCGGGAGGAAGTTCAAGTGGCTCAAGTGCTGGAGTAGCAGGAGCTGGACGGAATATTCAGAAACCTGGTGCAGCCCTTGCGAATGCGAAATCAGAAACTGGAGTCGCTTCCGCGAACGCGATCTCAAAGTCTGGGGGAGATGCTGTGGCTAATGCAGTGAACGGTACCAAGGCCGCCGCCACAGCCATGGCAAAGGGAGCTGGTGACGCGAAAGCAAATGCTGACACTTACGGAGCGGGCGGTGCGAAGGCAAATGCCCTCCAAACTGGAACCGGAAGTGCGGATGCGAACGCTGCATCGCGAGGATCTGGAAACGCGGAAACGAATGCCATGTCGCAGTCTGGAGATGCTAGCGGAAACGCTTTGGCAGCTGGAGGCGGTATGAGACATACATTAAAGCTCCTAACCTAACCTTACCAACTGAATGAGTAATTTTTTATGGGTTGGGTGCAGGGAACGCTAGTTCCAACGCTGCCGCGATGAAGGGAGGTAACGCTAACTCGACAGCGGCTGCGCTGAAGGGGGGTAACGCGATGGCAGGAGCAACAACGAAGGGAGGTGGTGACGCAAGCGCACAGGGTTTGGCTGCTGGTGGTGGCGCGGCTCATGGTTCCGCAAACGCTCTAGGCGGTGGAGACGCTTCCGCTGCAACGATCGCTCGGGATGGCGGGGAATCTCACTCTATTGCGTGAGTTGTTCTGCTCTAGTTGTTTGGAGGTTTAGAGGAGTCGGGGCTCATAATTAAATAATGAAACGTTGGTATTTGAATGTGCAGAACGGCTGACGGAGGGAACGCGAAGGGGACAGCGTACGCTCAAGGAGGTGGCAAGGCCCAGGCTGACACTGCTGCCAAGGGTGACTCCATGGCCAACGCTGTGACGGACGACAAGAGCGGAGGTGAGCTACGAATTACTAGGATCTATGTACCTTAACCTCTACTATTTCTAGTATTTATTACGGATTGTGTTTGTGACTGCAGATGGGATCAATAATGCGGACGACGTGGAGAAGTCCATGTCTGACATGATGAACCTCAAATCCGGATCCATGGACTTTTAGAGGGAGGGATGCAACTGGAGACACATAATTTATTATTTTTATTTATTGGGAAGAGAGGCATGAAGAGAGGCTGGAAAGTAAAAGTTACATGAACCCAGACATCAGCTCCAATTAATTTAACTCGCACTCCAATTCATAACTAAATCTAGTTCATTTACTACTATTCTCTAACCATCCATTTACACTCATCAATTACAGGATTCTCTGTCTCATCTCTCAAACAACTGACACTAACAAGGGAACATTTCCATATCTCAAATTCACATTTCCTTTAATCCAGCTTTAAACTTGTCTCATTTGGCAGAGGAAGCAAAATAAGAGAATATAGTAACGTAACATCAGGACTAAGGTTGCATTAAATTATTTTCATTTGGCAAAATGGGTCGGAACTTGGAAGGTGAAGATAAGAAAAGGAAAGCGACTATTTACCATCTTTGGCAACCCTACAATTAGGTTAAAAGAACATTAAAAGGATATTTTTATATTCATGTTCAAATCTCATTCTTTTACTTTTTGTTTAAAATAAAAGGTGGAATAAATGAGGATTTTACATCTCCAAACCTTCCCTTGTCACCAAATTGAGAATTCACAATCAATTGTTCCTCATTTTATTCGCTCCACTTTTCTATACTAATAAAAATAGTAATTATGTTTGAAGTAGGTGGGTGTCAGGATTCACCCGAATCAGCGAGTCACTTTCCAATTTACTATACATTCTTTTGGATGACCAGTTTTGGAGTGTTATTCCTTGAGAGTTGGGTAGTTGGGTTAGGTTAGGGGCGGTATGGGAACCAACGTAGCTTTTATGTAACCCTCCGCACAAAAGCATCGCTCTGCTACAGTTGGGAATGTTCCCTTGTAACAATTTAAGACAATTAGAGTATGGAATTTGTCAAATGTGGAGTTAAATTACCAGTTTCTCATAAGGATCCCTCAGTCCACAGTTCCGAACACTTTGAAATGCTAATTGTTTGGAAAAGAAGAGGGGCAGCAGCCTTGAATATATTAAATACATATGCCCATCGTTTGTTGATTTCAAAACTTATAAATGTAGGGAGGTGTTAATTTGTGAATGTGGGTTGTGGATTCTGAACGGCCCTCACTCACATTCCATCTTATGATCTTATTGTTCGGTTATTCCAACGTTCACTGTCATTGTTCTCCAATTCCGACCTTCCTCATCCAGAATGGAGATATTGGAGATACATGGGAGCAATGGAGATTGGAGACTAATGGCAATGGGCCTTGTTGAGGACATTTGAACAAGAGAACAATACTCATTCTTTGAATAGTTTGAATCGGAGGGATTTGGAGGCTGGGGGATGAGAATGGCCAAGGTCTGGCCAGAAGAATGGGAAATAAAGCTGACAATGTTCAGTTATGTCTTATTCTTCAATGAAACTGCCTCGATTTCCAATCCCGATTCCTTTGAAATCGTGTGATCAGGACTCAGGAGCCTCATTGTCAGCATAGAGATCCAGACGAGAGAACCTCCACTCCAGCACTTAACAAGTCACAAGATGGTCCTAAGCACTACTCCATTTGCCATAGTCCTGGCCACGCTGGCATTTGTTGCCTCCTTACCTGCACCTCAGAACTACGACAATCCACAACAACGACCGCCACCAAGTAAGAGGCACCCTTTAAGGCCCAAGCCCCAATCAATAATTAGCCCCCTCTAACTTCTTGCCCCTTGATTGTTTGTGTAGAGCAGGGAGCGGACTCCATAGCCAACGCTAAGGGAGTGTCGGGGACCGTTGCAGCCAACGCGGTGTCCAAGACGGGCGGGAACGCACTGGCCAATGCCATCAACGGTTCTTCCGCCTCCGCCGTCGCCATGTCCAAAGGCTCCGGTTCCGCAACCGCCAACTCGGACACTTTCGGTGCCGGAGGAGCCAAGTCCAATGCACTGGCTGCAGAGAAGGGAGACGCTTTCGGAACGGCGCTGTCGAAGGGGACGGGAGCGGCTCAGTCGAACGCGGTGGCTGCTGGCGGATCCGCCACCTCCAACGCACTGGCTGCTCATGGCGGGGGTTCGGCCTCAAATGCGGTGGCAAACAAGGGAGGGCAGGCAGCGTCGAGTTCGGTAGCGCTGCAGGGCGGAGATTCCAGGTCCAGTGCCTCCGCGAATGGAGGGGGTGACGCGAAATCGAATGGTCTTACGGAAGGGGGTGGCAACTCCCAGTCAATTGCAGCGACGGTGGGAGGAGGGAGCTCCATGTCCAACTCTCAGGCGAGGGATGGTGGGGCTTCTCATTCCATCGCTTCGTCTCATGGCGCTGGAAGCTCCCTCTCCAACTCCGTGACGAAGGGTGGTGGGGGCTCACGGTCCGACGCCATGGCTGACGACGGGGACTCGGTCGCAAACGCTGTTGCTGATGACAATGATGGAGGTAGGTCTGAAAGATTATAAAAGCTGACATTTATTCCACTAGCTCTCACTCTGATCCTCCTCTAATTTCAGATGGCAAGTTTGACGCGAGTGGTATTGAAGGTGCTATGGCTGCGCACAGCGGCGGGGCCTACAATGGAGGCGGAGGGCCCGGTAATACTAATCAAGGGTAATCAATTACTTGCTCCACCTAAACTCTAATACTCTAAATACTGAATTTGAGCTGAGTGAGTTGAGTGGAGTATTGAATGGTGACCTTTGGTTTGCAGCCGATGGTAACTTGGAAGATGAGGAAGGAGAGGAGGAGGGGATGAAGAGTGAAGGAAACAAGGAGGAGGAACCCACACAAGAGATTCTAACCATTAAGGAACCCCACCCAATTAATTCCCCACCCCAACTAATTGTCCCACCAAAGAAGGGTCCCAGTTCCCGTGCCCCAGTCCCAGTCCCAGCCAAAATAGATGCCAAAGTACCTGGTCCTCGGCCCCCCAGAATAAGTGCCCCAGTCCCACCTCCCCCACCCTTTCTTCCTCCAGCCAAAGGGATTCGAGAATAGTCAAAGAACAGACAACAAATTAAAGCTCACAAATTCATCCTCTTCTTCAAGTGAAATAAACGCTCTTTTATTACAATTAGGAACTTGCATACTTTTCTCCTCCATTCATGTCCATTTCTCATACTCATTTGCATATGTACGGGATTGCATAGCCAAAGCTGAGTCACAATCACAACGTCACTACAGAAGCATTGACAAAGGCATATATTACTTGTTCATGGGCCATTCAAGTTCAAGGTACTTGGGACGTTGGGAATTTAGAAACAAGCTGTCATTTGAATAATCTGTCAATGTAATTGTCAACAAGTCCTTTGGTGACTGACTGTCATTGTAATTCAAGTTATGAAGAGAGACAAGCTGGCTGGAGGGTTGAAGGATTTGGTAGAGAGAAGGCTACAAGGGAACATTCCCAACTGTAGGAATTGTAGGATCCTCAATAATCATCAAATCTGCCTAAATCATTGATAATATATACTGAAAGTTGGATCTCTAGGAAAGATCCATTTCTATGGTTGGGGTAGACCATATAATTGGATAATGGATAGACTCAAGAAACTGCTGCTATCTAAAAATTATGATATGATATGAAGGGCAGGTCTGAAGGGCTCTCAGTTTCAGTCTTTGTTTGCAAGTTTGAAACTTTTATTGAAGGAGAGAGGAATTTGAAAAGGTCTTACGTTCCCCTCTTTCTTCACATTCAATGCCCGCCAAAATAACATTTCAAACATACAATAACTAATTCTCTATTTTCTATTTCCAACTCTGAACTCCTGGAAGCCTGGAATTCCATTCTGACTAGTATTTTGTGAGGACCGGAATAAGTCCCCACCCCACCCCCAACCACACACAACAAGAAGCAAAAGCTGGAGCTTCTACCAAAACCATAAAGGAAAGGCAAGAGTGAAGAGGCATAGTATTTAATTAATTATTAAGTGTTAAAAACACTTTATGCGAACGACCAGTCCGTCTGTCCGTCTGTCCGTCTGTCGGTGCGATAACTGACGAACGGCTTGACCTACGGTCACCAAATTTTGTACACTTGTTCCTTGGGTCTCAACACAGGCTAAATTCGAACTTGGGTCAAATCGGTCACACCCTATGTCCCCCATAAATTAAACCCCCCAAAAAACATTAAATCTGTATACAGCTCTTACTCATTTTAAAACTGCCGCTTATGTAGTTCACATTACACTCTATGCCTATCATCTATACATGATTTTTTTGGGGAAATTGAGATATGAGTTTTAAACGATTCCCATGAGTAATAGAACATCTTTGACGTATACGGGACCACTCCCACTGACATCAGATCAGGGTGCAAAACCTGATGTTTTCAACACTTGGTTACGCCCGTTACATCGGTTTATTTGTATTTGTGATTTTTGATTTTGGATAATTGATTTGTAATTAATATCATAATTTGGAATTGTGCAATATGCAATAGGTGCTTGTGGATGTGGAATGATATTTCAGATCTATGTCCCGGACTCATTGGGGGAGGAATGGAGGAAGAAGGGGTGTACGACGGAGGAGGTCGGGTTGGAGTTGGTGGGACTTACGGACAGGATCCAGAGCTCACATAGCTCAGGTCAGGAGGAACAGGGGATCATTGTTTCCGTCCTTGCTCTTCTTGACCCCAATCACACCTCCGACCCTCAACGGCCTCAAAGCCCTCAAACACAGCAACAACAAGGTCAACAAGGACAAGCCTCCGTCATTGGACGACTCACATTCCGTCCGTACCCACACAATTCTCAATTCACACTATTCACTATATTCCTAACTTCACTATGTATTAGTATTGTATAAGGAACAGAAAACAATGAATTATGACTTGTAAATTTGTAATAGGTGATGGAGAAAGTGGAGAGCGTGGAGTAGGTGGACGGGAAACGGGTGTTTGGCTGAGCCTGGGATTGTTGGACCCCAAGGGCCCTCTCACCCTCCAACGACTGACTCTAGACGGAGAGGAACAGAGCCTGAGTTCCATCCTCCTCTTTCACTTTGATCCTCAACTGATCCAGTATATTTACCTCCTCGACCTACACCAATCCAATATCCCCCCAATCATCATCCAAGGATTCACCTCACACTCTCCCTATCTACTAAATCATGTCATCCCATCCCTTCCTCAACTAGACCCTTGTTCAAAGATTGACCAGACTCCGCATTTCCAACAAGACTTGTACAGTGGAATGGAGGTAGATCAAGAGCAAAACTGGGGCTACGATCTATTGAAACGGTGCTCGGGAATTAAGCAAGCCTTACATCTCTTCTTCTTGATAAAGCAGGTACAAGGAGAAAGGCACAACTCATTTCTATTCGAAAATTCCGAAATCATTACTTTCATTACTAATGGCTAAAATGGCTTACTGTTTTTGTAGGTTCTGCTATTTCGGTTCACTAAATTGTGTTGGATGAACGTGGTGGTGATGTTGATGTTTGACCTGGTCCTCGGATCACTCTTCACTTCCTATCTTCTACAGTTTCCAGATCTCTACTCAACTCTTCATTCCCAAGTCCAAAGTCTCCTCCAGATCCTTCTCCGACTCCTTAATTGGCTTCGAGGCTCTCCTGCTGGACTCAAGTTAAATTCCGCACTCAACTCTCTTCTTTGGAGATTCTTCTCCTATCATCTTCACCTTTGGGCCAATTATATAGGTCTCTTCACCTTTAACAACATTTAATACTATTTTAATTTTTTTATTTCAATGATTGATCGTCTTAAACCTCGTATGCATGTACGTACGTATGTATAATAAATAAACCTCGTACCTCTGTATCTTTTGTTTGGCAGGAATCCTGGAGCCGATCCTCTCTTTCATGTTGCTGACAATAATTAAATCGGGGTCATTAGGATTCACAGTTCAGATTTCTCTGATTAAAGATCTCTTGAGTATGGCCACCTTCCATGTCTACTGTCTTTATATTTATGCATCTCGGTAAGAGACTTGTTTTGATTTTGCTGCTCTATTCCAGCAATCCTTGACTGAATTGTAATCAAATTCGGAATAGGACAGCTACTGTTTTAAGTACTCCTATGAACAGTAAAAAGCTTTTTTTAATGTTCGGTTTTTAATTTCAGGCTTTTTTGTGTCCAGTTGTCTGCAATCAAATCATTATTTCGATTATTTTTGGGAAGGAAGTGGAATCCTTTAAGGAATCGTGTAGATCATGTCCAACTTTCAATGTCGGAAATGTTTCTAAGTGCCCTTGCATTCACAATCGGCATTTTCCTAGCCCCCACAACCGTTATCTACTACGTCGTCTTTCTATCCGTTAGCTCAAACAGAATAATACTCTAATAGTTATGAAATTTTAAAATTAGTTATTATAATCGTATTCTGTTTATCGCAGCTTCGTCTTCCAGTCCTAGTCGTGGAGTCCATCCTCATCTATTTGGTTCAGCTGTTGAATTCATGTGAAATCGTAACGAATTTACTGATTCTGGCAAATTCTCCGAGAGTTGCAGATGAAATATATCTCAAACCCTTGCTAAAAAGTCCAGTCCTTAGTTTTAGAATATGCCTACAAAGTACAAAGACAGTTTTAAAATTTCCAGCTATTGGAAACGCGATAAGAAATACTTTACACAAGATTTTAGAAGGAAAAGTACTGAGTCGCTGATATGTACTTCTATTTTAGGAATCGATAATGTGCCTTTTTGTGAAATAAGGATATATATGATACTAGGCAGCCACAGGCCCGATATCGGGCCTTAAAATTGTAGATAAACGTTTAGTGACAGCCTACTATATTATCCAATTGATCCGATTCTATGGTGGCGACTAATTTCAAACAAAAAGTTTCAGGCGTGAGCCACATCAATTTTTACGATTGCACATTGCACCCTTAGGTGAAGATACGGACACCTCTGAACGTTGCCCTAGCCCTACTCGTTGTTGGTTATTTAAACCAACGCCGTTGTTTAAGGGTTCCGATCTAGAACCCTTAAAACATCCATTCCCCAAGAATTCCCTCACTGTCCTATCTAAATAAGTACTATCATTGAACCCTGACCCAAACACCCTCCATCCCTATTAACATACAACACTAAACCCTTCTAATCACTAATTCACATTCAAAAGGAGATACGTCATCACCCCGTAAATTTGGCAATGACCAAAATTAGACCTTTTGGCCGTCTGAAGGTCAGGTTGCCAAAATTTTGAAATTCCAGCACAACAGAAAGATTTCTCGGTGAAAGAAGTTGTCAATCTATATGTCACACGATAATTTCGTAATTTCGACGACTTTGACCGTTTCAAGGTCAAGAGGTCAAGATTTCAGAATTCCAACATAGCCAAAGTATTTTCCAAGGCTCAGCGGTGTGAATTTATATGTCACACGACCACTTACATACAATATTACGCAAGGTCATGTAAGCCTAGGTCACAGGTCACAGAATTTTAAAAGGTCATATGGCCTAAGCCAGTTCAAAATTTTTTAAAGAATTTTTGGCTATTTCAGTTTTTTGAAAAGTCAACCCAGTAAAAAACGAATACCTTTGGTTTTAAACAATTAAATTAAACAATGTGCAATGTTTTTGAAACAACACCTGCACCTCCATACTTAAAGCCCTAAGAATGAATTTCTGAAGAGATTTTGATAATTTAAAAAACTTTAAAGGTCATGGACTCAAAATTTTAACTTATTAGGGTTGGAGTAAGGGAAAGGGGACCATTTCTTCAGAGTCCTTTGTTGCCACCATTGTTGCCACCAGTGATTTGTAGCCACCAAAACGTTGCCATCTTCGATTTTGTAGCCACCAAATGTTGCCACCATCGATTTTGTAGCCACCAAAACGTTGCCACCATGGGACTCAGAAAAATAAATGTGTTGCCACCATTGTTGCCACCGTATATTTTGTAGCCACCAAATGTTGCCACCATGAGATATGTGTTGCCACCAAGAGATATGTGTTGCCACCATTGTGGCCACCACCGGATTTCGAAAAAATAAATGTCATTACCGTACAGACCATCTCAAGGGTCACATGCATGAGTCCCATGGTGGCAACGTTTTGGTGGCTACAGAATCGATGGTGGCAACATTTGGTGGCTACAAAATTGATGGTGGCAACGTTTTAGTGGCAACATTTGGTGGCAACATTTGGTGGCAACAATGGTGGTAACAAAGGACTCTGAAGAAATGGTCCCCTTTCCCTTACTCCAACCGAAAGTTTGACGACTTTGACCATTTGAAGGTCAAGGGGTCAAAATTTCTCAATTCTAACACAACCAAATGATTTCTCGGCGAAAGAAGTTGTCAATAGATATGTCACACGATAATTTCGAAATTTCGACAACTTTGACCCTTTCAAGGTCAAGGGGTCAAAATTTTAGAATTCCAACATAGCCAAAGCATTTGTCAAAGTACAACAGTGCAAATTGATATGTCACACGACCATTTAGGTACAATATTACATTAGGTCAGGTTGGTCAAGGTCACAGGTCACGGAATTTTAAATTGGTATATAGCCTACAGCATTTCCGAATTTTTTTGAGAATTTTTGGCTATCTCAGTTTTTTGATAAGTCAACCCAGTAAGAAACGCATAGATGGAACATCAGTGACATACAAACGGCCACTCTTATGTATATGGATTCCTAACATTTAAAAATTCCAACTCACTATTTGCCAAAGTTTAAATACTTGTAAAAATAATTAATATGCTAGTAAGTTATTTTATATTAATAACAGGGGTTTAATGTAAAATAAATATAACGATGCTATTAACAAGCTTAAAGACAGTTGAACAAGAAACAATAATTAGTAAATTGGATAGTTAAAGTTATGTATTGTATAATTTGTATATTGCAAATGGGATGAATTAAGATTAGTTGGTAAGAATCTCGTTGTTTTGTTGACTCTGAGGACTGATGTCTGCTGAAAGAGGTTCTTGAGATTCCATGTTTCGTATTTCCAGATCTTGGCTCCCTTGCTCCAGTGAATGCTTGGGAGAGAGATGGTCCTGAGGTGCTGGCACTTCTAGCTGATCCTTGGTTTGGGGTACCGTTAGCCCCTCATCCTCATCCTCCATATCTTTGAATCCCGTGGTTTCCAGCATTTCGTCCATCAGTTCCTTGATCTGGAGTATGGTTTGTGGGTTGGCCTGGTCCTCTTGTTCCTCCTCGGCGACCTCGGTCACTTTCTGAGAAAGTTGGACCAGGAAGGCTCCTCGCTTGATGGCCAAGTCGTAGGACAACTGGAATATGTGCATGCTCTGTTCCTCCGTCATCTCCACTGGGGGCAATAAGACGAACTGGCCCTTGGAGTCCACCGGATGTGGAAGTCCATTCACCCATCGGAATCCACTCAGCTCCTCCTTTTCAAATAACATGCTTTCCAAGGCCACTTGATGAAGCGTGTCAAAGTCCCTACAAGTCAAATGAGTAGGTTCAGATTATTACAGATTAAAATTAAACTTTGATTAGTCATTAGTATTGATTGAAATGGAGGGATGGAGGAAACTTACGCATAGACCTTCTCCATGTACTCCATTACAAATGTTCCAAAGGCGTTGACGTTGTCGAATCCAAATTTGTGCTGGAGTCGGAACCAATTGACTCGATTAGCTACACCGATGTAAATGTTCCCATTTCGCCCTTTGTTCTTTTTCCGTTTAGGTTTGAGGGGGTCGGGAAGTGTAGGGATAGTGAGGTGGGCTATATTATTAGGAGTACCTTGTCGGACGGGGCCTGGATCCGAGTCCGCGGAGCCCTTAATGTATTGGGGATCAAGTTGAGGGGGGTTGGTATGGCTGTTATGAGGTGGGCTCTGATTTGGCTCCTCGGCCCTTAGAACGGGCATCAACTTGTTCCCATCTTCCTCGCTCTCTTCTTTGGGATTGAAGGTAATTGAAGTGGCCTGTGTGGGGTGCTCCCCCTCCCCCTCCTTGGCTTCCAGGAGCTGATTGTGGGGTGAGGATGAGGTGATGGGGGCCTCCATCATCTCTTTAAGCTCTGTAAGCTCCCCAACTTGGACCCTGGCCGTTTCTTGAGTGGAGGCGATGTTAATTTGTTTGGCCCTCTTTCCCTTCCCTTTGGTTTCGATCCCGGTCCTCTTGACCATCCGTTTGCGAGCCCTGCGTGAGGTGGTTTGGGTTTTGGACTCTGTATTCTGGCCCTGTTGTTGAGTGAGGGTGAGGAGGGAAGTCCTCTGCTTGGCCCCCGTCGCCGTCCTAGTCCGGATGGTGGTGCGGGTGGGGGGTGCTGTGGGAGGAGCCGCGTTCTCCTTGTCCTCCATCCTGACCTCTGAACTCTGAACCTCTTCAGCTCTGCCAACTACTATGCTTCTGTGAAAATGTGGAAAATGGGGAGAGACCTGACTGACCTGACTCCTTTCCACGAGAGCAGAGAAGAAAGTGAGAGTAGGTTGGGCTACTTGGGCTTTGTGGAAAAGCAAGGGAGAAAGAGAGAAAATTGAAGCTGGAGGTCAAAGCTCGAGCCCTCCCTCCTCCACTCCACTCAACCGCTTCCTCTCTCAATTACCATCACATTAATTAGGGACTTCAAAATTAAGATAAAGTCCAATTAGCCGCAATGTGTCATGATGAGTATGAGAATAACTGAGGGAGAGCGGCTGCTAAACATCCTAATCAGCCACACATACCCAATCCATCTACTAATCACTTGTCATTATGATTAGTCCCGCATTACTACCATTTTACTACTGTTTTGGGAGACTAGGTTCCCTGTTCCCTGTCCTTCAATCCTGCATATTTAGACTACTATGATTATATTATGACAAGACTAGGCAGCCACAGGCCCGATATCGGGCCTTAAAATTGTAGATAAACGTTTAGTGACAGCCTACTATATTATCCAATTGATCCGATTCTATGGTGGCGACTAATTTCAAACAAAAAGTTTCAGGCGTGAGCCACATCAATTTTTACGATTGCACATTGCACCCTTAGGTGAAGATACGGACACCTCTGAACGTTGCCCTACTCGTTGTTGGTTATTTAAACCAACGCCGTTGTTTAAGGGTTCCGATCTAGAACCCTTAAAACATCCATTCCCCAAGAATTCCCTCACTGTCCTATCTAAATAAGTACTATCATTGAACCCTGACCCAAACACCCTCCATCCCTATTAACATACAACACTAAACCCTTCTAATCACTAATTCACATTCAAAAGGAGATACGTCATCACTCATTAAATTTGGCAATGGCCAAAATTAGACCTTTTGGCCGTCTGAAGGTCAGGTTGCCAAAATTTTGAAATTCCAGCACAACAGAAAGATTTCTCGGTGAAAGAAGTTGTCAATCTATATGTCACACGATAATTTCGAAATTTCGACGACTTTGACCGTTTCAAGGTCAAGAGGTCAAAATTTCAGAATTCCAACATAGCCAAAGTATTTTCCAAGGCTCAGCGGTGTGAATTTATATGTCACACGACCACTAACATGTACAATATTACGCAAGGTCATGTAAGCCTAGGTCACAGGTCACAGAATTTTAAAAGGTCATATGGCCTAAGCCAGTTCAAAATTTTTTAAAGAATTTTTGGCTATTTCAGTTTTTTGAAAAGTCAACCCAGTAAAAAACGAATACCTTTGGTTTTAAACAATTAAATTAAACAATGTGCAATGTTTTTGAAACAACACCTGTACCTCCATACTTAAAGCCCTAAGAATGAATTTCTGAAGAGATTTTGATAATTTAAAAAACTTTAAAGGTCATGGGCTCAAAATTTTAACTTATTAGGGTTGGAGTAAGGGAAAGGGGACCATTTCTTCAGAGTCCTTTGTTGCCACCATTGTTGCCACCAGTGATTTGTAGCCACCAAAACGTTGCAACCTTCGATTTTGTAGCCACCAAAACGTTGCCACCTTCGATTTTGTAGCCACCAAATGTTGCCACCATCGATTTTGTAGCCACCAAGACGTTGCCACCATGGGACTCAGAAAAATAAATGTGTTGCCACCATTGTTGCCACCGTATATTTTGTAGCCACCAAATGTTGCCACCATGAGATATGCGTTGCCACCAAGAGATATGTGTTGCCACCATTGTTGCCACCACCGGATTTCGAAAAAATAAATGTCATTACCGTACAGATCATCTCAAGGGTCACATGCATGAGTCCCATGGTGGCAACGTTTTGGTGGCTACAAAATCGATGGTGGCAACATTTGGTGGCAACAATGGTGGTAACAAAGGACTCTGAAGAAATGGTTCCCTTTCCCTTACTCCAACCGAAATTTTGACGACTTTGACCATCAAGGTCAAGGGGTCAAAATTTTAGAATTCCAACATAGCCAAAGCATTTGTCAAAGTACAACAGTGCAAATAGATATGTCACACGACCATTTAGGTACAATATTACATTAGGTCAGGTTGGTCAAGGTCACAGGTCACGGAATTTTAAATTGGTATATAGCCTACAGCATTTCCGAATTTTTTTGAGAATTTTTGGCTATCTCAGTTTTTTGATAAGTCAACCCAGTAAGAAACGCATAGATGGAACATCAGTGACATACAAACGGCCACTCTTATGTATATGGATGAGAAATAGGGCCGCAATTTATTTGGACATAGTAACAATTGTAAGATATGTATAGTTTGAATATGGGAGAGGTGATATTTAGACGTCCTTCTCTGCGGCAATGAGGTATCGATTTCGTAGTTGTGTGTCGAGGTGGGGGTCGAACCGTTCCACTCCAGCCCCAAACACGTTCGCAAGGGTCCCGATGATCGTCTGCAGAAAGTCCTGCACTCCCGTCAACATGTTGGGCAGGAACCGTGCGATGGGCTCGAAGATCTTGTCCCGGATCCCGCTCTCCTCCGCCGCACGCGTCATCGCCAGGATACTGTCAATCGCACCGTTCACGTCCGTCGGGATACGCACCTCATTGCGACGAATCAGGCGCAACACTTCCACAAACTGGTTAGGGAGGTCCAGGAGCAGGAGCTTGGGCATGTACGCAACCACACCCACCAAGTCAAACGTATCCGTCACCACGGCACGCGTCAACGTCGCTACACACACCCAGGCATTAGCATTCATAGGAGATGAGATTTGGGAGGGGGTCAATGAGTGGGGGTGACTTACCAATAGCTACTGTGACATTCTGTCCAGCCTCAACGGTCGTATTTGCGAGTCCGTTGAGGACCGTGACCAAGTTGGTTTGGAACCGTTCCGTTGCACCCTCCACTGCCAATCGCACCTCTTCTCTCCACATCGAAGTGCTTCCAATGGATGCAACTATGGATGAGCCGGTGGGGGCCTTCGTTTCCGACACTCCACTCCCCTTCATCTCTTCACCCTGTCAAATATTAAAATCCTTATATCAGGATATCGTATTTCAAGGGGCCGTAAATCAGGATTTTAAAGTCCCCCTCTTTAGAATCCCAACAAGAGTACAATTGTCAATGTATTAAGGAAGGGTTACCTGGCATTGGTTGAGGGTGGCTGAGAGTAAGAGGAGAGCGGCTAAGAGGCCTTGATAGTCCATTTCCGTTGAGGGCAAGATGCAATTCTTAATTGATTTAATTGATGTAATTGAGAAGCTGTGGAGCTGTTGAGCCTCTATTTCTCATTCAATCTTCTCAAGCTCAAGAATCCGTTTTATTTCCCCAAAAGAATGTGACAATTGCCCAATCAACATCAACTAATCACCAACTTCCCACTCATTAGAAACTACAACATCCCATTTATATGCAAATCCACCACATCCTTCTCATTTACAAAACTAATCACTCCAACTTTAACACAGTTACATTAATTAATCAATTGTATTCTAATTGTAATCAATCCCGTTCTCATTCTCCCCACATCCAACTCCTACTTAACTAATAATAAATATGAAGCAATCAAATACGTGTGGCAGACAGTCATAATTCCCAATACTAATCCATCATTAAATGGAAATAGAAAGGTAAAATTATCCAATCATTTATAGTTTCCTGTCATATTTTATGTACAAAAGTGTAGAGCTTATCGAGTAGACAGACGAGAGGAAAGATTTAGGACCATTTCCGAACTCTAATGTATTGTCTTATGAAGGATCCTCAGTTCCAAAAGCAAAGCTCCCTTTCTTCCTCCATTGACGTCTATGCCAACTAAATATAAGCATATCGTAATTGTTTAATGTGGGTGTGCCTCGGCTGGCTACATAAGCCCTTCTCCATATTCAGCTTCAAGAATCAATGCGTAGCTTTAAAATTACAAAGAATTTTATTTTAAACAACTCAGTCTTTTAAAAGTCTTAATAAAATAGAAGGGATCTTTCCTTTCTCCTATAAATATAATCTCCCCTTTTTGTTTCAATTTGAAGACAATAAAGGTAAATTATGTCAATGTTCTAAGGAAAATGTGGATGTCGGTGTGGTGGAGACTTTAAAAAAGTCCAATATTTTAGGGCTATCGTCGGAAAATTTCTTTCGCTTCCGAACACTTCGACTCTTGGGAGTCGTTTCCTCAACAATTCTCCGTTTAGACTTGGTGGTTTCTGGTGATTGCAACCAATTGGTGGGTGCAATTGTCCTCAGCTTTATTTTAATTCTAGGGTTGACATGCGGGAGTCTGATCCCATCCATCACAAAGTTTGGAAAGCAATCCAGCCTCAAGCTTCGTTCCACATTCACTTTAACTTGGCAGGTTATGGCAGGACTCTTTGGACTTTCAGCCCTTCCACTCCATCTTCTTAAATATCTAAATTCTGTTTTCAATGCAGGCACTTGAGCTTCTTCTTCTTTCCCTACCCGTACTTCTTTCAAAGAGTCAAGATACATTCCGGGAAGCCATTTTCGAACGATTGACGAGTCTCCTCCAGTTGTCACCTACGTTTAACGAAGTTTTATGAGTCGTTAAAGCAAGCACATTGACAAGGAATTTATAATAACAGTCAGACTGATAGTTCGTTATAAAATGTAGCCGTACCATGAGATCATCGAACGGACTAAATAAGACACAACAAACAGGGAGATCGAGATGATCGTCTGTTGCGAGAGTATGAATCGGTTGAATTGTTTCTGTACATGGAATTTGTAGAGTCTTGAAAATATTAACTTTTTGCTCCTCGCTTCCCGATGCTAACATCCGTCCATCCTTACTTACATCCAATTTCGTGTAGTAGCTTAGTTTACTGGGGGACAAATATGTCGCTTCTAAAAGTACAAATAAATCCAATTACGAGCTGATTAATATAATATTTTAAATCTTGATTGTAAATGCCGATAGTTTGTGCCAAAGGAACAGAATATGAATAGATAGAGTGTATGGAATACTGGTTAGAAAGGAATTGCTTACCATAAGCCATCGTTCCTCTATCAAACTGGAAGATCTCATGTTGAACTGAACTAGCAAAGAGTTTAGAATTTGAAAGTTGAAGGCATCCATATCCTTTTGTATTGGAGTTGATGGGATATTCAATAACTTGAACTGGATGGAATTTTTTCATGTGTTTGTACGTGACCCTCAGATCCCATTGTTTTATAAGCCTGTGAAGAAGGGAGTAAGAGTAAATAAAGGTTGGGGTTAGGTTAGGTTAGTTTAGGATTGTGGGTGTAAGTGACAAGTGGCAAGTACCCATCCGCAGCTCCTGAGGAGATGAGATTGTGCTGATCAAGGAACAGGAGGTCAGTGACGGAGCTGGAAGGGGATGCTCTGGTGAGGGCAGATTTACATCTACTCCAACTTGCCCCTGTCTCAGAACTGGAGATACTATGAGCATTGTGTATTATGTTGACGGGATTGAGGGACTTGACACGGAGATCGTGAACATTGATCGTGTTGTCCCGACTCCCCGTTGCCAGGATTTCTAAAGCCAAAACAAGGATTTATAAAGTAGAAAGTAAGGAAACTAGTAATTTAATTAGTAATTGGTAGCTGAGTCTGGTTCTGGATAGAGGTAGGTTTACCTCCGTCGAAACTGTCGACCTTTTTGATGCTCTTTTCATGTGAAGTGTAGGTTCTGATATGCTGGAAAGTGTGTAGGTCAATGAGTGTGAGGTGACCATTACCGATCCCTGCGCCTAACTTTCCCCCCAACTCCTTGACTGTGTAAATGGCAGAGTTCTGGGCCAACCGAGTGGCTGCAAGTAATTGAAAGTTGATGATTAGGGAATTGCTAATGAATGAATGATGGTGAATAGTGTGTGTGTGGTTAGGGTACAGTCGTACAGTGTACGGTGGTTGAAGGTGAGGGTTTAGTGAACCAGTTGGTGAGGTGATGGAGTTGTCCAGTCTCATCGGAGGCGAGGAGTCCAGGGCCCAGGGTGGCGAGGGAGTAGATGGGCACCAGCTCCTCCTCCTGGACTGGGTGAAGGGTGAGAGAGAGCCAGTCCCTCGTCCCCATCGTCACCACACGGTCACTCTCCAGCTCTAAGAAACAGAAGAGACAAGAATTAGAACAAGGAAATAGAAAATAATTAAAATAAGAATGTGGAATGAGAGAGATATTGTTTTGTTGTACGACATACTTGTAAAATGGTGGGGCAGTGGGGTGTTGGAAAGTCCCAGTTCCCTGTTCCGTAGGGAATTGAGGAGGGAGGAGTCTCTCATCTCGGATCTCCTCTCCGACAACGGCGACAACTGCTGCAAACTGACAAGGCACAAGGCACAAGGGCTCTATAGCCTCTATTCCCTACCTCTCAAGAGTCTCAAGAGTCTCAAGTCTCCTTCGTCCTTCCTTGTCCCTTCAGTCCCTTGTCTCAAGTTGTGTCCTTGTCCTTGTCAGCCTTGTCTCTTCTTGTCGATGTGCGATGCTGTGCGATTGTCAATAAGAAGAAGAGAGAGAGAGCCAGCCCGGGTTCCCGCTCTCATTTTCCCACAACAAATCCTGTCTCTCTTTACCCCACCCACACTAACTCACACTCTATTGGGAGGTATATTGATGGTATTGGGACTCTGGGCTGGGCAGGGACAAAACTAGTCGGAGGGTGGTCTGCCTCATGTATGGGTGAGCTACGCTACACTTTGTATGAAATACATGAGAGACAGTCCCACCGTCTAGGACAAAACCGTTCCCTATCCTCCACCCTCGGCATCATTTTCATCCAGATCCAGGACCAAAATCCCAGGCCCAGTACCCTCAACTTCAAAACTTGCAGGAATGAAGGTCCCTTACTAATCAACCAATTACTCATCCTATATCCTACTACTTTTAGATTATAAATACTCATCCCTTTATTCTCCCATCCATTCCCACTTATTATTCTCCTTTTGCCTTTCAAAAGAAACTGCACTTACATCGTTACATCCTCATCAACTGCAACTCTCAAGTCTAAACGCACTAACTAGCGGCGAAATAATCTAAATATATTACAATCCCTACATTGCGTACAGTTGTCGAGGAGACTTTTCTAAATGTTTTTGCTCATAAGTACTATAGAAGTAGTTGTATATAGTTTGGCTAGGAAAGTAAATGAAAATGAATGAATTAAAAAGCATGAATCAAGAAATGAATGAGAATGAGATAAGAAGGGGCCTTGAATGAGAGTCTCTTGAGATTAGTATTGGGATGGTGGATACGAGTGTTATTAAGAGGAGTGTGGATGAGAGGTCAAAGGTGGCTCGTAACAAGGAGGGCTTCTACTCCCTCCTCAACAATGCGGTGAGTAAGGGCGGAGGGGCCTCCTCCGACCCAGCCCACGACCACCCGCACCCCAACAAGGAGGAGCCCTTCAACTTCTTCCGCATCATCAAATCCGCACGACTCGAGTCCAAGGCCCACTATGACATCAGGACACCCCATAGACAAGCCCTCGTCCAGGCATTCCACCTCTCCGTCAACGCCTACACCCTCAACATGGTAACCACTCTCTGTCACCACTCTCTCTGACCACTGTGACCAGGGACCCTTTTAGCACTAACATTTACTTACTCCCACATTGCTTTTAGATAGTGGCAGCCTTGATGCTCCTCCTCAGTTCCATTACATACGTGGCCTACTGGGAACTGGAAGGGACCACACCCATCTTCATCCTATTCCACTTGATTTGCATTGGAGACGTTGTGGGGAGTTTCTTGGGAGTCCTCTCCCTCGTCCCCTACTACACTTTCGGGGGATGGGGACTTTGCAACTGGATCATACGGAAATGGAATGCAAAGCATGGGAAAACAAAGGCTCCCTTATCCCAGCCAACCTCCAAGGGCCCTCCTCCTCACAATAATCTCAACAAGTCAAAGGGTGGGTCAGGGAAGAGTCCTAGAGGCCCTCCAGCCCCAGCCCCACACAAGACAAAGGGCCCCCCAGCCTCAGCCCAACAGGGAAAGGGGGCGAGGAAGGGCCCTCCTCCAGGGCGGACAGCAGAACAAAGGAACCCTCGAATGGAGAACAAAAGGGGCTGCTTTTGGAGACGACGCTTCATCCCATGTAAACTTTGCACCTCCGGCATTTCAGTCAAGATACAACATTTAAATTCAACATTCGCTTTTGCCGTAAACAGGAATTAAATATCATTATTAGAGACAAAGGATGTATGGATGAAGCAATAAAATTAAATGATTAGATGTTTTTGAGTTTATAGAGTTGTTGCATTATTCATGTATCGGGATTCCTGGGCCTCATTTCCACGGCATTCCGGAGGTACAGCACCTTCTTTGTCTCCCATTTCGACAAGTGCAAGTTGGATGGGACACCGGTACCTTAATACCTTACTGGTGGAGCATTTAGGACTATCGATCTGTGTGTATTAATGGTGGTTGAATAAATTGTGATGTGCAGAAGATTTGTTCGGAATACGAGTCCATGTTCAAGAGCCTCCTTCTGCTGAGTTGGATATCGATAGGGACTCGAACGCTGGTCCTCACTGCAATTGGATGGCATTTGGATGGAAGGACGCTGGAGACGCTGCGACCCTTGAAGGAAGCCCCTCCTCAACAGTCCCCTTACACATTTGATGAACTTCATGGACTACAAGCGAAACCAGTACCCTTTTACTTCCTTATATCAGGACTAATCCTAATTAACTAACTATTCCAATAGTTAATACTCTGGTTATTTGTGCAGGCTGGAGGTTGGGACGAGGAGGCCGGACAGTCCAAAGACCCACAACTCAAGAAGAAAAAGAAGAAGAAGAAGAAGGAAAATAAAAAGAGGAGAGATGGTTCAAGTAGCAGCAGTTCTTCGGGCGATTCAGGTACCCTTGGCCCCTGAGCCCCTTGGCTAAATTAGCAAAGGGCCCTCCTAATTCTAAATCGGTGGGGTGTTGTTAATTTCCAGGAGGAGAATACAAGACGTCTGAAGCCATAAAGTTGTATTACAAGTACGAAGAGAAGGAAGGTCTTCTGGAGACGGGCCCTTTGTCCAACCTCGCCCCAACACATCATCATGCCCCCCCTTCACTCCTCACTTTTGCAAATCGGGGCGGGGGTGCGGCTGGGGCGACTGGAAGGGCCCCACGCCCACCCACCCAACCTCCCCTCCCCAAAAAGACTTTCCAGTTCAAGAACTGACTCTACAGTTCATCCACTTTTATATCTCCTCAATCTCCTCCATAGAAAATATTATATCCAAAGGTACTCAGCAGTGTGCATTCATGTGGAATTACTATTTAATTAAATTTTAAATTATGTTTCAAAATACGCATTGTGTCGATCCAATATAGGTATTATATGCAATTTTGGTTATCTCATCTTAATGTGTAAAAATGTAAATCTTAGTGTTAGAAATACTTTGTCGAGACTAATTCCTCTGCAAAGTGGTGATATGGACACCAGGAATAGTGATAAAAATAAATGACAGAGTATCATGAATTTATTTGTACATTTAAAAGGGTATATATATATATATGTGTGTAGTCTTTGGCGTTGACATAGGTTGTCCCCTCCCCCTAATAGGTACGTGGGGGTATATGGAGTGGTTACGTTATAAATAGATGTTGTAGGCGTATGCGTGTTTGGAGCTGCAAAATACTGTTTGATTTCTAGTCTATAGAGTAGCGTAGAGTCGGTTGATGTCTAGTTGGAAGTGATCTTGAATGGGTTTCCTCTTGAGTTTGAAGGCGGCCGTGACGAGACCGGATTCGGGTGTCCAGGGCTCGGGGCACAGCTTCAGGGCTCCCGGGATTTCGAATCGGTGGAGTTTGGCTTTGAGTCCATGCGCCTGCAGTTCTTTTAGGAACCCCTTCACTACCTCTCCGTCTTCACAAAGTTCTTGGAACGAGAGACCAGTCTTACCCAACTTACTTCCCAGACTTTCCAGCTAAATCACAATTAACAAATTACAATTCATTAACAAACTCCCTCGCAATTTTACTCATTTTAGTTGTTTGCTCAGTTATGAATGACCCCATATTTCTACAGTATGAAATCGTAAAAATTGAAACCGAATTTTATCCGGCTTCCGGCATATTCCTAAATGTTCTTATAAACTATTAAGGTATCTGGTACATGATTTGTGACAAGTAAAAAGGTTTTTTTAAATCCTCAAACCCCTAACCCGGTGTTGGCAAACTATGATTTTGAATACTAAATAAGTTGCAATTTAATTGTTTAATTGATGAGAGGGCATATGATGTAAGGTAAACTGACCTGATTTGGGGAAGGTACACAAAGGGCGACACAGACGGCTTTGAAAGAGTCTCCGTAAATGCAGAGGTTGTCGACTAAGGGACAATTCTTCAGTTCTGCCTCTACTTTACCAAGGCTTACGTATTCACCAGACTGCAACTTCACCAAATCCTTCTTACGATCTGAAATCGGATTTTAATTTTATCAAACCCTGACATGAAATTAAGATGAGTTTAGGATTCCTTAATTAGTTCTGTAATTACCGATAATTTTGAGGATAAAGTCCGACTCCATTTGAGCAATGTCTCCAGTCCGGAACCATCGTCGTCCATTCTCGATGAAAAAGTCTTTCTCTGTGGCTTCGGGAAGTTTGTAGTAACCCATACCGACGGGGTCGCCCCCAATTATCACTTCACCCCGGGGGAAGGGCTTATCCGCAACTGTGTACGCTCCCTCCTCCCAATTTACTAACTTAATATCACAGGGACCTATCGGAGCTCCCACACGACCCGTCGACATGTCACCAACTACAATCACCAAAATCATCGTTAATGACGATAAGAAGAGGTGGAATATAAACAGAACTAAAATAATGTATATAATTATAAGGGTTGCTTACAAAGTGTAACGGTGCCACAAGCAGCGGTTTCAGTCAGTCCGTAACCTTGGAGGATTGGACCACAGAGAACGTTTCGCATAAATTCCTGAGTATCCGGCGTCAATGGAGCTCCTGACAATTAGAAGCAAGTATACAGTTAGGTATTAAGTATTAATTATAAATTTAATTGCGCTTGAGAGGGGTATGTGGGGGTGTGGTTACCTCCAGAAGCGAGGAATCTGACCCGTCCGCCCAGAAGGTTCCTTATCCTCTGGAGAATGAGTTTGTTGACAAGGGGCGTGTCAAATCCGCGGTAGTACCACTTGAGCTTGTACTTGTAGAAGAACTTGAATACGGCCTGTTGTACGGCACTCCCTTTGGCCAGTTGCTCGTTGATCCCCTTGAAGATGCGGTCCAGGATGAGGGGGACCACGGTCATGGTGGTGGGTTGGAGGAGGGACGCGTCACCCTTGTCACCCCGCTTGATCTTACCCGAAGTGTCGGTCATGGTAAGGGCGGAACTGTAGCCGATCGGGATTCCCACCATAAAATAATAGGCTTCACACATCAGTTCCAGCACGTGGGCAAGTGGCAGGTAGGCCATGTAGATATCTGCACACAAACACAGGAATAAGTATCCAGCCTCAGTACCTGCGGACATTATTTCAGAACTTACCCCAAGAATAGACGGGATTGACGGCGTCTGCAAATCCCAACATCCCCGTCGTTACATTTCGGTGGGACATGAGCACTCCTTTAGGCACTCCTGTACACAAATCAGGGATTAGACGGATGGTTATGGGGGGTTGGGCCTAAAATGGTCCTTTAAACTATTAAATGGAGAATAGCCGAACCTGTTGAACCACTCGTGTACATGATGATGGCGATATCGTCAGGTGTCGGGGGACTGGCTCCTATAACATAATTTACGAGTTAAATTTTGCCTGTATAGTTTAAGGTTAGTTTTAGGTGATTGTGTGACAAACCGATGGAAGATCGGCTCCCGGCTTCCACGACTTCACAAAACGAGTTGATTGAGAGATGTTGAGGGAAACCGGAAATGTCGGTCTTCTTGAGTGGATCTTCCATGAAGACGAGGTGCTTCACTTTGGGACATTCCTTGAGAATGTTCCTGAATTTGGGGAGGAGGTCGTGAGACGTGATCACGAACTCAACTTCCGTCTCGTTTAGTCCGTGAATGACGGCCTCGTCTCCAAGCGTTGCATACAGCGTCACTACTGCTCAGCCATAACCAAGGAATTAGTTAATAATACGACATAAATTTATGATTGTAATGAGATTGGCTGTTGTAGGGTTAATGAAGTGCATTTCCGACTTACTGGTAATGTTCTGGTTGAATGCAGCCATGGCTGAGATGAGCCACTCGGGCCGTGTTTCGGCAAAGAGGCATATCTTGTCTTTGGGCTGGAGTCCATATGCCCTGAGTCCTCGACTGAAAGTGTCCGAGATTTCTGCCACCTCCTTGTACGACTTCCAAATGTACTGACCCAGGGTGAACTTCTTGAATATTTTGCCACTCTCCTGAACTTCGTCCTCTTCGTCAATGATCTCCCTCGTCCCCAGGCAAATCTTGGCACCGTTTCGTTTCACGGCGTACTTGAACACCTTGTCCAAGGTGTCCACACCGTTGGCGTCCAACTCCTGGCGCGGTTTAGACTTGAGACGATTGCATCGGTACGTGAGCCCACCTTCTCGACTTACGATCGTCGTCTGTCCAAATAAGATACTAGTTCAGTTTCAAACGCCCACTCTGCCATAAGAATATGGTTCGAAACTCCTTACCTTTGCTTCCTTTGGGTTCTTGAAGTTCTGTAACGTTCTCCAGGGTTTCTGAATGAGGTAGTAAATGGGGTAAGTGATGAGATCGAAGAGGAATAGGAATATCGTCAGAATCCCGACCACGATCCCGTCTCCGATGCCCATTTTAGTACTTGGCGGATTTCTTGTGAACGGGACTGAAATTACTGACTGCTGCTCCCACCAACACGGACCTCGACACACAGACAACCTTCAGAAACAAAAGGGACTTATCATCTCAATAGCAAACGTTCAAACTCATCTTCCTACTATCACTTATCCACTATCTATCCAATCAATTCATGCTGGGGACCGTTCACAAACAACGCCTGGGTCTGCAAGCAAATTAGACTTTTAAACCAAGGCATCGACTCTTGTTACCCCGATGTCATGAAAAACAATTATTATTATACTACTTCCATGTAGAAAATATATAAAGGATAACATGTGTATCCATTTTTAATACGTCACAATGAATTAAAATATAGTTTGTAAAATTGAGGCAAGTTGAGATTGTAAGAGTTTGTGGATATGCATAGGACTACCCTCACCTCATTTCCGGTTATCGACGCAAGAAATAAGACGTGTAATATATTATGTCAGTGGATATTTAGGATTGGTAGACAGAGGAGAGACAGCATGTTTTCAACCGAGATTAATATCTCTCACCATTTATTACTCTGTTTTTAAACTTTAAAACCTCGTGTTATGTCAATTATTTTGCAGAGATGGCTAGTAGTATGTTAACAAGGTAATTAAAAATCTGTTATTCGTCTACAGGATCATGTTTTGAACTACTGAATGAAATGACATGTAAAGTTTGTCTGAAAATATGTTTTGACTCTCGAGTACAGTTTTTGTGTCTATAAATAAGGTTTGGAAAGTGGTGCTTGGTTAATTAATAAGTAAGTTTTCCCAAGCTAATGAGGGTAGTCTCTAATGCGTCAGCCTGCAGTTCAGTTCCGTCTCGGAACCAGCTTCTTATTAGTACATGATTATGAGATTCTGAGATTATGAGGTCATGACGTGCATTTGTTGTGGTTTTTGGACGGCTCTTTGGGAGGACTGAGGAAGTGAGATGGAAAATGGTTCGATTTGGGTTCAGAAATCAATTGATTTCTAAATGGAGAGCCTGTTGACTGTGTTGACAAGGCTTATCCTTATCGCACTTAATTGTCCCCTTTCCTTGTCCACCAACTCGTTACATTCTTACAACTCATTCTACTTGGAGTGGTTGCAATATCGTATGATCCTTTCCCAATGCAAATCAGAATCAGAATAGATATGAGGACCAGTTAGTTATTGGGATTGGACTCCAGTTTGAAGGACTCACTTATTTTGATTCCAGACACTCACAAGGGACCTAATCCAGAGATAACACTCCGATTCACTTGATTTTTTTGTGACACAGCCTTGGACTATGTAGATCTTAGATGATGTAACTGAAAGAAATTAGTGCCCGAATTGATGTTTATAACGTGTTAAAAAAATCACGAATTTGAAAAATCAAGGAATTTTTTATTTTCAAACGCTCGTCAAAGGACGAGTTTCGGACCGAGTTTTTGAATCTTTGAAGTTTTTTCATGTTAAAGTCTTGTTTCTTCAAACTTCAAAGATTGTCAAACTCCGTCCAATACTCGTCGTTTGGCGAGCGTTTGAAAATGGCAGTTTTCGTTGATTTTGCAACCTTGTGAATTTTTTAACATGCTAAACATCAATTCGGGCACTAATTTCTTTCAGTTACATCATCTCCATAGTCGTAAGCTGTGTCACAAAAAAAAAAATCAAGTGAATCGGAGTGTTATCTCTCCATTACGTCCCTTGTAAGCACTTGTCGCGTTCCAATAGGCAATGCAGTATCAATAAACCATCAACTTCCCCACCGAGTGACAAGTCGGGTATTTATAAAGTCAAGTGGACTTTAATGAGAATCATGTTATTAAGTTATTGTATGTAAATGAGTAGTAGGAATGTAACTGCCATAGTTAGTGTGAATAGATTGTGAGGTTGACAATTTCCCCTGACATTCAATTGCATCACAAGTGAATGGAATCTGGATATTTCCACATGAATCAACCTTCAACTTAATCATCTCCATTCAGTCCATTCACACGCGCAATTAAATGTCCATTCCCTTCCCTTCAGAATTCATAACAGAGCTTCTTTGTACATTATTGGGAAAGAGGATTTTTTAAAGCTCTGAACTGACATGTCTTTCATATGTGCTTTTAGAATATGTAAATGGGAGATTTGTAGTTGTAGAGGCTAAAAATATAAGATGCATATTATTACCTCTGAGACGATTGGACTGCTGGGTTTCAGGAAACGGTGTTTTGTTCTTTGATGAGGGATTGTTGACACTGTTGACAGTTAGAGTTCCTGAAACTGGGGCCAGTGGGGACTGGGTAGTTAGTGGGTTCTGGAACTGCCTTAGGTTCATGCCGTACTGAAGGCTGGGAGCTGAGAATGTGCAGATTATATCAAACCACCTTTTCACCTCCTTTATACTAATTGTTTCATAGTACTACCATTGCACTACTATCCTTACTCAACTTGGATAAGAAGAGCAGAAAGCAATTGATTCCCTACTAGTACTCATCATCATAATCATAATATTGGACCAAGGAAAAGGTGAATAAAAAGGTATAAAAAGGTATAAAAAGGTATGGTGTGATCGGAGTTGGAGAATCCCACGCCATTAGCCCATCACTAACAGTCCAGCCTAGTCCAGACTAGAATTGGTGGAACGGGAGGAGGCCAACCTGCTTCTAATAAGATCACTCTATAAGACTCTAGACCAAGGCTCATTAATCACCAAGTTGGCATTGGGAAGAGTTGGGAAGGACAAGGTGGGCCCTTACCTTTAATTAGCCACTCTCATTTTACTACAAATATGACAAACGTTAACATCACAAAAAATCAAAAACAAGAGTCAAAGAACTTGAGTTTTGATTCCGATTTACAGATCGTCCAAGGGTAAGTGGCATTAGTGGCATTAGAAGAGGAGTGTGTCGGGATTTCCAGACCTCCTCCATCCAAGTCACAACAAGTACAGAGACAGATCTCTAGCCTTTAAATACTCTCAACCGTTTAATCTTGTGGATTCCTATGAATTTGGTAGTCTGTCTTCATAACTTGAATAACAAAACGATGTTATTCATGAATTTGGCTAAATGAAGGGAATTGGAAGAAGGAGAATAGTATCAAGGGATCAAGTTCATCTTTCCCTTCCTTAGGAATTGCATGTGTATGGAACCAGATTCATTGGCTTGACTAATAGAATTGGAGATAACCAAGGCGCTGAAGAGTAATCAAGTATTGTAGTATAGGATCGTGTCTATTCTGTATGATGTGAGGGCATTTCGCATCAGGTTCCTTCAGCTCAACCAGAAATCATGGGAAGGCCTGATTGACTCTCACAATCAGATGAAACATAATCATAATAGTTAATAAGTTAGGTAATGACTGATCAAGTTCACAACAACTTCAAAAGCCTTCCAAACGGCCCTCAAGAAACATTGGGCAGGGCCTACGAACATTTACCCCAACATGGATCCCTAATTTTACCCCTTCTTATTCTTGACATTTGTCCCAAAGAAATTCTGGGTTCCCGTTTTCATTGCAGATTGTAAATGTTAATGGTCGTAGATTGTAGTTTGAAATTGGGAAAGATTAGTTAGTTGGATATGAGAGTAGTAGTAGTTCCTAGTCCTTATTGTTAGTCTACGTAGTGTATGTAATAATAAAGGAAAGGGTCATTCCTACAATTGCTCTTGTGATTGGATTGGGCAGAGGTTTTGCAATCTCAGATATGGTTCGATACAGGCTTCAACTAAACCACTTTTTTATTCCCATTTTTTCTGACATCCAGGACTGGATTTGTAACATTGTAACAAGAAATGTGACGTCTCTACACTTTAGAGACTCGTCATCTAACTCATTTAAGTCATTTGGCATTTGGAATGAGGAATATGAGGATAGGAAATGTGAGATTTGTCAATGCAAAATAGACGTCCTGGATCCATAGGATCAACGTAACGAAAATAAGAAAGGGATTCCCGTACAATTGGACCACAAGGTTTGGATTGGACATTTCCACATTTCCACACCAATTCTACTCACCATCATCAATATCCATAAACCAGAATTAAGATGTATGTAGCAGATCTGCATCCAATCTGCCCATCAAAACAAAAACAATAACATGAATTCCTGATTTTTAATTTGGGGATACTAATCAGTTTCAACGGTTTTGTTTTACATACTTGAATGATAAAAGGGGATTTCCCTAGAAGTGACATGAAGTCCTTCTAATCTAATCTAACCCTCTTTTGTTGCTTCTAATTAATGGGTTTTCTATAAAATGTTGGAGTAGACATAAGGAATAGAAGAGGATGATTTGATGATTTATTTAGTGGGAAGGTTGTAGGTGAATAATGAATAAAACATAAGAATAGAGTTCTTATTAATTCTTGGAAAGAAATGACGAAAAAGTTGAAAGTAGATTTGCATGTAGAGTAGAGAGGGGTAGGGGTGCCTTCACACGGTCTGGACTAGTCTCGGCCTTATCGACTGCAAAATCAGAGCTCATCAACTCATCATACATCATTAATTTTTTGATTAAATAAAGACAACTGGGACTCCAACCGCTGTTCCATTATTAGCTTCACTAACAGACGTATTTCCACTCTTTCACTTTGTTACAAATAGGATGCAAATTGCAAATATGAGGAGGAATTATGGGAACAAAAGTAATAAGTAAACCTCACTGAGGTTCAGCTAGTTGAGTTAGTATGGGCCAGTAGCGCCCTAATTGAGGAAGTACTTCTCAACTTATTCATAGGAATTCATATGAAATTCTTGTTAATTCTTAAATTGATGATTAGATTTTAGATTTATGAAGTACATGACAGTTTAGAGGCTGAATGCCATTTCCTTCTCCCCTTCACCACCCTTCAAACACCTTCAAATTACATCTTTCGAAATCGGGATTCCCCAACAGACCGAGTTCGTTCCCCAGTCCAAAAAATCCCGAATTAATTCCCCACCCCAACTCTATTGTCATGTTTTATTTGGATGAGGTGTGTCGTAAGGTAGGACATCCCCACACATTCTTCAGAGTAAATCCTAGGGGTTCATGTGATGGAAGGATTAGTTTTGGGATAATCGTAATCGTAGGAGGATTATCTAGTATCTAGGATTATCCCACATTTAACTCCAACCTCATTAGAGCCTACCTCAATTATTTCAACCTCACTTCCACATAGCAATTTGCATTCATTTCTTGCTCAAAATTCCCCTCATAGTTACAAGTTGCAAATTATCAGTTTCTTCAACATTTACTTGCTCACATTTTATTAACCTTCACAGTTTTTCCGATTTTTTCGCAACTTTTATTCTACACACTAAATAGCAAAATAAGAGGACCAAGATACTCCTAGTCCTAACCCACCTGCAGCAAACTTTAAAAACTTGATCCAATTTTAACGAAACCGTTTGAAATCCCAACCCCGATTTCTTGTGTACCTGCCTATGCCTTTAGAGAATTAGAGTGTACAGGATCCGCTGTCTTGTAAATGTACACGAGATGGAGTTTAAATTATACTTAAATGGTGAAGAGGGATAATGGGCTTGTGTTTGCATATTTATTTGGGCTTGAATTTAGGTTTAGAGAATGTCTCGTTTGAGTACACATTGCTTGTAGAGTTCCTGGTTGTGCCTGTATGCCTTGATGTTGGCCAAGTGCCCCCTCCTTGTCTTGTTGTGATGTGTCTTGTAGAGGACGTGTGCGTCAACGGCAGAGTCCCTGGAGTCCTTGAGTGTGGCGGCGATGTGCTCGAGTAGGATGAGGAGCGCGACGGCGGAGTAGAGGGCGATGGAGCGGATCCGCTTCTTGACCGTCAAGTCCCGCGACCGGACGTCCAGGTACTCGCAGAGCACGTCCGACATCATGGCCTTCACCTTCATGAGGAGGTGGGAGAGGACCAGCTTGAAGTGCTGGGGGCACAGGACCCGCACCTGGTCCTCGATGTGCAACACCGTGTTGATCAGGATGAAGACGCGGGAGGAAATCTGCGTGTAGTGCGGGTCCAAGGGCTCCGTAGGAAACTTAATCATCGAGATGTACACCTGCGAATACGAGGTCAGCATGAAGATCTTCTGCATCTCGTCCATCTCACCTATTGCAAGCTCCTTCTTCTTACTAAACAAACAACACATCAATACACCAACTCGGCAACTAACTTCAAACATCTCGATTTGCATATTTAAGAAAATGCTTAACCTTCTAAAGCTCTAAAATAGCTATGAATAAAAAAACACGCAGCAAAATTCGAGAACAGGAAATATCTCTAGTTACTTGAAAAATAACTCTGGGATAACTCAAATCAAATAATTTCAAAATTTGAAAACGACGAAATTGATGACTTTGTTTTGCAGTTTTTTAAACGCATCAAATTGGGCAACTAATTTTTCATTCATCAGAAAAAATGGTACACGGGGAAATCCAGTTGCTTGTGGAACTTCCCTTGTTAGTAATCTTACAGCATAGAAGAAGTCTTGACGATATCGATGGAATGGTCTCCGTTCAGACTCACGTATCCCGATAAAAAGAGCTCGTTGTAAGCCACCACTGCTTCCGGTTTGCAGTATTCCCTGAAAAGGAACAAAGCATAGAATTCAAAGGGCCATACTTCAGTCAAGTCATGATAATTGCGACAATGAGTTACCTACCGGAGAAGGATCACGTAAAAGTCGACAATGTCCTTTGTGATTTTGGCTTTGTTTAGGACGGTTGGTCGGACGGTTTTAGCCTTGCAGGGTCCATAGGAGTAGCCCTTGAATTTATTGATCACCCCGTGTGACCTCTCCACCGTTATCTCCGTGTCGTTTTTGTAGTTCTCTAGCCGATACCACTGGACATGGGAGTAGATCTCAACTCGAGTCGTTATCATAGGCTCAAAGGAGAGCTTCGTCACATTCTTCCCTATTCCGTACATATGTAACACATCCCATTGAGATTCATAATTAGCCCAATTCACAATTAGAAAATGGTTTCATTGACAGAAAGATTGGTTACAGCGTAATCGTTGGGCTTTGGCCCTCTGAATATCGAAATCATTTTCTCCATCACCGGCATAGTCGGGACTAATCGTAAATAAGTTGGGGTCAGTATGTTGATTCAGATTTTAAATTGTCATTTCATCGTAGCTGTAAGTGATTGAAGTTGTTCGTACTTACTTGCCATCGTCGTCTCTGTCGACGTTATCGTCGGTGACGACACGAGCGCAGCCTCGACCTGTGCATGTGGGCTCTGGACCCTCACCGGAATAAGGGCCCCCACCCCCCACAAAGTCAGCCTCGCGGTTCTCATCTCCCCCCGTGAAGTCCAGTTCTTCTGTGCTTTCAGAGCTGGGATATTCTTGCTCCGCCCCAACCCCCACCGACTTCCCACCCATACTTCGACCTTGTGGACTCGAGACCCCCGGTGGCACCTCGCTTACAGCCATCCCTGCCTTGGAGTTGCTGGGGCTCATGGGGCTCTTGGAGGAAATCAAGAACTCTTGCCAAACGTTCCACTCCAGCACCATTTCTTTCCCCTTCACAACCACCACCTTCTTCCCGTCAACGCCGCCCCTCTCCCTAGCAAATTAAATGGATTTCAGAATAGACAGGACATGTATTTTATGAGGTCTCGTGTCTCGTAGTGTTAAAAAACAACTAATTGTTCGGATTGTCATTTTAATTGCAATGAAGGGTACCTGAGTATTGCTTTGAAGATGAAGTAGTGTGGTTCCTTGGCCTTGCTGTTGGTGTCGAGTCGAAGGACCGTGTAGATGTTCTGCTGAAGTGAGTTCAGTAATGAGGGTGGCAGCAAGGGGTCCACCCGGTCTCTGAACACGATAACTTCCCTGCCCACCTCCGAGGACCCATTCCTGTAAAATAAGGGTCCCACCTTCCAAGTCCCACTATCCCGAGCCCAGTATCCCGTCAAACCCGTACTTTTGTCGTATTTCTGAACCAGTCGCACGATTCCCCCAAAATCCACAATCTCAAGAACAGCGTCCGAAATTGCCAACTCGCTACTTTTATAAGACGTTCCTTTCCAATCTTTATTACCTATTATGCCTTTTGAACTTTTAGAAGGTTCCTTTGTAGGTTTGGACAGTCCTGGACTTACTAGTACCACTAGCACCACTCTCAAAATTAAACTTATTTTCAATTTATAAAACATTCCGAGTCCTATATCTATATTTCATTGGGATCGGGAATTTAGGCTGTGATTGTAAGTGTGAGGAAGGCAGGCTACTAGGACAATAGAATCAGGAGGAAGGTTAATTTTTGATCATTAATTATCCTTTGACTAATCATTTTCGATTGTGTTTTACATTTTATTATACCCCTCGTTAAAGTTAAAGGCCCATACCATATCATTCCATTCAACGAGCCTTATTAATTAATTAAGGAAAAAGTTTGATAAGGAGGGTTCCCTGTATTCGTCTCTCATTCCCCCTCATCCATTTTTTCCTAAATGGATTACTAATTAAGTCCATTTACTAAATAATTTCAGAATTTCTCGATCCGGGATGGAATGATAAAAGAGTAAGAGTCAGTTTGGAATATCGTTTTATATTTATTCACAAGGCTGGGATAATAAAAAATACTTAAGGTTGGTGTAACTGTTCAATTGTCCATGACGGAGATGACTTTGATCGTTTTCACCTTATTCTGCCACATATTTTTCAGTTGATTAGATTTTTCCTGTTTATCTGTCGCATCCTGACAATTCTCCGCGATCCTATCGTCAACCCCCACTGCCACTTTCGACAGTCCTTCGAAATAGGACTTGGCCGTCGCCTGCTTTACAAACACTTTGTGGAAAAAGGTCTTCTGATAAGCCTGGAAATTAAGGGACTCATTAAAACAGAATCTCCTGCTTTGATTAATATCTTAATTAATTATGGATCCGTTACGGTGTCGAGATCTTGTAGTTGAATATGGGCCACGGCCTCTTCTTCCGTCAGCAGTACAGAGTTCCAAGGTGCCCAGGGCTCTGACTTTTTCCAGCGACAAAGTCGTAGCAAGTATCGGTTGTCAATGCCCGAGAGGGCCGACTGGCCGTGCCAGATTTGCTCGACCAAAAACCGCATGTCAAAGGCCTGTTGACATTACATATTATTTCATTATTTTATTTATTTTATTCCATTTTTTATTGCAATGGCAGGGTTATTCTTACGTCCATAAGGAAAGTGACAGAGTTGACGACGCCAGCCTCGTACTCGTCCCTCCGAAGTTCCTTCAGAAGTTGACGGTACAAATTGAGGTCAATTCTGAGGATGGCGGTCCGGTAGAGGCCCATGCAGGTGTGGCATCGGGACGTCAGGGTCGTACCTAATCAGAATTCCCTAATTAACCTCTTAATTGGAGTCATAAATATGGGGAATAGGAAGTGCAGTCACCTTTGACGATTGTAAATTCGTCTCGATACTGCATCCTCCTGCATCCCTTGCACTGAACCATGTCCTTTCGAAGCTTACTCCTCTCGTATGGGATCTAGACATACAAATACCTCGTTTCATTACCTATCTATGAATCTATCTTGATGAATAATAGTTTAATTTATAAATGACCTTTTCAATTCTTCTTGCTTCTGGATTAAAGTTGGGATCCTTGCAAAGGCAGAAGAAGGTGCTCCCGATCCTGGAGAGGAAAGGTCAAGAGTTAAAATAATGTTTTGGTTAAAGGTAGATAGGAAGGGAGGTACCTTCGTCTAACTCCGGCCAGAAGTGTCGCTGAAGCGTTGATATTGAGAAACCGAAGTTCCCTTGAGATTAATTCCGAGATCATTTCCGTCTTGTTACTTGAGCCACTTGAGCCCTTCTCCGACACCTGAACAAAAGAAGAACCCTCGTTTAAAACGTAACAAATGGAAAGGATAATAATAATTTATTGTTTAAATTACGAGAGCATTAAGTCTCTGTAAAAGTTGTATTCTACGCTGGATAGGCTCGGGTTCGTTGGGGACGTGTAAGTTGAGTTCCTTGTAAATGTCATGGAGTCCTCGTGCCTTCAATCGACCCCCCGTGTCATAGGAAATGAAGGAGCTCGTCTTTGAGCCCAACCACCGCTTCGGTAAACTCATCTGCAGGTGAAATTGAGTAATTAATTATTTTAGTAATTAAATGAGGTAGTTAAAGGCTAATTGCGTTTACTTTCACGAACTGTCGGTTCATGTTCTCGTCCCGTCCATTTTCCAGGATCCGAATCTTGGTCCTCTCAAGTTGAAGGAGGAGGTCGGCCTCCATTTCCGTGAGTGTCGCGAGTGCCGCCTTCCGCTCAGCCCCCCACCGATTCTTCTTCACGTACGACTCCTCCCCCTCTCGCCAACTGTTGATGGCTCGGTACAGGAGTTCGAGGTCAAGCTAAAATTAACACTAATTACAATCAAGTAACCTTATAACCAGTAATAGTTAATTGAGGTAGTTACGAGGCTGGTGGGATTCCGTTGCCTCGCCAGTTCCTGGACCATGATTTCCAGTCGTTGGTCCAGTCGTCCTTTTCTAATGATTTCTGCCCATTCGACTCTCTTGACGAGACCTTCCAGCCGTTTCTGACGATCCTTCTTACTCAACCATTCTCTCCAGTTACGTTGAATCACTATCGCCTAGTTAGCATTCAAATTCATTTAAATTAGACTTCAGTCCCAGAACGTAGTGATAATAATTAGGAATAATTAGATGGGTTGAAACTGACGGCCTCCTTCTTCTTGTCTTGGTGATAGTCGAATGACTTGTAGGGTCGAGGACGGAGGACGTAGTCCTTGTTGGAACTGACGTAGTAATCATCTCGTTCCATCTGCACTCCCTTCTCCGACACTGTCTGCGTCGAAAAGTCCTCTTCGTTAAAGGTTTGACAGGACTGATGAAGGTCTAGCAAGCACAATTAGCAATTAGTTTAATTTTAATTAATTAATTGCATTGACTCGCTTTGGATACAGAAAAAGTACCGCTCTTCTGCCATTCCGTATCGTCAAAGGGCTCGGGTCCAGTCGAGGCGTGGTTGAACCCGATACCTTTCCGTTGGTCAATGAAGCCTCCTAGATTGGGTTTCGGTTTCGTCGGATGTTGGACTGTCAACTCCACTTCCCGAACCTTTTTACCTAAAATTTACATTAATAATTGTCACTAATTTCGGTTCCAGTATATGTGACTATGTGACGTACCGACATGAATCATGACTTTTCGTTTCGTGTCCTTTTTTGGGACGAAGATGTCTCCGCCAAGAATGCGAAGGGTGTCTCGACCAGGAACCCGGGTGTTGGTTTCGACAAGGAATCGAATGACACGTCCACCCTTGGCCCCTAATTCTTGAAGTGTCTTTGAGTCAGGGACGAGGCTCCGTTTCCATCTCAAGTCCAGTTGCGTGGTCGGGATATTTAGGAATCGGCTGATGGCCACCTTGAGTTGGTACACCGTCACGTCCACCCGACACTCTCGACTTATCATCTTCTTTCCGGGATACAAGTAAAAGTGGGCTTGGACGGGAACACGTTGTTGGAAGATGGACTCGATGCTTGGACATCGGCCCATGCGAACTTCCGCAACCGACTCCCCCACCATCCCACCCTTACCTTTATCTGACACACCCTTAGTCGTCTTCTTACTCTTACAGTTATTATCCACAATTAGGGCCTAATTGTAAGACCAATTATATTATTAGTCAATATTAGTAACATTTTGTATTCATGGAGCATATGGGTTTCCTGTCCGAGTGCGTATAATTGATTGGATGTTTGTACCTGGTAGGAAAATATTGGTGGTTCGGAAGCTCGGCTCTGAACCTTCATCTTCTCAGTTTTTGCATCTTTGAAGCTGAAGGTGGGACTTTTGTCGGAGGACGGGGATGAGTTCTGTTCCTGAACTGAGGGGATGGATGATGACCTTTGACCTTCCTCATTGGCTAACTGGAGAGCTGAGCCTGGAACGGATCCCTGACGTGATAACTCTGTTCCCCTCAAGGTGGATTGGTCCATGGGCTTGGTGTCCAACGAGGCCTGTATTTCTGCCAGTTGTTGGTCGTCCCCTGAGTCCTCCCCCTCGGATTCCGGATATTCTGCCTCCTCGACCACTTGCCAAGGGCCCTCTTGATCTTCTTCTTGGTCGGAGCCTTCCCCTTCCAAGGGCCCATAGAGTCTTGCAAGTTCCTCCTCTTCTCCTGAACCTTCTTCAGCCTCTTCTTCTTCTTGGTCCCCTGACATGAGGATTTGGCTGTTCCCCTTCAATGGCTCCAACCCCATCATCTTTGCTAAGGATTCACTGTACCATAGAACTTTGTTAATTATGACATTGAATTAAAAGAAGAGGACGTTAGGTTTGGTAAGGGTATAGCTAGGGGACCTTGAACTTCCGGAGCTGGAGGCTGAGTCTGGTGAGCCACCCGTAGGGAAGAGTTGCGTGATGGGAGGTTCCTCCTTGCCCCCTGACGCCCCTCCCCCCGACTCTGAGCCCCCTCCCTCTGGGGCCCCTCCACCCCTCTTCCCTTTTTTCAACATGAGCTGGGCTGGAGGAATGAAGGTTTCAAAGGAGAATCAAGCTTGTGCCTTTGGATCAGGTCTTTGATATATTATGCTATTCTAAATTGTAAGGTAGAAGAGTAATGATAGGATATGTCATTTCATGAGCTGCTAGCTGGATCAAAAGTTGGATCAATTATCCTGGATTCATTCCTTCCTCCCAAGATGCCTTGACTACGCTTCTCCCAACAGCAAGGCAACTAAAGAAAAAGTCAGTTCCGGTCAAGATTGCTTGACAACGGTGGCTCCAACAAGTTGGGCCAGCGAACAAGCGTTGTCAAGGCATCTTGGTTCCGGTAACCAAACTACTAATCAAACTAATTTTAGTCACCAAGGAGATACGTTTGATCAGCCAATCAAATGATTGGATCGGAAGGGAAAGGGTTGGTTATGCTAGGTTAGGTCATCAAGATTAAGATCAAAGATGACATCTTGATGACCCTGACCTCCCCATCCACTTTACTAGGTCAAAACGATTTTAGTCACCGATAGTTTCAATGTTAAAGTTTCATTATTTATGTTCCTCTTTGGAATGAGATTAGTTTGAAAAATATCGGTGTTGTACAGTTGGGAATGTTCCCTTGTTAGCCTTGGTATTAGCCATCCAATTCTATGGTATTGGCATTAAAAACGTATCGGTACAACTCTATTTAGCCCGACTCTTTGGGGCACTTTAAATTTTAAATGATATGGATATACAGGTATATATGTATATTATTTTCTATAGAAACATATGCCATTATTTTTCTACCCCTTTTTTGTCTAGGTTTAAAATACATACAAATACATACTTCCACAAAATGACCCGTACGGGTCAACCGATGGACCGATTTTGCCCATCTTCGAACTTAACTCCTAATTTTACAAAAAAAACTATGTGTACCAAATTTGGTGGTCACTCTGTTCGACAGTTATCGTGCTTTTCCACAGACAGGACACTGCCGCGATTCTATAAGCCCTCGGAGTCGGGCTAAAAACGGTCTTTGCATTGGAAAAGGGTCTTGGCCAAGGTTCCTATACTCATGGTTTCCTTGGGCGTCTTTTCCTCAGGAGGTTGTCTCAGAACTTCGATTTCGAGATTCCATTTTTGGGCTACGGGAAAACAAACTGCTTTTCCCCGTTTCTCCCCAAACCTGAGGAAAAGACGCCCAAGGAAACCAAGAGTATAGGAACCTTGGTCTTGGCCTTGGTCTTGATTAGGTTAGGTAATTACTTTAATCGGTTAAATATGTTTTAGACGCCCATACTTCCGATTTTAAATTTTAACTAATAAATTGAGTTGCTCTTTTGAGTGAGAGGTTCAAGAGTTGAGAATGTTCCCTTGTCATATAAGGATGGATGGTAGGGAAAGATAGATCTGGGAAGCGAGGTTTCCTCTCCTGTTTCTAACTCATAAATGTAATTCAAATCAAGGAGAGTAATTTGATAATGAGACATTGCATTCATTGACACTATTGACAGTATTGAGAGGGGGGGGGGCTAAAAGGCCACCACCACAAAACCAACATTACATGCACTAAATTCAGTTATGGCAGGATTATAGAGTTACTTTTATTTAACTTTTAACGTACTTCATTGACTTCATACTATCACATTCTATTCTACTACTCTACTGCGTCTTTGCATTTTATCATTTTTATCTCCGTAATCTGCTTTTAGAATAGCTAGATTGGCAGATCCTCACTCATTCATTAATTCATACCAGAGCGAGCATGTGAAATACAACACCAACAAGAACAACTCAGCTGTTTTTCATTTCCTAAGTTAAGTAAAGTTGATACGACGACGACGACGAATTATATTCAATTTTACAGACATCCTTCCTTTCCTCGTTGTCGTTACCTCTTCATCAGTCCTCGTCAAAATTTAAAAAGGTTTATTTTTAAAAGTATTTCATATATGTTATTTACGTTCTATTTCTTTTATTTATTATCTTACATTCAATTGCAATAATATTTCTATTCTCATTTCAAAATAATACCATTCAACATTACCAATCAACCATTATGCATTATGGCAATGGGAAAGTGTACTACATACTACCTATACCTACCTACTATAGTTAGTTCCTAGTCCACTTTCACCTTTTGCAACAAAATGGGAAATTTCCATCTCCATCCATGATCAACGGCAATGATCCATGCTCGATTTCAAATTAAAAAAAACGAAAATTATTAATTCTGAATATGAAGTAAGAAGGGAATTATTACCAGAATATTGAATATCGGAAGACAGATTAGGATCATGTGCAATGTGCAATGAATGACATTTCCTTTTGTCCTTTCAAATTTCAAATACTTGACCCTTTACCTCGTTTATGAACCTGGACCTCAAGAACCTAGATTCGGTCATTTACATCTACTTAATAGTATAAAATAAAATTAATAATGCATAAGGTTCATTACACTTTAATTTTATATTCCAACTCCTGTAGTAGCAGATCGGAGGTAGATTAGACGAGTTCAAGTTCGAGGTGGCAGAATTGGAAGGGAGCCAAGTCTGGAGCTCCTTATCTGCTTATCTCTGCTGACCAGTCTGACCTCTGCCAGCTACAGCAACGGAATAACAGGTTACCTAATATCATCATCCCAATTACAGACTAAATCAGTTTCTGCCGAGTCTCTCAACTTTTTATTTAATTTCTCTTATTATGACTAGATATCCAGAGAAGGTCAGGGAGGCCTCAAAGTCTGACTCTCAAGGATCGTTAAGCAAGATGTTTTCCTCAGAAGAGGTGTTAGACGGCCCTCACTTCAGACTGTCGAAAGAGTACGCCTGGAAACTGCCGGACCCTTGGGAGGTGTCCATCATCAAACCTGAACTATATTTCTATGTCAACAATGAGGATCCCATCGTCATCCCATATACCCAAGACCCCCACCAAACAATAGCCGAGCTCCAGTCGGCTGGATTCCTCAAACTTGGATCTTACTTCCGGCAAAACACTTCCTCCGTCATCTTCATCACTCATGGTTTCGAAAACGACGTGGAAACGGCATGGCTTCCCAAAATGAAGGATGAGATTCTAATCAAGAACCCCAACGCCCTCGTCGTCCTTGTCGGATGGGGCGGTGGGGCCAACATTGGCATTTTGAAATACAGTCAAGCAGCAGCAAATACTCAAACCGTTGGTGCCTGGCTTAGTCAGTATGTAACAGAGCTTAGAAAGCTGTCAAAGTATCTTCACATTTGGGGGATAGCTCATAGTCTCGGGGCTCATTTGTTGGGCATAGCGGGCCGAATGAGTAAAGGGTTTGACCGGATCACAGGCCTTGACCCTGCTGGCCCTTCATTTGAAAAGGTCAATCAAGAGAATCGGCTCTGTAAAAGTGACGCGCCAGTGGTGGACGTAATTCACACGGATGGCTATGATACTGTCTTTGATCCAAGTGACTGGTTTGCCCCCGTCAATCATTACGGAACCTTGATACCCCTTGGAACTGTGGATTTCTATCCCAACTTTGGGTATCGACAGCCGGGCATCTCTCACTTTGAAATTGCTGGCAGTCATCATCGATCCATTGAACTCTTCATTTGGAGCATTTCCAATTCCGGAAAGTTTTCGACAAATAGCGTGATTGACGGCGTCCCGGAATTCGAGAGTCCCGTGACGAAGGTCATACCTGGCGCGGAAGATGCGGAAATGGGATTCCATTACAACTGCAAGACGGATGGGTTGTTTTATATCGAGACGAAGGGGAGTATCCCTTGGAAGGAGCCAGACAGCCCTGGGGATGACGGGGGCAAAGGCGGCGGATGCCTCGTTTCATGACTAATCCCTTGCTCCTCAATTATATCAAATGTCATCCACCCTGCCAAAACCAACTTCAATAAACATGTTAGATCTATATATAAATGTATCCTTTATCCAGTTAGATGTGTCTCAAAAATATTTAATATAAAGTTAAATTATAAATTTTTAGGGCCCAGCGAACCCATGTATTAGTATATTCCTTTTATATAAAAGTATACTAAAGTGATAAACGTTATTGACTGAATGATGAAATTGAAAGTATTCAAATGGGATTGAATAACATTACAAGTAAGTTAGGGAAGGTTCAAGTAACTGGGTTACTAAATAATGTATAATACTTCGAGATGAAAATATAATCCTTTGAAATATAAATGAAGTCGATGTTGAGACTTACAAACTTTTCGGAATATAATATTAAGTATATGGGAATCTTGCAATAATACAATATACCATTTTTTTAGAATATTTTAGTTATAAAATCGGAATTGTGCGTGAAGGGACTTTAAGAAGCAGAACTGTCTGATTATAATTAATCGTCTTTTACGGACTTTGTAATACCATATCATGTTGGATTGGATCTGAACTCAAATTAGATATTTAACTAATGCTCTTTGTTTGTAGTCCGGGATTTCGAAAATTATTGACGAAATTGTGACAGAACGTAACGTAACGTTCTGTAACGAGAGAGAGGGATTTGAGATGGATCAAAAGCGATATAGATTTACGATTTACGAATATTATGATTTATGAATATGACAATGACTTGTAATAGTAATTAATACGAAGTAATAAGTGACTATAACTGGATAAACCAATGGAAATTACACTTCCTTCGTTTTAAAAAGTTGGGTTCCTTTAATTCGGCTTTATTCGCCATTTCAAAGAAACAAAGGGCTTGTGCTTTTGATAATCATAATCATATTAATCCTTAAATTCATACGCACGTACGAAACATAAGCAATAACATGTAAATTACATTTTCAATTAAATTTTTAATTACGAATGGGTTCATTACAAGGGCATCATGGATGGGTTGTTTGTAAAGTTTAAATAGCGTGTAAATATGCAATAATGGACAAAAAATGACATTGATTTATCAGGACTACTTTATCTTTATCTATCAGTATGTTGTCAGCAGTATTATCAGATAAGTATTTAGTCAGAATTACAAGGCTTCTAAACGGGGGCCATGAATTATTGGCCAGGGTCTCTGACTAAACTAAATCGTTCGAGAAAACAGTCTAACATATTCGGGAATGGACCTTAAAAACCCATAAAAGCCAGCGTCTAATATACTGTCCCGTATTCAGCATTTAATATAGTCCATGCTACTTCTATAAACAAATTAAACTATGACTGAACTGAACCCCGACAACCCGAATATGTTATCCAATTTTCGGGATTTATCTCAAAAACGCTTCTAGGTTTCACGTTTTTATTCCTGATTTGAAACGTACGTACAGGTAACGAGAAAACAACATATAATATTTTGGAATTGTACTTTAATTAACCTGTTTCTCATAGTTGTCATCTAGAAACACTAGTAAAACTATATTAACTAATTTCAGAATACTTGCTCAAAAGTAATCTGCATTTTTTTTCACATCATTGACTCATGTAGGAATAGATATTTAATCTCCTTTGTTTAAACACATTTTAACCCCAACGATATAATGTATTTATAATTAAGTTAAGAGAATGGCCATAGGTTTGGAATAATAAAAAATAGGAGTGCATTAGGCGAGTTATAGAATAGCCTTTAATTTATCGTATCTATTGGTTACAGGGGGATGAGATGTCCAAGAATTGCGATTCCTGTAACTAAAGCCCAGTTTTTGACCAAGGTACGTGAATTGAGATCGTAAAGAGGTAGCGTCACTGGGCAACATTTCGAAAAATAATTAAAAAAATATCCTTGGGGGACAGACCCCCAAGGAGACAAAAAATATGTCAATATGATCCATGGCAATTTTCATTTGTCATTCAAAAATGTAATATCATTTGCCCATTCGGGAGACGGAATTGGCTAAACATTCATTCGCATCTGCATTGATTTCCAAAAATATGAATGATCTGTTCTTTTAGAACTTATCATGCATAGCAGGATATTTTAACCCTTCATTAGAATTTCATCGATTCCCATATCCGATTACTGAACGATTTCAAAACTGAATTTTATGAGCTAATCACATATAAAATGTCCAAGTAGCACAGAGGAAAGGTTGCCATGACTTTAGATTTTTCGTTTCTGAAAAAGGGACGATATTTTCGAAATGTTGCCCAGTGACGCTACCTCCAAGGTACGTGAATTGAGATTGTAGAGAGGTAGCGTCACTGAGCAACGTTTTTGAAAAATGATTAAAAAAATATCTGTGGAGACAAGCCTCCAAGGAAGCTTTCCTTACGGCATACTCATGAGCTAGATCACAAATAAAATGCTGAAAAACCTTTGAAGAATCTGAAGGGAAGGTTACCATGACCTTTAATTTTTAACTTTTGAAAAATCGACGATATTTTCGAAATGTTGCTCAGTGACGCTACCTCTCTACGATCTCAATTCACGTACCTTGCGCTACCTCATTACGAACTCAATTCACGTACCTTGGTTTTTGACTTGTTCCCCAAGGTGTTTTGATTGCGTAAATCGTGTAGATATAATCTGACTCATCCAGGGCACGGACTGTTAAATAAAATTAGTAAACTTTGTGAAAATGATTGGGAGTGGAGCAGTTGGGGATGAGGTTGGGGCGGACGAGAACCGGAAGCCTGTCATGGTTTGGTGTGACGGATGGTAAGTTACCCTCGTTTCCAGCATTGGATTTAAAGTCAACTATATTACGTTATGAGATTAAGACATGAAGGTATGATTTATTTGTACAGTTATGACCTGACACATTTCGGTCATGCCAATTCCCTCCGTCAAGCCAAGGGTCTGGGGGACTACTTGATCGTGGGCGTCCATTCGGACCAGGACATTGCGGCTCAGAAGGCTCAACCCGTCTTTACTCACGACGAACGGTTCCGCACCTCTCTCCCCCATTTCCATCAAGCCAAAATGTGTAATTAATGGAGTATGAATAATTAATAATTAATCCCGTATTCTGTAATTAGATGCGAGATGATAGGCGCAATGAAGTGGGTGGACAAAGTGGTGGGTCACGCCCCCTTCACCACCCTCCCCTCCACTCTTGACAAGCACGACTGCGACTTTACGGCTCATGGCAACGACCGAAGTACCACCGCCGACGGACGAGATAGCTACGAAGATGTAGGCATCCCAATTAGACACCTTATTATTTCCGACCATTCATTTTGTATCAATTTTTTGTGGAATAAGAGATAATTAGTTGATGTTGTTGGCAGGTGAAGGCCACCAATCGGTACAAGGAGTACGAGAGGACGCATGGGGTCTCTACAACGGACCTCATCAACCGAATACTCAAAAAAACCCGAGACCCTTCGTCTATCCTTCATAAACCCAATGTAACATATTGTAACATCCCAATCCATTTTAAATCCACGTCGTAGATACTCATTTAAGCCCACGCTAGAATCACCCAGTGTGGGACCCATGACCCAAACCAGTATTTCTAAACCTACTGAAGATTATATTATGAGCCTTTGTTTGAATTGCAGGAGTATTCAGTGACGGATTCTTTGGGGATCTCCCCGTACACCGGCACTTCTCAGTTCCTCCCAACCACTCGAAAACTTTTAGAATTCTCCAATGGAACCGTTCCCTCTGTAACCTGATTTTTAAATGCAATTCCTAATGTTTCTTATTTTCAATAATTAAACAGGATCTCCATTTTGGCTGTTGACAGGTTGGAAGTAAAGTCGTGTATACAAGTGGCAGTTTTGACGTTCTTAATCCTGGCCACATCGCCTTTTTGAAGGCTGCTAAAGCCGAAGGTCCGTCCCTTTACAGAAACATACTTATTTATTTTCTTTAGAGCTGCTTCCTCTAATAATTTAATAATTTTAACAGGAGAGTTTCTAATCGTGGGCCTCCACACCGACTCCGTTGTTCACAAGTACAAAGGGACGATCTACCCGATTATGAATCTCCATGAACGTGTCCTCTCCGTCCTCGCTTGTCGATACGTCGACGAAGTTGTTATCGGCGCGCCGTTCCAAGTTTCTGAGGAACTTATACAACACTTCGACATACAGCTTGTCGTTAGTGGGAAAGAAGCCCAGCCTCTGGCATTAGACTCCGAAGAGGTTTCTTTCACATACATTCTAATTCTTAAGTAACTTCAAACTTACTTTGTTAGTGAATTAGAGAATTACGATCTTACAAATAGGGTTTAATTCTATTGCAGGATCCGTATGAAGAGGCCAAGAGGAGGGGGATTTACAAGGAAGTGGATTCGGGTTCCAATCTGACGACTTTCGATATTGTTGAACGGGTTGTCAAGAATCGAGTCCTTTTCGAAGCTCGAAATGCAAAGAAAGAGTTGAAAGAGAAAGCGTTGGTCGAAAAACTGGAGTCTCAGTAAACGAATCCTGCAACTACAGCTTCTATCAAATTCTTGACACGAACGTAAGAAATAATTTACATTATGAAATCCCACCGTCCAACTGTTTATCTTGTACAAACGGATGACTTTATAATAAAACTTGTGACTAGTTATTAGTAATTCTTCTAATTTAAAGTTCGGCGAATTTAAATAGAGTCATCCAAAGTCTAATATTAATAGCAGTTGAAAAGTCCGACGAAAAATATGCTTACCTAATAGTTACTGTTACTACCTATGCTATGTCTTAAAAAGATCGACAATATCTACAGGGGCATCGCATGTAACATTATTTATTATTAAATGGGTATTATCCGAATTGACTACAACCTCGGACGACGTTCTACCGATATCACATTCCATCAAACCCACATCAATAAATTCAAAACTCATAAATATTAAAATTAAAAGTTAGGGGCACCATCACAAGCTTTTACATCATACAGATGACGATTCACTTTAAAATTGAGGATACATATAGGTTACTTATCTTCTGGTATCCTATTAATTCTCCCTACCCAGTACGTACGCCAGCACCCACCTCTCTACCCAATTAACGTAACAGCTTAAATATCTACTAACTGGGAAGGGTATACTCATTTCTTATTTTGTAATACAAAAGCTTATTTACAAATAATTGCCATAACTAAATATCTAGTTCAAGAACACTTAAAGCACATATTTCGACATCCGTCTTTTTCGATTTTACATGGAAGTTTCAACTACCGTTGCGTTAGTCCGGTAGGTCGGTATTTCGGTATGTATATATAGTCACTAGTCACTGGTCTTTTAAACATATTATTATATTCTAATAGGATCTCGTAGTTCCATCCGATATGCCCTACCCTAACTTTGATGCTAATACTACCAAAAGAGAAATTAATTTCAAGTTTTTGAAAATATTGAATGAATAGTGTTTTTCATAATCCAGTGTACTGAGGATACTGTGCAGAATTGACCGAAGTTGTAAATCCACTTGAATGTTGAGCTTGGTTTTGAGCCTGAGGTGCTGATGAGGGCAAAAAGAACAGGTTTCGACTCCTTTTACTCTTTTGAGAATTGTGGGGGAAACAGCTATCTCTGCAACATACAATTGAGACAATTACACTCTACCACACTTCGTTGTTGCAAATTCATCTTATACAGATAAATTATAGGAATTAGAAGTAACAAGCAAGGTAAAACAACGTACCCGAAAAATGGGAATATTGAAATGAGGAGATTCTTGTCAGGATGAGCTGAGAGGATTGAATTTGTTTGTAAAGTGTAGTTGATTACTTTCCTAAGATATTCTTGCAATTTTCTTCGCCTTTCATCTACAAACTTTGCATCCTGAAACAATCAAAACAATTTGTAACATGGTTGTTTAACCTTTCAGATAAATCCTTTTATTATTTTTCATTGATTACCTTATTTCCAAGATGCTTTTTTGGGGGAAAGTAGAACGTTGCAACAACCTGTTCTCTTTTCTTTAGGTCTCGATGCAGACTATAAAATTGTGAATATCGCCGATAGACGTTCCATTCTGTATCCTTAATTCTTAGGAACACCTTGAATTCGAATGCATTATATATAGTTCTAAAAAATGTTTGGTTTAATTAAAATTTTAATGGGCAGAAATGATTCCTTACTTGATAGACATGATGGAGATCATTTGCTGCGCCAGTGAGGAAAGCGGAAGGTATCCAAATGTTAATCAAAACGCGTTCATTTCCTAAACCAGCGGCAATCCGTCTGACGGTATTACTCCGACTTCGACTGTCATTGGAATTGGAGGAGTCGACAATATCCCAAGTTTCGTCATAGTCTTCGGGATCCTCATCTCCCGTTACTAGAGGAGCTGCCAGCGGACCTCGCAGGTCAATTAGTTCTTCTCTCAAACGACGTATCACCGTATCTCGCTTCCGTAGCGATTTTTGAAGATGAGCATTGAATTCCATTAGCTCGCCGTGCATCTCAGCCACCTGAATCAGTTTTCTCTCGTACTCCGCGCCCTCGTCCCGACAAGATCCATCTACAAATACAAACGTTATTACATCGCCATAAACACAAGACTTCAAGACATTTAGTTTAAACCGGAGTCACCAACAAACCCACATGGGTTTGGTTTCAGAATTCTGTACCCAAAATAGGCCGACCTTTACCCGGTTTTGGAGTATATATCAATTTCGAAAACTGTACCAGATTCCCCAAGACACATGTATGTATGTATAATTAATTTTTACCTAGATTTTGATTGCTAGCATTGTCAAGGAGGTCATCCTCTTCCTCAAAACTACTGGTTCTTCTGCTGACCCCTTCCTTCTTCAACATTTGAACAGCTCCAATATATTTATTTAATTGGTGCTTTAAAATCTCATTATCCTTTGTTAACGTTTCAACTTTAGCTTCGTGAATTTTTATTTGGTCTCTCGATTTCCGCTTCTCTTCAGCAAACTGAGCTTGAAGTGTTGCAACTGTTTCTACCTCCCGATCTAAAATGGTCTTTAGTTTTTGTATCCGTTCATCCGGTGAATTTGAGGAGGGTTCCATACATTGCTTTCTTCTTTCCCCAACAGACCCTCTTTTTGTATTAGCAGAAGGTAAAGAAGATCCGATTGTTGCTAATGTGGACGGTTCCGATGAACAACTCGGAGTTGCTGGACTCACGATTCCAAGGTCTTTGTTTATATGGTTATCATCGTTTTCGTTGTCTAATAAATCTAAACTTATTTCTAAGTCTAATTCCGGAGCTCTTGAGGAGTCAAAACTGGGGACTGGGATTAAGTCTTGAGATGCTGAGTCTAGGTCATTATCCCCGCCACTGCCCTCACCATTAAAATTACTCATATTTCCACCACCTGCTCTCATCGGCTTCAATCTTTGACTTGGAGAGACTTCCATCCCTGATAAACTTAAATTGTCCATGTCAAGTCGTTCAGAACAGTCTGAATAAACAGAGTTAATGGATATGCAATCGACAGATTTAACAGATGACGAGTATATCGAGATTTCAGGTGCGGCTGGTGATGGTTCACGATTTTTTATACTAATACTATTACTTGTTCCATCTATTTGAATTTGAACCGGTGTCGACGACATTATTATGTCTTCATTTTGACGATCAGCTATTTTACCGAACGAAACAGCAACAGGTTGTAACGTTGGGTCTTCACTTCTAAAATTTTCGACGGCATCTGTGTTCTTGCTTTTTAATTCAGTAGCGGCCGAAGGTTTACGCGAATGTGAGGAAGACTGGGAAACGGGAATTTCTTCGTCATCAAAGGAAATCACATTTACTGATGGTTTCTTCTTTTTCTTTTTGTTCGGATGATTTGATAAACTCTGTCTTTTATCGTCTTTAGAACTTGTAGAATGCAAGTCAACTCCTTGTTCTAGTGTAGGTTTGACGGGAGAAAGAAACTGATCAGCAACTTCTCCGACTTCAACTGGGCTTGCCACGTGTGGTTCCTGCAAAACAAAGGTTTATTTTGAATCGTTACAAAATATCAAAATATACATTACAATCAATTTAAGTCAGTAATTGAAGAAAACGGCTAAAATTTATTTCTAAATCTTAACTCTTATAAGGGACTAACCGACTTTTCCATATTTCGTGCGGAACTGTCTAGAATAGGGTTATCGACAACAAGTGCAAAAAGGACAGAGCCGAGCCCTGCAGCGGTTTGTGGAAGAATAGCACTTAGTTCCGGATCTCGTAAGAAAGCGGAAGGCTCGTAGTGGTTTTGTAAAGTGTCCAAAGATAGGAGAATGAGTATGTATCGTTCAAGTGAATGTTCATTTAAGCAGGCCCGTAGCCATGCTCTCGCTCTGCCGAAGTCTGAGCGAACGGTATGAAGGAGTAGGAATCGTTCTGCTTCGTGTTTCGATAACTGAGATTTGATTAAAGGCCAAAATGATAGATTGGAATCCGTATTCAACCTTAATCCAGCCGGCACCTGAATAAATATAAAAAAAGATAATATCTGAATTGACAAACCTTTCGTATATTTCACTTAAGGAGTAGTTCCAGTAACTTACAAGACTTTCGGTCATTTGCCAAAGCCCTTTACTCTTTTCCTGTCCAGGAGCCCTGATTCCGTGAAGGAAGACATCTTCAAAGGCTAGACACAACTTTTGAACGGATACTTCATCCTCGGTGGCCAATTCTGTGCGTGACCCAAATCGACTTTGACATCCTTTGACACCTATTCATGAGATTTTTATCATACAAGGCTCAAGACTACTATTATAACATTATAAGCAAAGCATACGCAAACCCAAGTCGTTGGTTTAGTGGTTTGCTACCTTCAAGAAGTCGGGACAGAAGCTGTTCTTTTTTTGATCGTTCCTCCGTCATTTGAGGAATTCCACCCCTCTTGAGACTTTCAAATAGCCCTTTAATAGCTAGTAGCAAGGGTGTAGACGATGACGATGCTAGTGTTTACATAAGGTTCTTCCTATTTCATGTAGCTCGTGACAAAAATAAAATCCCAGTCAGTTGAGTTGAACAGAGAATTACAGTCCAGTCCAGAATTTCATATTTTAAGAGCAGTTCTGTAGAGTCAGGGTCAGACCGCGTCCACTTGGCTTGGTTTTTTTTTCAACTTTTTGCCTGTAGATTATTAAATTCAAAAATTAGACACATATAATTTGCATACTCACCTGACTAACGTGACTTGATCCGTTTATAATCATAGTGTACCCAACTAACCTAAACTATACGATAATACGATTTAAAGGTAAATAAATTAGGTAATGGGAAGAAAGAAAGAGAAAAGAAGAGCTGATGGAGTTGGGGATTTGAAATTAAGCTACTATTTTACTTATTGCTGGAACTGGAAGATGGAAAAATTGGCATGTAAGATGATGTAATGAAATGTGAAATAAATGACTTGTTGATGTCGTGAATTCGTTACTTTGAGTTCCGATTGCCCAATTCACATTGCATGATAAAAGGAAGGGGTCGATGGAGGAATGCGATAAATAAATGTGACATAAAAACGAGCAAATTATGCCATTAATTATGAAGGATACAGAATAGAATATATGGATGATGGTATTGGGGGATAGTTAGTAGTAGGTATTAAGTTGTTTGTTAGTTAAGTGTTGTTAAATATGTAAAATGAGAAGAGGGGTAATGTGATTAGATGGGATTAAAGAAAGATGGGGGCGTATTGGACTGAGGATTGGACATTATTAGCATTAACTCTTCTCTCTCCTCGCCTCCTTACTTTCCGTACTTCATAGCCATTTAATCCTAATCTACAATTACAATAATTCCATCATTTCCATCGATTTGCAAGCATTTACACATCCCTTTAACTATGTTTTATATGTAAAGGTTGATATTAGAAGGCCCATATATTAGATTCGATATGATTATTTTTCGTTTTGGATTGGATTTTTATATGAGTCCTGCTTTCCTGCAATTCCTGCATCAGTGAATTTTTAATTCATCATATCATATTAAAGTATCATGATCTAGCATACAGTTTGGTTAGGTTCGGATGTATGCATGCAATGGTTGGATTTCTACGGTGAAAGTGAAAGGTAGATCCCTTTTTTAAAGTTTTTTGTGTCCATGTTCGTTGACTCGCCGGGTAGAACTCGCTTCCTTCAGCAGAGCCAGTTTCATATGGCCATATTAAAGAAATGGACTATTAATATTTGTTATTTTCTACATGCATGGTGCATGGGAGAAATTGTGTTTCAAATTCTAAGGCTACATGGAACATGTGTGATAGACTGATACATCGTTGGAAAGGGCACTGCACTGCACAATGTTCACTGTCAACAGTGTCAACTGAAAACTGTCAAGGAAGGTGCAAGGAGTATTGAAGGATGGACAGACTTTAATCTGTGGTCGGGGAAAATGAGATTCTTGACTAAAAGTTGAGAGGAGAAAGGACAGAGGATTGGATTTTAACTTTTAAATATTAACTGTTATTTAAAACGTTATGCTTGTGACTTGCTACTTCTTGGATTGCGGATGAAGGTTTGATGTCTGTCTTGCTCTGTGCTCGTGTGCTCTGTCGCCTCTGTCTATGATTTGTCCGTTCCTTCGTCTGCACTGACTGTACGTGTTTATGCGCTGGAATTCTGGAATCTCAGCGTAACGTGAACCTATTTGGTATTATTCATTTGTGAATATTTTCACCATCCGTTTTCAGTTATTTCTGGAAAGGATTTAAGATTTATTTGAGATTTTCAAGGCACAGAAGTACAGAAGCAAGGCACGGCACCGGCACAAGGCACAAAGGTGAAGTGAGTGTATTTGGTCATAGCACATAGATGATAGAGATAAAAGGGGAATAATGAATAAGTACAAACATTGAACATGTGACATGAAACAATGCATGAAATGAAATGACAAATGCGAATGAAATGAAAGGATGAAGAAGGACAAAGCAAAAGGCAAAAAGTGAAAAGTCAAAAAAGTGAAAAGTGTTCCTTTCACCTTCAACCTCAAACCTTCTCCTTTGCCTTTCCTCTTTTCATACGTTTCATACAATTGACATAATGCATGACGATAACACATAACACATAATTTCAAATTTTGAAATTTCTTATTTCAATTGTGAATTGAATTGAATTCAGGATTTGTTATTTTGTATTTATTTCATATTTTGCATCATTTGATGCAATTATACTTACGTTTTGACGTTCCGAATTATGACTCCTTTACTTTCTACTACTCTCTGCCTATTCAACGACTCCGATCACCGATTTGTAACATTTTAATTGAAATTCAAAGTTTAAAATTAGGACAGAAACTTCTTGAACTTTTGAAGAAATGAGAGCATAGAATTGTATAGTATAATAGTCAATAGAGTATATATATAATAGAGTAATGAATAAAGTTGAATAAAGTAGTAATTATTTACCATTTTCATAATTCCCGCATCCAGCTCTCAGAACATGAGTTGCGGAAGTTTCAAGGTACCCCACTACTTCACATACGCTCGCAGGCTACACAAACGACAAACGATCCATATAGCCATAGCCAACATTATAGCCGCAATTAATAGCCGATATGCAAAACAGCATTCTGGATACAATTGCCATTGCCGCACGAAGCCAAATCTGCCAAATGCGAAATGAGCCTAAAATTGAGACCCATGAATAATCAATGTGGAATAATTAGTAATCATTTGACATTTCACATTTATTTAAAGAAAAACTAAAGAGAAATTATTTTGAATTTCAATTTAGTACGGGGAATTGGGATCGGATCGGAGATCAAAATGATCAAATCTATCTGATAGATCATAATAGATATAAACGCATAGATCATAGATGGAAATTTTAGTAAGTTTGTATGAGAAATGAGAGCCTACTTTACATTAAATTGGACTAATAATTGTCAATTTGAGGATGAGCTAATGAGTTTAAATGAGCATATTAATTATTGCATGTGATTATTGATGGTGATCGATTGATGAATGATGATATTGATGTTCAGGATTGTGTTTAGGAGTGTGGCTATTAGCCAGTAGGAGGGGGATCGGCTATTTGTAGCGAGTAGCGAGTAGTGTGTGGTGCATGGGAAAGGATTCAAAGGCTCCCGCTCCACAATCCTCAGCCAGACTCCATTCATCATCCATCCACGGAACCAGAAGGTAAGGGCTCTCACGTTTCTAACTTTTTATTACATTTTTAACTAATTACAAAGGCAATTAGTGATTAATCAAGGAATTAAACTAATTCGCTACAATCCCAGTCCCTTAACCAACACTTCTTTTCTCCCTTTCAGGTGGATTTATAAGGAATAACTGCTGAAAAATGGGTCGTCGACCGGCAAGATGGTGAGACCATGCTTTTCACTTCTTTTTATTTAAATTTAAATACTTTCAGCTTTTTTAATGAAAAGGTTAAAGTTTGGGCATTGAACGTCCATCAACTAGTTCATAGTTAAGCGACAGAATAAGTCTCATCTCAGGAGTCAGGTCCACGCTACTTACTTTTGGTTTCTGAACACAGAAGTTTCAACGTTGAACGTCACGTAAAAAACGTTTTGCAATTCGCAATGCACGATATTTCATTGTTATTTTCAGCGTGTTTTCAGTTTCACAATTCATTCAGTTTTTGGTCGCACTAGTCTTGCACCTTGCCATCATCAATGATTCATTTATTTGTCATTAATTATAAATTAAACTTTATAATTTCAAGTTTGGCTAACGTTTTTCGTTTAGTTTGTAGTTCATTCATAGTCAATAGTTAAATAGTTGAGGGCGTTAGTTGTCCCCTTAACTATTTGACCTTGACCTGCAATTCCCTCGGCTGCTTCTCTAAATCTCAATGAGTCTCAGTCAGAATTGAATGTGCAGAAAGCAACTTCCGCTTGTCGCCTTCCTTGCTACTACAAAAATGGGCTTGGAAGTGAACTTCAAGTGTATACAGATCACAGATACACCATACACCTATATTTATTATGAGTATGAGTATACTGTACGTATACGTCAGCGTATGGCTTATTAGAGTTGTGAGGAAGATGATTGAAATTGATTGAATTTGTTCAATAATTGAAAATGTAATTTGATATGAATTTGCAGCTACCGGTATTGTAAGAACAAGCCATACCCAAAGTCCCGTTTCTGTCGTGGGGTCCCCGATCCCAAGATCCGGATCTTTGACTTGGGAAAGAAGAGGGGTCGCGTAGATGACTTCCCTCTCTGTGTCCACTTGGTGTCGGATGAATATGAACAGCTGTCATCGGAAGCCTTGGAAGCTGGTCGAATTTGCTGCAACAAGTACCTCGTCAAGTCTGCAGGAAAGGACCAGTTCCACATCCGAATGAGACTTCATCCTTTCCACGTCGTACGAATCAACAAGATGTTGTCCTGTGCTGGAGCTGATAGGCTTCAGACTGGAATGAGGGGCGCTTTCGGCAAACCTCTAGGAACTGTTGCTCGAGTTCAAATCGGTCAACCCATCATCAGCGTCCGAACTCTTGACAAACATAAGGCTTCCGCCATTGAGGCTCTCAGGCGTGCCAAGTTCAAGTTCCCAGGACGTCAGAAGGTAACATTTCATTCAAGCAAGCAACCTATTAAATATATCCCGTCATTTCATCAATTTCATTAATCCCTTGTCTTGCAGATCTTTGTTTCCAAGAAATGGGGATTCACTAAATGGGAAAGGGCTGATTACGAGAAGCTGAAGAGTGACGGTCGTCTAGCTCCGGACGGTTGCAATGTTCAATATCGACCTGAACATGGACCCCTTGCCGCATGGAAGAAAGTGCAACAAGAGTTGGCTGGAGTTTAAGATCGTTTTTATTAATCCTTATTACTTTCTATTCCAACTCCAAAAGGGTTTTGTTAAGTGACTCGTGTCATTTCTAATAAACGTCCTGTTGATTGAACATCCAACAATTTCAAACTTGATATTTTTATTTTTTTAATCGATTTTTGGAAAATTAAGTAACATGCTGAAGGTAGACATTTCTTTAGTTCCATTATCGGACAGCCACAGCAGTTACTGAGCTTTCATAATGTTGCATCGATTATTGATAACGGCCTTACCTGGTACCCTTTGGTCATTTGTTTTGTTGGAATTAGAACACCCTGAGCCTGACGGAATGATTATGAAGAGGACGCATTGTCGTTGTTCAGATCAATATTTTCCATCAATGAGCTCTTGGAATATCGGATTTGGGCTTTTGAGGGGAGCAACCTCCATTTATTGAAAAAATAATAATTAACATCGACGAGTCAATCGAATAGAAATACCTACAATGAGCATATTAAATATGCAGATACGCGGGGGTTAGTGTAAAGAATGCAAGGAAATGAATCATCAACAGACTAATTTCGTTTATCTAAATACTTTTCTGAATAAAAGCTGAGGGGTTTTTAGTTCATACTGTGATCGATGAAGATAGAGGGGCTTTGCTTTGCCTTGCGGGTTTAATAAAACATTGACAGACAATTTCATTAATTTGACTCAATAATATAATCCATGAATTGTAGTTTCCCGATATGATTATTGATCCAAGGTTCAGTAATGTTGGTTAGATGATCCAAAGCTCTAACTAAACCCGCGACGAATCGTTGTAGAATTATCGAATTGGAGGATGATGACGGCATAAGTTATGACCACACTCACCATCTTGAATGAATCATAAAATAGATGAGACATGTAGAATAGTAGTAATTAATAGTACAAGGTATAATGATGCCCGACTACTAAAATGTGATTAATAATAAATTACAGTGGCAATGAATCCGTAAGTGATTGGGAAAATGTCTCCAGCCTTGAGTGCGATCGGATTCGTGGAGAGTTCCGTGACGAGGATCAGGAGTTTGGAACTCGGGAGGGACACGCAGTTAGTGCCCTTGGATAACCAGTCTCCCAAACTACCCACCTTATCAACCAATCCCCCCTCACTTACTTAATTACAGTTGAGTTAATTAGAGTCAAGTTAATTAGTGAGTGGGTACCTGTACCGTGACCTGGGAGGCGGAGATCATGATGGAGAAGAAGTTGATGACGTAGAAGAGGTACCGGAACTGTGCATATCTGTCGTTGAGGGTGAGGATGTCGTCCAAGTGGGTGGCGTAGTACGGGAGCGCTTCCACCACGAAGCAAAGCGTCACGAACCCAATCGCTTTGTTTATCTTGCCCGACAGTTGCTTGAGGAGTCCGTACTCTTCCAAAATCTACATCACACTACCTTTCGGAAATGGGTCCTCATCTCCTAATTTACAACTATTTAAGAGGAATCCCCTATTTACGGTTTTGACTTGAGTTGGGTCCCGGACGCTGAGGACAGTCCTCTGGAAGCCCATGCTCAGATGCCGGAGAGTGAGTGCCCCCATCAGAACGGTCAGGTCAAAGAGATGACCTCCCAGGAAGTAGTAGAAGTTCATGACCACGTACAAGCCCGTGAGTAAGTAGTCAGTGGGGCTGAACTGGGCGAGGGGGTGTGGGAGCGTGTGGGGCTGCAGGAGGAACACGTGCCGTGCCACCCCGCCATACGCTTCCAGCACCACGCTGGGACCCCAGTTCAGCACGTTTATCACCCCCGACCCAACCAACACTGTCATCACTGGGGTGAGGCAGTAGAGGAGGCAGATCAGACTCGAGATACCCTTTACCTGCATGCAAAATCAGGGCATATAAGTGCCAGGGACAAAAGGTCAGGCGACAAAAGAGTCAGGACAAAATAGTCGTGCAACAAAGGTGTCTAATTCTAAATTTTTGTCCAGACACTTTTGTCGTTTTAGATGCCTGGAAAGGGCCCTTTCACCTAAAACTATTAGCATGAATGTGTATTTGATACGGACAGATAAGTATTTGTTTGAGAGGGGAGAGTAGTTGGGTTTGAGGCTGAGGAGATCGTTGACAATGGACAGGAAGAGGCTCCGATTCCTCCAGAAGGTCCATTTAAATGCCAGCATGTAGGCGAAGGTGAGGCAGGAACGTGCGATTTCGAAATAGAGGACCGGGTTCGGTTCAGAATAGGACTCCACAATGTCACGGATCGAGAGGCCGAAACGGAGTCCCGACACCAAGTGCACCAACACGCAGATTAACTAAAATACACACCAACGACCAAAACAAAACTTGTAATTAGTTCAGATTTTGTGACGTGTAATGTCGGAAAATGCTTTCACCCTCCTTTCCAAATCCCCGAAATACTCAACAAAATTAAAACAATTTTACACTTCCCTTCTCTAAATCCCATAGTATCTATTGTATTATAATTATTATAAAGCGTAGTCGAACATTTCCGTCCTATAAAAATCTTATTGTCAACCAAAAATGAACGTCGGAAATTTATTAGTTAGTTACTAAATACCTTATGAAAAGATGATGAGAGTGGTACATAGTTGTTTGAGCTTCTGAGAAAAGTGAGTTTGAATGGGATGTAGTAGAAGAAATGTCCGAAATTCAGGAACACGACAAAGAAATGCAGAGGGTTGTGGGAGTGGGGGCTTTTGACAAAGTTGCCCAACCCAACCACGCCCTTCGCCCCTTCCCCAACCATTTGTGGAAAGCAAGGGCTCCAAGGGTCCTGATTCACGCTTTGAGGCTCCCGAGGCTCTTGTCTCTGGCCTTACAACTCAAGTCCCTTAAATACCGGAATCCCTTCTAGACCCGACTATAAATACTTAATTAGACCTCAATCTTAATTATCCTAATTGAGATGGGAGCAAGAGACCTATAGTCTATCTATTGTTTACCCATATATCGTGATGGAGGAAATCCCTAATTATCATTGTCAATCAACTAAAACCTTCCAATTCCCTCGTCATTAATTACTCGGCCCATGTATCAAATCAATCAAATGACGAGATTAAGAGATTATACAACAGGATAGAGAACTGCCACTCTCTTGGCTATAAATATGCTTATGTCGGACAAGTGGGTTTGACTCGTTTGATTGGACCCATCTCGTGTTTAGGAACTTTTAATTATTCTTATCTCAGAAGCCAGAAATTGTTTCCTTGTTCCGTAATCCCTAAGTTGGAGAGCGCTTACGACGTTACAACGCAGTCACCACAATGCTTACAAAATCCCCGACTTTGATTAGGAATCAGATAACCGATTACCAATGACCATTCATGCAATTTTTCTATAATTTGAAGAGGACATTGAGACTCAAGCCTTTGCAAAATACTCTTTGAGAACAGGAAATGTTGACATGCAGAAGTGGTGGCATAATACAATTATACAATATAGCCTTTCCTAATTGAACCATGCCTAATGAAAATGAATCGCAGATTCGGATTTAATTTATTAGCAATTTCTAGTCGTATTATAAAAAATAAGGTTGCAAGTAATTAGGAGGTAGAGTTGAATAAGATGCGGGGACAATGGGTAATGAACGGGGGCTTGGGGGTTGGTTGCAGCGTCCGTGATTGAACTGCAGAATTATCACTGCGTACGTTATCACCAAACTCACCATCTGCAAGGACACAGGAATTATTTACAAATTCTATTGTTTAAGTTATAGATTATATGTACATCCGAAACTCGTGTTTCTGATTTTGTGGAATATAAATTGGGGATAATTTAAGTTTATTTAATTTACGGTTCCGATGAATGCATAAGTGATGGGGAAGATTCCGCCGGCCTTAAGGGCGATCGGTTGAGTTGCCAATTCATTGAGAAGAACGAGGAGTTTCGAAGTCGGAAGCAAAAGGGCCCGATCACCGTTCCAAAGCCACGTCCGGAAACTGTCCACCTAAATAAGCCACCGAAATTATATAAGTTATAAGGATGGGCTTGTATTGTGGGTGGGGATATTATTTCGGAAACAGTGGTTACCTTGATGGCAATGTCGGATGCGATGATGAGGATGGAGAAGAAGTTGAATACGTAGAAGAGGTAGCGGAACTGCCCGTATCCGTTGCTGAGGGTCAGGAGGTCATCGAGGTGGGTGGCGTAGTAAGGGAGGGCTTCGATCACGAACCAAAGGGTCACGAACCCGATCGCACCGTTCACCTTACAGCTCAGGCCCTTCAGCTTCACGTACTCATCCACCAACTCACAACCACATTTCAAGAATACGCATTTTACATGTACTCTACAAATCAACACTCTTTCACAAGAATCTCAACAAATATTTTAACTATGAACTACAATATTAATCACTATATTCATATTGGATACTTACTATTTTGACATGGTGAGCGTCGTTGATTCGGTGTACAGATTTTTGGAACTGCTGTGCCAAGTGTCGTAGAGTAAGTGCCCCCATCAGAACGGTGAGATCGAAGAAATGTCCGCCGAGGAAGTAGTAGAAGTTCATTGTGATGTAGAGGAAGGTGAGTAAGTAGTCGTAGTAATGTGTCAGAGGATAAGGGTCCCTGTTCCCTTGAAGTAGGAGGGCGTGTCGGGCCAATCCGGCGTACCCTTCAAGGACCACACCCCCTTCCCATCGCACGATCTCAATCACACCAAAGCCCACGAACACGGTGAGGACGGCCGTGATGGAGTAGAGGAAGCAGATGAAACGGGCCACCCATTTCAACTGAAAGGTCAGAGGTCAAAGGGCCACTTGACATACATTACATGAATTGGAGTGGAATATAAGTAAAATCTTTGTTCCGGTCGAGAGCATTTCCTTAATTGTTTACCCTGAATTGTTTGAAGGGTCGAATAGGGTCCCTTGGCCTCATGAAATGAAGTTCGTTGATGATTGAGAGGAAGAGGGTCTGATTTTTCCAGAACGTCCATTTGAAAGCGAGCATGTAGACGAAGGTGAGGCAGGATCGGCTGAGTTCGAAGTACAGGACCGGGTTCGGTTCGGAGTACGATTCCACGATCTGACGGATCGAGAGACCAAAGCGGATGGCCGACAAAATCTGAACCATCACGCACATCAACTACAACAACAATTAGGTTAGAACATATACAAAGTTATTTTGTAACACGATTGTTATGAAAGTAGTCTGAAGTGAGTGATAAACTTGCTAATCCCTTCGTGATTATCACCTGAGAAAGTTCCCTTGTACGTCGTAATGAGAAATGTATGTAAATGTTCACCTTATGGAAGGGTGTAGATAGGGGTGTGTAGTACTTTCCAGTCTTGAAGTAGGTGATTTTGAACGGGATGTAGAAGAAGAAGTATCCAGCGTTGAGGAACTGGTGAAAGTAGTGGAGGGGGTTGTCGCTCCCAGCGTCCTGCAGCGCGGGGGGCAAGTGAACGGGGATGAGTTCTCCGGCAAAGAGCTTGGCCCCCTTGTTGGGGGTGGGGGTGGTTGGGAATACAGCGTTGGGTCTCTCCAGCCCCGACTTCATCTCACTATTTCAAGGGAGGGAGTAATGGTTGAGGACGCCAAGAGATAGGACTTATTAAATGCGGACTTCCTCTACTCCTCCCTAATTAAAAGAAACCAATCTGCTAATAGGAATTAGGTAATTGGATATTAATAAGGGAGTCTAGTTATCAATCAGCCTTGAGGGTTGCCTATATCTCTGATTCCTTGGAACTACTTGGAAGAAGAGCTATAATTGGGGCACATCATGCCATTTCCTTACTTGTTACCGAGGTACTTGTTACTCCGCTACTTGCGGAGCGAGGCTTGAGAATAATATTGTTTCAGATGGAATAGCAGGATATAATAGTCCCTCGGGCTCATCGGCTAATATTACCCGACTAATTTTAATTTCCTCTCTGCCTCTTACTACCAACTACGACTCAAGAGAGAAGGAAGTAGGAAGGAACTTGACTTGTCAGGACCAAAGGTGACCAGATTTTGGACGGACTGCCACTACGAGGGAACATTCCCTATTCTATATCCCATTCAACTAATTAAACCTGTCTCATTCTTCAAACACCCCAGGGGTAGGGTTATTTTACCCCAGGTATCCTTGATAATCCTAATCTATCAAAAGTATCGTAAAGGCTTGTATAAGGCCCTCCCCCAAATAACTGCCCATTCCTATCCCTTTAATTAAAAGTATTAAAAACTCTCCTGATAGACAGACCTTTAAGAAGTATCGGGATTTGAAATAGTAACTCCTAACTTGAATATACTTCGAATACTAATCCCTGTATTTGGATGTGAAATAGGGAACTTCCCCGCATGTTAACCCCTTAAACCAACAAGGGCTACTTTCTCTGGTTCCTAAGTTTGACTGATGGGGCGTGTTGAGACTATTCCGATCAAACTGACCCAACCCGATCCCCTTAGCCTCATCCATCAGAAGGGTCTAGATTGACGGACTTGACATGTCCACCTTCTCCGCAACAACTCCTTATTCCATTAATTAATATTTGTTTAGCATCCCATTCCCAACTTTCCTAATCATTTCATTTATTTAATTGATTTTTTGAAGGGAGGTGAGTCAGTTGGTGACGGAAATCGTCCTTTCCGGTTAAGTTGTATTTCCAGGCTCATGAATCTCGATCTCATGTCATAAATAAGTAAATAAGGATATGAATGATATAAAGTTAAGCCTTTCAGTCCATTACTCATTATTACTCCTTCCTGTCAAACGCTATTAGGGCACTTCTCACAAGTAATTTAATTCGCTTAATGTTTCCAACATCCCAACTACAGCCCTTCTCAATTTCCTTAAGAATTGAGTTTGACGTTTAACGGGCAGGGAAGGTACTTAGGGATTCATGACTCTATTTTCTGACCAATCTATTTTCGACAACCTTGTGCCAGTCTGCTAAGCATCCGACTATTCTGACTCCGATTCCAACTAATTATTCATGACCTATGACTCATTGTCACGAGGATACTTTTAAGTTAGGGACCTTGAGTAGGATGAGGGCGTAGGAGTGTCTGGGGTCATTGACCTTGAGGAAAATAAGACTTTTCCTGGTTTTTAAATCTAGGACTTTTTATTGCTTCGTTTAGTTAGAGTGAAGGACTTGAGAACGTACAAGGAAATATCTACCTGTGACTTTTACAAAACTTGCAGTACTGGACTCCTAATTTACATAGGATGTTGGTAATTTATCACCTATTTCTATCTCTGTAATAAAAATTAAAAGTAAAAATAATCCTGTCAATTAAAAAATAAGGATTCTTGAATAAATCGTAGAGTTGAAGAAGGTGCGGAAGGAGACTGACTATGGAATCGGAAGGTTGTAGCAAGTCAGGGGACGCGAAGGGTTCTGTCACATCGATGAGATCTGACCCGACCTCCTCCACGTCGATGAGTTTGCCCGCCTCTTCGACTACTTGTTCGGAGGTGATGAAGGATGAACATAGGATGTACGTGGAGCAGAGCATCCAGTTACTTGAGAAGATGCCCTCAGGAGTGGACCCGTTCCTCTACATAGAGCAGATGAAGGCTGACATATTCAGAAATGTAAGGCCCATTTTTGCATGCTCCTCATTATTTTAATGCTCTTAAATCTTAAGTCTTATGATCTTCATATCTATGGATATAATTGTACAGGCGGCGGAAGAGGCGGTGGCACGTAAGGTGATGAAGCGTCACTTGGCTGTAGCCACATTTGAAAGTAAAATGTGCAAAGTCCGGGTGCCAGAAGACGGACTCCTGCCCCTGAATGGGAAGAGGTCGTCATCGAGGTCAGCCCCCACCACGCCCCTCCAGCCCCTCCTCAGACAACAAGAGCTCAAAGGTGCCCAGGGACCGGAAGTCACAGCGGACACAAATTTGAAGACAAGTCCTCGGACTGGGGATAAGGGGGACTTGTCCGTGATGGAAGGGGCCTTGATTCAGCTCAGAGCCGCCGTCGCTTATTCCAATGAGCTGAGGGGTCGAGTTCCAGGCCCTCAGGAACCCCTCATCCCCATCCGATCATTGTGCAGCAAAACCCTGCATTTCCTCGAGACTGCGGACTTTGAAGTGAGGGAAGGTCAGGAGAAGGTCATCCTGGACGCTGCCATCAACATCAGCCTCCTCTTCCAGCGTTGCTCGGGGGATGAGAAGGAGACTGGCCTTTTTCCACTCGTACTCCGACTCATCAATTCCGCCTATGAAGTCAACTCGGATGTAAATACACCTCACTAACTATTTCATTCCTATTTGAGTTTTAAAATAGAAGTACAGGCTTTGATTTACTTTAACTTAAATTGCAGTGTATTAAGGCCTTGAAACGACAAAACCTCCTTCATCTTGTATTTGGAGGAATGAAGTCCATCAAGATCAGGACCTTCATCCTCATATCTCTCTGTCAAGGGGTCCATGCGAGTTTCAATCGCATTTCTCAAGCTTCGAGTGGGGACACGTTTGAAGAGACTGTCATGGATTTCGATGAAATCACTGCCTTATTTCGATACCTTCAACTCATCGAATTCGTTCTGAGGACCACTTCAAAAGAACCCTGGATTCCGGTATTTTATTATAAAAATATTACTTAAAACCTAGTGTTTAGCATATTTTATTTTTAATTCCAATCATAACACTTCGTGTCCTTCTTATTTTGTCAGGAGATTGTTTTGAAGAGGATGACAAGTTTGGAGGAAGTTAGTCTGAATCAAATCCCCTTTGCCAATATTCAAATTTTCATGGTACGAGTCGTTGGTTATGCTAAGAATTATGTACTCGGTTCGGGAACAAAAGCTCTAGCCAGGTCCATTGCAACCAATGGACATTCCAAAAATTTGAAGCCTTAACTTTATTTTATCCTCTTCCTCTTACAGTTAGTTCTGTGTTAGTTTGAAAATTTAAATTTAGTTCTGCGACTTTATTTTATGTATATGTTAAAAATTAAAATATGGAAGCTCATATTTAGAAAATAAATGCTTGAGGTTTACAGGTTTTTTATTTTTTCTTTAATTATGCTTATGCATATTTTTTAATTTCAAGGCCTTTCCATTTCCATTTGATTTGCCATTTGTAATTGTAATGAAATTGTCGGGTGTTAATTGGTAATATTATAGTCAAATCCGTTGTTACTCAAATGGACTAATGAACTTTAATTTTTTAAAGTAGTATTTAATTTTGGTTAAATTAGTTAAGTCTGTTTTTGTATGCTTCATATACATGAGTGTAGTTGTAAATTATTTAGTATAGCCTTCGTTTATTAACAGTTTATTCTGTTAATTTCTGGCATCTGGATGTTAAAATGAAATCATGGAACATATAAGTGTTCAAGTACGGTGAATTATAATTCTGTAATGTGAAGGGTGTGTAGAAGGTATGTGTGTTCCACAGTTAAAACCGATCATGAAAGTTGAATTTAACGATGTCAGATTAAGTGCCAATGTGCTAGTAAATTCCTAGCCTTAAAGTTCCACCAAATAAAACTAAGAATAGGTTTTTAAAGGAGAGTCTGAAAAATTTGGGCTCCCCATTTGAAGAGAAATGAACTCTATTTCATATTCCAGCTTCTAGTAGAATGGAGTTGCAAGAAGTGTATTTTGGTCTAGTTTTCCTTGTGGTGAGTATGTGTTGGGTTCCAGTGGTTCCTGTCCTCCACATTTCCGCAGTTTCGGAGAACAGGGAGTCAGTCCCGTCCCTAGAAATAGAGGAGACTCAACTTCCGGTCCATCCCTCCCCTCCTTCTCAGGAAGCCAGTTCTGGAGAGGAGGAGGCTTATGAAGCAGAAGATAAGGGACATGATAAGGCTGGCAATGAGGGCAAGTCGGATAAGCCCACCTCCCTTACCAATACATCTCCATTGGGGCCTAGGACTATGGACCATGGAGGGGTGCAAGGGGGCAGAGGGGGCACGAGACAAGATAACACCTTCGGATCAGTTGACCCCTGCCCCGTTCTCAAATTCCTCTGCTTTCGTATGTCACAGATTGCCGAAAAGAGATTTTAAAAACTGTTTAAAAGTACCTGGGACACCCCTATACGTTACTTCCGTCAAGGGACAGTTATTTAGGAGAGGTTCTTATTCCGGGCTACGGCACAACACATTCAATCATCTTAATGTTAGATTAATGGAAACATTCATGCCTTTTGCTATTTACACGTTAATGTAGATAGGTTGTATACAATTCTGTAAGGAGTAAAGACGAGTGCCGAGCTAATGTATCACGTATTCTTATCTTTGTGCATAGTTGAGCTTTATCATGATTTTCTACTTCGGGGACTTTGTTTTTGAAATGGAAATAAAACGGGAGATGGATAAGTTATTTAGGGGAGGGAGTTATTTCAGTGTTTTCAGTGCGGTAATCATATGAATAAAGCCAGTTAGATTGAGTCAAGACCAGTGGACCTGATTAACTTTAAAGAAATGTAGTTAATGATTAATTAAAAGTGCTTGTTTGTGTGAATTGCTCAGAAGACGGAGAGTTCTGTTCCGGATTCCACGAGCATTGCGAGGAGAGTGAAAGTGAGGAAGGAAGGATGAAAGCCAGGCTGGATTGCGTCCTGAGTTGGATCACGGGGAACCCCACCCCCCACAACTGCACCACCCTATTCCCCCCATAAGCCACACCCAACTACTCATTCATTTATAACCTTCTACTTTTATTTCTGATTTTATCTCATAAACAGGGAATTATTATTGATTATAAATTAGAATAAATTGCTCCTGTTCTGAGTGTAAGGTGTAAGGTGTGATTAGTAGGTGTAGTCGTCCCTCTTTCCTCGGAAGAAGTCCCGCACATTTCCGTAATGTTTCTTGAAGAAGTGTCCAACTTTCTTGTGCCAGGGCTTCCCCTCCCTCTCCACCTCGACTTCGTTCCTCGTCTCTTCCCTCGGAATGTAGCCCTTCTTGTAGTTGGACGTCTCGACCGGAGTTTGGTCCACCGTTTCGTCACGACCCTGTCCATACTGGTCCAAATGGGGAGGGGGCACGAGGTCCTCGATCTGAGGCTCCTGGACCGACGGCTTCTGCTCGTCCAACTTGTCATAGTCATCGGAGGGGAACTCTGGGAATTCCGACAACTTGTCCTTATCCGATGATCCCACTTGATTCTGTTGGGAATCCTGAACTTGGGCATCCCGACGACTCAATTCCGAATCCTAAGTAAATAAATCCCATTAAATTCAGTCACTTTACTGACAGTTACACCTTATCCCTAAATAGGAGTTTGTATGGTTTCTCAAATTACCTCGTCAGAATAGTCGGATCCATAGGGACTCCCATTCGCATTCCCAGCCAATACTCCTAGGACTACAGAGAGGATTAGAAATCGAAGGCTGAATTCCATCTTGAACGCAGTGGATCAGTTAAATATTAGAATTTAAGAATGAGAGAAAAGGAGGAGAATGGTAGAAGTTGAGAGGTGGTGGTATCGATAACTGAAATGATGATTCAATAACCGATTCCTTTAATTTATTCAACTTTTCCGTAAAAAAGTGACCAAGTTGGAGGAAGTAATTAATGGAAACCCTGTTGTTCACTTTAATTGTAAGTGACCACAGGAAAGGGTATTAAATTAAAGGATGTCGGTTATCTAGGAACTATCTATAATCCACATGGATGGACTCTTGTGTAATTAAAGTCAAAGTAATGTAGAATAGCCTCAATTGGGAAAACTTAAGCAAAGAGCTACAAGACCCTTTAGGTCGAAGGGCCACAGGGGCCCTAAGGGCACCTCATTTACAACTCCAGGACCATTCACACTAGTCCATAATATCCGTCTCATTTTCCCCATTTTCGAATGTCACAATTTAGATATATTCCAATCCACACCTATCTGTTATCTAACCTTATCCAGTAATGTGGTTTCCATTAATGACTCATATCCGCTCTCTTGCATAAATATTCATCCCTAATTTAATATGTGGTTCAAGTTAGGATACCACAAGATAATATCAAATAAATACCCATCCTTAAATTAAAAGTATAATTATTGACTCTGATTATAAAGCCATGTCTTATGTTGAGCTTGCGTAGCTACTTATCCACTCTTGATGCATTAGACGTAAGAACGATAAACGAAACCTGAATGTACGATGTTTCATTCCAAAGCATATTCAAATCCGAAATTCATATTAATTCATCTCACTTCAACTTCATCCAAGTATAATTAATATGAAACTGTAATAAATATTGCAAACATTCTTAAAGGATAGACATAATAGAATTTTGCTTTATTGTAAGAGTAGGAATGTCATTGTTCGAAGATGCGACATGGCAGCTGGGGACAACACTCCCCCCACTGGGACATGATGCAACAAGTGTCCCGCGTCGCTTCCCCGTAACTCCGACCTGCAGCGTGGAACCGCATCCCGGGCACGTGACCCCGATAACCTGGCATTATTGACCGACCCGACTCGAAAATACTGCACAAATCATTTACAGGTCAAAGGTCAACCCACGTTACAGTTACAGTCCCACTTTGGAGCATAGAATAAATAGACTCACCGTTTCCTACAACCAGACGGAAATGGACAGGGATGGTCGACTTCGAGCACCCCTCCGCCCCGAAACCCATCCCCATTTGACCTTTGACCCCTCTCCTCCTCATAGCAGTTGACCCGTTTAGGGGCAGTAAAGTTGACCGGAGTTCGAGTTCGATATCGACAAGGGTCACAAGAACCTTCCCCTCTCGCACCTCCATTTGGACGGGGCTCTTGAGATGCCCCAAAATGCGGGCTTCTTGGTCCAGTCTGTCGATAAGGTGTACTATCATAATGATCCCTCACTCCGAGGTCGTCCCAACAGGGAGGTAGGCATGAGGCTGGTTTTGGATAAACTGGATAAGGAACGGGAAGGAGGACTCTCTCTCGAATGACTCGATAGGGTGGGGGTGGTTGTCCCATGGATGGAAGGTGTGGGTGGGGCGACGGGGGCAGATGGAGCGGGGGCAGAGGGGGCGCGGGGCAACTGCAGCAATCCCCGCACATCCCGCAGTCACAGCATAATGGAAACCGGAGGTTACAACACCAACTACACCACCGATAATGACCCGGCATTTAATTATTATACAAAAATACAACTATAATTTTGACAAAAACTTGGAATTTGGGTGCAGGATTTTATTCCTCATGGCATTACACTAATAAATTAAACCTTCCCAAAACCCAACTTCCTGAGGCTCGATAATTTATGAAATTAGTCTGTAAACAAATTTTATTCATGGAAACCTAGTTTCTTAAAACCCTAAATGGAGGAATTAAAAGTTGGGTTTGATTTATTAGTGGGTAATGGGTTCATTAAAAGCCTTTTTTTGTCATGAAAGAGTGAACAAAAATGTCAGTTAGTCAGCATTGAGAGAGATTAGTTAAACTTTTACTGGATTATCAGTATCGATTTTAACACAACAATTCTATCAATTCATATACCGCACTATACGCTGGCAATTCAAATAATTACGATTGCGATTTGGCAATAATAGTAGGAATTTTCGTAAGTACTAAAACTCTGACAAAGCTCATTTTTACCCAGTTTTCGGGGTTTATCTCAAACGGATGACGGAAATATTTTTATTGCAGATTCAAACCCTCGGACATTTGTTTTACAAACTGGTACATGATAATAATATACGTTTTAATTTGGACTGAACATAGTGGGTATAACGTTGCATGAGTTTTTAAGCTTATCATAATTATGACAGTCCGGGATTAAGGGATTTACTTTGTTATTATTATTCTTCCCACTCCTGATTAAATTCCATTCAATTGTGCTGTTTTATTCTATTTACATGAAAGATTAGCCCACTGATTGACGTGTACCATTAGTTAATCTTACATTTATACTATTTAGATTTTAAATGTCATTCAAAATGTTCAGAATCGAGACGGAAACTGAATGTTTCATTCCTTGTGCAAATTGGGATGAAGTATGGTGAAAATGTCATATTTTAAGACTCAAATCTGCCCTTATTTTCTTGAAATAAACCTCAAAGATGTTGTTACTCTTTTCTACAAATTAAGATGTTTCCCAATTTCAGGCGTCAGATCGGACAATCTAAATCCTCCATTGCAATTGATTTTTGCAAATTCTCAAGAGTAAAAATCTATCCGATTTTATTTAAAATAAATTAGGACTGAAAAACAAGCAATTGCAAATCCTAATAATCAATTTATTCATAAAATTAAGGAACCCTTTATTTAAATTCATTTAGGTAGAGTTGAACTTATCATTCTGACCCATTTATTTGATGCGCTTATTTGTGAAGGTAATGATGGTGTCTTGTGTGAGATATTTGAGAATGTCCTTGTTTGTGAGGGTGACAGGTTGTGTTAGATAACAACATCCCCAACCCTCACCATCCGTGTTTTATCATCATTCCAGATTATTAATTAAAAAATCCACTGACGTTGAGAACTGGATGATCCGAATTATATTTATATAACTAACAGGAGTTAGTTATAATTTCCTCTCCTTGTCACATCCCGATTTGCGTAAACGAAATATTTATAAGGGATCCGTCAACTGATTTCGAAGTAGCAATCAATCACATGAAATGATATTAATCCATCATATCAATCCCTTCATCAATCATTTATTTCATGACCCAACCACCACCCCCATCACATTATTATTCATTTAAACCCTTTCACCCAAAAATAACAATACTTTCAAACCTTCAATTTTTTCATTTTTTTAAAATCAACCTTTAGATTAGGATTGTGAATAGATATCCCCCAAACTTGGTGTTCATGCATCCTCATTCCAGAACTTGTAGTCTATTTGACCGGTACCCGGAGACATTTACAGTCTATTATTAGCGGCCTATCCCGAGGCATTTAATTGCTAGTTCACAAAGTATCGGTTTAGACAACAATTAAAATGAGGTATTGCCAGAACTAGAGTACCGAATCTAATCAAATCATTTGTAATTAGTAAGATTTTAAAATATAATTTTAATTGCATTCTTGTAGATTATGTGGAATGATGGTATTGATGGTGGTGGCAGGTGTGACATGTCAAGACCCATCACCAGACCCTCTCGACAACTCCCTTATCCACTCTGCAATTGCCGTAATTTTTACACCTTTCAAACTCGAACCTCTTTTCCGATTTTGTAATTTTCTTTGGGGTCTTTGGTGTTAATTTTCAGGAATCTCGTAAAAATTACGAACAGAAACTGCTCGTGGCAACAATAAATGGGGGTCAGTCAAAGGCGACACGATTCATCAACAAAAGTACGGCGGAAACGGAAAAGATGGGAAAGATCTATTCTATTTATAGAGATGCAAAGGAGATGCTCATGAGCAAGTAATATTATTATTTCTCTTTAATTAAGACAGGACAGGTTCAATGGTAATTAAATAAGAATGTGTCATTTTGCCCCAGATACAAGGTCAGTTCAACAGAAGGGGATGAGCTCTTGTCGGGCCCCCTTCAGTCCGAATGCCCCGTTCCTGCGCCCCTCTGTTCCGCCACCGAGAGATATCGGAGGGCGAATGGGACATGTAATAACTTGAATAAGCCCCTCTGGGGCTCAACCTATCAACCCCTATTCCGTTTACTACCCTCACAATATGGAGGGGCATTAGGTGACGAGCCCCGGGGTGGTAGGGTGAACTCAACGCTTCCAGCCCCAAGAACTGTCTCACTAGCAGTTCACAAAGGGGACGACATTAATAGCACGGATGTTACTCATATGGTAGCACAATTTGGACAGGTATATCAATTTATAGAACCGTAAATTAAGATTAAAGTCCAGTTATTTAGGGCGAGGAGTTAAAAGGGGAGACATGCAGTAAATGTGCTCGTAACTAACAAGGGACATCACCCAAACCTCAGAGCCCGAATTCTCGAAGATGTAAAATTACCTAATTTTTTATCTCATAATATTTTTACGTGGTCACAACTCACAGGATGAATTAGGGCAGATATTTGTTACATTTTTGTTGTTCATCAGTTGTATGTTCCACCATAAAAAAATGCAAAAATTCGGGTTCTGAGGTTTGGGTGATGTCCCTTGTGAGGTTCGACCTTGACACTATGTAAAATGCTAAATATTGATTGATGATTGATGGCAGTTCTTGGACCATGACATCAGCCTGACACCCGAGGGCGGTAAGGCCTGTTGTGGACTTGAAGGGCCCCTCCCTGGCGCTGACCCCGAATGCTGGCACCTTGCCATCCCGACTACAGATCCATTCTACGCCGGAAAAACAACTTGTTTGGACTACACTCGGTCAACACCAACCTGTTCAGTCCGTAAGTTCAGTCCCTCAATTTTGACTCTTATTTCTGGATAAGAATTAAACAAGTCCTGTAGCTGATTGAGTTTGGTTGTTCAGAAAGCAGTCGAGAGCAGATGAGCATCATCACGGCCTTTGTGGACGGGTCACAAATCTATGGTTCGGACGACAAGTTGACGAAGATGCTTCGTAAGTTCAGTGGGGGTGAATTGGCGGAGAATGGAGAAATCCGGGGCTTTTTGCCGTGGACGTCTGACGTAGACCCTGCCGTATCTGCAACCGGAACTATCATCTCGGGAGATCGAAGGGCCAACGAGATGCCCGGCCTTACTGTCATGCACACTCGTACGTACCTCAATCATTTATTAATTACTTTTCAGATTTCTCACAATGGATCCGCAAAATGTGCCATTTTTTGACAGTTTTTATGAGGGAACACAACCGAATCGCCAGAGAATTCGCATCAAAAACGAATTGGTCGGATGAGCAGATTTTCCAAGAAAGTCGACGAATCGTGGGAGCGGAACTCCAGCAGATCACGTACGAGGAATATCTGCCCGTGACCCTGGGACCCGAAGCTATGACCAAATACGGACTCACCCTCCAGCAAACGTCCACCTATGACCCTTCCAATGACCCAACAATCGCAAACTCATTTGCCACGGCCGCATATCGATTCGGTCACACTCTGGTCAACGGACTCATCTTCCTCATGATGAATAACACTGTCGAGGGACAGTATTATGTTCGAGACAACTACTTCAAGCCCCTTCAGGTAACCTTATTTTATTTTTTTGTCAGCTTAATATGCATCGGATTTTATTCCAACGGTTTTGAGACAGATTGTGGATCAAGGAACTAATACGATGCCAGGCTTCGATTTGATCCTGAACGGTTTGATCCGGCAAAGCGCCCAGGCTGGAGATTCTATCGTTTCTGAGGACATGACAAACTACCTCTTTCAAACGATAAGTAACACGTTTGGGTCGGATTTGGCCGCCAGGAATGTTCAGGTATACAAACCCTCTTTTAATTATGTTTTAATAATTAAATTTAAAGTGTTTTACGAATATTATAACGTGGATTGTAGCGTGGAAGGGACCACGGATTGCCAGGATATAATGACTTCCGACGTCATTGCAATATGACTTCTCTCACAAATTGGACAAATCGGCCAGCGGAAATCGACGTCCCAACTTGGGAGAAACTGAAGGTGGCTTATGGGAACGGGACCGTCTTTGACATTGACCTCTACACTGGTGGACTGGCACAAACCCCCGTCACTGGGGGACAAGCTGGACCTACCTTCGTTTGTTTAATGGTAACGAATTGAACACTTGTAATTTTCTAATTATTTCATAGGAATTTTGTAATGTTTTTGTGATTGGATGGTCACATAGGGTCGTCAGTTTGAGAGTCTGAAGTCGGGTGACCGGTTCTTCTTCACTCACGTCAATCAAAGTGGCAGCTTTTCAAGTGCTCAGTTGACGGGGCTGAGGAAACGGACGTTGGGTGACGTGATATGTGACAATTCCGATTTATTCGAAACGCCAAAGAACGTCTTTAAGAAGGAGTCGACAGAGTGAGAGATATTTAATCAACAGTAATTTAATTCCTGGACCCTTAGAATGTTTAATTAATTGTATGGTTACATTCTTATTAGGAATCCGATGCTGCCCTGCACTTCCGCCTCCAGGCAGAGGCTGGACATTTCTATTTTTGTGGATGAGGGGATGTCGTCGACAAGTAAACCCGATTCAGACGCTGGGATTATCGTCAAGCCATCTTTTTATGCCACCTCTGCCACTTTTATTATCACCTTACTTTACTTGAACCACTAATTTAATACGAATGGGGAATGTAAGCAGTCCTAATTGACAACGGTACAAATCTACATGTACGTGCTATGAATTTCAGAATGACAAATAATAAGTAATTAAAATAAACTGGGTTTCGATAATTTAGCTACGATTAGACATGACAAATGAACCTCAGAAAAATGAAACTACAAGTTGGCATTTTGGATGACTGAATTTATTTACAAATGAATAGTAAGTTATTTGTGACAATCTCTGAGCCTCTTACTTAGGCATATGTTCTCGTTACTCGAGTCTAGCGATGTGGATTAATTAGTGTCAGTTAATTAAGGTATTACATAAGGCTAGGATAGAGCAGGAGTTGTAGGGTTTTAGAATTTAGTTTAGTTGCTGGAATTTAGTAGGATCCGGTTAGTAGACTCCAGCCCCTTGGTCAAAGGTCAACGTGATGGATGATGTGGATTGGGTGGGGTCATCTAACTTGTCCATCCGAGATGTCGGAGGGCAAAGCGGGTCGTGGCAGCGAAGCACATCATCAGACCCATCGTTCCAAACACCCCATGAGATCTAAAAAAATCAGATACATTTTAATTGTTGGTAATGGGTGACATATGTTAAAAATGGTAATGAGTTAGGAGGGGAGCCTCTGTTACCGTTTGTTAGGGTCTCCAGTGTAGTAGCCCTTGGCATAGCAGACTCGTCCCATCATCCAAATCCAGCCCCCGAGGGTGCAGAAGTACGGCATTTCCAGCCCTCCGATCAATAACATGAAGAGGAACTGGGGGTAGTTCTCGAGCGTGTTCTGATGAGCTCGTTGGACGCAGTTGAAGGCCATGTTTTCTGAAGAGTACATGCTCGGATAAGGGACCTTGTGCTCTTCTCGAGCGTACGACACCTACAATTACAATACAAACTGCGTTAGACTGCAATTGGACCATTAATTAACTTAATTGTGATGATAATTAAAATACCTTGAGGGCCTTCCAGGTAAGGAGCATCACGGAACCGACGGCAGTGAGGACAACGAATCCGTATCCACTGGGGATGATGCCCCTTATCCCTGCGCCCCCGCCTGAGCCCCCTGCCCCGCCCAACGTATTCAGCAAAGCCTTGCCTAGGGATTTGGGCGTTGCCCCTGTACCAGTACCTCCTGAACCCGAACTACCCGTCTTGCACCTAATTACATTTCAAAATATTTTGACATTATGGTTATCAGTTCTTCATTCAGGCCAAATTAAGGTTATAAACTGCGGGATAACTTACGACATGATCCCTTGGTCAACTGGACTGGGTTACTGGTCACGGTTCTGTTAATTAAAGAAGGGCTGGACGGTCCTCGATTACCGGATCCCAATTTAGTTCCTAAAGAATCTATTTTAGAGAATATTACAGGAATTTTGAAGCTAGGCTAAATTTCGAAACTACTTTTACAATTTGACACCAACTTTTTTATGCTAAAAGTATCGTGTTAATGAACAGTTGTCATTGTCATGGTTACGAAGAATATCATAGGTCCATCGTCAAAAGGAGACGTTTTCGTACCTATGACAACCAAGTAATTTACATTTGGCCTGACATTCAATTGGCAAACTAAGAAATTATCCCAAAATTACATCCAGCTTATCAGCTAACCAAATTCGGATCCGTGTATCCAGGATAAAGTGTTGAAAAAGTTTGTCGAGTCGGAAGAAGGAGGATATGTCGTAAGTTAGCTGGTCTTGTACTATATAACTCCCGGTTCTTGTTCAGAGCTCAAAGTGTCAAAGGTCAAAATGTTTTTAAATGTAATTAATTAGGTGCAAGACGGGTAGTTCGGGTTTGGGAGTGACCGGTTCAGGTCCCACGCCCAAATCCTTAGGAAAGGCTTTGCTGAGTACATTGGGCTCTGGTGGGAAAGGAGGGGCGTCAGTTGTGGCATCGGGGCTAGGGGCATTCCTCCCGAGGGGCTATGGATTCGTTGTCCTCACTGCCGTCGGTTCCGTCCTACTTGTTACCTGGAAGGCCCTTAAGGTAACCACACCTCCTCACACTCCATTAACCTTAATTAAGTTTACTTGATTATTAAATGAGGGAGTTTGTATTATAATTGTAGGTGTCGATGGCTCGAGACGAGTACAAAGTCCCTTATCCGAGCATGTACTCCTCCGACAACATGGCCTTCAACTGCGTCCAACGAGCTCATCAGAACACGCTCGAAAACTACCCCCAGTTCCTATTCATGCTATTGATCGGAGGGCTGGAAATGCCGTACTTTTGCACCCTCGGGGGCTGGGTTTGGTTGATTGGACGAGTCTGCTTTGCCAAGGGCTACTACACTGGAGACCCTAACAAACGGTAACCTCCAGATCATTCATTACTAATTAAGTTATGAGTTATGAGTTGGGGAAATGGTTCTAAATCTGCCTTTGATTACTCCAGAGCTCGAGGTACCTTTGGTACGATCGGCCTGATGATGTGTCTAGCTGCCACTACCCGCTTTGCCCTCCGATATCTCGGATAAGGAAGCTAGAGCCCGACCTATAGACATTCACCTTCACATCATTCACGACGACCTGGATGCTGGATACCGGATCCCACTAAATTCCAGTTTACTCAACTCAATTCTAAAGTTGTACATTAACTTGATAAATTATGCTAAATGCTAATGAATAGCCCAAATTGCAGTAGACGGTAAAGAAGAGTATGGAATTAGTGAAATGCAAATGACTGTAAGAAATATTATGGGAATGGGAATAATTTCCAAATAAAATCTACAAATCAATCCAAACTATAACTACACCTCCCTGTTATTTCTGAATAGGGATGTGTAAAACCAATAATTAAGTAAGCGAGACAATAGTATAGTAGCTTTATCAGTCTGATACTTATATTAGAGTACCACGCTTTGTAGGACCGTTTCGTTTCCCGTGCACCAATTAATGGGAATATTCTTGTTCTCTGTCTCTCGGTCTGTCAATATTTGATCCGGAACTCTCATTCATCTTTCAAAACGTTTTTGACTGTTTTTTTTATACTTTTGCATAGAAGGTCAGATTGTCACGATGAAGTTCCGGCTCGACGAATATCACAAAAAATAGCTAGGCTACGATTATTATTACAGATTTAAAACCCATGAAAAATTAACGAGAAATCGGTTATGTCCTTGTTCGGGAAAAGTAGAGTATATAAAATAGAGTAAGAGTATTAGAGTATATAAAATAATAATATTATTAAAATCTAATTGTAAGGTTATGTCGGATGTTAAACAAACTTGACATATTTATATGTCACAGATGCAGTAAGTAGTGTCAACGATATAATATGTTGATTCGAGATATTATCCATTTCTATTTTCGAGATACAAGAAACGTTAAATAGAGGAATGCTTTACAAGTTATTTTTATTTATGCTGTTAAAATTTGTACGGACAAGAGACATAAGTTTCTATTCGGTTATTGGACGATAAGACGTTTCGGAAATAAAAGAAAGGACAATTTATAACGACAGAGGTATTGATTTTCTGCTCCGAAGTTTGGTTGCTAATTAATTTGCTAATTAGTTGAGACTTACTTAATTAGCAATTATTGTTGTTGGTGTGAATGGCAATTGGCATGGGTTCATTGACGAAAGTAGGGAGGCAGTCCTTGGGATCAAAGACAGGCTTCAGTCGATCTCGGAACTTCTTCTCGTGGAAATGACCATCGTACGTCTTCCTCACCTTACACATCCCACTGCAATAGCAAATAAAATGAAAAATTAAAGTCAGTAATTAACTTGCTATTTCTTAAATGCTCAGTTAAGGGGTCTAATTACTTGAAGTAGTCGTTCTTGTCACAGTACTGCTCAGGATCAATCCAAACGGGGCATTTTGACTTGAGGTGCGGGGTCATGTAGTTATTGGTCCATCGATTGAGGGCCCTCCGCGTGCTCTCCATGTACGACTCTCCAGTACGGTACTGCAATGGGTCAAAAGGTCAAAGCTCACAGACTTGAACTCTAAATAAACTGACATTAAATCCCTAATTTTGATGAGAATAGGCTTACCCTGTACGTAGGGACATGTCCAGTGAACCCGGACTTGAAGTGCCGGAACTTGTTGGTGGGGTCAGCAAAGTAAGGGCCGACGAACTGGTCAGGGTCACTCTCGTGTCTGTAGTACGAGATCTCATCGTCTCCTTTGCGGGCGTCGAGGGGCAAGCATTCACACTTCTTTGGACCGCAGACGTAGCCTTAAGATACAAACAAAACTTTGAAAAATTCTGAAAAATTGCAAAAAATTTAAAAAAATGCTTAGTTAGTGACCTTCTCTGCGGTAGTCTTCGTAGCACTCAACGGGCAAATAGTAATCCTCGTCCCAACATGTCTCCGCCTTGTACTGTAACTTTGGAAGGCGAAGATGCCGATCCTCTCGATCATATTCCTAAGAGCCGAAACGTATGACAATTAATGACCTTTGACCCAGATAATTAGTGATAGGTTGAGATGAAGTGTTACCTGGAAAGGGTCAAAAGAGGTCAAGTCCTCGAACTCCTTCCAGAATGGCCTGTTTGAAGGTGCAGCAGCCTTGCATGGGTAAGTGTTGTCGGCCCTACAGGCGGTCACCCCGATCGGGTCGTTCTTGTTCTTTTGGTAAACGGAGAGACGGGACAAGTACCCGTGTTGATTCATCCGATGCAGTTTCGGTTCACAAACGTTATTCGGTTTCTGGACACAAAACTTGCTTCCGCTACTCATCCCCTGAAATAAGAATCACCTTACTTAACCATACTTATTATTAAAATTTAAAGTACGAGTTTGGGGCTGAATGTATACCTGGCATGGGTTCGGGTCAATTGATCCCTGGAGCATGTGCATCCTAGCCCTCAAGTCCCTCTTGTGATCCTGGAATAGTAATTATGTAAATTATGTTAATATTAAATTGATATTGATGATATTTGTGGTGGTTGTGAGTTACGGAGCAAGGGTCTGAGGATCGGCATCCCTTGGAACAGGGCTTGTCCCTTACTCCCGCGATGCCAGCGTTTTTCATGACCCCATGCGTCCCTGCCGCGAAGGTCTGTCCCTTGGTGGCCAAATGACCTGGAACGAAGCCCGAATATCCGGGGATCTGGAAAGGGGCTTCCGTACAGTTCGTGCAACCACTCATTACGATTTCTCGAAATTAGAGTTTCGAAAAATGTTTTTGACTAGACAAAATGATACAAAAATAATAAATTGAAATAAATGCAAAGTTGAAATCCAGAATTTGGACTCTCGTTTTGAATGGAGATTGAAATGTGAAAGGTTTTGATTTTAGTTCCCAAGGAAAATTCTTAATTGTAATTTAATATTTTGCACCAATGCGTTCCTAGCCACTTTCCGACCTTCACATTCGACGAGTACATGTATATGACCAAATTCCTTCTTTATATCCTTTTTATATTTAAATAGTTATGATGATGTTTGTAGAATTGGCCTATTTACAGAAATTCCGGACGGAGTAAAAATTAATAAAACGTTACGCATTTTACACGATTACAATTGCATAAAAAACTAAAACCTTACTTAACTAAAGCTTAACCCCCCTCCCCCCTCTCTATTTCAAACGATTTGTAGAAAAAGAACTCTCATTATCGATTATGGAGCATAGAATGATCCAAAAACATGGTGAACGGTTATGGATTTAGTTCTTAACAATTCAGAGATACGTTTGGGTCTTAAACTCCTCAACCCCTGCCCACCGTTCCTATTCGGGGTTTCGGTTTCGGACATTTTATCTCAAAAAACAGTACGGAATATAATATAATACGCAGTGCAGATGAAATTATATTTCCATGCAAATCTGGAACAGACTGAATGTAAGCCGAATGAGGAGGTTGTTTTGTTTGATCGATTGAATCAATGAAACGTTTCGCAACTTCTCCTTTCCTCTAGATAAATACAACGTTATCGAAGTTTGCTTTTGATTGAACACTTGTAATTTAGACAAGGCAGTAACATAAGGCCCTTAAATTGTTGCTTAATTTGTCATTAAACGGGAAATAAGGATGGTAAGTCATGGATTGAAAATTGAAAGCAATGTAACGTACAAGGGAACATCCCCAACTGTTGCTATCATATGTGATTAAAAAATATTGGCTTTAGAGTTGAGGGGATTCCCTTGTAAGTTGCTTGTGAATGTTGTGAATGAAGGGGGTGTAATTGTGGGTGTATGTTAGGAAGTACCGGATGGAGACGAGATAATTAAGCGTATCCAGTCGCACAAGGGGGTGCAGGGTGTGATTGTGACGCTGAAGGACGGGACGGGTATTCGGTCCACGATGGACAACACCTCCACGGTCCTCTACGTGGGTGGGATGAAGGGGCTCTACGGTCTCGCCTCCTCCCTCGTACGCGACATCGACCCCACCAACCACCTCCAGTTCATGCGAATTCGCACCACCAAGTTCGAACTCATACTCAACGTCAATCCCGGTACCCACGCCCACTCCAAATTAAATCCATACAATTTAAGTGACCACCAAAACGCTAACTTTTCAACCATATAAATGAAATAATATTGACTGCCAATATTTAGCCAGCGATTTCCACGTCTTTCTTTATATGCAAATTTAGGAGTAGGCCCTTACAAAATCATCCCCAAATGCGGATTTAAGCCCTTGCTCATGCCTTATCCCGAATTTTTGATGTATTTCTTGGACTCGACATTTTGCATTTAGATTTTGTCTGTTTCTAAATATGGTTCATTCGTATGTTTTTATGGTCACGTATTTGTTAAAATTAGTTTATATTTAAGGTCAATGCAAGAGAGACTCTTTGTGCTGTGAGCATTGCTTACATGCATGCAATAAAATAAGTCCCCACTTTTGTTGTTATCTAATCCAGTCTGTTTTAAAGAAGAAAGGGAGAATTGGATGGGGACTTATTGCGGGGACTATTTACTAATTTAATCTTGCTTGGTTTTTCCCAGAGGAAGACTACTCGGCCCTCGTCATTCAAAACCCAAAGGAAAACTAACCCCCACCGCCCCACCGCCACCGCCCCACCGCATTTACACATTAAAGGGATCTAGATGTCTTGATTGTTAGTTAGATCCCACTAGCACAAACTATTCCATTTCCTATTAGAATATAATTTCAGAGCTAGTAAAATATATTTCCAATTTATTTCCATGTAGCCTTCATGTGTTAAGGTTAAGTTCTGGCTGGACTAATTGTAATTAGATGATAGATGAATTCATGCGAGTCTCGCGAGTGTCGCGAGAGTCGCGAGTGAGTTGTGAAGTTGTGATTTGTGAAGGGGATGAGAATGGCGGGGAATTGGATCCGTATCGTCAATTCAAAACAACAGCATTGACACTTGACACTGACAATGTGCTGTCAATGGGATGAGAAATGTCGACATCGGGACTTATCGGACGTGGGCTTATCTATCTTTGATTACATGGACCCACACTACTCTCCACTCCACTCCCCAATTGGCCCAAAAATCATTTCTCAGTTTAAGAAAGTCAAAAGTCTCAAGTCTCAAAAGTAAGTCTAAATAAAATATTTCTATGTTCTACATTCTACATAAATTAAATACAAAATACAAAATAATACGTAATTGTGTGTTGTCTGTTGTCATTCGGTGTTGGAGCATTGGATTAATTTGTGAATTTAAATTTAACTATAGATTTCAGATTTGAATTCCGAGTTTTCAGAGGTAGAGCATAAGACATAAGAGCGCGTGGCGTGGCGTGGAGGGAAATGGAGGCTGGGAACCAGAGACCGGAGCCAGAGTTAGAGATGCAAGTTACGAGTCCAAGGACCCCTCAAGGCCCCACGCCACAACCTCCACAACCCACCCCACATTACAGAGGTTTTTAAAACTAATACATAACAATATTTAGGACGTTTTTGATTGCATTTCACATTTCACATTCATTGAATTACAAATTAAAACCGATAGCATCTATTCTACTCCATATCCTTTTGCAGAAGAGGAAGAAATGACGGAGGTCGAGGTTCGAAGAAGATGGAACCTTATCCACAGCGCCATACCCGATATATCAAGTCAATCAAGTCCTTCCTTTGAAATTAACCAAGTCGCCCTCACCCTCCTCTTTCAAATGTGTTACACGGACAGGGTCCATCTCAACCAAGGGCCTCAACACCTATTAAATTGGATGCTAGCACATGCCGGCGTTTATTCAACCTGTATGTACCTTGCATTTTAACCATTCCGCACAACCCTACTTTGTACTTTGTACTTACTTGAAAAAACTCAATTTAACGGCTTATTTTTAGGTAAGATGCGGCAAGTATTTGAGACCATGTATCGGCAGTCCTCGTCTCTTCTTCACAAAGATTTCTGGATTCAAACCGTCAATCCCTACCCCATAACCCTTTTCTCCTGTCACTGTTCTGATCAAACTTTTCGTTCCGCTGTAGATTTCGACATGTACAACCCGCTTAAAAACTTCCGCAATCTTGCAATCACTCCTAAAACTAATCGTCGCATCATGGCTAACCAGTGTTTTCTTGCCAGGATTAAAAAACTAGGGGTGAGCAATATAAACAAAGCCAGAATAAAATTCTTAACCATTTACATTGTCGTCCCCCGGATATTAGTAGTTTGTTTCTTAATTTTTTTTATAATTGATTGATCAACAAGTCAAGTGAACAAAAAATAACCTACTGTAAGTATACTTATACATTTGTGTACGCTTTCAGGTCGGGAGAGAATCCTTGGATATGGAAATAGACGAAAAATTCGAATATCATAGACAACTAGAATTTGGACAGATCGGGAGACGAATCAAGTGTATTCTGGGAATGTTAAGGAAGCTCAGTTTGTGTAAACAAGGTGCTGCAGTCATTGGACGAAACCCAACTTTCTTGAGGTCAGAAATTCTGGAGTTTACAAACCTTTAACCAGCGTCAGTGGATACAATTTAAATGGATTATTATTAATCGACCTCCTTAGAACTGAAAGCGCAGATAATATGTAATTGAAGTAATTGATTTTAATTAAACTACCCACTTATATAATTTTGTGATCCATTTTTTTAGGCTAATAATTATGTTAATTCATTGCGACTGGGAGGACTTTCAAGACATGGGACTTGAACTTCTTGCTAATGTGGCTGTATTCATCGAACTGGAAGAAGGGGTTCGCAACCCATCTTTTGCCGTCCTTTACGTGGTGATAAATGAATATCTGATGTGTCGAAGTCTTCGGCTTCACAACAGAGTTTTTCAGATTCTTGTCCAATGGATCGGTGTAAATCAGAAGGCACATCAGAGAAAAACGCATCCCCTTGTATCAAGCAAAAGGAAATATCCATTTCCTGCTAATTTCTGCCAGATTTGGAAAAGTGTACTGTTAAGCAATTACATACCAAGATTCTTCCAGTTGTTGACGGTACGGAACTCTCAATTAATTATTGGCGTTCTGCGTTGCATCTTTGGTTTAACGACCCGAGAACAGGTTCCTTGCGACAGAATTGCCAATTTCCCTGGAGCCGTAAAACTTTTACTTTTGCTATTATTCGTTGTGGTAAATATTTAAAAAATTTAAAATACCTAAGTTGATTGAGCCCAAATTGCATGATATGAAATATATATTTTATCCAATTTTTTTTTTATTCATTTAGGAGTCTGATTTCGATGCTCCAAGCAATGCAAGAGCTAAACGAATTGACCTTATGGAAATTTACAATGGTGATGGTAGCAAAATACATGATCCCATTAACCACTTGGAGGAGTACAAGTGCCCGAGTATTCCAATAAACAGTTCGAACCTGATTTGGGCTCTGTACCCTTCAAAAAATCGTTCAACCTATTCAAAATCTTCATCTCCAAGCTGTGGTAGAAAGACTAGTAAGAGTAATGAGCCTGGGGATGATATGGTATTAATGGATCGAGATAACCAAGTTCAATTTCCTAATATTACCAGTAATGGATTTCCAGAGAAAGAATTGCGCCAGGAAGCGTCAAGCGCGAGAACAGCAACATCAGCGGGCTCAAAAAATGTCACAGGTTCGAGTTTACGACGTTTAGAATACTTAAACCATTGTTCCGCTGCGACTATAAGTACTTACGATAATTCCAACGTTATCGTGGTTGACAAAGTACATGAAGGTACACCGCGAGATCCAAACTCAACAGTCTTACCTGACCCACACACTTGTCTAAAAGATTTGACCACTGAAGATAAGCTACCCGAGTCTGAAGTCAGTCCAGTCAACCTGATGAGTTTGCCAAAGGGGGCAAATGGAAAATCAAGGGTTTTAGTGAATTCTACATCATTTAATGAAGTTAAGTCGGATCCATCAGTTCCAGAATTTATCAGGAACTGCGGGAAGCTGAACAACGGTCTCTGCAACGGAGGGCCAGTCGTCAACTCTCATCTTGTTGACCTTGAGAAAGAATTCCTTCGTTCCTACCTAGTCGCCTTCTACGAACTCGAGGATTTTTCACGATCGGAATTTCATGATATGTACAACGCCTACCGACAAACCCGATTAAGCCTTGGAGAACCTGTAATTCTGATTTGTTCCTGTGGGTTTTTTCAAAGCATTCATACCGTTCTGGGGAAATCATTGAAGCATAATGAACGGCAGATTCTTGGGAAGAATTTTCTTTTCTTAATTGGTCTGAGGGTTAAGCAAAAGGTGACTCATCAAATGATTCATCCTCTCGCCTCCGCCGATGGTCAAGAATTAGAATCATCCAAAATAGGGATGAAAACATTCACAAGTTGCTTCGGGAGGTTTATGGCGGTTTCACAGAAATCATCTGTCGACACTGCAAAACTAAAACCTAGTAAAAAAAAATCTTCATTATTGAGCATGGCAGCCAAGACTGATAAATCGAAAAAATCTGAGGATTGCAGGCTAGAAGGCCCTCATCCTAAGAAGCGGAAACGTCCTTCCAGTGGTTCCTCCAAATCCAACTGTAATCTCCTAAAGTCAAACCAGAAACGTGGCTCAAAGCGAAAAATGGAATTTATAACAAGTCGATGTTCCAGTAGATCCGGGTCTCCTTCAGATTCTGAACCAAAAACCAAGATTTTCAAACCAACCGAAAATACAATCGACAAAACCGCAGAGTTACAAAACGTGCCTTCATCAAAGTCAAGAATTGTGACTAGATCATCTATACGTTTGGAACAAATGTCAGTTTCAAAGAAATCATCAGCTACTGATGCTTCGGAATACAATTTTCCAACTCTGTCGGAATGTGACGCAAGTTTATCAGCGTCAGCATTATTCAAATCGACAATTAATGACGTGCATCCAGTACCAGGTACTTCCAAGTCGATAATTTTGACTAGTTCGTCTCAACCGTTTGCACAATTGCCAGTTTCAACAATCAAACCACCAACAACTGATTCGAACAGCAGGTTTTCAACTCTTACCGAATGGGATGTACATTTATCAAGTTCAGGAATATTGACATTAAAGAAGTCAAAGTCAGATCCGGGTACGGAATCCGGACTGGAGCAGAAGCCGAAAACGAATGACATTAATCTCCCATCTCCGGGTCTCACAAAGGCTCAAACTCATGGAAATTCAGAAGAAGAGAGTCAAACCACGTCATCAAATCAGATTTCAAAGAATCCAGAACCGAAAGAAGGAGTTAAAATAGAAAGGGCGAGATGGCCAACAGTTTGGTGGAAGAAAGTGGTTTGGAGAAAAATGAGGTCAGGGAAAGTGAGGCGAGTTGTTATGAATATTAGCTCAAGAATACGAGGCAGACTGAAAAAACAGTCGAAGCGCTGGAAAAAAGCCAAATCCTTGGAAATAAAACAGAAACCAAAAGAAGTGGAAATAGAAATGGATGACAGGGAAATTCCAGAGTCGTCTCGCAGTAAGTTGGACTCTGAAATTAAAATCCATTTCCTCAAATCCTCTAATAATTTAACTGAAATGTATTTTGGAACAGTAACTGAGCTCTTTGAATAATTTCAGCCTTGTCGAAGAACCAAACTCCATTTTACAAATCCCTGAAGGAGAGGTTGTTGAAGGCGTTTATAAACCGAGTTCTCGGAAAACAAGAAAAGTCCCTTAAAGTAACTAGAGGAGAGAAGTCTCAAAAAATTTTTGAATTAGCGATTGCCATACTACACAATATTTCCATATTTTCATCTGTTGCTCGAAGGTTGGTTAATTAACAACATAAAACGGGCTGTTTTTTAATTCAAAATCAAATCTACATGGAAGTACTTTTTAAATTCTAGGGAGCTTGGACCATTTATGGTGGAACTGACAGAACTTGCAATCAACGAAAAGGGATCTGTAACCTCTACAATCCTCTATAGACTTGTCAACATATTAGTGGCACACGTGGCTCAATAATGTCGATTATATTACAAAACAAAACCGGAAGCCGAAATTCCTCCATTCTACTGACAATATCGTTATGTTTTTAGCTCGACTTTTATTAATATCGATTTCCAATTCTGTGGATCAGATCGTTGGACTTGACTGGACAATCATGGCTTGATTGTATAATATTATTGTGACTAGTTAGTTGTAGGGTTGTTTTAGGACCGTTATAAAAAACTAGTTGTTTATAAGGTTTTATTTTATTAGTATGACTCATGTAATCCACTGCTTTTGACCCTGTTAATGTAAAACTGCATGCGAATTTTGGAGGCGAATGCTCGAGATGAGGCTGAGAAATTCTCAACTCATTTACTTTATATATTTACTAGATTTTATAGATCTTAAAGTTTTACCTAACCTTCGTTTGTATTTAAATCGCTGCAAAAACATTTGTTGTTATTAATCTCACGTCTAAAAATATGATTTAATCAGGGTTTTAAAGTAGCATGGCGTTTGCACATCTGCATATGTACAAAGGTTATTGAAGGGAGAACTTTCAGTATCTATTGTGTATTATTTTTTGTAAATGAACATGAATTTGTAAATAGTATATAAATAAATGCCTGCTTCATTGTATCCTACATTCCTATCTATCTGTAACATCATTGAAAATGACCAACCCGACTTATTTCCCTATACTTTAATTTAAATCTATTTTCGAAGTATTGAGCTGAAGTATTGAATAGTAGGAGTGAACATGTGGATATAATAAGTAGAATAGATGTGTTGGATGCGAGAGAAGAGATATTATGATGGTGAGGCTTAAATAATAATGAAGGATTAAAATATCGGGCTATGGTGTTTATGGACGATAACATGATGATAGTTATTATTTAAGAGCCGGAAATGGGATTCTAATGAAATAGAGATGACTGATGGGAAGATCCGTATATACTGACATCCTCTGCGCTTTATTAAACCGGAGTTAAATGATGATTTATAGCTCCTTGTAAGGAGAGGTAACTGCAGCCCTTGATTTTAAATTACTTTTATTTGCAATCCCAACTTCGCTGATCCCTCAAAAAAGCCTCTGCTATTTTACCTACACGAGCTGACATGTAATTATTCTGTTATGGAATAATAATCAAAGTACGGTCCATCCATAAACAAACACTTGGTTTAAATACATCCCTCCAGTCATAATCAACTTATTCCTGTCCAAACACTCGAATCTTCCTATTTTCTCATTTAATGGTAGCTTAACTCATGATTTATGAAGGGACCCTAATCGTAGCTTTAACTCCTCTTTCTCTCAAAACAATTTCTGGATCATGTTATGGACTTTTGTCAGTCATCTTCCAACCTCAAGCCTAACAACAGTTTAACGGGAGCTTAACAGTTAAAATACAAGTAAGTAGTTTTTAACCCTTGGCACTATTTCCCCTTAATAGGAACCGGAACCAAACCTTTGATCATAGTATATATATTAAGTCACAGTCCATTAACCAAAATAAAAATTACGATAAAAGATGGTTTTTATAAGAGATGAAATGTGTAAATGTGACTATGAAGTGACATAATCCTCAAAGGTGACTTTTTTTTATAGGAAGTGAGGATGGTTTCCGTAATAATTGCAATTCTCTCACTCCTTATAGTTAGTTAATGTTAATTAATATAACTGAGGTTGAGCTAGAGTTAATAAAAGAGAAACTGACGAGATTATGAATCGTGGGAAGTACTTACTATTTTTATGTTTTCAGCAGCTCGAGGCGAAAGGAAATTATAGTTCTGTCATTTACATACAGACTAACAGACCAGTATTACGTCAACAACTCGTTAATACTTAAACTATATGTGTCGATAAGTTTTGTCCAACTCATCGGCGAGTTTTAATTTAAAGCTGGGAGGAGATGGATGGAAGGAAGAATGGCGGATTATTAAAGGTAAAGCATATCATTTAATTCCTCTCCAATTATTTGTCAAATTCTGTTTCTGTCTAAAAGATAAGACCATAAGACGGGACTCGTATTCTGGAATATCGAATATTTTATATTCATAGAACAAGCTATCTCTATCTTATTTGTCGGAGTGGAAATAAATGGTTTAAGGTTTTAGTTGAGTAATCTGAAAATGAGAGAGGTATTACTATTAGCTGTAAAGATGGAGAGGTGTGATTAAGTGATTTAGAATCGCTAATTTTTCCTACACTGACCTTCGCTTTAATTTATTCCTTAACTGTCTTGAACAAATAGAAGGACCGTCTGTCGGGCAGATCCTAGAACACATTTGCATAGCATTTAAATTCCCCTTAGCATTCGCTCCCTCATCTATTCTTAAAATAACAATTAGCATGCGTTCATTAAATCATATTTTAATCAAAAGCTTTTGGAGATTACAATCCTACGATTTGTCGTTCCTGTATCTATATGAAATAACTGAACATGAAATGTAAGTTCTTTGTACCATATTATCCCAGACGCTCCTCCGAATTTACTAATTCGGATGATGTTCGGATGGATTATTACGGGGGGACTGTAAATCAGAATTTAGGGTAGAAGAATTGTTTGAAGAGTAATTCAAGCCTAATTTTTCCAACAGTTATGGATCTTGAATATTAATTGATTTAATTTTAATAAAAGACGGAACTTAATTCAAAGTCTTAGGCCCACTGGATAATTGGATTGGCGAGTTTGATATGTAGGATTTCATTGAGGAAAAAAAATCTAATCTCCCCGAACCCGAAATCGGGTATTATTATCCCGCTCCCACAATTCCCCGATATTTCGGACTTTTAAAGCACATGCCCTCTTTTTAAACATTTTTTGAATCGTTGATTTGACAGTTCAGAATTCAGAATGTCAAGAGAGGAGGAAACTTAACACGTAGTTGTCTCCTAAAAGGACACAACCTCCAAAATCGTTAAATTTTTTAATTATTAATAAAATCTGAAGTAGTTTAAACTACATTGGGATAAAATTGCATACAATATGTTGATATCGTTTCAAGCCATATATTGATTTTACAATTCAATGTGTCGAGGTGACTCTTGTGGGTTAGTTAGTATTGATTTGTTGACAATATTGGGATGAACAAGAAACTGGATAACCTCCATCATTTAGCATTGTAAGTTTTTCATTATCCTTCTGACTTCTGACTCTAACATGAGAACATGACTCTTACGCATAAATACGTTGACTAGGCAAGGATATCCAATCTTTAACTCCTTATGTAAACACTTAATCTTCCTTCTACAACATCTCAGACATCTATGACAAAGACCAACTGCACATTGATAAACAATCGACACAAAAATTAATTAACTCTTAAACTCTGCTTGTTTTTCACATGGACTCTGGCTAAGAAAACAAATTGAAATATAAGGCAATTGGGTATTCAGAATTTAGAACGACACGGAAGATCATAATAGGAGCAAAAAATGAATACCGTAAATGCTGAAATAGACCCCCCCCCCAAGGACCAGTTTAAACACTGTGTATGGCATTTGTAAGGGTGGAACTGAATTTAGGGGGGGGGCCTTTATTTCAGTGTTTCTATCATCAGTATGCAGTTAAATTGCCAATTAAAGTCCAATAGAGAATAAGATGAGGAAATTATAGGAATTAAAGTTAATTGTGAATGGCCCTTTAAGTTCCAGGCCAAAATCATTTAAGTCCCTTGCCAAAAACTGAGTTTAACTTTTAAGGCTCTTTTCATGAAATTGTAATAGAGCTAATTGATTTGTTTGTCTCTGGTCTCAGCATTTAATTTACTATTTTTATTCCATTCCTTGTAGATCCTCTTAATCATTTTGTTTGTTAGTTTGTTCTGTAGAATGGACTGAAAGGAATTAGATTAAATGGCATTAATTCATAGTTAGTGTGTCATTAAACTGTTGGGCCGCTTCGTTAGTAGACTTGACTGGAAGTGAGTCACTTTTAAACACGGAGTTTAATATTCTAATTCTTCTCTGTATATTCCAGTTAAGCTCCTTTTATTTCATCTTTTAAATTCTCCATTTCAAAAGCGGATCTAATTCCTTAGACTAAAGTACGGCACGTTAATTGAATTCATTCTCAAAACATTTCCGTCTACTTTAGGGTCATTCACCAATCAGAGCTAGTTCATAGCTCCTAATTTTATTAGTCTGATTCATAAACGACAAAGAATATTTAAAGTATTCGTTTTAACAGGCACAGTTTTATTATGGATTTTAGAACTGCAAGATATGGGAAATGATGCATCGGGTTTTTGCAACCGGCCGGGGCCTAATCCTTGAATTGTTGCGTACAAACTGATACATTCTAATTTTCTATATGATGACTTGTTCATAATAAACATATTTAACTTTGTCAGCAATTAAAGTTAAACTTAATTAAGTTTGCAAGGATGATGTGTTCGTACGAACGGCCCATTCCGATTCCTGGACAAAGTCAATCCATCATTCGGAGTCAATTTAAATTCTTGTTTATGGAACAATAGTTTTAATTCTCTTATTTCTGTTTGTTGTTGAGGGGGTGTGGTTGAAATGCTTAAAAACGTGGTCTGCCTCTATAATAATAAAAAAGGTAAAATAAATGGGCTATGCTTCATAAACTGCACGTGCCTGTACAACAACATCTCTTCACCTTCAACTCTATTATTATCCCACAAGGACTTATTAAATCCAAAGCTTCATTTGCTATATTATTATTTGGACAAGGGCCGATCTGCCTATTCAATCCATTATAATTATAATATAATAATAGATGCTAAATAAAAGTCACGTAATTAAATGTTCGTCTCCAAATCGGCGTAGCAGCCCATTATATAAGCTACCTCATTGTCCTATGTATGGGCAAAGAGTGGCAGGAAATCATAAAAGTTTGCCACCTGAATAACAGATTCTTTAACGTCAACCAAAATACGTCCTTCGTGGATGCATTTTTAACATATTTACAGTCTTAAACCCCGGAGAATCAGAGTTTTACCCAATTTTCAGGGTTTATCTGAAAATTTTGTCTTTTTGTCGTTATTAATTGAAAGTCAAAAGCAAAGTTAAATCTGGGATATAGACAGGAATTTAATTAGCCGCAAAGTACTGAATACCAAGCGCTTGACTTTGCAAAAACTATAAATCTTTGACTTGGGATCCCAATTCATTAAGAGTATCAGAATATGTAAATAAAGCCTGTTCCTCGGAATAATTGAACAAGGTTATCAATAAGCATATAAACATTTGAATAGTAAAAGTAAACGTGGTAATGAATGGGTCCGTGATAATAACTCTGCTTTGCAGTCCAGTTAGATAAGATAATCGAAGTGTACGAGAGCAGCATTATTGGTAATATGTTTGCTAATGTAGCTAGGGCATGAGACCAGGGTATGAGGCTATTTCATCCCAATAAGTAAAAGCCCATCCCGGCGGACTTGTATAAGAGACAATACTTGGTCCGTGTTTTGACGTGACATGTCGTGACTTAAATGCTAATTGGCTCTAGTCCATCCATCATCTCCTTCCAATAACTGTAATACGATGTAATATATGGCATAATGGCGAATGAAGTGAATAAAAATCGATATAATCTGCAATATGAGGACGAAGGCTAATTGGATAGGGATGATTAGCTGATAGGGAGAGGTGCAGGTAGACTGACTCCGCAATTTACACACTCATGTATCCATTCTTATTCTATTCTACGCATTTAAATTTAAATATTTAGACGAAAGGCTTGTCTGTTTAAAATCCACGGGAGAGGAAGGTTCTAATAATAAACAGTGTTTAATAAACAGTAAAAAACTCATCCAACTTTAGAATCAATCACTCGCTTTTGAGATGGAAATTAGCGGAAGGGAAAGTCCATTCCACACCTTTTCCCCTACAATTACCGTACACATTTTAAGCACATTTTCATACACATTTGCAGATTTGGGGAGCTTTAATTATTTTATATCTTGTGTTTATCTAGAAAACAAAGCCGATCGCCTTGTCACCCTGTTCCGATAACGTAAGACGCTTGGAATTATTAAGTGCATTTTGAGGGGAATCTATGTTGGAGAGATTAATAAATAATTAAATTGGCTTGGCATTAATAGGGGAACATGATGTGGACTTTGGAGGAGAATGCGGAAGTGCAGAGTCCAGACTTGCAAGTACAACCTGGATTACAGAATACGAGTCCTAGGACAGGTAGAAGAGTCATTCATCATTAGCACTTTTAATTAAATAAACTTGCCTTTAATTTAATTATGATTAAATTCATATTTTAACCATTACATTTCCATGTAAGGACTTGGAGAGGTTCATATTTCGAAACTGGTCACTTCATCCTCATCAGGCGGAGAGAAGAAGGACAAGTCCCCTTTAGAAGCTACCTTCACTCACCCCAAAGGTAATTTGACCCTTTTATTGACCCCGCCCACCGCCAAGGTCCCGAGGGGGTGTCACCATCCCTAAATACTATACACCCTTTAATAGACTTTGTCAATACATTTTCATCATGTATCAACTCACACATGGGGGGTTACTATTTAAAACCGTTGACCTTGACCCCATTGGCATTTTACCAAACTGGTCCCCAAGCCAGATTTACCTTATTCTGTAAGGATTTCCCGAAACAAAAAAAATAACAATTCCCAATGAAGCTAATTACTATTTTAGATGTATTGGATAGTGGTGTTGAATCGAAGGGTAAGGTTGGTAAGAAGGGGTCAGAGTACCGGGCGCTGGAGTTCGTGTCCACCTCGTCCCAAGCCAACAGCCTCACCTTAAGCGTCAATGGGGAGGAGGTGGAGCTCAACGCTGAGCGCGTTCTAGAAGAGGAGTGGGTGGGGACGGCGCTGTTGACCTTTGCCCTCTCCCTCGCCTCCCCCCTCTTCTCACTCGCAATGGCTTACTGGCACTGGACCCAGAGGGACTTGACACCCGCGCTTATCTCAGCCATCATCTGCCCCGTCGCTGCGGCACTCATTCTACTCGCCTTCCTATCCGCACCGTAATCACACATTCCTATAACCATAAATACTGAAATAAGTACCCCTGGGCACTTTAAATCGATGGAAACTTGTCCACAGTAATAGTTAGAAATGTGTTTGTGGAATTGCAGGTCCTCGCCAAAGAAAAAGATATGGAAGACAAGCAAGATAGTGACCTTACTTTGTTTCATTCCGGGCCTAACTTCAATCATTCTGTACGGCTCTTTTAATTACAATTTAGAATAAGATTAATTAATATATACTTGAAGTCCTGACCTCTGATTTATTTATTTTTAGGTCCTTTTGCAATGTGATATTTGCCTTGAAGGAATGTAAATGCCGAAGTTACGAAAGGCCGTGGTCGAACACCAAGTACCTTTTTCTGGTGGAGAGTTTGTCGTACGCGTTCCCTCAAACTGTGCTTCTCATCCTACTCCTCGCAGAAGATCCGATTCTCATAAATTCCATCAAAGGTCACATTTATGTCACTTGACCTTTGACTTCTTCTCATTCAGATTTAATTAAACATTTAATTGAACTTCCAGGTTACGTGTGCATCTTGGGCCTAGTTCTCTTCTCCTTTGCTATTACCTTTGCTAGGTTCCGATATGACTCACAGAACCGGTACGAGCGATTCGGAACTGGACTTGAAAAATACATCCGGTTCACTTATATTTGGGCCAACAAAGGTAAAATAAATAAATATATGTCTCATTTACTAAGGATGTCTAACATATTTCGCTCAATAGACCCCCCATGGCCTTTATTTTTTTAAACACTTCCAATGGATAAGGATAGACCTATATTAAAGTTAACGATAATAGTTTTTCAAACAAAACAGTTCAATTTTATTGCACAATAAAAATTTAATTCCTTCAATTTAAAAAATAATGTTACAAAAAAATCGTGAAAATAATTTTGTGGTTTTTATCAAACTATACCTTCCGTTCTAACATTTTTAATAAGTCCCTTCATTTTTAAACTATTTGATTGGAAACCATAACTTGGCCTGTTCAATTAAAATCAGATATTAACTCTCAATAGTCTGAATTAATTTTCGACAACTTATTTTACGGTTTAAAAACCTATCATGTTCAATGGCAATCCATCTGTAGCTTGAACTTTAATTTAGTAATTTTGTCGGATTTTGAAAATAGTTTTTTTCTAACAGGCCTGTGGTTCGTGACATACGGTCTGGTGATCCGAAGCCTTCGTCTCCTCCTCCCGCTGCAAAAGACGACGACTACGATAGTGGGTGTGGCCTTGCTGCTGGCTCTCCTCGAAGCCCCGATCCTACTGTCCATGACGCGGCCGTGCGCCCGGATCGCACAGTCCATGTTAGGCCTATTCATGATGATCCCGCAGTTCGTGGCCCTGGGTGCACTCATCGTCTGGGTGAACGTGGACCCCACCGTCTACGTCTCCGACAACGGTAGCTTTGTACTGGGACTCTTCTTCTATGCCGAAATGATCACGTTGACGGGGTGGCTGTACGACAGGTGCACCGGAAGGGACATTGACTTCATACCCGTCTATCCACATTTCTTTGCCGACCTTTTGACTACCAATTCGCAATAGACTCGACATTTAACTAATTAGCAGAATCCAGCACTTTCATACTTATTCCGTTCCGTATTACCAATTTAGTTGTAAAAGGTGTACAGAGTCGAAACTGGAGAGGACTTGGCATTCTATCCTTTCTAACGTGTATTACCAGAGGGATATTTTTAATTAATTTAAATAAATTATACCAACTTTAATTAGACTTAAGTAAAAGGCCTTTTCAGTTTAAATAATTGGATCTCCAGGCATTCCACAAAGCCGTATGTATGTCATATAAAGTTATGCAGATTATTCCTATAATCCTGAAAATAGGATGGACTTTTGGATGAATTTTATGCCTGTGAGTTTGGTTAATACCATTGTGACCTCGTCAGAGTGTCAGACTATACTTTGTCCTTATCTGTGATCCTGATGTAAAAATTAATATAACTTTTGCCTCTCTGACATCTGACTACGATGATCAGTATTCTGGATGTATAAACCCAGTTCTTTCCATAACCTCCAAAAGCTACCGAATTTTGTAAGAGGCAAAGTGTCCAATAATGACCAACTGAAATGTCATTCCCGTACCATTTTGTACAGAAATAAAATTCATGCAATGACTAATGACTATGAATTTAATTTAAATTTAACTCCCATACGAATTATACACTGTATCAAACAGTTTTGATAAGGAAGGTTATCGGATATCATAGTTTCATAGCATCATATCGGGTTCACGCAACCTCTACAAAAGCATCTGCAAAAAATCTAAAAAATCTCAAGTCCTTTAATGAATAAAATAAATTCATCCTTTTTCGGGGTTTATGCTAAAAACTCTAGGTTCCGCGATTTTTTTTATTTCAGAGCAGAATAAACTACTTTGTACTTATTAAAATTGGTCAAAATGATAAAACTGAACATGACATGTAATTGGTTGGAAACAATGTCACTTATATCATTGAGTCCTTAGAAAAGCGTTAATCAATTGAACAAACATTAAATACCTTGGATTTCTCAAAACGTTCATATCTACTTCCATGAAGTGGTCAAATCAATTGACAAGATAAGGGCTATATGTGGCTTGGTATTGGAATACTGGAAACAATGTGTTCATTATATTATGTATCCCTGTCACTTGAATAAACACTGAATTGAAATTGTCACGAACGAAAATTAGTTCCACAATTGGTTCATTAACGTGAACCCTGAAATTTTGAATTTGTTTCGAAATATAACTTAATTCAGAGTCCACTTAAATCCCTAATATTGTTGTAATTTTTGTCTATTGGAAGTAAAATCATGGAATTTCTTAGAAGGCTTTCCTTCTTACTTTTATTGATTTCAGTAACTTTAAATTGGACAAAGGGGCAAGATGATGTCGGGATTTATAAAATCGGTACTGGAATTGCGGACATTACCGGACCTCCTGCCGGCGTCGTTTTGGTAAAACATCATTATGTTTAGTAAATTAATAAAAAAGCGGATTTCGAACCGATTTTAGAAACAATTATCGCCATAAGAATGGCATTTTAACGAATTAACTCCAACCGGACCCTGTTTAAAGAAACTTGTTAAAAATGATATAGAACGGGTATGTGAATCCGATAACATTAGGAGCAGGCATCTACACTCGCCTATTTGCAAGAGCCTTTATGGTGGAATCCGTTACAAGCGGAAATGGGGTCATCTACGTGACCTGTGACCTTGGCATGAATGACCACTCCCTCAAAATGGAGGTAACCTTAATTAATCTAATTGCTTGAAGAAATAACCCAACCACACCCCCAATTTCCCATGGTATTGTTGTTGTTTTTGTTGTTGCAGGTGATAAAGAAAGTGCAGGCTCTGCACGGGTCCAAATGGTCAGAGAAGAATATAATGATAAGTGCAACTCACACGCACAGCGGTCCATCGGGTTACATGACATCTTTTGCTTATCTCGTGATCGAGAGCTACGGCTTCAATCCCCTCAGCTTCTGGGCCATCGTGGACGGGATTGTGGAAAGCATCGACACAGCAATCAGTACCTCCACTTCCGGTCGCATTTACCTCAACAAGGGGGACATCCTTGGGGCGAATGGGAACCGACGCTCCAATGCCTACAACAACAACCCCGAGGCCGAGAGAGCTGCCTACGAATACGACGTTGACAAGACGATGACGATCCTCAAGTTGGTGTCGACAAGCGAGGAGCCGCTGGGGGTTTTTACCTGGTGGCCTGTCCATCCGATCTCATTCAACGGGGGAGTGAACCCCCTTGTGTCATCCGACAACAAGGGCTATGCCGCAGTACTCTTTGATTATATCATGAACCCGGGGAAAAGGCCGGGGACTGGGAAATTCGTGTCGGGATTCGGGTCCAGTAATCTGGGGGACGTGACGGGGAGATATGGACCCCCGGGGCAGAGGGCTAATTTCACGGAACCCATTGAAGATACCAGGCATTTGGGTACGAGGCAGTTTGACAAGGCATATGAGCTATTTAATGACAAGGCCACCTTGACCCTTGTTAAGGGGCCTATTCAATTCGCTCATCAATTCGTTGACGTCGCTACTGTCAAGGTCACTTACATTCCTATATGCTTGCAACCACGCCCTTTTTATTCTAAACTGTCCTTTCTATTTCAAATCGATTGGATTTGAGAATATTATGATGAATTTAAAAAGGTGGATGTACCGGATTCGAATGGAGGAATATCAACTCTAGGACTTTGCAAACCGGCTTTGGGATACAGTTATGTTGGCCTTGACCCTGATCAACACGAATTCTGGGATTCCATCAGGGATTTAATTATGGAACCCACTCAGGAAATGATCGACTGCCAAATGTTCGTTTTAATTTTAATTATTTCATGATTAATTAAAATTGTTAAGTAATTAGTTTAATAATGTAATTGAAGGCCAAAGTTAGTAGCACTGCCAGCCGGAGAGATGAACAGTCCGTGGGAATGGGCCCCTTCGATAATGGCCCTTCAGTTGCTACAGATCGGGAACGTGGACATTGCGGGAAGTCCAGGTGAATACACGACAATGTCAGGGCGACGGGTTCGGGCTGGACTGTGGAATGTGACAGGTCACGAGGTCATCGTGGCCGGCCTCGCCAACAGTTACATCAACTACATCGCAACGCCCGAGGAATACGACATGACCGAGATGGAGGGAGGAGCTACGATCTACGGACGCAACACCCTCCCCGTCACAATCGCACTCTTCCAGCAAATGGCCACCGCCCTTATCAACGTACCACCCAAATATGTCCACCCTCAATTAGTTAGTAATTAAAGGTTAACGCGATTAAATGTGGGTTAATTAAAGGGAGAGGAGATCGCAGCCGGCCCGACGCCGCCATCCTATTTGGACAGACTGAACACGGCAATTCCGCCGCGAGTGGACGTCTCGTTTTTAGGCCGTACGTTCGGTGCGGTGGTGGTGGAACCAGAGGAAAGCTACGACTTGGGTCAAGTGGTCACGGTCATTTTTGCGTCCTCGAGTCCAAGACATGCTTCCTTGAGGCGAGGCTCCTTCTTCCTTATCGAGCGGGAAGAGCCGGGAATCGGATGGGAAACGGTTCGGACGGACGCGGATTTGGATACCACGTAAGAGTTAGGAATTATGAGCATCTAAATAAGCCCCCATCCCCGGAATAACAGCAAAATGTTTTTGTTTAGGTTCTACTGGAAGCAACTGGTGAACGAAGGTGAGATAAAATGGCGAACGGGTGACTTTAGCGTCATCCCTGGCACGTACCGCGTACGACATTTCGGTTATCATCTGAAAGAGTGGAATGATCAGCCACGTCCATATTCCGGAACTTCACGCACCTTCAAAATCAACGCTCCCACTAATTAATCATATTTAATTCAATATTTAATTAATTAACGAATACTATTAACCACGATCGAAAAAACGTATATGTACTCGAACAAGAAATAAATCGACCAATGAACCTAAATCTGTTTTGATTACAATGAGTAATTAGCAACTGGCAAGCGATCGTTAATGTAATTAATTAGTCTTCTCTTTCCCTGCATGAATTACATTAATTAAATGGGAATTATGCATCAGGGATGATAATTACTTGGCTTTCATTTCCTATTTCTCAGTCATCTAGACATTTTAACAGTATTGCTCTTATCCTAGCAAAATTATTTTAAAATGAATTTTAAATTAGTCCTTATCTTATCCATCTGCACATTTCAGGTAAGATATGCGGTTTTGGGGATGTAAAGGTGAAGGAATTTAGCTACTTTAATTTGCTGAATACATTGTAGATAAGCCTTGGAGAGGTTGTGGATTTGGGGCAGAGGGTCTTGAACTACGAAGCATATCAAGTTGCAGATGAGCCTGAGGTGAACTTTTTATCCTTAATTTTAAGATAAGCAGATTCTAAACTAACGTTGAGGTTTTAGGTGGTTATCTTGAGGATAAGCCCGGAAGGGTACGTGTCCAAAAGCCGAGTGGGCCGTCAGGAAGATGAGGACGAGGATTCTGATGTGCCAAGTACTACTCCGTACATCCCTGCCATCATTCCAGGAGTGACGAAAATATTTAACGGAATCCTGACCGGAAACTTGAACGAGATCTTCCATGGTCAGACATTACATTTTTAAATTAATTGTGATTAGTTGGGCATTTAATTAAATACTTCTTACTACGTTTTGTGGTCAGGATCAACGAGTTTTGCGCCGAAGCAGACGGCGAACGCGATAAACACGGTCTACAATCAAGTGGTAGGTCTTCCGCCACCAAAGACGCGCGGTACGACCGTAGCTCCCTTGGCGGGGAATTCGACGGGGAACGGTACGGCGGCTGCGACGCCGGCTGTCGCGGTAACCACACCCACTCCCGATGACGACGACGAAGACAACGAGTCCGATCTCGACTACAAATACAAAGTTGGATCTGCACCAGAAAACACACTCCTCTAATATTTCATCAATATTTTGTCTTCTACTTAAAATGGTTACAATAAAACAGCTCAATCCGAGTCCAAATTTAACCTTAAATATATTTATTTCCTTGACTTGTGAGACTTTGATGTAAAAATCGGCATTTACTCTCGGTTTGAAGTTTATATCTTGAGAAAGTAGATTAAAAATTGCAAAGTTAAAGATAGGAAGTTCACTATGAAATACTATGAAATACGTATTATAGTTTGAAAAGATGCATTAAACCATTCATCGGACACGACAAACTCCCTGCAATGTTCCTCTGTACGGCATGACGGGATTTAAGTTTTTTTTAAAGTGGCATGACATATAGTAATCCTCACTAAATACCAATAATTGGTATTTAGTCAACCTATAATTATTATAGGTTGACAAGTCAAAGGGCTTGACCCAGATGGAACTAGGGTGAATAACTTAATAGCCCGTTATGAACATTGCGATTCAATTCCTGTGGACAACTACGTCCCAAATTCATCCATTTCCATAATCAATGAAATTAACTCTGACTCTTAATTCAGTCCTAATGATATGATTAGGAGCAAGTAATTATTTTGAAATGGTCAGTTCAGCACCAGACATCAGCTAAGAGACCACAATTAGCCTCCTATTATTCCTTATTTACAATTTTCGATAGGATGATCGAGAGAGGTATTGTGCTCCTCCTAGTCCTCTTCCTTTCTGCTCAGGTATCAACAGCCCTTGGATTTATAATATTTAATTGTAATTAACAAATGAAACTTAAATTAGAGTTCAAGATTTTGTGTTTAAATTACAGACAAGGAGTTGGTTTGAGGTGGAAGGGAGTGTCATTCTTCCAGATGACCTCAGTCCCTATCCAAATCCCCAACCAAAACCAAGGAGTCAGAACGGGCCCGGAAATGACCACCCTAATGTAATTATTCACTAATTGTTCTAACTTGACCCACAAAGTATTGGGCCATTAATTATTTTAGATTTGGTTCTTTAATGAATAGAGAGGATCCAAATAATTTATTGGGAAAATATTCAGAATTTGTGACCAAAATGTCCCTGCAAAATTTAGCGACGGGACTTTTTAAATCATCTATGGTAAATAGATATTAACGGGGTTGATTACAACAGGTTGTGAGGGATAGTAAGCAGTTGGACTTGGAGTTGACGGACATTGACGTTGACGGTCCGTACGGGTACGTGCCGCGCGTGGTGCACGGGGTCCGTAAGATCGTGAAGGGTCTGCTGAACGGGAGCATGCACAGCATCTTCCACGGCGCCTTCTCCATCGCCCCTGACGACGTGTCAGAAGACCTCATTGGGACCTACAACACGATATTCGGGATCGTGGACCCCGAGGATTTGCCCGAAAAGGTTCAAAACCGGAAACCAAAGTCCACGACCAAGGCACCCTCGTCCAAACGCAAAGCCAATTCCACGACCACCGAAAAGACGGGAGGAATCACGGAGAAGAAGGCCAAGGACGAAGAGGAAGACGATTTGGACCTCGACGAGGATGACGACGACGACATCCTCATTTAACTCACTTACTAAATCTATAAAACACACTAAAATATTTATTATGTTCAAGCAGTGGTTAGTGTAAATAAAGGCCAACACCTCGAGACATTTTTTAGTATCTGATTGAAACTGCTCCGACGGAGGTTTAACGTAAATCTCAGAATAGATTCCCTCCCCCTATTTTAAACCCACAATACTACTTCTCAAGTACCAGCCGTCCCTTAATTTGAGTCAGACTAGACTTATAAAAGTAAAGGCTAATATTAATCTTTAGTTTAATATCCATAAAACAGGGTAGCACCTTTTTATCTAAAATCTACCCTAAATATAGTTTAAAGTCAAAATGCCAAAGTCATTAATGGCTTGAGCCTCTGTAATTTTGAGTCAGTCTGTTCCACATCCTTTCTTAAACCTCAGCCTTTTTAGAACTTGCGACTACGTTCTACTGGTTTTACAAGTTCCAAAAATAATTATCTTACGATTTAGAAAAAGAGTACAAAATTCTCAAAAATGTTGTTAAGAATCCGATTTACGATTTCAATTTTGATGGCATTAAGTTGGACAAGGATTGGGTCGGGTGGAAGAGGTCATGGCAATTTCAATGGAGGCCGTCGAGGTCAAAGGCCACACAGTTTTAGACCTAGGCCATCCCATGTTCACAATAATCCAATCAAATTTGGTATGATAAACTCATTGCTTTAATCTAATTTTTATTCTATGAATTGATTAAAAAATACTAATTCTTAAATTTCCAGTCTCCAACAATGGGCCGTTCATGAATGGTCCTATAATAGTGGGTAGGCCTCAGAAAGTGCCATATTCGTGGAGAAATCAGCAGCCATTTCAATCTAAATTTAATTCCAATCCCTTCCAAAGCCCATACTTTCAAAATGGGCAGGGATTCCTGAATGTAAACCCTTGGGGTCAATTTATAGCCCCCAAATGGGGTCAAAATACCTCTCTACCTGACCCCAACCGAATGACCCCAACCCATGTAAACAAGAGCCCTTCAACCCTTCCACCCAAAATCATGATTGTGGATGAGGCTGGTCCTGTCCAACCAGGCCCTTCGGAATGGGAGCAAGTGATCCCAGAGGACGAGGTTCCTGAGCCCACTGACCCTCAGGGTCAAAATGTTGACCCTTCTATAATGTCAGAGAAAGGTCAAAGTTCAGGAATTGTGGAGGAGGCAGGGTCAGTTGAGCCAGGACCTTCTATTTGGACACAGGATAATTCGACCAATGAGGAAGTGGGGCTAATTGAAACGGGTGCACCGGATCAACTACCCGACAATTCTTCGGGTCAAGAAGACTTCACTGATGATCCGAATGAGAAGACTGATTCATCGACAGATGATCCCAATGTCAACGAGTATAATATCTACGACTTTGTCGATGTTCGACTTAACTTGGACGATTCGGGATGATTAATTTCGACTTACCTAAATTATTAAATTTTTCAATGTTGTCAGAATTTTTAATTTTAACAAGATTTTTATTTAATATCATTCTATCTAATTTAAATATTTTAAAATAAGATAAATCCAATCACATTTCTTTTTTAACTATGACTTTAACTTCTATTAGGCATGTTTAATTATTTGAATTATGTTATTAAAAGAAGGTATAATACTATAATATATGCATATGGCGATCTTTTATTCATCATATGAATTGATAGTGGATTTGACTAATTGAAAGACATATTCATGCTAGGTTCATATAGTTGAAATATGTTGACCATTCTGTCCTTATTCTATTTGAAAGGCTATTTATAGACTCCGGAATTCCCCCAAAAAACCTTTTAGTTTTAAGGCGGATTAAGTGTCTCCATTTCCCATTTTCTATTCAGTCCCTGAAATTCATTCATTTTTTAGCCTTAAGTATTCCTAACTTGTATTTTAAACAAAAAACGTAGCTGAAATTGAATTAAAGTAAATTTCATTTGAGTTAAGCATTTCCTGTGTATAAGATGTGTGAGTTCTTGACATTTGTGGTTCTTGTGACGTTAAGCAAGTTTGGAGCGGAAGTGAGTGGAGGACCCCAGAGCCCTTTCGGTAACTTCCCGTTCTTTAATACCTTCCAGAACGGTAATTTTATTAACACAATCATTCCCATTTTCAAGATTGAATTCATTAGGAATTTAAATAGCCTCAAATAATATTTCGAATTCCTAATTAGATTACACAGCTAACTATTAAGATAATATGCAACCTTTAATTGTGTTTCTGTAGGTCCAAATGGACCAAATGGACAGCAGAATTCAAATCCATTCTTTCAGTTTTTCAATCCCTTTGGAGTTGGTAATGATTATACAAATTGTATCTTGCAATCAGTTGGAAAGATTGGGCACTTATTTGGAGTGCATTTATTTAGGAATATTTCTATTTTCATATGCAAAAAAACTGCTATTCCTTGTAGGGCAGTTGACAGACAATTTCATAAATGATTTTCCATATATACTGTGAAAACAACTTTCGCAAAATTTAAAATTGAATGTTCTTAATTATTAAAAATAAAATCCATACAATTTTCAATAAGCGTTTTAAACTATTATTTTGTTGTAGGTAATCAAGGCCAAGGTCAACAAGGGAATCAACAAAATTCCAATCCTTTCTTTTCGCAAAATCCATTCAACTTTTTCAACAACAACGGATGGAATCAAAACGGGTTTGGAAATCCGTCCAACAATGAAAACAAGAACAATAACTACAACAATTACAACAATAACAATCCAAGCGGTTCACAGGACTCTCAAGGAACTAACCAAGGGAATCCTGTAGCACCTCAACATCAGCAGAATGGGCAAAATCCAAACTACCAGAATGGGGGTCTCTACAACAATAACAACAATCCCTACTCCAATTGGCCCTTTGCTTCCAACCCTTGGAACAATAACTTTAACAACAACAACAACAACAATAACAATAATAATAATGACAAAAACAATAAGAACAATAATCCAGGTATATTTAATCCCTGGTCAGCCTTCCAGCCTCCAACTCAACAATCAAATAATAATAATCCGTCGAATGGTAATGGATACTTGAATCCCTTCTTCCCAAACCCCTTCTATCAAAATGGGGGCCAGGAAAACGCAAAGGACGTAAATCCAGCTTCGAATCCCTCAAATAAGGGCCAGACTCCTCCCCCCAATAATCACAATTACAATAGACCAGGGTTCCAAAGCCAAGGTGCAAATGACCCTTATAACCACCCTCAACCACACCCTCCATCCTCCACGTATCCAAATCAGGATCATCAAAATCTATCAAAGGGATCAAATAGAGGTCAGACTCCTCCCCTTAATAGCCACAATTACAATGGACCAGGGTTGGATAGTCAAAGGCCTCAAAATCCTGAAACCCAGGGACCCCCTTCGGCTTATCAAAATCCCGATCGTCCAGCTCAAGTCCCAAAATCCCCAATTTCTGGAGGTGGGTCAGAGGGCCCTGGTAAAGTTGTAGAAGCAGGTCCTATCCGACCGGGCCCTTCTCTTTGGGTCCAGGAGGAGTTGCCCAAAAAAGCTGTGGATGAAGCAGGGCCTGTTAAACCAGGCCCTTCACTCTGGATTCAAGAAGATAAGCCTGGACAAGTGCCACAGAAAATAGTGGATGAGGCAGGGGGCGTTAAGCCAGGCCCTTCCCTTTGGGTTCAGGAGGACTTGGAGGACCCCCTAGGGACAAACAAGGACCCCCAACCGCTTGACATGAGGAAGGAAGAGGTCAAGAGCCCCTCCACACTTCCCCATAAGCCAACCGATAGTTACACGGACGATCTACTCATTTTTAACTAATTAACAGAGCCTGTTAATTAATCCACTCTTCTTTGTCCTGTAAAATCGAAATTAATATTTACCAACATAATTTCCCTTGCACTACTTTTACAATTAATTCCTTTTCATTTTCAATTCAGAAAATTCAGATGTTTTTTAAATGGAGACAAATTAACTTCAACCTTTTTTTGTGATACTGATTATGAATTTAAAATTTGACGTGAATATGATTTTTTATAAGACATAATATGATGATCCACAGTCCTCTAGTACATGGGACCCTCCATCGCTAATACATACATGTATATTAAGCTTTCTGTCAAGACTATTTGAAGAGGGCAAGAATACATCAATAAAGCAGCACCATTGCGCTTCGAAATCTCCAATTTCCTTGCCGATTTTTTATAATGTTGAAACGGGATTAAAAAGCTTGACGTATTTTCCAGTTTTTAATTTCGGGTAAAATCCGACCACTTACCCGAATTCGGAGTTTTCTAAGCGATTTCGTTTGTATTTTTTATTTCGAGGCCAGCAAAAACTATTGACCCCACGCCCATTTAAAAAGTTCACGAATTTCCCTATTTCGTCGTTTCGAATTTTTTTATTTTCGATTTTTTGAAATTTTCCAGCTCAACAATGCTAATTTGTGGTATAGCAGATCTTTTTGTCCCCCAGCATTCCCAGATTTTCTCAACGGCAATAATGTTCGGACTAACCCAAAGTTAGTTAATCTGAAAACCCCACCCTGGGAATCATGGGGGACAAAAAGTTATGAAAGAAATTGGATTTTAGAATAATTCTAATATGTTAGCATGCTTACCCCATGTTAAAAATACTAAACTCTTAAAAAGTGTGCGTAAATACCAGTTATCTGGCCACACCCTCCACATTCATGGTTAATTTATTGGCAAGGCCAGATAAGGTCAGAAGGTAAATTTTCAGCTTCCGAATTTCATCACCGCGTAAAAGGCTGTCTGAGACAGAATACGCCCCCCAATCTTACCCCCATAACGAAATATTTAAAATCGCGCCCCCTTGCGCGCTATTTCAAAGCGCGCGCATAGCTAAAATCTAAATTTTGAATTCCAATCCCGCGCAAAATCCTAACTACTAGAGGATATGCCCGTCTATATAGTTCTGCTAATAAATGTGTTATAATCGCGCCCCCTAGCGCGCTATTTCAAAGCGCGCGAATAGCTCAAATCTAAATTATGAATTCCAATCCCGCGCAAAATCCTAACTACTAGAGCATATGCCCCTCTATAAAGTTCTGCTAATAAATATGTTACAATCGCGCCCCCTAGCGCGCTATTTCAAAGCGCGCGAATAGCTCAAATCTAAATTATGAATTCCAATCCCGCGCAAAATCCTAACTACTAGAGCATATGCCCCTCTATAAAGTTCTGCTAATAAATATGTTACAATCGCGCCACCTAGCGCGCTATTTCAAAGCGCGCGAATAGCTCAAATCTAAATTTTGAATTCCAATCCCGCGTAAAATTCTAACTACTACAAGATATGCCCATCTATATAGTTACGAGTACAAGAAGTTGATAACTGCGCCGCTTGGCGCGCTATATGAATGCGCGCTGAACGATTTTATACGATTTTTGAATTTGACTACCGCGCAAAAAGCTATATAATAGAGAATGTGCCCCTTTATATAGTTCCGCTAACAACCATTTTAAAATCGCGCCACCCGGCGCGCTGTTTCGAAGCGCGCGAATAGCTCAAATCTAAATTATGAATTCCAATCCCGCGCAAAATCCTAACTACTAGAGCATATGCCCCTCTATAAAGTTCTGCTAATAAATATGTTACAATCGCGCCCCCTAGCGCGCTATTTCAAAGCGCGCGAATAGCTCAAATCTAAATTATGAATTCCAATCCCGCGCAAAATCCTAACTACTAGAGCATATGCCCCTCTATAAAGTTCTGCTAATAAATATATTACAATCGCGCCACCTAGCGCGCTATTTCAAAGCGCGCAAATAGCTCAAATCTAAATTATGAATTACAATCCCGCGCAAAATCCTAACTACTAGAGCATATGCCCCTCTATAAAGTTCTGCTAATAAATTTGTTACAATCGCGCCACCTAGCGCGCTATTTCAAAGCGCGCGAATAGCTCAAATCTAAATTTTGAATTCCAATCCCGCGTAAAATTCTAACTACTACAAGATATGCCCATCTATATAGTTACGAGTACAAGAAGTTGATAACTGCGCCGCTTGGCGCGCTATATGAATGCGCGCTGAACGATTTTATACGATTTTTGAATTTGACTACCGCGCAAAAAGCTATATAATAGAGAATGTGCCCCTTTATATAGTTCCGCTAACAACCATTTTAAAATCGCGCCACCCGGCGCGCTGTTTCGAAGCGCGCAAAATTTAAAAAAATCCTAATTTTACATTATAGCGACCGATAAATACATAATTCCAATGTAGCACTAGCTAAAACTAGTTAGAAAATTTAAAGCGCGCCATTGGTCGCTAATTTTGGAAGCGCGACATCGAAAGGTCAGCGCATTATAATCGCCGCGATACAGTATATTATTCCGTCATGGGTCATACCGTATAAAGCAATAATTGAAAAGGTCGAATTTGGAATAAATTATTCGGGGGTTGGGCAACGAACGTCCTTTCGTTATATTATAGTACATAAAATATTAAGATACGCCTCTATCTGAAACTATGACTTTGGTTTTGCTGCTTAATTGATGTGGTCTTGCCCAAGAGTAATAAAACGATAAGTTGTCATTCTGATAAGACTAGATTCCTCCCTCAAAGAGAGTCCCAAACATGGACGATATATCATTGTGCATGCATATAAACAAGGGGATTGAGGTCTTGTCGCGTCTGCTTGGTTTGGGCCCTAGTTTGGTTTACACGGTCAAGTGATGCATCGTTGGAAAAGTATGTTATTAAATTATGGATATGATTTTACTCTATGGTTGGGGAACTCTGAGATTATGTATAAAACTACTCTTAATTGTTGGACAACGACGTTAAAGGTTACTTGACGTCTTGTTTAGTGGATTTTTACCCTTTCGCCCAAGATTGCTCGTTGTCAAGGCATCTTGCCTTTCGCCCCTTTGCGATGTGCGTTTTCAAGGGGTTAAATGATTAATTATGACTGTTTTAAATGATAAAAGAGTGAAAGTTTGAAGAAAGTAGCAAAATTGCATAATGTGTTGAAGGAGGGTGAGTTGGGATTCCATGACTTTGTTCCCAACAGCTAACCCTCCGGATTTGAATATTAGGGCGGGATTATTATTGCACAACTATTTTGTTTTGACAACCAACTTCATTAAAAATTCGTTAATTGATACTGAATAATTACAAAATACGCCCGTCTGCGACCTAAAACTTTAATTAGGCCTACCAACTTCATTCATTCCGATTTTTTGACGACGCTGACGTGACGACGCTGACGACGCTGCTGCTCCGTCCGGAATCCGGGACTCTGGTTTGATACGTGGATTGGATTGGATTGTGCTGAGCTGACCTCGACATTTATCCACCCTCCACGTTAACCTACTACATACACATACAAAAAAGGTAACCTAATTCAAAATTAGAGATTTTGCTAGCCCGGCGAAGCCGGGCGACGCAAAATCGAAATTTTATGAGTCTTCGGAACCCGAAGACAATACTGTTATACTTGTAGTAGTGAACTGAAGAACCTGAAGAAGAATCCTTATTTCAAAGCCATCACGCACACCGTCTAGCGTGATAATAAAAATAGAGTAAAAGATGCGTCCGTGCATCTTGGCGTCCGCCGGGTTTGTACGTCATTGCTTCAAAGCCATCGTCCGAGAACATGAAATACAAAAAACAAAATTCGGGGGTGGGCCGGAGGGCAGTATTGTCTTCGGGTTCCGAAGACTCATAAAATTTCGATTTTGCGTCGCCCGGCTTCGCCGGGCTAGCAAAATCTCTAATTATTATTTCGTCTTCTTCACCCTTAACAATACTGTTATACTTGTAGAATTCAAAGCGTTCGAGGACGACAAAATATTATGAACAGAAAAAAAGTAATGAATTTATTACTTTGAGAGTACAGCATTGGCATATTTACTACTGCTACAAATTGGTTTTTTATAAAATTTCGCAAATACTTTAGACTTATCCGACCATCCAACTTGCTTAATTATTGTATCTGTAATAACACCATTTGAATGAGCTTTAGAACTAGAAGCATGTCTATAACTGTGACTCTGAAACTGTTTGGTGTCGATCCCCGACAAATTTAAAACTTCACACAACCATCTACTGATAGTATTGGTAGTTACAGCGTTGTGTGGTTTAACAAATGATATAAATAGATTCTTAGTATCTCTCCTCAGAGTTTTTGTTCTATTAATATATTCAATTAAGGCCTTTACAGGACAAATGTTTTCGTCTTGAAGGAAGGGTGGAATACAAACAATCGGGTTACCAATTCTTGAATTGGTAGTCTTAAGATTATTTACAAATTTGATTTGAATAGGTTGCGACCAAACAATGTTATCTATTTTAATGCTACACAAGCTCTGAACTCTCTGACTTGTGACGAGAGCTAAAAGTGCTGTAAGTTTTAAACTTAGCTTTTTAAGATCAATTGATCGATTTTCCCAAGATCTTAACAATTCTAATATATTAGCCGGGTCCCAGACAAAGTTGTACTTTGGCTTGGGAGGTCTAGTTTTACATACACCTTTACAGAACTTTACGATTAATGGATGCTCACCGATCGGATAATTATCAACTCTACCGAACACAGTTGATAACGCTGATCGAGCAGTGTTTACACTCATATAACTTAACCCAGACTTATAGATAGAGTTCAGGAACATCAAATAATTATTAACATTTTTCTCCCAAACAGAAAAGTTATTTTTTCGACAGAACACAAGCCACTTATTCATCACAGTACAGTATTGCTTCCATGTCCCGGGGGAGCAAGAAGATTTTAGAACTTCAATTATATCTTGTGGAAGATTCAGTTTTTCAAATGACAACTGGATAATTTTGCTGCCATCAAGACTGTTTTCTTGCTCAGTTGATGAGTTCTGTTTGCAAAAGGACAGAATAACAAATCTTTAGGCGACTTCAAATATATAATGGCTGAAACTGACAGTTCTTTAAATAGAGGATACCATGGTTGAGCTGGCCAGTCTGGAACTACAACAATTCCTTCAGCTGTATCGCTAATAATTTTATTAAGGGTTTTTGTAATACAATTAAATGGTGGAAATGCATAGAATTTTATATTTGTCCAGCAGAATGTGAAGCTATCTACAATTTCACAATGAGGGTCAGGGAGCCAAGAAGCATAGCGCTTTAACTGAGTGGTATGTTGGGAAGCAAATAGATCGAATTCCGGTTGATCCAATGAATTACAAATTTTTTCAAAATGCCGTTTTCCGAGTTGAAATTCGGAAGGATTATTCGCATCTCGAGAAAGCGAATCCGCTAGTATGTTTGATTTTGTATTTATGTAGCTAGCCCTAATAAATAGCCTTCTATTTTCACACCACTGCCAAATTTTCTTTGTGACATTGTGTAGGCGAGAAAATTTGCAACCTCCAAATTTATTTATATAGGCCATTGCCGTGGTATTATCTGTTCTAATACAGATCCATACATCAGTAACCGTAACTAAACTTTTAAGTCCGTTCAAGATCGCTAAAAGTTCAAGTTCATTTATATGCAGCCTTTGCTCTTCAAATGACCAATGTCCTCTAGTCTTTTCACCCGTATCTGTCCAGGCCCCCCAACCAGTAAGCGATGCATCAGTTGTTAAAGTGCAAGAAAAACCTGGTTTGGAAATCATAGCCTTATTCTCTAAATGATCTAACCACCAAAAACAATCTGTAATCGCCTCTCCTGAAACAGTTATTTGTTCCTCGTAATCGTTTCCAGAATCATACAGACCTATGTATTTTATCCTTTCTAAAGCTCTTGTGTATAGTTGACTATAAGGAATCGCAATACAAACTGAGGTCAGATGACCAATCACATTTGATAACTTCCGGATTGACATTCTAGGATTACTGATCAATGACTGTAACTTTTTGGTAATCTTTTCAACTTTTTCTTGTGGTAAATATATAACCATTTCTTTAGAGTCTAAAATAAATCCTAAATATTTAACCTTCGTTGAAGGTGTCAACTGAGATTTTTCATGATTGATAAGAAACCCTAGCTGTGTAAGAAGGTAACACGATGTCGAAACATTAGTTTGACATTTTATTTGAGTCTTGCCTAAAGCTAATAGATCATCCAAGTATGAAACGCTCAAAAGGCCTTTTTCGCGGAGCTTTGCCAAGACTGGTTTTAAAATCTTTGTGAATATTCTAGGCCCAACATTAATACCGAAAGCTAAGCAAGTGAATTCGTATAAAGTACCGTTCCATCTAAATTTTAAATATTTCCGAAAGCTCTGATGAATGCTTACGGAGTGATAAGCGTCCTTTTGATCTATAACTGCCATAAAACAACCCTGTGTTATCAGCCCTAGAGCCGTTCTAATATCTTCTAACTTGAAATGTGGACTATCTATAAATTCATTTAATTGTTTTAAATTAATAACAAACCTGTCGCCTCCATCAGATTTAGGGACAGTGAAAACATTAGATACAAACTGACCTGTTTCTTCTTTTGATACAGTTATTGCTCCTGATTTAATCAATTTCTCTATCCCTTGGCTAACGACTTCCTTTTCTGAGATGGAAAAATTTATTGGACTTGGCTCTTTGATCTGATTAGGCAAGTGATGAAAATCTAACCTTAGGCCTTCCCTTATTATATTAAGAATAATTTTGTCACTTGTTATACGTACCCAATCATTAATATATACAGAAAGGCGCCCCGCTGTCTTAACGTTTGAATTGTGGCTTACAAAATTTAATGATGTCGCTGAGGCCGGTAATTCGTTTGTTGATTCGGATTTTGAAAACGTGGCTGATTGCTGAACCTTTGCCCGTTTCCCCTCTTGTATTGTTGAAACGGGCGATACGAGTTTAAATTATTCTGATATCGCATCGTCGATGATGGAGGCCTGGTATATGGAGCTGGACGAAAGCGACTAATGAACCCTTCCTTAGTCCGTCGGACAATTGTTGAACTCGTTTTGGAAGCCTTCAAACTCTCATTTAAATCTGATCCAAATAGCCATTCAGTAGCTTTAGTCTGAGCCGAGCAGATTGCTGAGTATTCTGGATTTAAAAATTTTCGTATTTCCAGTCTGCGTTTGCTGTTGACGTCTTGAAGTTGATCGCCGAGTACATTCGAAGCTTCTACACAATTGACCAGCACCGCTTTTTTTAGATCTTGTGGAACCCTTTCTCCAGATTTTACCATTTTGTCAGCTATATTGGCTAGCGCAATGAGCGCAATACTCAAGCCTTGCTGTGATTGTTGTTGTCGTAGGTCAACAAGTCGAGCTGATGCTGGAAGATGATTCCAGATCTCCACGTTAATTTTTGGCACTGTGACGGATTTGCAATTAACAGGTACCTTAAACTTTTCAGTCAGCTTCACCAGAGTATCTTTGTTCAGCTTTCGAGTTAGTGCTGTGTTCATTCCTTCTGCGATCTGGTTGTCAATTTCATTCCCAAACTCGACTGGTTGTTCGAATGATTTTAAAATTTCGGCGAGTTCGTCTTCCGTGCAGTTTGGCGGAGTAATCGCTTCTAATAAATTAGGTATTTATTTATATTTATCATACTCATCGAGTATATATTGGTACTTTAATACAAAAAAATTAATGATAATATTCCGAATTTAATTGTGATTCCAAAGAAAAACGTACCAGGATCATTTTTAGTTTCGTTAGTCAATGACTGAACCAAATCTGATATCCCGTCACCTTTGTCACTGTCCTCTTCATCATCTGACAACCCAAGGGACCATTCTCCCTTCTTGTATTTTACATCGCTTAGATTCGCCTTACTTGTGGTGAATTTATTCGCATCGCTCGAGGGCTGACTTTTTAAAATCTGAATGTCTGCACCTTGAGATTTTACTAATTCCAATAAGGTCGCCAGCTGTTGCTGGACTGATCCTTCAGAATCCCCCATTACTAAATTATTAAATTAAATGTATTTAATTTATTGGCTGATTACACCACAGACCATTTCCTCGTCGAGGATCGTTGGTCGTACCCATTCCCTATTCTAGGGTCGTTGGGTTTTATTAATATTTCAATTTTTCTAAATGTGAAAAAGCGCATTCCCTCTTTAGGGTCGTAGGCTTACAATTTGTGTTTAATTTTACTTTCAATCCTACCTTCAACCCCACAATGAGTAAAAACAATTACTTACCAACGGACGATGGGCTTGGCCTCGGACGGGGTCGATATTTTCGAAAATTTTTAAGAAAAAAACAAAATAGAAATTGGAGAAGAGAGTGGCTGAGATCCTTCTTCAATGTCCTTTCAATTAACAATGACGTACAAACCCGGCGGACGCCAAGATGCACGGACGCATCTTTTACTCTATTTTTATTATCACGCTAGACGGTGTGCGTGATGGCTTTGAAATAAGGATTCTTCTTCAGGTTCTTCAGTTCACTACTACAAGTATAACAGTATTGTTAAGGGTGAAGAAGACGAAATAATAATTATAATTCCATTTGATTTGAATACAATACATTCCACATTCAATAGAATGGCGTTTTCAATTTTAAGTTTATATATTTATTTACATGCTGCAGCGTCGTTGTGTCTTGCCGTCTACGACCTATAACAGAATAATGAGTACAACGGGAAGGTGTGGAATTAAAGGGGCGACGCCACGAGCCCCTCTCAACATTCCTCCTCGATCAGGCACAATGTCAACGGGACCAAGGCGAGTAGCATCTACCCCGAGGGGCGTCACCCCCTCCAGAAATCGTAACCAAAACCAAGGCTCAACTTCGGATGCAGAAATAGCTCCAGGAATTCCGCGACTCAATCTAACAGAAGAAGAAGAACTGGAGATTCTGGAGCGACTGGAATCGGGAAAGTACGTGGGGGGTGCGGGGCTGGCCCAATTCATTTCTGCGCCCCCTCAACCCTCCTCCCAATCAAAGCCAAAGTGCCAACAGAATTTACTGGGTGCATTCGCGTCATTGGATAAACAGGCCGATGATGCGTTTGTAGTGGATAAGACTGCTGACACTCTGGGCAAACTCCAGTTGGAAGATAAGAGCCTCAAAAGGAAAGAGGATAACTATCGACTTCCTGAACATTGCAAGAAACTGGACCTTCTAATGGAAACTGTCGGTTCCTACAAAAAAGTTATGAATGAGACCGTGGAAGGCATTTTCGAAGCTAGGTTTGCGGAGCTTTTCCCCACGGAAATGTGTAAGTTTTCAAAAATTACTAAATGTTACGATCATAGTCACCTCACCGATTCTAAGATCAATTCTAATGACCCCCTTTCAATTTTTGAATCTAGTACAATCAGTAAAGAATATGGAGAACGCTGCTACTGTACTACAAAATTTCCTCAATGAGAACACCTCCGACAACGTCATGTTATTTTTCCCAAGTCGGAAGAAAGATAAGGCTCTCCTTCCGTGTCCTATTGAGGAACAAGAGGAAGTTATTGAAATCATTTATAGTCTCAGTCAACTCCTTGAAAAGTTTCATCAATACCTCAATTCACCGAACAAGGACATCAATTTGGAGTCCATGATCCAGAATTTTGTAAGTCCTCACGAGTCCTCCTGGTCAAGTCGTCACGTTTTTAAATCTAAGGAAGCATTTCTTATTCTAGCTAATAATCTCAATAATTGTTTTGTTTTTAAATAGGCTGATTCTGTGGACAAATTCGAATCGGATTTGAAAGAGGGGAAGGCGAGTGTGGCTGAAGCAGAAAAACTCTTTAAATTTTTCCAGACCCTCTCTCCAAGCCTTTCTTTAAACAGCAGTGGGATATCTTTCAACGATGTAACCCCAAATTAAGGCTTCTATATACAATACGTATCTCGTTATTAGCTAGAGTAGTTGTTTAAATATTTAAACCGTTCCCTATTTTACATATCTGTATTGGCATTTGTATTTTCCTATTAAAGTCTCTTTTTTTTACAAACTGGACTCAAGCCAACTTTAAAGTCTACCTGGAGTAAAGTTATTAGGTTTTATTAGGTTTTAGCAATTGTTTAACCTGCTCGGATCATATAAAAATGTAATATCGATCCTGGTACGAGTTTTATGGCAATTTCTTGCAGTTTAATACAAATATTTAGAAATACTTGATTATTTTAAATCTATATATTTTATAGTCATTTGAATGAAAAGTAGAAAGTTACAACAACTTTAGAATGTGCAAAGGAAATAAATATCGATGGAACAAGAGTAAGAAAAAAATGTTTTAGGAGATGAAGTGTTGAATATTTAATTCCTATTTCTCAATCCTTAAAAAGGGGTTGGAAATTGGTATTCGTGCCTATTGTCTACAAATACAGTCCAGGTAGGGTGGATTAATAATTTAAAGATTTAAAATCAATTTCTCAGACATTTTTTCTCATCAATATTTTATAGACTTCAAAATTGTGCTCCTCAACTCATTATAATGATGGATTGAATAATAGGTATTGGTCTCAATTTTTTTAAATTCGTCTAGTCGGATCAATGAATTCTTAAAGAGGGATATATTATTCAGAGTAGATCATATCAAACCGAAAGAGGTCTATCTAATATCAACTCTTAAAACTACTTTAACTTTCGCTTCAACTTTTCTGATCCTATCGTTCCAATTCTAATTTACTTTGGAAAAAAAGAAAAAAATCCCTAAATAAATCCCCCTCTGAATTACATCCTCACCTCAATACGCAATGGAAATGTAAAGTATCAAATGTCATGATACCCCACCAATGCTCCAAGCTCTGGATCATTTTTCCTATCCATCCGATATTATTAAGCTCCCCGAAATAATTCCCCACCCCTAATAAAATATTTGAACGCTCAATGTTCCTACTCATAATCAAGAACCTTATCCTGGCGTTACTTTTCATTTTAATTGGAGCTTTTAACGTAAAACTTTATAGTTTACAATACTTTACATCAATCATTTTTGATAAATGATAAATTGATGCAAAGAAAATAATTTCCGACAGATGATATCCGAGCATTTGTAGAACTCTATAAATGTATCGATGTCATGATATTTAATATCTTCTACAGTATTAAATGGAATTGATGGTTCCATGTAAAATTATTTGTTTTTTTAGAACATTTGAGTTTAAATGGATATAATTAGAGGAGAGGGATGATTTGTACTTGGAAATCCTATTATCAAGACCCAATTTCATATGGACAAGTTGGTTTAAACTTTAGATTAAGCCCACAAACTGTACGATCTCCCTCCATCCACTATCAATATTTAAAGCTACATTTCTGGACAACTGGGATAGAAGAGGAGATGACGTGTAAATAAGATAAGTACACGTTTCCGTAATTATAGTGACAGTGACAAGACGGTGTGAAGGACCCTGGAGGCTCATTTTTTTAGCAACCAATGAAATTGTTAAGGCATTTCATGGTTTCACACTTCAAATACATCCCGTCTCAACAACACAGTTAAAAATGTTAGAAACTCAACAGAGTTATTTATTTAAAACATTAGGATTTAATCAAAGTTAGATCGTTAAATGGGTTTAAAAGGTGGACTACAAAAAATGGCTTTAAATGTAGGGTTAAAAAATGGCAATTACATGGACTTGGTCCTTGATTTCCGATCCTCAACTCTGACTGTCTTCATGGATGACTTGGTGGGTTTATGTTTATAAGCTTGGCCGTTTCGTAGCTGGGCATTTATATCCGACTCTTTACTAAAGCCATATTCATTATTCCGAATTTGGCAATATTTGCAATGTTCCTCTCGTTCATAGAGACAGAACTTGCAGTTCTCCTCATTTTCATATCTTTCGAATTCGCAGAACTTGCAATTCCGGACTTCGTCGATAACATCGGGCTTGTTGGTAGTTGGATATATTTTGCCACTGCTAATTGTTGCAATGCGGTTGGATTTGTTGGCCTTGATTTTGTCTTGTAGTGGAGCTCCACTCGTCTCTTTTAAAAGTAGGGATAGAAGGGACCCCAGGAAACCCAGGCTTCCGAATGCAAAAAGTGGAGCTGATGGCCATTCTGTTAAATAATTTCATGAAAATTCAAAAACTAAATACCCCGGAATAGAGTCTCAAGACCGAAATAGTAAGGCCAACCAATTGCAGGGTTTTAAAAAATAGAGCAACTTACTGGTTCCAATGTAAGCGATTTGTGGAGCGGCGATTCCGCCGAAAGCGGCGGAGACGCGTGATATTCCGAATCCCATGGTTCGTATTGAGATTGGATATGACTCGACGGTGAGGACGCGTATTGAGGAACGCGCCCCCGCCACGCACATCTTCCCCAGAAGAATGCAGAGGATGAACACTCGCTGATATTCCACCACTGCCGATTCATAGAATAGTTGGACCACACCCACTGGCAGGAAAAACAGCGCCGAGATCGTGGTAAACACCACCAGCGCCTTACGTCTCCCCAACCTGCACATTTATACATCCCAGTTCCCAGTATAGAAATTATATATCCTCAAACCGTCATTGCATCAATCTAGCTAACTTTTAAATTGGATAAGCTCCGTAGTTAGCCTATCATATGTAATTTAAATTCATAAAAATCGAAGATTAGAAACAACTACTAAATGACATTCCATAAATAAGACAATTTTATAAATGCCAACAGTTTATATACACTCTCCGGTTAATTTTACGTAGTTCCCAATCTTGAACAAAATAAACCAATGCCCTATAAAGGGTTTTTGAGATAAACCCCGAAAATGGGGTAGAATTAATTTTCTCGACATTTTGAACGATTAAATATCTTTCTTCCTAGAACCCCCGATTTCCAAGTACATTTTGAGCCTCTGTCCCTGCCTGAACAATAATTGTGGCCCCAGGTTAGAACGTTAGAACGTTATAAGTCTGTCATTTCGCCTATCTTCATACTATAAGTGTTCTGCATTTCCATCACTGATATTATTGGGTACACGGACTGAACTTTGTAAATCCAATCTCTTGTATCAGTAATTGCATAATTTCAAAAAGGACTGGATGAATGTAACAAAAAAGAAATAGTTTAAGGCTTTATAGAATTCCAAAGATAAAAGACTCGGATAAAAGGCATATAAAAAGAAGAGCCGAAACCGCATCGATATTCGGGATAATAATTTGCAGTTGAAAATATACGTAATTATAGGCTAGAGTTAAAAGTGCAGAGTAACATGGACTTGTGTATTTGAGGGCGGGTATAGTAGGGTTAAACTGTAGTTGTACCGATTGTTGATAAGGAGCGCGGCGCGGAATCCGACCGCGTCCGCCGCCCCCATCAGCACCGTCATCAGGTAAGGGTCCAGCCCGAAGTTGCGGATATTGTAGCTCAATCCGAAGTAAGTGAAAGCCCAGCAAAACCAAATGCCAATGAAAATCAGCGTCTTTCCCCGAACTTCCTCCAGCCGAAATAAATCGAGGTAGGAATAGCGGACTTGTGACCCAGAATCCTCTTCCTCTGACAATTTGGCCAGGATCTCGAGGTCGAGACCAGACGCTTTCTTACCGTTTATTCGGGCCATGTACTTCAACACGCCTTCCGCTTCCACTAAACGCTTTTTCCTTAGCAGCCAACGGGGACTTTCCGGAAGGAACCTAAACACGGATCGTTAAGAAATTAACCCTACGCACTGCTTCATATTAACCATTTTATACTGGGTGTTCCAATTACAAGTTCCCACTAGCAAAAAAAATTAAAAGTTATAGTTAGTAAATATTAGGAGAATAATAAGTTACGGGAAAATGAATATGACGGTGACGAAAGGGAAGGCAGTGGCCCAAAGTAACAGTCTCCAGGGTTTAATGAAATAAGCCAAAACACCTAGCAACATGACCCCTTCCCCCAAGGGCCCCAGACATCCCGCCAACTGACGCCATTTCGGTGTCAGGAATTCCATGGCGTAGATACCGTTTAAACTGAAATAACCTAACAATACAAATCACAAGTACACGTCTCTTACAATTAGGAACAAAAAATTTAGCATTTGCATGACTATAAAAGTATAATGGAATGACCCGAGGGGGTTTCCACACCTGCAAGGCCGACACCACAAGTAAATCGAGCTATGGCGTAAAGGTAAGGATTCGTGGCCAAAGCCGACCCCACCTGACCCACCACCATGATTATCATCAGCAGAAGAAATGTGATCTTCCGCCCATACCTTCATCCCCCATTTATTTTCAACAATTAAATACAGTTTAAAACTATTAAAATATCTTGTTTTTGAAAGCATACCAATCAGAAATCTGAGGTGGGATCGTGTTCCCAAAGAACATGCCAAACATTTGGAAGCTTGTGATGGAATCAACGACCCAGGACGATTCACAGATCAAATTCCACTACAAATGTTTAATAATTAATAAATAAAATAAGAAAATGTCTAACTATAATAATATGGTCTTAATTAATTAACCCAATATTAGCCGTCATTACAGTTCCGTCTGTTCAATAAGTTTTTAGCCTTTCGGACGGCATTTAAACCCGGAATAGATGCTCACCCTAAATAAATGCCCAGGGCACCTATTTAGAGGAATATGGCAATTTAAGATTTTTTGTAACGTACTTCGGAGACGATTGAATATCCGATTGAAGATCGTGTGCCGTTGCAGTTGCAAATGTCCTTGTCGGACATAAAACGTGACTCTGCCCCCAAATCGCACTTCCATTCTTTCGGCGTTGCACCTGAATTACATCATTTTAATCAATCTTATCTTATCTAACTAACTCCTATCAATTTAATAATACTACGATTACTACGAGTAATCGAATATTCCAATCGAACCAACCTACAAAAACCGGAACGAAAACTAGGAATCCACTTGGAATCTCGTAAAATAAAATGAAAATAAGAATTAAAATTTGAAATCGCCCGAATCCTCCTGCAATTCAATCATCCCTTTAGAAATAGTATGATTAAAAATTAAATTCGAACTATTCAAAATTATGTTAAAGAACTTAAACTACCAATTTGTTCCAAAATATCCTCGAAATTCTTTGGCTTGACTTCTGAAGCCTCTTCTTCCTCCTTGGACTCGGCATATCGCAAATTCTTTGTCATTGATTGAGAAATTCGCACAACTAACTAATGTATCATAGTATAGGCAAAACTGAACTTACAGAATTCATTTACTCTAATACATCTACTAAACTGCAACTGAAACCTTAATTGCAAGTTAGAGCTAACTAAAATTGGAGAAAAATCTTAAATGTTCGTCTTTAAAAGGTTAGTAAAAGTTGGTGAAAGGAGAGTAGGAATTGTAATGAATTGTAAAAAGAAATGTTCATCCGAATCCTGACTGCATCTCATTTCCAATTCAAATTCACTCTTTTTTTAAGTGTTTTTCTAATCAACGAAACCTGAAGGCCACAAAAATTGGGCCAAAAGAAGCGTAAAACAATATTGTAGAATTAGGGGAAAAAAGTGCGGACTGACATTTTCCGTCATGCTCAGCCAATCAGTTATTTTATTTATGACACTTTCCATCATCATCAGTCTATTACGATAGCCACAAATCCTACACAAACAGAGTTCATAAACGATTTCAAATTCTGCTCAAGTACTTTGACCCATTTTAGAGTGTAGTTTTTAAAGTTAAACGAGTTAATTCAGAGGTTCCACTGATTTATGAACGGCCCCGACTCAATGTCACCGCATTTTAGAACCCGTCTCGGGAATTCATAACGGAGTTCAGTGATACAATTGATTAGTTCTTGGTTCATCCATTCTGTTGATGTGACACGTGACACACACTGAACATGACATACCCTATTAATGGCCCTTAGAAGTTATGAATAAGTGGCTTAACAAATCATGGTGTTGTTAATTAGTATTGACAATTCAATACTACCGTATTCCTTTAATTAACTCCCAGGGGAGTCTTTGTTTTTCAACCCTTTGGAAAGGGTGTGATTATTTACGAGCGATGCCAATTGATTTCAACATGGGGAATATGAGACTTAACTACAGGAGGACCTTATTCCGGGGTGTGGGGAATAATTAGGGTAAATGCTTTCACAGTTTATATCGCTTGTCGAAATGCTAAATTGGACTATGATGAGGATTTGGAACATTTTTGAGGGTGGAGTGAGGATTCATCTGAATTTAAACAGGTTTTAATTTCTTATTTTTCTGACGGACTTGACTCTCAACCTTGAAAGGCTATTCATGCACCCTTCTCTCATTAGACTCATAAGTAATTAATAACACTCCTCTAATCGTATCATTTTCAATTATATAGAGACAAGGGTTCGTCAGTTTAGCTTATTCTATAGTTATACCTTCATACTAATACTCTTAAACTCTTCTCTTGGACTTGTTCTTCTACGAGATTGAAATGCTTAATCCATATTTTTACAGTGAAAGTAGTGAAACCATTGGATCAACGTTACAGATATTGTGAAAATAAATCGTTGTCTTCTAATCCTCTACGTCCTCCATGCTTGGAGTTTAAAAAAGTGTTGACGTTCCACTGTTCCATTGGACATGAAATAACAAGAATCTGAATTTCCTGACATAAAACATTGAAGAGTCTCAAAAACTGTCTCATCAATTTTCAACGCCGCCGATCTGTTCTGAGAACTTGGTACTCAAAACCTCCTTCAATTCATATACCATGTATTGAAAAATAGTATGAAATGTCAGCAATGATTGTATAGTATAGTCGTTTATTACATTCCATAAACGAACGTACAACGTTATCGTGTCCATTTTATAATTTTAAACCAATTAAAGCCTCGTTAAAGCAGTACAGCTGTGTTCTACTGTCCGGGAAAAGTAGATGGATGACCCTATGCACCACTTACATCAAAACTTGAAAATGCCTTGTCACACATGAAAGATATGGGATTTAGTAGGAGTAAAAAACAGGGTTCCGTCTTTTATTGCATGTTAGTCATGTGCCATTAGAATTGAGCCTTTGAATATAGTGAAAGAGCCGAAAGAGGGGACTTTGGAGACAACAAGCAAAGGGGTTAGGTTCCCCCCTCTCTGCTAGCAAAACCCGTAAAACCCGTAAAAAATGCCGGCATGATATGGTCTTGATATGTGAATGGTCTATGGAATGGATGGACAAAGTGTTTCTACATTTCGTTTGTTTTGTGGATAAAGATTGGCTAAAGGCGGGGGAAGTGAGACGGGAGAAAAGTGAAGTGATCCATGAATCATGAAAGACACCGAGCCGGGCTTTTCCCCGCACCGGCCGCCTCTTACCAACATTCTACCACCGTTTCACCGACACACTACTCACTATAAATTAACTCACGGCACAAGACCCGCACCCGCTCCACCATTCCGTACCAATAACTACACAACTCCAGAGGAATCTACTTCTATATCCCAGGTTCAATTCCATATTGCGATCATCAAAATAATTATTGAGACTACTTAAAAGCCCCTTATTATGGCTAGAAAGTTATGCAATGCAATTCGAAGTTATACAAGTGCGGGGTTTAAATTTAAAATGGATTTCAGAAGGATTCCATGAACAGATAATTACTGGAAGACATCTGAGTAAGAGCGTTGTTTGATTGGACTTTGAAATGGATTAAATATGCATCAGGGATTAAAAGATAAATTGGATAATTAAGGATTAAACTCAATACAATTTATGCACATATTATTGACTGACCAACTTAAAGTGTAATGGAATTGTAAGTTACTACCATAAAACATATACATGGTCTGCAGTCATGTACTTTGCATCCAAAAACTTTCACCTGTCTTTTAATTATGGACTATTCTGGGGCCTGAAACTCTGACTAGATCAAAACCTATACTTTCACCAGCTTTAAATTAGTGAAAGCATCTTAACTAAAGGTACACCGGAAATGAGACAGGTCTCTGAAAATGAATGATAGTGAAAGTTATGGTCAAGTTAATTAATTTCAGTACTTACCTTTTCTGGTAACTTGAACCAAAGGATATAGTATATGATCTTCAAATCATGCCGACAGTCAAAATGAATTTAGTAATTGGTAGAGGTATTGCAGGCGGCTATTTCCCCAGTTCCTGTTCCAAGTCTGGCAGAGCGTGTAGGTTGGATTGATGAGCCCTGATTTGTCCGAGAACTTGTTGACAGTAAGAACATCCATAAAGAAAGTCTAGTGACTCGCTGTTTGTTAAAATCAAAAACAACTAAATCACTAGTCTTCCAGACAGATATTCTTTGCATCTTCTCTGACATCAAACAATCCAACGTCCCAGACTCTGAAATACAACAGTAAAAAACATTAATTATTTAATAGATGATTTATAAGGAATCCTGACATCCCACCGAACCTAGTCCAATATTTTGCTAGAAATTAAAAACTTAAGAATGACACATATCCCGGATCCCGACGCCCGATTGCTTTCCTAACAATTGCAACTTCAATCCTAACATACTTATAGATTACAATTTTATGAACGTCTTTTTTGAGTAAGGATTATAATAAAACCGATCAATCACATTACCTATGGTTGCCGAGTTTCCAACACCAACCGGGATTAAAGCAACGTTCCTTTCCAATATCTCCGACTTTGTCGTATGAAAAACACTATTGAAATGACAGAATATTTTTTCGGACCCGGCAAAAAACCCGGTACGGATAAAAAATGTGTCCATAAGTTGAGAATAGATGGATTTAAAATAGTTTAGAGAGAGGAGTGTTTTAGTGGGTAGGATATGTAAAGTTTGGAATAGAAGTGATCAAGATAAGGGCTCAGGTCTCTCTTTTATATCCCTCCTCTCCTTAGTCCTCCTGGTCAGTCCTGTCACGTCGTCAGGGACAAAAAATCGGACAGGGGAGATGAATAAGCTAAAGTTCTTTTCGGTTTAGAATGTGCACAAGATATGTAATAATATTAATAAAGAGCTAGAAACTAATTCCACTCCCCCAAACCCCTATACCTCATACTTCATACCAACTTTCTCCATACTCTTTTTTAATATTGCAAAATTGTCCTCTGACCCCATTATTCAACAAACATTTAATATTATCAAGACAGAATATATACATGTAAATCTATAGAGGAACAATGGAGCTGCAGGGGGTGCCAGTCACCCTTCCAACTTACTTCCTTACTCCTTAATTATTCATACACATGTACGAAAAGGGATAAGCTCTTTAAACTGTCAAAGGCACCTCTCTGGAGATGGACTTACAATTCTTGGGAACTGTCCTGCAGCAAATAATATGGTGGTATTGCACGGTCTGCGAGTCCCTTCTTCCCTCAACCTGTATGCTTTCCTGTCCAGTTCTAGGTACCGGACATAATAATAGAGAGAGGGATGTATTTATGTATTTTTCAACTCGTAATGACATGTATATTATTTGCTATAGTTAGTTTTGGAGAGGGGCTTTGGGAATGAGCTTCGAGTTGAAGAGTTTAAAAACTTGTAACCCTTTCTCCGCTATTGAAGAGGTGTAAAAAGCGGTGGTGGATGATGGAGAGTTCTTAGCTTCAAGACCGACCAGTTCGTGTACTGGGACCCCGTGGGCCGGCACTTTCACTGCCACCACCGACCCACACTACCACCCGATCAACCAACAACCGAAACCCGGACCAACACCGAAACACCCGAAATAAGGCCTGAGGACTTATTTCGGTGGGGACATGATGACCGCTCTTAAAATGACTTATTTCTTAATGTGTACTTTAAAAAAGGTTGCTTTGGTCATGTATTTTGGGTGTTGGGTTTTGGTGAAGAGCTCTTGTGAATATTGTTTGTGAGAGAGATAGGTGTCTGGATTTGCGGAGATAGGGATTAGTGGTATTGGTATGGTAAGCGGGTAGTCTCGGGTAGTAGAAATAATTGATACGGGGTTGGCCCGTTGCTTAGGGCTACTTGAGACACAAACAGTCCCTCGTGTCCCCTATTTACAATACCCTACCCACCGCTCCGGACTGTCCGGACTCATTGCGTGTCTTGACAAAAAATCAATCAAAAACAAGTTGCTTACTTGAAGAGCATCCCTCCATGTCCCATTAAATTCACCTCCAACAAGGAACAATTTATCCTCTCAATAAATATTAACTTTTTTAACATTTAGACTAGCTTTAAAAGGCAGAGACTTGGAGCAAGGATATCATTAGAGGCTCCCTATTTCACGCTAACCCAATTTCCCAACGATATCAAATACCGGATAAATACAGTCCAGCAGATTCCTGTATTCCTCATAGCAAGTTCGTGTTTCTTTAAACGAAAAGGCTTATGAGGGGTAATAAATGCCAAAACCATTCATTTAATAAAATTTCTCACCTTACAATTCCATATCGTAGGAATATAGTATGTATGGTACTCTGACTTTCACTTTCGATGACATCGTAGATAGGAGTTTTAATTTTAATTGAGATTTATTCTTAATTACGACATATGCTATGATAGAGAGTGCAAAATCTGGCAGTGATAACCATCCCCGAATTCGGGGCTTTTATCCTGTAATTATAAAATAAGAATTTGAGATATTGTAAGTGGGATAATGGACCTGTTTCTTCTTATAAACTGGTAATGGGATGTATTATATACCAAAAAATCAAGAAAAAAATTAGAAAAACGAAAATCATAGTGGCTCTTTTGAAAGGCCATTTGTTATTGAGAAATGGGGGTAAAGAGTTGAATAAAGATAATATTGAATAATGATAGAATTGGAATTAGAAGAAAGAACAAACAATGGTGGTAAATAGTAAATAGTGCGGAGGTGGTATGGTGGGATCAGATTCACAAGAAATCAGAATTAATCCAATTAGAAATGACATTTCATAGAAGAAGAAAGGTAGTGGACTGTCAATAAATGATGGACAAGTGAACCCAGATTCTAAATGTCAACATTATTATCCTCCTAATGTCTAACGTCATAATCCCAAAATTACGAACCTAAAACCTAACTGCCTTTTACTCACATCTCAAATATCTCATCTTTAGTCCAAACTCTCAACAACATTCCACCATTTCCACCTCTTGACATTAGTCGTCCAATTTATAAAAATCTTAATCGAAAAAGCAGGATATGCTTCCAGAATGTATTGAAATCACAAAATTTTGGGAACATGCATTAGGTTGAAGGTACGTGGCCTAAAGTCGGGATTTAGTTTATAAATTGCAATTTGTCGTTTGTCTAAATAATATATTGAACCCTGAATGTGGAATGGGTGTAATTATTGATTGGGTTTGGGCTTCTCTTTTTAGTCTTTTTCCTGTTTTTAGGGAGAGAGGGGTGGAAATGCATAGATTGGGCCACAGGTTGAGGGATGAATTTATATTCTGGGAATAAAAAGAGTCCAAAGAGCTAATGTTAATTTGGAACTGTAGAAGAGAAAGGTATAAAAAATGCAGGAGAGGAATCCTCTTTTATGTCCGGCAACTAAATATGGTCTGGGCTGATTGGGTGTGCCTGTTGCATTCCCTGCACTTGACCAACGTCAGAAAACAGACATTTCACCTCTCATTGGGATGGACTGAAGGGGAGGAGTTTTAACAGCATTACAAGGATGCCTTTCATCCCTCCCATGTTAAATACTTACTGAACCACATACTATAACTCCGTACGCTTATAATACATTTAACCATTTAAATAAGATACTCGGAGATACAGAAATAGTACTGAATTTTTATGAAAGCCATGTCCTGTACGAATTCCTCAATTTTGAGCCTTATCCATTAAAGATATACTTCCGGTCTGAGATTCTTATCAAATGGTACCTTTTGCCCTTTTCTAGTTTTCTTGCTGATTTTCAATGGACTTCGAATCTGCCATAAAAGAGCGTATAATTAGTCCCGCTTTTGAGACTCAACCCCCGAAGCTAGGTTAAATTCGGTTTTTTGACATTTGGTGTTTAAAGGGCAGACGTTGGGAACTAATGAGACGTATGGATCTTTGGATCTGTAACCCTGTAACCAAATCTCTTTTAAAGAACAAAGTCTTGGTTTTGAGGTTTCGAATAACCTACTTACGGAAACCTGGCTGGTTCCTCTATCTCGTCGGACGGACAAGTTGTTTATGAAATCATGTTGGCATTGATGTGTGGTACGGCACGGCAGGAATAAAAATAAAAAAATACACGCTTACTTAATGCACAGTTAATACAAAAACTAAAGTTAAAACAAGGCGACTAGTCTAAAAAAAATAAAATAAAAAGGCACTCATGCGGGGTGTGATTTTGTTATCTTTACTTTTCCATGTTGTAAAAAATAACGGATCATGGTTTAGACACTCCCATGCCACAGAGTTACAGAGGTTTCAAAAAATCAAGTGCAACGGAACAGGATTATGAGGTCCGCTCGAGAGGATTGCGTTTAAGTGGCCAATTAAAAGATTGGAGTTGTTCCCCTTCATCGCTTCTTATGACATAGGAGAGAATTGTTTGGTGGCCTTCGAAAATGAAATAAGCCTTGAATTTGCTTCCTTTAAGAAAGAGAGGATACCAAACCTTGTCGTCGGGCCACATTTGTTGGAGTGGGATCAAGTGCTGGGGATACCACTTTGGGGCCATCTCATCACTTTCCATAACTTCACCCTTAAATACGGAGGTACTGAAGGCATGGACCTCAAGAATCACAGGATCACCTTTAAATTCAAACTCAATCACGCCGAACTTCTCCAAGTCTTTCGTCTCGACGTCCAAACCGCATTCCTCTTTCACTTCTCTAGACAACAAAATAATAGAAATGGTTTTAATGAGTTTGCTTCAAACTTATTAATTTAAGTACATTTTATGAAAATTGTAGTTACCGTGCAGCGGCTTGTACTATTTCTTCTCCAGCCTCAACCTTTCCGCCGAATCCGTTCCAAAGCCCTTGACCAAAGCCCCGTTTTTTGAGTCCAAGGAGGACCTCCCCTTCCTTTTGAATGAAGGCGAGGGTGAGGACCTGAGGACCTTCTTCCATCTTCCATTACCAATGTCCACAAGATACTTCTCATCCTTATTTGACGACATCTTCCTCTCCGTAAATTGCAATACCCTTCGACACCTTGAAAAGCTACAGATTCCGTTCGGGATTTTTAACGCCGCCACTTCGTCTGGGCCCTCAGTTCTGATCTTCGATCTACGGTATCTAAACAAGTCTCGGAATTTCGGTGGATCTGAAATTGAAAAATTATATCTTACTGACCGCTACCTCTTAAACTTCTTAATCTCAATTAGTTGCATGTCCTGATATCGCCATATGACAGATTATAATTGTTGGCACTCTCGTATTGTCGTATTTCATATTTTGAGTCTCTATGAGTCATGGACATAGGACATGGGATGGGAGGAAGGACGAAGGAAGTTGAGATTGACTTGGTTTGACATTCGATATTTAATATTTAACTGTCCCGATATAAAGTGTAAAGTAATAGAACTTGTGATTCTGTAGATTAACAATTAAATAATATTTGGATTGGATGGAGAATTAAATGAATTAATTGTGAATTGAAGGTGTTTGTGGGAATGAGAAATTATGTGAAGGGGAGGGTAAAAGTCCGTAAAAAGATGCCAAGTTTTGTGATGGTGGCTTGTTAGCTTTTTGGTTCGAGGTAGACTTACGAGTTAGTAAATGGTAGTTGGATTGTCGGGGGGTGGGGCCGCGTTAGAGCTGACCCCTTCCGTTCTCATGTAAATAGATGAAAGTGGATATGGTAATAGTAATTGTAATTAAAGTAGGTGAAAGTTAGTTAGGTTCGGAGGGTGGTGTTGGTGATGATGTGGAGGTGGAAGCCCGTTCTCCGCCCGTTCCGTTATCGATCCTCCAGCCTCTCCTTCCCGACCCCAACTAAATTACTCCCGGACAACAAACACCGAAAACACCGAAATTACCCGAACCGGCCCCTTCTCCTCCCTTCAAGGAACAACAGCTTCCTCACCAAATCTACAATTATGGGGTAAAGCGAGAATTATCTCCCTCCGACACAAAAAACCTCACAATGTGCAATGCAATTCAAATATATTTACTTACTCTCTGAAGAGAAGAGTGAAGAGGAGACGAACACGTTTTTTAGATATCTTCACATTTTCCATCATATTTTGCATTTGGTATTTCATCCATTGTCTAATTGTCATCAACTCGGTTTCAATCAAGGTTACCAATTTACCAATACACAATACACAACAGCACTGTGTGAGTTGGGTCAACCAACGTACGTCAAGGGTATTTGAAGATCAAAGATGATTTGAACTGAACTTGAACTTGTTTCTGTGTTCTGCCTTCTGCATTCTGACATTTCTGCTGACTCTGGACTCTGACATTTCTCAAGCAAGTAAGTCCAAAGTCCCGGGACCCACCGTTCCGCTTTCAGGCTTTCTCCAGCATCCAGCCGATCCAGCGTCTTCAAAATTCCAACTCTGTCAAGCAAGGTACAAGGTACACAGGCACAAGGTCAAAGGTGAGATTCAATTTAAATATTCAAATTTCAATTGTGAATTGATGATTGATATGTGACTTACAATATTGAAATGTCGCAAGAAGGGAACTTATAATGGCTTAATCCAATAATCCGATTGAATGTTTGGTTTTTCAGATGGAGGCAGTGCCGGAACTTCCATCCCTAATTCCTCCGGAAGTTGAAATGGCAGGGATATCGGAAAAAATGATCCAAGGAACCTCGACTCCTTCCGTTGAAGACATCATCGCTTCAGCCGAAAAAGTAAGCCTTGCGGATGGGAAGGACAGTGGTCCAACGGTGATCATAATTGTCGGGATGGCGGCTTCCGGAAAAACGACCTTGACCCAAAGACTCACTGCCGAATTATTCCAGAGGGGCTCTCCTCCTTATATCGTCAATTTGGACCCCGCATGTACCGATCCCCCATATCCTGTCAACATTGGTACACTTCATCAACAATACATTCATGCTCTTCAACTATTTTTATTGTATCCTCTAATTATGAAATAATCAATTTTTTTTACCTCTCAACCTGTCTAGACATTCGAGATACGGTGAAATACAAGAAGGTGATGGAAGTTTACAACCTCGGCCCGAATGGAGCTATCGTCACGTCTTTAAACCTTTTCGCCACAAAGTTTACTCAAGTAATTTCCGGAATTATTTAGGATTAAATTCACTTTTGGAGATTTCAGACTGGAATTTTAAATATTTACACTATAAGCATTTATTTATACATATTTATATATTAATTATGGATAATACTTTACAATTACAGGTACTAGATCTGATTCGTGAGAAAAGGAAAACTCATAAATATGTCATCATAGACACTCCAGGTCAAATTGAAGTTTTCATGTGGAGTGCTTCCGGAACAATAATTACAGAGTCTTTGGCAGCTCTCTTCCCTACCGTCATGATTTATGTTACCGATTTAATTGGTAATGTCAATCCCATCACTTTCATATCCAATATGACATATGCTTGCTCAATCCTCTACAAAACCAAGTTGCCTTTGGTCTTGGCACTGAACAAGGTAATTACATATCGACCGATCGACCCTATGTTCAATATTTCGTCTTCATAATCTCGAAAACATAATGCCTATTTTAAATGTTTTTAATGCATTAGTGCGATGAAGTAGACGCTACATATGCCAAGGAGTGGATAACAGATTTTGAAGCTATAACCGCAGCATTGGCAGATAGAGACGAGTATTCGGCTAATTTAGCCGCATCACTTGCACTTTCTCTGGAGGAATTCTATAATAATATCGAACACGTCGTTGTCTCTGCTGTTGATGGTTATGGAATGGACGAATTTTTTACAGCGGTCCAAAAAGCAGTTTGTGAATATGATACGTAAGTTTCCGTCGAGTGTCCAGTAAACATATCTCATTGTTAAATAGATGATATTATAATTTTATGGTCTTGTAATACTTGTAAATATGATTAAACTAGGGTCTACCGTCCAATGTATGAGCAATCAATGAAGAAGAGGGAGCAGAAACTCCTTAAACAACAAAAAAATAAGCTTAAGCAGATAGAGAAGGACCTTTCTTCAGGTGTCAAGGATTCTGAAGATTCTTGTTTTATATTGCCTGGTCGAGATGCGGGTGCTGGTTTATCACTCCGACTGGACAACGATGATGATGAAACAAGCTCAGACGAGGAAATATCGGCAGCAGGTATCTAATCACAAGAATCACTCAATCTCAAGCTTAAACCTATTAAAAAACCAGAACAAACTAATTAATTAACTGATTTATTGACTACCAGTAATAGTAAATACATATTAAGTTGTATGTCTTGAATTGCTTTATTCAGATCGAAACGAGGAAGAATCTTTCGCCGAATTCCTGAAACAGCAGTCCGACAAACAGAAGAACAAGCAATCCGACAAAACTTAAATTCAACCATAAGCGATTAAAAAATGTCTTTTATAAATATTCTTAAGATGAATGTATTATAATAATAGTTTTCTATACTAGGTAATTAAAAATGAACGGTTTTGACTTTTGAGGATAGCAAAAATTTGCGAGTCCTTGCTCTGAATTTGAAATCCCATAAAAATAAATAACGTACCGTTATCGTATGAAGGTCCAATTAAAATTCTTTCTCCGTTCTCAGTGCTAAAAAAATACTGTCGAAGCTAAGAGTTGCACAGGTGTGTATATAAATAAGTATTTTATTAATTATTTATAAGTAATGTTTACATAAATAAAATTTCTTGAAGTTGAAACATGTAAAATAATTAACAATTTTTTTAATGAAAGCTAGTCTATTATACAAACCCGTAGTTTATATTATTTAGTATTATATAAAGCGCCGTACACATTATAGTCGTGTATAAATACTAACTAGAACCGCACAATTTAATTTACTGTTTCAAAGTTATACCTATTATAAAACCGAAGATTATTGCATTGAGACTACGTTCGAAAATTTCGCATTTAAAAAACAGTTAACGATATTTATTGTTTTGAGCCTTATTTTCGATTTTAAACTTCCTGATGAACCTGACTAATTATAAGATATGATATAATGCCAAGTATCGTCAATGCATAATAAATGAAAATGACTTCCAAAATAATTTCCTTAATTGTCCTAGATGTGTCTATTATGATTTTTGGTATTGCAACTGAACTGCATGCTAACGGTAAGCCTGGCATAAAAAATTCCCGAAAACTTTTGTAACCACTAGGAAATAGAGAAGCTTCACTTATTGTTAGGCTCCTGATGCATAGCTAATTTAGCTATCAACAATTCGACAACAATGACAGCGTTTTGATTGTAGGTTCTAAGAGGGATTAATTGATTTATCATTTCTAAGTGCTTTGCTCTGCCTTTACATATTTTTCCAGATCCTTGTTTGTATACACATAAATGCTTACCACTATACTAAACGACTTTATACAACCGGCGTCTTCGTCGGCTAAGCTCTTCGAACGATTCGATTTTATTTTTTGATATAGATTCTATGTTGGCTAAGGTCAAAAGTCATAGAATGTTAAATTACAAATTACAACCCCCATCAAATGAAGTGTCGTTGGAAAGGTTCTATGGGCTGGGCAAATCGGCATCCGACGATAACACTGATCTTATTGATTGCTCTATAGTTCAGATAATATAAAGTTAGGCGTTGACCCTTGGATGTCAACCTGTTACAAACTGCAAAGGTCACTTTTGATTAGATCTTAGGAAATTAAAATACACCCAGTATCTCTTTGTAGGGTTTTAAAAAATTCTAAAAGTCAAGGTTTTGTCACCACATGACAATGTTGACAAAATAAAAAAAAATACCCATCCATACCCAAGTTCTGTTTCCACATTTTAAAGCCTTGAACGTGACAAAGTTTTGTAGCCGCTTTAAGAATTTGTCAAAGTATTGTTGCCACATTCGAGTTGTTTTAAAACTAGACCAGGGCCTGCTGGGGGATAGTGGAATTTTTTTCCGCAACCACACCCCCTTTTGAATAATGTTGTGCCATTCCTTCTCGATTTTTTTTGCTTAAATCCAAACAAACAAGGACAAAGGCTAATTACGATAAGAACCCAAGATTTGGATTTTATAAGCTAGGCACTACATAAATTCCAACCTCTATTTCTTGTTGCTTTATATAATATAAACTTAATCGCCTTTAGATTTAAGTTTGAGCTATACTTCTGGAAATGTACCAGGAATGATAGCTCTAAAATAAAGTAATTGGAAATTCAATTAAATCTATCATAATTTTTAATTGAAGCTCAAGGCCAAGGTCCAGTCCAGATGGCTCAACTTAACCTATACAACGGTTGAGAACTGTTGAGAAATGGTCCGAGAGTAGATAATTTGCAATTGGCTAAACTAAACTTGGCAATTCTAATTGTTTTAAAAGTAATACCTGATACAAAACCTTTACATCTTCAACTTACAAGGGACGTAAGAGAAAGAGAAATGTCAGAACCTTTAAAATTTTTTCCATGTAATAAACCACTAATGTGAAAAATAAAAACGTAAAAATAGCTGCCCTAATTCATGTTTGCTATATTTAAAAATTCAAATCTTGTTATTTCATGAAACTACAACTGTTTAAGACAAAAATGTCAATTTCATTGATTTTGTTAATTGGCAATTTTTTTTAAATATAGTAAACGTGAATTAGGGCAGCCGTTTTTTTTACGATTTTATTGTTCACATCAGTGATTTATTCCATGGTAAAATTTTTAAGAGGATCTGGCATTTCTCTTACCCTTACGTCCCTTGTTAGATTACCTTGAGTAATTCAACGCCGGACTAAAATAATTGACCAAGCTTAAATCATGGTTCAGTTTAAATTTATTATTATTACATATTCCTTGAACTGTGGCTGCGACGTTTTTTAAATCTATTATTATTACATATTCCTTGAACTGTGGCTGCGGCGTTTTTTAAATCTATTATTATTACATATTCCTTGAACTGTGGCTGCGACGTTTTTTAAATCTATTATTATTACATATTCCTTGAACTGTGGCTGCGACGTTTTTTAAATTTATTATTATTTCGAAAGTCGATATTTCATACAACGCCTTATACTTCCGCGCAACGCTCGCCAATACAACTATGCGCTATATCTTATTTTGTAGTACTCCTGGCTTTGCGCTAAACCATACTAGAGGTTGCGCGGTGTCAAAAGACCGATTTTTATTTTTCAAACGTTTTGAATGTGTTAACGTTTTGTCTGAGGCTCTTTAGACAACATTATCTAATGCTACGAACTTTATGAACGACTCTTGAAAAAATTTAGGGTTTACAGGTTACAAGACACGAGTCCTGTCTGGGGTACCCTCCAATCCCAATCCAAGTATTGAGAGTCAGTCCAAGTACTGTCGCAAGCCGTGCAACATGTCGTATCCAAAAGCTAATTTTTTTTACGAAACCCTCAGATTTCACTGGACTTCCGTTGGAAATTTTGGAGTGGTGGCTAACGAAAGAGTGTGACGGCAAATACCGGAATGACATTACAATCGGGGAAACAATTCACGTGTATGTGCACCTTTGGAAACCACTCAACAAAGTGGTAGGAGAGTCTATGGTTTTCTGCCCGGCTTTAAATGAAGATGACCCGGAAGTCCAAGAACGCAGAAAAAAGAGAAAAAAAATTCCTCGTGGCGAACAGAGTTAAAGCCTACAATATAAAGTACTTGACGCTATTCAACAATAAAATTGTTGACATGGAGACGGGGGACAGCAAAAAACTAACAACCCACATCATAATTCCAATAAGTTATACTTATGACAATAAAAACCCTAATTGTAAGCTTAAATTGATTATTATTACATATTCCTTGAACTGTGGCTGCGACGTTTTTTAAATCTATTATTATTACATATTCCTTGAACTGTGGCTGCGGCGTTTTTTAAATCTATTATTATTACATATTCCTTGAACTGTGGCTGCGACGTTTTTTAAATCTATTATTATTACATATTCCTTGAACTGTGGCTGCGACGTTTTAAAAATTTATTATTATTACATATTCCTTGAACTGTGGCTGCGACGTTTTTTAAATCTATTATTATTACATATTCCTTGAACTGTGGCTGCGGCGTTTTTTAAATCTATTATTATTACATATTCCTTGAACTGTGGCTGCGACGTTTTTTAAATCTAATATTATTACATATTCCTTGAACTGTGGCTGCGACGTTTTTTAAATCTATTATTATTACATATTCCTTGAACTGTGGCTGCGACGTTTTTTAAATTTATTATTATTTCGAAAGTCGATATTTCATACAACGCCTTATACTTCCGCGCAACGCTCGCCAATACAACTATGCGCTATATCTTATTTTGTAGTACTCCCGGCTTTGCGCTAAACCATACCAGAGGTTGCGCGGTGTCAAAAGACCGATTTTTATTTTTCAAACGTTTTGAATGTGTTAACGTTTTGTCTGAGGCTCTTTAGACAACATTATCTAATGCTACGAACTTTATGAACGACTCTTGAAAAAAGTTAGGGTTTACTGGTTACAAGACACGAGTCCTGTCTGGGGTTCCCTCCAATCCCAATCCAAGTATTGAGAGTCAGTCCAAGTACTGTCGCAAGCCGTGCAACATGTCGTATCCAAAAGCTAATTTTTTTTACGAAACCCTCAGATTTCACTGGACTTCCGTTGGAAATTTTGGAGTAGTGGCTAACGAAAGAGTGTGACGGCAAATACCGGAATGACATTACAATCGGGGAAACAATTCACGTGTATGTGCACCTTTGGAAACCACTCAACAAAGTGGTAGGAGAGTCTATGGTTTTCTGCCCGGCTTTAAATGAAGATGACCCGGAAGTCCAAGAACGCAGAAGAAAGAGAAAAAAATTCCTCGTGGCGAACAGAGTTAAAGCCTACAATATAAAGTACTTGACGCTATTCAACAATAAAATTGTTGACATGGAGACGGGGGACAGCAAAAAACTAACAACCCACATCATAATTCCAATAAGTTATACTTATGACAATAAAAACCCTAATTGTAAGCTTAAATTGATTATTATTACATATTCCTTGAACTGTGGCTGCGACGTTTTTTAAATCTATTATTATTACATATTCCTTGAACTGTGGCTGCGGCGTTTTTTAAATCTATTATTATTACATATTCCTTGAACTGTGGCTGCGACGTTTTTTAAATCTATTATTATTACATATTCCTTGAACTGTGGCTGCGACGTTTTAAAAATTTATTATTATTACATATTCCTTGAACTGTGGCTGCGACGTTTTTTAAATCTATTATTATTACATATTCCTTGAACTGTGGCTGCGGCGTTTTTTAAATCTATTATTATTACATATTCCTTGAACTGTGGCTGCGACGTTTTTTAAATCTAATATTATTACATATTCCTTGAACTGAGGCTGCGACGTTTTTTAAATCTATTATTATTACATATTCCTTGAACTGTGGCTGCGACGTTTTTTAAATTTATTATTATTTCGAAAGTCGATATTTCATACAACGCCTTATACTTCCGCGCAACGCTCGCCAATACAACTATGCGCTATATCTTATTTTGTAGTACTCCCGGCTTTGCGCTAAACCATACCAGAGGTTGCGCGGTGTCAAAAGACCGATTTTTATTTTTCAAACGTTTTGAATGTGTTAACGTTTTGTCTGAGGCTCTTTAGACAACATTATCTAATGCTACGAACTTTATGAACGACTCTTGAAAAAAGTTAGGGTTTACTGGTTACAAGACACGAGTCCTGTCTGGGGTTCCCTCCAATCCCAATCCAAGTATTGAGAGTCAGTCCAAGTACTGTCGCAAGCCGTGCAACATGTCGTATCCAAAAGCTAATTTTTTTTACGAAACCCTCAGATTTCACTGGACTTCCGTTGGAAATTTTGGAGTAGTGGCTAACGAAAGAGTGTGACGGCAAATACCGGAATGACATTACAATCGGGGAAACAATTCACGTGTATGTGCACCTTTGGAAACCACTCAACAAAGTGGTAGGAGAGTCTATGGTTTTCTGCCCGGCTTTAAATGAAGATGACCCGGAAGTCCAAGAACGCAGAAGAAAGAGAAAAAAAATCCTCGTGGCGAACAGAGTTAAAGCCTACAATATAAAGTACTTGACGCTATTCAACAATAAAATTGTTGACATGGAGACGGGGGACAGCCAAAAACTAGCAACCCACATCATAATTCCAATAAGTTATACTTATGACAATAAAAACCCTAATTGTAAGCTTAAATTTATTATTATTACATATTCCTTGAACTGTGGCTGCGACGTTTTTTAAATCTATGATTATTACATATTCCTTGAACTGTGGCTGCGGCGTTTTTTAAATCTATTATTATTACATATTCCTTGAACTGTGGCTGCGGCGTTTTTTAAATCTAATATTATTACATATTCCTTGAACTGTGGCTGCGGCGTTTTTTAAATCTATTATTATTACATATTCCTTGAACTGTGGCTGCGACGTTTTTTAAATCTATTATTATTACATATTCCTTGAACTGTGGCTGCGGCGTTTTTTAAATCTATTATTATTACATATTCCTTGAACTGTGGCTGCGGCGTTTTTTAAATCTATTATTATTACATATTCCTTGAACTGTGGCTGCGACGTTTTTTAAATTTACATTTAAATTTTAAACTTAAGATTGGACTCGTATATAATACGTCTAACAACAAGTGTTCGAGATCATCATGCCCGATCCAATCCAACCGTTTCTTTTTTTGCAGAGTCGGTTGTAGCGAGGGTTGCACAAGATTGATTACTCCGTTATGGACGGCAATAGAGTCAATCAATATAAAACAATCGCATTGATCTATGACAAATAGTTAATAACCAAAAAGTTCTTTAAAAAGTAAGCCCCCTCTAACTTTGAGCGTAGGCCATTACGAGTTTAAAACTTTTAATACTAGACTAAACTTCATGTGCACACTTGATAGAATTGGCGAACTATTTTCAAACCCGAGCGACACGGTAACTCTTTTGAACCATAAACTGAAAAACATGAAATAAATCCTCATATTACCGTTGTTATTATACTATCCATATTTATGTAGTACCCCAACCATACAGGAAAAGCAGCTAGATCTTGCTTGTAGCTTTCCACCGATACATGACACATGTGAGTTTGTTACATTTGCGGCTACTAGTAAATTTGTGACCTTTGACCCTAACCAACTTGACCATTACGTTTACTTAAGATGACCTAACGAATTTAACCTCCGCTTGGACGTTAGCGTTAGAGATCATATCCAGAAAAAAATTAATAGTAGAATCGTTCACAAGCTGTGGCACCGACAGACAGACGCTGTAAACGAAAAACACAGATCTCCAATACCGAATCAACGTGACAATTAAATTTAAATGGTAGATTCAATAAATTATTTGCAATTAGTAGTTATAGTCGCTTGGTGTAGCGAACGGAACCTATACAAACGAGCTTGGCATAGCCCGCAAAACTAGCTAACTAATCTGCGTCTATGCATTGCTGCAATACATTATTTTATGAATGAGGGGTTGGTGGCTGTGCAGTTGCAGAAAGAGGTAATGTTGATGTTGGAGTCGGTGGCAGCGACGGAGGTCCAGTACTTCCAGCAGGTCGCATCTGTCCTAGGCGCTGATTAATCGAATAATATACAATATAAATAATATTAAATTATAAACAAGGTTTAGTTTTAAAGTTACAATGGAATTAGCTAAATAAATGTGAAATTATGGATTTGAGTTGAGTGGTTTACCGATCCAGCAAGAAGTTGATTCTTTGTTCGCTCAAGTTCCATTACCTTAGATCGAGCATGTTCAGACCGATGCCATGCCATTTGCAGAGTTTTTTGGGCTGCATAACTGGAACCTTCATGAGCTTGACCTAAAAACACAGGATTAAAATTAAAACCTTTTTATTCCATTTTATAAAAGGGTGCAGGTAGATACTAAGGTACAGTACAGGCACAGGAGAAATAACTATACTAGAGGAAACTCAGAATAGATGATTGATTTGTGCCCTTGTATTGAACTATTTTTTACTCTGACTCAATAATGCTAATGTTAAATGAAGCTTACCAGTAGAAACTTGTGTTAAATAGTTGATATGTTTCGTCATCTCCAGTTCCACGTGGTTCAGGGTTTTCAAAAAATGGTTAGTATGAATGTCCACTTGTTTCTGACTCGGTTTGTCCTTGCTCATTTCGGCCAATACTTGAACTGATTAGAAGTATCAAAAAAATACGAAATGTTAAGTTCACATTTTAGGTTTTTTTTGTTTCTTCATTCATTTGATTGCGTCAAAACGACTGTTTTAGGACCCGGTAATTTAAAGTATTTAAACAGAATAGAGTGTGAGTGAGTGTAGAGGGGACGCGTTTGGGCGGTTTGGGCTGTGGGCTAACCCCAAAAATGAGGGTCACCTCGGCTGCCGAGGTGAGCCTCATTTTGTCCGCAGCGTCAGAGCGTCACGTTCAACGTTCTACCGCCATGGCCAAACTCACAACGACGTTACAACATCAAACATCGTTGACTGTCTTCAGTCTTTCACTTTTCTATCTTGGAGTCTTTTAAATGTGAAATGTAAAATAAAAAATAAATGGGTTGGACTATACGAAACCGGGCCACTTTTGGCCGAAATTTTTTCCAAGTATTGTTTCCTCCGGGAAAAATCTAACCCCCCTTTTTTATCTCGGATTTGAACTCCTCTCAAAATTTTCTAAGACACCCAATTTTTGGTGTGAAATGAAATTACCTGAACTTTGGAGACATCCTAAAATTTCCTTTTCGACAGCTTCGAGGGCCGTGAGCCGCTCCATAGGTCCTGTAGTCATCCTCTCCACTCTCCACCACGCCGCCGGCCACCAGCACACCCACTCCCAGAACACAGAAACAAAGTCCTACCCTGACTGAAGTCCCAACCCAACTAACAACAACAAAACTACAAAGTTTGTAGTACAAACTGTTGATATTCAATATTCTGTTGTTCTGTATTTTGTTTTGACTTTGTGACGACGATCTGGCTTCCCTTTCTCTTTTGTGGTTTGGCTTGGCTTGGACTGTTGGAGTCCAACAGTTGGACTGTTGTGCTCTGCTGGAGAGAGAAGTTGACGGGAGAAGAGGAGAAAATGAAATGCGTCCTTTCTTCCAAACTCCACCGCACTTAACTTCATTTAGAGATTAAAAAGAGGGAAGGGAAAGGATTTAAAATTCCCGCTCTCACAATCTATCCTTTCCATCCTCCGGATTGGCCAAGAGGCAGTGGCGGGAAAGGAAAACATTCAAAATATCCAAAATACAAAACAATTCACAATTTATTTTCAGAAATTTGAAACTTGAAAAAGTCACCTCTCATCAAAGCAGGACAAAGATCAAAGGTCAAAGACTTGAGTACACTTTGGAGCTTTTAATTTTAAAGAGAGATTAAGAAGTTGGGGCGGCTGGAGCTGATGCTGACAGAGGTCAAATTAATCAAAGATGGATTTTGAATTTTTCGAGAAGCAAGACAACTTGGTCCGGAAGCTGTACCGCAATGTGCTCAACACGGCCGAAATTAGGAAACTTATCTTCTCTGCCAAACTCCCCTTCACTCTCTTGAAACCAAAACTTGTAATTACTATTACAATTTACAATCCGTTCCATGTCACATGTATTATGTATTACATATTAGTAGTACTATTCACTATTTATTATTGATTTTAATGTCCACTGATTTCTTGCAGATTATGGACCCTTTCCAACTATCCGTCGCGGTGACAAAGGCCCTCTACAATATGAAGGAAGGAACAATGGCTACTAGAACCTTACCCACTGAGATCGTATATTCTCTCAGCCCATCCAAGAATGTAAGAGACCTCATTTCACATTTATTTTATCATGTGTCATTTGACAGCCTTTTAAAATCCTTCTCTATATCTAGATTTCCGAGTCACTCAAAACGTTCAGTGCTCAAGACGAAGACACGGATATTCTGGTGATCGGAGAGAAGGATTTATTCCAGAAACTTCATGAGCAAATCAACGGAGAAGAAGTTCCACTGGAATCCATTTCTACTTTCACCGATCGCTCCTTAATCCGTTCAGTCTACCAAATTCAGGAGGAAGAACTCAAGAACTCCAATCTCTTAGATTCAGTCGTAAGCAGAATGGCTAGCAAGGAATATGCCAACTTCTCTCTCGCCCCCCTCAAGTCCTGACCCAATTGACCTCATTTATATATATCTCGATACTATTACACCATAACCATAAACAACATAATACCTTTTTGTTTTTGTACTAAATTCAAGGATAATACCAAAGAATCTGATAAAATTATTCATGTTCAAACCGATTTACTAGTTTTATTTTATTACGAATCGTCGAATCTGATTTATAATTCGTCTTGTAAAGCATTATTTACCATTCCTATGACTTCTTGAAAATTGAGTACGCAAAATAGTTTCGCCTCAATTACCGAGGGAATCAGCAATCAACGTCTAATGATCGATTGATGTCGTTATTGCTTTTTATCCTTGCTGTCTTACATGCCTAGGTCTTGCCAATGAGCAAACTGCATTGTCTATAGGAATTATAGGATTATAAATATGCATACTTTTATAGGCAATCGAGTGGTTCATGCCATGCGAGAATAGCGAGATGCTACTTCGTTGAAGGAAGCGTTAACCAAACACATTGACATTTAGGACAATACAAATCAACAGTTTATAGGTATTTTTAATGCCTTTATCAATGACTTGATATTTTATTTTATTGAATTTTTGCTCCATTATTTATGACACCAAAACTGACATCAAATTATGTTTGCTCTGCTGCTGGAAGCGTCTACTTATACTTCCTCATTAAAACGTCAAAATTGTATCCTTTAAATTTAAGTTAGGTTAAGGGATTCAATTATATTTCATGTCGGGATTCACGAGATTGAGGTAAAGGTAGTAATAACATTATATATTTATCACAACATGAAGTCAGTATTAGCAGAAGTAGTATAGTTATTTGGGGGAGGGCTTATTATGAATCCGATTAGTCGAACACAAACTCCAGTACCAAACGAACAATCATGTCGATATTTTGAATCCCTCAACAACACAATATTCTTATGTTTTTCGGAGACATGTCGAATATTAATATCCCTGACTGAAGGAGCAACCGCAACACCGCAACCACTCAATCAATATTCACATAGAAATATCCCTTTTTACAACTCTTACAACTTCTTTAAACAGCCACTAATTTTTACACCATCAAGACTGCTTTTTACGATTACGAAAAAGCATGATAAATTGGTACATTCAAATTGTTCAGAAATCCGAGATTTTTTTGGTACTGATAAATTTGAATGTCATTCCTCCGTAGTCCCTAGTCCTCAGCTTACAATCTCCTAATTCTGTTATCTAATTTCACGACGAAAAGTACAATATTTTATACATTTTTGCAGCTCTTACATTTACCTCCATCCACCAACGATTAGGGCATTTTTAAAAACTAAATCATTTTGAATTTGGATATCGATATCGAATTTATGAATTAACAGTGTCCAATAATTCGATTCCTAATTTTTTGAAAATAATAGAAATGATAGGGTAATTACGCTGAGCTTTCCTAATTTTTTAAATATAAAATAACCATCAAGTCATTCTAATTACTAAACTACTAAATATGGCATGTGTGCATTGAACGGGATTAAACAGTAAAAGTTAGCTCAGAATTTCGAATGGAATCGCGTTCTGAAAGCTCTAATTGTAAGATTAAATTGGAATTTGCAGCACTTGTACTTTTCGTCACATTATATTTACTGGTTGTAAGGCTGGGAGTTGGGAGTATAATGAAATGATGGATTGGAATTACAATAAGAATTGAATGTCGTTTCAAGATTAACAGCAGATTATAGACAACCGAACGACTGAATCAAAACATCACGATCAAATTTAGAATGTCAATTCCAAATTAGGATTTCTTAATGAACCGTTCTAAAGGACTCGGACAGATCAGATCATTATTGTTCAGTCAGTTCACTTCAGTTTGAGTTTACTAATCACAATCAGTTGGTTTTCGAAAGTTTGAAACAATTTTAACCATCAAGATTTAGAAACGAGTTGATACAGAATTTATGAATTATACATTTGCTAGTAGTCCTAGTCTGCAATGTCGTCACATCGGCATATTTCACTCTTGCGTTGCTACCGTTAATCAACCACATTTCTTCGGTTGCTGTTAAAAATCAACTCAAAATTCAAGAAACTTAAACCAAATAAACCAAGACCCCTCTCAATTTCTCTTTCTAATAAACTTTCAGTCCAAGTCGCATTTCTACAAATAAATGCAGGTCCTGTTTCTGTAAATACATGAATGAGCGATGCTGATTGTCGAGGTTCAGAGAATACTCCATGAAAATTCAATCTTAAGCATCACTCATATGTACGATTACCACTTATAAATGTATTTAAGATAAACTTCGCCGTTTATGTGGCGATTATAGCGGTAATATAAACGAAGAATGTGACGTAAAATATATAACTTATCAGCTAAGTTTAAGTACGAGATAGATCCCAATTTTCTAGCGAATTTGCGAAACAAAACTATGAAGTCTTTTCTGTTTCAACGTTTCAAAAAAATATTTAAAGTCAACCTGGTGTAACGTAGACGAGTTAACGACTATCATTTAGGAGTTAGGACTCGATCAGAGGGGAGTAAGTGTGGTTCTCACGACCGATCTGTTGAGGAGATGTATCTCCAACTAAATTTTTCACTCGGTGTTGTTGCTGTTGTTGTTGTTGTTGTTGTTGCTGCTGCTGTTGATGATGATGAGACTGTTGCCCTTGCTGATATTCCCCTTGTCTGAACTGATTTTGGTGGTTGAGTTGTTGCTGAGGAGGACACTGTAGTTGAATGTTATTGTGAGATGCGTAACCTGCAACTTCCAGTAAACCAGAGTACTTGGATCGCATCTGTTCAAGATCATCTTCCTTTCCCTTCAACAAAGCGTCCCTGTAAAAGAGGTACATAATTTTAATGACGACTTTAAAATCAAAGACCACAATAACGATTTAAGTCAAAGGGAAGGGAACAAACCTGATGGAAAGTTGTCGTCGAGCTTCACCCAAAGCAGAAAAGAGATCGAGTTTCAACCGAGTTTCAGCACCCAGGCTGGACTGAAGATGGGCATTCTCGTCTTGCAGTGCTGTCAGCAACGACATCAGTCTCGCAGTTTCTGTCGATGACTAATTTAAATATTCAAAAACCAATCAACTTCAATTACTTTATGGGAACTTTTTGTAGATTTATCCAAATTATCCAGTCAGTACCTCTTTATTTTTTTGCTCGTGAATCAGAGTTGATCGAACGTTTTGCAGCTCCCTTTCCAGTCTAATGTTTTTATCCTCAGCGAGTTTGATATCTCGACGTAAGGTTTCCTTCTCACGATCTGCATCTCGAAGTTTCCTTCGACAATCTCCGGAACACTCTAGTGACGCCTGGAAATCAAAAATATATTAAAAGGTGTTTTTGCATTATGGCAAATAATATCTTAATTAAAATTAACCACAATATGTTGTTTTGTATTTTATCGCATCACATTTTGCATTAAATTAATTAGGTAATTACTAGATTGAAAACATAAGATATCGACATTGTTACTTACCTTTTTCTGTTTGCTAATTGCATTATCTTTTTGCCTCCGTTCTTCTAGCAACTTCTTTTCGTAGCTCTGTCGTTCTTCTTGACTTTTAGACTGCAGTGCTGAGTATTTTAATTGCAGAGCCTCATGCTCCCCCTAACAAATTGAAAATATGGTTTCATTAGGCAGGGTTGAACTGAAGCATATTCGGTAATTATTAAAATTCATTTACTTGTAGGAGTGCAACGTCGCCCCTGAGATTCCTTTCTGAAGTCTGAACGGAAATCATCTGACTTTTGACTTCCGACTCCGTAGTGCGCATCGAATGCAGGTCACTTCGCAACCTCCTTACCTCTGACTCCAGTCTAAAAAAGTAGATTTAATAACATTAGTCCGTGCGAGTGAGTTCCAACAAAAAATAGCTGAATATAATTATATGCAGCCATGAGCCATGAATGAATTCATCATTACATTGCCCTTGTCCTGATGAAATATTAGGTACTTGCAACAATAAGAGAGGTACCAGGTACCAGTTGTAAGTTATAATATAACAATACAAATAATAGATCACGTCCAAAATACATACTTAATACAGCAGTCGTCTTTTTTCTTCTTGGGTGCTAACAAAGCAGCTGCACAGGTAGGACAGGGGGTTGCATAATGACTCGATGAGCTGGAGTTCGAACTCGTAGAATGACTGGAACTGTTTGCATTTGGTAGATGATTTGAAGAGTTGGTTGGTACTGTAGATGACGAGGAAGAAGAACCACTACTGACCCCACTGCCATTGTGGTTCAAGTGGTTGTTGCTGCTATGATTATGATGAATAGCTTCCTTTGAAGACAACGGAGGACTGTGGTTTGACCCTGACGACCCTCCTAACCCTCCCCCAACATACTTCCCATTTTGATTAGAAAGCAGTGTCAACTCTCTACCATCCCCGCCAGAGTCTGCTCGGCTCACATCACCGTTTTCTATAGATTTACGACGAGACACCGGTGGAGATTGTTGCTTCTTTACTAATACTGCCGACCCGTTATTCACCACCTACAGAGTTATTAAGTTTTTAACGTTAATTTACAAAAATTAGAACCAATACCATTAACATAATTAAATAAAACGATGCTGTAAAAGGAAAATTGCTCATATCATAGACATTGTAACAACAGCCTTCACAACAAATCACATACCTCGTTGTTATTAACAGGTGGTAAAATTGATGGAAGAGCGTCCCACAAAACTGTGTACAGAAGGTCATTTTGACGTCCTACATCGTTTCGAGTGCGCTGCTTTAATTTAGATCCTATAAAGGATTTCAGGGCAAATCCCAATGAGACCAACGGGAATCCCACACTAAAAATAGTTTTAAAAAGCAATTCAGTACATGATAGTTACTTAATATTTACAAGTTTTGTAGGCAATACTATAAACTAACCAGTGGGCGGCAAGAGGACTTAGAGGTTGAGTAGGGAGGGGTCGGATGTTCTTCCCGTCAATATAGACGAGACTGGGTAGTAGAAGAAGGGGACCCAATGGGGTCAAATTCCAACCAACTTGCCCCCAGACTGCAAGTGATCCTAATAAGTACAACCACGGGGCCGGAATGACCCCGAGACAAATCACATCCACTGAAACAACTATACAAACCAGCAACAGAGCAAACGCCTGCAAAATATAAGAAATAATCCGAATGAAAGCCTGATAGTATTAGGATTGAGACACATACGGGTTTAGATTTTAGATAATACGAAAGATAAGTTAAACTTACGACGCCTTGGAACTTGTAAGCCTCGTAGGCATTGTGCAGAAGTAAATAAATGGGGTAGAGATACTCGAGCCGGAATTCCAAGAGGAAGTCTCCCCCCATCACGCAGATCCACAACAAAAGCAGTTTCACATACACTACAAGGCTGGAAAAAGAAATGAATGTTCGTAAAACGGAAAACGGATTAAATAATGACAGATGAAATAGCATTATACTATACTGTAATAATTCATAAATAAATGTAGTATGCGTATACTAAAATGTAAATGTACCTCGTGTAGAAGCCATCATACAACTTTGGTATTTTCTTGACAGGTCGGCGGGTCTTGGTTGAGTCAACATTCCGCCGCTTCATACCGTGACGGAATTAATTACATTTATTACACCTGCTGTGACCTGTTACACCTTACACGTGCCTTTCTGCTTCTAGTCACCTCACACTTTAATTAATCACGACTTTAGGACAACAAGATCAGCTCCTCTTTAGTCTTGGCAAAACTTGACAAAACTCACAATGTCACAACTAAAACAATGAACTACACCAACAAAGTCAAATTAAAGTGTTTAAAATCGTAAATCAAAGCGTCTTTATATAAAATGAATGTAATTGAAGTCTTTATGTTCCATTCTCGAGATTATCGGTGCAGGCCTTCAATTTTCGACAGCGTTTCCTTCAAAACGTCAAACGTAAACCGGGAACAAAAACGTCCAACTTTGCGCTTCAGACTTGAACTTGGAATCTGGAAAGGAATAGCAAATACAGAATATTCAATATCAATCATCAATGTTGAATGTACAATGCAATGCACAATGCAAATGAACAACAACGCAACGCACAACGCATGCATGTAATGCATAGTTTGATATTATACAAAAAGGTCTGATTAGTGAATGCAAAGGAAAGAATGAAGTGTAAAGTGTGAAATGTAAAGAAAGGACGCATTATTTTGTATTTGTTTACACTTAACTTACTTTAGTTGTGTTTTGACGGTATTTTTGACAGTTTGCAGTTCCTGTCTCTTTTGGGCCTCTGTTGACCTTTGACCTTCAATATTTGGCTGTGTAAGTGGTCATAATGTCCTTCCGTCCTCCTAAATCCATTTCCCTTAAAATCTTGCAGCTACAAATTCGGAATTCACGGTTTTTTGCAAGTCCCCGTCGTTGGATGACTGAATAAGAAATATGGTATTTTTGTTGAGGGAAAGAGGAAATTGATCGATGAGGAGTTCAAACTCTCGCGTCTACTGCAAAGCACCTGACCTCTTCTCACAACACCCCTAAACTCTATGTTACAGCCACCAACAATGGACACGCAATCAAGGAACGTTCTTCATGCACAAACGAAATAAGTTCCGTCAGAATTTGACGATTTCGAAAAACATGCCCTTGCAGAGAACAATGAGGTGTAATGGTCATACGTACTTGTACTTCGGCTGGAATTGTGGACGATTGACTATTAAATTAAATCAATTGATGTGTATGTTATTAGGTAGCTTTGTGTTCATATCATGAAATCCCATGAAAGTACATGGAAGATTGCATCTATAGTCCATGTGCTCGTTGACTCGCCCGGTAAAACTCATTTCCTCCTTCATAGCCAGTCTCATATTCAAGGAATGAACTTATAATTTTAAATCCTATATATAAAGAATCTATAGGCGCAGGGCCGTAGGGTGACTGGGCAGGAGTGGGCAAAGTTGCCCAGGCCGGACGGCCGAAGGGCCGGACGCCAGGGGCTTTGTACTAGATATAATGAGCCTTCAAATCTCTCCGTTTTAAAAATTTAATCCAAGTACAGATATTTTTGGTTTAGTAAAAATAAAAATTTAAACAACTGTTGAAGTTTAGAACTCAAGCCCATCTCTACTCAAAACTTATCATGAAATATAAGTTATTTTAAGACTCTGATTGTGCTGGGGTTTGACTTTTTTGAGATAGACAAGCCTTAGACTTTTGAAAAATTTCTCAACCTCAAAAACCCTGAACAAAATGGGAAAATTTGACAATTTAAAAACAACTGAAAAATAGGCCTTTATTCTAGTTGGAGATTTTTTTCCCATCAGCCAGCAGTAGCTAGCGTAATTGAAAAATTAAAACAGTATTGTTTTATCAAGAAAATTTTATTAATGTTAAAGACTCTGTTCTGTTATATTAATGTTACTCGAGTTTCGGAAGCATTTGTACATGCCAATTTAAAAAAAAATTAGGTAAGGTATTTCTTAAGGTCTTAAGGACATTCTCATTCAGATGTCTAAAGTTGTACCACAATATTACAACTATTATTCATAGGCTCTATCCAAATAAAAGGAAGTGTTTTTAAATATTCTTAAGTTCTAGTACGTTAACATTTTAAAAATCACTGTCAATTGTTTTGAGCCAACCAATAGTCAATTGGAGACGCTGGTGGAAAAACCTTTTTCTTCCCGGTAGTAAAAATTAGACCAAAAATTTTCCCAATGACATAAAAAGGTCTTCAAACTTTTTATTTCCCGATAGCCCGAAAAATTTTCTGGTAGCATTGCTACCTCGCTACCACGTTTTTTCCACCAGCGATTGGAGATAGTGATTTGAAATAAGGTTACTTGGATATAAGACGGATGATCAGACAATTCTTCGGGAATGTTAAAATTGTTACCCAGAATACAAAGATTTTTTTTCGAAATGGAACATTATATATGTAAGGGCCGGACATGATCGAATTTGCCCAGGCCGGACCAAACCACGCTACGGCTCTGTATAGGCGACACGAGTTTTACCCGACGAGTCAACTAGCACTTAAGGAAATGTAAAGGAATGACCAAACTATGAATGAATAGAAAGGATATTACTATATTACCATTTTTCATTTTATATTATTACTTTTATATAGTCAGTTAATAAAAATAAGTTATATTTTTCAAAATTCATCAGTCGAACATAAATATTAAAGATAAATGAGTCCTTGAATCAGTCAATAAAATGTAGCTATAATTAATACAAATTACAAATAGATGATGTTTTACCAGAGCTAGCAGACGAACCTTACAAATGGCTAAAATGGAACATACAACTGGGCCAATTTTGATATCCAGAGTTCGCAAATGCCCTTTGCCCATAGTCAAGCCAAAATGCATCTGGTGCTGAACAGATTTGCTGGGACCGTCTCAAAAATGCCGAGTGAGATGAACACATTTCTGACCTCATTTCCATATTGACCTGAACCGGAGCAGCTGGAACTGGACGTCTGGAGATTCCAATCGACCCTAAGGGCTCCTGCCGCACAACCATGACCTTCTCCATCTCCATCGATTTTGACACCGGATTCTCCACGATTTCTGTATCCATCTGCCAGGGACGCCAAAAGCCAGTCTTCTTCTCTGATGATTTTGACTTCTTCTCGGGCAATTTAACATATGTAATCACACAGTCATCAGCCGAGGATGTATCTGATGTTACGATATTGGGTGGTAGAAGGACTTGAGGGGACGTTTCTTTCGTTTGTGGAGCTGGATGGACTATAACGGAGGTTGTAACGGCCTTGGGTACTGTTGACATTGACGTGGGTCCAACTTCTTCTAAAAAGACAATGTCATCGTCAGGAGATAAAGGTGGGAAGATGGTTTCGATGCTTATTTCATCGTCCATACCGTCCATACAATCGTCGTTAAGATTAGAGTTGGGAACATTACTGGATTCAAGACTCTCGACCCATTTCCAAGTGTCCTGATTCTGGCCTTCATTTCCCATTTCGCCAACACCGTGATGTAGTAGGCCCCATATTTCTCCCGGTAACATGCTTCCCAAGAAAGACGTAACATCGTTAAGGTCGTCCACGTCCAGTCCAATTTCGTCACCCATACTATACTGGCATTCTTGACTATCCTGGCTCAGGCTCAAGTCTTGAGTAGCCTGACTATCCGGAGAATTAGGATTGCTTGGAAGCTGAGGGCTCGAATCCAAGACTTCCGCAATTGACAAATTCGGCAAGTCCCCTTCGATTGGAGGAGGTTCAGTTGGTTCAGGAATTTTTTTAAAGAACGCTTTTGGAAATACTTTCCCCGGCCATCGGGATTTACCTCTAGGTTTCTGCTTCTTAAGTTTTGATCTTTGACCCCCCCTCGTTTTCAGGTCATTGGAATGGGTACTTTGAGGAGTCTGGTCGCTGTTATCGGAACTGCCACCCCCACCGCTCAAATTCCGCAGCCTCCTCTTAATAGAATTTTCAAACGTTTCAGCCCCTCGTCCTTCTGAATCTATATCCCCTGGTTGACACAGTCTTTTCACGCTCATTGGACCGGATTTGGACATGGAAGTTGACCCTACGTCATCAGTCATTAACTTGTGTTTTGACTTTGGTCTTCCGGCTTTTCTGCGGGTGGGAGTCTGGAGATTGGGATTCGGATTAACAATAACGGGTATCGCGAGTCGGGTGTAGAAGCGATTGATGGTCTTCACTCCTCCTTCAGGGGAAGTTGTACAACCGTACTTTTTTCGAAACTTGTTCATCCAGTTCCTGTTGGGTCGGATTATTTTGGATAGGTGTGGATGGAGTTTGAGGTAGGGACGAATTAAGCAGCCGATGGCTTCATCCGAAACGAAGTATTTCTCGCAGTACCGCAATATTTCAAGCAATTTCTGCTCCAAATGAAATTTTCGGTACGTCTCTTTAAATGCAGGGCTCCAGTTGGACTCATCGTCCGAAATGTCGGAATCCAGGACGGATTCATAATCCTCTTCCGCCTCTCGCAACCTAAATATATACACAAAACAAAGAATCAAGTACAACGAATGGGAAAAATGTCGTCAAAAAATAATTGATTGGCTGTTGGTTGAACATGATTATGTATGATTGATATAGACTGTAGACTAAATTACCCTTTCTTTCCAGTCATATCTTCGAAATTCAATTGCAATTATAATTATAAATTAGGTAAGGGCAAAGGGTTGTTGGTGTTGAGCCGGCACTCGGCAGAGTTGGTCTCGGTATTATTGTCAGGGTCAGGTCAGACAAGACACAAGAAAACCTTCAGCTTGTTCTTCTCAAATTCTCAAGACGTCGAGTGTCGAGTGGGTCGAGTTCAGAGTTTTTGACTGTCTGCATGTCCAAAGTCTGGGATCTCTGGAAGAGGAATGAGAATGAATGAAAAATGAGGGATGCGATTGCGATATGAGAGAAATAATATAATATGAAATGTTTTGTAATAAATTAGTTTAGAAATCAGAGTAAATTGTGAAGTTAAACTGCGATGTAGGTAGAGGCAGGTTTGTTGTATCGACTTGCTTGGGTTGCCTTTTGTCGGAATGTTGAGAACGTTCCTTCCTTTGTCCTTTCCACCTGTGTGTCCTCCACATTCCAAATTTCCAACCTCAACATCCACTGGCATACCCTATACCAAACCCATATCCCTCCATTCCATAATCCCACAATGCAATCCCATTCCAATCAATTCATTGCAAATCCCAAACTATGGATTGATTCAAAAGCATCGGGATTAGGATTAGGATCAGCAGAATATCAGAAACATCAGATCAATCATCTTATCATGTAGTGTAGGTAGGCAATGCAAAATGCAATCCAAGACTGTACGACTCAATCCGACTTATTATGCTCCAACCTACAATCCAAAGCTACAATTTACTCCAATCGTTCATTTCATACGGATCATCCCTCTTTAACACCCCCCCCCCCCCCCAATAACCCACCACACCTCAATTACGATTTTAACTGATCCACCTCTACATCTACTTTTCAAGGGCCTCAAGTTCTGATAAGCCCAGACTCTGACTATTCCATTCTCACTTTACCCCGGTTAGGTTAGGTTAGGATGGAACTGTCTCACCCGACGACCCAACCCAAAAAGCTATCTCTTCATTCTGATTTCTGGCTTCCTAACGTCCTATTAATTTTACTAATTCTCTGATTAATTGATTCTCATGAGCTTTTAAGATTGCATTAAAAGACTTGATGTCATCTCCCTCACTTTTAAAGGAAATGCTGAAGGGGATAAGGATGTTCTGCACTTCCATATCCCATACTCCCAATATCTGCTAATATGCTAAAGCAGTTTCATATTTTTGTATTAACTTATTAATTAATTCATTTGGTTAGTTGATGGGGGGTGATGAGTTTGGAGGCCAGGATATTGATTCATGAGTCAGGCTCAGTGAGGTGGGCCATAAATTGCATCTAAATTAATTTATGAGGAATTTGCATATTCTGATTTCTCATGACTCACCTCTACGTGACTTGATCCTCGAGAGTCAAGGATAATCAACCTTCTCATAATCTTACAATTAGTCAATTCCTTCATTTACACATGATCCCTGACTTTCAATACTCATTTACAGCATTCTATTCCGATTTACAATTGTAGAAAATAATTCATTTCCATCTACAGTATATGTCCTGGTAAAATTCTTAATATCATTTTCATTTCTATGAAATCCGATCCCATCCTACAAAAGCACAAATTAATTTTACAAAACCTTACAACCTAACCAACCCTTTTAGGACAGAATATCACAATTTTTATGGGTATTTCAAATCCGCACTAAAAACGCTAGTAAGCTAACCGATTTTAAGATAAACCCCGAAAATCGGGTAAAATTCGGATTGTTTGGGGTTTTTACCCTATTTTATGTGTTTAGAATATAGTAGTTTCCCTTTCCCAAAAGGTTTTCAGCCGCCCCGTGACCAATAATTACTGGTCCCCGTCCCCGCTTATTGTTAGTTATTGTTTACATCTACATTTGACCAAGTTAACAAACTGCTAATAAGTACGTGTCAATTGGCAAACCTAATATTAGTCAATATGTTACCCAATAAAAAAAAGCATGATTTAAAGACCGATGAAACCTAACCAACCCCAACCCTTTGGTCGTTTTTAATTTTAAACTATAGTCCCCCCGGGGGGGGGGGCTTAATACCAGTAGTTACGGTAAACGATGAAATCCCTAATGAACATTAACATCAAGGTCAATCAATCTTACATTCCTCCAGAGTCACAGAGAAGTGGGGACTTATTCCGGGCTTGGGATCATTTCCTCAAGGAAATAATAATTAAAATAATAATAAAATTGGATAATTAAATGTAGTCGTAAAGTGTCGGAGGCCCTATTAAGAATAAAATCTCTGCAAAATATGTGGAAAGGAACTATTTCTGTAATGATATGCAAAATATGAATGAGACGTCTCCATGAATCCTAATCTCATTCCCTTTCAACTCAAGAGCTGCGTTGAATGTCATTAACTCTTAACTATTATCATATTTAAGATAATTAAATGTAAATGTAGTGTTAGGAAAGGTTTGGGGAAAATATTGATTCCCAATTTCTCAGATCCTCCACTTAATCCATCTGGTGTTAAAGGGATCACGGGACTAATCAAGTCCTCCCGGACACCAGTCCCCATAAACAATCCCCCATTAACATCACAATTAACCCATAATTTAATGTTTACAGAAGCAAATCTACATATTACATATTTTTCCATTTCATTTTTCACGTCCACTCAAATTCAATGAGTTGTTATTCAAAGTTCAGTCCCAATCCTATTGTTTACTCATGTCAGTGAGTCTTGTTCTTGGAATGTGTGGTCTGGACTAGTAGGGTTCATAAATAATAAAATTAAAACTAGAGACATGGAAGGTGTTATGAGGGGAGCGTCGTGCCATATGAAACTGGTGGAAGTAGCTTATGAAGGGCTCTTGAATTTTAATGAATAGTTAAATAACGAAGAGGGTTAACTGTTGAGTTAACTAATTTACTTGGAATTCCATCTCAGAGTCATTTAAATAGAAGGGAACTACCGTTTCAGCCTCACTTCCAACAACCTCTCTTACCTACAATTACCTCTTCTTCTATTGGCACATTTATTTTTTGGCTTCAGCAATAACTTAACTAGTTAATTCCTATATTAAAAATTTATTTAAATCATTTTATATTTGACAAAGACAACAAATAAGAGTTCTGAGTCTTATCTAGCAATAAATAGGAGACGATTTTAAAATGTAAAATGATTTCCACAAAGTAATAAGAAGAGTCGTGCCTGGAGTGTAGGGATTTCGTGACGAGATGTTTTTAAGGAGGTTCTGAACTACGTTAGATTGTGAATGTATTCAGTATTGCCAAGGTGTGATTTTTTTTCTGGTTTCTGTGCAAATAATAACGTGTGAAGTGCTGAAAGAGAAGAGTTCGTAATTCATATATAGTTATCTTGTGGAATCAGGTCCGAACTCCGAGGACGTTGAAATAAACTCACTATTTCCAGAAAAACAGATATTTAAAGGAGGTAAGTCTTTTCCAATCTAATTATAATTAATTACTATATTTCACCACAGATTTGATCTGTAAATCATTACCTTTCCGTTCCCAAACTATCATTATCTTGCTTTTTAATCACCACAGATCGCCTATATTAGATGTTATTTTGTATTTGATTTAGGCCCAATACTCAATATGCAATATACCAACGAAAATGGTACCAATCCAACCTCAATTTTGAGGATAAGTGGCATTTAATCCCCCTCACAACTCCCATATACACAAGCATTAATAAGTTAACTGACCTTCTGGTTTTGAGCTTCTTTTAAATGACCTCGACAGAAGTTCTTCGACCCATCATAAACTGAAACTTAAAATGAAGAATAATATTTTTGTGACCCCATCGGGTCACCTTTGACCTTAATGTGACAGTTTTTTTAGAAGAGACCTTACGACGTGGTTCATGACTGATTGAGTGTCAGCAGAATGAGGGGATTTCAATGTCAAATCAGACTCAGTTTGACTTTACCCAACTTTGGTTAACGTAATTGTAATGGTATTATTGGACGTCGTGGCTCCTTCTTCATTTTTATTGACAGGTCTCTAGAATAAATTAATGAGGTATTGCATTCAGGATTAAATATCGCGAGGAGCCTATGTATGCTTACTACATTGGTATTGGTAATTGGATATTTGGGATCCTAAAAAACGAGTATGGATTTAATGTTGTGAGTCAGTCCCTTCTATTTTCTATTATGATCCAGTCATGATTTCAGCTCAATTATTAATTTTTAAAAAATCTCCTGAATATAAATGAAGGTAATGTTAGTTCAGGTTCCCCTTCATATTTACATATTTAATATTTACGTCTATAGTTAGTTGTTAATATCAGTTTTTAAATCAAAGTTGGCCTACCCTCTCATCTTCTATTTTCTGCAGCATTTTTTTGGCCTGAACATGGGGAATGGAATCGTACAGAAATGCACTTATAAAACTTTAACTAGGAGGAAAAGGAAGGTTAGGCAGTGGGGGCTTTTCATAAACCACATGTACTTATTTCCATACCCCGAAATAAGTCCCCATACATTTTATAGAAATGTTACCCTGTATAAATGCATGGGTCCGGAATAGAAGCCCAGCCCGAATTATTTCCCCACTCCTCCTTTCGTGAAAGGAAACGTGGATTTTGTAAAACTATGCATGATTCGCTCTAAATTGAGTGTTAGAATTAAAATTTGTGTATATTTAATCTGTGATTTATGAATGGTGCTTCCTTTAAAGATGTTTAGTTTTGTTAGTAAAATTGGATGTAGTTGAGAGAGTGTGTCTGGACATTGGGAACCAAAACCACGTTTCCGTTCCATTCAATCAATTCCATTGTTTAAATTCCCAACAGGGTTTAACCCAACTTTTTCACGATTAAACATTAAAAAACTGCATCTTTTGCCACCCATTTCCCATCATTTCGTCAGACACCGTTTTGGGTGGACATGGTTCGTCACATTAATAAACTAAGCATTATTAGCACGTTTAATAATATAATTCTTAATTAGTGAGTCTATATCCCATACCCCATTCAGTTGCAATATTTTCATAGGATATTTCCTTAACTGATCATGTCACTTTTGTGGTAATCATTTGCATAAACATGGTTTAGTATTTCCATTCATTGATGATATTCTGAATTTGTTGACCTGTTCCAATTTCCAATCTACTTTTAGCAACGAGACAAGTTCCTATTAATTTTCTGACTCGGCAGTTCCCATTGACATTCCAATAGTTTCCTGAGTAATTTGCAAATTATAATTTACTACTAACTGACTCTGACACACGTGGAATGACATTATAAACGTTTATTTAACAGAGTTAAATTACCTTCTGCTATATGTACCGTAAACCGTAACTCTTGAAATATCGGTGCCCCGGAATAACTCTTCTACCTTTCCGAGCTTATTTAACTGCACCGGGGGACTTATTTCGGGAATTTCGGTTTACCGTTACTCCAGATTCTGTGAGACTATTCTTACAATATTGTTACATTCCTTGCAATAGTCCATAAATTACTGCGGATCATATTTTCATTATCTTAAAAAAATACGATTTAGTGTAAGTAATCTGTCTGGAGCTAAAATAAAATGTACCACTTCTGTCCTGAGTTACATTAGATTAAGACCATTTTTATTGGCTGATTTCACCATCTTCGTCCCAAATAAATATTTTTTCACTTCTCATTGGAACTGAAAAATAAGGTTTAAAAAATGGTTTTAATTTCCAGGAGAGGAGGATATTATTGGAAAGTGAGGTGGAATTAGGGGTCCCCGAACAAGAGACAAAGACAATCGAAATCCGAGATTGTAAAAAGGGACTAACGATGTGGGTTCTATTTTTGGTGCTGGTAGGGGCCCTCGTGTCCTTAGGTTACGGGGTTTCCCTCGGGGCTGGCCCCATCAAGCCCCATTACTTCTACGCTTATCAGAATGGGGGCAAAGATTCGGGGCACGCGGCCCCACCTCCCTCAATCCGCGTCTTCCTCAAGAACTTCGCGGGGGACGTGATACGGGAAATGGGGAACGAAGGGGAGGGGGACTCTGACGCACATTTCATCGTCACACTCCCAAAACTAAAGGTCGAAGATCACATTTGGGAAGGGATGTCCATCGTATTGGAATGCTCATCCGAGCACTACCCCCTCATGTGGGACTATCACGGTGTTGGGGTAAAGACATGGGCACTTATATCGGGGCCTCCTACAAGGGAACATTTTCAGATGTATAATCCGAATTTGCTTTCAAGTTATACAATTGTCTCCTTTGAAGAGCAAGTAAAATAATTAAACTTTGGCCTTACGACTATCGGTAAATAAAATCTGTTGACCTAGTAATGTGGGTGGGAACTGTGGGAAGGTCAAGGAGCTGGGGTTTTACGTTAAAAATCAGTATGCATTCGGAAGGGGAGAAAGAAAAAGAAATAGACTTTCTCTTTCAAATGAGATCAGTTAAAAACAAATCAGGATTTGACATCTGAAAATGTTCCCTTGTTAGCCAGAATATACGGGGTGTACAAAAGTATCTGAAGGGTAGGTAACTAATTTGGAGTATGTGATTGTATTTGTTAGCAACCAAAAGTTCAAGTGTCAAGTTACCGGAGAGCCCCTGATTACTACAACCTGTCCTCGTACAGTTACGGAGCAAGCGTCACATTTCCTCGGACGGATTATCGGGGGACAGGGGAGTACAGTTGCTTGGGGACAGGTCAAAGGTCGGATTCATATTCATCACTATTTGCATTCATCCCTGGTAAATATGAAATAGGATATACTATTATCCCTTTGCACATTTTATCAGTTTCAGGTTGATCATAAATCAGGGCCTGATTTCATTTTCAGGTAACGACGACAATTTATTCGTTGCAAATGATGGGCTGAACGAGACGCTAACAGTCCATGCGAATGAAGACAATCCCTGGGTCACCTTCCCTTGTGTCGTTTCCGTCAAAACTGCCGTCGTCAAGTTGTACATTCACTCTGCAAACGGAGTAAGTTACACTTAATCCAAAATTTCCATATTTTCAGACATGAACACGCATGATCTAATACCTAAACTACATATAATTAATTTCCGGACTGCCTAAACCTAAATCTATTAGTCGACAATCAATTACAGAATTAAATTAATTTAATGTAATATTGTAATTTCAAAAGTATTCAAAATTCAATTCAGGATGTTTTAAAATCAATTTGACATCCTGGAACCTTGAAAACGTTTTAAATAATGTCAAACATCCCTTATCGTCTTCTCATTTGTCTAAACTGTGGGGACATATTCCAGGATTCTTAATTGTTCTTTACTCCCCCAAAGGGGTGGGGATTTATTTACGTGGTGGTGTTAAGTTAATGAAGTTAATTTCTTTGTGTAGAGGCTGGAAGAAGTGAAGGAAGGTGAGGGTGTGACGGGGTTTGAGCCAACCGAAGGGTTCCGTTTGAAGTGGAAGGGGATGAGGAACCCTTGGCGTGAATACGTTTGCAGAGGCGAATATCAGACGAGTGAAGGGATCAAGAAATTAGACAAGTTGCACTTGAGACTCAAGCCTCCCATCAGACACTGTAACACTTGAACATTCAAATTCCAATCATTTCATTTACACATCTAATTACATTTAAAATACGTTTTATATCTCACCTCTCTCCTATTTTTCACTTTTCAGCAGCCTTGTCCATTTCCAACATCAACAGTCCAGGTAAAAGCCAATTTCTTCAAATCCGACTTATTAACTAACTCCTTAATGCTGTCTTTTAATTATTTTTAATATGAACCAAACCGGTAATAGAAACCGTATAATTTGTCAGCGTTTTTGAAGCAAACCCCAAGAATTATACCCCGAAAACCGGGTAAAATTATGGGTTTTCGGATGATTTTACTTTTCTTTCTTGTAAGCACTCGAGTATTATTATATACCGTTTTTAATGGTCAGAAAACGGAGAAATAATGACACAAAGGAGGCGGGTTAGACTTTTAAGCATTATAATTAACTTCACCAACAGATTCTAGATTCTATTCTTGGGGTAGAATACCAAATTCTTAACCATTTTTGATCTTGCTTGATATCTTGAATATACCCGATAACCAGAGTTTGTATCTACAAATCGTTTTGCTAAAATTTTCATGTGAAGCCGAAAATACAAATGCTCGTTTCTTGAATAGAATAGTCGATACTGTATTTACGATGTATACGGGAGCTGGGACAATTCAACGTACCCCTTATTTCGAGGAGGAATAATTTCGGTAACTTATAATTTTGGTACAGATTAATATACATAGAATGTATTTCAGAATCCAACTCCGTGAAATTCGAATACAATGAAAGGAGCGGTGTGGTGCATTGTTGCTCAGCGGATTCGGTTCGACAACCACAAATGAAGCTGAGATCGTGTACATCGATAAGCGACTGCTTCGTCGCCCGCAGGGTTTTGGGCCGAATTGAGGGGGACGGAGGGGGTAACTTCTGCCCCGGCACTAAATGTGACGACACTGCATTCATCAAAGTCAACGACACTTGTGTTGGATACGAACTTCTGGAAATGGACCACTCCGGCATCCTACAATGCAAACTTCTTAACGAAAGTGATCTCTCTATCCTACAATTCTCATACGGAGTTGAAACCGGATTGGGTTAGTCTTTACTCTTAAGAATCTTAAGATTTACAATACCTAGCTTGATAGTTTCCAATCCCGAATATTTATCGAAAATGATTTGATTCTTTAATGGGGCGGTTATGATGGCGTGTTTTCTTCCGCAAATCTTGTCAAATGATCCACATCTTTCTACAAGACTGTTTTTCTTCGTTGAAATCTATTTAGTTAAGGATCAATTTTTTAAGACACTGATGTTGCACATTAAAATATTTTTAATCCCAATTTGTTTGATTGAATTTCAGTGACTGACTTTTCGGTGGATGGGAAGGAAACGTCAAAAATCCTGACGATTGGCCGAGAAGAGACCTTGAATCGGAACGAGTCGATGACATCAAAGGGGGTTTACTTTTGTAATCCGAACCCATTCTTCTTTTCCCATGGGATCAAGTGGGCGTTTGTAAGGGGCGACGAACCCAATGCGCCCCTCCAGTTCCTACCAGAACGTAAACTCGTGTTTAAATATTAATTTGTTTTATGGACTAGATGGGATATATTATTGTGATTACATTACATATGATTGTTTACCTGTTCTTGTGCAGTGTCGTTTCCGGGGAGGCCGTCAATCGAAGTGGACGAGAGTTCGGACGTTCGAGAGGTCTACTGCTTTGCACCCCTTTGGGACTCACCCACTCAATGGAGAAATGTATCCCTCAAAGTACCCCACTAATACTACAACAACAATAACAACAACAACAACAACAACAATTTATACAAAATATGTCAATTTTATAATCTCATAAGGATGTACCTGCATTTTATCCCCATCCGCGGTTGGAGTAAGGACCGTGTCGAGGAACATCCTCATCCCTGGAGAACATCCTCATCCTAGGAGAACATCCTCATCCAAGGAGAACATCCGAGGAACATCTTTGGAGAACATCTTCATCCTAGGAGAACATCTTCATCTCTGGAGAACATCCTAGGAACATCTTTGGAGAACATCCTCTTCAATGGAGAACATCCGAGGAACATTTTTGGAGAACATCCTCATCCCTAGGAGAACATCCTCATCCTAGGAGAACATCCTAGGGACATCACTAGATACCAGGCAGTCTCACCATATCGCAGGCTCAGTATTATTTTTACACTTGAACAGGAAACATGCTTCCTGCCAAGTGTGCGAGGTGTAATGAGCCCATGCAGGATCAGGCGGTCCGAGTAGATGGGATACCGTGCTATCAGCACTGGGTGTTTCGGAGAAAGTGCCGAGCCGGGGGGCATAAAAATTTGCCCGGGGTGTGTAATGTAGTAGGGACGGGCTACAGAAATCTGCGATATGGTGAGACTGCCTGGTATCTAGTGATGTCCCTAGGATGTTCTCCTAGGATGAGGATGTTCTCCTAGGATGAGGATGTTCTCCTAGGGATGAGGATGTTCTCCAAAAATGTTCCTCGGATGTTCTCCATTGAAGAGGATGTTCTCCAAAGATGTTCCTAGGATGTTCTCCAGAGATGAAGATGTTCTCCTAGGATGAAGATGTTCTCCAAAGATGTTCCTCGGATGTTCTCCTTGGATGAGGATGTTCTCCTAGGATGAGGATGTTCTCCAGGGATGAGGATGTTCCTCGACACGGTCCTTACTCCAACCCCCATCCGCATTTTTAAAAGGCTATGTGCCTCGACGCCTCGAGAAAGGACTTGGTTTGCTATTCTATTTTTGTACAGACTCCTTTTGTAATTGCCGAGAAGTTATCGAGATTTGATTAGAATGAGATATTTTTCATCGCCAGGATAACGTGTCCAAAGGAAAATTTTTACCATTTTGGATAACCTGTTCATCCTGTTATTTAGGAGATATTATATGAATATGACATAACAGCTTATAATTTATTAATTCTTATTTAAAATCTCTCTTCGCAGCAATTCTCATTTTCCTAGTAAACTTAATAAAGCCAGGTTTGTACAATATCAACTTTCAAAAAATGTACAGCTATTTTTTGACATCTTTTATCAGTTTTATCTAATGAAAAGCATCGGAATCGAAGTGGGTTAAAATGAAATGTAAAGCTGTTACAAAGTTGTATGTAAATAGTAAATGTTGCGTATTTTTAGAATAATTTGGAAAACTCTTTAATCAATTATCTAAATTATCATTTCAATTTCTTTTAAAAAATGATAAATTCCGAAACAAAATACGATACTTCTGTTTGCATTGTTGGAGAAATACAAAAACAATTATATTTTTATTATATAGGTTCGAATTTTTTATGACAATAATTTTACAAATATATATTTAAATATTTACTTTATGCCGAACTTCGCAACTCGTAATATATGATCATAATAATATCCTAATATATACCTCAGAAGAACTAGTAGAGATTTACGCTAACATCTATTGTGCTGTTAAAGTGGTTGAAACTTACAATTAGAGACTTAAACTAAGGTTTTTATCTACCCTCACTTGGTCGTTCCTATCTAATCGACTTAAAGTTAATTATTTAACTAATTAAGCCCCAGATACTTCATTTCTCTCTTTTAAATCTAAAATCAGAAAAGGAGAGTTCCACGAAAACATTAACGTCAATCTCAATCTCAAGTAATTAAGGTTCTGGAAATTTGGCTCATTTTCAGACGATTTCGTCCGTTTCTGCTAAGCGGATCGCTATAATTATTTATAAGTTCATAATAATTCATAAATTGTTGTGAAATGAGGTTTCTTATTCTATTTGTGCTTATCTTACTGACTATCCTGAAATCAGGCGAGAGTCGAAGTCTCGTCCCTCGTTCTCGTCCTACTCCTTCTTCTAGAAATATTGGTAAATCTGATTGAAGCTCATTAAATCTATTAATATTCAAGCAATTGCAAGTTTCAAAAATTAAATTTCCCATTACTGCATTACTTTCACCTGATAAGATAAATACGGGCATGGGAGATGGAGTTCTGAAAATTTGGATTGGACCAGAAATCGTCGACATTTAAGTCAGAGGGGTAATTTACAATAAATCATTTAAACCCAATATCATAAATACAGGGAAAAGTCCCTCCGGAGGAAGTCACAATTAATTCTAGACATAATGTTGTGTAATTACTAATATTTAACCGGTACGTAACCCGTTTTATTGCACATTAGTAAAGCGGTACTTGGTGGCTAAATGTGGAGAAGAGGAAACTCTGAAGTGGAAGGCAAAGGATGAAGTTAGAGGTACCAATTCTCTGATAATTATCGTTGGTTAAATAATAATAGAAGTGACTTAAATGACTAATTAAATGTTAATTAAATGTTAAGATGGCAGATTTTTGGATGCGGTGGTAACTCAGGGTGGAGCCGCAGTTGTGAATGCGATTCCAGATGCTCCTGACAAACTGTGGAGAATCGCTTACTGCACTTCCAATAAAAAATACCATCATAATAACAATAATTAACAATCCATTAGGCGAAAATTTCCATTTTTATTCCACAACATATTGGGTGGGAGGTTAAATTATTAATAAAAAGCTGAAGTACAAAAGCAATAATTTATCCCTTATTCGCCAAGGCACAAGGGCTAGAGTGAACTTATCTCCGATGATGTCGGCGATCTGTCCAGTAGTTCTTGAGTGCAGGTACGAGGAGAACGAGGTTGAGGATGAATTTCTGTGCAGACAGAATCATGAAGCTACTCATGTAATTAATTAGCCAATTAGCGGCGGGTGTACTGCCGGTCGCAGCAGCTAATTCGGCGGGTGTGCCGCCTTCAATCCCTAAAGCAAATAGAAGGAGGAGGTAGAGGAAGAGGGCGAGGAATCCTGCTCCGCAATTCACCCCTAGCCGCGTCTGCAAAATTGGTTATTGCGGGGTGGGGAATTATTTCAGTAAATTAAGGTGCTATGCAGGGCTTACGAACTGTGTTTTGATTGAGTAGGCGTGGTTTTGACGCTGCCGTGCTTGCTGTACAGCGAAGAATATTGTGGTTATTAGGAAAAGGAGGAATGTGATCCAAGGTCCGCGGAAGCCCGTCTCTTGGAGAAAGACCTGGAGGAAGGCCACACCCATCGTCAACGTCCCCTGACCTCCAAACTCCTCCATCTCAACAATTAACGAAAACAATTAACTTTTACTTGTTTACCTCATTCACAATTTAATTCACGGTTAAGAACAGTTAATTCACTTACTGCATCCCTGTACATATCATTCATTAGACCTGCCATATTGTCCCATATAACCTTTCGAAGCCTATTCCTAATCCAATTTCACCGGAAATGACTTTTCAAGCCGTTTGAAGCCATTGAAGCAGGATTGCTTGACAATCGACGTCTCAGGGGGTTGCGCGGATTTGAAGGTTTGAGACGCCGGTTGTCAAGCACTCCTGTATTCCGTTCTCTGATATGCTTCATATTATTTTTTAAAAAAATTAATTTAAATGCAAAATAGGCAAGCCCCCAAAAAATTATGGTGGAAATGTTAAATGACCCCTGACCCACACTTCTTGCCATCATTAGGCGCGGGAAAAAATTAAAAAATCCTCATCCCCGTAAGAGAGTGTTATGTAATTGAAATTTAGTTAAAGATAATTAAATATCTCGTTAATTATGAGGAATTATGGAAATCTGACGACAGCTAGTACAAAACAAATGATATGCGCCGTCCACTCGTAACACTCCCTAATAGGTGTGCCCGCGCCATATGGGACCATTTGAGATTTAAATGCTAAGGGACTGTAAAGTTGAAATGGCGGGAAATCTAAAACCCACAGTTCTTTTCTCTCCTTAGGTTTTGAATGTTTTGATTTGAAGAAATAGTGATTTATGGACTAAAAACTAAAACCCTTCTGATCCAGTCACCAGTCCAGCTGACCTTTGGCCGATTTTGGGGTTTGGATGCACAAACGATGACATTATTATCTTTTGGACCTTAACCTTATAAACCCATTGCAAAAAATAACTCATTTATCAAATATATGTCAAATTTTAATGCTCTGTAATTAAATGAATGCAGATTGTCCTTCCTTCCTTAGTGGAAGTCCTTCTAATTCACGTTTAAATTTAAAAGTGAGACATGAAAATCACAGACTCATGGTGTATAAAATTGAACATACATCGCGGATTTAGAACATAGAAGTGACATTTAAATCCCTACGCAATATTGTACTAATTGAGTTTCGTCTTCTTAGGTAAAGAAGGCCCCTCGCCAATGACATTTTCGACACAGAATTCATGGAGTCTCTGATTAATTCCCTCACATCTTGCCAATTTAATTTTCAGGCTGTTGATCTCTGCCATGCTTCCGGCCGAGAGGGCTGATGACAGTCCATTGCCATTCAATTGAGACGGCGAATTCTGATCGAATCGATTCCAAACGGTGATGACATGTTCTCGTTCTTGCCGTTCGTCTTCATTACTTTCAATGAGTTTGGGTACATCCGGAAATATTATCAATGGCTTCTTGCCTCCCTTTAATGTTTCCGGGTCTCCTAGCCAAAAGGCAAGATTTGTGATTTTTCCCTTGCTTGCAGCACCAGATCCGCCGAGGATTGTTCGAATTGCTTGTCTACTGTCCAGATTCCAGATGTAGATTGTGCCTACTTCGTCTGACGATGCTAGATGCTTCCCATCTGTCGAAATTGCCAATCCAGTGATCCTAATGAATGCAGAATTGGTTTTAATACATGAAAGAGTAAACGACAGGTCATTGGAGTCGGGGTTGATGGTAAAATTAGTTGCTTGTATCATTGCACATACCTGTCACTATGCTTCCTGAATACATGATCCGTTCCAACATCCGTAGAAACATGATGTTCTAGGGATCTCGGAGGTGTTCCAACATTCATTTGATAGACAGCTCCGTCCACAGCTCCAAGGAAAACGGCCATCTCAGCTGAGTCAACGCAGATCGATGTGAGGGGAACAGGAAATGCTACCGACAATACAAGCCCCCCAGTCATCAGAGAATAAACCTTGAGGAACCTGTCCTCCCCGACCGTGAATAAAGTGGCCTTCCTGCCCCCAGTTCCGACGTGTATGCCGGTGACAGGAAGACTATGATCGGACCAAGAGTAAGTCGGAGTTATCGTTGTTCCAGAGATCAAGATGAGGAAGTTCCAAGCCAAGACCATCCCGTCCTGACCACCACTGACGAGAAAGGAGCCATCGTCCGTGAAAGAAAGGCAGGTGACGGGCCTGTAATGAGCAGAGTTGATAACTGACACCACTCTTCCTGTCGCGGGTTGCCAAATGTTTATTTTTTCATCAATTGCAACAGCAAGGAAGTGCCCATCCGGGCTCATGGCCATAGGACCAGGTTTTCCAGGGCAGAGAATCCGTCTCGACGTTTGGAGGGGATGTCCAACCTGCCAGAAGTGAATGAATGGCTTCCCATGTTCAACTATCGCGAATCCTTCGTCACGGATGGAGACGAGGGAGTTGGGGCCTGCGGGTGGACCGCGGAGGCTCAGCAGTTTCGTCCCCGTGTACGGATTCCATAAGTTGAGGCTGGTCCTGCTGTCAGGATAATTGTCGGATGTTACCAACACTTCCATTATCGCCTACAATTTAACCCAAAATGAATTCATCAACAATTGAATAATTGCAATTGAAACGTTGAACGGTTGAACGTGGAATTTATTTTGGTAATCGGTAATTTAAATATTTTAATTCCAATCCACAATCTCAACTTGTTTTCAGATTGTGGATTGATTTATTGATCAGAACTCAGATCAGACATCAGATTCTATTCAATATTGTGAATTACTTACAGATCAAAAATAGAATAAAATCGCAGCTTTCAGATTAACCTCAAGAGGGACACTCACAGTCAATCTAATGTGCAAGTAATGTTTAGAAAAACAAAAATATTACCTTTTATTTTGTATTTTATTTGACCTCTTTTGTCTTTCTTGCTGACTGTTTAGTTCTGTATTCTGTTTCTGTAGCGGCAGTATGCAGTACAAGTAGCGGGTATTTGCAAGACAATGGACAATGGACAACGGGAGAAGAGTCCGGTCCGGAAGTTTAAAGTCCTAACTCCGATATTACTGCAAGAGAGAGACAAGATAAATCAATAAAACTTTTGTAAGAGCTAAATTAAATTACAAATTAATAAATTTTAACAGGTTTATCGTTTATGCCAAAGACAAAATTAAAACACGTGCGTTGAGTTCTTGAGTTGAGACTGCATTTTAAAAGTAACGCTTCCCGCTCGCTCTAAACTCAAATCGCCCCTACCTATTCACTATTCTGTCAATTTTCATATACAATATGCATACTCATTTCAAAAATTCAAAACAAAAACACAAAATGTGCACTGTTGTATATTATTATCCATTTCTATGACTGTGCACTCACTGTCACTAATGTACAGTGTCCACGGCCCTGCCGGACACCGGAGCATCAAATCGTCAGTCGTCAGGTCACCTAGTCACCTCCCTCGCCCAGCAAGCAGTCCTAACTTCAAAATTTCAACAATTGTGAATTGAACTTGCAAACTTGTATGCAACCAAACCAAGTACAAAGTACAAAGTATGAAGTACCAAGGCACAAGGAAGGACAATAAAAGGAACAGGATTTACAGGATGCAGGAAGGATCATTGACCATCCATGGACCAATGCTGAATGCCGAGTCTGGAGTCCAAGTCGAAAGTCTAGAATCGAATTCGAAAGTAAGTATAAAATCAAAAATTCAAATAGAAGAAAGGAAAAAGATAAATATATTTATTCGGTAATTCAATATTCAGCATACATGTATTTTTTAAATATGTCTTTTTTAACAGTTCACAGTTGTGGATTGTCGGCAGTACGAGGAAAGCTAAGGTGTTAAAATGCCACCAAAAGGGAGGTCCCGTCTTACGGCAGCAAAGAAGGAACGAAATACAAGTGAAGCTGCAAGGGTGATTAATCTGGCGAGATTGCGAGAACGTCGTGCCCGGATGACGGAAGCAGAGCGGAACGTAGCACGGGAGAAGAACCGAATATCCGCCAAACTTCGACGAGCCTTGATGAATAAAGAGGAATTAGACCAAATTCGAAAGAAGCAACGGGAATCAACGAGATTGAAACGTAAGGAACGAAAGTTAGTTCCACTTCAGCAAGAATTAGAAAGCATCAAATCGCAACTCCAAACCCTCCTTCAATCCGATAATCCTGACCACAACGAACAAGAACAATTGGAAACACAGAAAGCGGAGTTGGAAGTGCAAATTAAGGAGATTGTCGACGCACCTCCGAATTCTCCTATTTATATTAATAACAATGATACTGAATCTCCGTCGGCTGCATGTCATCAAAACCAAGGTTTGTACTTTGTAATCATTCCGAGCCCTTGTCTATTGTGGTCACTATTTGAACTTCATTTTCATAACCATTGATTATTACTTTTCGTAGAAAGTTCGGACGTGGTAGATGATCCCTCTTGTTCTGACTCGGAGACCGACGACTTTGCAAATCATACTCTCTACAAAGTTGTTGACGGTATTGCCGAGGAAGTTACAATGTCTGATCAGGATTATGAGAGCACAGAAGATGGAGATCAGAAAATGAGGGCCAATGAAACGATTCAAGAATGGGTTCAACGGATGTCCAATCCCTCCACTGATAAGAGAAAGGGAACAAGACGACCAAACGACGGAACATTTCCTGATGAATCGAAAGATCCAACAAAGGACGATAGTAAAATTCGAAAAGGTCGTTTAATTGTAATGAGAGCAAAAGCTAAACTTTTTAAACTCCAAACAGTCACGTCCCGAGAAAGTAAAGATGAAAAGCAAGAGCGATGTCGACAATTGGAAGCGCAAAAAAGAATCATTCTGAAACTGATTTCCAAATACCCTCAGGAATTCAATGTTCATAGATCTCAAAACATGGCCAAGCAGCGACGACAAAGAAAAAATGAAATCGCTTCAATTACCAGAAATAATAAAAATATCAGAAGTAAAGGGACAGAAACAGTTGGCCATCAAGTTCAACTTTCACGGTCCAAAAAATCCTTTCTTAGATTTAATATACCACGATACGAAACAAAGGCAAGAAAGATTCAGCGAATTGCCGAAAAACTCAAATTCAACGGAGCTAACTTTGACAACGACACTCCTGAGGAGTTCGTAAGTGAAATTCTACCGTTTGATTCCTAGTAGTAGTAGAGTATTAATTAATGTGCTTTGGTTGGATTAATAAAGTATGTGATGTGGCATGTGGCGAACAATAAGTTGAATTTTGTTATAAATCTTAGGCTGCGAGAGTCTTGAACGAGATCGAAGATGCAAAGGAGAAGTACAAGATTCGAAAACAAACTTCGTCAGGTGTGCCTAGCAATATACACGAATCAGGACGTGGCAAAACTCTAGACTCGTACATGGAATCGTACAAATTGAAACAAATTCTGGAAACTCCTGAATCCAGAGCAGAAAGATGTGCCAAACTTGCAGCGTACGCTCGAGTAAAGAACAAAATGGAAAAGCGAGAATACAACCTGTTCCTAACTTTGATTTCTTCTGAAGATCCTGTCAAATCTCTTGAAGATGACCAAACCACTCTGGAAACTGTAGACTATTGGCACAATTTCAAGACTAATAACAAAGGACATAAACTTCCAGATTGCTTAAAGGAATGGAGGAATAAGATTTATTTATTGCTAAATAGTCGACATCAGGAGAATGAACTTGAAGATGAAAAGAAATTAAGACTGACAAAGATGAATGAAGGTTTGAAGAAGTGGCTTGACATTCACGGGAACGAGCTGAAGGAGTACTTAACAAACCGAAAGAACAAATTTAACATTTATCTGAAGAAACGAAATCACACAATGACAAAAGTAATGACTGAGGAAGAAAAGGAGGAGAGACGTAAAAAATTAAATGCGTATTTCCGAGAGAAATATCAAAAAGCTAAATTGGCACAGGGAATTTCTATCACGCCGAAGGGAGAAAGACCTCATCCAAATAAGTATTACAAATCCACCGAAGAAAAATCTCATCGAGCCAAAACAAGTCGAAAGTCCAGAAATTCTATTTCTGATTTTTCGTCAAAACGTAAGGTAAGGTGCAACACCATTTCATAATTCATTATTTTACAAAAAGTGTAGATGTGGAATAGTAATTGCTTTTAATTAACTATTAAGTATATTATTTAGAATGTGTCGAAATCAAAACGATTGTCGTTGAACTTCAAGATGTCGGAAAGTGACACGGATACGACGGATACCACTTCGCCTGGCTTACATCCACCACCACCACCGTCAGTATCCTCTACGCCAGTTACCCCTGCACAATGTGATGTTTTATCGACTGCAGTTGGATGGCCTACATTCAGTCTCGTAAACCCATCTGTGAATGAAGGTCAACCCCACCAAAAGGATCTTGATGATGACAATGGAAGTGACGATTGGATACCCGTTTCTAATTATTCCGAGCAATCCTACTCAACTGTTAATCAGGTAAGTGAGCATTTCTATAATTTTCAATCAGAACTACCGTAAAGTTATGCCTTAATTATTATTCAAAAACTTTGAAAATATTCGTGCTTAGAATCATGGACCCTCAGAAACTTTTGGAAGTAATCAGTATCCAAGTGGCCCTACTCAGAATATTTCACAGCAGGGTTATGATGACTTATTTCATCGATTGCTACAAGCTCCTTGTCAGAATAATTTCAGTAATTTCATGCCACATGTACCGGTGTATCCCCCCACAATAGAAGGACTCACTGTCAATCATCCTACTCATAACTCAGCCAATTCGCAGCAGCCACAACTTCAAGAATCCGAATCTCAGCCCATCCAGCAATTAAGGCAACCAAATGTTCAACATTTGTCACAGCCCATCGATGTACCTTTGAATTATTCAGTTCCGTTTCATCAAACTACAGATATAGAGGTGCCGTGGGTAAGGATTAATTCCAAACCTTTTTTAAATATATTAATATAAAAGGAAAAGTATAATATTATTTATAACGGAGATTGCATCTATTATTCTATTATAAAGATAGTTGGGACGGTTGAAACAATTCCTAAAGGCAACCCGGATTTTGGCCCTTCAGATGAACGTGGTGGCTCCAACGACAATATTCCCCCCGAACTTGAAGTGAAATGCGAATTTCCAAATTCAACTTTAGTTAATTCTTTACCGTTGACGAAAGTGAAGCGAAAAAGAAGGGCGCAAGGATCGGCTCCTATTAAGCGAGCACGGTCAAAAAAGCCAATCGTGGAAAATATATTTCCCCCAAAAGGTGCTGTTCATATCTCTACAACTTCTTCACCAATAGTAATATCGGCTGTTGGAACTACTGAAATACTGGCGTCAAGACTAAAGTGTAAATACTGTCCAATGGTATTTAACTCCGAAATAGTTTGTTCACGGCACATAAAGAGGTTTCATGAAACCACGACGAAGCACGTTTGTAAAGTTTGTAACCAGCATTTCGAAAAGAACCGTTTGTTGGTACAGCACATTTGGGGATGTCATAGGAAACTCGAATTGTACAGATGTCCAGTCTGCTCCAAAGAGTATGTTAAGCGGTATAGATTCCTCGCTCATTTAAAACTACACCCGTCAGAAAAAAACTCGGTAATTTCAATTGTTTGTTATTCTTTTATCGGGTTTATAAACGTTATTAAGATGATTTGGATGCATTTTTTCATAGTTTATCCTGGGAATTACTTCTTCGTCCATGTACGTTCCTGACGAAACGGACAAGTTTTGCTGCAATGTTTGCCCTTCCGTGTTCGACTCGTATCTAAAGGCCGTCATTCACCGAGAGACTCACAAATACATCTGTACGTCGTGTGGAATCATATTAAAGGATCGAGATCATCTTTTAGAACACACGTTCAGATGTCATCCAGAAGTAATTAAATAATTTAATACAAAATAGTAAAATTAAAATATTGATATTCATATGTACCCCTCTCTTACTTGTCCCTTAGTGACTCGTCCATGTATTCTAATTCATATTTTGCTTCGGATTGATTTCTAGGTGGACTGGAGAGGTCGGATGGAAGACAATTTTTATAAACCTGTTGAGGATGTCAGAAATACGTTTACTTGTCTAACATGTGACTCCCAGTTTCTGACTCAAAAGTTTCTATCGATTCATGAAGCTGCTGGTCACCCGAGGATAAATTTAGATGACGACATCATAAAACCGGAAGAAAATTATTGTCCGACTTGTGACACAAGATACTGGTTGTCAGTTCAAGACCATTCTACAAAATGTGCTATGAAAAACTTTCCTTGCTATTGGTGTAATGAAGTATTTAATCGAGGAGATCTCCGTCTCAGGCATATGATCAAAAATCATTTGCAGGATAAATCAGTGAGAAAATTATTTATGGATTTAGTATTTGAATATCACGGATCTAGCGTGTTTTGATTTTACAATAATTAATTCCTAGATTCCAAAGATAATTCAAGGCGGATACAAGAAGTATAAGTGTGAACTTTGCCGACGATCGTATGATTCTATTTTGAGCGTTCGATATCATTTTGAAGAGGCACATATTCCTAACATTTCAAGAAGGAGAATACAACCTGTGGATGAGGTATGATTAAAGTATTTCTTTTTGTAAATACAAGGATACATTTGGGAGGGTTAACAACTACATAACGTTTCAATCAATTTTAAAGTTGGATAAGTCGGTTGATGTCCAATCCCCTAACGACGAAACAACTAATCTGGAAATTGTTCAAACAAAGCTACCATCATCGAAAGATGATCCACAAAATGACACCCCCCTGGTGGTTTATCCATGTACCATTTGCTATTCAAATTACAAAACGGAAGCATTTCTTCAGCAGCATGTATCGTCGGAACATCCAGATCGTTTGAAACATTACCGTTTTCTTTGCGAGATCTGCAATAAAACCTTCTCCGATGCATCGGTTTTGCGAAGACACAAACGAACCTTTCACAACGCCAATTCTAACTCTGCTGCAAGGAAAAAACACCAATGTCCACACTGTCCTGCACAACTTACTCGGGCCGAACATCTTCGAAAGCACGTCACAAAAATTCACGAAACCCCGAATTCATTGAGACAAGTAAAGGTTAGTTGGCTGCTCAAAATGTATTACAAATTATATTATATTATACTAATGGAATTGAATTCAACACCATGGGGAAGCTTATAAATATTTTCTATACTTTAGCATATGCATCGACAGCAGGAGATTTCGGGTGGTACTGGCAAGCAGTTTATATGTGAAGTTTGTTCATCTAGTTTCACATATAAGAAAGGTTTATCGGATCACATAAAAAGAAATCATGGACCTAGAAGTGGGACCTTGTTTTGTGAGATTTGTGGGAAACAGATAAATACATTTACTCCAGGACATTCTCTCAAGCGACACATGATGAAAGTCCATCCGGAGCACGCTGATTCCGTACAGGTAAGTAAATGAGGTCCTTTTAAATCCCGATGTACGATTATTTATAATTTTGTCTCATTTAAATTAATTTAATTTAATTCGGGGATTGTGGTTCCCTAATCAATCCCTAGATTAACAAAGTATGCATCGAAGTTATTTTAATTTGATAACGTAGGATATAACATAGAATAAAAATTGTGATATTTTCCAGACACCTCATCCTCGCTTCGCATTCGGAACTGGACTCAAAAGATTCCCCATTCCTGAAGTACTAAAGCTTATTGATGAAATACACGCTGGGCATCGTTGTCGAAAGAAACTAAAGAAGTCGGATTTTGCAAAGAAAGACCGAGCTAGCATAATTAACAAGAACTCTAAAAAGAAGACGAAAATCTCTGCGACCGACGATAAAGCTAAAGAATTTTATCATAATGAAGACGATTCTGAGTTTGAAGAAGATCAATCTGATCGAGACTGGTTTTCAGGACATTCCTCTTCGGACGACTGTGAAGAAGAAGAATGTGATTTAGTATCCGAGTCCAATCTTTCTGATATGCAATCGTCAAGAAACCAGAACAGTCGTAAAATTTCATTGAAGAACGTGGTCATCATTCCTAAGAAACGGAAGCGATCTAGTCGTCCAACAAGGCTTCAGAAGTTTCAGCAAAATGTAAATGAATTGCCTTCAATAGTTTTTGAAAAGTGTGATGGCTTGAAGAAAGAATGCATTCGTACCCCTGATGCGGAGACCAGACGCAGGACTCGACCATCGAATTCTACAAAACGATTCATTTTTGATACGGATGCTTCCGACGTTTCAGAGTGATCGACTTTAAGTTATTGTTAGTAGAATTAGAATAAGACTGGGTTCGTAAGTATGTTAACCATTCAAATATTTTTTACATCTTAAATTGTTTAATTAACTTGTTGATAAAGCCAGTCAAAGTACAGCGTATTGGAAAACATGGGTATTTAATTACATATGCTATCGCGTGACTTATTATACTTGAGAGTAAGTTCAGAGGATGGTAAATTAAATACGTATCGGTTGCAATACTACACTTTAAAGACGATTTAATAAGTATGGATTTTACAAAAATAATTTGATACCATTCGAAATTAAGATGTTACAAGCCTAATTGACAGCGATTAATTACAATGGACGACAGATTAGGGATTATTCACGTAGTTAGTACCTTAACATGAAATACTGTTTGATTTGGACGAAGTTTTACAATAGGGTAATGAATGCAATGAGAACGATAGGGACAAAGGTAGGGCTGAGATACTTTGAAGCAGCAGAAGTTCGTTTCTTGCATCCGATCCCGGTCTTCATGCAGGGGTGCTTCCCATTTCGGGCATAACAACAGGTTTGCCTTGAGCATTCCGATTCACTTCCACAGTCGCATTCCTCACCTTCTTCGATGATCCCTTCAATTAAAGAAATCGTATTGGTTACGACGTGAGGTTAATTAGGTTATAATGAATTAATAATTAAACTGAATGACTGAATCTGTAAGTCCTAACCGTTTCCGCAGAAGGGATGCTTGTCAACGTCAAAACAGGCAGACTTGCATGACTCCAAAGACTTTGAGATTCCTTCCTTTGAGCAAGTGCTGAAGGCCTTTTCATTCATCGTCACATTCCGTAAGACATCCGGCCACATGAGGAAATGTCGAATCCCACCATCGTCCATGAACTGGTCACAAGCGTCCATGCCAGTCCCATCTGGTCCAGCTCCAAAAGCCTTGGCCAGTTGATTTGCAGTCAGATATGTCAACTGGTCCTCCGTCACACGACCAAAGTTGCCTTGCTTATTGTTGGCAGAAATTAGTATGAGATTGTTGAACTGCCCATCCGTTTGAACGGCACAGACTCCTCCAGGTGTAGATGGTTTAGCTGTATGGGGAATTTAGCAACGATTGAGATGGAGAAACAAGTACTATTGAGCGTTGAAGAATTGAACTAACCGACTGAAGTCTTGGCATGGATATCATTAGGAAGCTTCTTCATCGTATATGTAATCCCGACACAGCAATCGGAGAAGTCAATGTTGGACAAGGAGCCGAAGAGTATTTCCAGTTCCTCCGGGCTTACGTCTTCGTTACCCGAATCCGGGTATTTCCATTTCGAAAACTGAGGATCGTAGTCGAGTCCGACATTGTCGGGAATGTGATCACCGTCCCAGTCAACGGACCGAAAAATCCAGGAAATCCGATCAATCATTCGACCCAGGAGATAACCCGCCGTCTCGTGAACTGGTACTTTGGACATGTAATGTCTTAAGAACAGCTTATCAGCTGCCAGGCACACTTTGCATAAAAAGCCTCCTTTCCTGTTTATTATTCGAAAAAAGTATATTAGAATAGAATCATGACTAGCACTAAGAAACAAAACCACCAAATTTACGATTTTTACCCCATTTTCAGGGTTTAATAAAACATAAGGGATCGGTGAATTGAATGGCATACCTTGTGGGGTTGAAGGCCGGGGTTGGAAGAATACACCCATAACTTGTATCCGACGTGAAGGCTGAAACAGCAACCGCTCCTTCGTGTTCTTGCAAAGTGTTCACCTGAGTTCCTTTAAAAATTCAGTACAATATCGATAAATTGCAAGTACAGTTTTTTTTAATGTTTGAGGTGAAAAGTAATAATTAAATATGATGGAAGGATACCCTCTTGAACAACAGTCTTTCCATTTGGTCGAAAAATGATCTCGCGATGTCCAGCTAAAAGTAGGTAACAGGAAATCCGTATGAGTCAGGGCTTTACAGGTTTTTAAAACTATAATAAAGGATTGTACTCACAAACTAGACGGACGGATAGATCTGTAGCGATTACAATCTTATCGTCCCCAGCGTCTTTTCAATGAAACAAACAAGCATGATTAACTGGGGAAATGAATAGATTCAGATGTCTGAATGAAGTTATGTAAAAATTATACTGTCTTACTAAATGTAACCTTTCCACTTTCATCGACTTCCATGAGGGGTTCTCCGGCTGTGATGTATGAATTGTGACTGGTGCTGAAGACGAGGAAAGCACCGCGGACGAATTCTGAGGGATTGACACCGACCATGAAGTTCATGAGGCTGGCTCCTTTCGTGACGACGGCGTTGTATTTGACGGAAGGGGGAGAGCCCTTGTTCATCACATACAGCATGTTCTTGAGGATCTTCTCATTGTACCGCATCAACTTGGTCAGGATCTTGATTTCCTCAACCACATAGATCACATCTTCCAACGTGTCGGGTTCCGGCATCGAGATCTCGCCGTAAAAGTACCTACAATTATTAATATGAAGAATATTTTACTTATTAACTTATTTCCAAAATTGTAAAAAACTTTGTTATTTCTTTTAGATTCATACGTGTCGACAATTCGGCCAAAAACCTTGGACCCATGGATGCCCTTAACCGATCCGTAAACCTTCAAGTCCTTCTGTTCCCCAACATTTTCCGGATTCTAGGCATCAAAGATATATTCATAAATCAAATTATCAGGAATTGTCCTGTTGTAAAGAAGCCTGACCTCAACATGATGAATGTACAACTCCGTATCGTCAACAAACTCGAGATGCGGCCTGTAAATGCACAATACGATTCCTGAGCGTTGAGCCCTCTCGTCTGGGATCTTGATGTTGAAGGCATGGCAAGGTGCAGAAGAAGTGTCCCATTCGTACTTCTCCCGATACGGCAACTTCCCCCAGGTGAATCCTACGTCCGTGTTTGTCACCGTAAAGAGGTTCGGACCACCGCCCAAGTACTCGTCTTCATCCTCAAGGACGATTGCCGGTTTCGAATCCAGAGCAGTTATTGGAGCGCTGGTGCTTCTTTCATCGCTAACGTTCCCTGCGGGCGATAGACTAGGATCTATAGATGGGACATCCGCGGGGTCTCTGTTCCCAGAAACCTCTTCATTCGGCTTCCCAAAGAGAGTTGTGGGGAGAGTCTTGTACGGGCCGGGATTGCTGGGGAAGACGGAATTGGACTCGAGATCTTGTCCTCGAACCTGAGTTAGTTCCAGCCATCCTGGAAATATGAAACGGATGTTCATGAAAAAATTGGAGTTGTGATTTCCAGATTAAAAATGGGATTGGAAATACCTGAACCTAGGAGAATCGATAGGGTGAAGAGAGAGGTGAGGAGAGTCATGATCCTTTTCGAGAATCCACTCCGGGATAATTGACAGGCGTAGACCTGCTGGGTTCCAGGTACGACCGTCTACCTGTAGGTGACCTTTCAAATCAGAACGTTTATATTAGTTATCGACAGATATTGAGAAAGTCGGAGACTCGCGTCGATGTCGATGCTTTAATTTTGGAGACATTTCTGTACTTTTTTCAGGGACTTGTAGTTGCGGAGAGGAAAATAAACTGGTTGTCATGGAAACATTTACAGGGTGTTTTAAAAGACTAATAATTACGACTTAATTAATTAATAATAATTTTAATTACGACTGTTCGACGTCGTCAAGGACGGACGTGTCGCAAAGTCGCTCCTGCTTTTTCATCGGTTTTGATCTTAGAGTATATAATATAACTAGAGGCGACAATCCCATATGAAACTGCAGATTTTCTTGTGATTATAGGATTTTTAGTATGGTTTCCGGGGCGCCCTGGAAACCAAAAATAATTCGAGTATCTACCCTTTTAGAAGGCGAGTCGAGTGTCATATTTTTTAAATCTTTTGAAAAATTTTACTTTTTAGTCAAGATTGCTTGACAACAGGCTCAATTTGGGATTGGTTGTCAACATATCTTGCTTTTTAGTAGTACTCGAATTAAAAATGTAGGTATTTTTTTGGTTTCCAGGGGACCTCGGAAACCATACTAATAAATCCCATAATCACAAGAAAATTCAAGATTGTCGCCTCTAGTTATATTATGTACTCTAAGGTTTTGATGGTTTTTCCGGGTTTTAAATTGCCAAATTTTTTCCTGTCGTTCGCGGAGTCTACTCCCTCAACTTTGTCACTCAAAATATTTGGTTTTCACCCGTTCCACTCATCAATTCTGGACTCAGAAGTGATTAAATTGAACAACCTGTTATTTTCTCCGCAATTTCGATATTGATTGCAGTTTCAAGAAAAACAAAGTCCTAAATCTTCATAGAAACGGATGGTCTTTTGATGGCGAATACGGACATGCTTGATGAGGATGATCCAACCCGTCTGTGGTGCTTCTGTCAACAACCACATAACAATTTATTCATGATCGCATGTGATAATTGTCATGAGTGGTTTCACGGAAAATGTGTCCACATGACAAAAAAGCTGAATGATTTCCTGCTCAAAAATAATAAACCATGGTTCTGCTCTGATTGCCTCCTTCCAAAACATGATGCTACCCCCAGTATGCTTTCTAATCCCGATGATTTTCCAGATATCAGCCAGTTAATTCGTGAAATAAAGACGAGACAAGATTCAACTTCACATCTTAATGATCCATTACCTTCTGAAATGACTCCTGAGGATTCAGATTTGATCTCTTCTACTACAAAAGTTAAAGATTCACCCTGCCCAAAATGTCTCAAATTATTCCGTGGCTTAAAGGGTTTACGTCACCATTTCCGTAGGATGCACCCCGGCGAATCTATGGAGGACCTTGAACCTGTAAACTGGAACTCTTCCTCGTTATCGCAACAATTGGCTTCTTTAAGAGCAAGCGTTCCAGTTTTGAAACGTGTCCCGAAGGCCTGCCGACATTTAATTGCTGATGAATTGTCTTCACTTATTAACCGATGCGTCGCGAGTAATACTATTTTGGATTGGTCAATTTTATTCTTTTTCGCTTATGGAGTACTTCGTGTTCCAGATAAGTCACCCAAAAAGTCTCATTCCTTATCCACGTTGGTCAAGCAAAATCTCAACAATTGGCATAAACTCAAAACTCTTCATCCTTCGGTTTTACTTCGTCACTTGTTAGAACTTAATACTCGGAAGACTCGCAAGATCGGATTCAAACATAACAACTCTGAGAGGCATCGAAGCCAAAAAGTCGTATCTAAACTCTCCGAAGGTGATGTTCATGGCGCTATCCGAATACTTTGCTCCGAAGACTCTTTTGCACCGAATGTGGAATCAGTATTTCAAGAGTTACAATCTAAACATCCGCTTCCTATGAAGGATGACATTCCAATAATAGAATTTCCTGAGGATGAATCGTGCCCTTTTGTTTCTGAACCTGAAGTTATCAAATCAATATTTTCATTTCCATGTGGTTCTGCTGGAGGAATGGACTCAATTCGTCCTCAGCATTTGAAGGATTTATCCTCTGATTCTGTTGGAATCTCCTCGAAACGACTTTTGCAGTCTTTGTCATCGCTTTGTAATTTCATGATGTCCGGATCCGTGACCTCAGAAGCCATTCCAGTTCTATATGGAGCATCTCTATGCGCAATTTCAAAGAAAAACGGAGGGATTCGCCCGATCGCTGTGGGGACCACGTTTCGCAGATTAACGGCAAAAATAATTTGCAACCGGAACGTACACGAGTTGGGAGAGTCCTTGCGTCCGAGACAACTAGGATTTGGTACGAAAGGAGGTGCAGAAGCTGGGGCACACGCAGCGAGGATTTTCTTATCAAATAACACAAACTCGGGGAAGGTCTTTTTGGAATTGGATTTTCGCAACGCTTTTAACATGTGTGCTCGTGGTCAATTACTTTCGCTTGTTCACAGACACCTTCCAGCTTACTACAACTTCCTGTATCAGTGCTATGCCTCGTCATCTGACCTTAGTTTTGGAGAATACACCATCAATTCTGTACGTGGTGTTCAACAAGGAGATCCTCTAGGACCTGCATTATTCTGCCTTTTAATCAAGACCATGACGGAGTCTCTTTCATCCGAACTTAACCTTTGGTATCTTGATGACGGAGCTTTAGGAGGGGAACCATCAATCGTTCTGCAAGACCTTAATATTGTCATTACATCTGCCAGGGCTCTTGGTCTGGAACTCAACTTTAAGAAGTGCGAATTATGCATCCTTTCCGAAGATACGGATTTTCGTACACAGACTTATAATGATTTTTGCAGCTTAGCCCCTGGAATTTTATTATCAAATCCAGCTGAAATGACCCTTCTGGGATGCCCTTTGTCAGACAACGGAATTCACGTTGCCATTAATGAAAAATTAAAGGTCCTTAAAATGATGACCTCAAGACTGACCGATCTACCATCGCATTCGGCTTTCTTCCTCCTGAAGAACTCATTGGCTATTCCAAGATTAACTTATTTATTAAGATGCTCACCTTGTTGGAAATCCCAGAACTTGTTAATGGAATATGACGCTCATTTACGACAATCGTTAGAATTAATTTCTAACACAACTTTTGATGACATTGCCTGGAGTCAAGCTACTCTTCCGATCTCGAAAGGAGGACTTGGAATTCGGAATGTCAACTCCTTATGCTATTCCGCTTTTTTAGGATCCATTCATTCCGTGAAGGATCTTCTATCTAAAATGTTTGGGTCTTTCTTCGCTTTCGACATCAATACGGATGCAATGTCGAGCGAAGCTCTAGTTACCTGGTCTACCTTATCGAATGCTGAACCCCCACTTTCGCCGTTTTCTTCCTTCCAGAAAAGTTGGGATAACCCTATCTGTGACAATTTACTGTTAAGCATAACCACTGGAGCGTCTCCAGTCAATTTGGCCCGTCTCCTGGCCTCGCAGACTAAAGAATCTGGTGCTTGGCTTCATGCAATTCCGTGTTCAACTATTGGTACCTTACTGGACGATTCGTCTTTTCGGATATCAATGGCTCTTCGACTTGGACAACCTCTTTGTGTCCCTCATTCCTGTACCTGTGGCGAAACTGTTGATAAACTGGGGCACCATGGCCTCGCATGCCGCAAAAGTGCTGGAAGGTGGTCTAGACACGAAATGGTGAATGACATATTGAAGCGTGCCCTAGTCTCCGCTGGGTTTCCAGCCATTCGTGAGCCGACTGGCTGTTCCAGAAATGACGGCAAACGCCCAGATGGAATGACTTTAATTCCTTGGAAAGGAGGAAAACCTCTGATTTGGGATGCAACCTGTCGAGATACTCTGTGTGCCTCCTACTTAAACATGTCATGCAAAGTTGCTGGAAGTGCCGCGCGTTTGGCCGAAAATCAGAAGCAGAATCTTTACTCGAATCTTACTGATTTTATCTTTATTCCATTTGCTATCGAAACTATGGGCCCTTGGGGAGAAGACGCTAAGAATCTCATCAAATCAATCGGGAGAGTCATTTGCGGTTTAACCAACGAAAAAAAATCCACTTCATATTTGATTCAGCGGATAAGTCTAGCTATTCAAAGAGGGAATGCTGCTTCCATCATGGGGACCGTTCCTTCATCTGATAGTCTCGACGAAATTTTTTACTTAACCTAAATTTTGAATTTTCAAAAATATTGTTTTTGTTATTATGAGCATTGTAACTTTAAATACGATGTGATAAGTAAATTAAAAGTAAAAATCCCCAAATAAAAAAGTTTTAAAAGTATGTCGACTTTAGGCAGGAAGCCGAATGGGCGCCCGTTGTCAAGCAATCTTGCAATGCCTGCATAATTTTGAAACACCCTGTATATTTTACTTCAACTTTGGGATTGGGACCCCTGTCCTGCCCTCATCCCCCCCCCCCCAAATAAATCCCAAATAGAAAAACAAAGAAGTGAGAGTGAATAATGAACAGAAAGTGATGTAAAAAATAATTAGGTAACCTTAACATGTAATAGTTAGTGATATCCTGATGTCCATGCAGGACGCCGTTGGCCTTCTGGCTTGTAATCATTTTGTGTACTCTTGCACTAGAATTTTAATCCTGTTCCTGCTAATTTCAGTTAAAAATGTGGCTACACGGAAGTTTTGATTTAATCTAAACAAACAAATGAGCTGCCCCCATTCATACCCCAAATAGAAATATTTCAGAGAAAAAGGGAGAATAATTGATGAATGGGTTAATTTTTAATTTCATTTTCATATGAATAAATGGAAATTAATTTGTAATTGGGGATTTTGGTGATGTTAAGATAAAGGAAGGGGGGTAAATGTTTCCTTCTTTACTTTGTACTTGATTATGCAGATACTTTAAGAGTTAGTTAATTAGAAATGACTTTAATTGGAGGTGTATTTTAAGTTGATGCTTTGGAACGTTTGTGCGTTGGGGGTGAGTTGGGGGCGAAGGGGGACTGGAAAAGATGGCGGTGAATTTAAAGTTAAAAACAACCCCAAATAAGGAAGCAAAACCAAAAACAAACCCTTCCATCAGCCTCCCTCCCTTTAAATTCGGTTTCTCCGATTTTAAGTTATTTAGCACCCTTGCCACCCTTTGTTTAGCTCTTTAAATCATCCCCTCCAGCTATTACCCTCCTTTACACACACCCACATCCTCTCAAGACTCAATCTCAACCACTTTTTAAACCAGGACACAAGAGACATTATTTTTCAATCCATTTCAAATTTTTATTTCAGATTTCAGAATTCAGACAACAGACAAGAGACAAACAACAAAGCACCACACACAAAGCAAAAGATTTAGAATTTCAATTTAATTCTGTCGTCTGTCCTGTGCCCTTGCCCTGTTGCCTGTGTGCTGTGGTGTTGGTGTTGAGTCGGAATTTATTAAATTCATTGTAATTTGGACTACTTCATATTTTGTATTTGGAGTCTGGAGTTGAGATTTTGAGATGGGATCTCTGCGAAGAATTAACGTCAAGAAGGAAATGTTCTATCATCTCAAGGATCAAGGTAAACTTAACTTTGAACTTGGTAAACCATTTGCCCTTGCCCTTCAATTACAAATTACCATTTCAAATATTGGATATTATTCTGTATTCAATATTTATTTCATCTATTATCGTTGCATTGTGCTATTGTGCATTGCTGATTCCAAGATCATATATATGTCATACATCATAAGATTGGTTATTTTTAACTCTTAAAAGCAAATGTGAAATGCTGTGAATGCAGAATGAAATAGTGAATAGAGAGATAGACTAATTGAATTGAAAAGTATAAATACAAAATAGATTAAATCCAAATAAGTATGAAGTACATATAAGTTAAAGTGTAACTGTTGACTTTGATTAATTTCAGAACTCCTAGTGCCTTTCATCCGTCGTGTTTCAGTGGATTGGGATTTTGTGCGTGGCCAACTCCTCGATTTATCTCCGGACGATAAACTCTTCTTGACGAGTTGGTGCCAAAAAATCATACATCTTCTTGAGGTCAGAAAACTTCATCTAATCAACTCATTTCTTTGTTGTTGCCAAAATGAAAGGCTATAGTCTAACTTTTGACATTTCTGACTCTCACAAAAGTCTTACTTTTTGCCTTTATTTCTACATATTTCCTGCTCCCGGCAAGCGTTGGTACTTTCAGATAAATACGAGAAAGTCCACGTTGTGATCAGCGTGATTCAGTGTCATACTTTAAGCTAAATATTGAATGCTTCACCACCTCTATGTCTTCGCTTAGTTAAATATTTAAATCTACGGATGTACGTTATGGTTTAATAGTTATCATTCATATGCTTTATTTTGATTTACTGCCAAAATACTGGCCAAACAAAAACAAAATTAGCTGGTGTGATGCTGATTAAGTGACGCAATCAAAAAAAAAATACGGAGGGTCGGATCGGATTTGGAATGAAAAGATATATTAACGGATCTGTGATGTATATTTTCGGTTCGAAACGTTGAGCAAATATAGCACACACATCCCCGGTCTATATTGCGGTAGATACGGGGAATCCTACATAACCCCTGCACTCCTCTGCATGCAAGAGTAGCATAAACACATCCCCTGTCTATATTGCGGTAGATACGGGGAATCCTACATAACCCCTGCACTCCTCTGTATGCAAGAGTAGAACAAACACATCCCCGGTCTATATTGCAGTAGATACGGAGAATCTCACATCACCCCTGCTCCAGTTATTATAGAGTCACTTAGTCTCTATAATACGTCTGAAACATAGACGGGCAAAATGCCCCCAGCCCCCAGGGGGCAGCTGGGGGCTTTTTCTGCCCCCAGTGCCCCCAGCCCCCAGCTGGGGGCATGGGGGCTGGGGGCACTTTTTGCCCCCAGCTGGGGGCACCTACTGCCCCCAGCAAAATATAAAAAATTTATTGCAAGTGATTTTTTCAAATTTAAATGGTTAATATTAGTACCACTAAAGCTTAAAAAATTAAAATTACCGAGTCTTGATCCAAATTTTCCTTATAAATATTAAAATTGATTTGAGAATGTTAAAAAGAGTCAACATAAGTTCGTGGATTAAAATAAAATTATCAGGAGTGGGTGTGGGTATTTAATTGAAAAAGAATATCCAATTTGCCAAATGTGATTTGAATGAATCCAAAAAGCGACATCAATTGTTCAAATTGACCCACTAAAAATAAAATAGATCGAGAGTAAAAGCAATTGACTAAGAATATTTAAACTTACCGAAGGTGGTCAAATTGAGTCAAAAGTAACATAAATAACTCAAATTGACCCAGTAGAAATAAAATAGATCGAAAGTGGTCTTAATTGAAATTAATAATTAAAATTGACTCAAGGTGGTCAAATTGAGTCAAAAGTTACAAAAATTAGTCAAATTGACCCAGTAGAAATAAAATAGATCGAAAGTGGTCTTAATTGAAATTAATAATTAAAATTGACTCAAGGTGGTCAAATTGAGTCAAAAGTTACAAAAATTAGTCAAATTGACCCAGTAGAAATAAAATAGATCGAAAGTGGTCTTAATTGAAATTAATAATTAAAATTGACTCAGAGTGGTCAAATTGAGTCAAAAGTTACAAAAATTAGTCAAATTGACCCAGTAGAAATAAAATAGATCGAAAGTGGTCTTAATTGAAATGAATAATTAAAATTGACTCAGAGTGGTCAAATTGAGTCAAAAGTTACAAAAATTAGTCAAATTGACCCAGTAGAAATAAAATAGATCGAAAGTGGTCTTAATTGAAATGAATAATTAAAATTGACTCAGGGTGGTCAAATTGAGTCAAAAGTTACAAAAATTAGTCAAATTGACCCAATGGAAATAAAATAGATCGAAAGTGGTCTTAATTGAAATGAATAATTAAAATTGACTCAGGGTGGTCAAATTGAGTCAAAAGTTACAAAAATTATTCAAATTGACCCAGTAGAAATAAAATAGATCGAAAGTGGTCTTAATTGAAATGAATAATTAAAATTGACTCAGGGTGGTCAAATTGGGTCAAAAGTTACAAAAATTAGTCAAATTGACCCAATAGAAATAAAATAGATCGAAAGTGGTCTTAATTGAAATGAATAATTAAAATTGACTCAGGGTGGTCAAATTGAGTCAAAAGTTACAAAAATTAGTCAAATTGACCCAATAGAAATAAAATAGATCGAAGGTGGTCTTAATTGAAATGAATAATTAAAATTGACTCAGGGTGGTCAAATTGAGTCAAAAGTTACAAAAATTAGTCAAATTGACCCAGTAGAAATAAAATAGATCGAAAATGGTATTAATTGAAATGAATTATTAAAATTGACTCAAGGTGGTCAAATTGAGTCAAAAGTTACATAAATTACTCAAATTGACCCAGTAGAAATAAAATAGATCGAAAGTGGTATTAATTGAAATGAATAATTAAAATTGACTCAAGGTGGTCAAATGTAGTCAACTTAATTCACTTGAAACAAAATATACCAAAGTGATGTAAATTGAGATATAATTTAATAAAACGTTGTAAACGTTAACGGCAGCTCGCAAAATTAATATATATTTTTGTTCAATAGTACTTGAAATCGTGTTGGTTTAAATATAACAATCAAAACTATTAAAAATCAATTGTAAAAGATCAAAATATCATAGTTTACATTCACCTAGACGATCGATTCTTAATCCCAAAACTTTAGTAATTGTTTATGGATCAATGGATTTACATCCACAATAATATACTACGAGAAGTTTGAGACGATAAAGATAGTTTCCATAGCAAATATTTGAAGAAACTGTATATTTGAGAATTGTCCTAAACTACATTGAATACAACTGTTTCCCAATGTGTCCATCCACTTTGCTATTTCAACCTGTACAATTTCGTTACAAATTATTTTATTGTTTCACAATTGCAGTTAAAATCAATTTTATCAATTTGTTTAAATCCAAAATACGGATTTTAAATGATAGATTCAATTTTTGGATCAACTTCAACAGTTCATGAAACAATATTATGAAATGTCTCAATTAAGGCTTTTACGAACCTTAGATTGTTGTTTTGCATATAAAATACGTAAATACCTTTAAAATTGGATTATTGTTTCAAAACGTATTGATTTATATATATCATTCCTGTTTCCAGACATGTCGATTTAATTACATATTTAAAGCAATAGAAATTCTTTAAAAAACATTTTATATATAAACCAATACGATTTCCTCGAAAACCATTTTCATGTTGCCCAATTCATATCAAACCTCAAAATTGTTTTAAGTTTGGAAAAGCGGATAAAAACCATATATATAAATTTGGTATTAAAACCAATACAATTATGTTGAAACTTAATTCTGTGTTCGGAATTTGATAAACACTAGCGAATATTATGCTTCCATTTCAAAAAAATTGTCTTGGTTCTAATCCGGCCTGCTTCTAGGCTGTTTAATTTTGTCTTAACTTTGATCCACAAAAAGGCCCGACAGACAGACAGACGGACAGGTTGACTTCATTAGCTCTAGACCTATTTTCAATAGGCGAGCTAATAAGTTGACCAAAGTAATTTTATGAAACTGTGAGTCATGTTAACTATAAAAGTCGAAAAATTGATAGCCCTACTTGATGTTTGCTATGATAAAAAGTTATGAAAACTGACTTTTTCAAGTGCTCATAAAACAAAGAATGATGTCCGACTCTCCAAAAATGTTCTAGTTGTTTTTTATATCAAAGTGTTGCTTTTCAAGAAATTGTACAGATTTAATATTTCCAAACAATCAAAGAAAATCATTATTTTAAAGCAAATCTGATGGCTCAAAAAATTTTGTATCTCCAAAAAAATCAGATTTGTTTGAAAATTCGAATCTTTACAATTTATTGAAAAATATCTTTTATATAAAAAAAACTCGAAAAATTTTGAAAATCGGACATAGTTGTAAAGTTGTTTTATGAGCATTTGAATATGTAATTTTTTATCATTTTTTAACATTAGGGCCGAAAAATTTTCGAGTTTTATAGTTTGTATGCTTTATAGTGTTATTTGTAACAAAAAAGTTTAAAGCAAATTCCGGAGTTCACTCTTAAACCTTGCCCTTGCTAGACATATAGATAGTTAGACAATGAGACAATGTATAGTGTTAGAAACCGCTTTTTGGCAATTCAAACCCGTTTTGACCAGTTTAACAACTTTTGAACATTGTCGAACATTATCGAAACTTTCGTTCAAATTATGACGCCCTGAGGCAAAAAAATCCAATAGGGTGTTTAAAACCATTTTCCATCAAGCTGCATTGACTCAAATTAATTTGTACCACTGATTTAAACCCCTTTAGGTCAGATAAAACCAAGCCAGATAAACTCGTATCACATTTTAAAATGTTTTTTCTTAAGTTTGTTTTGCCCCCTGGGGGCAGCTGGGGGCTGTTTTTGCCCCCAGTGCCCCCAGCCCCCAGCTGGGGGCAGAGGTGCCCCCAACTGGGGGCTGGGGGCTTGGGGGCTGGGGGCAGCCTAGTCGAGCTGGGGGCACTTTTTGCCCCCAGCTGGGGGCACCTCTGCCCCCAGCTGGGGGCTGGGGGCATGGGGGCTGGGGGCAGCTTAGTCGAGCTGGGGGCACTTTTTGCCCCCAGCTGGGGGCACCTCTGCCCCCAGCTGGGGGCTGGGGGCATGGGGGCTGGGGGCAGCCTAGTCGAGCTGGGGGCACTTTTTGCCCCCAGCTGGGGGCACCTCTGCCCCCAGCTGGGGGCTGGGGGCATGGGGGCTGGGGGCACTACCAAATGCCCGTCTATGGTCTGAAACTCTGACTACCTGCTCCACGTGTAGAAGTAACGCCTATAGATTATAGATACCAACCTGTCGACGAACCTGTCATTGCATTTGTATGTCTGTAAAAATTGAGACTTCAACAGTCGAAATTTTGATTCGGGAGATAAAATGTGATAAAACGATTAGTTGTTACGAAACATCCAGTAATGTCAATATTCAATAAATAATTGATATATTGAAAGACTACTTCTCCAAAAGTTTGAAATAATTATATAAGACCAGTGGGTGTCGTCTACGGCGAAAATTAAAATACTACTGAGGGTTACTGTAAATGTGGAAAAACATGTAACTCTGAGTGAATTTTTTGTAGACCTAGTCTTCAATCATGTTGAAATGAGGTCTACGGCGAAAATTAAAATACTACTGAGGGTTACTGTAAATGTGGAAAAACATGTAACTCTGAGTGAATTTTTTGTAGACCTAGTCTTCAATCATGTTGAAATGAGGATATAATATATGTCTGGGTTTATAAAAAAAATCTTAATTTTTTGTCAGTTTTAAGTTTAACTTTTAAGTCTTTGAAACGAGAAGTGTGAAGTGGAAGGAATGATGGTTATAAGGTTATATTCCATATTCCAGGCCAAAAACAGAACAGCATTCTGAGGTTTGATGTGAGATAAAAAAAATCGTGTAAATAAATAAGTCTTTCAACTCAAAATGGGACTGATCGATTCAAGGAGTGTGCTTACAATCTCAGATTTAAGGGAAACTTTTCAATTCGAATTGAAACCCCAAGGGAATAAATGGAAGGCCTATAAGTACAAGGTACTCTGTATAACAGAAGACCGTAAAGGTAAACCGTAGGATTTATAATTTATAAGCGATCATGTATGTAACATGCTGAAGCTTAAATGCATTGTAAATCAGGCATGAAAGGTGGAATCATAGTTTATGAAGTTTAGGGATTTATAACTAGCCGAACATGGCCTGGCCGGGATACGCCAAATCTGGAATCACAACAACCAAAAACACGAAATTGTGACCCCCCATGGGCCCCATGGGAAAAAAAGTTGTATTTTTGAAATTTGCTGACCATTTCTGAACTGTAAATGCGTCTGGACCCAATTCTAAGCTTTCCGAAACGATATTCAGATCAGATTAGAATTCGTTGGAGATCGAAAGAAGGAGATATTTTGCAGATACATACAGAGATTTGAACGGTATTATAAATGAGGATGCAATCGTGTTTGTATTGATATATGTTTGATCAGTAGGTATGGAAAAAGAGTTGGATGGAAGTGGGATATGTTAAAGCGATAACTTTTCCAGGATATCCTCCTCTCTCCCAAAGAGCAATTTAAAACTTTTAACTGACTTCCAACCCAAAGTCAATATATCTTGTGGGATCTAAACATGTATTTAGAATCCCAAGTCTGCATTTGTCAAGTATAGATTCTAGTATATTCCGAGCTAAGGAATGACATTTTTTAAGGCCAGAAACGATCCTGTCTACTACCGACTACCTACCCAACAGATTTGCCAACTGCACTTTTTAGGACATAACATAACATGACTCAAGTTATAGATCCTATTCTGGGTCTGGAATATTCAAATTCCTATTCCTTGGAATTTTTCCCCCACACCCTCCTATCCTAATTGACTAATAGAAAGGTATAAGTAAGGAATCAGATATTTTTCCTGGTTTCTAAACTATCCTTATTGGCCACAAGGCAATGGTGAATGAGTTGAATTTGATTATTCAGGTCTTAAAAGTCTGGAGGTGTCAAATGGAGTTAGACGTAGGATTTTGAAGGTTACATACAGCCTGCCTTGTAACGTTGTAAGTTCCGGTGTCAGAGAAACTAGTCCTGACATTTTGGCTGTTGAGGAGATATTGGGAATAAATCCGCACTCTTTCTTAATAGACTTTAGTCCTGATCTCGATTTGAGCGTCATGAATCTTGTTCCTAACTAAAGTCCTTGTCGTCTGACTGAATAACTGAGAACTGACTGCTACTCCATTCTCATAATATTACGTGGCGATAGAGACTGGGAGGAAGTGGATGCAAAGAGAGCTTTGGTTCCGAAATTCGGTTCTTGCTTTCGTCTTGAGCTATGAATCGTATTTAAAGAAGCAGTGGTGGCAGAAGTTAGGGTTTGTCGGGGAGGAACGATCCCAAACTCCCAGCTCCCGTTTCTCAAACAAATCTCAATCCTCAAGTAATCCGAGGGAAGAGTCAGTTCACAAACTTATCCAAAGGACTGGTGAGACTAGTGACTTATCCACAATTCTGCCCGTCTTTTCTGCAACTAAATTACAAATCTTTAAAAGTGTCACAAGGAAAGAGGGCCCTCTTACACTTGTCACCGTTTGTGGTGTCATTTCATTGGCCTCAAAAACCCGATTCGGAGTTTATAGGACTAATTCACCGAAATCAGTTAGTTTCTGTTCTTTGTTGATAACTCAGGATCGATTATGGTTCTGTTCTCCTTATTACAAGGAATCTTCGGAAAGTGAGTCGGGCTTCGACAGATGAGAAGCAGACTAGTGGCTATTAAAGATTAAGGACCAGTTAGCTCAAACAGTTGATCATTACCCGTTTTATGGCCAAAGAACATAAACAAAAGCCAGAGTGCCTATTAACATGTTTGACTATACGGTCTGTAGTACATGTCATCATGTTAGTTGCGATGATTGGAGTACTGACAGTTAATACTCTGCTTAAAGGCAGTGATTTAGAGAAACCAACGATAAACGATAATGTTGGGATGTCACTTGACGGTTTTAAAAGTGACAAGGGAATAAGATCTTGGTTTTGAGAAATAGTAGCTTCAAAATGAGTTACAATAACTCGAATACGGGAAAGAGACTAGGCTCAGGGTTGGAGCATCATTGGGGTGCTTACGAGAACTTGCCACCTAAAAGGCTGGGGATCCCCCCTCACTTGGTGGACAAGCCTTCGAACGAGTTTAAAAGTGGGTGTGGTCCCGGGGCGAATAAGAATGACGGGAACTCGTCGATACGAAGGGACATATGTAGCGCATCGATGAGTGGCGGACTTTGTCGAAATGCGAGGGCGAGGAGTGAGAAACGGGAATTAGTTGACAGTTGGTTTTCGAAGAGTTTCGCGGAAGCAGGCGGGCTTCGGAATACTGACTCCCCGAGAGCTGTCGACGAATCTTGTAATAATAACGGTGCAGACGAAGCGGATTATTGCAGAGATTCTGTGACAAATAGGAAATATAACTTGACTCCCGTTGCAGGAAATGAAAAGAAAATAGGAAGTGGAACTAATTCGGTTCTGAGTTCATCTCATGTCAGTTCTGCCCGACTTCCCGTCTCAATGTCAATGTCAATTCCAGAGGAATCCTCGGAAGCGTCTAGAAAAGGGCCCGGAGTTCCATACCGAGGAAGCAAGACGACGTCCAATCTCATCTCATCTCGATCGTCAGAGAAGGAAGAGGACTGGGACTTCCTCGCCACATTGAACGACATTCTGAGACAAGAGAATTTCATCGGGGAGGCTTACTCCAGCAATAACAACCTGGGAAAAAACGGGGCTAGGAATGCAGAGACGGATGAAGGGACCGCTAATTGGAAAAATAGTTCGGATAATGGGAACTTTGCTAATCCGGGGAATTTTAAGAGCAATAAGAACGAGACTGCAGCTAATTTGCCCCTCTCTCCCCGACCACCGAGGCCCGCCAGGAGGGCCGAGATGAGGCGGAAGGAGTATGCTAAAGCGATGTCTATGGACGCGGGGCAATTGTCGAGCCATTGCAATGAGTTCTTGGAGATGGATTCGGGGAACGGGAATCTTGTCGGTGGTGGTTCCTCAGGCTCGATGAACATCATCCGAAACGGTCCAGTTACTCCTGTTACTTGTAGCCAACGGAGTCAATGCCAACTCCGAAGTCTTTCACCCTATCAGAATAATCTGTCAATGCCAACAAATGGGCCATCAGTAATACTGGCACCTTCCTCTCCTAATTCATTCATTCAAAGTAGCTCACAACTGACCTCTCGGCCTGCCACCCCCACTTCCAGACAATATGACTCTAATATTATAAATAGTCACCAGGTCCGAGCGCAGCATGTGCCAGAACCTTCCCCTCTTCTTATGAATACCATGTCTTCGAGTTTGGATTCTATTTATGACCGCTTGAAGTCATCGGAATATGTTGATACGAGTCCGTCTGTGAGACCTGTGACACAAGTTTATGGTGGTGGTGGAGGATATGGGAATGGATATCCGTCCTATTTGAACGGCCCTCATGGGGGCATTGGATATAATGGGAATTACTTGGGGGCTGGTTCTAGTCCCAATGTGTTTGGGAATGGTCATTTCCCCCCCGGGGGAAGTGGTTACTTTTATCATCCGGAAGTGGGATATGTTGATATTGAGAGGGGGTGTGGTTATGCTCCTCCAAGGACGAGAGTAGAGGACCCGAGAGGGCTCTTTGTTGGTGTTGGTGGGGGTGGTTCTGTGGGTGGGAGCATGAATAATGTACAGAGCGGCAGTTTATCCCGCTTGTGGAATATGCCAGAGGCTCGGAGTAGAAGTTATGGCTCATTGAAGGTAATAGTTTACTGCATTTGGCTAATTAAGTTTGCTGTCTGTGGATTTTTTGTATTTGGAAGTTTGAGATTTTTAGTTTTTAAAATAATTCGTTAATGGACTTTGCATCGGCTTCTGTCTATAAGGTTTTGTATTAAAAAATTAGGAGTAGATGTGGTAATGAGAATAATGAGATTGGAAGACGGGTGTTTAAAAGTTTGAGGAAGTATATTTTGATGCTCACTTGCTGACATACAACTGAATCTCTCTCGTCACCTTTCCTTCCATTTTTACATTCCCTATCTCTCGACTTTGTCAAAGAAGCAAAACTTAACTAACTGGTGACTGGAACTAAATTCTCGTTTTGTAGCTTATCTCTTCTCAGACTTCGACAAATTCAAAATCTTCAAAACGAAAGGGTGTTATTCGATTTTCGGGGTTTATCTCAAAGCCGCGAATATAAAGTCAGTGTGCTGGCAGTGCTGGTTGACTCGCCGGGTAAAACTCTTTTCCTCCTTCCGCTGCTATACAAATAGTCGAAACGAGTTTTACCCGGCGAGTCAACGAGCACGGGGACTTTAGTATCCTGTATGAATATGAATTGATTGGTTTAATCCTCGCTGACAATATTTTCTCAGTCTGTATAAAGTCCTGTTGATAGGCTTGATAATCTATATTGGTATGATTATATATATATGGTCTTGAGAGTAAATGATATTCAAGGGACTTGGACGGTTTGTAAGATTGTAAATGTGTGTTTGTATATAGGGTTGATAGGGACATGTGTGAGGTGTGACATTTGAAATAGATGAGCCTCTTTGGCTGTAGAGATGTAAAAATATGCAAAGAATCCCCTTCGGTCTTTAACGAACCTTTTCATTTTTTCTATCAAGTCTTACTCTTACTGTCTTAGGGATGAAGGCAAGTAGGTTTTGACTGCCAATGAATAACGATTATAAATACGTGATTGGAGATGCTCCAGTATTCTGCACCACAAACAACCCTTCATTTGAGGCTATGAGTTACGGGACAGTGGTCCTTATCCCCGGAGATTTAAGGCAGTTTTAACACTTAACCCTCCGATAAGACCTTCAACCATCCAGAACTTGTGATTTACATGAAGGGATTTTGTTTTCATCTCCCTCACCTTGTCACCTTCATCTTATCTAACTCCTTTTGAACATCATCTCGTACTTTAAAACGACTTGAATTAAATCCTCATAATAATTATATTTAAACTTGCATAATAGTTAGTTTAATTAAATCGGCATAATTTTATCTTTTTTTGACAAAATAGGAATTGCAGTTTCATGATAGAGACTAGCCCTTACAAAATACGCCAGGAGGATGTCAAATCAGTCAAACAAAGTTTAATTTGGAACCACTTGTAAAAATAATTAATAATGAGAATATGCAGTTCCTATTTTGACTGCCGAATTCATATTATCCCGATTTTAATAAACTTATTTTGCGAGTTTAAATAATTCTTATGAGTTATGAGTATGAGGCATTAAATGGTAACGAAAAATGTGTACGTTGCAGGGGAAATGAGGTTTTATTGAATCCAGCCCTTGGAAAGACCGGGCTTGGTCAAGGGGGGAGTTATTTCGATAATTACGGTAATATTCAAGGGAGTATTGTGATGTGCTGACTTGGAAGAGGTTGATTTATAATTTAGCTGAATTGTAGACTAGTAGAGAGAGAGTTTTTGATGATGTTCTTGACAAAAGCGAACATAATTATGTATTATTATTCAGATCTAATAGAAAAAAGTGTCCTATGGAATGGGCCGTCCATAAAGAGACACGTGGACCTGTCAAATAGTCATGTCATCTCATGAAATGAAATTAGTTTTGTAAAGGACTGTCGAGGGTGGATTAAATTCCAGAGTCGAGTCGTATGGTCTGTTGAACGGTTTAATATTTCAAAATCTCAGCCCTTCTTCTCATTTACTTGATCCACAAAAAATGTTAATTTATTTCTCCTCACTCCCGAGACTCCTTTAGAAATTCAGTTGAACAAGACGGAAGCTACATAATCCCTTTGAGAGCAAAAAATTGTTTACAATATTATAAAACAACACGAATCTGAAATTGAGTCCTACTCCTAAGATTATACTGCAAAATGAGGAATCCTTATATACTCCCCCATCATCATTAGAATAATTTTGTGGTGAGAAAAAATCGTATCGTTTTACAATATGCAACCTGATGAATATGGTAATAATATATGGTCCACGAGACCAAGATGAGCTTTTCTCAGAAATATTGAGGAAATCTCTTGAAGAATTGTGCACAAAGTCTTGGGGACTGTTCAGAAGTTGGATAAAAACAGGTTAGCGGGTTTTGAAACAGGATTAACTGGATTAATTTTGAACTTTTTAAACGGTTTTGGGTTTCGAATTCGCAAGACAGGTCCCTTAAAACTAACTTATAATTTTCTTCTCTGCCTGTTTGTTCGTTTTTTACTTAATTTCCCTAGATTTTGTTTAGGAAAGTAGTGCCTGGTTATCTCTATTCCGACAAGGACTGTATTGTATCCTGTAGCCTCTGGTTTGGTTAAAAATGTGGAAATGAGGTGCTGGTGAATGTGAACCTCTGTTCAGGAAGTGTTTGGGAAGACAGATGAGATGGGGTTCAGTTCTCAGGTTCCTAGTCTTTGACTTTGAAGTTTCGGAATAATCTATTCTTAGACTTTAGAAATCCTCCTCTAAAAAGTGGAAGAAGAACAGAAGCCCGAGATCTGTTTATTGGCTATATCAGCAGAATGAGACAGAGCTTAAAACTTGAAACTTCAGTCACCTCCGTTCCCTCCAACCCTACAGTCCAACTCAACTGTACTTGTCGACATGTCGACCAAAAACTGGTCGACATTGGGCCCTTTGTAAAGTTGTAAACGAGCATTCCCTTCGGCCTTTCGTAGTTGACTCAACTGTAACTGATTTAGCGTGGAGAAAGTCGGGTGACGTGAATAATTGTCGTGTAATGTGAATTAATTGTGTACTTACTGATCCCTCACTTTGACACTTGAGATAGGCCGAAGTGTTCTATTCCGCCCTCATTTTAAGAGCCTGATAACCGTTTAATGGCTTAATGGGCCGACTATCTCCGACATCATTTGTCTTGATCATGAGTTTTAAAGGAGAATTGATATATTAACAAGACTGTTAAATTGGCAGGAATTGAAATCGGTGGATTTGTTTATGTTATGCCTTTTAGCATAGCATATAACGATCTCCTATTTGCAGTTTCAATTAGATCTATATGCATTCTAATAGATTTGTTTGCTAATCTATTAGTTACTTTGACTGTGGGAATTTCTGAATCGGCCCTGTCAAAAGATCTGAATGACAAGTGTCGGAGAGTGGTAGTGGTGACAGATAGGGTGACAAGACTTTTAATGACAGATGAGTAATATATTTACTTCCGTCCCAAGTCTCGTGTTATTATTAGAAGGAGGATTTTTGGAAAAGCTGTAATAATACTCAACTTGTTATCGTTTAAAGTTATATATAAAGTCAGGTTTCAAAACTGACGGATTTGGACTGACATTGGAATTCCCGTCTGAATGTGGTTGTATAAGGTTACTTATTGATTATGACACGGTGAGGGTGAGGGGGTTGAAATATCGGATATTGATATCCGGTTCCCTATTTTTGAGGCTTCCTTCTTCTTTCTGTGATTTCATTTTGTTTTAAATTCAAAAGACTATGACTCTTCTTCTGATTTAACAGACCGTTTGAATAGACCTTTGTTTGTGGACGGAATCAGAATTATTTTACTTATTGCCACATGCTACAGTGTTTCTGTCGAGCATTAAATGAAAGGATTGTGTGAAGTTCGGATTTGTTAGTAGTAAGTCTGATAACTGGTCTTTGCTGTCAGAGACTGAATAAACATCGGAGACAACGACTCCTTTGTTTCCCCGTCTCCCGGGGATCCTATCCACAAACACAGAGCCAACTCTCCGAATCCTGTCTCCTTAACTTGACATTAAAAGACAGGATTCTCGTATATTTGACCGGTTAACGACACCTCCGGAACAGGCTTTGAGATATTTCCTCGGATGAAGTCAATGTGAATAAAATAAACAATCCCTCCGTACCACCGAAAAAAGTTATTTAAACTGTAGTTTTTTTGCTTAAAAGTAAAGGGACTGATGATGAGCTAGCTTCTTCTTGAGGTTCAGCTTTGAAATTCCTGGAAATGGATTTGGGAGTTCTGAGAAGTGATGAACGTGGAGCGCTGTGCCCGAATTCGGAGCTAAGAAAAGTTGAAGGGCCCCGAAGTCCCCAGTTCAGCAAAGGATTCGAACCCCTCTTCGTGGAAGAGGAGGAGGATTACGAGCGGAAGGAGTTTGAAATGAACGAGCGACTCTGTTCTCTCATGATGGAAGAGGAAGATGAAGGATCTTGTTCCGGAAGTACTGATGCAAGCACCACAGATGAAGACGATCAAGATGATGAAGAATCGGAGATAAACCTCTCGTCTTCCGCCTTTCCTCGAGATGACGCAGGGAGACTGGAGAGACAAGACTCGGAGAACACCCGGGTCCCAGTAATCTCACCCGGAAGTCAGAATTACGAATTGAAGAAGATGCCTTCATATGAATTTAAATTCCTTGAGAAGTCGGATGGGATGAGAGAATGCACTGGACCGAGTAATCGACTTTTAACCATTTATTGACCGTGGACTATATGGCAAAATCTGAGTCGTTCAGTAACTCTTTCCTACAATAGAGATGTGGGCTTATTGGAAGCGGTTGTAATGTCTAATAGATATTTAGTCAAAGCATTTAAGCTGGAAAAAATAAGGGTAATTTGGCACGCCTACGTATTTAGCCAAATTACTTGGCTGTTGAGAAAAGTTAGCTTTAGAAACTGGAGGAACTCTTCCGAGACAGACATGCAAATCTGAGTCTGAAGAGGATTTTCATGGATCACTAATGACATGGATTCTTTACTCTTGTAATCTCTTTGATATATGGTGAATCCATTATCCTATATGCTACGCATTTCAAAAATATCTATCCTTCACAATTGGCAATGTAATTGTTCGTCCGTTAGGATGTCTTAATGGTCTATAAAACGAGTTGGTTGGTAGTGTCAGTGTCCTACCGGAAATCAAATGACTCGCTTAGAGTCGCCAGTTGCACCGGCTTCTAGGCAGTGACGCGTGTGAACGGATTAAAATTTGGACCGGGATCGAACTCATAAACAAAAGAGTAATGAGGAAAGACAATTAAAATTTTGCCTACCCCTCCAGATCCAAATGTAAGGGATTTAAGTGAAGATATTTAACATTGAGGAAGAAATGAAGTTTGAAAGAGAATTTGAAATATTTAAATCGGCATTGGCTGGGAAGTTTGTTTAGTTTGTTTTTGTTGGGATGAATGAAATAGATGAGAGTAAAAACACTTGACTGATTTATTATCATCTTTTCGTAGGATGTAGAACTAAGGGATTCCAATTTCTAATCTTAATCTTCAAGTGTTGTGGGTTTAACTCTTGGAGAAAGAGCCTATTTGAATTTAGACGACATTCTATTCTTCCTTCAAATTAGAATTTTAATAAATTAATTACGAACCTCTCTCCATTCTATGGACGGGGTTCTCAAACTTTTCTAAGCATTTTTTGACATGTTTATAATTAGTCTGATTCTGATGGGAAATGTAATCGGTTTACTGCCTCTATGCGTTTTAATCCATATGCCAATCCAAAACTTACATACGGAGATTGTATATTAGGATTTCTATTGTTTAGTTTAGTCGACATTTCCGTCTATGAAGAGAGGATTTGAAGTGTTTAAAATAGTTCATGTTCATCCTTAATATTATGACCAAAAGTGAAGATGGAAAGATATATCCTAGCTTTTTATGATGTTACTGAAGGATGAATGCTAAAAAGTAGGAGCTGCTGATTGACTAACTGTCTTTAAACTAAATAGAATAGATTCCATAGTTCAGGGAGTGTTACATGAAATTAAACAACGTCAAAGGAAGGAAACAGTTATTTCGTCAATGAATTTGAAATGCAGTCGTAAAGTGAAGTTTGGTTAAAAAAGTAGTGAATTTAAAAGGTCAATATTATTTAACGAGAATCTGTTCCTTATTTTATGAGCCTTGGTGTTTGGTTGAATTGCTAGGAGGAAGTAGAGTATCTGGAATAATAATCATTTAAACTTACTAATTCCAATCTATTCTTCTAACTTTGTAAGAATAAAATGAGCAAAAACACTAGGGTTAAAAAAGCGTCAGTGCTTTTTGCCAATGTTTTTAACTTGTGTCAGAAATTGGAGGTCATGTCGTCAAGTTCCCGGCTTGTTTGTTTGTCTAAAAGGGAACAGGGTTGTAAAAACGTCTTATTCCGGTTATAAACTCCCCTTTTATCACCCTTTAAAACTTTTAAAACTTTTACGTCACCCCCTACTACTGACTACAACTGAGGAAAGCTACAGCTAAGGGGAATTAAATTTAAAGGCTCGTACATAAATCAGTTCTTTTATTTGTTGTAGTATAAGATTCCTAAATGGACGTCACGAATTATTGGCCATAACAAGTTGTCATTCTGCTCTAACAATAAGGCTTAACAAAATTCAAAATTGTTACTTGGTTTTTAAGGCATAACTCAAGAAGTGTAAAGGCCCTGTGCTAGTTGACTCGCCGGGTAAAAGTCGTTTCGTCTATATGTATAGCTTTACCATGGGACTGCTTATGGAGGTCGAAACGAGTTTTACCCGGTGAGTCAACGAGAATAGCCAGTGACTTTTTTTTAATTTGTTATACGGAAGTGTGTAATAATCATTACATTTACAACAAAAATGCTCCTATAAATGCTTAAACACGGAAGATAATTTTTAAAATGTTGATGTAATTTTGAGATGGCCCTTGAATTGAACTCGTAGGTTTTGACACCTAGACTTTACTAAAGTATCGTTGTAACGGTTCAAGTTGTTTGATGGTAAAAGGAATAGTTTAACCGTTCTGGTTGGTTTGTTCAGATGTCGGTCTATGAAATTTGTTTTGTGAATCGGGAGTTTTGGCAAAAGGCCGGGTGTCGGTCTCTTAGCCGGGTTCATCTCCACGTTTTGGCAAAAGCTGGAGCGCCTGATTACATTTTACATATTATCTTTAATGGAAAATATCTCCTGAACATGATATAGAGACTAGAGGTTCTGATATTTAAACCACAGAAATGCAGTCTGCCTTATCAGTCGGATTCTTTTCTTGGCTTCGACTCTAATAATGATGTGGAAGTCGGTTCGGCAGTGGTGGTGGTTTAATAAGAGAGCTTAACTAAAAAGCGGATCTGGTCTGATGATCTCATGTACGAAGGCCTATATCCCAACAGTTGGTGGATATCATTTAGAATTTAGATTCAGAAATAACTTGTTCGGATTCCTCTTCTCGAGGAGGATTTTAAATGTTGAGAGAGCTTAGAAGCCTAACGTTCTCCTGCCAATAACTTGTGCAAAGTCGAGGAGTCTTCCGTGCCGTCATTGTCATTTAAGTTCAAGTTGTTGGAGGTCATACATCCCGAGCCACAGACCCTCTTGTCACTCCCCGATAATAATACGAAACCAACTTGCGATTTTTATTCTATTGAAAGGGAAGGTGAAGGTTTTGAAAGATATATTGCACTCCTTTTTTGAGAGCATTTTGCCAAAAATGTTCAGAAAAAGTGAGATAAACGGGCTGGAAATGTGGTTTTAATTCCTTGAGTGGAGTTTACCTGAGTTTGGGTTACAAGAACGACCGGATTTTGCCAAAAAGTTGACATGCGGTCCCATGTTTTGTCACTTAAGTTTAGTAAATTGTAATTAATAGTTTGGTGTGTGTTACAAAAGGAATGAGTGAAATGGCAAGTGGTCAACCGACCGTTTCTTCGTCAATAGGGACCTCGTCATCGTCAGGGGTCCCCACAACGTCTACAACGGTAGGAAGTTCGCAGAGGAGTTGTTCTATCCTGACGTCAGCACCGATACCGATACCGTCTCCATATTCCCCGTCAACCCCATCCGTTCTCTCCTCACTTTTGGACTCTACAAAAATAAATAAATCGTCAGAAGAAGGATCTCAACGGCCAGACTCGACTTCCAAGTTCTTTAGCACGAATGTAAATAATGTTAGTGACAGCAAACCGGTAAAGAACAAAATGCCGCCGTCGACAGGCCTCTTTTCTGGACTTGGGGTCAAAAATCCCATTTCCGCTTTCGGAGCCACCGTTTCTGCTCAACTTGGGAAGACGATGGGGAACATAAGCAATAACAATATTCCGATGACGTCGAGTAGCTCAACGACTACAGGACCAGGATTACCTCCGATTCCACGGAATACATTGCCCAATTCTGGGGGTGCAACTCGAGAAGCTGTTGTCCAACCTTCTAAACCCTTAAGACCTTCATTAGCTGTCGGGGGTTCGAAATCGAATCGATTGAAGTCACCTTCGAGGAAACAGCATTCGGTGACATTGGATGACTATCCAACCCCTCCTTCCACAACTTCCAAGGCTCATGGGAAGAAAAAACATTTCGGAAATAAACGATACGCATCTTCCTTACCGGATCATGAGCGAAATAAAGCCTGTTCACCAGTGGCCTTTGATATCAATTCCTTCTTGTGTCACAATCAAGGGCCCATCGACTTTTCAGGATTATTAGCTCGCAATCCCTTTCATCAAACACATTGCCATCCATCTCCGCAGCCACAGGTTCCACAATCAGCGTCCTTTAGGACACAACAGGGTATGGCTCATCCTAAACCTACGAAGCATTGCAAAAATAAACATTTGTGGGCGAGGACGTCGGTGGAAAGGGAATTCTTAGCCCAAGGGGCTCCTTCACCCCAGGGACTCAAACCTCAGAATTGTCAAAGTAGTCAAGGTGCTAATAATAATGTTAATTCAAACACCCGTGCGGGTGCAACGAGTCCTATTAATAATAGCAATAACAATCCGAATAATCGTCACTCGTCGTATCATCCTAGTTATGGGAATGTTGGTCTGGGGAGCGACACCGCGGCTGCTGCTGCGGCGCTGCACGCTGCCGCAGCGTATAACGCTCACATGTTCTTTAGTCGACCCACGAGTCCTTTATTCCTCGACTCTGGCTCTTATTGTAGTGGAGGTGGGGACTTTGGAAATTTTTGTCATACTTGTGCTGTGAAAACATTTCCAAGGGCGAGGTCTAATGCTCATCATGGATTGTGTCATTGTTGCCACCAGACGGGTTCTGGGGCATCGGGAATTGGAGCTGGGGTTAGCAGTTCCAATTTGTTAGGGGTGAGTTTATAATTAGAGTAAAGAGATAAATAGAGCTCGTGTTGAAAGATTTACGTTAATTCATTAATTATTGGGTCTTCGTATTATATCTGCCAATGATTATTACACGCTTTAATTGCTATTCATCTATAAATGCTTCTGCCTAAAGTTTAATCACAATTGAGATTTTTTGACAACTCATTGGAAGAGCTCTAAAATTACATGGTATTTAAATGTCCATTTTTGTTTTGTTACAGGGTTCCCTTTTAGGCCTTGATTATGAAGACAGGCTCCTCAGGTTGGAATCGGATAAAGAAACACTACATCTCCAAGTCTCCTGCTTATCCGACCAAATTGAAGCACAAACGGATAAAATTAAAGATTTAGAAAAACTGTTGGATGATAAAAGGGATGTGTTGGAAAATACGGAGGAACAGTTACACCATGTAAGTACAACCTTTCTAATTTAAGTATGAATTTGTCAGCGTTTAAATTCAATTATTCTTGTTTAGTTTCCAAACAATTATGAGATCGTAATGATAGCTATAATTTTTTACACAGGAACTTTTAACAAGATCTTCTTTGGAAACTCAAAAACTGGAACTCTTAACCGAAATTTCCAGCTTAAGACTGAAGCACGCTTCATTAGAACGTGAAAACGTTGAGCTTAAAGATAGATACTCAGGGAACGGGAAGTCTACAGGAGATTTGAGTTATTTCGATGGAGGGGGAAGGGTGTGGGATAAACCCCCATTGATTCCATTAAACAGCTCTATGAGATCAAATTCACCAGCTCAAGCTCTTCTTCAGGACCAAAGAATGAGACTAGGAAGTAACGGAAGTGAACATGGACAACAGCAGCAACAACATCCAGCACCACCAAATAGAGTTCGAGTAAGTAAATTGATTAAACTAGATTGTGGAATGTGATATGCAGCTAATTGGTTGAAATTCCAGAGATCCGACGTCTTGTAGTAAGGATTACGTGTGACTCATTTTGATTTAGCTATTCCTGAAAAAGTATTCGAGATCCTACCGTATTTACCGATTTAAACCCCCGTGTCTCACTAATAATTGACAATAACTTCCACACTTATAAAAATTCATACATTTTAATACTTTGAACGAATCTTTTTTTGCAGACAGATAGGTACTCTTTTAAAGAATTTAAAAATTTGAATGTGCAATCGATCTCTGCTGTTATTCTCGTCTCTCAATTCTCTCAATGTGTGAAAAGAAAAAGAAACGCCTGGAAAAGCCCTATGTTTGTGCATACAAGATGCGAATTCCAGTAGTTTTGGAACAGCTGAAAAGTCTTAGCCCTGATCTATTTTTTTAAATATTTTTTTCCAGATTAAGATAAGAAATGCAGATGTGGTCATAAATTGTCTCGGTTTTTGGTTGAAAGAAATGGATTTGTTTTTTGATTGCAGACTCCACCAGCAAATGCATACAGACGCGTGGATCAGTCCGCTTTTGGCACCGTTCCAAGACGATCACCCCATTCATCTCAACTTTCGGCATTTAATGGTCAGCTGTCTGCGGATAGTGGAGGAGGAATCCAGGCAAATAAATCGGGGAAAAGCAACTCTCTATCCAGTGGGAACATAAACGCAATTGTCAACTTCAGTAACGGTAGTCATCACGATCAGAAAGAGACCAATCAGCTTCAATTTAAAAGTGTTTCTACTGTTCCCGTCCACGTTCCTTCATTGCTAAATTCATTGCCCCGACATGCATCAACCCACCAACATGCACAAATACAAAACATTCGCTATCCTCAACAAGTTTTTGCAAAGCAAAATAACACATTCTATCCTTCTGGACAACATCCTTCCGGTTTTTGTGATCCTGTTGCTATTATTGGTGGTGGTGGCTATCAGTCTGTAGCTTCTTCAGGAGCCGAATCCTACAATAATGGGGCTTTTGGTTGTCATGTTCAAAATATACAGCCTTGTAACAATACCAATACCCTGCCTCCAAATGTGACCTTTAGTAGTGCTACTAATAATCCTGGCGCAGGGAATCGTAGCACATCCACTCCGAATTTAGGTTTGCTTTGATTTGGGTTTCTCATGTATTATTCAAACCTTCATTTCAGTTCCGCTTTCTGAAAACGGTTGCTTTGTTTGGGTCTGATTGTGTGTGACGAGTAAAAACTTGGATGGAATTTTAAGTACCACTTTAACGGGTTCCCATTATGTTTCCTTTGATGTTCATTACTTGTTTTGTTGTGGTCTAAGTCGTTATTTACGAGCTAATTGACTTTTCTTTTGGAATTGAGCTTAGTCACTTTCATCGCAGTTCAGTACCGTAGTTCGTGCGAATTAATTTTGCAATTTATATGATGGTTTTAGCTGGTGTGGAAAAACCTGGCTGGGAAAATAAATCGAGTGGAACTCTCGGAATTTCAAATACTGGAAATGGAGTAGGTACGGGCAAGCCGAAACAATCTCCGAGTGGTGGTGGACACAAGTCTCGTGGAATTTTGAGGATCCTTGGAAAGCTGAGACGAAGTAATTCTGGAGGGTTGGATAATGATCAGATCGCTCCAGAAGGTCCCGGTCCATTTGCAAGAGGTGGACTTCGTGCGACTGCACAGCCTCGATTGGGCTGGGTTAAAGAGCCAAGTCCATTAAAGAAGTAAATAACGGTTATAATTAATAATTATTTGTCTTAAGTTCTGACAAGAAAAAAATACAATTTAATGGGTTTATTTGTTTCATTAGACCAGATGGCCCAATAAAATCATGGGATTCAGAAGCTGTCATCATGTGGTTGAATTATCTTGGACTTGGGGCATACGCTGGAGATGTTAAACGCTGGGTTAAAACTGGTCAGCAACTTCTAGATGCTAGCCCACATGAACTTGAGAAGGAACTGGGGGTTAAGGTTTGTCATATTTTTGTTTTGAACCTGCAAATACCTACATATGAGTTACATCTCTCAAAGCTCATTACTGACAAGTATCTGACTATTTATTGCAGAACAATTTGCATCGAAAGAAACTAATCCTAGCCTTGAACGCATTCAAAAAGCCAGATGACGAAGATAACGCTGGAAAACTTGACTATCAATGGGTCATAAGATGGCTTGATGATGTTGGTTTGCCTCAGTACAAGGAAACGTTTGGAGAAGCCCGAGTAGATGGTAGAGTTTTGAGTTACTTAACAGCTGAAGATCTGATAACTCTAAAAGTGACGAGTATGTTGCATCACATAAGCATTAAACGTGGCATACAATTGCTGAGAATTCACAAATTTCATCCGGACTGCCTTTGTCGTCGAGGAGGTCCAACTCCGGGGTTTATGAGTCGTGGAAGGGATCAATCTGTTGGAAACAATAATGGTAGTAACGGAAGTGGAGATTATGGATCTTCGGATGGTTCTTCTGCCGGAGGACTTTGGGGTCCGAAACAGGTAGCAACTTGGACGAATCATCGCGTCATGGAGTGGCTCAAAGCAATTGATCTTGCTGAATATGCTCCGAATCTTCGGGGTTCTGGTATAAACCATTGTTATTTGTTATTTTAATTTATTTCTGAAAACCAGCCTGAACAGAATATTATGTTTTTCCAGGTGTTCATGGAGCTCTGTTAATTTTTGAGCCCCGATTCAATGCCGAGCTTATGTCGACGCTTTTGTCAATTCCTGGGAATAAAACTCTATTAAGAAGGCATCTTAGTCTCCAAATCAATGAAGTTGTCGGAAAGCATATAGTACAAGAAAAACGAACTGCCGAATTCGCATCGGACTTTATTCCAATCAATCCAACTGTAAAAGTCAAGGTTGATCAACATATAAAATTTGTCATTCCTGTAACCTTGTGATTGTCAAACAAATTGCAAACTTGTGTTTAAGACTACATTTGACAAGTATACGTCTTCTTATAGGTCACCAAAAGGTCTCAATTTCCCTTAAGAAAGAAACGACTTAGTACGGATTTGGGGGAAGACCTTCTCTGTCCTATGGACCTCTGTGTCTATCCATTTCATGCCGATTCTGTTGGACAGGTATGTAAAAGAACACTAGATTCTAAATGTTATGTGATCAGCCTATTAAGAGTACTGTTTTAATCTCTTAGCTTTCTTCATTGGAAAACTCCATTGAAGGAAACATAGGTGGCAATGCAGAAGAAAGTGGCGTGGGTGTAAGTGACAAGGTCAGCAATATTTAAAATCCAATTTGGCAAGCAAATGGAAGAAGCAAGATGACGAAATTTGAGGTCAAATGTCAATTAAGGGTGTTAAAATATGCAATGCAGCCATAAATGCCAAATATTATGATCGAGTCGTTAGAATTTTTTTTTACAAATTAACGATATGGTTTTTATGTTCGAAACGTTAGTGGTGTTAGTTTTAACATGTCAAAATCCTCTATGGTTTCAAATAATTATAAGACAAACTAGGAGTTAGATTTTAAACCGGCTCTTCCAATAGAGAAACTGAAATACTGATAATGCAACGTGTGTGCCTTTCCAATTCCTGTTTGAAACCTGACGACGGAATCCTCTTCCAATTTAGACTTGTCTTTTGGCAGCTCTTTAAACATACAGCTTTTTATATTGATACCAATATATGTATCCATATTTAGATTTCAAAACTTTAGTTAACTATCTTCAACTTCGAAGAAACTATCTTAACAATGCTAGATCCGTACAAAAACTGCAAGTATGAATTACAAGAAGTAAATATGTTGCAGAAGCAAGTTCAATCGTTCTAGGGACTATTTCAGATGATTGAAAGTAATATTTATATGATTTTAAATTGTGCAAATACATTTTTATTCAGTGTCTTACATAAATTATATATATCAATATATCTATCTATATTGCTATCTATAAATCTATTCTATTGTACGAGTACACATATGAATAACTCAGTACAATACGTCAATATGTTAGTAAGCGTCTATTTCTAAGCGTATAGATTTTCGTCACGATTTGTTCGTGAGTGGTGTGAGTCCTATATCCCTATGTTTCCTATTGATTGTTTTCAACTTTTGTCCTGTAATTTTAAATGAGGTGTATTTGTATTTGTAAATTGTAATACTGAGATCGAGGAGGACTTGATTGCATTGGCAACATCACGTATTATGATTTATAATATTATCAAAGCATTAGTGCACTTTGAAAAGTGACCAATATAATATGATTACTAGGGACCGTTCATAAACTGAAGTAGGCAAAAATACAATGTTATAAATGTGGTTACCATTTAATGAATCTTATGTAGAACAAACACATATGGATGTGATGAGGTTTATGGACGACACCTTATCAGGATTGACAAACGATAATTAAAATTTGTAATACCTCTATGGAAATTATATACCGATGTTTAAAAGTGTGGGCTGATAAAATGTTATTGTGTCATGAGTCGTATCGTAATCGTAAACGCTACCGCGTTCGTATATATATTATTGTGTCGTGTTTCTGAGTGTTTGAGTGAGTTTTTCAAAAGCATAGACGAAAATTAAGAATAAAATGATGATTATTGCTATTTAAAAATGTAAACTGTTTATGCTTTTAATGCAAGAAGATGGTCCAGCAAGGCAGCTCCTACCCAAATGTAGTAGAGATCCTTCACAACGTTGAAAATACTTTCTAAGGCCCAGCGAACACGGAGCTCTTTGATTTTGGATTCATTGGTGCAGTAGACAAGGAGGAGGATGTAGGAGAGATTCCCAATCACAAAATTGGCTGAGAACCCAACACACCATATGATACTTGTCGTCACATTGTTCTGCAAAGAAAGTTTCATTCAAGTTTGTTGGATATAAATAATAGATTCGAAGAAGTAGCAAGTCATCATTTCGGAAACTCACAAATTGCCTTCCAAGACAAAGTTCCAGGACCTGAGCTTTAAAAATGTAAGAAGGCTATGGATTTTAAGCTAGAAGGACAAGGAAGAATCTTGTAAATAAATTGCGATTAAGAGGAAGACAGAATAGACAATAGAAGGGAGTGTGAAATTATACCAAAGCACCGGAGCCGAAAAAAGCATAGTCTTGGCTTATTGAGATACAAGTCAGGTATCGTATATATTCCCAAGAACTCATGAATGTTTAATGAAATGTAGGGACAGGAATGGGTTGGAATGGAATCGTACCTCGAACAGTCCACGATAGAATATGGCAGCTAGGATCGCCTCGATGAGATTTGTAAAGATTCCGTGTAGACTCCAGAGCAGGTCTGAGGAGTAATAAAATAAACTTTATGTACTTCTTTATTATTATAACTTTTCTAGAAAGTGGCAAGTGAAAGTGCAACTAGTGTTCCTAGCTCCGATTTACTTTTACGCTAACTTTCTAATATTTTGGACATTTTTATAGGCTCATCCTCAGATGTAAAGCCGTGAAGGAGCTCCAAGACCCCGAGTTTGGACTGTCGGTGTCCGTAAATGGAGGCGTAGCTGTAGCCAATACCCAGTAGGGTTTTGAAATATGAAATAAGGATATTGCAAACATACTATGTGAATATGTACTGCCATTCAAGTACGGATTGTCGGAGAGGGCAGACTTCCCATGATTGTCCTCCGCATCATCTTGTTCCTCTTGTTGCTCATTGTTTATGCTATCGTTACCATTATCGTTATCGTTAAAATCAGTATGATTATCATTGTTATCCATAGATTCAGAAGGCAATTGGTTATTTGGATTGAGGCTGGAACAGGCTTCATCATCTCCTAAGTCTTCGTCCAATGCATTCCCTCCTACTCCTTCTGCTCCTGAAATGTCACGCTCGTCAGGTACTTCCGGGTTTTCAACGTCAAGGGCCACACAGTCCGAATCGCTGTCAGTGTACCGACTTGTCGATGAGTTCGGGTTCTGCTCCTCTCGATAGATACTTAGCCACCACCAGTACAGGAAGAAGGAGCAACTGCTTAGGAACTGACAAGTTCACAAAATTCACAAGAATCTCAACATTGACTGCCATTGGAGTAATTGACCTAATTAACCAACTTTGACATTGACATTAGATTGTATTTGAAGAGGGATGGGAGTGCACCCTTACAAATGAGAGGTAGCAGATAACGGCAGCTGCGAAATGTGGATCGCAGCCCCCACAAGGGCTTATCATGGTGTCGCTAGAAGGGGTACAGGGTGTCCCCTTCTATACCCTCGACCATGTCTCCAAGGAAGAACTTTGACACGTCCGCATCCAAATCCCAATTAGGGATCCACTTGTGGAATATAAATACTTTTCTACGTCCTTCAAGGTCTGAAACTTGGGAAAAGTTGTGAGAGGAAGAAAGGATGATAGTTATTTAAGGATTAGAGAGGATAGGAAGTAATGGGAACATGTCTTTTTAGCCTAATCCTCTGACAGTCCCGACTTGTTACTAAAGTTAAGCATGTGGAAGGAATAGTTGATTTCCGGTCTATATGATTTGATTGTATGATTAAGGTGATGTAAAAATAAGAGATTATGCTAATCCTCTAAGACGGATTAGTTGTGATGATTGTAAGGTAGATACATGCCCCGTGATATAGAGGTATATATAGTGAGTAGTGGATCATAAACCCATCCTTTCTTGGTACAAATATCATTGATTTATTGATCCGAAAAAAGGTTGCCTTTCAACATATTCTACCTTCTTTCTCCCTGCGCCTGACTTTATTAAAGTCGGAGAAACTGAAGGACTCTTAAAAATCCTCCTAACTAAAACTATCCGGCTCCATTCATCTCACTCAGTCTGGACTTGTGGAAATTGAAGCAGAGTTTGGGATCACAAGTCGATAAAACGGGTCGGGTTTTAAAGAGTTTGGGCTGAAGGTAGGAGTGAGGGGCTATAGGGCAGATAATCTGTGCCCACCTGAGCCAATTTGTTTTTTAAACGGGATCTCATCTCTCATCTCTCTTGATGCGGGGAATAAGGAGGAGAAAGTAGAGAGGGAGAAAGTTGTAATTCGGAACACGGAGGGAAGGGCATAATCCAATTTGCACAACTTTCACTCTCATCCCAAATCCATCTCTCCTAACCCCAACCGCTTCCTAATCTAATACAACAAGATAAAAAGATCAGTCCTATTCCACAAATCATAGATTGCAGAAAGCATTATAAATCAAACGATATTAAAGTATCATAGTGTATGTATGTATAAAAGATACTTCTATACCCTATATGGGGACATGAACTTTTACCCTGGGGATCCAAACGGTATGATATTTAGTGTATCAAGAATGAACCGTCCGACATGATAGATTCTCTTTTAAAGCTTTTTTGTAACTAATATGAATATGGCCGATAAGAATCTAAAACCCTGTTCTACATATTACTGTCTATCATTTTTTTTTTGAGAAAAGTAAGCAAAGTAGACTTGTTGGAAACCTTGTCAAACATTGGATTTGAGCTTAAACTTCAAAATTGTTGATTTTATGCAATGCAATGCGTGATAGTTGTGTTTCGAAGAAAGCTTGAACATTTTCATGTTTTCAATTTCAATGTTTAAAAGAAATGGAAAAATGCTCTTTCTTTAAAACGATATTAGAAATCGTATAAAAAATTTTACATTTCTTTGGCAAACTGCTCTTAATCACTCAAAAAAGTTAAGAATTCAGAATATAGAAGAACTGGAGGATAGAAATTGTGATTGTCGGGTATTTACAATTTCCAAAATGGTAGTTTGGTATTCGGCTCTAATGATAAGAGCACACATTTACTTCCGGTTCGCCAAAACGCCGATTTTTAATGAACCCCGTGATACAGCAGGCACAAGAATATAGACATCTTAATTTTAGGAAATTGCGACAATTTATTTTGCTAATCGTTATTATTCCTCAAACATGTTTTAATTCACAATTAGAAACGATTTGTATAAAAATACACAGCAATTATATTTTTTTTGGGCCCATCAAGCAGAACCGGACCGCAATTACGAGATCTTCCGTCCTCTACTTTATATTAAATTTATTTAAAGATTAAAATGCGAAATATTTCGAACTTAATATTTAACAATTACTTTGTAAGTACTTGGTGCTATCGTCTTGGACGATGTATACTGTCTACCTACGCCCGCATCCACCTACATAAAAACAAAAACAATTGCACGTTTTGATAGTTTCGAGATACAAACATGGTTTACCGATTTATGAGTCTTTTGGCTAAAACACTGACTTGCAAACGCTTATATTTACTACGGAACCTAAAACTACGAGGACTAACACGATAAGCCCATGAAATACAAATGGTATGGTAGTACACGAGAATGAATCTGCAAAAACGGTTGCAAATAAAATAATGTTCGGGCAGTATATGAATAGTTGTAAAACTGGCTAATGGACATAATATTTTTGAAAGATCCTAAAACATTCGCTTTAGATTGTTGAAAGCTCGACTGATTCTACGAATTTCCCAATCTGGAACGGAAATCGGCTTTGTCATTGTCATATATTCAATCGTGTTTCGGAACGGGTCTTTGTTTAATCCCTTTAGTCCGTCCAGTGATATCTGAAATGCAAAATTAGACATCATGACATAATGAACAACGATTAATTTTATAAAAATTAAAATTTGCATACATGCAAAAATGGTGTTCGGTAGCATAGTTTAGTCTTTTCAAGCAGTACCGTCAGAAAATTGTAAATTTCGAATGAAAATTCGAAGATGTTCTACCGGTGACAGTATTTTTTATGAGCAGAATTGCATATCACATATATGCGTCCCTTAATTTGTTAATTTAACTGTTGAACTTACATTAGTTGGTCCAATAGTAGTAAATGTAAAATGGTGAATGGGCATATTGGCGAATGCTTTGAGGAAGCTCCGGTCCGTGATCCCGCAGCCAATATCGTACGTTCGGAATGCCCGGATCCACAATCTCTTCAGTTCTACAAAAATAGTTTAAAATTTGCAATAAATCTTAATTTGAGGAATTATTTATCAGTTAAGCGAATTTAAAGTCCCAGCCTTACGTTTTAACTGTAAAAAATGTGCCGGAGTCTTGGGATGTGATCCCAAAAAGGCATTGTCAGTTATATGTCGACAGTCTTTGATCTTCAAGTCTTCTAGAAACGTCATTCCCCCAAAGATGAGATTAAATTCCTCGTCCCGACCCGGACATCCGATTAATTCCAGCTTCCTCACGTTTGGGAACTTCCGCACCAAGTCCCTCACATCAATCACCATCTTCGGTTTCTGCAGATTCCACGTGATCTTCAACGTCTTGACTCCGAATCGAGGAGTTTGGAAAAGTCCCTTGATTTTAGCCGGAATCGGATCCGCATCAACGTCAAACATGAAAGTCACATCCAGGGACTCGAGGTTCGACAATTCGAAACCGTAGTCAAAAATGTCCCTCTCTGCCCCCGCAAATCCATCCATCGGAGTCAGGGTCACTTTCAATTTCTTTAAATTCCTCATCCGATTAAAGTCAATATTCTCATGAAATCCATCGACGGAATGGATAATTCCAAAACTGCTTTCTGACAAGCTAGGGTTGAATTTTGTAAATAAGAACTCCGAGACGTTCGTCAAGTGGGTGTCACAACGGCCACAGGCTTCGACGAGCGCTTGAAATGATGACAAGTTAAAGTCTGAGAGGAAACCAACGAGGCCGTCAATGTCCAGATATTTCAAGTTTGGTTTTGTGGGGCTTTGTTTATGTCTTAATTCCAAATATTTGATCAAAGGTTGGATTACTTTTGTATTCCAGAGGTCAATCGGTTTCGGAATCGGTTCGGGAGTGGGGGACATTGAGGCTGGCAAAGCGAATGAACCTCCGCGAAAAATAGGTAGTTTTAGGGTAACGAGTTTTGATGACCTTGTGACCATCCGCATCACCATTTCCGTAAGCTTCTCGTCCGGATTGTAAATGTCACGGAGTCTTAATTCCTTAAGGTTTTCGAAATGTCGGAGGAGCGTGTCGAATTCGACGGGGCTGACTTGTCGAAAGTCAATGTCCCCGATGTCGACCGATTCGAGTTTAGGACATTGGAGGAGGAACTCGATCTTCTTTCTGTAGCCGGATGCTGCTTTGATTTTGAGGATTCTGATTCGATGTCCGAATGTGTCGATTAGTTTTTGGAGATTCGTGTGTCCGTCTAGGTCACCGCAGTCGATGCAGAAGTTATTCCAGGGGACCGTGGACTGCATGACCCGTTGCAGTTGACGACTGTACTTGAGTTCGATTGGGATTCGTGTCAAAATTCGTTGAGATTCAACCCAGGATCGCGTTCTTCTGCACACGACTCGAAGAGTTAGGAGGGATGACCGGGGCAGGTACGAGCACATTACTTGACCAGACTGTTTAATTACACATTTAATTATGTACTTAAATTCATTGGTCATCATTTATGGATGCGAATGCATGAAAAGCAAAGTTTTAATAATTCCACCTTAAACGACGACCTAAATACTAACGACGAAAAAGACCATTCGTAGACCTGATTCAACCGGCCATACAAATTTGAGTCCATTCAGCAACATTTTTATGTTTTTCAGAGTTTAAAAAAGGGAAGGTTAAACTATTTAGTAATAATAATTTGTTTCTTTAAATCTCATCAGATAAATGAAAATAATTATGTTTTTGTGAAAATCCAGATTGTTTAGACATGTTTTCATAATTTTCCTCGAAAGAGATCCTATCAGGAAGTATTAATTTAAACCATTTAAAGAACGGGGATATATTTAGAGGTGGGGATATATTCCGGGGTGTATAAATGTAATTTTACGATTTTTCATATTCAAGATTTTTTAAAGCATATACGGTATTTTGAGTATTTTCGCAATTGTTTTGGACTATTTGTAGGTTCATAAATTTTTATTGGAAATTTAACAGATCGCTATTTAATCTGAAAACATTTTGACTTATAAAATGAACGTGCGAGTTACCAAATCGGATATTTGGAGAAGGTTTGTAGAAGTCCCAAATTTGACAGCTCTCTTCTCCATTTTAATTGCACAATTTCTTGTCATTTCCATCCTCACTCTTATCCCAATTTATGTCCTTAATTACAAATTATGGCCTTTGTTTTAAATGCAATTCTAGGTAGGGCAGCAATGATTTTATTCCGTGTCAATGTTACATTTATGACACCCGACCCTTCTGTCTCTTGTCCCCATTTGACAGCTACTAATCCATCCCATTCCCATCAACTCCATTGTCTATTATTTGTTACCTACAAAAATTATCGGAAAACAGAGAATTCATAAAAGATACAGAGTCCAGATATAAGAAAAACCGATTCAGATGGAAATATATTTATTATTGTACTTGTTAATTTAACTCTGCTTACTCTGATTATTAAAAAACACGATTTTTGTGAAATATTTGTTTTTACTCAGCTGCTGAGCCGATATAACAACATGTTCTTGTATATGAACCCGCAGGTAGATGAAAACAGAGAAATCCCAGCCTACACTTCGTTAAGTATTAGAATGCAGAGCTAGGCAACTGGAACTGGGACAACAGAATGGGATATAAGATGCTTTATGTACACCGGAATTATGTATCGGTGATTTAAAAAATATATTAAATGTATTAAAAATGTCAAAGAGTAATTTTTCTTTTATTCACACTATTCATCAGATGACGAGGCATTTATCTAGTCATAGGTATAAGTCATAAGTATTTTTGTAAAAAATTGCTCCTTTGAATTTTAACACGAGGAAAACTGTATCATGTTGTATTTTTCCAAGATTTTTTAATATTATATGTAAACATTTTGACCATTTGCAGATTGACAATTTTAATAGGCAAATACAGTGTTTTACAGTTCTAGGCCACAATTAGTTGCTTCAGCAAATAAAATAGGATATAATAATTTGAAAACATTGGAATCCCCGTAAACTAAACGCAAGTCCTTCTTTAGAGTGTTAATCCACTTTAAGGCTCCAGAATAGTTTCCGCTTTTCAGGAAATATGTTGCTACTTGTCCTGCCGCTCCAACCTATATTCACGTTCAAACCAATACAATGTTTCCATAACTGTTAAATAAATTACAGATCTACTCCGAAATAAATCCCCACCTCGTCCGGGGATTTTAAAAAGCGAGTAACACCCCCGATTTAAAAAAAATGTACATTACGGTAATCGGGCATTGTGAATTTACGAGATACGGGTGACTTATTCCGGGGGGGGTGTTATTTTGGATTTTTTACTCTGTAATAAAGGTTATGTGATTTAAAGGAGATGAAAATGTTAATTACTTCTAAATGGGGCCCATCCGGCCCGTTGACAAGATGATAGTATCGTTCTGCCATTTCAATGTACTTGTCCTTATTGCCAATTTGGTAATACAACTTGGAGAGGAGGTCAAGGATGAAATGGAGGCTTAAGTTCCATTCCGCCTTTCCACTCCCGATTTCCTCAATTTCCTTTAAATAAGTTTCTAAAACCCGAATCATGTCCTCCGCATCTTTTGCCCCCTCTTTAAAATCGGGTTCGGGGTCATCTTTGACTTGGAACAGTGCGGATTTAGAGAGTTCTTCCACCGAATTCAAAATAGAATCTCTCCGAGTTTTGGCCTCCGGGGATTTGGAATCTTGGTCCCTTTGGAAAGTACAGAGTCGGCATTCGCAGACAAAGTCGTGAGCTTCGAAGAACTTGAGCCGTTCTGACAGAGGTTCTGTGTACAATACAACAATTTAATTCATTTGAAAATTAAATTAATTAAAAACTGGCCTTAATCGGGCATGTTGTGGTTAATGACTAGCCTGCGGAATCGGTGTAAGAAATGAGTATCTCCTCTCCAGCCTTGATTTCCTTGGTCGTTCGGACAAAGAGAAAGTCCCCAAGTACTTTCCAGATGCAATTAAAGTCAATGCAGTCGTGATTAATATAAGAGGGTCCGATCCAAAGGCCTCGGGAATCATGACCGTAGCCCAAACTATTCTGAGAATTCCCAAACGAATTCATCGTGCAAATCCCCGTAATCCGATCCAAATCCACCCTTTTTGACCCCTGACCCGGTTCCAGATATCCGAGCGTCTTCCCCGCGTGCAGAAGATACAACTCGTCCCCCAATTCAGGGTCAAAGGTCAATCGCTGGGATATCGCAATCTCTAAATTCCAATCGTCGTCATCATCGTCGTCAAAAACGATTTCGAATGCCCTCGAGGTCAAGATGAGTTGCCCCGGGGCGATGTCCTCCTTTGCTACTACCCCTCGCCCCTTTCCAGCAATTATCGCCCCGATTTCTATCGGCCCCACGAATTCGGCAACGTTGTCGAATTTGACCCTTCGGTTTGGGAGAAAAGAGCTCATGTCGTAGATTCCATTAGTTTGCTGGTTTAAGAGACAAGTGGCTTCTTTAAGCAGATTGTTGAGGATCTTGAGATGACGATCTTTGTGGTTGTAATGGAGATTGTTGGAGACGTTTGAACCCTTTAAAGTTCGGATTGTTTTCGATATGATGGAAATGCTGTCTGAATATCGACCGAGGGAGAAGAGAGCCTTGGTTTTATAGGTAATTGCCCTGAGGTCAATAGGGTCAGTTTCTAGGATGAGGTCAGAGGTCACTAACGCTTTGGAGTGGAGGCGGAGGGCGAGGAAGATCTGACAGCGTTTTAGAAGCGCCTCTTTCGTTGTTGGAACCTTTCGCAGGATTTCGTCACAGACTTTTAATTGTTCCAACTTTTCGGAAATTAAGTTGGAATTGGCCATCGTGTTTGGGTGGAAATTTTATTTTAACGATTTCTAGGTTCTATGGATTCTTGAAGTTTAGCTCGATAATCCGTAGAGATGACTGACTAGAGAGATTTGGAATTTTGTATGCATTCTGATGAGGATTTTGACCCAGATTTGTGCAAAAAACCACGTTCGTCTGCTCAACTGATGCAGATTCCGAAGGAGTTTATTTTTCGCACATGCCAAATTTTGGCAAGATTCCAATCGTTTCATTAATACTATATACCCGAGAAGAAATAGTATCGCCAAGAGGCCAAGACAGATGCCTTTAGTTGGCTCTAAAATCCCCTCATAAGGTTGGTTTATAATTTGAAAAAGACATTTTCCTGATCTGTATCGAGAAATAAAAATATAGCTGCATCGAATATTGACTATAGAACGTTAAGCCTGTTGATTCCGAGCTATTAATAGGTTGTATTAGAGCATGTGACAATTGGCGATTAATTAGGATTTCTGTCAATGAAATTGGAAAAAACCATTCGAAACGAGATCTTTGCACTAGAATTAGTTATGACGTCATGGGTTTTTTTGTAAGGTGTTCTTTAGGAATAATGCGTATCTAAAGAGAATGAATAATTAGTTAAACATGAATTTGACTAATTACATTTCTGTCTCTACCGTAAATCGGCAGTTAGGGTCTTATGATACAACTTGACCTCAATCAGAAATATCAGAATTTAAGTATCACAATCACCGACTATTCTATCCGAACCTAATCTTCACGCTGTCAAACGCCAATTTAAAACATAATCTTGTCTTAATTGCGAATGTGCCCTATATAGCTCTCCATTTGCTGGAAATAGGCCCATTGCCGGCTTCACTAACTGCATCTGACATTATGAATGGATGAACTTTGTAGTAAGTGTTGGAAAATGCGTTATATTTACCCCGTGCCTTATGTCCATTAAAAATCATAATTTGACTCGATTCATGACTAACATTTTAGGAACAATCCAAACTGTTCCAAAGATTAAAAACATTTGTATATAAATAGAGTTAGTGTTGGTGATGGTCTTTTAGTATAACCTCTTGCAATTAGACAAACTCATAAAGCTCCTTTCCTTCTATTCAAAAAACAAATAAAAATAGAAGAGTAGAGTCATATTAACCTCTTCAATACCGTTCTCGTAAGTCTAGTTATGTCAATTCGAATACATGTGCTCAATATCATGAATTTAAAACCAAGTATTATTTTCCAAACCTTCCTAAACAGTAGGGAAATGAAATTGAACTGTTATTTCCATTTTATCTCCTTTAAGTCATTTTAAAACATGGAAAATGGTATTACAACTGATATAGTCGTGTATATGCAGAAAAAAAACTTTTTGGTTTAAGACATGCAAGATTCTATTTGTTACAGACACGCCCACAGTGTTAATATCATTTTTGAAATACTAATTCATAGAGTTTAAGTTAAAGTCAAATTCCCCAGCGGACTTGAATTGCCGCATCTTATGTTTAAACTTTGAGTTGCGTCTCTCGTGTTGAATGCGAGGAGCACGCCGTGTACAGCCATAACTATTACTTTGGGAGTTGATGGAGTCACAAGGATTTCATCTAGCCTAATTTCAATATTTCAATTAAAGTTAGCTAACTAGATTTACGACCTAGTTAATGATCAAAACCCCACCCTAACTGATTAATAAATCTTTACCCTTTAGTTTTCTACTTAAAATCCGTGTGTTTGCATACTAATTGAGTAGGGAAAGTCGTCAAAAGGACGAGCTCCCATATAGGCATTCACACAAAGGTGAAAGTAAAGCTGAGGATCGACCAACGTCAGTTAGGGATATTTCAAATTGCGGGAAGGCCGCAACATTTGGTCCTTCGAACCGGATAGCCAGTGCTGTGGTGAAAGTCGCTGGAAGAAGAAGCCCGGATTTCATCAAAAAAGGTCAGATCGTTCTGACCTCTCCTATTAGAACAAGTCTAATATTTGTCGTCCGACAATTTCTCTTTGTTGAAAGTTGCGGACTGGTTGTTGGAGAAGAATCCATCCTCATCAGCCACAAGGAAGTACACTGTGGAGGCGGACGAGGTCATTGATATTGGCAGCCCCTTCATCCCCTGGATAAACGTCGGCTACTGTTGAGCCAAGCAACAGCTGTCTATGCGTGCAAGAGCCTAGCACCTAAAACCACCAGGCTCCATTTGAGGCAATATTTACACATTATTATTGCAAATACCATTCATCTACAAATTGCATATTGAATTTGAATTCGTACTAATATTTGTCATTCAATTTCATCAACCAAGCTTAAGGAATTATGGCGAGTACGAGCGGCCATGGAGGCTACGATACAAGGAGTAAGACAGCCCGGACGAATAGGAATCCAACTTCAGAAGATGAAGAAAATAAAGAAAGTACGTTTAAGAAGCGGAAATCAGGAACCTCCAGTAAAGCACCGTCTACTACCCATAGTAGCCATATTCAGAACAAGGAAGTTGACCATCAACTCAAGGTTCAACTCGCTGCTCTCGACAGTGAAGAAGATGACCTTCTCAGCAGAGAAAAGGTACTGGAATCAGAAATCTCTCATATCAAGAAAAGGATTTCTAGAAATGAAGAAATTATCAACGATCGAACGTGTTGGGAAGACGACGAGGAAGGCAAGGTTCGCAAGAGAGAAGTCAGAGAACTTCAGAACAGCCTCGACAATAAACTAATTGAGAAGCTTCAACTGAATGTGGAAGGAAAGTTGGTCAACATCCGCAAGCAACGAGAGATACTCGTGGAAGGTTCTGAGATTGAGAAAGAGAAAATTGCGGAATCCGAAGAACAAGCTCTCGGTTCCGATGCAGAAAGCGATGACAGCGCTCCTGATACCAATCGACAACTCAGAACACAGAATTTTGTCGATGCAGCGACTGAAGAGGCCAAAAGGCAACAAGAAGATAAGGAACTAGCCGAAAGGTTGCTAGCCCTTAAAGACGCAAAGGATGCTCACGAGAAAGAAATCAGCGTCATAGAAAAACAAGTCAAGAATCTGACGAAGGTTGAGGTCAAATCAGTGACAAGCATCAATAATCCTCCACCTCCCTCATCTACTCCAATAACAGTTGAAGATCTTGGACGAGCTATTATACAAATGGGGCAAAACAGCAGCGCCTCCTCCAACAAGCAGTATATGGCCCGTCACACTCATGGAAAAGATCTCCCATTCTTCAGCGGAAGGCCCGAAGAATGGTTAACTTTCAAATCAGCCTACACCAGGACGACGGATATTATGGGATTATCCGATGATGAAAACCTAGTCAGACTGCAAAGATGTCTCAAAGGAGATGCCAGGGAGTGTGTACAACAGTTGCTAGTCACTCCTGAAGACGTGCCCAGTATCATTCTCCGATTGGAAAAGATATATGGACGCCCCGAATTCATTATCGAAAATATGATTCAGAAAGTTCGAGAAATGAGCGGTATCAAAGAAAGCCAACCGGAAACGGTCATAAAGTTAGCAAATGCGGTCACTGGACTCGCAAGGACTTTACAAAGTTTTGGTCGAATGGACCACTTAAATAACCCTACCCTTCTGAAGGAGTTAGAAGGCAAGTTACCATTGAACTTCAAATACCGATGGGGAACTTGGTTGGAATCCAACGTAGGAAAAGAGCGAAATGTATCATCATTCGCTGAATGGCTGGATAAGACAATGGATATCCTGATACCATTCTGTACTTCATCCTTCAGTGCTAAAGAAGACACCCGTGCCGATAAGAGGCAAGATGATAAGCAAAGAGACGGGAAGGCCAGATGGGATGGCCAGAGGAAGCAGCACCGCAAGGAAGGCGCAATGGTAGCAGAAGGAGGCCGTGACAATAATCATAACGAACAGAAGAAAATAAAATGTTTATTCTGTACGCATTCGGACCACCGAATTTGGCAATGTGACGAATTCAAGAAACTCGCTGTTCCTGAAAGGTCAAAGTTCATTCAAGAAAAGAAACTATGTTTCGGTTGCATCAACTTCGGACATTCTATGAGGGATTGCCGATCAAAGAAACAGTGTGGAAAAGATGGTTGCAACTATCAACACCATCCTCTTCTGCATGATGACAACTTCCGGAAGAGAAGAAGTTCAGATTCCGCGAAGCAAGCTAACGTCAATATCGTTAATAAGAACGATGACAAAGTACGAGAGGAGACGACAGGATTCACTTATCAAGAAGCAGATAAGCATCCCTCCTCCAAATTAAGAATCGTTCCTATCTTAGTCAAAGGACCTCAAGAGAAGAACATCGAAGCATATGCAGTATTGGATTCAGGGTCAACAGTTACCCTTGTGACCCAACAACTTGTTCAAGAATTAGAACTCAAGGGTCGTCCAATACAACTAGTCCTTGATGGAATCAATAAGAAAGGAATTCCAGAGAAGGCAGAAGAAGTTGACTTCAAAATTACGGCAAAGGATAATGAAGTATCCTTCAACATTACAAACGCATGTACAGTAACGGAGCTGCCGATTCCAGCTCAAACCATTACCAAAGAAATGGTAAATAAATGGGAGCACCTAAGAGGACTCAACATCGCTACGTTTGTTAACGGAAAGCCGTCGATACTTATTGGTCAGGATCATGGAGACCTGATAAGCGGATATGAAGTCAGAACTGGGAAGCCAAAGTCACCAGTTGCGATTAAAACTCCATTAGGATGGGTTTTAAGCGGAAGAAAAAGTGAATGGGTTCGAGAAGAAGAAACCTTTCATGTCAGTAAAGAAGAGGTCGAAGTTCAAGACCTAAGTGACCTGCATCAACTCGTGAAGAAACATATGTCCCTTGAGAATTTGGGTATCAAATTAACCCATGTCAAGCCCCGGTCTAAAGAAGATGAACTTTCCCAAAAGATGATGGACGATGGTCTGAAGAATTTGGGAGATCGGTGGGAAGCTGGCCTGCTATGGAAGCCAGACGATATTGAAAGACCGGACGGGTATGGTCAAGCCCTCAATCGGCTTCGAACCATGGAGCGGAAGATGGACAAAGGGAACGAGTTTGCGGATACGTATATCCAGAAGATTGAGGAATACGTGAAGAAGGGCTACGCCCGAAAACTGTCTAAAGAAGAAATTAGTGCTGAAGGGAAGCGGACGTACTACATCCCTCACTTCATGCACTACAACCCTAAGAAAGCCAAACCGTTTCGCTTTGTTTTCGATTGTGCAGCGAAAGTAAATGGATACAGTCTGAACGACAGACTCATGATTGGACCGGACAAGTTAAGGCCGCTGCCAGCCATACTATACGGTTTAAGAGAGAAGCAATATGCAATCACCGGGGACATCCAAGATATGTTCCACCGAGTGAAGATTCGAGATGAAGATGCTCGTGTACAGCGGTTTCTTTTCCGTGGAATGGATCGTAAAAGAGAACCCGATGTATACCAGATGGAAGTGTTGTTATTTGGTGCTACTTGCTCACCAACACTTTCCCAAGAAGTGAAAAACCGAAATGCAGATCGGTTCTCAGAGGAATATCCGGATGCGGTCGAATCAATCCTCAACAATTTCTACGTGGACGACTACGTCAACAGCTTCGACACTCCCGAAGAAGCTATAAAAAATCAAAATGAAGTTTGCCTTATCAATGAGGCCGGAGGATTCCATATTCATAAATGGTTATCAAACTCCCAAGAAGTCATGAGCTCTATCCCAGCAGACCTGAGAGCTCCAACCAATGAAGTCAAAAGTCTATCGACTGTCGAAATGGACACCGAGAGGATTTTGGGACTTTTTTGGAAACCAAAAGAAGATTATTTGACGTTCGCTCAAAAATACTTAAAGGTACATGAAGATGTAACTAACGGATCAAGACTACCTACGAAACGAGAAGCGTTGGCTCTGGTCATGTCAATTTATGACCCGTTAGGATTCTTGGCGCTTTTCACAATCAAGGCCAAGATCATTCTACAAGACACCTGGAGGACAAAGATACATTGGGACGAAGAACTTCCAGAAGAAGTCCATGACAGATGGAAAATATGGCTCCAGGAACTGAAAACCATTCAGACCTTTAAACTTCCGAGATGCTACTCGGAAAGTTTATCAACTGCGGAGGAAGTTCAGCTCCACATCTTCAGCGACGCCAGTCTTCAAGCTTACGGCGCCGTCGCATACTTCCGAATAAAGAAGAACGAGAAGATTGTGACTGCCCTCATTACTGCGAAGGCGAAGGTAGCCCCACTGAAAGCAGTATCAATTCCAAGGATGGAATTGCAAGCGGCGCTGATTGGGACCCGATTGGCCCAATTTATTAAAGAACATCACCGAATCAAGATTCACCGTACCATATACTGGACGGATAGTGCATGTGTCTATGACTGGATTAATGCAGATGGAAAGAAGTTTCCACCCTTCTTCATAGCACATCGAGTTGGAGAAATTCAGGAAGCTACTGACGTCACGGAATTCAGATGGATTTCCGGCAAACTGAATGTAGCTGATGAAGTCACACGTGATCATAAACCATGTGACTGGACACCAACAAGTAGATGGGTAACAGGACCCGACTTTCTAATCCTGCCAGAAGAAGACTGGCCAAGCAAACTTTCCAGACCAGTCAAAATAGATGATCTGGAGATTAAAGAAGAATGTGTGTATGCGGCTAGCAAAATCAAGCCGGTCATAAATATCGACAATTATTCTTCCTGGAACAAAGCACTTCGAGTACGAGCATACGTCAACCGATTATTTGACTATTGTAAGCCTCGCTCGACAGGAAGACAAGTAAGAAGTAAGGAACTTCTCCCTGAAGAATTAAGCACCGCCGAGGTGTGGTGGTGGCGAAAATCCCAAGAAGAAAGCTACGCTGAGGAAATCGAGTACTTAGAGCAGCAGAGAGGAAATCAGTTCCCAAAAGTGAACAAGTCCAGTAAGTTATGGAAACTCAATCCCTTCCTGGACTCTAATGGAATCTTACGTGTAACAGGACGGCTTAAAGAAGCCAGAGACGTCCCATATGAAACTAAACATCCGGTGATTCTCGACGCAAAGAACACCGTAACCCGTCTAATCATAGACAACTATCATCGACAAGGAGGCCATCACGGCAAGGATAGGATCGCTAACAATTTGAAGATGCGATTCTGCATTATCAACTGCCGGAATGCAGTTAGGAAGGCATGGCACGATTGTCAACTCTGCCAAAACAACAAGGTTGAACCCATTGTTCCTGAGATGGGTCAGCTCCCGTGGTATCGACTCGACCCATGGGGCCCAGTATTCAAGCATACTGGATTGGACTATTTTGGACCTGTAAGTGTGACCATAGGAAGATCAAGACAGAAGCGGTACGTCGCTCTGTTCACTTGCATGTCGTCAAGAGCAGTGCACTTGGAAATGGCAACATCCCTCTCCACTGACGCATGCATCATGGCCCTCAAGCGATTTATCGCTCGACGAGGAAGACCGGAGCAGATTTTCTCCGACAACGGTACCAACTTCGTCGGTGCCAACAACGAGCTTCTTGATGCCCTTCAAGAGCTCAATCAAGATCAAATTGTCAACGCCTGTACCATGCAGGGGATCAAGTGGAACTTCAATCCACCTGCAGCACCACATATGGGCGGAGCCTGGGAGAGGCTCGTAAGAACCGTGAAGGTTGCCCTATATTCCATACTAAAGGAGCATGCCCCCAAAGAAGAAGTGTTCCAAACCCTCTTAGCAGAAGCGGAGGATCTCGTCAATAGTCGGCCACTCACCGACATATCGTTCGATTTAGATGACCGGGAGGCAATAACCCCGAACGATATCCTACGACCTCAAGATAAGATGAGGCGTCGTGAACCTTTCGGTGAAGGCGAAAGGAGTTCAAGAGACATGTGGAGAGTGTCTGAAGATCTAGCGGACCAATTCTGGGGACGGTGGAGGAAGGAGTATCTTCCAACCCTCCTTGGAAATAATAAATGGCATTCTCCATGCAAACCCCTTCAAGAGGGAGACATCGTGCTAATAGTTGACCCTAGCATGAATCGTGGATCGTGGCCCAAAGGAAAGGTCACCAAAGTTTTCCCCGGAAAAGACGGTCGTGTACGAGTAGCGGAAGTGCAGACCGCACGAGGAACCTACATCCGTCCAGTTGCAAAGTTAGCAATCCTGGACGTCAGAAGACAGACGGATGTTCCAATCCGAAATGAAGAAGTGGCTGCCGTAATGACCAGAGCAGCAACAAGAAGGTTGATGGAAGAGCCGAAGCCACCTCAACAACAATTACCTCATGATGTGACATTCCATTCCAGTGCAACACCCAACAATAACCCAGTTGCCCTGAACATGCCTAGAGCAAAACAACTAGGTTTGATGACCATTGCCCAGGAGATCCAACAGCTTAAGAAGACTGGTTGGTATAAGAAGATCCTGGAAGAGTACCTGACGTCTTTTAAGAAGAGAAAGTTACGTTTGGAGAAAGCAGACCCAGAAGAAGAATGAACGTGTCTGCCTAGTTTAATTTTGGTCCCTGAGTACCAAAATGTGGGGGGGAATGTTACAGACACGCCCACAGTGTTAATATCATTTTTGAAATACTAATTCATAGAGTTTAAGTTAAAGTCAAATTCCCCAGCGGACTTGAATTGCCGCATCTTATGTTTAAACTTTGAGTTGCGTCTCTCGTGTTGAATGCGAGGAGCACGCCGTGTACAGCCATAACTATTACTTTGGGAGTTGATGGAGTCACAAGGATTTCATCTAGCCTAATTTCAATATTTCAATTAAAGTTAGCTAACTAGATTTACGACCTAGTTAATGATCAAAACCCCACCCTAACTGATTAATAAATCTTTACCCTTTAGTTTTCTACTTAAAATCCGTGTGTTTGCATACTAATTGAGTAGGGAAAGTCGTCAAAAGGACGAGCTCCCATATAGGCATTCACACAAAGGTGAAAGTAAAGCTGAGGATCGACCAACGTCAGTTAGGGATATTTCAAATTGCGGGAAGGCCGCAACACTGTTACTTATCTGTTGGTTTTTATTTTATTAATTTTGTGGAGGTTTTGGTAATTTACATTGAATCGGTACTTTTGTTTGTAGCTGAAGATGGGTGTAATTGTTAGGATGGTCCTGTTGATCGGATTCTTGTGCGTCGGAATCAGCGCTTTTCCCCCGCCAGTCGAAGATAGTGTTGGAGATGCCCGGATTTCAGACGCCCTTCTCGGTGCGCAGAGTTACCGGGGAATTCCGCGCTTTCGGCTGATGAGACCTACTTACTACACCATCCCCACTAATTACGGCCTTTATCATAAGAGTATGAGAGTAATTTCTGGACCGGGGGAATCACCGGCATCTCATAAACGAGCTACCAGGGCAGCTTCCGCCTCCGAATACGATTCTGACGATGCTAATGGATATGCTGCCATTCTGGGATAAACTTTGGTTTTATTAAATGAATCTATTCATGGCCTTAATTGAGCAATTATTTTACTCCTCTTCAAGTCACAATTGTATAGTATTTGACGACACCTCCACTTCCGGTATCTATGCTTTCTGATTATGACATTTTAAACAGTTAATTACACTTTATTTTCCAAACAAGTACAATTTATAAAGTTTTAAAAAATAATTATATTAAAGATGATTCAATATTCTTAACTATTATAGATACCAATCACGTCTAATTATAAATTTACAGTTTTTTTTCTTTGCCAATTCATGGGTTATTTTGTTATTGAGGAAGTTTGGTCAAAATATTTTGTTGTATAATACCTATTAGAAATAAGCCCTTTATGGTATTTAATGATGTGGTGAAGCCAAATTGGTCGAATATTAATTTTCATTATCTTTATTCGAATCTAAAACAATAGAACTTAATTCACCCATTCATTTCTTAGCGAAGGAGCTGTAAGGAGCTTTTAATTTCCATTTCTATTTCCATTTCATACGGTTTTAGGAATTGCATTAATCAGGTAACTGAGTGACTTTAAGCAAAATTTACATAAAATATATTTAAATTTGAACCTTGAAGGTTTGTGCGTGTTCTAGTTCTAGGTTTTGTTTACCCTCTCAAATAAAAACACCCCACAATAGAAGCCCAACTATGCTTTTGTTATTATAGAAGAATTTGCAATTAAATGTTCACTAAAATCAGTCTGCCACAATTGATTCGCATTTTTTTTCATGCCTGGCCTTACCTTACCACCCCTTTTATCCCCCTAAATAGAAACCCATGGGCTTATAAATCAAGATTTTCAGTATAACAGTACCTTTAATCAACAATCAATTCCAAGACATGGGTTTCTCGACAGACACAACCGATAATCCATAATTTTTGGTAAAAAGCATTGTTTTTAAATTTAAAAATTAAATGTAGAGATGAAATTGGGATCGTTAAAAGTAGCGGTGGGTCTGACGTTAGTGGTAATTCTGCTGATGGCATGGACTACTATGGCCGAAGGTCAAATGCGAGATGTCCGCGCGCGACATCGCGTTTATCACCCCCAACGACATCACCATCGACACCATCCACAAAGACCGACATATAACCCCCACCGACGAGTCGCCCAACCAGCCTCACCCACTTACTCCAATAGGGGTGGGGGCAGTGGGGGCCGTTATGCCGACGAAGTCGATGCCAATGGATATGCCGCCGTTTTGGGGTGACACCCCGTACAATTTACTAAATAAAAAAAAATGCATTATTAAAGTCAAATGATGCCCGTACAAATTGTCACTTTCTAGAACTTGGCTTTTTCGAATAAATTAAATGCTGAAGAGATGGATTTTTATTTTGAAAATTTTTAATGTCAAGCATCAGGTTACTTCGTTTCTGTTTGGACTTTGAATATATTCTTTTATTTAGCTAATAGAATGACAATGACTCATTTACATTTGATTAGTGTTCCATAAATTAGTCACCCGAGATTCAAACGGATTTAATTGCAACTTCATATTTTAGCCAACAAAAGTGGCAAGTTGAATTGAAACCACAAGCCACAAATTCAGGGGACTGGTTTAAACGAAATCTAATCAACTATACAATATACAATCCACATTACCACATTTGCTCATTATTTTATTTGCATAGAGTGGATGTGCTAATGGGTTCTTTTATATGAGGTGAAGAGATCTTCAAATGACATGTCCATACAATGTCGGCATACAAATGTCAAATGCGTGGACAATATTTGGAATACATAATGGGAAATACAGTGTTACTTGATCGACGTTTTAAATGTCAAGATGAATTTAAGTACGGGATCTGGATACCTAAATGTGCCTAATAAAGAGCTTTCGGGTCGTCATTTACGAACACTAATAACAATTAAATACAAAGGAGTACTTCAACTCCTTACCAATAAATATTACTAGATCCATTACAAGTCTACCGTATATCCTGGAATAAACGCCCCCGGAATAGTGCCCCATCAGAAATAAATCCATACTTTCAGATCCTTTCATGTGATGAATTGTCCATCGGAATAAGTCCCCACCCCCAGGGACTTGTTTTTGGAAATACGGCAGATGGTTTCTGGTGCATGAATGTTCGGTATACGTAAGTTAATGTAGGTGTTGGTTTATTTCTTTTAATGTGAAAGATAATGGTGGTAGACCCATAATTGTAAACAGATAAAGCATTAACGGCACATTAAAGTCCATCTATTCACATTTGGGAGGTGACCCACCCAATAGTTCAAGAATTCATTTCAATTTTTAGGAGGAATGGTCTTAATTAATGTCGTATATCCCTAATATCCCACAACAACCCGTCATAGGATAAAAGCAATGAAACCCAATGGTAACTTGAATTAAAAGAATATAGAAACTGTCAATAAAAATATTGAAATCATTATCTTTTCAAATTTTACTTTCGAAGTAGGACTGTAAGCCTTATGTATGCTTATCTAGTGCTTTAAAAATGCATAGGAGGGATGGGAAATAGTTGAAAGATGAGACTGAAATCAGATCCCTAAAGAACTGGATATTTTATTTGTGGTTTCGGAATTTTGAGATCTTCAAGAGAAATCCTATCATTTCTCACCTTAAAATATGGAACAAAAACTGGTAAGAAATTGATGAGCATGAATTAGTATGGGATTAGTAGGATAATGCGGTTTAAATTGCTAAGGCTTCCGTTCCCCTTCCCTTCCCAACCCAACAACTTCTCAGAGCTTTTTAAAATCGAATTAAGAAACACCTTTTCGACATTTTGTTTCAAGTATTAAAAACGTATTATAAAAACTCCAGACTCACAATCAGACTAAATTAGGACGTTGAGTTGCTAAAATAGCTAAGACTTAACCGTTTTAAGCTTTCTTAAATTTAAACTGGATTCTGGATTCTGATTGCATGTAGTTAAAGTTTAATGCGAGGACAGTAAGCAAAATTTGCGCTTAGAAGCAAGCTTTTAAGGTTCAAGCTCTTGCTGTATTAACGTTCTAAGCAATTATAAAAAATCAACTAATGTATATATAATATATGTGATGTAAGGTATCCCAACGACATGAAATGAAACAGGAGGATGCTTTAACCGAACATGTTCCTGTAGCTTCTTCTAGAGTTGGAGATATTCCAGTTAAAGTTGAGTCCGATAGACTGAATCAATTACGATTCCCATGTTGTAAAAAATAAGTGAATGTCCCTTTGTCATCTCCACAACTCCACATCCACTTGATTCTAGACTCTAGAATACGAACCAACTTGCTTAATATGTTTAACATATAAAATGTGTCACAGTTATAATATAATAGTCAGTCTTCGTACTGAAACTATCCGTAATCCCTATGTAAGAGCTGATGAGTAAAACAAAGGCGAGAGGTACGGGAACGGGAAAGTGGCCGTGTCTTAAAAGTGGACTCGCGGCTGCATAAATGCTGGGAGGTTGGGTGAGTTTTTGTGACGGGAAATGTGCCGGTAGCTGAGGAGGATGATATGATCACTACTCCACGCTAATATACATCTTATCCTGTAACAACAATGTGGCGAATTAAATTACACAAGTCCATTGTTGATACTTGACAAACTCCAATCATCAACTTCAGTCAGCTACCACCTTTCAGACCAGACCCATCTCCTCCTTAAACTACCTCTCGCCAATTAATTACTTTAATTAGCTCTGTGATTAATTAAGTGTCACAGATGTCAAGGGGATTATAAGTGTCCAGTGTCGCCAAAAAACTCAGTTTCGAAATTTTCGAAAAAGCATTCTGACTTTCGCGACAGTATTTTTGCACCTGAAGGGATAGGAAATGTTTTTGCAAGGACTGGATATTTAAACTCTGGGATTTTGTTGCTCAGTTTTAATTGTTTCAGTTCCTCAGTTCTGTCTATAAGTCAAGAGTGTGTGGGATGCCAAAACCTGCAAAAGAGACAGTTATTATGTCACTTGAGAAACTGTCCGCTTCTCTGTGCATCCCAAAACCATCTAAAACAATATTCTGTTCCTCCACCTAAAAGTCTTAGAAGTTATGGACGTTTCTTACGAAATTCTCCTTTAAAACCTGAAAAACGTTCCATAAATCAAAATTTCGACCGTATTTAAAAAAAACAGGGGACGGACCATGTTTCGTAAATTACGAACCCAGCCTCCTTAACCCTCCGATTGGAATTATTTTAATTACTAAATTAGAATCCAATCATTCAAGTTAAACCCGTAACGGTACCAAAGAGATCGATTTAATTAAATTAACAGTGAGTTACAACTGTCGTAAAAAAGATTAATTGGTAGAAACTGTCGACTCATTTGCCTCCAATTTAATTGACAATTCAGTCAATCTCAAAGAGCATTTGTCAACGGAATAGATGAGGACATTCCGTTGCAAAACAATTCAGAGAAACAATGGAGTAAAACGCTAGTTTCCTCAAAAGAGAATTCGTTCCGGAATCTCAACCAATTCTTCAAACACAAGCAATTTAAAACTCAATTATAATTAAATCAGTTAGAAATTACAATTAGTCCAAACTGGTAGAAGTGCATTCCTCCTCTTATGAAGGAGCATGTCATCAGCCTCTCTCAAGCTAATCCTCCTATTCTTGATGAAAGGAACCCGGCTGGATGTTAAACAGTTCATTCCACCATATACCACCACAACAACAACAATAACAACAACTATTCAGCCTTCTTTTGTTTATATTGTTGATGGGATTTGTCCATCCAACCGCAACAGGATTCCATACTACCTCTATAAATATATAGCTTTAAACAGAAGGGTCTTATTATATTATTATAGAGGGTTTAATGGGAAGAGGTGAGTTGGCGAATTGAATTGAAACTGTCGAATCCTCAAAATACAATAAAAAACGAATATAATAAGATGAGGAAGTCAAACTCCAAGAGCCAATTGGATCTTTTAAAGCAGTTGTAAATGAGTTGTAGGTTTTAACGAGCTTGGACTGGGTATTATAAAGAAGTGCCAGTAACGTATTTTAGTGCCTGGAATTGGGTGCAAAAAACGAATGAAATTATATTTTAAGATTGAAGATCTAAAAATGGCAAATTCCGACAGTTTGTGAGAAATAATATATATAAAAAATCCCTTAAGATGAGAGGGTAATAAACGGGAAAGTGATCATTAGCCCATACCCTCCCTTATATACAATCTTTATACCGAGTTTTTATTACAAACTAATGGAATAAATTGCATTTATACCTTCAGTTTTGTTCCGATCATTATAATGCAAATTCTGAGTTTGTGAGACTTGGATAAGATGACATAACATTATTTTTTTCCACTCCTTATGCAATGCTTGTTGGGATTTGGGATGGAAAAATAACCTCCAGTTTCGTTTCTGAGTTAACCTGAACAGATTATCTAATCTAATTGTGCGGAAATTACTATTCCAGGCCATTTAAATAAAGGTGTCCTAACATTTAGTTATGTTTCCCTCATCCAAAATCCAGAGTTCTAAACCAAAGAAGGCAATAACAAGCCTAATGCCGTCGTCAATAACGTGTACAAAAGTACCCCGGCCCTTAAGGAACCTCAAGCTTCAGAGGAACAAATACTCCCGACCCGATGGGGCCAAATTCCAAGGCCTCTTTAAAAAATTCGAGTCCAAATCCTCGATTCGAACTTCGTCATCGGAATCGTCGGGGATTCGGGTAATTCCACCGGACGAATATTACGATTCTTCCGGACCAACTAACTTCTTCTCCGGAAGTAGAACTTCGTCAAGTGGCCCTTCGAGGTCTTCAAATGCCCCTTCGACATCAACGTCACTCTCAGGAACCCCTTCGAAGGACTTTGCCCCGAGCCCCTTGGGCAAACCTCAAAACCCCAACAGCCCCGAAAGGGACTCGGGGCAGGGTGAGGATTTTGCCCCAAGCCCCCCGGGGTGCAAAGGGGACAACCCAAAAAGCCCCGAACGGGACTCGGGGCACGGGGACTTTGAATCCGAACTCCAGTTCTCGTCCGTCTCGTCCCCCTCACTTTTTGACCCCGTCTCCGACTCGGATGCTTCTGACAGCAATAGTTACAGTTACACTTGCAGCAATAGTTGCTGTACAACAGGGTGCTATTCTGATGACGAAGTGTCAATTAGTTCAAGGTCAAAGTCCCCGAGGTCAAGGTCAGAGGAGTCGGGGGATGGAAGGGTTAATTCGGAAGATAGGGGCTGTTTAACGGACTCGGAAGAGAGGGAAGATAAGTCGTTCGAAGCTTATCTGAAGCGAGTGGATAAGCTGCGTAAGACGCTGGGTAATTGGGACAGTTTTTTGTCCGAGAACGGGATCAGTCGCCCCGACTTCTTTTGCCGTCACAAGGAGAAGGAGGACCTGAAGCAGATCGTGGATCAGTTTCAGAAGATCACGAACAGACATCGACACGGACTTTTGTCCGCTTTGCAGAACAGGACTTGGAAATCCTGTGGTCAATTGGTGGCAGAGGAGCAGTTTGTCGACAATCCGGGTCCTCCGTCGAAACCGCGTCGAAATCGACGGAAACGCAAGTCCAATGGATTCACTGATTCTGGACATGGTGAGACTACGATTTTTTACGTTCCTTTTAGATTTGCGAAAACATCTATTGAAATTGACAGTATCTTGATCTAAAAAAGAACAAACATTTGTATTTTCAACAAAACAAAGTCCATGAAATCAACTATATTTATATCTATGTAAGCCACAAATGCTAAGCCCCTGCCCAATTCTTCCTAAGCCCCGCTATCCTAGACTTATTTGACACTATTAAAAAACACAAAAAAACAAATACATCTCCTTCATAAAAGTCAATTAAACTTTGTTCTATTATAAGGAACAATTGATTTGTTTCAGCTGCTTGTTCGCTCAATTACTGATAACTAATTTAATGGAATTAGTAGGTATGGGAAATGTAATGAATGAAGAGGCGTGTCAGTATCAGTCAGGCCCCATCCGACTGCTCTTTAATAATCGGTTGTACAGGATCTAGTCCACGTTTTAGCACAACTAATTAACATAATCGGAACGTTAAGAGAACGGTAAACCCTGTTCCTTTAATTGCCACTTATTCCCCGGTGAATTAAGTCTTTAGTTCATGGTCTAATTATAGACATTTGAAACGAGATGCAATATCCTATACTATATTGGCAACTACCCCAAGGAGCTTCATTCATTATTATCCCCTCTCAATTAAACTAATTAATCTAATTCTGTGTGTTTAACCTTTAAACGGTTTTGGAAACGCTTTTTAAGCTTCTACAATTACTCAAGGAAGGAACTGATTTTTTATTCTAAATGAAACATAAAAATTTGAATAATTCTTGCATATTACGCACTATTCCACTACAGTTCTCATAATTAACGGATCTCGGTTGGTAATTAATCCACGATATAAAGTGCCATAAACTCGCTTGTGAATATTAAGTTCCAAATTGTGTTTAAAATAGTTGTTACACCTGAATTTAATTAGTAAGTCCCTTAAATGCTTTGTGAATGGCCCTTTGTAATTTTCTAAGGTACTTGGGCAAATAAACGGGATCGTGTTTAATGTCCCAAAAAATGTGGGAAACATTAATATTATTATTTGCCAGAACACTTTGTTTGTATTCCTTGGATTTAGAATAAAAAAGTAAAACCGGTATGTTTTATTGTGTCAGTCTTATTATTGTGTTCCTTTGCAAAACTCATTCGAAATGATTATTCGGTATTCCTCCTAAGAAGCCTTGAAATGTACGAGTTTAATGGTAATGTGAAGGCGAGATCGGGAATATTTTTAACCGGGGCCACGAGCTATTGGGCAGGGGCTTGGGAATTAACTTAAAGTTCAAAATCACATCATTTTTATTCACTATTTTGGTTTGGCTCAAAAACGGGATGAATTTCTACCGATTCGGTTACAGAACCAGACTTTTTTAAATTCCCAAAACATTGGCTGTTCAAACAAACAATGTCTCTTTAAATGTTAAAAAATCAGAAAGATACTATTAATATTATATTTTTTATTCTATTATAATATCAATAATTACATTGCTCCACTTGCGAATCTACCAACAATTCCGGCAAAATATATTATATAGCACGTTTTATAAAATGGCACCGAAAAACTGGGTAAAATTATTCTGATGATCTGACATGCTCAAAAATGATCTTTATTTACTCATCTTTGAATTGGAAAAGCCAATTTCTTATTGTTAGTAAACTAAGGAATGTAATCGTGTATCTTGAGTGTAAATGCAAAATGCAAAATGTAAATGTCGGCAGAATCAAAAGAGATTCGTTGATTGATGTTGATTCGTATTGATATTGGATGTGAGGGCAACTCATTTCTCACATCATCATATTCAAAATTAATTATTTTACAGGGTTTCACAATGCCTCCTCTCTTTACAGTTTCACAAAAGTTATCCCAATAAGTTACCTTAATTTGTTAATTAACTAAAACTATAACTCTAATGGACAAGTTCAGTTATTTTTGCGGGGGGGGGGGGTAATTGGGGTATAGGGGGCGTCTTAGATAAACTAAAATTACCTATCAAACCCAAAAATTAGGATTTTAACAGAAAGTCGATTAATTTCACCTTAAAAAACAGATTTATTCTCACTATTAATTTAACTGTGGTCAACTCATCGCTAAAAACACATTTTGATTTAATAATCATAACAAAAGATTCGAGTTGAAGAAGCATTGGATTTGGCTTGAAATGTTGAAATGTGGAACCCTGGTAGAATTAATTAAAAACTAATCAAAAACCAATTTGATTTGTTTAGCTAAAGTATACAGAACCGCACACAAGAAATGCCCCATAAAATAAAATTACAATCAATTGTTATGACCATTTCCTCGGCTGAATTATGATCTTCTATTTACATAATCTAATTGAATACATCAATTTTTAACCTCTGGCATTTCAACTGCTTGATAAAAAATCAGCAAAGTTCTGAAATGTAATTTTCGAAAACTAAGGACATTTGAACTGATTTGAAAATTGGGGAAATGGGACTAATTAAACTCATCATATTTCACCTCGATTTCCAACAAAGGATGAGTAATTAGCCTTAAGATATTTGTAATTATCGTTAAATGAAGATGTTATCTTCCTATAAGAACTGTTCCTCTTATTCTTGTTGATGTTCCTCCTTTTTTTTTTTACTGCAAAAAGTACAGTAGTTATGGAATGTTCGTCATTTAGAGAATATGATAAACAGGTAGATAAAGCATAAGAATAAGGATTGTTTAGGATTGGAGCGGTTGGGGGTAATTAATTACTAATGAAAGTAATTACATGACAGCTTGTTAACTACAAACTATTTATTTGCATCATAAATCATCTCCTTTCAGATAGGTCCACTTCCGTTAATACTCAAATAAGTCCCCCTGGGGAATTATTTGGGTTATTTATTATTTAGTAGCTTATTCCGGGAGGGGATTTATTAAAGGTTTTAAAAGGTGTTTGCACTATTGACTATATTGTTGTTGAAATGCTCTTTAGATTTCGATGCTGATTTCCTCTGCTATTTATTATGCAGTAAATTCCCAATTACTTTGACTTCCGTTGACCTCTAATCAGCTTTTAATCCACTTCAATTGCAAATTAAAATTCTTGCTTTTAACCACATTTTTCCGTTTGCATACTTTAGACCATACTGACAATCCGGCACAACAAAAATTTGAAGACTCAAATTTTTATAAATTAGATTCAAAATTGTTTGGAGACTCTTATTTTGATTATTCGCCTGGAATCCATCAAAATATTTGAGTATAAAACGAAGGTTTTTATAATAATTAGCTGTTCCTCGTGTAGTCCATGTAATTGAACAGATTAACCAGGTTCCGAATCCATGCTTTCAGAGATCGTGGTCAGCTAATCAGCAAATTCTAGTCTCTCTTCTACAGAAGTTCATGAAGCATGCAAGCACTTCTATTCAATTACATGCTTCATGAAGCAGTTTATATCACGTCTCACTTATAGCATATATGTACCCTCGGAAGGTGTTTAGAGATTTCGAAAATTGATGCTTAAATTAATGTGGAATAATATTATTAGGTGTTGAGGATGTTCTCACAAAATGTCAGATTTCGTTCCGAATAATTACTAACCACCCTATCAACAAACACATCTACCACTCTCAAACATCTTTTAGCCGCCTGCGCCTAACAATAAGTGCAAATTAAAATCATAATATCTCTCAGAAAGGGCTGGGGGGGGGAGGCAGTTATTGTGGGGTGGAATATTCCGGAATTATTTTGTGCATAATTCAGCCATTTTTCGGCGGTAGGGAATTATAGGGGGGGGGGGGTTGACCAATGCAACTCTCGATATTTATTTCATCATTTTATGAAATTTATTAATACAACTTGATTCGAATCTATTAATTTGATTTATTTTCAATGGTGTATCTAAATTGGCATTGGACTAACAGATTTTGATGCATAATAGTTATGGTCCTCAAGTTAGTCAGCTTTGGAATTGTCATTGTTGCTGATATTTTGAGGTATTTGACAAATTGTTAAAAATTGAAGATGGTGAGTTGGTCCATAAATTGACTCACTGATACAGATCTTAAGGAGAACTCACATTTGGCCCAACCGGCTCTATAAACATCTCCCGAACTCACTTATTCTGAATAAATTCATGGAATCGTAAACAAAATGCAAATCTGCTTCCACAAGTGAGTGTAAATCAACCACAACGTTACTATATCAAGTCCATTGTACAAAGGACGTTGTGACTCTGGTTAGAATATAAATTTCTAAAAAATCCAATAAATTGCAATAAATTTAAATAAATTTCAATGGTATTTGAATAGTAACTGAGGGCCACCCGTCGTGTTATCGGATCGGGATCTCCTTATCTTCAGGATTATCTGGTATAGGGACCTTTATTGTTCCCTCATTAGATAGGAGATCAGGATGTAAACCGGTACAGGAGCTCTATTCCAATGACTGACACTTTGACAGATTTGCAAAAAATTGACGCAGAATTGACAAATTCAAAAGTACGGTTAGGTCGGAGTCACAGTTATATACCTCATCCAACTAAACTATTTTTTTTAAATGCTAACGAAATGGAAGTAAGAATTGAAATTACATTATTTGTATTGTGTGGGGTATTATTTTGCAAAGAAGCTATTAAAACGGTAATCCTAAAGGATACGGAAAAAGTTGAAGAAAATATTAAAAATAAGGACTAGAGCCATTAAAATGACAAAAATTATAGGAATGCCTGATTCTGTCATCTAAAAGAATTTAATAAGAGGGGATTTGCATCTATAAATGTCAACAGCTCAAGTCAAGTAAGGAAATAAAAATTGTGCATTGAAGTGTAAATAGTGTGGAAAGGGGATTAGTAAGAGGTTAAGAGCCGTAATTGAAGAGATCATAATTTTAAGAAACTGCCTCTTTTTAATTATATTTTTTGTCCCGATAGTCTTGAATCATGGTCTGTCTCCTGAGTTCATTGTTACTTGTTACTCTAATCCTGCATTTTGGACAGGACTTTTGGAGAGAGACAAGGGAATAAGAATAAGGTTTGGTCGGGTTTAGTTTTCTATTCGAGATGTTATCTTGGGATGATCCGACTTGTCCATTTCCCTCTTATATCTCTTATTGTAACTCTTATTGTAGGGATAAGAGTAGGAATAAGACCATGTTGGGTCTGGAACGGGTTTTGGACAAGTCAGGTAAGGACTGCTCCCATTTCACTTAAATTCTGATAATCCACTTCTCAAGTGACATGAGCCAATCACATCAAAGACAACTTCTCACAATTGACAGGAGCAATACATTCGGAGATCTACAATCCTTATGATGATCCCAGGAGTCCACAACTTCAGAATCATTCCCAATCCATAGAATCAATGAATTCTTGAAGCTTTTCCACGATATTTTTTATTTTTTATTATTCGTGTGACAAGTCAAGCCAGGTTTCCCGTTTTTGGAACTTCAGCTTGGCATCCAATTGAAGTTTATTTTTTTTGCTATAGAGGTGATAGGAAGTGGAGATTAATTTTATTCGAGTTGACATTCGGACGGTTGTAGCACGTGGAAGCATTTCATTTTTATTCCTCTCCCTTCTTTAAAACACACCCCTGCCGAAATAAGTCCCCACCCTCTTTGAGGGTTTCAAATAATAGATCACCGTACCGAAATGCCAACACCTCTTCAATTAAAATGAGAAAATGACTCGAATAGATAGAGGTTGTGGTCCAAACTGTCATTAAAAGGTTAAAGTCGGAGTTCTTATACTACTATAAACAATTTAAGTCCCCGGAATAGAACCCCACGTCCAACGATATACCCATTTATTACAGTTAGAAGATTTAAAAAATGTGGAATACGAACGATTATTCTCCAACGTGTTATTGATACATAAAAGAATTTAGACTCATTCGAAATAATACATCCACCGAAATAGATCCCCACCCAGTGCAGTTAGTGAATTTAAAGACATTTTATGACATGCATTTTATGGGTCACTTGCTTTTCAATACATTTAATGCAAACTTGAATAGGTTCTCAGGTTTCGAGAATTAAAGGTTTGCGAGACTTGTGACCTTTGACGGACTTGATAAAAATTCGTTGGATTAGTTTGGATTTTAATCCTCGATCGGGAATCGGCACGTAGCTTTAATTACAGTCGGAATGACAGTGTTTCAAGATTTTGGCTCCATGTTAGAGATTTTGTCGATAATTTTGTCGGCATTCTGGGGATTAGGAGAATTGTTATTGAATTATAATCCCTGTTCCTCTGCCGCTTTATCCTTATCTGTTGAAGGGATCTAGTCCTTGGAACGATTATTAATTAATTATTTTATGAGCTGAAATGGATGGTGAATTTGTGAGTGAGTGATGGCGATAAATCAATATTGACATTAATTAGGGCTCATAAAATATAAGAGATCAGATATCCGATACGATCTTGTCAATCCTGAACATAATTCACTTGCACAATTCTATTGTTCTTATTCAGTTGTTGCTCTGATTCAGAACCTTACATTACCTGTCTCTCAAGTACAGTTCTGAATATTTCATCATATACCTTGATTTTAAATCAGGAAAAAATCGATTGAAAATACGATTTAAAATTATTTAAATGTAGTATGTACTACCCAACCGACATATTCAAAATGAATAGCGGATGTGTTTTATTCTACTTTTAAAAGATATCCATGAACGTAGGCCGTAAAGTAGAGTCTTTGCGTGTCCATTGTCCGACTTTGATCTGTAGATGCCCTAACTGAATTTAAAATTTGCAATGAATATAATTTCCCAACTCAGTTGTCTGTACACTTGAGTTGTATAAGAAATTTGCTTCGGAATTTGCGAATTTAATTGGCTGATGTTGGATGTGGTGGCAGGAGTTTTAGAGCTCATAAAATATACTCTGGTCTAGAATCAGGTTTAGATTTTAATTTTTTTTAATCCACAACCCGTCTGACATCCTCCAATTCTGTCTCCTATTTTCAAGTTATATCAGAGGAGAGTAATGTTAGGACATGACAGACTGTCCTGGAATCTGTCTAATAAAATAAAATACAATAAAATACGGAGATATAGGTAGGTCGACACCAAACACCAAACTAAATGCTTTAATCTGCTTGAACGTGTTCACTTTCAGTTATTAAAGACACCTATAAAACTCTTCCCTAATTTACAAAAAAAACAGAATTATTTGTTTTTAAATTGTTTAAAAATAGTTATAAATAACGTGAACTGATGGGGGGGCTTATTTAAATATTTACGGTAGCTAAATAATATCCCAAAAGGTTGTACATAGTGAGTAAGTAAATATTGGGAAACCGGTCAGAAGTCTGGATTTTTAATTCTTTCTAAAAAATCAGTAAGTGTTTGTGTCTTATCTAATCTTTAGTGTCATGTTCCTCCTAATCGAGTTTGACTTTTATAGATTCAGTCACCTCGAAGGAACATGGACTCTCACATTTACGACCCACACATTTACATATTCAGACAAACGTACCTACATCAGCATCCATATCAAAACAAAGCACAAGGGTTTCATTTATCATTAAAAAACAGTCAAATTCCGAGGAATTTGTACCCAAAATTCTGTAGGTTTATTGACACTCTATCTCAAGCCCTGTCCCTTCAATTGATTGTACTGTGAGGATTCGTAGATTTAAATTTAATATTTGAACAATTATATCCTGAAATGAAACACCCACTAAGACTTTGCAGAGGACAGTATTTATTAAATCTCATGGAGATGTAAAAAAATTATTAATTTACTTGTAATTTAATACGGGAGAAATAATAATAATAATAATAATAATAATAATTCGTCATAATATTGGGGTTGTAATAAAAAAAATAAGCGTTTTTATGATTGTCAAGATCTCGCCTCGCCTATTGGAGGATTTAAAGAGTCCCATGGGGACTTATTTAAAGATTTGCGGTAGTATCTTTATTGTTGGAAGACATTTAACGCTAAATAATCCTGAAGTTTAAGAGCTATTTCTCACTGATAGTGTAAATGTGCCTTAATGGATCTTAAGATCTTGTATTTGTAGCACAAAGCAATTTAATTGTTAATTATTACTGTCCCCTTGGTTAGGTAAGTAGGATTGTGTGATGGTTGTGTAAAATAGAGGGGCTAATGAGGTCTCTGCACTTATCATCGAGGCAAATGTGCAGTTGAACATGGGTTGTCCATTAGCCAGGAATTCCTCTAAACGCTAGACAATCCGACTCCTCACACAATATCTTCAATCAAATCCAGTAAATTACTTTAAATCAAGATCATTCAACTCTTCCCAAATTATTATCCCATACTTAATTAACTAGCATTTTAATCACCTTTAATCTTTAAGCAAATCTTCGGCTTCAATTAAAAGATCCTGGAAGTATGAGTTGAACCTCTACACAACCGAAATCAAAAACCTGTGGTTAAATTGTCGAAAAATTTAAAAGAGTAAGCTTTTATTAAACAGAGGCCATGAAAATAGCAAAAATTCATCCGAAACGTCGAAAAGAATAGTGTATTTGACATGACAAATGTAAGTCGTGTTTAGTCCGGCGGAGAATAGATCCTGAAATAAGTCCCCATGTCTCCTTTTAGGGGATTTGAAAGGATATACAGGGTGTTTAAATTAAAAGTCCCCAATAGCATACCAGTCAAATGTTAAGCTTTTGGTTACTATAGTGGAGACTTTTAAGCGAAACACCCTGTACGACTGGGGTTTTATTTCAATGAGTTCAAATATTTCTATCTGCTTTACTGATTTAATGTAAAAGTGTGGTAAAGTGTCTAGTAGACGTCATTGGTCTCGTAATAATCCTCCCGTGCTTGACATTGGCAGGCACATTGGTAGTTCTGCTCGTCCGAACCGGTCCTTGAATTATTGGAAACCGGGCAATTTCCGCCCGTGTACAAAAACACATCAGGATTCGGGTTTTCTTTGACACAGCCTTGAAAACAGGGAGTGAAGGGGGTTTGGCTGCATTCCTCTTTCAAAACCTATTATTTAATATTAATTAATTATTTTTTTAAGATTAATTAAGCTAATTAGGGATTGATTTAGAGAAATATTATATAGTTATCTTACATTTCGACAGTCACAAACGCAACTTCCAGAGCCGGGGTTACAGAAGGTGCTGGAAAAGTTGAGCCTGGGAATCTCGTTGCAAACTGTTAGGCAAATTGCGGGGTTTGCTCTACAGTTTAACTGCACACTTTCAGACCAGGGCTGCATAATCAGTGATCATTAAATAAAATCATTTTATTGGAAATTTATACGGCATAAAAATCAAGGATCTTACCAAAATCGACAGTAAAATGTTGAAAATCAAGAATTTTGATTTATTGGAGATAGAAGAAAAAATCATAAAATTTCCCATCCTGACAATGCGATTTTTTGTTAAAAACAATTCGAATTATAAATGTTAGAGTTGGAACTGACAATAAATCCACGTTTGGAATATGAAAAATAGACTTGAAGCGTATATATTCTCAGCTGAGGAGTAGTTTGGGATTAAAGTTAAGATCCCTCTTATCCTCAGTTTAAAAACATGTTAATATTAGATGATGATTAGGAGGGAAGGATAAGAATAAATTGTAAACAGAATCCAGTTAGTGCCTATCAACAGAATTATCGTTAAAATTAAAGGAGATAATTGGACATTAGCCTCGTGATTAATGGATCTCCACGAAGAAGGTTCATTAATTATTTGGACAAGGAACATGGATGTTATTCAAGCTAGGATTGTTATTATGGAATTGTTTTTATTATTCTTCTCCGATTTATTCCCGTGTCAGGATTCGCAGAAATCAAGAGCTTATCGGGTCTCAGGAATAATTATCTCCTAATTGACACTTGACACCGGATATTCAGACAGGGTGTCAGTTTACTTCAATTAGAATCACAAGGAGGCGGAGAGATAAGAGATGAAAACAATTTAGAAAATAAACTAATGTTTTATGAATTGGTGTAGCAATATCCTTTTGTCCCCGGAATAAGTCCCCATACAATGAGTACAAAGTACAGGAGAAACTGGTAAACGAAGAAATGATGTCCAAGCTCAAGTCTTAAAAGTAAGATCCCCGAAATAAATCCCCAAGTGCTTAAAAATTGCAGGGTACCGTCGGTACCGATTCTTATTTCAGAATTTTTTATTTTCAGGATTTTTTAAATCTATTTATTAGAATGTGGCAATTTCATAGAAAATCAGGTTCATTTCAAAACATTTATCACACTATGTGTGTACGTTGGAGGTCATGAATTCGGGTTTTAATTTTGTTTAGCAAAGCAGTCAGTGGAAATTAAAAATCTTTCATCTGGCACACATGAATATTTTTAGCTCACTACAAACTAAAATATTTTCTTTGAGGTTTTAAAATTGTATTACAAAAATGAAGCAAGAGTTTATTAGAAGAACATTTTTCATACTCCAAAAATATAAATTATAATCAGTTTGCAGGAATTTAAATTCCTTCTCCAGCATTTCCCTTGGGAATAAATGTGAAAATATCATTTAATTTCCTGCAAAATCGAGCAGATATAAATATGTCGGGATTTGAGTCAACTTTACATGAAATTCCTAGCATGCAATAATAAAAAAAATCGTTGTAAACGCGCATCCAAAAAGGGTGAATCCACAGTAAACAAGATATAGATCAAACAGACGGACGGACAGACCGAGTAAAACCTGTAAAGGGTTTCGCAATTTAATAATGACAAGAACATTGAGTTAATAAATGGAAAGAGGCCGCATATGGTGCGTAAGTAGTAATAACTAATTTTTCTCATTAAAAGGGACAGTAAAATGTACGGGAGCCGATTTTTAGGGATTTTTTAAACCTATTTCGTATTTAAATTGAGGGGGACAGAAGGATATTATAATTTGTAATATAATTTAATGTCAAGTGTATTATAGTGTATAGAGGCTGTGACTGTGGGATGAATAGGAGAGGATGAATATCCTGCCAATTATTTATTTCTTAAATTCCAGTTTAATCTCCACTCTCGATCTCTGCGCTTTGTGACATGGGACATTGTAGAGACCTACAACAAAACTACTCCAGACTTCCACACCTAATACAACAGCTTGGGAACAAATACCCTGTACTACGGGCCATTCATAACCTACATTTCATACCATTTACAAAATTATAACTCATTTTAAACATTTTGTGCTTTTAAGTAGCAATTTACATTTATTTTGATTCAGTGAAATCATCCGGTTCTATCAAACGAGACATTGTAAGAACATGCAGCTTTATTTGAAGTGACCTAGACTTTAATTAAGAATTTATGATTCCCTTTCCCAATCCTCGTTGACTCGCCGGGTAAAACTCGGTCGCGGTCCTCTAAACTCAACGCCTGCTTTACGTATAAAAAAATTTACCCGGTGAGTCAACTACCAAAAAGACTTCAAGGTTAGAGATGACAATTTATTGCAACTGTATTTTCAGAAAGTTTTTAAATGCATTGGACAATCTTTAATCTGCCTTAATCCGATTCAATCCAAACTTTGATATTTGCATTCCAGTTTCAAGGTTCTGAAGTTTTGAAATTAAAATTTAGACGAATAGATTATATTGCCTTTTGCGTTCGGCCCTTAAAGTAGTGTTTGGTGAGGATAATTGTAGAGTTTAAATGTGTATTTAAAAGAGGTAGTTGAGGAGGCGGATGTGTAAGTCTTTGCTGTTAAACAAAATTGATTTGTGGTTTGATTCCCTCATTACATCCAATTAATAAAACATTTTTTCAAAGCCCCTTTTTGCTTGTTAGTAAACCAGAACGGTGGCATTTTTATTCTCCATTCCCATATCACTTTCCATCTCACCCTCACATCATTATTCACAGCTCTCTAAACCATATTTATTCACATTTAATTAACAACTCCGAAGCACAAGCTACTAATTTAGAATCGGTCCTGAATCGGGGAGGTCAACAGTCTAAATATGTCACTTCAAAAATTAATTTTGGACAAGAGCTGGAGTTAAATTTTGCAACAAGTTTTGTGATGTATTTTGACATGGATCTGCAACTAACATTTGACACTGAATTTATTTCGGGATGGGGCATCTACTCCGGGGGTTCTAGACTTGTAAATAGGAACCACGAGCAATTGGGCAGGGGCCTCAAATTTTTGGACGACTTGGTCAACATATTCCATTAAATATCCGTAATTGTAAGAATCACCACGTATTTTTAAAATCAGGATTTGAATGCTAGAAACGAGTCTCGCAAACGATTTGATTCCGAGGTTACAATTTACAAGTTGCAATTGTACTATTGTAAATTAAGAATCAGAGGTCTGTTTTATTTTGTTAAATGAGGTTGTATAGCAATTAAGATAATGGATATTAAAGCGATAGGGATATTTTAAACATTTTGCATTGAAAAGGTCTCATTGTCCGGTGATCCGGTTTGTATTCAAAAGAGGCTTATAAAAAGTGGAGTGGATTATGCTGTCGTAAAACCACCGGATGATTAAAATAATGATGTCGGCCTCCTTATTTATTGCTCAGACCTCTTTGGGTGTTCTGTACGTTTAAACAATAGAAAACAAAACCTTATATTAACAGTTCTTCAATGTGCAAACCAAACATCCAGTATTTCACAGCTTAATCGAAGGAACACATTTTTAGAGATTTTTAGATAATTATGCAGCGAAAATAATTTAGCGGACTCAAAAAAAATGACGAACGCAAAAAATCATGAATATTGGTCTGATTTTCAAAATTTTGAATCTAAACGAGTCACTTTACAGGAGATGTAAAAGCAATCTAAATTTAAAATTAAATTATTTTTTTCTTGGAAACTTTTTAAGTCTTCTAAACTAAAAATAGATCGGGTATTAGATTTTTTTTATTTTTTTTATTTATAAAACACAGCTCATTCATTGGCAGTGAGAAGGTTGACAATTTTTGAAAATCGACCAATATTCATTATTTTTTGTATTAATTAAACTAATTAAATTCAGGCATAATTAACGCTTTTATTTAATTTAAGTTTTTATTTAATATTCCATTCAAACTGACAATATTTTAGCGGAGGCCTGGATTTCGGGAGATCTCCAAAAGATACGGGGGTTCTGTTTTAAGATTTACCTTTAGTAAATATAATAAGCGTTAAATTAAAGCTAAAAACGTTATAAATACTGCCGTGATTGAAAAACATGTCATATTAATATTTCAAGGACTCAACAAGAAACAATATTACAGGAAATCAAGCTTAAACCAACAGAGAAGGATTATAAGATAGGGATTAGTTGTGTTAATATTAAGCTGAACTTTAACGGGTATTTAATTATTAAACTGATGGGATTATGATACTACAATCATTGTTTACAAACTTTATTACCCACCATTTTTATGGGGAAATATTTTTTTTGCAAACCCGACTGCAACAATAATAAGTCTAGTCGACTCGAAAGATACTTGTCAGTTATTAAAGTCATAAAAGATCTGTTTACATTCGAACTGTATATTTTAACCTTTGTTATTGCGTGGGTTTTATATTTTAATACCATTTTGACGGCTTAATTAAGGAAATCTGATTAAAAGATGTATAAACTGTGAGGAAATTAGAATATGGAACAGAATCGGAGACAACAATCCGCGGAGGTTGTAGTTCTAAAAATGCTTATAAAAATTAGAGACATACAGGATCATAGCTTACTTTTATAGGAATTTAATTTGACTATAAAAACCAGATGGGTTTATGTTCTTGTTGTCTCAAGCCAAAAAATGTCATTTTTTGTCAATTTCATGTGCAAACAAATTTTAATACTTTTGTTGTTGTCTCTCGGGTGGAATTTATATAAAACTGCAGAGGTTTTAATAGCCAGAATAGCTAGACTAATCTAATCTTTTAATCTAGTTGCAAATTCTATGGATGGGTTTGATAAATTCGTCTGAATTTAAAGAAAAATAAATCTGGTGGTTAGTTGGTCGGTTGGACTGTTATTTCAAGCCTTGTTAAATCTGTAATTCATTATGAATAATTGTTAATAAATGAATTTTAATGTCTTGTACAGATCTTGCTACAGGATGTTCCTAATCCTATCATATACATGACGGGATTTATGCTCGAGCGTTGAGAAGTTTTGACGTGACTCTTGTCAAGAAATATAAATTGTATAATTAAATCTGACCGATTTGAATGATTGTTGTATGCATGTTTCAAACGTCCAAATTGGGATGGACTTATTTCGGGGTGGGGGTTTATTTCGGGGGATATCGAATTCTAAAGAAATCAGTAAGAAATTAATGTAGCAGAATATAGATTCTTTTGCTCTTTAATCTCTTATTTTAAAATGTGGATTAGTTTAATCAACGTTGTGAAGCAGGATAGGGATGTATGTTCGTTATAGCCTTGAATAAGGGTGGGGATTTATTTCGAAGAGGAGGGGGAGTTATTTAAAGATTAATGGCTATTAAAATGAGTAAAATAGAAGATAGATTAGTTGTTTTGTGTTGTAAGTTCCATCTCAAGTCTTCTGTCCACACTCCAATTCTAAGAAACTTGATTCAAGTTAAGAAAGCTGGTTCAAGAGGTTTCTCACCAACAAATCCACAACCGTTCCTTCACCGCATTTTATTCACATTTTTTTTGTTAATACCACAACCTTCACAACATGTTGAACTGTTACAATCTTAAACATACAGAAATCAAAAGAGACCCCCTCAATAAATCCCCACCTCAAAAACTTAAAAAATTAATGTCGTTCCTGGAATAAAAATATTTAGGGTATAATTGTGTAAGAGTGCAACGATTAATAAATTAAATTGGATTGAAGTGGAGGAAATTGCAATTGAACTTTGTCCCATATAAATGAGCAAGTGTCCTTGTCCTATCTTCATCCGCTGACATCATCAATGCGCTTTCGTTGAAGGAGTCAACAGGTTTAAAATCGTAACTTATCGTTAGTTAATGCAGAATTCTAATTATATAGCTTATCTATCAAATTACAGCGTTTCCAGCTCAGGGCTCGTTCATAAATCATTTACATAAATAAATCGACTCGGATTCCAACAATTCCTGAATAAAAACCTATAATTACAACACTCTTAAGAGTATTAGGGGCTGGATAAGTCCCGAAACCAAGGAATAGGATTCTTGACTAATGTCTCTCCCTGCTTCATTCGACAGAAATCCCTCAAAAATGCCACAAATTTGGACAAATTAGGGTCAAAATGTCCCTACTCGACTCAACCGAAATTCCTGAAATGTCAGAGTTTGGACCACTTTGGGTCAAAGTGTCCCTGCTGTTGACCCTAAGGTGGCCAGTTCGGGGTTTGGCCATTTTACTTATGAGCGAACCGAATTTTTTGGCATGTTTTCCAGTCAATGATTTGTACTGTACAGGGAGTTTGTAGGCTATGAACGGCGTCAGTGAACAAATGTTCCAAGAATTATTCGTACGTATTTGTTAGGATTTAGGATCCTCATTTCCTGACATCGATCATCTCATATCTATTTATCAAACTCCCCGTCATACCTACTTTTATTAGTGCATTTACACTGTACTGTTAGCTTATTCTCAAGTTCCATGCTTAAAAATCCATTTATATGAAGAATGAAAGGCCTTTAGAGAATCAGATACTTTTGCAAGAGTGGAATAGACAGATCTACTCATTTATCACCAAACCCATTAATCCGATCACCGATACATTCTAATGTAAGTTATTGGATATCAAACTTTTATTACAATTAAACCCAGTCCAAACGTTAGAGACAACTTTATGTTAAAAGTCAACCCATCATGATTTTTGTGGAAATGTTAAAATCGTACCACCGAAATATAGTTTTTTAAAGTGATTTCGGGGGGTCTATTATTTTCAGTTTCCGGGTTAATACTATTGATTTCATTCTACACGTCAGGGCTGGCCAGGGGGTTCTTATTCCGGGGAGTAGATAACTTAGTAAATCCAGTACTTTAATGAGTGATTAGTTAATTGTAATTAAGTAACTGAGGTTTAAATTTTGTGACAAGTAGAATGTCTAACAACGAGGACTTGATAACGTGGGAGAAGTTGATGGCCTGTTGTTTCCCCTGGGGCTTCGTGTGGATGAAAGAAGGTTGTGGGTCCTCCTGTTGCCTCAACTACTGCCTCGGCTACATTTGCTGCAACGTCTGCCACGCTTGCAGTTACGTGGGCAAGCCCGGCGCCCACGGCAGCCCCTACGCCCTCATCACGCAGCAAAACAGCGTCATCATGGGACAGCCCCGATAACACCCCATAGCCCCACAACCATCTACTTATCTTGCCCCCATAAACCCACGCTTATCTTATCATACCCCCATAAGCCACATCCCACCACACTTCTACATAGTACAATGTCACTGTCAATATTTTGTGCGTCAGAGTTAGAGTTAAGCCATGTTATTAGATAGGTGTATAAAATACCATTTAATTATAATATACAATTTTACAGTTTAGTTATCTGTACGTAATATCCCTTGTCAACGGCGGGATTAAGTAATAACTCATCTAGTAAATGCAAATACGCTGTCCGGGTAGTTGTTGAGAAGGGATTTGCGATAATTTTAAACATATGCAAATGTACGTTTAATTCTTATCTCCGTTTTTAATAAAATCCAGAGTAATAAAATATGTCAAAGCTGAAGACAGATTGAGATTAGTAAAAATTCAATTGTTCAAACGATAACTAATTATAATTTATAATAACTCTTAATTTAAGTCGTAAAGCATCTAGACATCTAGTCCTGGTCCTTGATTTTCTGACCAACTTTACTTGTAGAAAATGATTTTATTCTCCTATATGAGAGGAGTTTAAAGCAACTAGGAAGGTCTGAAAATGTTCACTTATCAGATCTTAAAGATATCTTATTCTTTATCGAAATGGTCGGTTGATAAGCAAAATGAGGTTGCGATTGATAAGACAGGAGGTTCTCCGGTGGTGGTATCTTAAGAAGGGAGAACCTGTTCTTGGGTCCACCTGTTGCAGCCGAATTCTAAATTTCTATATGTTAAGCCTTATAAGAATCTGGTATCTCGTGGGATAATAACATGGAGTTGTATAGGATAAAAGAGGGTTCGGTTATAAGTTTTATAAGATCCTGACTAAACTAGCCTCGAGTTATGTCTTGAACAAGACGGACCTGTTGTAAACATAATAACAATGATGCACCTTGGTGGAATAGCCACCCTACCTGCCCTCATACTAATCAACTCCTTATATACTAATATTATAACTTTATACCTGCTTCTTCTATCGTTTTAAACCTTAAATCTTAAACTAACCCTTCTCATGTTGTAAAAGCTGAACAAGTGGAATTCTCCATTCCTAAACTCCTGAAGAAGAAGCAAAAGAATAAGAAGCAAAAGAGGGTAGGAAATCCAGAGTTGGACAGTACTTCATTAGGTCACCTCGCCATAAACAACAGATATTTAACACTCTCACATTTTAAACAATTTTTAGTTTTTTTTTGTGGAAAAATCACTTCCGTTTTTAAGAAATGGGAGTGGATTTGCATGTGAATAAGATCTTATCTTAAGATAAGACCCCAACTCCCTATTAACTTATCGTGTAGCACGAATATTCACGAATAATGTGAACCCGGATTTTTAGTAGCTCTTACCAGTTTACTCCTGGAAGGACGTGTTTAAATGTTTAAATAAAAGTTAGTAATTCAGTGGAGCAGTTTGTTGCTTAAAATTTAATCACCGGCTAATACATAATATACATTGGACCCCTTATTTTTGTGTGTTAAATCCCAGTTGGGTTTGGAAATCGGGAAATGATGATCTTGAGGGAGTTTGGAGAGAACTGATCTTTTGGAGCATCTATTAAATTGTGATTAGAAGTGATAATTTTAATTACAATTAAGTTTCGGGTGAGGACGGGTGATAAATCGGAGTTTTAGTGAAATCGGAGCCTGAAATGGCCACAATCGGTTTTTCCAAGGTCTTTATTCTCGACAAGTACTTTACGGAATTGCAAAAGTTTTGGGAGACGGAGAAGAAGCTTCAAGGGATGCATAATATGCAAGGTAACTAACTACAGTTACATTTAATTGTAATTAACTTTAAGAGCCCTTTCAAGCTTTCAAGCCGGGCACAGGAGTTGGTAGAGATTTCATGGTTGTTAGTAATGTTATTATTGCAGACTGTTATGTGATATCCAATTAAATTTAAGGCTTATTAACGACTAGAAAACAAATTTGAAAAGACTTTAGATTCGGTTTTAAAGTGCCAGATGGTTTATTCATCTTCCGTCTCGAGGATAATCCGATAATAGCGTCTAGGAACTTAACAGTTGCACATTTTATGGCCTGTATTAAATTTTAAATCTCTCGACCACAGCAAATTAATTTCTTTATATCAAGTAATTAACGCATTCAATTTACAGATCCTATATACTATAAAAGTATTAACGGATTTTCCATTTATTGCTTAAAATCAGTTAAAATACGGTTTCCATTTACTGTAGAAAAATATGCAGATTTTTTCTTACTTTCTGAGGGATGTTCACCCTTTGCGGGCCCATTGTGGTCGGGTTTTTGAAATTGTAAATTGTAAATTGTAATTGTAATCCTCATCATCGGCTCTATTATTTTTGGGTAATAATTTAGAGAATTAAGATTCCGCAACTGTTCAGGATTTGGAATGAATAAATTAGAGGTAAGGATGAGGAAACCAGTTGTAAATTCGTAGATGATCCGTCCCTAGGTCCAAGTGCTAATGAATAGAGATGAACATTCTGCGGAATAATTAGAATTCAGTACCAAGAGCCATATTAAGGAAAGTACTAAAAGAACCTGGTTGGGAAATAATTCCCAAAATTCAGTCTAGATTCCATCTTTATGTTTCCTTAAAAATATTATTTTTAATCGGTTCGGAAGATGACTTTGGCAGCTCTTTTTAATTACTTAAGTTTGGGACTAAACTTGTCAGACCGGAAATGAGAAAAATCCTGACATTTTTTCACAAAAAATTCCATTTATCCTCCGAAATTATGTTATTTCCGGATTTTTTCGCTTAAAAACTTTAAAATTGGGTTTCTTTTCAATTACTTAAGTTTGGGACTCTGGTCAGAACCGGTGAAAAATCTTGACATTTTTTCACAAAAATCTCCATTCATCCCCTGAAATTATGCAATTTCGGGATTTTTTCGCTTACAAACCTTAAAATTGGGTTTTTCAAATCGAGATTTTTTTTCATATTCCTCATAAATACATCATATGAGTAGCTAATTTGAACCAAATCGGACTAGTTTTGATGAATGTGGACTGAAAGGGACATTTGATTGAATGTTGGTTCAAAATATTGCTATAAGCTGACATCCGGCTTTGCTAAAATCTGCAATTCTGTCGAGTAGACTGGCTGTGAGAGTGTTAATGATAATAATTCACCTGTCCCCCCAATCTGGTTCCTCTTCTGAGCCAAAGCAATTACTTGGAGGAACCCGTTCCTTGCCAATAATCAGACTCATCTACGCCTTAAACTCACTACTGTACTAGAGCAGATACAAAATCGAATTATTATAATTCACCTGCAACAGACATCAACTTGAAATTTAAATCACAAAATATTCCATTCAACTTAAATCAGATCCATAAATCAGTCTCTTTCTTGTCCCATTTACCTCTCTGCACAAGTCAAAATGAACCGTAGCAAACGCACGTAAGGAAGGGGTGAAACCGCACGACAAACTGTCAAAACGGCACTTGCGCCATATCGCGCGGTCACACCCCCTGGTGCTAACGGGGAGTGATTGCCGCATCCGAACAATCTCTTCGTTGTTGGATACGGATAGGAGTCAATTTATTGGGAATTTTACATTTTGGGGGTCAGGGGGTGTGACCAAAGTTTTAAAAATATATTCCACATAAGCCCAAGCAAATGCTGGTTTGATATCCGAAAACCGTTTTTTTTAAACTGCAACCGTTCAATGGTTAGAGCGCAAACGGACGGACAGACAGACAAGGTCTTCCCATTAAGAGGTTTCACCCCCCTTAATAAGTTCCCATGGGCTACTAGTTAGGTTGCATGGGGAGTTATTTAGGGGCCCTTGTTCCGTATGTAAGTTGTTAGGAGGTGGGGCTCCCTGTCTTGTGGAACGAGGAAAGCGTGAGGCTCTTGTTACAGTTCCTCAACCAAAGAAATGAGTTCGTGATTGAAATGCCTTTGGAAATTGAGAATAAACCAGGATTATGTTATTACATCATAAGAAGATCCATACACTCCTACTAATAATCACTTACATCATCAGATTCTGACTTTGAGAAGTTTGAATTGATTTGCTAATGATCGGAATATTAATTTATTATCATGAACATGAAGAACACGATCGGAATTTGAGACCAATCTCTCAATCAACCAGTATTTGATACTAAATCTGCCCCTCTAAATAGACTTTAATTGTCCAAGGTCAAGTTATACTGACCCCTTTGATCCTTGTTTTTACAAGGGTTAAAGATTAAAAGCTAAAAACTTCCTAGCTAGAATTTGGAAGATTTCAGATGATGGACAATAGTCTACTACAGGAACCAGGCACCTAATCATCCATCATAATTTTTTAAATTGACAAATTAACCGAAATGACACAAAAGTAATAAAATAGAAAAAATAATGCAGAAATGGATTTAAAATTCATTTTACTTCCACAAAATAAACTAGTGACCATTTGCTGACAATCAGACTCTCACAATTTTGTCTTCAACATCAACTGACTTCTGAATTGCAAACTTGATTTAAAATATGAAAAAAGGTCCGAAATGTGTATCGATATATAAACAGAAGAATGCTTGGCTTTGAATTTTTAATCTTGACTCCATTAATAACCAATGTTAATAAATTAGAAGGTAAAGTTTCAAGTTGCTTATCGTATCAGATAAAAATAATATGAATTGAAATGGGGAGACGTATTGGAGGTCTAATGTAAATTTACAAATTATTGTAATCTGTCTGATATATAGTTAATATATTAACCATTCAGTTGCTCATCTTGTCCGTTAAGTTTTCAGCTCATCTGTTGAAAAATAGTAGTTTCTTTTCTATCTCCTTATGCCATGTTCAACGACTCACCAAATCTCATGATCCCTTGAGGCTAATTAAAATAATCCTAATAATCCCAATTTATTAGAAAAATGGGAGGTGTGGTTCTATTGGATATTGAATATGGAGCTGCAAAACCTCGATATTCTTATGTAAGTCAGACGAGGTCAAGTTCAAGAGACTAGAACTTACTTTAGCAATATCATTTATTTAACACACTTTAGACATGATATTCAAATACAAGTCATTTTAAGCCTCAGTAGAGACCTTACATGTGTAGCAGATTGAATTACAGGTCAATACAAGCACATGCAATGCGGTTTTATATATTAAGCTTTTAAAACAAGCGTTTATGAGACTTAAAGTTACCTTTCAATTAAGCGTTTATGCTGTTATTTATCAAAAACCGAGTTTTTACAATCAATTATTCATTCATTGTGGGATTTCTATTTAATTTAAGGGAATAATCGGCATATCCAAAGCCAAACGGTTCTTATCCTGTTTTTTGGTTTTAAAAAACCGTGAATAATTGTCTGGTGAGCCGGATCCATTGTTTGGAAGAAATAAAATTAGTAAATTAATTTCACGGTAACGGAGTGAAAAGATAAATTAGCGGCATGATGTCTCCCTCCATCTCAAAACTACAAACATCAAATAGACAAATGGACAAACCGGCAAAAATGCATTCCCCATAAACATGGGAATTGATTCGGAACAATGGACCCGCAAGACGGGACATTTCCCCACTATTTTCCGCTTTGTCAAAGCCTCAATAACCTGTTTCGACAGCCATTAGAACTTCGGTTAAGTAAATCACTGAAAGCAATTTGGGGCTGTGGAGTTTTAAATTTTAATCGGTCTGTTGATGCGGTTTCAAGTGTAATTGAATGGAGAGAGATGAAAGCAAAATATTTGCTCAAAACCGCATTTTCTACCGTATTTTTCTGCTCGTAAAGAAGATAATTGAATGGAAGGTGTATATAAAAGAATAAGGATGTTTTTATTTATTTGCTTAAAGTTGAAGCTAATTTATTGAGATCGTGAGTTGGAGGTGAGAATTCGTTTTTTGCTCAGAGTCAGGACCCGAGGTATCGGAAATACATTCAACTACCAATTTACCATTTAAATTCCTTTTTTATTCTTATCATTAATTTTTACGAGATTCCTTATTTGAATAGCAGCACTTATCCACACCCCATTTACAGTTTCAATCAATTCCAGTAATTCAATCAGGGTTTACGAGGGAAGTCGCCCAAACGTTAGAGTCAGAAAGTTGAATTTTTACGGTTGCGTTGCAGAATCAGAAGAATTTAAAGTTCTTCATCCATGTTTAAAAATGTCTGAAGATTAAGAAGTAGCAAAATAATTAGTTTCATGACCCAGACCTACAACCTAAGGGTCTATTGTAATTTGAAAATTGTCGGATTTAGTGAAATGGCACAAAACTAATTAATATAGAAAACAAAACAATCTTGTTGTTTTCATCCGTAGAGTAAAAGAGTTAGAAAAGGGAGATATAAATTGATGGTATTTATGTTACGATGGTGTGTAAGTGAAATTGGTATTTTGTAGCTGAATGGTTAAGTAGCTCCTGACGTATTTTACTTCCACAAAACCTTGTTATTTTACGAGATGGAAATTCGTTCTTTTATTACCCTAGGTCCCTCCATGCAAACATAAATTAATGCTCATATTCTAATTATTACGAGTCCAGCACCAGCCCTTACTTCTACAGGTACCTAAATGGTTAAGGACTGGGATCGTTCATAAACATCAAATTCCCGGAATAAGTCCCCATCTTTTAAAAACTACCATATTGAACTTGACTGATTCGTGATTTAGTTTATGGATGAGCCCTTAAATTGTGTGCTTGTGGTTGTGCCTCAGGTTCTTATTTGAGGATTGAAGTGGATGAATGAAATGGAGGATTCTTGGAAGTTTGAATAGACTGGGCCCTTAAGTGCTTTTACAAAATATTATTATTTACGAGCTTTTGTGACCTTTTAGCTATCCTGTCGGCGTTTATTTTCATTTTGCTTACCTTCCCCGAGACTGAGGACTTGGACCTCATCATTATTTCAGACCCATTTCAAATGGACAAGAACCTGGACTATTCTTTAATATTTCACGGTTGACAAGGGCAGAGGGCCAGAACTGATCTGATCCTTATTATTGGACCACCTCTTATTCTTTAGCAACGATTAAAAGCTCGTAAAAGTATGGATTAAAGGTTCCACAAACTGGAATCTCCGAATCATTTTATAAGAAATCTAGAACTACTAGAACAGATATGGAAATGGACAAAGAAAAATTGTGTTAGATGTGGTTTAGGAATTGAAATAAAGCTTAATGAAATCTTAATATTCAAATAATTAAACAACAAGGAGTTGCAGTACAATTTTAAAATTTTTAGGATTTTAAAAGATTTTAATTTCCTCGAAATAAAAGTAGTTTAGAGAGAATAAGAAAGTAAGATGGCTGTTCATTCCGAAATATCATTTGGTTCGAGAATAAGAATGGCCCTTCCTTGTCTACCACGACGAGAAGAACAAAAAAAAAATACTTGAGGGACTTGCTTCTTAAATCCAGCTCTGAAAGTGAATAGACAAGACCTTGAGGAAGGAGTACTCAAATAAATAATCTCATCTTAAGCTATGTAAAGTTCCTCAAATAAGTCCCCACCCCCGGACTTACTATTATAAAGAGATGAGAGGCTTATTCTTGTGGGGACTTATTTCGGTAGCAATTACGGCGTCCAACTACGTTTTTCGAGTTGCCAATCCGCTTGATTTGTCGGAAATTAAAGTTTTAGGTTTATTTTGCTAGTTTGGATTTGTAACTACTTTTTATTCAGTTGCAAATGCACTGAATTTATTTGAAACCCTCCTTTACGTTTTTAAAGGAGATGGGCTTGAGATGTATTTCAAATGAAGGGTTGATTTAAAATACTAGGTTTAGGATAGATGTGGAGGTTGGTTGTTGTGTGGAAGGGATTCCTTGTTGTTTTTTCTGATTTGAATGATAATGATTCGGTGGGATTTAATGTAATATAAGCCTTTGAGTTCATTCCAGAGATATGGGCCTATGTTCCATAATCCAGAGACAGTTACACGTTATGCTAGAACGTTATAAGTTGAGAGAAGAGACTTAACGACTCGGCATTCCAATCTCTTCTCGGGAGTTTGTAACAAAAAAGGGACTTGAAAGCTGATCCTTGTATTTATCTAACTCTCCCTTCCCCATGAGATCAAGTACCAAGGCCCATCTCCACAAATTAAAACATAGACTCATTTAAAACCACATACATTTCATTACCTACTTATCCTAACTACTTGTATTCTCTAAGAATAGGCTCTTCAAACGATAAGTAATTAGCTAACAATAAGATTTAGCTCCCCGTAATAATTCCCCACTTCTCCTTTTAAATGGAGAAACAAAATAAGTCCGCAAAAATGGACTTTTATAAACATAATTTTTGGTTATTTCTAGAGTATTTTTTAAAAATTGTCATGTACTTTCAGTTCATTTTTATCATACAATTTCTGCAATTCTCGATTCCGTATTCGGAGATGTGGTCAGATTCATTTTTTAATACTGCTCAGTAGATTGGCCTAAAATGTTTCGTAAAATGTTGCTAAAGTCCCTGTGCTAATTGACTCACCCGGTAAACTCATTTTGCTTAAATATATAGAACTAGATTACCAGATAATAGTCCACTGCTTTAAAATCCGATTGGCTATAACGAAAGGAGTTTTACCCGGCGAGTCAAGGAGTATGAACTATTCGTGCTTTTATATTTCACTAAATAACTGCCCCCTTGGGGAGTTATACCGAGATAATAAAGATATGTTGGTGGAGGGTGGATTGATTAATCACCTCTTGCTCATTAATAAATTAGAGTTGTTCTGGGAAGATGATAGATAGATTCCACACCTGAATCTCGTCGAGTCAGATATTTTACGGAGAAAAGGTCGGTGGTGGCTCATTTTGAAAGATATTAGATCTGCCAATCGGTGGTGGTAGCAAATCCACCTAACAACTTCAGTTTCAGCCCTTAACTCTCCTAACCTTAAGATTTACAATTTAACATCCCATATTATGTACCTGTAGAGGAATATAGGTTTTTTTTTATAAATTAACGTCTAGCTTTGAAGGGTTTCGGAGTGAATAGGAAAAGGCAAGTCATGAGTTGCATTCGAAATACCTCCTTAAGATACTAATATGTAGTTCCTATAGTCTAGAGGATAAGACATAAGCAAGAATAAGAATAGGAATTAAAAAAACAGAAATGTTCTTCTTGTTGAGAGAAGGTCTGATTCTTTAGATATTTCTGAACCTGGTTTCTCGTAAGAGAAGTACCTTTTACAAGGGAAGTCCTCCGAAGGAAAATTCAGAATCGGCTGATTTTTTTACCGTCAAAAACACGAAAATTTCTGTCCGAATTCGTCTTGTATTTTAAAAATAGTAAAAATATGAAAATGAGCATTTTTTAAACATTATAAAAGAAAGGACTGGGGTTCGATTTTAAAAATCGTTCCAGTTTTTAAATGCTGAAAAGTTGCTTTCAAGGAAATCCAAACATTTGAATAAAAATTAATAATTAGATTTGATTGTTCTAATGCTTAATGCCATTCAGATTGCGTTTAAAAACTGCTCTTAAGGATTGAAAAGCTTGGAAGATTTTGAAAATCCAAACACGATTACTAATTCCTATTTTTTTTAATGATCACGACGAATTCGTGCCGATATTTTTTGTAGCTCATTTCTTGTATTTTCAAGATATCTTGTAATTTCACTCTGGGTAACTTCCCTTGTAAAAGACAAAAAATAACTCGTCAAAGCTTCAGAGAATATTTCAAAGTTGGCAAATGAAGTCCTTGGTCCGAACCTTAACTCCCCTCCTAATAAACTACTCGGGGATTTGTAAGTTAGACGAGCATTGAGACCTGACAGCATTTTAAACTCACTTTTGTCCCATTTTTTATTCCAATTCTTCAACCATACTACGACTTGCATTGTCTTTGCAAAGATGGTCCAGCTCTCAGCTTTTTAGAACCAAAGGGTTGTTCATATTTCTTCCTTAGAAGCTAATTTAAGGTCAAGATCAGAGAATTTTGAAATATTCACAAAAATTTTGAGAGGAAAGATGATAGAAATGAGTTGATCGGATTTCCAATTTCCAGGATTCCAGTTTTGAAGAATGAAATGTATAAAATGTATCGTATTGGATGTAGGTTATCTATTATAACTTGAAGATAATGTTATGTTGTTGTAGTGTGGTTGTGTGTTGGTGGCTGAATTTAGGTGTCGATGGGGGGTAAGAAAAGGTAGAATCCAGACTTTAAGATCCAAAGACAAGGAGACTGGCTCAGGTATCTTCAACAATCCCACACCTTCACAAGCACCATTCATAAATAATCTTGCCAAATTTATTTGCCCCGAAATAAGTCCCCACCTTTTACTTCCTGCGCTGATATACAGTCCGGAATAAGTCCCCACCCCCTTAAAGAGACCTCTACATGAAACTGTAGGCTATGAACTGTCCTTTAAACGACTCTGCATCAATTGTTTTGGAGTCTGATTATTTGTTGGTGACGAGCATAAAGTATCCGAGACGTCCCTTCTGACCTTTTTCCTTAGCTCATGAAAAGCAGTCTTATTGGAGAGAGAGGTGTAATCATGTCTGCGAAAGGATGTAATTTCCAGGCCCTACGCCTCTCCTTACACAATGCATACCTCATGATCAGCAGAATTAGAAACAAGATCATCTCTTATATAATAGATAATATACATGATGAAGGGTATAGGTCTAAACTATTAGAAGAGAGATATAAGAAGGGACGATAATGAGGGGCATAAACGATCACGACCTAAATGTGGGGAGTCCGTGTCGATCAGTTTACGAACCTCCGTTCCGCATCTCGTCGACGTACGTTTCCCGCCCTCCGCGCTAATTATCTTTAAACTTACTCAGCTTATCTTTAATCAATCATTTATATAGAATATTCTTATCGCAAAAAATCCAGGGAAGGATACAATTGCTCTTCAAATGTCAATTGTCAAAAAGCTGATGTATTTCGGTTTTTTTACGTTTTTTTAAATTCCAAGTTTGTAAAGAAGGTTGCAGATCCATTTCCATTGTCTTTTCTATTTTGTTCTGGATATAAGGTTTAGATTTTTTTTGAATCTCATTTATAAATCTTACATTATTTCTCCATTCAAAATTTAAATCATCTCTTTTGCTCATCATCAACACTGGTCTTAACCTTGCATCCAATTTTGTATTAGAGTGTCTCATTGATTTTTAATTTGTGTTTAGATTATTTCGTGCTGGTGCATTAGATAAGTTTTATGAATGCATTTTCAACCTCAAAACAAGCCGAATTTGTAAGTAAAGCTGAATAGTGTGAAATAAGGACAAGAAGAGGTTAAAAAGGACTAAATGAGGAGTTGATGGACAATTAAATTTGTAAATGAAACGTCAAAGTCTCTTATTTTGATTGCAAATGCTCTTTAGATTCTAAACCTCTCCATTTCAAGTCTCAACTAATTAATCATTTTTTTATTGTAAGTGATTGACTTTGAGTGGGATAACTCGTTCCTCTTGACATTTCTCCCCTCCTTAGAAATGCCTAATAATATTATTATTACACGACTTATTTACTATTCTAGTGCAAAAACAGATAGTTGAGATCTAGTTTTAGAGCTCCTTATTTTTTGCACGTTAAAATCATGGGAGTTGAAATGTATTGTTGTAGAAGAATACAAGTACAGAACAAGCTGAGGCTTCAATTCTAAAGATTATCTTGACAAGGGTGTGTATCCAGTCCACTCAGAAATGTTACTACGAAAGAGCTGTTCATAAACACAGTTTAAAACCACAAATTCGGTTTAAAATATGTCTAAACTCCGTAAAAATTACTGTCGTTTTAATGGTTCGCACAATCAAAAGCAAACTACGAATTATTGCGTACATCTAACATTCAAAATGCTTAAAATTTGATCCATTTTACCTTGAAAAACCTGAAAATCACCTAATTTCTACTCCGTTTTTAAGCCATATCTCAAAAACGGAATGGAGTTACACGGATTTCATTACAGCTCCATACTCCACAGTAGTTCTGCAAGATAATAGTGCATGAATTATTTGGGTTTAGAGCAAGTAGAGTTCATTTAAATGCCAAAAAATCCGAAAAACCGAATTTTACCCGGTTTTCCGGACATAACTCAATAGGTATTTAACTGGAGTGAATTTTGATCACTAATTCGAACTCCCCATTAAATTTCCAATAAATTCATGTGACATATGATGGAATTTGATAAACTTTCCAAAATAATGCGGATTTTGGCAGTGTTGTCTAATACTAAAAGGCTAATGAAGCGTCCTTTCAACATAACAAAGGCAAAAAAACTAATATATTATCTCCAAAATGGGTTGTAAAGTTGTAATTACACGAATTCGAGTACAGTTGCGTATTAATCATTGAATCTAGGACATAATGGTCGAACTTTTAAACAAATGAAACATAGTTGACCGTTGCAAAACCCGAAAAAACCGAATTTTATCCCATTTTCGGGGTTTATCTTTAACACGCTCCAACCGTTCCAATTTTCTTAATACAGGCTTAAAATAAATTTATTTATATGTTATAGTGTTGATAGTCAAATGATACTAATGAATACTGATAATTCCTCTAATTGCAGATGGATCTTCATCAAACGAGGCAGCTCACCTGCAACAGAAACTCAAGAGCCTCAGCTCGGAACTCGTGACGTTGAGGAACCGTCTTCATGTCAACGGACACTCCTCCTCAACTGGACGTCCAAACTCACCCCCTCCCCCCACAACAACAACAACAACAACAAATAATGGAAACAACAATAACAATTTCCACAACAATGGACCTCAAATCCCACCTCATCAAACCCACTTCTCTTCAACACTGCCGAGAAATCATGGGGCCCAGGGGCAGGGGCTGAGCAACAATAGTCATACCCTCAACTACCCCAATAAGCCCCTCCCTCCTCATCCACAACAATCACAGAACCTCAATAGTAGTAGTAGTAGTAGTAGAAACAATAACAACAACAGTAATAGCAATAGCAACGGTACTACCTCCAATAATCAAGATAATAGTAATAGTAACGCCGGCAATATCCTTGGCCATCCTACTGCCAACCTCAGTCAACAAAACAATAACAACAACAACAACAATACGGGATATTATGTGAATCAGAGTTTTCAAAAAGGTGAGCCTGCATTTCATTTAATTAGTCATTCTTAATCATTTAGATCCTTTGTATCCATTTAACTTTAGCTATTATTGCCTCAGTCCCCGAAATAACTCCCCACTCCCCAAAGAGAGGAGCTGAATTGAGTAAAATGTAAGAACCGGAGTGCAATTGTCCCTCGACTAAATCCAAGCCCCAATAGCCCTTATTCTGGTTCACCCTGTAAATTCTGCTAGAAATTTAATATGTGAAAGGGATGGATAGAAGCGGAAGTGATAATTAGTGCATCTAATATGTATATCTCTACGTTTTATAAGTCCAAGGTGGGGGTTAAAATAGTTTATGTTTCGTGGATGTAATTGTAATTTATATGGAAATGGAGTGAAAAATGCTAAAATATGATTATTAATGTGGTGGATAGATAATGATGTGAAAAATAAGCCCATCCTCTTCTTAAATTACTTATTTCCCTCAAACCACTTACTACTTACTTCAATCCAACCAGTTACAACAAAGCCTTACATTCTGCTACTTCTAGTCTCAGAATATTATTTTTAGTTTTATTTATTTCGGATTTAAAAACCTTATTTTACTCCGAGTTAAAGGTTAAAATTGAGTTAAGAAATATGGTCCAGTTTGATCAACTAAATTCAACAGTATTTAAGTAATTAGTTGAGTTAGTGAGTGTTAATTAATGTAAGGTTAATGTACATCACGGTAGCGACGCTTGGAAAGTGCCTCTTCATCTCTTCAAAACCAGCCAAGAAAATTCGGAATCGTTCGATTGGAAATGTTCAAAATTTCCATTTTCGACCCATACAAGGTTCCCCTATAAATTCCAAAATCGCTACCTACCTTTGGAAATTTATAAAATTAATTTGCTGAGGTTTCATATCACTGGATATTTAATTTTTATAAAAATCAGCAAACTCGTCACTCGTCCTTTTCATCAAATGACTTGAGTTTCTGAAAAGACGTAAATGTCATTAAGTAGGGATGAGGACTTATTTTAGGGTTGAGACCTAATTTAGATTGGGCATTTTGATTATTTTCCAAAGCCATCTACAACACAGAATTGATCTAATTTATAGATTTTTAGAATTTTGTAACAATTATTCTAATCTTTTTGACAACGTGTTGACTTTTTAAAATCTTTTAATTACTTAAGATTCCTTTACATTGTCCATGTGAACGTTGGAATTTAATTCTGTTATTTTTTAGAGTAAGCGTTTTTGAGCGTGGGGATATTATTTCGGTATTTTCAAACTGAATCCAAGCTTAAAACAGAAGGTCACTTTCATCATCTTTGATTTTTGGTTTAAATATTCCCGTTTTTGAAGTCGTATTTGAGGTAAATTCCTAATCAAAAATGTTGAAGGAAAAATTCAGTACTTTGTTTATTTCTGAATAGATAGGGATAGAGTTCAGAGTAGATTATAATGGGGGTTATGTAAATTGTTGAAGTTAGTTATTTGTAAGTGGGGATAAGATAATTGGGCCACCAAAGACGTTCCTCTCCAATCTAAATCCCAACAGAGTCAGAACACGGTTTTCGCTGCAAAAAGTCAGTAGGAATCCTGTAAATGAAAGGAAGTTGATGATTAATTAAGCACAGAAGCCGGCTCAGTCCGTTCATAAACACCTCCCCGAAATAAGTCCCCACCTTACCTAACCTAACCAACCCAACCCAACCGAAATAAGTCCCCACCTTATCAGACACATTATCACCCATTATAACTCCCCAGGGGCAGTTATTAATTCCATGCACTTACTGGTACTGAAACAAGACTCAGAAATGCCTGTGAATGGCCCAGTACTAGACAGCAATTTAAGACGAATTAAGTCATAAAATGATACGATTTTTACAATTACAACGAAAAAGGCTATTAGACATTTCCTCGGTTTTAAAAATCCTGTTCTTAACCGAGCTAAAGATATGCACATTTCTTACTTCAATAAATGACTACAGGGTTTACATTTAATTCCAATTTAATTACTCATTATCGACGGGATCCCTCCTCCCCTTTTGCGGTAATTAAGATCAAGGATAACCAAAAGCACCGGTTCTCCCAGCTGCAAATCTAGCCTTTTCTTAAAGCAGTTATTACAACTCATTTCTATGCAAATCAGTGATTTTAATTATCTGTAGTTAACTAACCATGAACTAAATTAACTATTTGCAGATGTCATGCAAAGTGGAGAGGTGGTGGACGGGGTGTCGAATTGCAGCAGTACGTCGTCACCGGAAGCCCAGAAAGTGGGTGTCCACATCGTCCACGGCATTTCCAGCCTCTCCTCCAATTCTAATTCTAATTCTAATTCTAATTCGAATTCGACTGGATTGGGAGGAAATCAAGTGAATTCTTCAGCGAGGAACAGCAATCTGTTCAACAACAACGGACGCCACCACCCCTCAGCAAGTAGTTCCAGTTCCAGGGGGAGCAACAGCGTGGAAAATGGCGGAGGGGGTGGGGCTCACAACGGGGGATCGGGGGGCTCGGCGGGGTCAATTATCGGGACTGCAACTGCCACCTCGGCGACGGGGGATTCCTCGGAGAGTTCATTTAAATTAAGCAACAAGTCCGCACCCCTCATTAGTCTGGCTCCCAGGAAGAGGGCTAATTTGTCCGACATCGAGGACTTGATTCATTTGTCGGGACCTTTGACCGAGGATGCGCTCATTCGATGTCTTCAGGCCCGTTGTGCTTCCGCTAAATATTCCGTAAGATTTTATGCCAATTACCATCTAAATGCCCTAATAATTAATACAAAGGCCCTGGGTAGTTATTGCTACGGGCCTAACCGACCCCAAAAATATGTCACTGCCAAACAACTTGCAGTTAAAGGAGCCGTTCCACCATAATAAAAATAGCATCATTTTTACCATAGTATTGTGATCCAAGTCGGTCAATATTGTCATTTTAAGTAAAGAATTTTTTTTAGTAAAAACCAGACATATTATAACGAAGTATATCCCTCCTCCCGGAATAAATCCCCATCCCTAAAAACACAACCCTTCATCGATCGGGTAGGAAGAAAGCAATCAGCATAGAAATACCATTACTTCCTTATTGAAATACGGTAGTTTTTGCAGATCCATTGTTCGTTTGCCAATAATGAGCCCCGAATATAATGAATCTTAAAAGACCAAACTTCAGCGTACCTTGATCCCTGTGATTTTCGAAAACTCGTTGGGATAATGCGTCTGAATCTTGGAATTTATAAATTCAAAATTCTAGGAACGAGATTGAGGTAGAATTATGAATGGAAGTGTATATTATTCTATTGTATCATAGGATAATTGTTCGTGTACACATGATTTGAATACCTTACATTGGGAAAGGAGTTTAAAAAATACGAGTTTTTAAGGTTTTTAATGAAACCCCTCATTAGGCTTAGGATTCTTGGCCAAGGTCCCTGTAATTTACCTCCAATTACCTACCCCTTTTTACAATAGTTCGAGGAATTAAATACAAACCTTTCTCAGCTCTATTTGCCCTCAAACTATTCCAAATAAATTTGTAAAGAGAAACAGAGCTTTTTTTTTGCAGATTCGAACGTTTTAATAATACTATTGCTACTACCTAATATTTAGTCCAACTGCTAATAAACCGAATAGAAATGCTTGGAAGACATAAAGAAGCAGAGATAATAATATGTCCTATCAAAACTTCAAACTTCTTTTGAATAACTACCTCGTTTTTTTAGTGTCTGAGAAGTGAAGATGTATGAAGTTCTTATTGTATGGAATTTGGATCGGAATTGAGGTTACCGAATCAATGCACAATAATATTTATTTGGTGAAATTGTTATTGATTTTTAATTGGATATGGTTTTATCGATGGGGTTTTAGAAATTAGAATAGAGGCAAACGGACTGAAGGGCCCAATTTAAATAGAGGATGGACAGGCTTTGTGCCTCCATTCTAAGTCTCAGCAGTTTTGATAATCGAAACTTATATGCAGTAGTAGTAAATTGGAACAGATTCATTATGTCAAAGTACTATGAATACTTTAGTCAGCGAAATTACTAAAACTTATCTTTTAAATATTAAATTAAAACAAAAATAGAGTTTGTAAAAGCGAATGGATGAATGAACGTGGCTTTTTATGAACTTGCAGGTATACATGGGTCCAATCCTACTGATGACGAACCGGTTAACCGGCCTAGGAAACCCAATGACGCTAGGCTCAACCCGTGACCTCGTGACCCCGGAAGCGGTTAAGAAGGTGGTAGTGGAGTCGCTTCGTCAACAAGGTGACACGGGCTACCCGCAGGCCATCATCCTGTCGGGTGCATCGGGTTCGGGTAAAACCTACACCTCCATGCTCATCCTCCGACAATTGTTCGAATTGGCGGGTGGGGGCGTGGAAACGGACGCTTACAAACACCTCGCTGCCTCCATCACCGTACTCCGATCGCTTGGAACGGCTAGGACGACGCTGAATCGGGACAGCAGTCGCGTCGTAAGTTACACCCTCTTATTCATACCTAATTATTCTTATAAATTTAGGGCTTGTAACGTTAACTAAATATATTTGATCCCTCTTTAGGGTCACTTTGTGGAAGTTCAAGTGACGGACGGGACAGTGTACCGGACCAAAGTGCACTGCTACTTCCTCGACCAGACGAGGGTCGTTCGGACTGCCCCCGATGAGAAGAACTATCACATCTTCTATCAGATGCTGGCCGGTTTGAGCCACGAGGAACGAGGTGAGATCTGATCACAATCAGCAGATAATTAACCAGCTTTGCTAATTGCTAATTACTAATTACTTGTTGATTGATCCAGAGAAACTGCACCTGAGCAACCATACGATCCAGACGCTCCGGTATTTAAGCCGCGCGGATTGTCGGAGGGAGGAGGCGGAAGTGGTTGAAGATGGGAGGCGGTTTCTGGACTGGAAAGCTTCATTGAGTAAGCCTCCTTTTCACTCACAACACTTATTTAGCCAATTTAAATATTTTTAAGTTTTCAGACGGTATGACGGTATTGAATTTTAAATAAAATAAAATCAACAAATAATTAAAAGCAATATTTTATTTATTTGAGTAAACTGGAGAGCAATATTTGTCTCTTTCCACATTTAATTTTGATGTGATATAGAGTAGGTTGCACCGCATCCGTATACAATTTTAGTTGGTGTTTGAGAAGGTTATTTTTTACATGAATTGTGCTTAATTTAAAGTAAATGTTAATTATTTTGGAGCAGGTATGCTTGGGATTCCGTTCTTCGACGTGGTCCGTGTCCTCGCAGCCGTAGCCCTCATTGGAAATGTACAATTCAAGGAGTCTACTTCTTGCATGGAAATGGAGGTTGAGGTAACTTACTTTTACTATCTCCTGCCCTAAATACCCAAATAATTCCCCATGGGGGAGTTGCATTTTTTAAAGCCTAAAATTAGGGGCAGGGGTATTGATTATATTTAAATATACAGGGGCCACGGATTAATTCATAGCCACTCCAATCCAACCCGTATAGGAATTCATTTGTTGGCAATATTGAGCGTTTTTCAAGAACGTTCATGATTAAAACCGACAAAAACCCCCCGAGTTTTACCCGCTGTACGGAGTATATCTCAGAAATGGTTCAAGCGTACACGAATTAGCTTTTGTAACCTCACTGTTTAGTTCACAACAGGTTTGGTTCATCGTGTTTTGGGGGAATAGTAAAATTCAATCTAAGAAAACGATGGTCGAATGATCCTTGGTTTTATGGAATTTGGAGGTGTTACATTTAATGGAGGTCCATTGTCCACTTTCAAATGGGAGATGGGTGCAAGAGATAGGGTGACTTATAAAGTGTCAGCATTTCAGAGTCGACGATAGTATCAGGAGAACTAGAGTCGGGGTGGAATTCCTACTCTTTGACATAAACCCACACGATCTTTCATCTGATGGTCGGGGTCGGGAGGGTGACAAGAAATAGTTGGACCAGAATAACACCATTTCCAATGCAAAATAAAACACGAACCTCTCACGTTTTTTGTCCATTTCAACGAATTCCACGAATTTATTTGATCAGATCCTCCGTTTTTTTAAGTTTAAAGAGACGAGTCTCTCTTTATTCTATAGACAAACTGATTTATCATTCCATTGTTTCATTTATTTATTATTTTTATTTAAATGAATCTGGTGGAACTTCAAACAGGGTTTTAAAACACGGCGACTTCTGTCCACAACATTGGCTATAGACAAAGACTAGTCTTCAAATGCTGATTCTCAGCTTTGTGTTTTTAATTTGATTTTAAATGCTTTGTCTACGACTACTAAACTTATTTCCAGAGATTTAACGATATCGTCTAAAACAGGATTTTTAAGTCGGCTGGTAGTTTTATAGGAGAAATGACTTGGAATGGAATGCGAATCAGGACAGTTCGTATTTGCTAAATTGTTCGAGAATAAATTGGATGATTTTTACTATCTCAAGTCCTTCGACGCTTCAAAATTAAAATAAACCCGTAAAATAGTAATTTTCTGGTATACTCGAATCCAAAAACCGCAAATGTACGGACAGACACACGGACAAGATGTTGCCATAAAGGTCTTTCATCCCTCAAAATCGGATGGTCAAGAGGAAGATACTAAATAATAAATTCCACATTTTTTACTCGATATCCAATGACATCTCAAGTACTCCTATAGTCTAACGGCCTGACCAACAAAATTTAATATTCTAGAGTCGTTAATTCCTTGCTTTTATATTTTCCTATATAACCTTAGTAGGTATCATGTATATCTTTCGAGTTTGTATATAGTAGATGATCATGTTCCGCATGTTCATGAGATAAATATTCAGTAGTCCGGCTTCTTTTAACAAGCAAATTTATATTTCGAAATGTTAACCAAGTGCAGGTTCCAGATTAGAATTGCAAATTGAAAGGTCTCATAATGATACTAGAGGTATGAGTATTCATATCGTGGTTCCCAACCGAGTTTTTGAAACCGACACTCCAAACCTGTTTTTTAGACACTCAACCTGGATTTGGTTAATTGATCATCTCATCTAACACTGGAATATCAAGGGCCGCTCAGAACTTACTTTACAAATTCCTATTTAGGGGTGGGGATATATTCCGGGGAGCTTTTGAAATCAAGTCCGTATACCAGTTATGAGGATAAGAGCAGTGGGTGTCAATTTATGAACTGGAACTGAATAAGTTCTGATGGATTAACTTGAAGTTTGAAAGGTGATGATATTATACCTTGATTCTTGATATCAATTCAGATCTTGAACACACACTCTCTGTTTCTACTATCCAATAGTATGCATTTTAAAGACGAGAAGGTGGTTCCTGTTCAGAGAGGGACTATAGCGAATATATTAGGAATTATTTATATGAAAACAATTAATTGGGGAGTCCGTGGGAATGGAATTAATTGCCAACGATCTAACCTTTAACTTGCATACGCAACGGATTCGAGTTATCTTTTAACAAGGGGTTTGAATAATTATGTGAAAGGGATAGTTAAGTCTCCTCGAGGCTATCGCAAATGCCAATTATTTCACAAACTGGACAAAATCGACAGCCTCTAATTCTTTTAGAATCGGAAGGTTCATTCGAATTTGAGTTTAGAACGGGAGCTAGCAAGTATTGGGCAGGGGGTTTGGTGTATAACTCGGAAACGGATAAAAAATTATACTGCCCGTTTTAATTCTGAACACATGACAGGTCCTGTAGTTGGACATCATAAATATCACATAATATCGTGTCTAACCTGACGCTCAAGGTCGTAAAATATGTTATGATGATGTTTGATTCGAAGTTTCACACGTTTTTGATGAGCTTTATTTATTCATAATGACAAAATTGTGTTTTCAGGGTGAGTCTGAACTGCAGTCAGCCGCAGCGTTGCTTGGAGTGTCTGAAACTGCTTTAAAACAAGGCCTTACTCTCAGGACTCATTCAGTTCGGAATCAAGTACTCCGATCTCGATGTGACGCGAATTTGAGTAACTTGTCTCGAGATTCGGTGGCCAAGTCCCTCTACTGCAGAACCGTGGCCACGATCGTGAGGAGAGCAAACAGCCTCAAACGCTTGGGTTCCAACTCCGGAACTCTCAGCTCGGATTCCGCAGATTCCGTCAATAATCAAATGGAGGTTCTGAGCCAACACGCTTCGACGGTCGGGACGGCAGGGTCCAAAGCGTCCAAGTCCATGACCGCTTTAAACGCTGCCGTCCGACATGCCACCGACGGATTCATCGGTATTCTTGACATGTTTGGATTCGAAGATGTCAAGGTATGGATTTTTAATTAATTTTTGGCTCATTTTTGACATATTAGTGATTAGTAGTTAATGATTTTTTTTAACTGTAGCCAAGTCACTTGGAGCATTTGTGCATTAATTTGTGCGCGGAGACAATGCAGCATTTTTACAACACGCACATCTTCAAAGCGAGCATAGAATCTTGTCGAGACGAAGGGATCCAATGTGACTGGGAAGTGGACTACGTCGATAATGTCCCTTGCATTGACCTCATCTCATCTTTGGTAATTTAACCTTTTGACCATATTTTATCTGATATGAAAAGTTTTTTAATTGTTCATTTTGTTAATTGTAATTAGCGAACGGGTCTGTTAAGCATGTTGGACGTGGAATGCTCGGTCCGAGGAACGGTAGAAAGTTACGTTCAAAAGCTCCGTTTACAACACAAACAAAACCCTCGACTGCTGGACACGAAATCCGCCGAGTTGAGATCATTTGCAATACAACATTACGCTGGGAAAGTACAATATGACGCCACGGAATTTTTAGGTATTTTTCGACTTAATCTCTTCTAACTAATGTATGTAACAGACTTTAACCTCGTATATTAATGAATTTGGGCAGAAACAAATCGGGACATTTTGGCGGATGACTTGGTGGCAGTATTTCACAAACACAGGTGTAGCTTCGGCTTTGCAAGTCATCTCTTCTCATCGGAACTCAAAGTTTTGGGGGCTGGAGGTATTGAACCTAGTAAGTTTGAATTCAACGAATGCTAATGACTGATAGTCGAAATTCTGAACTCATCGATTATGACTTGATTACATTTCCAGGTCCTCGTGGCATCTCATTTAGAATCTCACCTACCTCTCATACTGAACTGTAAGTGATTCTCAAAAGCTATTTGATACCGTAACTAAAACTAACTGTAATTAAATCCTTGTTTATAAATGCAGGCTCAATGGAGACGAACCCGTCTCAACGCTTACTCAAGACTTCCATACTCGATTAGACAACCTTCTCCGTACTTTAGTTCACGCCAAACCTCACTTCATCCGATGCATTAAAATGAACCAGAACGAACAGGCGGACCTCTTTGACCGACACGCCGTGTCCAAGCAACTTCGGGCATTCCAAGTCCTAGAGACGGTGAATCTGATGGCCTACGGATATCCACACCGGATGCGGTTCAAGGCCTTCAATGTTCGGTACAAACTTTTGGGTCCCTTCCACCAACTTTCACGGACGGACGATCGGGCCGTGGACGACTGCCAATTGATACTCGACTCATTCGACAATTCCATGAGCAGTTGTGCCAAGGAACAGATCGGACATATTTCCATCAGTTGGGCACTCGGCAAACGGCATATCTTCCTAAGGTCAGTTCTCGAAATCCGTTGGGTTACATAAATGTGCCTAACGACTCTAATCGATACATTTTCTTGATTTAGTGAGGGCGCAAGGCAACATCTAGAGTCCCTCCGAACGTCGACAAGAAATCGAGCTTCGACGCTGATTCAGTCCCTATGGCGGGGCTACAACTGTCGACAAAGGTGGCCGATTCTTCGTCAAGGTTTCCACTATCAAAGCGTGAGCCAGGAACCCCCTCGTATCCCTCCACCCAACAACCCAATGTCAGCATCCGCATTTTTAGTCTCGAGTGGATTCGTCGCCCCCGCTGCCCGGCACCCCATAATGCCCCCCATAAAGCCATTTAATTTGGGGCCGCTTTCCCCTCATAGCAATAATGGAATGATGACTCATCCGAATAGCTTTACAAGCAACAGTTTACAACGAACGGAGTCTACCTCACAGTCCCAGTCATTGCCCCATATCCTGTCACCCCTCGGGGCGAATGGGGCAGGGCACCCTTCACTAAATCATCAAGGCCCACCCGTCCCAAGCTCAACTCATGCAAATCTGCCCCCAAATCCGAACAATGGATATCCTGTTCCTGTGCCGAGAAACGGGGCGATGGGGGCTACAAATGGGGCGAGTGGATTGACGTCGGCCAGTTTGCCAAATATCCCTCCGGGGGTTTCGTCGGGGTCGATGAGTATGAGCCCCCCGATCCTGCCCCCGAATGCCCCGAATAGTGTCTGCAGTAGTTCAAATAGTAACAATTCGGGCAGTGGTCGGCCCAGGCCCCATCCCATTGCCGGGACGCCCCCTCCGGACTCTGGGGAGAAATGTGATGCCAAATTAGTACAACAGACTTGCAGCTTGTTCGGTCTCGATATGGTAACTTGAGTACAATTAAGAAACAATTATTTTTGACTTGGTTCGGATCTCATTGGTATTTAAACTTTTTAATTTCTGTACTTGACAGGAAAGACCACCACCGTTGCCTCCAAGTCGGTCCTATACTGTAGCTGGGAATAGTAAATTAGGATATCCTCAAACGAGAGTTATGAAAATGACATATCCAGGTATGACCTTATCCCTGAACTCATAGGGAAAGTTTTTCAGCGTGTAATAAGGGAATTGTCTACAACTTTAGTCTAATAATGAACAATAAAAATCGTTTTTTTTTTGGTTAGGCTAGATTAGGTTAAACCATTAAAGTTTCAGACAATTCCCCAATTTAACCCCGAGAGACTACCCTTGTAAGTTATAAAGTAATGAAAATGTCGACATGTCGAAATTAATGAATATTTACTGTATTTGTAGACGAAGGGACAGCGTCTGAAATTCGTCTTCTGAAGGGTGAGAGGGTGACGGTGATCGGGACATCGACGAAACGCGGTCATCTGATGGTGGAACACAAGAACCGGACCCTTCATGTCCCATTCCGATATTTGGAACTCAAGCCCCCACCACAAACCACCGAATAACATTTAGAATTTTTATCAACCAACTCCAGAGGCCAATTATTTCTAGAAAAACTTACTCACTGTCCCTATTTATCATAAGCTGACATCAGTATATTATAACGTGTTGATAATAAATGCATTCATATAGCAAGAGATTTTATTTATTCTGTATTTAAACACATACACTGAACTTTACGTATTCTGAAATGAATATACCCAAGTACATCTTAATTAAAAATTAATTCAATAAATGCCGTTCCCCAAATAATTCCACAAGTGGTTCCAGCCCTACAATTCTAAATAACTCCCCAGTGGCACTTAAATAATTGATTAATTGGCAAGGTTCTGTGCATCCCTGTGTAATGTCAATCCTTCTAATTTTCTGATTTTGTATTATTATTCTCATACATTTTCCTGAATTTAAATGCAGAGCTTAAAGATGGATTTAAAGGAATCAGTTAATCTTAATTACATTTTAATTGCTGTGACTGCAATCATTTTTTTATGAATTAAGTTGAGTATGATAGAAATAGGTCAACGCGGACTTTTGCAGTTTTATTGACTACTTTAAAAGTGCAATAAAGTGTTTTTTTGCAGGAAATGTGTTATTTAATAGAGGAAGGTTGACAACTCATTTTTGCAACAAAAAAACAGCATTTTTTCTTAAATTCGTAAACGTTTAAGTAAAGTGGTTCAATTTGCAATTGGTGAGGTAAATGATCGTAAACATTCCTAACGGATGTTCACATCCCTTCCCTTTTATTGCTATTAACTAATCAGAGATTAAATAATCATTCACCATTCGTCTCAATTAGCAATTAAACAATTACTTAAGTATCACACCAAAAGCCCTTCCTTATTGTCTATCATTGGAATTAGGAGAGGAATGGAACTGTAATCTCTCTCATTTTTTTAATGATAACAAAATAGTCAAATTACTTCGTGTTTTTAATTTGACCTTAGCTAATTAGCAAAATCACCTCGCAGCCCAAGAACCGCTGGCTTTTAATCTTTTTTCTTTTAAATTTTAATCCGATTTTATTTAACGAAAATGTTCGGATAAAGTACCTACTTGTTTTGCTTGACCAAAAGTAATTTCGTGGGTAGAAAATAGATGAAATATTTAGGGGTTTTTAGTATTTTTCATGCTTAAGTTGGAATTTGTAATTGTCATCACATAATCGTTCATTTGTACGTTCTACCTTAAAGAGTTACTTTTAAAGTTTTAAAATGCGTTTACTATGCGAGGTAAGTTGTGTATAAATTGAAGGTGTAAATGATGATGAGATGAGAATATTATGCAATTGTTATTTGTTAGGTATAGAGGATGGGATTTGACTGAGGGAAAGTGAATTTGTCTAGAGTTCATTCGTTTATTAATTCATCGTGGACGGGATGACCCTCTCTTACAATTAACAAACTGAATCACGACACTACAATAACCACTCATCAAGGGCTATTCATAAATACTCAATAGAATACCCCGAAATAAGTCCCCAGCCCTTCAAACGCTTTATTAGCACATCCTACAAACTCAGGGCATATAGTCCTAAACTTTTAGCCAGAGGCTCAATTACTCAAATAATACCCCCCGGAATAATTCCCCAACCCTCGTTACTAGCTTTAAATGCATTTGAAGGGGCACGAGCTAATTTTAATAGTGACTCCCGGACATACGGAAGTGTCCTTGAGTTTACGTATGGCCCTTCAAAAATAGATGAGGATCATCAATAGCAATAAATAGTTTATTCTGAAGGGACCACCAACAGCTACATCACCAATTCATAAATTATCAAACTTCTATTTAGATTTTATGTTGTATTATGGGATAAAAAATCTTCCTTGCAGGCACACACTAAAAGCAAACTGACTCGTGTTGAATTGATTATTCTTAAGAGGTTGGGGATAAAAATGGTTAGGCGTTTTTGGTACGGTTGTATTCAAAATTTCAATGCGATTCCGAAGATATATGAAAAAATATGAATGGGGGGATCCGAGTATCCGAGTGACCGTGAACTTAATAGTCAAATAGAAGGGGGAAGAGAAACTCCAGGGTTTTCTCCTTTGCCCGAAAGTAAATAGGGAACTAACATTGAAGGAACGGAAAAAAAGTATTCTTGTTCTTGTTCTTGTAGCCTTTATTTTTCTTGCGATACATCCGGTCAAACAAAGTAAGTCTGGTCTCCCCCAGGTCGCACAAATATAAATAGCTAAAATTACGTAGATGTGACTTAAGAATAGGGTAGTGATAATGAGAGAAAAACAATTAAATTAAATTAAAATTAGATTTGAGCAGTACATACTAAATACTAATAGAATTTGCTTACGTGGTATACATTTGATTTCTTTGATCGTTTATGATCCATTCAATCGTAGCAGATCGAAAGTTAACCTTTTGAGGGTCACAAGTCTTTATGACTGGGGGGAAACGGTTCCATAACAGTGTGGAATAATATTGTACCGAGTGACTAAATAGCACGGTGTTATGTTCTATTAGTGTACAGTTATCTCCCTGTCTCGTGACACGGTTACAAGTATTAGGCTGGGACTTAAATATGTCAACTATAGCAGGAATGGCATTTGGAGAAGTAGATAATTTTTTGTATCTGTAAGTGTTTTGTAGACTATACAACATTAATCTTTCAGTTATTGTAAACTGATTACATCTTTCGAGTAAGTTGTAGTAATCGATTTTTGAGTGTAGTTTCCTACATTCAGTTTGTGATTTCTTTTGATCATCTTGACCTTTCCAAAATCTTCGGGAGTGAAACTTTGCAATTTGAGGGTGAAAAAAATAAGGCCAGAAGTTCACTGACCTTGTTTTGAATGGATTGAAAATCTGGGAGTCTCGAGGGACCCCAGATTGTCAGACAGTAGTCTGTTACAGAATTTATGTAGGAGTTTAATAATAAAGTTAGCATGTGTTTGTTTAAGAATTTTCTGTGCCGGATTATCATTCCAGAATTAATACTAACTTTACGAAGTACGTGTTCACTGTGCTGTTTGAAGGTAAGGTGTTCGTCTATAAAGACACCAAGATATTTAAAGCAAGCAACACGCATAGTCATAGATCCAGCGTTTTCTCACTTACTTAATGGTATTTTAGGTCGTAGACGATTGAAATTGCATTTAACTTATGATTGCAACTGCACCGCAATACTGATCAATCGAATCGGGTTGTCATTGTCATCTATTTGGTATATATAACATTAACGTTCAAAATGCATTTTCTTAGTTTTTGTTTTTTAATAAGAATTGTAAATTGCTTTCGTCGTCACTAATTTAAAGGTATATTTTTTAAGAAATACAGTAATTTCCTTAACTGCAATGACTGCTACAAACTGATCACCAAAATGATAGTGGTCATCTTATGGTTTTAAAATCTTATGGCTAATCAACTGGAAACACATGAATATCTACTAATTGTAAGAATAGAATTAGATCGAACCGACAGATTTTCCTCAGTATAAGTAGCTTATGAAGAAAATTCGGTATTAATAAGGGAAAATCAGTTTTAAAATTAAAAAATTTCAATTAAAAAAGTTAATATATTTAAAACCTTTTTTTCAACTATTTGAGGACGTGACTGTGACTCTGAGTGACCGGTTCCTTGGCTGAATTTTCTTGGCACATGCAACCCTTTCACCTTTAAAATAACTTTAAATTCCAAATTGATTGTAGTTGAACAGGATGGGAAATGCAGGAGGAACTTCCTCATATTTGATTCAATCTCATAAATAAAAAATAAATAAAAATATCTACTCCAATCTAGAATGCAGAGATTAGAAATGGGACATTAATTTATGGTACACATTCGAGAAAACAAAGCTACGTTTTTATGGTCCGCAAAAAAATAATTCACCTCAGGATTCTTAAAAAAATCAAATCTGAACCGCACTAATACATGTTCATGAGATGTTTTGTAATAAGACTAATGTTACGGAACCTGGTTAATAACACTAATCCTGGACTTCCGCCTAAAATATCAAAAGAATTAAAGAATCTAAATTTTTACCCACGGGTTTTGTTAATATCTCGTGAGAGGTTTGATGACAAAAGCATGGTCTCAGATTTGAGCTTATTACAATTTTTTGTTTGTATAGCATAATTAACCCTTAAAATGAGTATTTTTATCCCGTTTTTGGGGTTTATTATAGAAATAGTGAGAGTCGGCATTTATGAATAGCCCTGATTGAGTATTGGAACAGTTTATTGGGTTGGCCTTTGATTTTGATAGACTCGTCTGTACTTGAATACAAATTGGCAATGGAATAATTGAGATGGATCATTGACCAAGACGAAGTTGACCAAAAGTTGACCAAAAGTTGACCATCTTGGCTTCTTGACTTATAAATTGACTCACAAAATATGCAAAGTGAAAATTACTGGTCTGATTACTTTTCTTATGCTATTTATTTATTTATTACTATTCTCTCCCTATTTTATTTACATTTTTTACTTTAAACTACTTTAAATGTTAATTATCCCAATTCACCTCTCATTCTCATCAATCAATCCACCTCTTTAATTACTCAATTTAAGAAATCACGAAATTCTTGCATTTTTTTTAAAATTTGACACTTACTCGACTGGTTTTTTCTGATGCTCTGATTTTAGTCTGGGACAAAAACACGCTCGGACAGCAGAATTTTTAGCACCCGATTCGGTTTTACAAAAACCTATAAATATCCACATTCTCATATCGTCTCGAGCTTGTTTTGGTTCCAAACTAAAGTCATTGCCTCATTAATGTGGAGAGACCACAGGAAAAACATCCTACCTCAACCTAATTAAGAGATGAAGAGGAACAGAGCGTTTTGCATAAGAATAATAACAAGGATGTTTTTCTGCGGTTCAGCTCATGCGAATTGCGAATTTTTAATCAATTCTATTTATTTATTTATTTATTATTATTACGTAGTACTTTTATTTGCTTGTTTTTTTCGAGCTTCAGTTCATCTCATTTAATATGGCTGAATTTAAAAGTGAAATTGAAACTATTTTTATTGGGTGTGTGGGACATATGTTATGATTTAAAAATACGATATCTTAAAAAAATGGCAAAAAATCCATTGGCAAAGTGGGTTAGTGTTAATGCAATCCAATGATCTGTAAAAAAGGGACAACGAAATGCATTTTAATTTTATTAATTTTGATAAACTGGTCGAAGTTACCGTTTCCTCAAAACAACTTAAAATTACGAGGATAGTTAATTTATAAAGCACTTAAACCCTTTACGGACTTTCGTTTGTCTATTCAGTATTTGGGCACAAATTAGCTTATTATTATGTTTATGATTTTATTGCCAAGTCCAATAATATTACTATTGCAACATTGGACGGAGGCATAATAATGTAGAATGTAGAATGTCCTGTACGCCCAAAAATGATTAAAATTAGGAAATTTTCGATATCGTTATTTCATGATGATTATTGGGAATTCGGTGCGTTTGCTGCTAATTATGAATTAATGGGATTTTCCAGAGGAATTCAATTGATGTAAACAAAAATTAGTAAAAATTTAGATTTTCGAAACCAGGCTCGTAAATATTGGTTTGCTTATTTTTTTATTGCAGATATTCAGGTTGATTATGGTTTGAGACACTAAAAGACAACTTATTTCATTTTTCATTCCTAACTTGATGTAAGGATATTATGATGATGATTTGATGTTTGATCTGACCATAACCAATGATTAGGGGTAACAGAGATTAGATTTAAATAAATTTATTATAATCATGCTAATACATTTTGGTTCAACTTATTTAAACTCGATCATAATTAATTTTAAGGAAAATTGTGGGTCAATTAACGATCTTGGATTTCAAAATAAGGGAAAACCCCAAATGATCTTGATACTAACGATAAGTTTTTAAAAAACTTGAATTATCCTATTATTTCCAAATAAGGAAAATGAGAAATAAGATCGTCGAGGTATTGGGTCAAAGTACCTGTGGTCCATGGGTCAAAATGCACTCCAAGTAGCACCGACCGACGGACCAAACCACCTCTTCAAATCCAACCAGGATCTCATCATCTGAAACAGTACAACTGCAAAGCAAATAATACCAAGAAATGAGTAAAATACCCCCATATCTTATGAAATGATGTGATTAGGCAATTAAGTTAATTAAGCAATTAAGTTCGGAGGAATTTGAGTCAAAGGTTGCCCCAATTTCGTAAAAGAGGACCTACGCCGCATTAGGAGTTCACACGTACTCTAACTCCGTCATAAAAACTTAATTACGAAGATGATTAGGTCTACAGTCTACAAGTACTTTAAGGATTAATGACCTAATCCATATTATATAATCTTAACCATACTCCACTTCCTCTTCCCAATTCATTCGTTATTAATTCGATTTCGTTGAAGATGATAAAAAACTGGTCCCAAGTTGATGAGAGGTGTTTATTAATTGTTTAGTACGAATTTGGGAGAATATATTGGAGGAAATCTTTCATTTGAACTAGATTTTTTGCAAGATTTTCAATATTAATAAATGTTCATATTAATATTAATACGTCAGTTTTTGTTAGGGAAATGGAGATAGGAGAGTGAAATTCTTGTAGAATTAAAATTAAAATTAAAAAAGTAATTGATAAAAAATGGGGGTTGGTCACGAGGGAGTGAAATGAGGTTTCAGAGATGACACGAGGAGACAAATGCAGCTTGCCATGAATACTAATAATCAATACCGCACGTTCCTCTTTTTTTTAGTTTGGCACTTAATTCCCCTCATTTCAAAGGAAATCTGAAAATTAAAATCCGGCAACTTTACTTAATCAGTTAATGAAATTAAATTAGAGTAAATTACTTGACACTGAATTCCCGTCGGGTAACAGAGGAGAGGTTCAAAGGTCAGGGGTTGAAGGATAACATCAGTTTCAGATCTACGACGATTAGCTGTTCATCATTTCTTGAAATTCTCTCATAGATTTAATTATTAATTATGTTTAATAAGGATTATTTGTCGAAATTAAGAATTCTAATTCAGAGTCTCATTCATTTTAAAATCTAAATTACATTTTAATGTCAATTTTAAAATGTAAGGTGGAGAGGCTAGTTTTTATGGAACCGTTAAAACTGTTTTGAGACAATAGTTTCAACTCAAAGTCGCAATGATGGACATGGAGCATTTTAAGGACAAGCCGTTCTTAGATAATAAATTTATCTTCTCGGCTGATTACCTGATGGTTTTTCTTCCTGGTTTTACTGTATTTAAGCGAAAAATCCAGAAATTCGACAATTTCGGGGTAAAAATTTCCCATTTTTTCTGATTTCCTGATTTGTTGCCGGTTTGCCGAGAGTGTTCCACCAGCGCAGCGGCTGGATTGATAAATGGTCTTGAATTTTTAAATGGTAATAGAGAAGATAGAGTTGATGCACGAGATAATTAATTGATCATTTTGAACAAGATCCATCTTATTATTCCTTCGTCGCTTTTTCATTTCAAACTCATACTCCCTTTCTAGTAAAGTACTTACTATATTCTAATAAATCTTAATTCACAATATTATATCTCTTCATAAATTAAAAAATACATAAAAAATCGAGGATTGGGGATAGAAAAGCAATTCAAAATCCAATTGAGTAAAAGCGAGTATTAGTACGAATATCATATGAATCCATCTAGATTTCGAATTGTGACTAGAAATATCTAGACTGGGTTAAACAGATTAAACTGCTACCTGTATACTATAGCGAGCATGTTAATACATGAAATCACATCATTCCCCATTATAACCGATTTAATGAGTACGAAGTTTATTAATAATTACATTTTTACTAATCAGTCTAGTGTTATCACTGAATTTCAACAAATTATTTAATGACAATATATTAAAACCTGCGCCTGGTTAGAATAAAAACAGAGCCGGAGAATAATAACAAAGCCTTTTAGCTTGTAATTATGCATCATTAAAATCATAATGATCACAAATTGTCATCTAATTGTAAGAATTAGGAATTAGAAGAAAATATTAAATAATTCCTCCTAATTCATCGATATTCGCATTCGATGGGATTTTGTAAGTAGGTACTCTTGTGTTCTTCAACTGCATTATTATGAGTTAAAGAGATATTATGTTTTCTACTCGTTTTTTGCATAATTGATCAAGGAGGTATGTTACGATTTCAGATTTGCCAATTAAGAGCAGAAAATAGTTCCACTTTTGCCAACTCAACTTTTACTTTCCTTCCAACCAGTCTTCCTCCATACGTGCACATTTACCGAAGGCTTGTTCAGCAATAATCATCAACTCATTCCCGATGTACCTTTATTTCGGGGTGGGCTTCTATTTCGGGGTGGGTTTGTATTTCGGGGGTGGGCTTCTATTACGGGGTGGGCTTCTATTTCGGGGTGGGTTTGTATTTCGGGGGTGGGCTTGTATTTCGGAGTCGGCCGGTATTTCGGAGAGCTGGGGCCTACAAAACCGTAGCAATGAGATTTGCTGAATCCTATGGTTCCAAGAAAAGTTGTAGGGGTGGGGCTTTATTAAGGGGGCTATTATAGTCTGTTAAATTCTTAAAAACAGGATTTTATTTAGGGACAATCTGTTTTAGGTTAGGACTTAAAGATGTTGACGATTGTTGTGAATTTGTGAACAAGCCAGTGTACCTGTGTACGTGTTGATTTGATATTTGCGATGTTGTTATTTGAGATTTCGGAACGAAATTATGATGATTTTTAAAAAGAATCTCATAATTAATAATTATAGAGAACATTAGCCAAAATTATGATAAGAACTGCATATAATAACAGAGCTTGCTAAGTACTACGTGACCATCCCATTTCATGACTCTTGTACTCTTCATCCAGAACCATGTTATTAGTCTTACATTTCTTCGAGATTAAAAATAAAAATAAAGCTTGAAATTATTTAAAATTATTCAGAATCATTGCGATTTTAATCAACACTCCAAGCACGTGTCCCTCCCTTCTACTTTAAAGTCGATTAATCCACATTCGTTTGCTTATCGTTTCTGGTTTCTGACATTTTGCACCAGAATCCGGATGATGAATGGTAATTGAAAAGTGCATGTAACTAATCTTGCAGTTTCTTAACAAAATGTCAGAATATGTTAATTGCTTTTGAAGAAAGGGAAATGATGCTAATTAATTAGACAACTAGTTCGAGGAGAGGCATATCATCCCTTAATTAGCAATTGACAGCACGTTTCAAGTACTCTTATATTTTTTTTAATGTTTTGGACATTGGGAAATGGGAATGTAATCAGAGATGAGAATATTTATGACCAATTGTAAAAAGAGCTTGTGCGATTCTTTTTTGCTGGAGAATCTGGAAAAAATAAAAACGTAAATTATGAATTATGGCACGTTTAATCTCAGAAAGTTGCATTATTATTATTCTTATTATTATTATTTTATTGATATGACAGACCTTATTACATGTGTACAGATCCAGTTTGTAGAAAAGTAAAGAGTAGTGTTAATTTTATATTCTTAAACAAATAACAGCCTTTCCCATATCTGCGCTAGTTTGCACTTCTTATTACATGAAAAAAGAGTTTCAAAAATGGTTTTAACAATTGAGTTCTGAGTTGTAGATATTCTTTGTTTTAAAGAATAGACAGTTTTCCTCAAAATATAACAAATATTATTTAGCCTACGTTGTACAAATGCTTCAGAGGCACTGCAGCGCCTGGACAGGTTAAATACAATACGCAGAGCATTGTTATGAGCAATTCTTACAGCATGAGTTTGGTAATATCACAATTCCATAACCCGCAGCAATATATCGACGATAAGTACGTTTGAAATAGCTTACATTTTACTTCATTGGAACATAGCTTAAAATAGCATTTTATCATATTTGCTCTAGCATATATCTCTCCTATCCGCTTCTTAATCTCTATATTATCATCAAAAATCACAGATTTCTACTTCATTCTACATGAGATTGTATAGCCTAGGTATTTCACATTGTCATTGTGTTTTACAAAAGTATCATTGAAATTAAATCCTATCTCCTCTCGGATATCAAATAAAAAAATTATGTTCAAAGATTTTAAATCTCAAAAATATATTTTTTTTAATGTTCGAAACGAAAGGTTAAAAAATAGAAAAAAATCTAAAAATGTTTTATAGTAGTTTGAACATTCATGATGTGACAATTCAATAATTTTATGTTCGATTTTTAAATAAGCCGTTATTTGTGGATTAGTCGATTTAAAAAGACAAAACACATCATTTCACGAAACTGCAATAATTAAATGCCGAGGTTTTGGAGTTACGTTTTACATCCTAAGTTCTTTTTTTTATTGGATTCAAGATCAAAACCCGTAGCATCTGGTACGGCAGTTGTATAATTTAAAAAGCTAAATAATCTAAAAAATGATCTCAAAGTTACGTTTTTAATTGATATATAATCAGAATGTACAGTAAATTAATTCTCTGAATGCATCCTAGGAATATTGAACTCATTAGCAAACATCTTAAATTGTAAAACCATTCTCGATACAGTGTTTTTATAACTAAACAGCTTAAGATGCTTAAAAAGCTGGGTAGAATTGGTTTTTTGAGTCTTAACCCGATTTCAGAAAATAGGATGAATTAAATTCAAAATTAACTTATTTGATGATGAATGCTTAGGACCACCATAGAGGAGTAAATAGAAGGGTGACACCTCATAAAAAAGCTATTAAAAACCATAACTCTTCAAGCTAATTACACAACGAGCAAACCTTAAGGTACCAATTAAGCCATCAACAAACGAGAATTCATAATCTTAACGTTTTATAATAACTACCGTATCAGATTAATAATTAGGGCTATTTACAAGACATAAATTGACAAGCCTCATGCCGCAGGTCTAAAAATACCTCTCCTCGCTCTAATTATTACTTCGGAGAACTTGATTTATTCTAAATAACATCTTTACTACAATTAAAAGTTAAATGTACTTTAAGCCATTTAAGTTGTAAAGTTTTGAAAAGGGGCATGAGCACGTACTTGAAATTCCTGACATTTCGAGACGTGAATTTATTTATGGATTTCTCGAAGGGCTTGATTTGGGAGCCTCTCCTAGTTGCTACTGACAGGTAGAAGGGGTAGTTAGTATGTGATGATCGTAGTTAGAAGTCAGTTAAGTAACAGAACTACTTAACTAACTACGTAGAACAATATTTATAATGATGGTGGGGCTGTAATGAAGCAGTATTTCTCAGAAATCTGTAACTTTTTTCAAATGCCTCGAGGATACGGATAAGGAATTCGAAGATGATGTCCAACGATAACTACATTCCTAATTGGAATTCAAAACAGATTTTGGGAAAAGCATACATTTATGACTGTTTATTCAGGGCCATTCATAGCTACGGTTCTTAGATTAAAAAAAAATTAAAAAAAATTGAGTTATTAATAATATCATGAAGAATGCCGTAAATATTTAAATATATACCCTAGATGTGCATTTCAAAGGGTTAATTGGGGTGGGGATCTATTTCGGAGGTATTATTTTCAGTGCATATTACTTTATTCGCAAATTTTAGATTTTAAATCGGGATTTTAAATGATTAAAATGTCAACTGGGGATCGATTGCGAGTCTATTCCAAACTACTCCAAACGGATGGGATTGCATTTCTGAATATTATTAAAAAAATCCCTAAAATTGCCTGGCGTTTTTACGGTTCCCATTTCCTACCGATTTACCTTAATATTCAATGTGTTGCATATAGCACTTCGTTTTTTATAATCATTTAAAAAAAACTCCTTAACCACAGCCAAATGCATTGTTTATGAATATGCCTTATTAAGCAGAAGGGTAAAAAATCCTCTATTTCTTGCATATTCCGTAGAGGTGAATGAAACAAGTCAAAATATCAAGTTTTTCTTTGCACCTCTTGTAACCTGTAACCAGTAGAATGTAAAAGTAGAAGTGAGGTGAAAGAAGTCAGACAAGTCAGAATTTTGTGCAAAGTCAAGTAAGTCACTCTCACTATCTACGAACCTACAATAAATAAATAAATAAATAAATGAATGATCACTCCTATAACGTGAATAAGTGTATGATCCATATGTGGAAATGATAATACAAGTCCACATGCTAAGATAGCTAAGGTGATGATAAGGACACATCCTTCCGGCAAAATCCTCGCAGATCATTTGGCCAACTATCCCCTCGTCCCAGGCCCCCTCACTCGCCCAATCAGGACCAACTTCTACCGTCAAAACTTCCGTAATCATTTCCCCTTCACAAAAGATATTCAAATTAATATGAATCTCATCTATAGAGCATCTATAGTATATGAAGAAGTAGCGAAACTGCAATTCTTATGATCATTACGTGATTTTACAGATCAGTTCTCTATTGTAAGGAGTGGTGGTGGATTGGATATGAAATTCATTAATTATCACGAACATCATATACCACACATCTCTATATGAAAAAGTGGTTCACATTTTTTAATTCCATGGGAAGAGCCCCTTATCCCTATAAGATACCTTACTGGGTTTTGCCACGTGCTGCCTTAACCCTAGCATAGCCTGCACTTCCGTTTAGGAGATATGCACCTCCTGCTATACCCCTGTTCGTTACTCTCACTAACTGAGAGCTAAAGGCCCTTTAGTTGCTAAATGAACTGAATTAGCTAATGCAGATTGAATTGTTGAGGTAATGCCTCGGTTGGATTGTTGTTGTATTGTTGGTTATTGTTGTTGGGGAGCCAGTGCCCCCTCAGTCTCTGTCAGTATATATAAATCCCAAGGTGCTCCCAGAAAGATATCACAGTTCACCTCCAGAACTTCATCTGGAAACAGCTCAGCAAAGCATCCAAAGATCAGTTTCTCTCAGGTGTTGAGAATTCGAAAACAGACAGTTTATTTTGTGATTTTTCTGAAAATCGAAAGATTTTAAAGATAATATCAGTCAACATGATGAAGGTTGCAGGATCCATTGCTGTCCTCTTTATGGGACTTAGCTGTGCTGTAAGTTCAAAGGTTTATAAGCCATACTTTTATTTTATTACTGTTTTTCAACCAAAATTACATGTTTTCAAACATACCCCAACTTTAACCCCCAAAATATTTTAAAGCCTAATAAGCCCCAGTTCAATAAGTTTGTCTTAACCTTTACTAGCCTTGAATATACCCAATAAGTCCCCAGTTCAATTTTTCCCTAAAAAGATCGTCTAAACCTTTAGTAGCCCTGAATACCCCTAAATAAGTCCCCAACTGAATATCCTCTTTTGGTATAATAGAGCGGACTCTTCTTCTCCCTTGGATGGGGACAACCGAAGGGTGGCCATGGGGGCGGTGGCTGGGGCTGGCCAGCACCCCAAGCCAGCGGGTGGGGCTGGGAAGCGCCAGTAGGATGGGGCGCCGGGGGCGGTGGGGGCGGAGGCGGGGGCGGCGGTGGTGGACACGGAGATGGGGGTTGGGGCTGGGCTCCACCCAAAGTGTCTGAACAACACCGACACGTTTACAAAGTCCATAACTACGACACTCACGAGAAAAAGGTCCTCGAACACGACCACCACGAACACAAGGTAAGGCTCTAAGCATTTAAATATTTTTCGACCAAATCTGACTCGGAATCTCGGCACAACTAAACGAGAGATGGACATTCGGACTCAACGATCCTGGACCGCTTGACGTAACACATTCAATAACAAAACAAAAACAAGCTTAAAAATGACTTATTTGCGAACTCCAAAAATTACTCCAATTTCTCATGAAAGTTCCAAGACTAAAATTGTATGTTAACCTCTAGGTCCATGAACACCATCAACACAAGAAGGTCATCCTCCGAGACCACTTGCACAAGCACAACTTGCACGTCCATAACATCCATCAAGTAAGCATTCTTCCACTAGCCAATTTTTTGCTATTTTCCCCAAATATGCATTTATACTAATATTCCTGTGTCTATTTTGTGAATAGCAAACCCTCCACAAGCACAAGATCCACCAACACAACGTCCACAAGAACAACCTCCACATCACGAAGGTGTACGAGCCCTTCATCCACAACTACCACAAGTCCCAACACCAAGTGATCCCAACTGTCCAGGAAGTGCACAAAGTGATCCCAATCCACCAGACTGTCCACCAAGTCCACCACCAGGAACAGAAGGCTCACCCCGTTATCCTGGAACATAAGGAACAGGGTTGGGGCGCACCCGCCCCAGCTGCCGGAGGATGGGGCGCTGAGGAAAGCGGCTACGCCGGAGGTCACGGTCACGGAGGCTGGGAGAGCGAGTCCGCCCCCGTCGCCCTTGTCGTCAAGGCTGAAACCCCCGCTTTGTAAATACTCAAATCGCAAAGCGCGGTATTGGCGGACGCCGAAATGGCCAAAGCCACAATTGCCAAAGTAACCTGAATGATGATGTTTTGCCAGTGAGCTTCCCCTCATGATCCAATTTCCCAAACCAAATACTTTTTACATTGCATTTCTCATTTCCGCTCTTACTCAAAGATGAGTTGATCCGGTTCGAAGGACCATGATTAATCCGTTTATGTGCAAGGGGGAATACCCGTTAGGTTTTTTATGTTTAAGAGTTACTCGGTCTATTTAGTATTACTCTCGCGCACTTACTTTCGCCAATTTAGTTTTTGCCAGAGTCGTTATATTTTCGTATTACTTATGATATATACTTGAGCAACTAGTCACTTGGCTGTCTCTACTCAACGTACATGACTTCTTTTTACAGCTTTAAAAAGTGTGATTGAGATTTTTTACAAACACGAAATGTTTTTAATTGTGGAAACATTTCATTATTTTTTGGAATACTTGCTCGTGAATTGTTAAATGGATGAATGAATGAATTAAATAAACCTTTGCGTTATAAATGAAAATCAAGTTGTGTTCAAAAGCCTATTTACTATTCATCAAAGCATCTCAACATTCTCAACTCATTTAAAATGCATACACGAGCAGTAATCGTTTAGAGTAATCATCATCATTTAGAATAAATTGCCTCTAAAGATCATCGACACTTTTACTTTTGTTCCTAAACATTATAAGAGTTAATCCAGTTAAAAAACTAAAACATTTTTTAATTTTTTTAAATTGATGATTTTCCTGTTGGTTCGAACACATATTTTAGCCAGGAATCGTTAGGTGAAATGAGGGTAATTTCCACAAAAGATAAATGACATTAAGTTAATTACTAATTGTCATCCTGACTTAACATTGTTAGCAATTAGTTGAGAATGTAAAACAATAGAACATCCGTTTCATAATCCCTTAAAATAGCAAGCTGTCAGAATTTAGTCCTTCTTAATTTCTAATGAGTAAACACATCCGACATTCTTATCCTTTAAATCTCGCCAACCTTAAGTTAGCATTTAACATTTTTAAATTCAAGCATAAACTAACATGTTAACTGACGATGAGGTATGGAGGGGATTCCGTGCCAATGTTATTTACACTTTTAAAAACGGTTTCATTTCAAATTAAAGTAGCTTATTTTCTAATTAAATCCCATAAATCAATTATCAACCATCAAGAGTTTTCGTTCTTTAATTATATTTAGCCGTAGAGATTAGTAATCCGGTTGGACTTAAATGGTCTTAAGTTCTAACCTAATTTAACGCAGCAGGAGAGTAATTTAATTCCCAGTCTTTTCAAACAAATCACACTCTTCCTTTTATTCATTCCCTTGTAAGTTTGTAAGTTATTAGGATTTAACAGTATTGGAATGATAATAATTGTTTAGGAAAATCATAAGTCGAAGAAAGTGGTTAATGAATAGTTTTAAATGTAATTAAAACTTTATTCTATGTGGAAATACAAGGGAGGATAAAATTTATGATTTCCAAGTAGTTCCTGAGGCATGTGTCACTGACATTCTCATTTAAATATTAAAAAATAATAGCATTTAAGCATTAAACAAAACAGCCTGATATTTATTAAAATTACAGCATTTTAGAAGTTTTGGATGAGATTTTTTATGATTTTAGAGCATTTTTTAGAAGAGATAGTTATTTCGGGGGTGGGGACTTATTTAAATAAAACGGTTTGTTTTAAAATAGGTTGATGTAATCCCACTTCCTCTCTCATGTCCCGACTCTCAAATCAAGGATTTATGATCCGATTAATTCATTCTATAGCTTCAGGCTTCGAAATAAGAATTGAGACCACAATTTGCAACAATATTATCTGAGGTATTAATTTATTATTATTATCTCACAGCCGCCACGTACAAAGTGCATTAAGATAAAGCTACAGATTCTACTCGAACAAATATCACTTTTCCTTAAAACCTGTCCGCACAAATTTATTCATTCCAATCCAAATAAATTACAAACAAAAACAGCATTTTTTACCGATTGGAAATCTGCACTTCAATCGACATCGACAGTCCATCCATTTCCGCTTCCAATTATTATTTATTTAGTTTTTTTGCTCAGGAAATAGAAGAGAGACATTAGATTTTTTATTAATTTTGACATGAATACATACAACAGGTTCTGTTCATAATCGTAGATTCTACTAGCCTGGGTTTACATTTGAAACGTTAATAGGGCAGAAGGTAGGTTAGGAGTTGTAGATTTTGTAAGAAAGTGCAATAAAAGCTGTTTCATAATAAATCGTAATAAATAATTGGTAATTGAATCGGAAGAGAATCGTCATAAACTTAATTGTTGAATTTCAAATGGGAAATCCCATGGTTTGTGGGCTCGTCGTCTCGTTTTTAATCTCCTATCTTTCTTATGGTAATTTAATAAACCGTTGCAAACGCACGTACTAAAGGGGTGAAACAACCCGAAAAATTCACGACGAATAAAAATTTTTAGCGCTAAAAGACAAAGAAAATCCCATATCGTCCCTTTTATTGCGGGCACACCCTCTAGTGTAGGTATGGGGTGGTCAAATACGTTGCACTGCTATTTCCTGGCCCGTGGACGGCATTTGACACAAAAATCTAAACTTGCGCTATATGGCGCGGGCACACCCCCTGGTGTCACTGAAGGTGGTCCCAAAAGCATTAATCTTGTATTAGAAGCATAGCTAGATTGCGATATTAAATTCACTTTTGTAAATTCAACGGTTATAGTTCATTATATATACTGTACAAGTAGACAACAAACAGTGATACTGTAATATATAGGCAACTGTTATATGAATGTGAAGTTTCGAATTTTTTGTGAACGATGTGTGTGACCGATTTTATCAGAAAACGATAGGCTTATGGCCAGGCGAACGTAGATCCAAAATGTAAAAGAAAAAATTTAAAAACTTCAACCGTTCGACCGCTAGAGTGCAACCGGACGGACGGACAGACGGACGGACGGACGGACGGACGGACGGACATGATGAAAGCATTAAGGGGTTTCACCCCTTAATAAGGCAGGTCCCTGAATAAGTCCCCACCCCCCTCGGCTCTTACTACTAATTCTTTGTTAGCATTGGGAATTCCAATGAGCCATTTCCGGAATTATGATGATAACATCCCACGCAATTTAGGTCCTTTTTTGTCACAATAGAATATTAAGTGTGATTGTAAATGTTTTATGGGCACGGCCTTTCCGTCTGTCTGTATGTCTGCCAATACTATGTACAGTCCTAAATATGACTCATAAGAGTGGAGTTTAATTTTGAAAAGCGAAGAGATGGGGTACTTATTCCGGGGGTCTACTATACCGGGTGTCTGTAGTTTAAATATAAGAATATTGAAATTGAAACAGAAGCTATATAATGTTTACAGAAACTGTCAAATTATAAAATATTGAAGTGAAACTGTCATAATTCAGAGATAACTTTTCAAATTAAAAACAAGATAAAAAGAGATAGAATATTATGTAAATTCCGTATGGAATAGCAGAGATCTGGTTGTTTTGAATTACATTCGAGTCAGATTAGTAGATATTGTGATAATTCCGGTGATATTGTATTACATATTAAAGATAATTGTTCTAAGTTAGAGTAAGTTTGGTTATGAATTAGCATTTAATAAAATGGTAAGATAAGTCAGTAGTGTAGCTTTCTAAAATGTTTTCAGAAAGTGGTTAAATGGGACGGAGGTAAGGGAGGATGTTTTTGGACGTTGGTCAATCTTACGTTTTGACTTATTGTCAGAGATTGGGATCCTTAATATTGTTATACAACACATGAATCAATTATCACTTTGCATCTGAAAAGACAAGGAGGTAATCCCACTCCCAAACGGGTTATCAACTCTGACTTTCAGTTTCATTCCACTTTTTTACATTATTCTCAACTCCTTTGTACTTTAAGATCCTTATCCCTAAATAAATCCCCAGCCCCGAATTAACTCATAATCTGACATCTTACATTTTCTTAGTGGCTTAACATCCCTAAATAACTCCCCAGTCCGGAATTAACTCATAATTCAGCATCTAATCTTTTGGCCCTGCATTTTCTCAGTGCCTCAATTCAAGATACACCTCTAAATAGATCCCCAGCCCGGAATTATTTGGATATGTGATTTCCAGCAGATTGCTATGTCAATCCTTGGATTAGCCCTTTCATGATTAATATAATTCCCCATCCCGGAATAAGCATCTCAAATATTTGCTTTTAAAACAGAGCGCTAAGGACAGCAATTAAGATCTCGGAAATGTTAAAAACGACTGAAAATGGGATGCTTTTATTTACTTGATTAAATTAAAATATGTTCCTTCGAAATGGAAAGATAGAATTGGCTTCAACTGTTGATTTGTAGACTAATATTGTTGGTCAACTTGTAATTAATTTTAAAAGGTGATAAGGAGTGATAATAAGGTTTAAAAGGCGTATGATGTAATAGGATCTGTCTTTAAGCAGATTGCATTACTTTGTAATCTTCGAGACGCCTTTTCACTCCATTTTTCATTTTTCATGTTTCATATTTCATCGAAACTCGCATCTCGCCGACTGAAAAAAAAACAAGAATTGAGAATAAGAGACAGCTTACCAATCCTAACATTTTTACTTCCTTCAAATCATTCATAAATTACGTATTTACCCCCGAAATAATTCCCCACCTTAAACAACTTTGCAAATCTGCAACATGAAAACAATAGTGTTAAACTGGTACATTGGTGAACGGTCCATTAGACAGTGCGTGAGTTAAATTGCATAAAAAACGAGCCGTCAAAAGAGTAGATTTATTGGACTGATGAAAAATGAGAGTGGATTCTCATTAAACTGCAAAATGGTCAATATTTCTTGAAAAACGAAGACTAAAAACAATTAACTCAATTCTTGACAGATATCAGAAATGTCAACCTTTCCGACAAATATGTCGACATTGTCGACACATTTGTCGAGAGAAATAGAGATTAAAAACCGCCGTCGGACTTCCTTATTAGTCTTCTTTCGAGACATAATATACCACCCACGCTATAGATATAGAATATAAACATTATATGCCCTACTTTAGTGTGGTTGAATAATAGTCATGGGATTATTTAACACCTATTATCTGATGGCACGTCAGGATATAAGGAAACCGGATACTACTGCAAAATTATAGAATGATTATAGTCATCAAATAAGTAGGATTGTTTGTGAGTTTGCGATTTCAGATTTGAGAAGCAGTCAATTACAAACAGTTACTTAAATGCAGTTGCAATTCTAATTACCGAGGCTCAAGATTAAGGAGGATTGTAATTTTGAATGGGAATCTGTCAAAAAGGACAATCATTCTGTCAAATTATGACCTACTTTTGCACACTATTTATTACTTATTTTATGTCATATTTGTCGTAGGTTTTGCTAAACCGAGTTCACTGAAATAACGCCTCCACCCGAAATAACTCCCCACCCGGTACTTGCAAGTTTCAGCTGCCATATCCCTTAAAAGGAGTTTTAATAAAAACTTGCCCAGGGGACTTATTTCGGTAAATACGGTAGCGTTTATCTGCCATCTCCAATATCCCTTTTTATAATAACTCCCCATGGGGACTTATTTCGGTAAATACGGTAGCCCATAGCCTGAATCTGAATCTTCTAGAGGATAATCGAAGGATTGGTAACAAAGTTTGATTTTTTAAATGTTTTAAATTCATTAATAATTATCTTGATTGTTATAAGGGCTGTGATCGGAGTAAGAATTTTTTAAATTACCTAATTATTTATTATTTTTTATATTTATTTATAGAGAATTGATAGTGTGGTGTCAACAATGCCGTAAATAATAGGAAATAAGTAAACAAATGAATATTCTTTGACATGGACTAAATGTGACACTCCCCTCTTCGTAACAATCACAACTATAATCACACTCCTTAGAACTACAAAACAATAATAACTCATAATCAGGAGGAACAAAAAGTTTAGACAAATAAGAATACAGATTATATTTTTGTTCGAAATAAGGAACTAGTTAAATCCAGTTTGCTCCTAACTTTTAAATTATTCCCCTATAGTTTTCAAATCTGTGTTGATGCTAATTAGCAGATTTTAAATCCTAATTTAAATGGCCTATACAGAAATCGAAACACCTGCATTTTTTTTAAGCAAATTAAATAAAAGTCATTAAACGTTGAGAGGATGTTTAATTTTTATTTAGCCAATTTGATTTGTACAAACGGATTTTCAGGATTTACGTTAATATTTTTAATTAAATTGAAATAATCTTGACTTGTACTTTTAATTGTAAATAAGATCTTCTAGGAAGAGATAATAATTCCCCTTAACAGTCTTTTGTGCATTTGTAACACTTAAGGGATACCTAAGGTTCCTTTAAGTTGACCTGATACTAATTCGTAGTCCAAGAGTCCTGAAATAATGATTTCGATGAGGATTCTAACACTATGAATTACCCAAAAAAAAAAATAGAGCCAGAATGAATTCAATAAATGATGGAATAGGTTATTTAATTATAAACCAAAATATTGATTTAATTTATTAAACCAATGAAATTATATTAATAAATATTTTAGATTTAACCTTAAGGAATACTATTGGATTAAATAAATATTAATAAGAAGAGTGAGTGAGCAGAGAGATCCGTTCACTCGGAGCATTAGACTGAAATTAAAAAGAGAACTCGGCTTGCTCGTACTCTAAACTCGCACGCAGCACACCTTCTTCCCTTCCTTATGCATAGGCAAAAGCAATGGCAAAATTTTACAAATAGCATTATTAAATATGAAAAATTTTCGATTTCTAATCGATCGATTTTTCTAAATTTTTGATATGTTATAGCTAACAATATTATCTTCAACTTTTGTATTGGTCTTTTCTTGTTGTATCATCTCCTTAATATGGATCTTATTATTTTTAGACATAAAAATGAAATCGCAAATTGTTTTAAGTTTCCTAACTAATTTTCTATACTTAGTATAACCTCACATATAATGAAAATCGTACCAAATAACAATAGTATACATCATCTTGACTAATTAAGCCCAATATTGGACTCCTATGGTGAATGGATCGCGATATAAATTATTTTTACCCAAAGTAAATAGAATCGCAAAATACACTCTACCTTATGGTATGATATTGCACGTATGAAATATCATATCATACTCTTAACCTAAATTAGTCGTTTAAACGACTGAGGGTTATAGTCCCCCCTGTAAGCGTAACATAATGGAAAATTAAGATACATTATGGTATAAGACTTTAACAGTAATATAGCTGGGTTAAGAATAACTGAGATTTAAATTAAATTAAGTATAAAGTACAAAGTCTTTGAAACAATCTTCATTCGAGTTAATTACCGAGTGTAAATAAAGTACACGAAAAATAACCAAAAATATATAACCAATGTCGAAGACGAAACGCCGCGAAAGGTCACCTCTCTCAATCGGGTCCGAAATATGAGATACAAAGAATCATAAATAACCACATTGAAAATTATAAGTGTAGCAGACCAAATTAATAATGACCATAGGCATGAAAATATGTGAAATATATCGGAATAAGTTAGGGTTGAGACCAATGGGATAACGCCAATAACTCGATAATGATGTTAACAGAGGTAATAGGAGTGTCGAATGTGTATGATATAAAAATGAATCGCAAATTGTACCAAAATTGTACATAAAATCATAACAAATCATGACCATGTCCACCTCAGCATCGAAGCGAAGAAGAGTTCGAAGAACGAATCACCAAATAGAACTCAAGGCCTTAAACTATTCGTCAATATAAGCCCATATAATACAATCAACCTACAATAGTCGGAAACAAATTACAAAATATATATGGAATTAAGACTTATAATTAACAGGTGGTTTGTTTTTAATCCTAACGCTACGCCGAATTGACGGGTTAGTTAAAGTATCTTCTGTATCTGGGGACGGTGCCAGAGGTGAGAGAGATGAGTCTTCCGCAACTGGATCGGCCTCCGAAATCGGAAGCAAAGAATTCTGTAAGTCAGAAGATGGTATAAAATTAGTATCAATAGAAACTTGACGAGGAATATGTATAGTATTTAATGGAATTGAAATCGGCAAACTAAGAGAAGTGTCTGATGAAGTCAATATGTCAGTTGCATTCCGAGGATGGTATCGCCGGATGAACTGAATGTGAACAGATTTGGTCGAATTGTCCTCAAATTCCAATAGAAAGTTGAGTGGACTTAGAACTTCCTTGATAGTAGCAATATTAGGCCGGAATAGAGGATTCAATCCAGCTGAGATTCCATGCTCTTTACTCGACAGGGTCGTGTCTCGAACGACGACGAGGTCGCCGACGATGAAGTGGTCATCGCGGTGCCGAGCATCATAGTAATGCTTTTGACGGGATTGCGCTTTCTGCAAATTAGATATAACAACATCAAGCATCAGTTTATATTTAGAAGAACGGTCAAAAATAATATCCTGACGGGATGGTGGAACCGAACGTTCTAGGATTTGTAACTCATTTTGAGTTAAGCTATTAGAGACATCAAAAGGAAGATCAAGTTCTCGATTTAGTAATAACATAGCTGGACTAAAGCCAGTTGAGTCTTGAACAGAAGAGTTTATAGCTAATTTTAGAAATGGTATGTTTACAGCCCATTTCTTATGATCTTGCCCGTCTAAATAGGCTCTAATCATGGTCTTAATTGTCCTATTCGCCCTCTCGGTGAGGTTGGACTGAGGATTGTAAATGGAAGTGAACCTTTGTTCGATATTCCACTGTTTACAAAGATAACTCATAATATTGGAAGTAAAATTGGTACCGTTATCACTGACCAATACTCGAGGCATTCCGAAACGACAGAATAATTGCTCCTCGAGCACCTTACCAATCCTTACTGCAGTGGCGTCAGTTAGTGGGAAAATTTCTGTCCACTTAGTGAAACTATCAATTACTACCAAAATCGTCGTATAATTTTCTGGTGATGACTTTGTGTAAGGTCCCATCAGATCCATGTAGAGAGTGTCCCACGGACGGGTGATGGGGGATGGTTGCATCAACCCAGGTGTCTTCTGATTGTCATACTTGACCCGTTGACAGATATCACAGGTTCTGATGTATTCTGTGACAGTAGGAAGCATCTTGGGGAAGTAAACTCGAGATGATAATCGAGCCATTGTCTTATCGATCCCTAAATGTCCTCCAGTAAGCGAATCATGGAGTTGTTTGAGGACCCGAGGCACGAGTGAAGGTGGAATGTAAGGCAACCGTTTGCAACCGGAAACCTTGTACACAATTCCGTTGATCGACTCGAAATTCGGGGTCTTGAACCGAGTAGAAAGAGTAGCTCCTTCCAAACGTTGATGTTCCAAGATTGTGTTGCGGTCCACTTCACAAGTCAATACCAAATTGGTTCGAAGGGAAGGGGCGAACATATAATCTGGTTCATTGTCGACAAAAGAATCATCTGGAATAGCATTTCTCGACAAAAAATCAGCAACAACATTATCTTTACCTTTGACATATTGAATATAAGGTGACCATTCTTGTAACCTCCATGCCCAACGCATTAGTCGTTGGTTGGAGTTTTTCATAGTTTCCAAATATATGAGAGCTTGATTGTCCGTCTGTAGGACGAATTCTTGACCATCAAGAAACTCTCGAAACTTATCTAAGGCAAATACGATTGCATAACACTCTTTCTCGGCCGTAGAATAATTAATCTGCGCCGGATTTAGTGTTTTACTGGCAAAGGAAACAACTTTTTTATTGCCTGCATCGTCAATTTGAGAAAGTACTGCACCAAGTCCAGTATTACTCGCATCGGTACGTAAGATGAACGGCTTTCCGAAAATTGGGTGCGCCAAAACTATGTCTTGGAGGAACGCAGCCTTCAATTTGTGGAACGCTTGTTCAGCTCGCGGAGTCCAATGAAATTTAGCCTTTGAAGAAGTAAGGGGATATAATGGGGCTGCTAAGTCGGCAAACCGCTCAATGAAGTTGTGATACCAACCTACCAGACCTAAGAATCCTCGCAGACTTTTCTTAGACTGTGGTAACGGAAAAGCTTGAATAGACTCAATCTTATCTGGGTTCATGCCAATACCATTTTCGGAGACCGTGTGGCCTAAAAACTTAATTAAAGTTTTTCCGAAACTGCATTTGGAGCTATTTAGGGTTAGTCCGGCGTCCCGGAAACGTCCCAACACTATTTCTAAGTGCTTCCTATGCTCAGCAAATGTCTTACTAAAAATTAGGACATCATCCAGATAAACAACACAAAAATCATCCAAACCTTCCAAAAGTTCATTCATCATGCGTTGATACGTGGCTCCTGCATTTTTCAAACCAAAAGGCATGCAGTTATACTCAAAAAGTCCACGATCAGTCACAAATGCAGTATATTTACGACTATGTTTAGCCATTAAAATCTGCCAATAACCCTTTTCTGCATCCATTGTACTCAGATATTTAGCGTTCGCTAATTTACGCATAATATCCTGTATTTTAGGAAGTGGAAATGCATCATTAGGGGTTAAAGTATTAATATGCCGATAATCGACACAAAATCTCCATTCACCGTTAGCTTTCTCTTTAAGAAGTACGGGACATGAATAAGGGCTCTTACTTTTTCGAATAATCCCTGATTCTAACATGTAGTCAACTTGCCGGTTGATTTCCGCATGTTTGAAGGGGGATGTCGGGTAAGGTCTTTGCCGTTTAGGGCGTTCTTCTAATAATTTAATGACATGCTTGACTTTTTTGACACGCCCAAGTCTAGCATCAATGACATCAGGGAACTTCTTCAAGAGTTCTTTGATCTCATCATTTTCAAAGTCCGATAACAATTGTAGATGATTAACACTATGTGTAGTTTGATCTGACGCAAGCAAGGAATAACGCTCGCTTGGCCAGTTATCTGAAAATCCCCAAACCAAGTTCAAGGTATCTATCATTAAGCCAGATTGATGTAGGAAATCCATACCTAACAAAGCATTGCATTCAATGTCAATGACCAAAAAATCATGCTGATACGTCCGACTTCCTAATTGAAAGACGATTGTGGTGATCCCTGTAGGATCAGATTCTGTCCCATCAAGCATAATTATGGAACCAAAAGGCCACGGACGTATTAACTGATCGCTAGGGACTAAAGATTTTGAAATTATCGAAACCGTGGATCCTGTATCAACTAAAGCTTTAAAATTAGTGCTAAACATCTGTATATTAATTAAAGGAATCATTTTCATAGGGTTGTGAATGAGTGGGTGAGTAACCGTGAACCCTTCAACAGTTACTCGTCCACCCCGTTTCCCGGAAGTTTATTTTCCTGAGAGCTTTTGCAGTTTCCGTGAGTCGTTTTCGAAGGGACGGTTGACCCTTTGGAAATCTCCGTTTCACCCGTTCGAACCATATTAGTTCGTGGCTTTAGTAAGTAGCAATGGGAAATAGTGTGACCTGATTGATTACAGTTATCACAGAACATGTTGGCCTTCCATTTCGACTTATCTTTGCCAGATCGTTTTGAGGTGTCAGAGGTAGGTTTGGTCTGATTATCCTTCGTATCGTTGTTAGACCCGGAAGTCTGAGAAGTTTCATTGGGTTTGTATGAACTATCATTTTTCTTGAAGTTCTTTTTCTTCTCATCGAAACTTGGAATCTCGATTTTAGATGCAAATCTAATGAGTTCATAAATATCAGACGCTTGGCATCCTAGTAAATGAGAGCGCAAAGCAGGCAAGGCACGATCCGAAATGAACAAGATAATCTCTTTCTGATTTGCATTTGGAGATATCTTAAATATCTTTCGATATTGAAGGTCCATCTCAAAGGCAAATTTCTGAAATGATTCGGATGCATGCTGGCGTCTCTTCAAAATCCGTTCCAAAGCAGAGTGATTGTCGTCCTCATTTCCATACATGGATTTGAATTGCGACTGGAAATCTTCCCAAGATTCAATGAAGAGCTTGGTCCGTTTCCACCACAGACTTTGGTTATCATCCTGATTAAATATCGGAGCCAACATTAAAACCCTGTCTGATGGAATTATTCGTTTACGATTCATATACAAATCGACTTCCTTGAGAAAGTTATCACATGTATCTAATTTGTGATTAAACTTAGGCAGAGGAATATTTCCAGCAGCCTGATAAATAATCGGTGTAGATGAGGAATTAGCATATGAGGAATTGAAAGGAATAGACTGATCTGCATGAAAATTCTCCTTCGTATGCTTAATAGGGGTCTCAGAGATATGAGTAGAGTCTGTTTGGACTGTCTGACCTACTTTCGGAGAGGAATGCGGAAGCTCTTGTTCGGATTTTAAAGATTGGTACAGCGTAACGAATTGAGTTTTCAAATCGTACAAATCCTTAGAATGCGCAAAAACCGATTTTTGCAAATCTAAAACCGCATTTTCTACTCTACCCTCATTAGCTATGGCAGTGGCAATATAATTACTACACATGCGGAGTTCTTGCTTCATGATTTCGTCGCATTTTTGTTTTCCTGAAATCCTAGCCTTATGAGCCGTAATATGTTTCGAAAATTTGTCAAGTTTCGAATCTAGATATTCCTTGACAGATGGTACAATAGGGTTCAGCGAAGGATAATCAGGGCCAATAAGATCTGCAAGAATTGGATCTGCAGGGGGATTTATTTGATTCGATAGCTTGTCTAATTCCGTTTGAAAAGTATCAAACTTCGTAGCCAAAGCATCATAAACTGATTGAGATCGTAAATCGCATTCAGTTTTCAAATCATCAATTTTTTTCGCAGAGGAATCATGTTCTTCATTAATTTTCAAAATGAGTTCCTTCTTTAAAGATTTGAGTTTCTGTGAGAACTCAGTAGTAACATCCCGAAAAATTACCGCAATCTCTTCAGAAAGTACGTCAATTTTTCGATGAACTATGCCCTCAACAGATTTGGAAAAGTTGGATTTGGAACTTCTCCGAAAAAGCCTGTCCAACGATAACCACCGTATCAACTTACGAGACCAATTAGGAACAAGAAAAAAGATACCATACCCAATAACCAAAATAATGGAGAGGATGAGCATCCACTGGACGATGGGAGACACTTGATTCCATAGTTGATCCAGAATGAATCCTTGATCCTGATGGTTTGAAGTCGAAGGTTGTCAAGGATGTCGTAAAGATGATAAATCCGGTATGGCACGGGTGTAATTTAACCCGGCGACCGACAAAAGAGTCTTAAGTGTGGTAAAAATACCGTCCATCGTAGTATCACTCAACAAATAATAGAAAATCTACTAAGAAGAGCACTGAATTCAAGGCACTGTAGTTATTTTAAACGTGGTTTCGTCACCATGTAACACTTAAGGGATACCTAAGGTTCCTTTAAGTTGACCTGATACTAATTCGTAGTCCAAGAGTCCTGAAATAATGATTTCGATGAGGATTCTAACACTATGAATTACCCAAAAAAAAAATAGAGCCAGAATGAATTCAATAAATGATGGAATAGGTTATTTAATTATAAACCAAAATATTGATTTAATTTATTAAACCAATGAAATTATATTAATAAATATTTTAGATTTAACCTTAAGGAATACTATTGGATTAAATAAATATTAATAAGAAGAGTGAGTGAGCAGAGAGATCCGTTCACTCGGAGCATTAGACTGAAATTAAAAAGAGAACTCGGCTTGCTCGTACTCTAAACTCGCACGCAGCACACCTTCTTCCCTTCCTTATGCATAGGCAAAAGCAATGGCAAAATTTTACAAATAGCATTATTAAATATGAAAAATTTTCGATTTCTAATCGATCGATTTTTCTAAATTTTTGATATGTTATAGCTAACAATATTATCTTCAACTTTTGTATTGGTCTTTTCTTGTTGTATCATCTCCTTAATATGGATCTTATTATTTTTAGACATAAAAATGAAATCGCAAATTGTTTTAAGTTTCCTAACTAATTTTCTATACTTAGTATAACCTCACATATAATGAAAATCGTACCAAATAACAATAGTATACATCATCTTGACTAATTAAGCCCAATATTGGACTCCTATGGTGAATGGATCGCGATATAAATTATTTTTACCCAAAGTAAATAGAATCGCAAAATACACTCTACCTTATGGTATGATATTGCACGTATGAAATATCATATCATACTCTTAACCTAAATTAGTCGTTTAAACGACTGAGGGTTATACATTTGTAAATGAAGACCTTATCTCCGTCATTTCACAACAAATTAAGAGTCAGAAAAGCTGTATTTTCAAGACAAGGCTCTCCAAATAATCAAATGTGCCTACACTGTTTAGCAATTAGGAATTACTGAGTCACGAATTCACTACCTTCCTAAATTACTTGTACTTATTTACTAGAACCAAGTCCCTTCCGGTCCTCCTTACTTGGACTTTGCAAAATTGAACCAGTTTTTAATCTTATTTTTTACATTTTTGCAGAATTTCCAGAATTTAAATGATCATTTTTACTTAAATAAGCCCCCCTGGGCTAATTATTCCGGGGGTCTTATTCCAGGATATCTACATATGCCTGGACAAACATTCTTCGACAAATTACAAAATCAATAAAACATACTGAATCGATCGTAGTTAAATGTTTAAAAAATTGGCTTTCCCTTTGGAACTCTTTTAACTTCCGGTAATCATTACATAAAAATAATTGTAATTGTTAACTCGTTTTGGAAATGATCGACAGATTGGCAACTCGATATGCACATATATTTCGATATAATATAACGGGTTGGGTCTGTTCAATAATTTGTAGTTCCAATTTCCGAAAGAGAAACTTAATTGTCATGAATGAGTTGTAAAATGATATTTAAAGTCAAAGGCTAAGGAATCTAAGAAAATACGTGGGATGTAAATGGCGACACGTTTTTTATAAATAATTCTACTTCATAGCAATTATGATTATACTTTGTTTACTACTTTATATGCAAATTTCGCATCAACAGATCAGGGGATTGGAATAACAATCTGTTCGCAATTATAAGACTCAAAAATTAGATAAAAACGCTCAGAAAATTGTCTTAAACGCATGTGTAACAGTTGCCGATAATTTTTCTCTGATTTTTTTTTATTTTTCATTTCGAAAATAATACTTTACCTTTGAAGTACAAAAAGTTATATTTTTTCCTCAGAAACTCGTAAAGAACTTTAACTGCTGGAATTTAAAAATTACATATCTAAAATCTCCTGATAATGACCAATGACCACTAATGTCCGATTCTCTTATATCGAGTAGATCGAACTGAGCTGACAGTAATGTCTTGGTAAGTAACGTGGTAATGAATTCGTGGTAATGAATCAAAGTTGATTGGATAAATTAGTTTCATAGTGGGCAAAATACAATGTGAGGGGGCAAGTTTCCAACAGAAGGGCGAAATATTCCGTTGGGTGTGGGTGTGGGCAAGTTCCTCTGGGGCAGTTTCAATTTAAGTAGGGCATTTTCCAGTTTATATGGGGCACTTTAAAACTTTAAAATTTTAAAATACTCCCTATTGAATATCGATTTTAAGATCCGTAAAACACCAGCTTTTATAGCTCTAATTAACAGAGAAGAGCTAATAACAATTCACAAGAGGATAAATAACAGGACTTGCTATAATTCCATATGTGCATTTCCGGATATTAATTAAATTAAATTAAACGAAACCACAAGCCAAACTGTCAAATGAATTGGCAGGGAATCCGTGCAAAAAACAAGGTATTTTTACAAGGAGACGGAATCTCTCTTTTATCTTTCCTCACAAGTCATAACATTCGCAGTTAGGAAACGAATAAGGTACCTGCTACAGGCCTTTAACATGTAGGAGCTGTCTGCAGGGTTATTCAACTTATTCTTAATTGTTATGATTATTATTTTGCGTTCACAAGATCGTAAAGAAACTGTGAGACAGTCAAGGATAATTAATCTAAAGATGAGGTTCTCTGTGTGGGTCGTATCTTATATCGTGGGATATGATCTGTTATTTAATGTTAGGGATGACAGTTAGAGTCTTTACATTCCGGTCAATGGTACGGACTCGTAAATTGCAATCAATAATTGTTATTTAATCTGCGTTCTTGTAGTTCAATGAATCCCTCTCTACCGTTCATAAATGTTGACAGGGACATGGGACCTCGAAGTTACTGTTCCTTATATTTAGTTGTTGGATTTTTTTTGCTCGAACCTATTCCGACACGCCTGCCAAAGGGTATTTATAGCGGATATGAAATAAAAAGATCCCAAAACATTTACGGTTTAAAATTCAAAGTATCTTAAATATAGTGTACTCGAAGCAGTTAATGCGACTAAAATAGTTTTATATAACCGTAAATTGCAAATACTTGTCATCCAGTTGAAGATTTATATCAAGAGTCTCTAAATATTTATGAGAATTAAAGAAGGCATTGAGAGGGTCATTTAATTGAAGTAAATGACCCGTGTGGGTCACTAATTCAAGTTAAGGGTCAAAGAAAGGTAGGTGTATTTATAGGGATACGAGATATGCATAACGTGTTTAGCAAGTATAGTAAGAATGTCAAGGAATTAATGAGACGTAAATAAGTGCATTTAAATTTAATTGTAATTAGTGACATGGAAGGCGTGATTTATGCATGGATGTTGAAGAGGAATTTGTATAGCCTGAGGAGATGAAAAGAGTGCAAAATAATGTTACGCATTTTTCGCAAGTTCTTCTCTTCATTTTATGTTCCTATATTTCTTGCCAATTATTTGCACAGCCTCTTTGGAATGTGAGTTGACGTGGACGAGGACGAGATATTTCATGAACAAATACGTACTCGTATTTACTTTACGTTACGTCCAATTCGCAATTTTCCAGGTTTATTTTTTAGGCTTTAATCTAAAAGATCGAGTCTTGGTGTAAATAGTGAAGGGAATTAAAAATTAACCGTTAATTATGATTAAGTCCCTCGTAAGTCGTAAAATCACGGCTCTTTCAGGAGGATCGAATAGTCTCTTCATAAGTCTGATTGGAGAAATTATGAATTTCAATTTTTAGTTTATTTAATTTCATTGTGAAATTCTAATTTTATAGCCTATTCGATCAAAATCGGTATGATTCGCTATTTATAACTGCTAAGAGACGAAAAATCTGAATTTTACCCAATCAATACTCCTTCTAGGTTAAGATTTTTCTATGAAAGATTGAAATGTACTTAAAACTAGCAGGAAAATGGCATAAAATAGGTTGAAATAAAAAAAACTTGACCCATTTATATGTCATAAGAGTAAGTGCATAGGGATAAAATCGTAATAAGAATTATTAAAAAAATTCTAGGCCTAAAAAACAATCGGAATGAGTTGATTTAAAGTTCTTGTGTTAGTTTAGCCTGGATTCTTGTGTCATTTTGTCAATCTCTGTCGTGTCTCTATGTGGCTAGACAGTTCGTGTTCTGTAATCTTACGTAAGATGACATAATTCGTGTCTGCAGATTAATAATATATATTTTGCACAATTAGCCCCGGCATGACACGTCACTCATCCTCACTTGACAAAAAATTACAAGAAACAACAAACCCACTTCCTCTTATTCTTATCTTGAAGAATAAAACTTGACTACACAACCATAAACCCAGGAGCAGGAGCAGGAGATTGAAGATTAAAGATTAAGGAAATCAAAATTTAAACTCTAGTTACGATTCCTTATAAAAATCAGTGCAATTAAAAATAAAAAATAAATTAAGGCTGTAATTAAGGCAGAGGGTTAATAAAAATAGATTAATTGAGCTCATGAAAAGTGAATTTAATTGGATTAGAGTTGAATTAAGTAATTGAAGAGAGTGTCCTTGAACTGTGATTCTGAAGAGGAGGCTTTAGTATAATTTGTCTTAAGAATGTGAATCAACCAGATCTGTCTCACTTGACGCAAGTGATTTAATGGCCAGTTGACCAGCTTTTGTTACGGAATAAAAACGCAATTTAAATGAGAAGGTCGTCGAATCAAGATTTCAATCCGAGACGAGCATTTCGTTGCAATTTGCAAATATTATTGTTAAAAACAGAATTATTGCATCACGGGATCAAGAGTTTATAAACAAAGTACTAATGACGTGGGATTCGATAATTTAATTCGGCTCCAGGCACACTGATTTCCGATGGCAATTCTATTACGATTAATTTATTTAAAACAAGATTAGTGTAAATTGAGACAATTACCGTAAGAACTGATACAAGTCCCCAGGGGACTTATTTCGTAGTCGATGGGGTAGTTATTACGGGGGGAATTCTTCGGTAATTGTCGGTAACTATTGTTATTTATTTAATTCTGAATCGCCAAATTGTAAAATTGATGTATATTGTCACGTAAAAAATTGTTGTTAAATATAACCTGCATAATCTTAAATGTTTTCGTTGTCTAATAAAAATGAGAATAATTAGTAAAAATAATTGTAATGTCTGTCTGATCGGGTTTCAGATGTATCTAACCACACCCTCAATTAGAGCTTAAGATTCCTAATTGAAATTCATTATAAAAAATCGAGATTCCAAAGTCTAGAAGATGAGAGAAGAGCATTCGTTGTCCTCATGATCAAAACATAGAGAGGGGTTTCTAACACGCTACAATTCAACATTCAATCGATTTTTTATTGTCTATCTTGAACTGCTTTTCCTCCTGGACAATGAGTTATGAATTTGCTAAATGTGAAGGGAGTTAAAAAAATTAAACTAGTTAATAGTTAATATTAGAGAAGATAGGTTGTCTACTGAATTCTGCTAATTATTCCGAGTGCAAAGGTCTCAGACTCCCAGATCCAGTTCATATATTTTTTATTGTTTTTTTTGCAAGGACTGTTCATAAATCATTGTAAGGGGGTGAAACGACGAAAGTGTAACGACGGACGTGTCAGCGACACATGTGTCAGGACATGTGAGTCAGGGGACAAACGTAAGTCCTATGTTTTGTCAATACTTGACACCTGCTTTAGACAAGTGTGACCTGTGAATAAGAGTCAAAAATAAAAAAACACTTAATATATTTCATACAGTTTTAAAATGTTTAAAAACTTATATTTTTCATAAATTATTTTTTTTAAGTGAAAAATCATGTTGGCTAAGGGTTAAGGGTCGGTTAAGATATATAAATCAAGGTAAGTAGGTACTACTTATGGAAGAGGGAGTTTGACGAGTTCGGTTTCATAAGATAATTAATGGGGAGCTGTCTTTGTCCTTGGATCAAAACTGACTTGCATTACCAACTGTTACTAAACATCGTAGTTACTTACCCTGCATCTCATTAACCACTTATTGGCAATAAAAACGGTCATTTCATCATTCATTCACCCGATTTATAAACCTGACTCTTATCATCCCAAATTCAGAGGAACAATGATTTGTCCAACTCAAGAATCGGCAACAATCCATTCCAAACGCATTCGAAAATCTAAGAATCTTATCTGTTAAATATTCTAAGAAAAATACAAAATTTACTATCTCCTCTACTCTATATTCTATGAAATACTTGGAATAGAAGCATTTCGGTGAATCAAATTCGAAAACACGTACATTATATGCAGCTTAAACTAAAATCAGTTCAGAGAAACTATTTGCATATTGGTCATAAATCTTTCTTTAGTACTAGCTCAGGATGAAGAACCATCACAAAATATCGAAATTAACGGAAACTGTCAAAGAAACGCATCTATTCGCAGATCACAACCAACTAGAACACATTTTGTGTTTTTTAGTGAAGTGAATCGTGATTTATTTAGATCTATTAGATTTAATATCATTTTAAAATAGAAACAGAAAACTTCGCAGATCAAATCTGAGTCCTTTTTTAATATAACTGGACGTCAAATATACGTATGGGACTGCCAATGTGCCAATACACAATAAAATCTTAAAATATAAGGCAGAACCTATAGCAAAATTGGATGGCAAATGTGAATGTACGCTACAAGCCGAAGCTGTTATGCAAAAATTCGCAACATTTTTCGCACATATCAAGACATTGATACCATTTGGCATGTAATCTGTTTCATATTGACTGTCCAAGCCATTTTTTACGACAGTCTTGATTCCCCTCCCTTATAGTCTAATGTATTCTTATTTCGCACTAAATCTGCAACTTATTCGTAGCAACAATAGTGACTTAGGATATTTGTTGATCATCAGATTGTGGTATTGTAAGTGAGTCGAATAATCATTAACCAGCGAATACCTGTTCCTCCTTTGTTGGCGTCACCCGAACTTCCATGAATCTTAATTGCGGATTGTTTGCAAAAAATGCTAGCTCCCATTTAAATTCGCAGTATCGCTAAAACTGAAGCCAAGTTATGATCTGCTTAGAATAAGATATTCTATTACGAGTTCTCGATCTTAACACAATCTCGGGATATAAAAAGCTTGGGAGCAGATGAAATCCCTTACAGAACACATCTCAAGTTCAAGGTGAAGACATATCTACAAAAACTACTCTAGTTGAAAACACTAATTATTTACATACAAACTATTATATCATTTAAATAGGGAATTAAGGCTAATTAATTAAAAGTTCCGTTCAGGATGAACAGTTTCGGAGAGATACGGACCTGCCTCGTCATCATGTTCAATGTTTTATTGATCATTGAGGTATTGATTTTTTCAAGTTGGGTTCGTTTTTGAAAAAAAAATTGAAAATTAATTTTTTTAATTGAAAATTTTTAGACGCGCGCGAGGTTTATTTACCACGCTGACCCAGCACTGCACTGCATGCAGGCAAAGGTCCCTTGCAGTGGACATTCACAGGAATCGTGTCAGGAATATTGTGCCATGAATGGATTTGCGGATGGGGAATGCAATGGCTCTTGTTGCCTTTGTTTTGCTGGTAAGGACAAGGAATGTCTCCGCAAAGAGTGTAAATACCCGAATTCGGGAAAATCGAGGAAATTAAATTGTTGGACAGTCAAATTTTGTCGGTACAAAAATGATAGTTTAAAATTCTAACGTTTGTCTAGGTATGCCCCCACTCCGACACCCCAGTCACCCCCTGGCATTCAGCAAACGGCCCACGCCCCTCGCCCCCACCTCCAAGATAGTAGCCGTTCGGAGCTCAAATTACCCCCGATTGCCCCAGCCCCCATCCTCCGATAAGCCCAAGCGACAGGCTCACAATTACCCACACTTATCCAAGGACGAGGAATTGGAGCTGGAATTCGCGAACGAAGTGTCCAGTTCCTCAATCTGCTTGACTCCGGCTTGTGTCAAGGCTGCCAATAATATTCTGGTCAATATGGACGAGGCAATCAACCCCTGTGACGATTTCTACGAATTTGCCTGTGGTAACTTCGAGAGGAACACGATTATCCCTGACGATAAGGGAGAAGTGACGGTTATCGGATCTCTCACCGATAAGCTCCATCAACAAATCCGGATAATGTTGGAAGAACCTGGATCCAAGGCTGGAAATGATAAGAAGTCCACGGAAATGGTCAAAAACCTCTACAAATCTTGCTCCAATATGGGTATGAATCTGTTCTTAAATAAACCTACCAAATAGACACATTTTTTAAATATTTTAACACGTTATAAGTCGTTACTGACACGTGGGAGTTTGGTATAAGAATTTTCGAGTTTACATTTTTGGGGGGTCAGGGGGTGTGACCCAGTACTTCATTTGCATTTGGCTTTAACCCCAACAACGACAGGTTTTATAGACTCTTTTAACCACTTGCAGGATAATTAATTTTTTGTTATCCCCAATTAATTTAAATGTATTTAGTTAGAAGCCAAAATCGTGTAGTGTGGTGGAGAAATATATTCTACATCTGAATACAGATCATGTTTTTATTGATTAGTAATCTGACAATGCTTGAGATGATTAAAACAAATGCTTTAAAACGATTTGAAATTTCACCGTAATAACTAATAAATTCCTACCGGAATAACTCCCCATCCTCCTTTCAAATCCAATTTTAAGGACATGGATGTTATGGATTGGGAAATTATCGCCCATGGAGAGTTATTAAAATAGAACTGTTATCTATAAGTAGTGATCGATGGGTACTACAAGTTTTTTCTAGTAGTTCTAGTTCTAGTTCTTACAATTAGTTCAGTCTGCTCTGAATCGTTTTAGTTCTAGTTCCAGTTCTAGTCCTATTTTTCTGTTAGTTCTAGTTCTAGTTCTATTTTGAAATATCTGTTGGTTCTAGTTCTAGTATAAACTATAAGGTAGTGTTTGTAATTTTAGGTATTTTGGAAGCTGAAGGTGTGAAACCGATTGAAAGAATCCTGAAATCGGTGGGGGGTTGGCCCCTTGTCAAAGGATCGACTTGGAATTCGGACCAAAAATGGACTTGGACAGATTCCGTATTCAAACTCAAGGAAATCGGGGTTTTGTCGGCTTATTTCTTAAGCGTCGGTGTGGGTCCCGACATTAAAAACCCGGGTGCTCGTATCATTACCGTAAGTTCAAAATAACTCCCCATCCCGAAATATATCCCCATAAAATGTGACTTTGATTTACTCTAAAACTACTGTTGAGTATTGACTAATTAGTAGGTTAATTAATTACCAGATTGGAGAACCGTCGCTATCGTTCGGTCGAGATCAGTTGTCGAACCCCGTCTTCGTATCCGCTTACAAGAAATACCAAATCGATGTCGCAGTATTACTCGGTGCCGACCCAGCTTCAGCAGCTAAAGAAATGGCTGCCGTCTTTAACTTTGAAAGACAGTTAGCTAATGTAAGTATAAACATAAACACATTTAAAGTTCTTCGTTATCGGAAACAAGATTTTTAATGGGGGTCAGGAACTATTTTAAATTTTCTCAAAATTTTCATAAATAATCTTTGTTTCAACGTTCTAATAGGTTTACTCTAGAAATTATTTTTGATTTTCTGAGATGATAGATATCTTCATTCTTTTTGAAAATAGCTCGAATTTGATCTTAAAAACATACAAGAAAATTTCAAAATCGACAAGCATTCGGAGTTTTCTGAGCCTATTAAAATTTTTATGATTTTTCATGTTCGGTGATCGTGATTGTTTAAATAATGGATAAAATAGAGCTGGTAATTTTTTCGCCATTAAGGATTACGAGAAGTTGTAGATTCAGGATTCAGCAAACAAATAGAAGCCAATCGGAGATTTTAATTTAAAATTTACAGATATTTATTATTAGCCAGCAATTATACATAACTTCTCATAATTTAAAAAAATACTTATTTATTTATTTATACTAATTAAATGATTAATTAATGCTCAAAAATAGATTTCCCTCCCACGAGAACTGGCCCGAGCTCATCCCCTCACCTTTTACAATCCCATGAAAATCTCAGACCTTCAAACCCGGTTTCCAAGCGTCGTATGGCTGGAATACATCCGGAAAACGCTGCCAGCGTCCCTCGACATCCAATCCCAAGAAGTAGTCACTGTCGCAGTCCCTCCGCATTTGACACATTTGTTCCAACTGATTGAAAAAACGGATCCAAGGTACTAATATAATACTCATCCACACATGCAAAAAAAATCTCGCCGAAATTCGACATTAAAATATGCATTTTTTAGGACTCTTGGAAACTACATAATGTGGAGAGCGACGGCGTCCGTGATTCCGTTTTTGAGCGAATCGGTTCGAAAAGTACAACAGGATTTCTCGTCGAAATTGTCAGGTCAATTGGTAAAGCCCCCGAAATGGCGAGAATGTGTCGGTCTCGTCACGTCAACTTTGGCCCATGCCGTTGGCTCCATGTATGTCGACAGATATTTTAATAAGGACGCTCGTGCCGAAGCCATTAAAATGTTTGATGACATTCACAACGCTTTCCCAAGCGTTTTAAACGAAGCCAAGTGGATGGATACTCGAACAAAGTGAGTAAATACTAAATTCTATTTTACCGAAATAATACCCCACCCCAAAATAATTCCCCACTTAATTTACCATTTAAATTTTAAATTAAGGGCAAAGGCATACGAAAAGGCAAAGGCAATGAGATCTCATATTGGTTACCCCGAAGAGCTATTGCAGGAAAGCAGTCTTTTGAAGTTGTACGATGGGGTGAGCTATGAGATATATTTTTAATTTTTTTTAGCCATTTTAATTACAAATTAATTCTTAATTGATTAACAACGATTTTATAGCTTGAACTGAACAGTGGAAATTTCTTTGGAAATGTGCTGAATATCACAAAATCAGCTACAAATTACAGTTTTTCGAAACTCCGAACTCCAATCGACTCCAAAAATTGGGTTCCTCATGGAAAACCCGCTGTTATCAATGCCTTCTACAGCCCCTTGCAGAACTCAATCCGTAAGTTTACTTTTATCGAAACTCATCGATATGTCGACAAGATATTCATCGATATGCTTGCAAATAGAATTTCCGGCTGGGATCCTACAAGGGAACTTTTTCGATGGTGAGCGGCCGCATTTCCTAAACTACGGGGCTGTTGGATGGGTTTACGGACATGAGTTGATTCATGGGTTTGATGATCAGGTCAGGAGTCAGGATTTTAATGTTTTAAAAAGTAAATTTGTTAATTAATTGCTAGTGATAATTAATATTGTTTGTAATTAATTTCTCAGGGAAGTCGTTTTGATCTGAATGGAGACCTTAAGGATTGGTGGGATCCTATTACAAAACAACGTTACCATCGGAAGACGGAGTGTATCGTCAACCAATACGGAAGATTTAGCTTCCCGGACCTAGTCAAGAATTCTACCGTTTCGGTAATTGCAATTAACTAATCTCTTAATTTTTTTTAGAAAATTTTGCTTTTGAGTACTAAGATGGCAACTTCTATTTTATGCGGAAATTTTTTTTTTGTACAAGAATTTAGATATCTGGTAATACCGTGAGTAAATTCGATGAATTCCAATTAAGGTTTACTAATTTCAATGTTAATTATTTCAGCTGAACGGGGTGATTTCCCAAGGTGAGAATATTGCTGACAACGGTGGAATCAAGTTAGCTTACAGAGGTTACCAAGCTTGGGTACAACGGAATGGACCTGAAAAGGTAACGCTGAAAGTTTTAAACACCCCCGGAATAAGTCCCCACCCTTCAGTAATAATTGAACCGGTTGACATGAATTCCCACCCGAAATAAGTCCCCATCCCATGAAAATGACTAAACTATATTTTTTATCTGGAAACCCTTAGAAGTTACCAGGACTTAAGTACACACAAAACCAACTCTTTTGGATTTCAAGGTAATGATTTTTAAATATTTTCAAAGTTTTTAATTGTTATGCCCATAAGACTTGTAGATTTAACCATAAAAATAATGAATAGTGCCAACAACTGGTGTTCAAAACATCGTCCAGAGTCCATCCTTCACAGCCTTAAGACGGGGGTTCATCCCCCGGGGAAATTCCGCGTTCTTGGCACATTCTCCAATATCGACCAGTTTTCGAAAGATTTTAACTGCCCCGTTGGAGCTCCAATGAATCCTCGGGACAAGTGCACCGTTTGGTGATCCCATCGACTAAATGTCGACAAGTTCACTTTACAATTTAAAGATTATATTTTTTAAGACCACAATCAAAAATAATATTTTATATTTCTGTTGAAGGATTTTAATAAAATTTTGTTCTAACTTCTGACAAGATATACTTCGTTTGTCATTCCTGCGGTTGCATAGATTCAAGGTTCAATATCCCCGTAATTAATTGATGTCATATTTATTTTAGGTTATTAAATGTTGGATCTGTAAATACAAGAGGTTTGGAGGTTCATATTATTATCTTCTTGTGTAGAATCAGATGTGCATGTGTTCGAGATCTATAAATAAGGACGGGAGTATGTTCATCGGATTTAGAATCATAGGGTTGCTATAAATATAGAATGTGTTGAATGTTCAGGGTAGTCATTTTTAGCTTGTCTTAATTAAATAATATGATGTAATATGTATGAGTGTATTTTTCTGTAGAGTTAAGTGTCGTTATACATGAGCCACTCATGAGCCACACATGAGCCACACATGAGCCACACATGAGCCACACATGAGCCACTCATGAGCCACACATGAGCCACTCATGAACCAGCCCAGAGAGTGGGGTTAATCTGTGCGATCCTAATTATATTGAGAGGTAAATTTAAAAAATGTTATGTTTGGAGGCGTGGAAGCCGCGTCTCATTCAGTTCACGTTTATGTACAGTCGGAGAGAGTGTGCCTCGTGGAACTCGCCATTTTTGTAATATTTTTTAAACCACAATTAAAGTGTTAATTGGAGATTTTTTGATAAATTGTTTTCAATAAACTGTTGGCCTTTGAGCCGTTAATGTCCAGTAACTGACATTTTGTGGACTTCGTGAAGTTTTCATTTCAAACAACAGTTTTTCATCATAAGCAGTCAGGCTGACATTTCATATTTCATCCATTTCAAAAGTCACATAATCCTAGGCAATCGTAAAGTGTGAAACTGCGAATGCGGTGGACAGACATTTTACATTTATGGCGACCCTGGCAGGATTGTGTATAGGATTTGTGACATTTTTGTTGAGTGTGTCTTGTTGAGTGACGACGGAGTGGCCATCACATCCCCACCGTGCATCTCGATCCGAAGTTGTTTTTGAGTCGGCCAGCTGGACATAACCAATCCCGAGACGTACCGGAGGAAGCAGGGACCTGTGCGGAAAGCCAAAGGTCGAGGATTCCATCGCGGAGCTACACGTAAGAGGGGGAGGGCCTGTTGGAGATTGCAGCAGACAGAGACGGAGTTGCGCGGGTGGGAGAGAGACCATTCGCGTTGCTGAGAGACCACTTCCAGGAATCGTCAGCCACTGCTAGGCTAATTAGCAGCTGTATATGTGTGTGTAGAGTCTCACACCAAAAACTCGGACTCCAAAACAGGCAAGATCTAACCAATTTTTCTTGTCTCTTGAGATCATCCAAGACGTAGCAGGATTTCGGATAAATTGCGAAATATTTGTTAACCGTCGAAATCGACGTTATTGTTTGAATTATCCCCTAGCGATTTGAAAATGAGCAAACGTTACGATACACGGTCGAGTAGGGCGGCAGCGGACAAGGACGGGAATGGAGTAGACGAATCAGCGTCTTCGCCTGATAATTCCGGTGTCAACCGACCCATATCGAAGGGGACACTTTCCGTATGTTCGTCGAAAGGGAGAAGGTCAAAATCGTCGTCAAGAATATCGTCCCAGAGTAATCACATTTTGCTGAAGGAATTGGAAAACGACAAAATGAAAAGTCTCAACGCTATTGACAGCAAGGAGGAGGAACTCAGTCACGCTGTCGAAGAATATGAATTCGAAATCAAGATTCTAGAGAGAAAGCTCAAGGAAACACAAGAGCAGTTTGAAGATTCCACGTCATGGGAAAATGACAACGAAGGCCTTCTGCTCAAACAAAAGTTAAGAAGAATAAGGGAAGACTTGACCTCTAAAAACGATGATAAAGAGAGGTATCTGCTCAAGATCAAAATTCAACGATCGAAGTTAAAGAAAGACAAGGAAAACTTGTTGAGAGATGCAGAACTCCAAAAGGACAAAATTCTCGAGAACGATGTTGAAGGCGGTTCCGGTAACGAAATGGACGAAGAACAAGAGCTTGACAACCTTAACAGGCAGGTTAAAAATCTTGAAGATGAAATCGCTTCAGAACAAGCGGAATTGGACGCTATCTCTCCAACGGACTTGGAACAGACCACAAAGTTGATCAACAATATCAAGTGGTTGGGAGATAGAAAAGCCGAACTCGAAGAGAAAGTTAAGAACATCATCTTCAACGAAACTCGAGTTGACCAATTCGTAACCGAGTCAGTCGAGGAAGTTAGTCGACAAAAGCAAATTGACGAAGAGCTTCGACAACAGGTGTTTCAAGATAAGGCCAAAGCTGAAGCAGAAATGGCAGAAGCCGTTAGAGCTTTAGAGATTGCTAAAGAAGAAGAAAGTCGGATCATGGAAATCCGAATAAGTGAGGAAAAATCTTTGGCTGAAAGAAGACGTAGAGAAGACGCGACACACGGTCAGAAGTTGAAGGCTCTAGAACTGAGGTTGAATGATCTGACCAAGAAAGAAACCTTGTCTACAAGACTTGTTAGTAGTGGCCCTTCGTCACAGACGGGACCTTTAGACATTGTTCCAGAAGCCTTGAGCAAAATTGCAGATGCCCTGAAGATATTGGCTTCGAATCAATCGTCGCCTCACTCTGCGAATTTCAACTCGGTGAGCCAGAATCCCGCAAGTACTAACCATTTCTTAGCAAGACAATCTTATGGGAAGGACCTCCCTAAGTTCGACGGCAAGGCTGAAAACTGGCCCACATTTGTAGCCACCTTTAAGAGGACGACTGAAAACTGTGGATTCAACCATAGTGATAACATTTCACGGTTGGAGAAGGCGCTCGTGGGGGATGCCAGAAAGTACGTGAACAGCTTGTTGGTGAGTCCCGACAACGTTCCGGTCATCATGCGAAAGCTGGAAACCAGGTTCGGTAATCCTGAACTAATCATTGAGTCTATGATTTTTAAAGCTAAACAAATTCCAGCGTTCCAAGACGATGACCTGGAAGCATTTATTGAGTACGGTTCTGCGGTACAAAACGCTATTGCAACCATTGAATCCCTCAAACAGCCCCAACATCTCAATAATCCTCAGCTTCTCAAAGAGCTCGAGAACAAATTGCCTCGCCGATCGTTGATGCGATGGTTAAATTACGTAGAGATAAAAGGCACCGGAGACCCCACGACAACAAGATGTATTACAAGGTTCAATGAATGGATCGACCAACAAGTCACCATCGCTTGCAAAGCATGTCCACCAACCCAGCGACCAGAAGAAAAGGTCGATCCAGTTCCAGTTAAGAAAGTACATTTTGAACATGTGGATACTGGCGCAAAGAAGAAGTTCCAAGAACCACAGAAACGGTGGAATAAAGATCAGGATGTTCCGACAGCTGCAGGACTCTTCGTTGGACACAAGGAGCAAGAGAGACTTAAATGTGTTTTTTGTAATAAGCACCCGTTATCGCCTGAGTGCTCTGTGGGGCTTAAGATGTCCTTGGAAGAAAAACTGCGAATCCTTAAAGAAAACAAGATTTGTTTGAGATGCGTGCGAGCCAAACACTGGGAGAAAAGTTGCAAGGCGTTTGTGATGTGCGGGTCATGTGGTGGACCGCATACGTCGCTGTTATGTCCTGAAAGTCCACTTAATAAAAAACACGCCTCCGGGAACTGCCAACAACGGAAGGAACCGGAGAAATCTTGCGATACAACCCACGTAAGAACCAATTTCGTTGCATCTTCCACGACATTTTTGCAGACCTTGTCGGTGACAGTCTGGGACCAGTTTAGGAAGAAATGGAGACCAGTTAGAGTTTTGATCGACATTGGTTCCGAGCGTTCCTTTATACTCAAGTCCTTAGCTGATGAACTAGGCCTCGTCCCACAAGGCCACGAAAAAATAATTCAAGAATTATTTGGAGGATTCAAGACAGACGTGAAGAACTACAGTAGGTATGAAATTACACTTCAATCGTCTTGTGAGAGATTTATCCACAATCTTGAGGTATTAGATTCGGACCGAATCGTTGGACAATTAAAAAGAGTAGACCGAGGACCTTGGATGAGGGAGTTACACCGCAACCGGATATGTCTAAGCGATTATGGACGTGATGCCCCTCCCATCGAAATATTGATTGGAGCTGATGGGACTAGTGCGTTTTACACCGGCGATGTATGTGAGCTGGATAACGGATTGACGGCTACAAAAACGGTTTTAGGATGGACAATCCACGGAAGAAGCAAGAACCATGATCCAATACCCACTTCAACAATGGTGGTTCATAGTTTGTTGGTAGTTGACCAACCTATCCATAATTTCTGGGATCTCGAGGCAATCGGCATTAAGGATCCATCTGAACAAATTTCGAAAATTGAAGGTGACCGGATCACGAAAGAGCACTTCTTACAAACCGTAAGCAGGAAGGACGACGGGAGATATGTCGTCAACTTGCCCTGGATAAACGGAAGACCGACTATCCCCGATCACAAGAAGATCGCAGAAAAGCGACTGGCTTCATTGACCAAGACCTTAGTCATAAAAGATCAGTATCAAAATTATGACAAATTGATGAAAGAATGGGAAATATCGTCTTTTATTGAAGAAGTTCCTGAAGAAGAAATAGACAACCCATGTCATTATATCCCTCATCATGCAGTCATCAAACCGAGCAGTTTGACAACTCCCATTCGACCGGTCTTCGACGCATCGTGTAAAGCTCATCGCACTCCATCATTGAATGAATGTATGGAGAAAGGCCCTAATCAAACGGAATTGATATTATCAGTCCTCTATCGCTTTCGAGAAAAGAAATTTGGAGTCATTTCTGACATCAAGAAGGCATTTCAGATGATCGAGGTGGTGAAAGAAGATCGTGATTTCCTGCGGTTCATCTGGTGGGAGGATGAACAACAGAAAAAACTTAAAGTTTATAGGCACTGCCGAGTGGTCTTTGGAATAAATAACAGTCCGTTTCTCCTTGCGGCAGTATTGGAACATCATTTGTCTCATGTAAGTCCAGCTTACACAGAAATTTCAAAAACCCTTTTGACTTCATTGTATGTCGATAATTGTGTGTCATCGGAGGACACTGAAGAAGAGGTCATTAGGTTCAAAGAGTGGTCTACCCAGACTCTGAAACGAGCTCAAATGGAATTAAGGTGTTGGGAAACCGGGTTTGTGGAGGAGTCCGGAATCGGCTTGCTGCTTCAAAGCGAGTGCGGGTTGGACACCGGCAGATCTAATCCAAACCTTGAGACTAAAGGAATCACCTCAGTGCTAGGGTACAAGTGGGACAAAATCCTGGATCAGATCTTTTGCGATGGCAATTTTGAAGAACTTCCGGTGAAAGTCACGAAGAGGACGATACTCAGCTTTCTTCAGCGAGTATTCGACCCGATCGGGTTCACCTGTCCTGCCACCCTAATTCCCAAGATACTTCTGCAGTCTCTCTGGAGAGAGAAAATATCATGGGATGCGGAACTTCCCGAAGAACAGCGTCTGGAGTTTATGAACTGGTGTATGGAGTTAACAGAACTCAAGAAAATTAAAATACCACGTCATATGGCTGTCGGCAACTGCAATCGAGAGTCGTGGCAACTGCACACTTTTTCGGATGGAAGTCAGAAGGCCTATTCTGCGGTAGTTTTCCTTAGGACCGAAGACAACGACGGAAAGGCGACGATTCAACTTGTTGGAGCGAAATCGAGGGTGGCTCCTATAAAAAAGACAACAATCAATAGGATCGAACTATTGGGCTGTTTCATCGCTGCAACACTAACCGCTTCAGTAAAAGAAGCGTTGTCTCTTCATGAAATCTCCTCAGTATATTGGACCGATTCGACAACGGCCTTGTCATGGATAAAAGGTTGCGATCTGTGGGGAACCTTCGTTGGAAATCGGGTCAGAACCATTAATGAGCTCACAAATTCCAACCCGTGGAGACACGTTCCGGGCTCACTCAACCCAGCAGACCTTCCATCAAGAGGGTGTAGTCCGTCGCAGTTAATAAAGGAGAACTGGACGTCAGGACCGGATTGGCTAAAAAGCCCAACAAGGGAGTGGCCTGCTTTCGACCCAAATCCAAATGAAGAAGAAGTTATGGCAGAGAAGCGCACTTCGAAGTGTTTAACTGCTCACACGGTTGAAGGACAATCGGATACGTGGTACTGCGTGAAATCAACTTTCACCAAGAATGTGAAAGTGATGGCTTGGATTCTGAAGTTTCTGGAAAATTCATCAGCGAAGATGAAGGACGAAATTTCAATCAGAAATTCAAACCATCACGAAGCCGTGATGTTTCGTGAAGCAAATCGATTGGATATCCGGATTAAAGAGTTCGAGATTCTTTTGAAAATTTATGGGAAGGAATTGGACGATCCGAAGTTGTCCAAGAAAATTCGGATGCGATACGAGGTTCAACTGAAGAAGTATCGAGAAATCCTTGAAGACAGCACCATGAAAAGACGAGACCTAAAATTGAGGTCTAAAAAAGTTTCGCTCCCGGTAAATCGGAATTTATCAGTGGAAGAGTTGAACAAGGCGGAAATCAAGATGCTTTCTCTCGTCCAAAAATCAACAATGCCTATGAATCAAGACCACGTTTCGGGGATCAGGGTGTGTACAAGAGATGATGGACTTGTACACGTTCAAACTAAGTTGACCAATCGCCAGGACATGGAAGGATTCAAGTTTCCAATTTTACTTCCGCACTCTCATCCCATCGTGGATCAACTAATTATGGAGGAACACGTAAAGACGAATCATGCGGGAGTGCAAATACTCATGGGGAGGATCCGGGAAAAGTACTGGATCGTTCAAGGAAGAAAAGCCATGAGGAAAATGGTAAATAAATGCGTCAAGTGTAGACGATTTATGACACTCAAAATGAAGGTGCTTCCAACAGCACTTCCGGAAGATCGAGTTAAGGATTCCAAGCCATTTGAGGTGACAGGAGTTGATCTTGCCGGTCCATTGTTTACATCCGACAGGAAGAAAGCCTGGATTGTTTTGTTCACCTGTGCGAGTTTTCGTTGCCTGCATTTGGAACTGGTAACTTCGTTGAGCACGGATGCCTTTCTCGACGCTTTTACCTGTTTCACCAGCAGGAGAGGAAGACCTTCCATTATCTACAGTGATAATGGAACAAACTTTGTCGGGGCGGACAACTTATTCGCTAAGTTAAATTGGGACAGGATTCAGAAGGAACATGGATTATTAAGGATTAAGTGGAAGTTCAATCCCCCCGCAGCTCCATGGTGGGGAGGCTGGTGGGAGAGACTTGTCCGATCTATCAAGGATCTCTTAAGACGGACGTTACAAAGAGAAAGGATTTCTTCGGATAAGCTGCGTACCTTGCTATATGAGGTCGAAGCTGCGATTAACAGTCGACCACTGACGGTTGTCACTGAGGACCCGGAAGATTTTACCCCTTTAACCCCGGCTATGTTCCTGCAGGAGCTATCAATTCCCGGAGTTTCAGACCAAGATCTACTTTGTGCCCAGGGGTTTCAAAACACGTACAAGAAGAAGATGACCTTACTGAGCGAAATCAAGATGCGATTTCGTAAGGAATACTTCGCCCTCCTAGTTCATCGTGGAAAGAAGATGAAGGAATCTAGGGAATTGGAGATTGGAGAAGTCGTGTTGGTTGGAGCCGACAACAAGAAGCGTTGGGAGTGGCCGATGGGGCGAATCTTGGGGTTATTTCCAGGAAAAGACGGAAAAGTTCGTGTGGTTCATGTAAAAACGGCATTTGGAAGTTTAAAGAGAGCAGTACAACATATATACCCGATGGAAGTATTCTCCTGTACAGAACTTCCTGACGTTGTTGATGATCGCCGTATTGAAACCGAAGACATCGCAAGAGAAACCATTGGAGATCCGGAGAAACCCGAAACCTTTACCCGTATAGGACGAAAAGTGAAAGTTCCTGAACGTCTCGGGTTTTAATAAGTGAGTAAAGTGAAGTGAATAAAGTTCTTCGGATATTTATGTATTATTGAGACTTATATGTATATATATAGTGTAATATTCCGGGTTTTTTGGAATGATTTTTTCGAACTGGAAGTAATTATTTTTCAATTTTTGATTCTGTATACCCTTCACATTTTTGTTTTGTTTCTTCACTCCGTAAAGAAATGTGGGAGTCTGTTGAATGTTCAGGGTAGTCATTTTTAGCTTGTCTTAATTAAATAATATGATGTAATATGTATGAGTGTATTTTTCTGTAGAGTTAAGTGTCGTTATACATGAGCCACTCATGAGCCACACATGAGCCACACATGAGCCACACATGAGCCACACATGAGCCACTCATGAGCCACACATGAGCCACTCATGAACCAGCCCAGAGAGTGGGGTTAATCTGTGCGATCCTAATTATATTGAGAGGTAAATTTAAAAAATGTTATGTTTGGAGGCGTGGAAGCCGCGTCTCATTCAGTTCACGTTTATGTACAGTCGGAGAGAGTGTGCCTCGTGGAACTCGCCATTTTTGTAATATTTTTTAAACCACAATTAAAGTGTTAATTGGAGATTTTTTGATAAATTGTTTTCAATAAACTGTTGGCCTTTGAGCCGTTAATGTCCAGTAACTGACATTTTGTGGACTTCGTGAAGTTTTCATTTCAAACAACAGTTTTTCATCATAAGCAGTCAGGCTGACATTTCATATTTCATCCATTTCAAAAGTCACATAATCCTAGGCAATCGTAAAGTGTGAAACTGCGAATGCGGTGGACAGACATTTTACAGAATGTATGGACATATAACTCGGAGTATAAATAACATTGCCTTCCTACATTCAAGTTAACATATTTTCGAACCCTCCAGTACCAGTCGACAAATGCGGATGTTTTCATCTCCAATTTAAAACAAAACATAAATTTTAAATTGCTGAAGATATTAGTATAAAAGAGGTTAACAACTCTTAAAGCGTTAGTTAACTTGAGAGTAAATTTTAAGCTAAAGTGCAGTCCAAATTTTAAAACCTTCGAAACCAAAATAATTTAAAGTGAAATGGAACAAGGGGCATCGATCCTGAAGGTCAGGTTTTGCCCTTCTTTGTTAGTTAGTTAATTGGGATTAAATCCATGTTTAATTTTTAATTTAATTTTTAATTGTTTTTAAATAATTAGCTGGAGAGTCGGGAATCGAAGTGTTACGAATGGAGTTTTCAAATCCCAGCTCGAAGTACAATAATCAGCAACCTGGCAGTTGCTCCTGTCAATCAATACGCTTTCAGTGGTCTCAAATATTACGGGAGGGGTCCTTGGCAAAATACAGCATTACTGGTTCGTTTCCTGACATTTACCGGAATATGTCCTCATGGGCAGTTATTTTCTCAAACCGCAAGATCGGTAGAGATTGGAAGCAATTCTTTCCTAATCGATTGTTATCTACATGTTTATATGAATTTAAACTAGAAGCATAATATAACTACGGCTCTAGAATAAATAGAAAGTGGTTTTTGAGAAAAAATTCAGGACTAATTGTAACAGTTGTAACCTTTAATTTGGGAAATTAACAAATATTTGACCAAGTTGTCCAATTTGACCCTATGACATGGTTTATGCCCGAGTTGTCAGTTTCATGAACAAATAGACATTTTGAAGAACCTGATTTGGGAACCATTTAAATTTGGCTGATTTATTATTCAGGAAATTTCAGATTTCGAAAGATTCCCTAATCTACATCCACTTGTGGATAAAAAACTGCCCTGACTTTGGATTCATCGTCCACGAATGCGAACTACAGACGTTTACGGGAGGAAAGATGAAGGAACGAGCTGCTTTTAATCTCAACAAAATCGACGCCTGTAACCCAATCGAATACAACAACTGGAGCACCGAGCATATGCACTTCCCTAAAGACGTTTGGGACGACTCTGTCGATACCCTCAAAGTCATACTTAACATTCAATGTGAACCTGGTATGTACTAATAGTGGACACGTATAGATTCACAGTCCTCCATTCAAACTGCAAAGAAACGCAGTTTTCGGTTTTCATCCAGAACAAGCGCTAGTGGAGAAACTACGCTGCCGGGAAATTTTCCGCAAAATCAGAAAAATGGGGACCGTTTTTAGGAAAATTTCCCATTTTGCTCCGAAATTTTCAAATATTTGATTTGAATTGCTTTTAGTTGGTAAATGCATCAACCTGCCATCAATTGACGAAGACGTTTTCGAGTGTCAAGGGATCGGTACGGAATCGACGACAAAGAAATATCTGATGTCAGAGTCCCTCTCCGACGTGACGCTCGTGGCTGGTGACGAGGAATTCCCCGCACATCGGCTCATCCTCTCTTGTACGATTAACCCTAAATTTTACAATACCCTAAATCTCGATATAAAGCCCCAGGGGGAATTATTTTTCAAAGTTTTTTTTTTGCAAACTGGTCAGGCGGAAGTCCAGTTTTCGAATGCATGTTTCAACACGAGATGAAGGAGTCTCGGGAAGGTCGAGTGTTGATCCAAGACATGGACCCGGAGGTACTGAGGGAGATGCTCTACTTCCTGTACACGGGCACATTGAACAGTACAAACCTGAAGGACGAGGTCCTCGTCATCGAACTCTTCAAATCCGCCGAGAAGTACGGGATCAAGGGACTCAAGAGTAAATGCGGAAAGCGGATCGCGGAGACGATAACTTTCGAAAACGCTGTCGACGTCTACACTCTGGGCGACACTTTCAACGAATTCCTCCTCATGCAACGGGCCGTCGAAATTATGAAACAGTCAGTTCTTATTTTGATCATTCATTCACCTTATCTATAGAAATATCCAATCATTCCTGAATGGATCCATTAAAAGTTGATTTAATTGACAGGGACAAGTTAAAAGCCTTGAAGGACCCGAAAACAGTTCGGGAACTCGCCATACGATTCCCAAAATTGGCATATGAACTCCTTACAACCTGACCAAATCCACGTGAATCGTATCATTCATAATGAAAATAGGATTGGATGCAAGCTTTTATCAAAACTCGTCCAATAAAATAAATTCAGAACGTATTATCTACTCGTGTTCATTTCTTCATTAAACATTTAATACAAGGGTTTTGTATTAAGTTTAGGTTATACGTTTCTAACCACATGTCTTTTGGGATTCGCCGAGTCGATGAGGATATTGCAGTTTAGTCAGAAAGCGTTATGTTATATTAGTTACCCGGTCCAAACGCTTATTAAATTTGTGAAACCGGATGTAATCGAACAAGAATATAATGAATGCAGAGATGAGTCCAGCAATTAAGAGGTAGAAAGTGCCGATGATATTTTTTAACTTGAGGTTGGGTGCTCTGTGTGGTATGGGCTCTAGCTTCTGTGTCTGATTAGTTCTTGTCCACCAATCCCGCTTGGGTCGCCGTACGTTCTGCTCCAAGTCAGCCTGGAGCCAAATCTCTTGTAGATGGAAGGGTCGGGTGTGACGGAGGGAGGAGTCCAAGTTACTCTTCAACATCGAACCCCCCTCCGTCATAAGGCCCACCCACATGTTGAAGGTGGCAGTGGGGGCAAGGACCAGACCCCGCATCTCCCACTCGCTCAGGTTACGGGCCTTCAAGTATCTGAAATATCGTCACCCAATACATTTCAAATCCTGAAATTAAATCTGATTTTAAATACATTAACTGCTGTTATTAAAAAACCGTGTGTTGACGTTTTCGTCAATTTGAGTCGGCGTTTACATCCGAAAGGCGCGGACATTAATATGCATCGTTATTTTTGGGGGTTATCTTCATTAGGATTTGTCACCTAGACTTAGAATGTGTTTAAAATATCTCCGTCGTACCTGATTTCAAAGTCGTAAGCAATGCAGGCGTAGTCGCGTCTAAGGACCCGCTCGAGGCATTCGAGGCCGACACCGGAAATGACGTCCATCTTCGCGAGAAGCTGTAGGTATACGGGGTCCTTGCTGGCTTTTAGTGAATTAAAGAGTGCATCTCCTCGTTTGATAATCCCAACTTCATAGTCAGAAAATGCCAATTCCTCGAACGTCTCTGGAATAGTGTCGATCAGAGGGACGGCCAGAAGGCTTACTAACTTCGACCTGTCTCATATCATATTTTTCATTTAAAAAAATCCCTAAGTAAGTAATAAATTAGCAATTTTAAGAACCTGTAGACAGACTTGATGATGAGAGTAAAGAAGAGCCACAACGCTAGAAAGAAGCGGAGGGGCTGAAATCGGGGCATCTTCGTGTTTCGACTAATATAAGTTCGAAAGAAGAAGAATATCTCGTTTTTTAAGCCCCAATTGGACTTGAAGTGAATGCCCCGTCGGGTCGCGCCCCTTGGGTCCGACAGTTTCAGACTTAATATGAGGAGGAATTTAAAGAATAGGAAACCGATTAGTCCCGTGATAAGTAGGCAGATCCACATTGGAGGGGTGAAGGTCCAAAATAAGGCCTTCGGGCTGTACACTCTACCACCCTCACACGTTATGAACCCGATGTAGTTCGTTTCGAAATATGAGTTCGTGAAATCCACTTGAAGCACTGCAAAAAGTTGGAAATACGATTATGGAAATGCAAAGATTTCTGTTTTGTGTTTTCTCAACATTTTTAGATTTTTTTTGTATTTTTAGTAAGCCTTTGCAACATTGAAATATTGAGATATTAATATTTCTTTAAAAACCGATTTTTTTAAATTATTTTTTTAATCCAGCGAGAATTCCTTGTTTTCAAACCATTTGAACTCCTAGCTATCTCTGGATTAATCAGAAAAAATCAGGAATCTGATATTTCTGTTTGCGGAACTTCCCTTGTAAACTTAAGTTTAAACTTCCTTGATGACAACTCAATTAAAAATTAAAATATGAATCATTACTTCGACTTGCAGTTGCACCAGACACGATCCCGATATCCGCTCGTCCCGAACCAACGTCTCCAACTACTCCTACAAAAAACACATGAATCCTCATATAAAATCTACTATAATTCTATATCATTGCATCAAACGCCCGGTTAAATCGTCCAAGGTTCCAGTTTTTCGACTATATCTGTCATGGAACGACATTTAGTACAGGCATTTTGTGGAGTTTAAACATGGTGTTCACTATAATTTTAAACAATCTGTTTAAAATTACAGTTAAAAATAGGTTCCAGAATTCGATGAGGGACTTTTACTTTAGTATTTCTAGTACATTTAACAATTTAACTACGATTAAAGCTAATTACCAATCCAAGTTCCATTCGGCAACTCAAGACCCGTACCACCGGCACCTTTCCGCCCGTCTTTACCCGTCGAAAGGAACATGTTGTACGTGAAATTGAATTTAACCTGCAATTTATTTTGGAAATTAATTAATTTTCTAAAATTAAACTACAGATTAAGGACGCTCGATTTATTTATATGATTATTATTATTATGATTAACCATTAAAAATTCCTCGACAAGGTTCTTCCAACTCCCTCGTTTGGCATTGTTGATTCCATCGCCAGGAATCGTCTCGATTTTGGCAAATACAGCGGAGCAGGATATCCTCAGCACTCTTCCATTTAAATTACGAACAAAATCGGGGAAATAATCAATAATCCCCGAATTCGGGTATTCAACAATTGTGGGGGAGCCCCCTGGACCACAGAAGAAACAGACACTTTTAATCACCAATTCGTTGTTTAAGTCCTCGTCTCCGATCCCGATCTTAAACTTAATCTTCCCCGGAAATGTTGTATCTAATAACAGTTTATCGATAAATCGAGGTTTGGTTACAAATACAAAATAGTCCGTGTCCTTCTTGACGATGGGGATAAAAACGGGGCTTATCGCTGAGCTTATCTGACTCAACAGCTGAGGTCGAAGGTCATCAGGGTCATTTATAATAGTTAAAATGACCTTGCACCGATTAGCCCGTCGGTTAACCTCTTGAATCCGACAATTATCTAAACCACCAAACCGTTGACTCCGAGGTTACTGTGAACCTACAAAAACTATAGAACGCATAAATGCTGAATAAAGCCAACCGCTGAGAACTGGTTACTATGGACCTTAAATCTCTTAAAGACCTAATTTTTAAAATCTGCAATTTTCTAAGAATCCGAGGCAAAATATTCATGCACACACCCCACGGGCCTGAATTTTTTCTGACCAAATTTTGACTTAATTTTAGTTATACTGAACTATATATAATGCAAACTGATGATCTACCAAATTTCAAAACAAAATAGGCAACATCCCAGTAGAAATAAACGTTTAATGTTAGAGCTAATGCTTTTTGAAACCCCTTAACATTATCAAACATTAACAGGACCAACAAATTCGTGAAACAATATTTAAAGTATAAAATGATTAAAAGACTAACTAATTCATGAATATATCAGAATATAAAACGCTCAAAGGAATCGATTCCGATGAAGTGCAGGTGGCTGTTGAACTTGAATCGGAATTAGAATTAGTTTGAACAGAATCGGATTCGGCATTATTACTGGATAGTTGAGATTGGTTGACAGAAAGATTCAGAAGAGATTGGGACTGGCTAAAATCTGAAGGCTGAGTCTGAATCGGAATTAGTTGACCTCCTCGAGGTACAAGGTTTTGTTTCTTCTTTTTCTATTTAGAAAATTCGGTAATTTAAATCATTGATAAATAGGAATATTAAATACTTATGACTTTCATAAAAAATCGCAATTACCACTGGAAGCGTCCTCAAGCTATGGTACTTGTTAAAGCAAGAAATAATAAACTAAATGGCTGTTATAATATGCGATATCAAATAGATGAAACGCGACCTTTTTGTACCACTTGTACGTTTTCCTTATGCTTTGGAAGGACTTGATGATCTTGTCACAGTCGTCCATAACTTGATCCCAAACCGAGCCCTCTTTTTCGGATTGTACTGTTTAAAGGACAGGCGACCCTTGTATCCGAGCAAGCTTTCATCAATACAGAGTAACTTACTCGGATTAATTGCTCGTTTAAAAGCTGCTAACAAATTGGGTAGAAATGTTCCTAATTTTATGAATCGATCCGTATTTCCTTGAGGAACAGTGCGATTGTCAACGAAATGTAAGCTCCGTAAAATATCCTGGAATCTAAAAGTCATACATAAAGTAAGTGATAGATTGGTTAGACTATATTTCTAATAAATAACGAACACATTAAATCAATTACCGGTCTCTTGTCATGATTTTAGCAAAGAAAGGAGTGCTGAAAAAGGGGTCAGTTGTCCAATAATCCTTCAACGAGGATTTTTTTATCAAACCCATCATAATTGTAACCGAAGTAAATCTCCAGAACTCAGGAATTTCCAGATGCTTCCATTTTGTAAATGCGATATTGATAGGATCTTGGAATTCAATAAATTCTGGAGCAAATGGACGATTCCAACTTAGATGGCTGTCATTCTAAAAAAAATACTTTAATCATTAGTTTAGTTCCCATATTATGCATATTATTGAATTAGCTTAAAGAATAACCAGATCTTCATTTTCCAATTCCATCTGGTCTCCTTCATTTTCGAAATCTGTATCCGTATCGCTGTCTTCCTCGTTCTCACTCAGTTGACGGCTTATATCATCCTCATTTTCGAGTTCCCCGTCGGATTCGGGATTTAAAGTATATTCTCTTTCGACTGTGTTGAAAAATTACAGTAATTTGAAATCAGTTTGGTTAAGTTAAAGGATGCTTGATAAATTATTTTTTACCTTCTGCCATTTTCTCGCTCTCTTCAATTAAAAAACGGGTGCATTTATTGCGAAAGCACAAGGAAATCAAAAATATGGAAAATACGCCTCATATGTGTACTCCGTCTCCTAGGCATTTTTATTTGAATACACCTCATATGTGTATCTCGGATTCAAAGGTCAGTTACCATAGTACACCTCATATGTGTATCTCGGACTCAACGGTCGGTAACCATAGTACACCTCATATGTGTATCTCGGACTCAACGGTCGGTAACCATAGTACACCTCATATGTGTATCTCGGACTCAACGGTCGGTAACCATAGTACACCTCATATGTGTATCTCGGATTCAAAGGTCGGTAACCATAGTACACCTCATATGTGTTTGTCGGATTCAAGAGGTTAAAACCACCGAAAGAGGCTCGGAAATCAATCCCAGTGAAATTGTAACCAGATTCCGGGGAATTTCCTGAGATTTTCTGGTATTTCAGATTGTAGTAGTTCAATTGAGTTTCTTGAGCAATGTGATTTAACGTTTCACTGTTTTCTAGTTCGTTTTGGATGAAGAGAAGTGAACATTTTGAAAAATTTTCAGAGATTAATTTTGCAAGAAAAATATCGGTTTTTGAAGGAGGTTTCGATTCAATTTCCATCAAAGAGCAGAAATAAAAAATCGAGATGGAAATCGTAAAATTCTTCATCTTTTGTTATCGTCTTCTAAGGCTGAAAATAGTTATTGAAAAATTGTACTTGTCTATTTCAGTCTGACTCGTCGTATTTTTAATTCATGTCCCAGCTTCTTCGTTTTCTCAAACTTAGGACTGTTCGTCATACCAATTAATAAATTAAAACTATCAGTAAAGTAACGTAAATACCGAAATAAAGACCCATGGGGCAGTAAATTTTTTGTTAGGGTTAGTTTGTATGTGTTATTGGGTATGGGGACTTATTGCGGGGATTTTTCGTATTGAATAGTATTTAAAACAGGAGCACGATGAAGTGAAGTATGGGAGATCAGATAAGGGCTGTAAGAAATAAGTGGGTTACTTGATTCTTCATTAGCTTAATTGACTAGGGCCAAATGTGACTATTGATTTCCTTAACCTTTTGTTAACGGGACCACAGGGCACAAGGAATGACTCTTAGCTTTGAATTAGCTTGACTAATTATGCAACAGAATTGATCCAGTTTCGTCATAAACTCGAATATTAAACGAAGTTGGGAAACCGAAATGGAATCCAATATCTTAGGCGTATTGGACGGATGTCTCCAAGTGGCGAATCCATAAATAACGAACCGAAACGCTGAGAAATTTATATCAGGTTCCATTGCGTGGGACTTGTTTGTGACGAGGTATGGGAATAATTACCACTGGACCAGCTACTTTTGAAATCTAAAAGTTGATACAGTTTTAACATTATAGGATAGGGAAGTTTAACATGGAAAGGATTATAGGTATGGGGACTTATATAGGGGTATGTGGTTATGAGACTTTTTTGAGGTATTACGTCATTCTAAATTCGGATAAAAATCACTTGCAATTAAGATATCAAAGTTTCTATTTTTAGATTAAAAAATACATTTGTAACAGAATTTTGTGGACATGCGACATTTTAAATTCGTACAGAAAGACGTGTATCAAGTACATGTACATGCATCTGGATTCCCTTAATTCGAGGTTATATTAATTATGAATACGTCTCCTGGGAGGAATAAATTCAACAGGATAACTTTGAAAATGTTACGTGGGTTAAGACACAAGATTATTAGCTCTGTTTCGTTTGATATTGGATATTGAAATTCAGAACCATATTCAAGGGGTCTGGGTTGTAATTGTAAACAAATAAAACATATATATATAATCGTTAAAAACCTCGATAACCTAAATCCTAATTTTATCCAATTTTCGGGTTAATCTCAAGCATTCTTTAGATAATTAGAAGCTATTCGGATCTGATTGCTGTATGTATTATATCATAATCACTACGACAAAATCATTTTTCCGAAAATAAATAGTCATAAAGAATAAAAGTTTTATTCATTTGTTGTTATAATGATTTAGAATTTAAAAATCACTGTAATTTTAATTTGAGGTGACAGGGAATTTATTTTTGTTGCATCGAAAGTCAGGATGGTAAGGCGAAAGGGTCAAATCTTATGATTATATTCTGGAATAGTATTTTTCGAAATCTTTCCCAAATCGTTCATTTCATAGGTTATTTTCGAGACGTATCCGAACTTCATCCGAATTCGCTGCCAAATCGGTCCGTGAGTCAGTTTCCGCTGATAAAACCGGAGAATCTCTTCGAGGAATTTGAGAGTTGAAACAGCAAGACCAAACCCAATCATGTAAAATGCACCCGAAATGTTCTTAAATGTCAAATTCGAAGACTCTTTCCCCTTCGTTTTTACTAATTTCTCGGTTTGATTAGTGCGAATCCACCAGTCCCTTTTAGGTAATCTCACGTTGTAAAAGAGGTCCCTTTCGTTCCAAATATCCGCCAGGTGAAAGGCCCTTGTTAGCCGAACCCACTTGTCGAAATTTCGTTTATACATCGAGCCCCCTTTAATAAAACAGTCAAGAACCATTTAAAATTACAGAAATACGAATTTTTAAGGGCTACATGGCTTTAAAATAAAAAAAACAATTTATCTCAGAATCCCAAGCTCGTTTTTCGAAAAACGTCGAATTTTTATCATCAATTCGAAACTTTACTTACTGGAAGGGTTTGTCAATGCTTTTGCAGTTAGTACAAATATCACTCTGCTCAGAGACAAAATTTTTTGAATTTCTTCCCACTCCCAATGTTAGTTAAAGGGAGAAGGTGGGAAACCGGAAAAAATCCTGTCTCTAAAGACAGTGGTATTAGTAATGGCTAAAAGTGTGATTTTTAGTTTACATCCGGTAAATCAGGATTGTAACTACTTGATAATGAACATTACTAACATTATAAAAATTTTGAATAAAAAAATTCGAAAAAGAGGGTCGGGAGCTGAAAAGTCTGCAAATAAATGTTATATGAAATGAAACCTTCCGTAACAAGGCCCATGAATATATTGAAAGTAGTGGCGGGCGCCGTGACCAATTTCCTCAGTTCCGCGTCGCTCAGATTCCGCGCTTTAATAAAAGTCAAGGAAACATCGTATCCGATGCATCCGTATTTGCGGGAAATAACGCGCTCCAGGCACTCCAGTCCCATCCCAGTAATGATCTCCATCTCGCTCAGCAGTTTGACGTAGACGGCATCCGTGCTGGCCTTGAGCGTGTTATATGCCGCGTCCCCTTGTCTCATGAACCCCACCTCGTAGTCCGAATAAACCAGCTCCTCAAACGTTTCCGGCAATTTCTCGGTCGGAGGGAAGGCCAGGATGCTCACTAATTTAGACCGGTAGACCGTGGTTAAAACTAGTGTGAAAAAGAGCCAAAATGCCACAAAGAAGCGGAGGGGTTGCCCTTCTGGCATTTCCGAGTCTTGATCCAAATAAGTCTCAATCACAAAGAAGAACTGTCGCCCCGGTCCCCATTTTGTCTTTGATTTCGCCCCGGGGCGTGGTTCTTGGGTTGTGGGGACGAGAGGGAAGAGGGTGAAGATTATGAATACGGCGAGGGTGCTGAGGGCGATGCAGATCCACATTAAGAGGTCAAAAGGCCAGAGAAAGGCGGAGGGGCTGTAGATTCGAGGAGCTTCGGACGTTATCAGGGACAGGTAAGTTATGTCAAAAAATGCGTTTGTGAAGTCCACCTGTCGAACTATAAAAAGAAATAAGTCAATGGAGTAATGACAGTATTGCAGGTCCATTGTACGTAACGAAACTGAAATTGACGGTAATCTAGAATAAGATGTCCTTACTTCGTTTAGTAGTCAGAGCAGTACAGACTCCCAAGTCCGCTTTCCCTGCGACAACATCCCCCACGACACCTTAATTCCCATTAACAATCATTAAGCCAATAACAAATTAACTAATCCCGATCATCAATAATTATTTGTTCTCCCGCAATAGTTTAATTAACAATTAAAATTATTTTCGAGACGTAAGAGTTAAGGTCTACCTATCCAAGTTCCATTGGGAAGTTCGGAACCAGTTCCCCCCCGACCGATCATTTCATCCTTTCCCATCGACAGGAACATGTTGTACGTGAAGTTAAATTTTATCTAAGTAACCAATTAATTAATAAATTAATTCATTAGCTTTAATTTAAATTCTTTCCGTTGCTGGCTTTTAATCGTTTCTGCTCTTCTACTTGTCATGTAGAATACGTCTGAAACATGCTAATCATTTCTAGCAATGAGGTTGATTCTCGATTTTCTCCTCAAATTAAAAAATTGAGAAATTGGAGATATGAAATTACATGCTTTATTTTTCACATGAAATTTCAAGGTTTGATAAGTTTGACAACAAACCATAAGGAAGTCTTCAAATAGGTTTTTCCAGGGTCCCCTTTTGGCATTTCGTAGTCCTTTCCAGGGACGACCATAACTGTCAATCCGGGACACAACTCCTGGAAATGAAATCTTCAGAACTTTCCCATTTAAATTCTGCACGAAATCGGGAAAATAGTCCACGTTACCCGAATTCGGGTATTTAATCATCTCCGGAGTCCCCTCATCACCACAAAAGAGACAGACGCTTTTGACAACCAACTCCCGATTTCCAGCCTCAATTCCGACGGAGATCTTGAACTTGATTTTGGCCGGAAGTTGGGGTATCGTGAGAATTGTGTCCATTAACCCCGGTTCCGTGACGAAAATGAAGAAGTCGGCGTCCTTCCTGACGATGGGCAAGTAGACGGGGGTCAAGAGGTCATTTATGGACTGAATGAGCTCAGGTCGGGTGTCCGTCAGAAGAAGCAGAACTACTTTACAAGGGTGAACCCATTTGGGGTAAATCGAGACGGACATTCTTAATTCGACGGGAGCTTTTATTTCGGTGGAATTCTTGTACTTGATATTGTAGTAATTTAGTCCCGTTTTACTCACAACTTCATTTAATGTCTCGGAGTTATCGAACCCATCTCGGAGGAATAGCAAAGAACAATGCGAGAATCGTTGGGATATCAAATTGGCTATAAAAATACCCGTTTTGCCAACGGAATCCGAACCTCCCAAATTTATTAAAAAATATAGAATTGAGCAGAAAAACCAGAAAACTATCATGATTAATTATTAGTTCCGAGAAGGTAGTCTATTGTTCACATAAACAATAATAAACTGGTGAAGTTCGTCGCACTATTTTTATTTTAAGATTGATGTTTTAGCTAAATTTAATTGAGTTGTGACCTAGTCGTTCAGACCAGGGACTGAACTGGTCTTTGATTTTTAGGTTTTTTATTAAAATCTTAGTCACTTCCCGTCTCAAGCTAACTATTTGACATTACAATAATTTATTTATGCTAATTAGCTGAACGTTAAGTACTAACTACTAATTAAGGAACATCTCGTCGTGGTCGAGTTACATTGTCCTACTGACTTGTCAGGTCAAAGGGTTTGACAATGTTTTAAAAAATATAATGGCTTTAGTATTGAATTGTCCGAAAAATGCCAAATTCACCGAGGTGATTTAAATATAAAGCACATTTAATTAGAAATTTTACAAAACCCTCAATTTGAGATATAAATTTCTATCCGTTGTAAAAAATGGAACTGGGTTTTATAAATGCGAGACTGTCGGTTATATGATCCAACAAACTGGAACTGGCCACGTTATGAAACTGTAACAATCAATACAAATGATAATTATTAAAAATTGATTCTGTTTCGGCCCTTAATTGGCTGATGGGGTGTTTTACCTTGTAGCTATTGCCATTTCAAGAGATTCTTATCTCTCCAATTATTATATATCGTTTTAGAGTTGACTCAAGGAAGGTTAAGTACGTTTTTAAATTCAAAAATTGAAGTTATTAGGAGGTCCAAATTATAAGAAACGCTAGCCTCTTTGTTTAATTGTAAGCTCATTTTGACACTCCAAATATAGCAATTCATTTAAGCCTTTATGTAAAGTGAAGATAATTGAGAAGTCTCTTTTATTTACGAACTTTTGCCAATCATATCTTCAGACCGAGCTCTGTTGATTGGCTATCTTTAAATATTTAATTATATTACCTACAGTATTTACTCAAATAGCTTCCCCCCCCATATTACATATGAATTAACCAATAGTCCAGTTTATCCTTTTTAAATCTTAATGCATTTGGTTTTTTATTGTTTGTTGGAATTATTAAAATTTTTAATTGTTAAAGTATTGCAATACATGCTATTACCAGTCGCATTTGTCGATTGTTTCATTCAGACATTTAAACAAAATCAGTCGATATGTATGGTCATACATTTACGATGTGAGATTATGAGGGGGATTCAATGTCCTTTCGTGTCGAATATCAAACACGCATATATAGTAAAGGCAGAAATGAGTAAATATTTGAAAGATTTCAAAGATAATTGTCGTTGTTACGTAGTTTTTCGCTTATCAAAACATGAAATCAGAGAGGTGAGTTCGAAGCTTCGTAACCTACTGTCAATAATCATTTAGTAATCAAACAACCCCAACATGTTGCAATTAAAATATCAGCGAGTAAACAAGCTTCAAATTGGGAATAAATGCCCACTTCCTTAATAAACATCCCCCTTGACCCACAACTCGGCAGCACACCGATAAGAACTTATCGAAACGTCGATGAGTTGCTCAATTTTGGGAGGGAACCCTTCCTAACTGAACCCTGTCATACGGAATCGTAGAAACGTATCCCATTTTGTCTCGAATTGTTTGCCAGCAAAGGCACATCCGTCCATGAATCAGTTTCCGTTGATAAAACCTGAGAAGTTCTTGGATGAATAAGAGGAAGGCGAGAAGGAGGCCAAAAGCGCCGATGTAAAATGCACCTGAAATGTTTTTAAATGTCAAATTCGAAGACTCCTCCCCCTTCGTTTTTACTAATTTCTCGGTTTGATTAGTCCGAATCCACCAGTCCCTCTTGGGTAATCTCATATTGTACAACATGTCCTTCTCGATCCAAATGTCGGGGAGATGGAAGGCCCTCGTCTGACGGATCCACTTGTCGAAATTTCGTTTGTACATCGAACCACCTTCAGACATGCAAAAAAATTAAAAATATCCCAATTTTGTAAGGTTCTAAACTTTAAGATAAAAAATAAATAATCTTGAAGGGAGCATAATCAGAGGATTCTGTGATTTCAGTCTCGATGATGTCCCTTGTAGGTATAGAATGCAATTTAACCTTCAGTAGCGAGGCTCATAAAAATGTTGAAGGTAGTTGCAGGGGCCGTGACGAGTTTCCTCAGGTCCGCGTCGCTCAGATTCCGCGCTTTCAAAAAGGTGAGCGAGCCCTCGTATCCGATGCATCCGTATTTGCGGGAAATCGCGCGCTCCAGACATTCCAGGCCCAACCCTGTGATGACATCCATCTCGCTTACGAGCTTCACGTAGACGGCATCCGTGCTGGCCTTGAGCGTGTTATATGCCGCGTCCCCTTGTTTCATAAACCCTACTTCGTAGTCCGAATTAACCAGTTCTTCAAACGTTTCCGGCAATTTCTCGGTCGGAGGGAAGGCCAGAATGCTCACTAATTTAGACCGGTAGACCGTGGTTAAAATCAGCGTGAAAAAGAGCCAAAATGCGACGAAAAAGCGGAGAGGTTGACCTCGTGGCATTTCCGAGTCCTGGTCCAAGTACGTTGTAATTACGAAGAATATTTGTCTCCTGGGTCCCCATTTATCTTCGTATTTTGCCCCGGGGCGAGGGGCTTGGGTCGTGGGGACGAGAGGGAACAGGGTGAATATGATGAATACGGCGAGGGTGCTGAGGGCGATGCAGATCCACATTAAGAGGTCAAAGGGCCATAGGAGGGCGGAGGGGCTGTAGATTCGGGGCGCTTCGGACGTTATCAGGGACAGGAAGGAGATGTCGAAAAATGAGTTTGTAAAGTCGACATGTCGAACTGGAAAAATATCGTAGTCAAAATTCTAATTAATTGTTTTCGAGTCATCAAGAGGTTAGTGAGTGCAGGTTGGCATGCACTGCTTGTCTATTGTGCGTAACAGTTAAAGGGCCCTTACTTCGCTTAGCAGTATGGGCTGTAACGACCCCAAAATCCGCGTTCCCCGCAACAATGTCCCCCACGACCCCTTCATCAATAATGTATCAATTAACAATCGTTAGGTGTTATACTTAATTAATCAACGTTAAGATTAAAATAATTATGATCTCAAGTCATACCTATCCAAGTTCCATTTGGTAATTCGAAGCCGGTGCCCCCACGACCAACTTTGTCATCTTTTCCCATGGAAAGGAACATGTTATACGTGAAGTTGAATTTGAGCTAAATAAATTCTTCAAGTTAATTTTAAGCCCCTTCAAATGTGGAATTTGGTAAATTGGAACAAATTGTTAGACAATTTATTTTATGACAATGACAAACCATAAGGAAGTCTTCAAAAAGATTTTTCCACAATCCTCTTTTGGCATTTCGGAGTTCTGTCCATGGACGACCATACGTGTCAATCCGGGACACAATTCCTGGACAGGAAATCCTTAGAACTTTTCCATTTAAATTCAGTACAAAATCGGGGTAATAGTCTACAATCCCCGAATTCGGGTATTTAATGATTTCCGGAGTCCCCCCATCTCCACAAAAGAGACAGACGCTTTTGACAACCAACTCCCGATTTCCAGGCTCAATTCCGACGGAGATCTTGAACTTGATTTTGGCCGGAAGTTGGGGTATCGTGAGAATTGTGTCCATTAACCCCGGTTCCGTGACGAAAATGAAGAAGTCGGCGTCCTTCCTGACGATGGGCAAGTAGACGGGGGTCAAGAGGTCATTTATGGACTGAATGAGCTCAGGTCGGGTGTCAGTCAGAAGAAGCAGAACCACTTTGCAAGGGTCAACCCATTTGGGGTACATTGACACGGTCATTCTTAATTTGACTGGGGCTTTTATTTCGGTGCTATTTCGGTACTTGATATTGTAGTAATTTAGTCCTGTTTTACTCACAACTTCATTTAATGTCTCGGAGTTATCGAACCCATCTCGGAGAAATAACAAGGAACAATGCGAGAATCGTTGGGATATCAAGTTGGCTATAAAAATACTCGTTTCATTAATCGAAATACGACCAATCGAATCCGATCCTCCCATTGAAAAACATAAAATTGAACAGAATACCCAAAAAACTTTCATGATTAATTCTCACAATTTTATAATTTGAATTCGTAAGATTGATTTTCTAGCTCAAAGTTAATTAATTAGAGTAGTGGCTTACTAGACGAGGTATTGAATTGGTCTATAATTTTTTGGCTTTGAACTAAAATCTGAGAGTCTGCCACCGTCTCCAGTCTCCGTCTAATGCAATGAACATAATGAGAGGATTTTTTAACTATTTAAAGTGACATTACACTAATTTATTTATGTTAATTGGCTGAACGTTAAGTACTAACCACTAATTAAGGGACATTCCGTCGTGGTCTAGTTAGATGTAGATAATATGATTTTATGATTTAATCGTTGCATGGAACCTAGTGTTACTTATGGAAGACCAGTCTAGAAATGTACTGAATGAGGAATAACACTTAAATAAAAGCCAATCAATCAATCAATCAATTAATCAATCATTGCTCCTGACGTGCCAGGGCAGAGTGTATTCCGATGTTTTAAAAATATAAGAGCAGTAATGTATTATCCGAAAAATGCTTATTTCACAGAAGTGATATCAAAAATAGTAATTTTAAAAAACGTACACAATTTAAGATTAAGAAGTTTCTACCACTTTTAAAAAATTGAACTGGGTTTTGAACTGTCTGTTATGACCCAACAAAATGAAACTGGTTACTTTGTGAAAATGTAACACGCATTAAAAATGATAATTATTAAAAATTGATTCTATTCCAGTCCCTAATTGGCTGAATATCTGTTGTAGCTTGTAGAGCTATTTCCAGACATTATTATTTCTCCAATTAGTAAATGTTGTTTTAGAGTTGACTCACCGCAGGCTAACTACGTTTCTAAATTCAAAAATTGAAGTTATTAGGACGTCCAAATTATATGAAATACCAGCCTCTATGTTTAAGCTAACTTTAGCCTGGCTTATATCTATACCCTCCAAATATACGCATTTATTTAAGTTTTGTTAAAGTCAAGCGTAATTGGAAAATCTGATTTATTTACTAAATTTTGCCAATCATTGCTCCAGACCAGACGGAGCTCTTAATTGGTGAAAACCATAAATATTTGACATCAAATTATATTCTACACTCGTTACACAACTTTCAAGGGAATTAATCACGATACAACACTCGGATTGGCTTCATTTCTTATTTTTATGTTAGAGAGTCGTTTTTCAAGGAAATCAGACGAGTGCTTGCCTTTACATTTTCGACATGCTAACATGATGTAACAACTCTTTGGCATAAGAAATTTTCAAACATTTGCAAAATCGGTTAAAAATTTCTCATTTAGCGATTGGAGCGTTTGAAAATTCTAATTTCCTTATTTTTTGTACTCCTTGAATTTTATCAACCTGATAAATATCAATTTGAGCAAGTAATTTTTTTCCGTTCTTTTAGTCAAAAAATTAAGTCAATCAGAGTGTTGTCTCTCCATTACTTCCCTTGTAAGGTATCTTTCGCAAATATTTGAAATAGCGTTTTAAATGTCTCGGTTCCTATTCCCCTTGCTTATCAAAACATGAAATCGGGTAGATAAGGTTGAAATAAGTGTTTAGCCTCTAACTTTGCGTGTTCAAATGTCAACAATCATTTAGTAATCAAACAACACCTCTGACAATTAAAATAGTACAGACTACACTACCTTCAAAGCTGGAAAAATATCCGAAGCTATGCTAGTCGAATTATATTTCCATCGACTCAACCCTCGACAGCACATCGTGCATCGGTAAGAACTTATCGAAACGTCGATGAGTTTATCCTCCCTCACCTTGAAAGGACTCTTAAAATGAGAGCTGATGGAGGAATAGGGCTTCTCCTCCACTTGTTTTTATTAATCATCCTCGTTCAGAAATTATTTAGGACTTCCTCCGGTAAAGGACATACTGTTAATAGACACTTGTTCAAATTAATCGCAGATCTTCATCCCTGTCATCAGAATATCCTATTCGTATCTTCAGGTTTGCAGTTAATTAGGCTTTTACTCAAAAATTCATTTAAATTTAATTGTAAACAAGCTTAAACATATGTTTGAATATTTAGGTTTGGACTGGTCATCCATCGGTGTCGAAGATGCGGATCTTGCTTATTTGGAGACGAAGGATTTTTTATTCAGCCAAATTTTTTACTTTGAAAAGACACCTCGATGTATCGTCTTGTTACCGAACGGTGGTAACACTACTGCAATGTCGATGAGTTCCATTCTTGTCGATCTTATTCATAAGGTCAGGATTAAAAATATAATTAATGTTTCCTAATAATATTGTTAGTTTAGCTACCGATTTCTATTCATTCTTGATTTCCAAAAAAAAAATTAAGGGTAGTTGCGTTTTAATCGTTTGAATTCAGTTTGAAGTTTGAATCATTCTGAAAGGGTGGGGATTTATTACGGAGGACTTTACTAATTTGTAATTTTTCAGGTAAATAGTGAACTAAGGAACATGAGAATGCTCATCTGGAAGCCAATAATCCTGCTAATTTGGCCGGAAGTGTTAGCTCAGGGTCCCAAGGACATGGACACCGACAAAGAGCTTAAAATCCTTCAAAACACGTTCAAAAATACGACAATTAAGATAAATTTCGACATTTATACCGTCTTCATGTCGACATTTGTCGAGCCTCTAAAGCCCACGTCGACAAGTGGCAGTTCCTCAATACACCCGACTATATATAAAAGTTACTTGAATGCATCAGTATGGGAGATTTACACGATCAAAACGACTACTGTCTTCCAAATGTTCGGAACTCATCGAATCAAAGCGGAAGAGAATGAGAGTCGACATCGACATTTCGACGAGTTGACGAATAAAGTCGGTCGAAGGTCGAATTTCCTCGGGGAGATTTTTATTGCTTCTACGAGGGTTAGTACTTGTAATGGAAGAATGGAACAGCAGGATGGGTTCATCCCCGATATTTTTGTCGATTTCTTACAGAACTTACTAAGATCATCGGGGATGAACAGGAGCTGCGTATCTATTGTTATTGGAATTTAAAAATGAATGCTAATTAAAAGAACGTATGAAATGCCTTAGAATGAATCAGATCAATTGGATTGGATAAGCATTAAAATAGTAGATGGGAAAGAGACACTGGATGGGGGATTTTCGGTCAGTATCTACTGGGACTTGATGACCATGCTCAACTTTAGGTAACCTTTTATTGCCCTGATCCCTTATTGACCTTTGACCCTTAAATGACCTAATATTCGTGTAATGACCCAGTGAAGGACTAGTTCCTGGAGGTGGTTTTGTGAACTTGCCGAATAACACATTAGCCGGTAAGTCAGTTGGGCTTATCAACTCTGGTAAAGCGGATATTTCCTTGAGTCAGTCCCTCGTCGTTCGATTACGAGCCGAACAACTCACTTTTCTACAGCCTACCTACTTTGGAGTGTAAGCTAATTAATTTCCAATTTAATTCTAATTATACCGAAATAAGGCCCAGGGGAAGTTATTAAAATAATTATGGCTATAAAGAATCCACGTGTTCTTCAAGCAGCCGCCGGCGAGTTCGATCCGGAACATCGTGACGGCCCCCTTCCAAAGTTCCTTGTGGTTGACGCTGATCGGGACGTGGCTGTTCCTCATAATCAGCGTCAAGATAAGCACAGCGATCAAGAAGAAGGCCTACGACGCAGAGCATCTGCACAGGATCAGGGCCGACGCTGATTTCTCAAATGAAGTCGGGATGTGGGCCATTGCAGCCATTTGCCAGAAATGTAACTTTATAGAGGCTCTTATTTTAGTCTGGGACAAATTACGCTTGACGAGCATCAATATACAGGAAGTTTTAACATTGACAACTATTTTAACGGGAATATTGGCGAAACTGGTTAACCCGTCGTAGGCATATTTGTCTGGGATTTTTTGCCACGGGTTCATTTACCCGTATATATTTGTCAAAATATCTCAAAAGACATTTTTATTGCAAACTTACAAACGCGCTTATCTTGATCTAGGTCTTAAGGATTGTGTTCTCAAATATTTACAAATAGTTAGCATATTCAGTCCGAAATGACGATCGTTGTTGATTTTAGCTTGGAACCTGAGCCCCTCGTCAACACCGATGAAGATGGCCTTCATAATTGGGCTGTTCAGTGGGGTTGTGACGTACGTCGCCTATTCGGCTGCAATCGTTTCGACGCTGGCCGTCAACCACATCCCCGTACAACGCTTCAGCGATTTACTCAACTTCAAGTTCCTCTTCACCGTTCATCGAAGTAGTGACCCCTTCCAGCAGTTCCTACGGGTATGGGGAATTATTTAGGGAGGGTTTTATCAAAATACCCCACTGAGAGTTTTAAGTCCCCTTCCAGCAGTTCCTACGGGTATGGGGAATTATTTAGCGAGGGTTTTATCAAAATACCCCACTGAGAGTTTTAAGTCAGTCTAGGTATCGTCAGGAGTTATCTGGAAAGGGTGGGGACTTATTCCGGGGTGTCGGGTGGTCTGAAGTGTTCTTCAAATTGTTGTCGAAAAATTCTCGAATATAAAAACCTGTCGAAATGACATTTTTAACGGCTCGTAACACAGAGAATTGTGGTCCGATTTTCGAAATGTTTGAAATTTTGATTTCCAGTAAGTGTTAGTAAATAAATGAGTTGGTGGAATGTTATTAATTTGTTATTTCAGCTAATGATCGAGTCGTTGCAGTTGCGTCAGGAGATAGTGCGTGTGAGTACGGAAGTTGAGATAAGTCATTTGATGGACCCCTTGAAACCTCGTGCTTTCCTCACTTATCCAGACCTTTTCTATCAAACGGCCCTCCAACTCAATTACTCAGAAAAGTTCGTTTGTGACCACATCTCAAAGGTACGAGTCTCGGATGTTCTCTACAAAAGTGCCATGTACCTCAAGAAGGGCTCAGAATTCACGGAAATCATTAACCACAAGTAAATCAGGTTTTATACCACAATTATTACGCTTTAAATTGAGTTCCCGAAATAAAGCCCCATCTTTTTAGGATGTACAAAATAAAACCCCCAGGGGCTCTATTTTGAGAAATGCGGTATTAGTTATTTAGGGACCTCTATTTAATTGTCGTAGGCTGATAATTCTGAAGGAACGAGGGTACAATTTCCGGTACCACCAGAAGTACGAGCGGAAGAACGTCGTCTCCTGCGTCAGTACTGAGGATAGTCAAGTGACGATAGATTTTGTCAACTTCTCCGACGTTTTTACCGCTTTCCTCGTCATCTTTGTTGGCCTCTTCTTCTCGTCACTTGTCATCCTACTCGAGCTATTGTTCCACAAAATCACCGGACGTTCGTCGTCACGGGACCTTCATCAGGAATTCATTAGGCCTTAACTGCTAACCTTTGACACTAACACATGGGGGGGGGTGTTGTGACACAAGAGGGGGGTTAACCTTAATTTCTTGTCTATGGGGGGAGTTCAATGTCACCCGTTTTTTATTTTTGTAATTAGACGAATGCGTTATACAAGTATATTTAAGTAAGGATGGCTATAAATCATGTTCGTATTATCGGATTTTCATTAAAATGTAACATGTTATTGGGGTTGGGATGAGTGACATGGGAAAGTTGAACAATAAAACCGATTTGTAACTCTCCGATAATCAGGCTACTTTACTACTATTTTGTATGGGACTGGAGGAATGTCCATTCGGAACGATGTTTCAAATAATTAATGACTGTCTCGACTAACACAAATCATCCATCAAAGTTCCATTAAAACGGTCTTGAGTTCAAAGGTCTGGAAAAAATAAATTTGATACGAGGACAAAGGAACGTCCCGATGTCTTGTCACTTGTCCATCCGAATTAATGACGACCACCTCGGGTTAATAATAGGCTCGTTCATAAGCCACGTTTAAGGGAGTGAATTAAATATTATTCTATATCTTAAATTATTTTAATTTTAATATATTCTTTTGCTTCTGATCCACCCGTTTTAGTCTTGTCGAAAATCAGTAAAGAATTTGGTGTGTTCTAAACGCTTTACGCAACTATTCCTTAGCTGTTATAAGTTATAGCATACACGTATGTTAATTAATACCGAGATGCAAGTTGACAGGGTCAAATTTTCAACAGTAGTTCTTAAAACTGAAGAAATTGTACAGTAAATAGGCTTAGAAAAATTAATTTGACTTATTGCCATTAATCTGTCGTAAATCTTGTGGAAAATTTCATAGCATTTCAGACGAAATTACCTCATTTGAATGGGTTGATTTTAATTTGTAAAAGATGCAGTTAAGTTCCAAAAATTCTGTGTTTTAAAACATGATTAAAATATGGCACTCTGTATTAGTCGGAATGATTCTCATCTTTCCTAAGGCAAATGTTTCCGGTTTAACGAAGTCCACTGAAAAATTGTTCAAATCTTTACAAACACTTCATTCATGCTCTCAAGACGTTCTACTCGTTTCTAGTAATCAGAAGACAGGTAATTCACAAGATTTTTATAACAAAATTAATGTACGACCTGGAAATCCATATATTTCCAACGCTCTTTTAGTCCCTTCGACCTCAGGATCCTTTGAATTCGTTGTGGAATTGGACTTGTCATTTTCCCTATCTCTTCTCCATATCGACAAGTTTTTAGAAATCGATCTCGTCAGTCTGGAAAGATGGAGGATGCCCCACTGCATTCTGATACTTCTACCCGACCTACCACAACCCGACACCCTCATTTTAATTCAAAAGGTCATCTCCATTTTTAACTAGAAATCCTAAAATTAAGAAATTAAGAAATTTAAGCCCAATTTTAATTTTTATCAAGATCAATGCGGACTTGCTAAGGCTGTCTTTTAGACAACGGAAGCCGACCGTCACATTCCTATGGTCCCAGTCATCGAGAACCGTTTCGACGGATTTGGTCGACATCGACATCGACATGGAACGTCGACAAGAGGAGGAAACGCTTCGAGAAGCATTTCGAAACACAAGCTTCCGCCTCGATTCTAACGTTTATTCCGTTTTTGTGAGGAATTGCCGATCGGATAGTCCGTCGAAGCATTCATCTCATTGTTGGAGATCAGTTTGGGAGATTTACAGCCTCAAGAAAAAGCAGTATTTCCGAGATGTCATTTCTATACAAAATAATCTGCTTGATTCGGATTTTGAGGAGGATTTTACCGAAAACTGGTACGAGGTTCCCAGCATTTCCAGCCGAAGAAATGACTTCCGGAGGGAAGTGATTACGGCTTCTGCAAGGGTACGTAGCATTTATAAGATTTATAGTCCCTCGTGTTTAATCCTAGGACTTTTTAACTCAATCATTAGAGATTAACACTCAACTCACTAGGTTGTGGGGTTGTGGCCTTGAATATAAGGCAGTGCTATATTAAGTCCCAGGATTAAATATGGTGCTCAATAATGATTAAAAATCTTAATTACTTTTTAATGTAGAGAGAACAAGAGGATTGGATGGAGTTGGGAAGGACTGGGGACAAGTTGACATTTAAGGGAGGATTCTCCGTCAATTTGTATTGGGACCTTCTCAAAATTCTTAACTTCCAGTAACTACCTCCATTAAATCACTATAATTCCTAATTACCTATTTAAATACAACTTACTAATTATATTTAGTAGCACGACAGAAAACGATCTGAATCTAAATCTGTAACCTTTACTGTTAAAATTATAGTCCTTTGGTTTTTGCTTTAGAGGGTTTAAGTCCATTTCGGTTGTAATTTTGTAATTGTATAATTTGTGAGCTCACAGCTAGTAATATGTTATCTAAACATCGAAATAAGTCCCCAGTTGGGGAAATATTTTTTCAACCCCCAAAATCAGAACTAATAACTAATATTGTTCTTGAGATCCCTAAATTGTTTTTTTTATGGTTTCAAATGACACTATAATTTGAAACTGATGTACAGAGAAAGAGTAGTGATTGGGGACGGGCTTGTGACGCTGCCGAATAATTTAATCGGTGGCAAAACGGTGGAACAGCTCAATTCTGGGGACGCTGATATTTCGCTCAGTCAGTCCCTCCTCGTCCCATTCAGAGCTGGACAACTGACCTTCCTTCAGCCTACTTACTACGGAATGTACGATAAAATCATAATTAACTAAATAATCTAAATAAGGGGTGGGGGCTTATTTCGGAGTACTTTCGACCTTTCAGAATCCACGTGTTCTTCAGTCAACCTTCAGCCAGTTCCATTCGGAATATTGTAACGGCCCCCTTCGAAACGACGCTTTGGTTTACGCTCATAGCCACTTGGCTTATCTTGATCCTAAGCGTCAAGATAAGCTCAAATTTGAGACGAAGGTTCGAAGCCAGAGAAATGCTGGGGAGTCAGGAGGATCATGAGGATTGGGACGGGACTTTGGATTTGGATGAGAAACACGAACTGGATGAGAGGTTTTCAGAGGAGATTGGGATGTGGGCCATCGCTGCTAATTGTCAAAAATGTAATTAAAATAATTTTATAATGTAACTTGATTTAATTAGCTAATTATTTTAAAATGCATTGTAGCCTGGGATTTCTGTCCCACCTCCATTCCGATGAAGATGGTGTTCCTAACGGGTGTGGTCTGTGGGGTCGTCTCGTATGTCGCTTATTCTGCAGCGATTGTGTCGAGTCTGGCCGTGACGATTATACCGGTCAAAGGGTTCCTGGACTTGATTATCTTCAAATTCAAGTTCACTGTTCATAAGAGAAGCGAACCCTTTCAGATATTCCTGCAGGTAAGGCTAATACATGAAAATGATATTTTTCGGTGTAATCATTCTAATTTTTTTAATGAACTGGTCGATAGAGGATGATCGAATCCAGTCATCTGGGCCAAGAAGTGATAAAAATCGGGACTGAAGAAGAAATCAGTCATCTTCTACGACCCTTGAAACCGAATGCATTTCTAACTTATCCGGACCTCTTCTATCAAACAGCACTCCAACTCAATTATTCCGAAGTCTTCATTTGTGATCACATCTCGACGGTTCGGGTCAGTGACGTCCTGTACAAAAGTGGCATGTTCCTCAAGAAGGGATCAGAATATGCTGAGATATTCAATCACAAGTAAATTCGTACCATAATTTGTTAAATAAATCCCCACTTGATAGAAGGCTAATACTTTAAAATTACATGAAAAATTACAAAATTTCCCAAAATTGATCCCCAAGTAATTGTAGGTTGAAAATACTAAATTCTGTAATGATATTTTTGGCCATTAGATTGATAATCCTCAAAGAAAGAGGATTTAACTTCCGGTATTTTCAAAAATACGAGACAAAGAACGTACTTCCGTGTGCAATGAACAAGATTGGAGTGACGAAGGTAAATCCTGTTGCCTTTTCTGATGCCTTCACCGCCTTTTTAGTCATCTTTGTAGGATTGTTCTTCGGATTCTTCCTCTTCTTACTTGAAGTGATGATAAACAAATGCATTGTATCGAAGAAAGAACGAGAAGATAAACAGAAAGAAATGTTCTTCTTTCCGCAATAAAAATAAATCAGAAACGGGTTTCTGTTTCCTTGAAATTACGACACGTTTTCTTATTCATAAACATTAATTAGTGACAATTGTATCTTGTCACAGGTTATTTTCAGGTTTTCAAAAGTTTTAAAGGATGTCACAAATAAACAAGAAATGACATTTTTCCATAAAAATAATTTTGGAAGGGGACGTCTCTAAAAGCTTAAAAGCTACTTTCGACATTTTAAACTCCATATCGGTATCATCAACCTGTATTTCATTTGTCCTTAACAAACTTAGCTCCAATCTCACAAAGTCTTGCAATGAGACCAGTCATTTGCAGGAAGGAACTCACTCCTTCAACGATTCGCATATGAGTTATTCCGATTTCCTATGCAAAAAAATCCATCATTGCGAAATTAGAAGCAGTTTTTGGACTAGTGGAATAGAAGGTATATAGTTGAAAATTTTGTCACTAAAATAACTCCTTACCTTTAAGAAATACAACTTAACATGTTCACGAAGCTCCAGAGTTTTACAAACACGGAAAATATTGGAAATAATGTCTTCAGGTGCATAACCCATTTTCCAAAGTTGGCTTAAGAGCCTGTACGACTCTTCGATATTTCCATCTTTACAAAAGCCTAACATCTGTTGTACCGCGAGTGGCGACGGTTCATCACATACCTACAAATCCAATACTGATTGTTAAATATCTAAAAACTTGATATAACAAATTAGCCAAAGCATCGTCCGTCCTACTATGCACATTAAATCGAGTTTCAACACACCTTAAATACATTATCCGGAGTAATGGTTCCAAATCCGTGGAAAGTAGCTTGAAGATTATTCAAGCCTTGACGCATATCCCCCTGTGCTGTGAATACTATTGCGGCCAATCCTTCTTCAGAATGGTTAATCTAAAACAAAAACATTAAATATTCAGTCAAACACCTGACATTTTTACCCAAAATAGTAATTTTCTTAATAGGAACTCACATTTTCAGAAACACAGACAGAGTTAACCTTCGCCAATATCTGTGCTTCGTTCAACTTCCCGAATCGAATGACAGCACATCGAGACTGGATAGGTGGGATGATCTTTTCGCTAGTGTTGCAGGCAAGGGCGAATCTCGTGGTTTGTGAATACAACTCCATAGTTCTTCGTAATGCTTGTTGAGCCCCGTCCGTCATGCTATAACGACAAAGTTCAAAGGTCAGAAATTAGAAAATCCTTAAGCTGCTTGTTGTTAAGCGTACATTACCTGTCAGCCTCGTCCAAAATGATGACCTTGTGCCGCCCGGGTGGAAGAGATATCTTTTTCTGGGCAAATAGTTTAATCTTATTCCGAACGACTTCAATTCCACGATCGTTGGAAGCATTCAATTCTAAAACAGCGTCTCGGAAATGTTCTCCAAGGAGGATCCTTGCAAGGCAGAGGATTGTTGTTGTCTTACCCACACCCGGTGGTCCCTAAACGATTAAAAATACACAATATTGAATTTGCGATTTAACTGTTTTAACGATATAGTTCATAGTTAGTGCAAATATTGAATATATATTAAACTCACGGCCAAAATAAGGTTGGGCATGTTCCCGTTCTGCGCGAATACAGCAAGTCGAGAGATCGTTTCCTCGTTCCCGACAATCTCGTCGAAGGTTTGAGGCCGGTACTTCTCAATCCTAAGTTCAAAGTTGTAAAATAGTAAAATTCTTTAATACACTCTTTACATTACGCACAAAATTCATAATTCACAACACATAATGTGCAATGCAAATTGCAAATTCAATTTTACATGTATGTTTGATCTGTTCAACCGATTTATTTTGGATTTGATCAATCATGAATTCACAACACAATCAATGTGCAATGAATACTGTGTAATGTGTAATGACAAATGAATGAACACCTGATAATCTGGCTAATTTGCAATTAACATGTGTAAGTGATAGGGTAATAGCAGTCTAGTAGTTTCCAAATTTACCATCCTACAGAGTGGTATGACTTTACCTTTCTACAGAATGGTATTTCGTATTTACCTTTCTACAGAATGGTAAAACGGCTGATTTACCTTTGAGCAGGAGGGTAAATGTGTTTTTTTGTAGTTTTCGGCTGCCTCGGACTACAGTTTTGGTCGTCGGATAAAACAAATGGTTTCATTGGAAAGAGCGTAAAATTTTAAATAAAACCAGATCGCGGTGAAAAAAACCAGATCGCGACACGTCTGCTAGAGCCGGCTAAAGACAGTAAGTTTTTTTGGCCGAGGTATACTGAGTTCAAGAGCCGTCCGTAAGCTAACAAGCTAAGCTGCGACTTAAATTGGAAATTCTCCATCTTATTATTTCTAAATTATCACTATAAAAAAATTAATTAAGAACGGTAGCATTCAGTTTCATCAAAAAAGGGCGAAAAATTAAAAACTCAAATCTTATTTTAAATTTATAGCGATTCAGTATTTGTCACATTTTCTCTATTTCTGACATTTACTTACCAGTCTAAATGACCCAAAATGTCAGAAAAAAATGTGTGCTTTAAAATGCTTGATTATTAAGGGGTAAAACGCCTAATGTAAAGAATCTAAAGAACTTGTTGTTGTTTGTCTGTCTGTCTGTCCGGTCGCGCTGTAACTATTATACGGTTAACAGTCTTTAAAAAACGGTTTTCGGATATCAGACCAGCATTTGTTAGGCATAAGTGGGCATAAGTAGAATATATTTTTAAAATTTAGTCACACCCCCTGACCCCCTAAAATGGAAAATTTCCAAGAAGTTGACTTATATACATGCATATTCAACAATGAAGAGATTGCGCGGTTGTGGGAATCACTCCGGTTCGCACCCACTAGCACCAGGACTGGCCGCGCAATATGGCGCAAGTGCGGTTATTACAGTTTGTCGTGCGGTTTCACCCCTTCTTTATGTGCGTTTGCAACGGTTTATTTATGATATATCGATCAAGAAAAAAATGAAAATATATCAACATATATTTTAAACCGCTTCAAAAAATAAATTTGGATGTTTAAATTATTTAAAAAAAATTAAACTGATTCAAACAAATTTTTAACTGACTAAAAAAATCAGGTTTCAAAATACGTTCTAAATTCATCAAAAATTAATTTAATGCTTCAAAATATTTTTTTAAGATGCACCCAACGCATTCCCAAATCCTTTAGAATGCGGTTTAAAATGTTTCAAAAAATACATTTAGACAGAAATGTAATTTAAGCATTTCTGAATGTATGTAGAATATTTCCAAATGTATCTTAACTATTTTAAAATGACTCATAAACATTTGCAAATGTATTTAGAAGATTTCTAAATGTATGTTAAATATTTTGAAATGCATCACTAACATTTTTAAATGTATTTTAAATATATTTTTGAGATTTTGTATTCAAATTAAATTTACTGTAAATGTTTTCAAATATATTCTAAGAAATTTAAATAGTTTCAATCAATGTGTTCTAAACATTCTTTAATATATTTTGAATACATTTTAAACACAAAATATTTTTAACGCATTAAAAATATTTTGAGTATTTTTAAAATGTATTGAAAATGTACTTATTATAAATGTAAATATTTTGAAATGTATTTTTAGGATTATCTATGAAGTTATTTTTAATACTTTTAATAAATAATTTTAAATATATTTTTAATATAGGCAGTACTTTCTTAGCGTAATCTCTCTTGCTCAATTTCAGCCAGTAAAATACATGTAAAATCCATGCATCAGAAGGGAAATGTGTCTAATGTAAAACTTTTTCACGTTAAGTTTTCCCTAATACACAGTCATCTTGCACAATGCAATGCTGGATACGAGTGTGGCACCCCGACAACATTCCCTTGTATGGCTGACTGAAAGTTTTATAGGAAAGGATCCTTCATAACAAAACTGCTTATACTTTCAATAAATGATTTGAAATGTATGTTTAATAAATTCAATAAATAATTTGAAATTGAAATGTATTTTTAATACTTTTAGTCAATATTTTCAAATGTATTTTTAATAGGTTTAATAAACATTTTCATTTTAAAATAAATTTTAAGCAAATTGGATATAGTTTAGACTTATTTTTGAATGTATTTAATATTTAAAATGGTTTCAAATGTGTTTTAAATGCATCGACATTTTTGTTAAATGTTAACCTGTATTTTTATATTTTTTTAATATATTGCATTTTTTTTCAAATGTACTTTACGTGTATTTAAAATATTTTTTTAATATATTGCATTTTTTTCAAATGTACTTTACGTGTATTTAAAATATTTTTAAATATATTGAAAACATTTTTAAATGTACCTTACGTGTATTTAAAATATTTTTAAATGTACTTTATGTGTATTTATAATATTTTTAAATGTACTTTACATGTAATGAAATTTCTTTTAAATGTACTTTACGCGTATTTAAAGTATTTTATTTGCACTTGAAATTTGAAATGCATTTGAAATGTTCTTAAAATGCTTTTAATAATGTAAAATTTACTTTGTTCATTCATTATTGCTTATTAGTGGATAGAATAATTATAATTAAAATGAGACTTAATTTTTTGATGCATTAAGTACACTAATCAATAAGGATTTTTGAAAGTATCTGAATAATATTACATTGAAGTAATAATACTAATAAATCGACTGAATCTAATTTTTGAAATTAATATCTTGCATTTATAGTTTTAGCTTAAAGTAGTTTTAGTTAAAAAATAAATTTTAATTTCGGAAGGAATATTATGAAACAAATTTTTCGAACTGAAAATTTAATTATTAAAGGGTTTCACCCTTTAATGTTTTTACTGAATCCGTCCGTCCGTCCGTCTGTGTTTGCGCTCTAACTTTCAAACGGTTAAATATTTTTGATTTGTTTTCGGGAAATCATTTATGACTTTCGAAAGGAGACCAATTTCGTCTTAGGGTCGTGTAGGTCAAAGGTCACCGGTGTACGGTCAAAGGTCGTAATTTTTTCGAATATCGACTATATATGTGTAATACGTCATTATAAAGGTATCGTCAAGCGCTATTCAACGACGTATACGATTTTACTCTATGGTTGGGGGAATGTGAGATAATTATATAAAATCTTCCTAGGTGTCGGACGTGAATTGTTATTCCACGTCTTGATGTGTGTGGTTTCACCCTTTTGCGATGTGCGTTTGCAACAGTTTATTATGTATCGTAGATACATAATGCGAATAGCTCGACCGGCCGTCTGTCTGTCCGGCCGTAAACACGATAACTCTAGAACGGCTTAACTTTTTAATTTTTTTCTTTCGGTTATCTATTTAGGACATCCAAACTGAGGTCAAGTTCGTTTGGGGGTTTTGTAGGTCAGAGGTCAAGGGGGGAAAGGTCAAAGGTCAATTTAAAAAAAAAATAGTAACACCCCATGTCTGATGCATCGAAAGAAAGCTATTGTCAAGGGCTATTCAATGATGCATTGCATTTGGGGGTGGGGCCACCCCTGATCAGTGGGGAGGGGCCAAAGAGGTCAAATTACGAACTTATATGTGTGATACGTCATACGTCATTCAAAAGGATTAAGTGCTTTGGAATGACATATTTTGCTCAATGGTCGGGGCAACTTGATATTTTAAAGATTTATGTATTTTGAACAGTTTTCACGTTGAACATGAACATGTTCAAAAACAGTTTAGATGTGTACAAAACGTTATAAAAACGTCACATCTACGGTACATCAGTACAACGTTGGACCGTTTATTATGTATCGTAACAAAACTATATGTTAATTCCTCGTTGTCAGTCTGTCTGTCCGGCTGTCTGTAAATGCGATAACAGTAACAATGATTTCAAATGTTCAATTTTTCGAATTTTTTTTCTCGCGAAATCAGTACACAGTAAGGACCTTGCCTTAAGGCGGAGGTCAAGTAAATTGACTTAGCCTTAAATTGAGGATGTTGGCAATGCCAATTTCACAAGACAAGAATATCTTGGAATAATAATTATATGTGAGATGATATTATGGTAGTAGTTTGGTACTGTGTTTATGAGCAGCCCCAAAAGTTTTACCTTTCTGTCCGATGGTAATGTTTTACCTGTCTGTAGAAGGTTAAAATTGAAATAACATTCTGTAGAGTGGTAAATAAAAAATACCATTCTGTAGAGAGTTAAAGTAATGCCATTCTGTAGGATGGTAAATTTGGAAACTACTAGACTGAATAGGTAATTAAGGAAGATGAGTCTTACCAAGGCATATTGGAGTCATCTCTCTTATCTTCAGTCTTACTTTTTGCAGGTCGAATTGGAATGCTCTGGTTCCCTTTATTTCCGCCGCTTCCTCCTTCCTCTTCATCGTCGATAATCATGAAATCTTCATCCTCACTAGCCATTTTATATTCGCAACTTACTTAACGATTCAACCTTTTAATTACAATTAATTGGGCCTGAATATGCAGATTGATTAATTAGTAATTCCTCCAAGCTCAAAGCTAAAGATTTTTTGAGTGAAAGAAATGAATTCATGAATTGTGAGCTGGACCGCCGGTAATTTGAATCCCGCCCTTTTATAACACTATGCTTCCCATCCGATTTTGCTCCGGAATAAGTCCCCATACCAAATTACAATCATATTCGTGTGCGTGACGTTTAGCAAGATTGCAAGATAATCGTGAAATTAGCAAGATACGGTTACCTTTGCTTAACCTGATGACCCCTCAAAGGTCACCAATGCGACCCCAACAAACACTAAATAACTTTATAAATCGGTTGACATTTCCCCAAAACCCACCCTAAGGCCCCCAGCGGCACTTAATCAAATTCTGCTAGAGTTAGGAGGGGCGTGACATCTTCGTGACATTTACTTTATCACTTAACGTGACTTAACCTACGACCCCCCAAATTACACCAATGTGACCCTCACCAAAAAGCTTGCAGTAATTTGCTGTTCTTTGAAAATAAAATATTTTTATTGGTTTTGACGATTACAACTTGACTTAAAATTGATGATGGTGTAATTTGCCACTATAATTAAGTGGTTCTGACATCTTTGACCCAGTCAGGGTCATTTTTCTTGAATTCTTCGGGCCGTCCTCCAGTGTTCCTGTACATTGCTTCCGAGATCCCGTAACCCTCGACCCCGTCGATGATGAATCGACATCGTCTCTCTACAATTCGTGCCTCCCATTCCCAACCGATGAAGAGTTCCTGGGTGTCGAGCACTTGGACCTGAATCTGATACGTTTTCCCATTCCTCGCCCTCACCCTCATGCCGTAGTCTTGGGGCGGGGTGCCCCCTTCACCGTGATTGTACAGGGGCAAGTCGAGACGTTCGAGGGCGTGGAGAGACCCGTCGTGGTCATACATGTACCCCAACTCCAGGCTGAATCACATTTAAAACAAATTATAGGTATTATAATGGTGACCCTCTGGGCTCTAGGGGTAGTTTACTAGTTTTCGTAAGGGGCAGTCATTTAGGGCGGTTTTCACCGAATAACCTTTGACATACTATATTCAGTAGGCTTTTTTCTATCCTCATTGGGAACTTATTTTGACAATAACCGAGCCATGACAAAAAATGAGGCGAAAATGAAAATTCTAGGTGAGGACTTAATTCGGAGGGACCCTTATTTAGAGGGCCAGTAAGTTTAACATTGTTACCAAGAGCTGGTTGATGGCTGACAGACATTTCCTATATCGAATCGACGTCCGTCCTCGAGACTAAACATATGGAAGATGTAGCGGTGCAACAGTTTCCAGTCCCTTTTTACCCCTGAAGCAATTAAGAGTTACACTTTAATTAGTAATTTGCGTTAATTGTCAAACTCCACTAATTATGAACAAATGTTGATGTACCGTAACTGTGGTCTCTCATCGACGGCATTTCGAACTCGTACTTTGTCCCGTCGACCTCAATTTCCCCCCGGAGCGTCCCGTGTTGCTCGTAGTGAGTCTGATGAGCCCTGTGTTCCACAACCATTTCAAAGGTGAAATAAAAATATTTTTAAATGAATAGGTCAAAATAGGTCAGATACTCTTTAAGGGCTTGGAAGTATTCCCGACTCCAGCTTTCCAATGCAATGGACCTTGCCATTGTCCATGGAGGGATCATCGTGTCGTAGTCAAAGTAGTCCAGATCTGATTTCCAATCTGCCTTTAGGTGAACCTTCACTGTTTTTGATGAATCCTTTTCGAATCTGTTTAAATTCAAAGGATTATAAAATGCTTGGAATTTTTGAGTATCGGGAATCGGGATAGAAAAAACACCCCGAAATAAATCCCCACCGATATTTAGAAGCTATCCCAGGGGGTGGGGACTAATTTAGAGAAATAGGGGAAGCATAAAATATAATTTTTACTTGAGGAGACCCTTGTACTCCAGTTTCCAGTGCTTCATCGGCACGACTGGCTCGTATTTGAAACCTTCGGCTCCGTAGAACTCGTCTGAGCCCCCGAATAGTGTCGTTTCGGGGAATTTGGGGGACACGAGGTAACCGAGTTCAGGAATTCTGTCAAAAATGAAACAAATTTATTGACCTTGTCAGGTCGCCCCAGGGGGGGGGCATAAATTGGGGGAGGGGAGTAACCTTAATATGAGGAATCCGTTGACGACGGAGTGGGGTCGTCGTGCCGTTCCGGAAATGAAGCTGAATCCCTTAGAATTGGCTCCATTGAAGTAGATTGCATCGATAGCTTGGAAATGGTCGGACAGGGTCTGCACTTTGTCCATCTCTTCTGGACTGGACTTCGACTTGGTACCGTAACCCGCGTCGTAGGTCTCTAACTTCCGGTGATCCCGGACCTTAGTACCCTCATCCCGACCATCCTTCCACTGAAACGCAGATTTAATGGCATTATACAGGGTGTTCAGGTTTAAAGATACCCATTTTGTATTGTCATGTCAAATTGTATAAATGCTTATCGGGATTTACAAGTCCCCAATTTGTTAAAATATTCCACCGGGGAATTTTACACCTAGATTGAATGCTTCAATCCAAAATCCAACTAATGTTTGAATTCTGATTTTAATTGGGATTTTAATTACCTTCCTAACTCGCATAAGAATGTAAAAAGCGATGACTTTGAGCCAGTAGTACTTGCCCCCTTCAGAGTAAACTCCGGCTATTTTAGGCGGATCTTTCTTGGAGAATAAAATACCAGCAAGAACTACGATCCCCGTTCCAATCAGCCATGATAATCCACAACCACAACAATCACCCATCTTTAAGTTTAGTTACCCTTCTAATTACAATTAAAAATTACAAAATGATTTTAATTAAACTGTGTTTTGACGGGATAGTTCCAGTCAATTGTTCGACTCGACGATGACTGTATCCAAATTATTTAGCCAAGGCTAAAGCTCCTCAAAGTTCATTCAATGATTAGAGTTGGGCTGACATTCCAGCTATCATTTAATTGATAAGGGGCATTCAATAGTCAATAGTGAGGAGATAAGTTCATGTGATAAGCAGGTGTTTTTAAATTGCATTATTTAACAGAGCCTCCAACTCCAACTTAATTTCAATTGAATTACAAAGAATCATCTCTTGTCTCTGTAGTTCTTGAAATCTGTAGAATATTTACCGTATTTACTGAAATAATACCCGGGTTCGTTATGAGGTTTTAACATTAAAATTGAAAATTCTTCATATTTTAATTAAATTTAAAACGTTCCGAAAAACATTTAATACATGATATGTTTTAGTTGAAGATGAGCTGGGAAAGGCTGATTGTGAGATTCATTTTAATTAGTAATTACATAGGAACGATTGATTGATTGGTAAATTGTGAAGAAGACGCATGTATTTCTACAGAAGTCATGGAACATTCTTAATGTTCTACAGAACACGCCCAAACATTAAGGACGAACTAATTTTTTAAGTTCCAAAATTACCAAATCAATAACTGGATATAATTAAATCTATAGATCTAAAAAATGTAATACTGAATTAAAATAAATTATATTGGAGGATGGAGGTGAGAAAATTATAGTTTGGGCTTAAGGAAAAGAGGGACTATTTTGATATCCATTTCGCAAAACCGGTATTGGGGTATTGACAATCATGTTGAATAAAAATCCAGATTTTTATTTGTCCTTCAAACTTTTGTTGATAAACAGTGGTTTGAAATGTAAGTATTTAGCCTACCAATATTATGTCCATTTGTAAATATTTGGAGCATAAGCCGCTTTCAATTCCTATATATTAATGCATATTAATTAATTAATTATTTGATATGAAGATTAGCTGCCAAATGTCAAGGGCTCCAAATGGGATGTATAAGATGGATTCCAAAATGTACGGGGCGGAAATTATGGTCTTTAATCATCTGTTTCGAAATTTCAGTTCTCTCTGAAATTATGTTTAGCAATTTAAACTGCGGTTTATGGAAGATCATAGAATCCGCGGCTTATTAGACGAGGTCATATACATACGGAATATGTAATTGATCTGATAACCTTGATCTGAAACATGTTTTTTATTATACTAGATTAAAAGGCCTGGAGGGTGGTCGTGGTCATCTTCTTTAATGTTTTTAATCCACAATCTGGAGCAAGTTTTGAGATTTTATTTTTGGAAAGAACAAAAATCAGCTTAAATACGCATTTTGGGATCCTTCTCGAGCTTTAGCTTTTTTGTATTTCAACAAAACAATTTCTGAACTTGTTAAACTGAAAAAAATGTTTTTCAGTTTAAACTACAAAGGTGATGAATTTAATGATTGATTAAGTAACTACGATTTAGTTAAGACCTTGTTTGTTGTTCAAAGAGTTCATATAGTTCGGTTGCTGGGTGGGGCTCTATTTCGTGGGTATAAAAGGGAGGTCAGGTGGGTCAGGCTTGTTTAGTTACGGTTTTGTATGCTTAGCAAAACAATTGCAGTTTCAAACATTTTCTGGGATATTCTTGTTTCAGCTTCAGAATGTACAAGATCGTAAGTTCCCTTATAATCAGTTAAAAATAACTCAACACCGACCATAGAATTGGATAATATAATACAGACCCCGAAAATACAATCTAGTGACTAGGACCAAAATATTAGTCTCACGATAATTCTTAACTGGCAATTTTAATACATCTATTTTTCTTTAATTTGAAAAAAATATCATTTCAGTAATATATTTAGTTAGTTATAATTTCGTAATCCCGAAATAGATCCTCACCCCTTAAACAGAATACAGAGGCCCAAACCTCTTATTAAGTGTTGAAAACACTTTATGCGAACGACAAGTCCGTCTGTCCGTCCGTCTGTCCGTCCGTCTGTCCGTCTGTCCGTCCGTCTGTCCGTCCGTCTGTCCGTCTGTCCGTCCGTCTGTCCGAGCGATAACTGGAACTGGAGAACGGCTTGACCTACGGTCACCAAATTTTGTACACTCATTCCTTGGGTCCTAACACAGGCTAAGTTCGAACTTGGGTCAAATCGGTCGCACCCCCTGACCCCCATCAATTAAACCCCAAAACAAACCATTAAATCAAACAGAATAGTAATATGTAGGAGTCCAACGCCAGGATAGAGCTCTTACTCATTTATTAAGTGTTGAAAACACTTTATGTGAACGACAAGTCCGTCTGTCCGTCCGTCTGTCCGTCCGTCTGTCCGTCCGTCTGTCCGTCCGTCCGTCTGTCCGTCCGTCTGTCCGTCCGTCTGTCCGAGCGATAACTGGAGAACGGCTTGACCTACGGTCACCAAATTTTGTACACTTATTCCTTGGGTCCTAACACAGGCTAAGTTCGAACTTGGGTCAAATCGGTCGCACCCCCTGACCCCCATCAATTAAACCCCAAAACAAACCATTAAATCAAACAGAATAGTGATATGTAGGAGTCCAACGCCAGGATAGAGCTCTTACTCATTTATTAAGTGTTGAAAACACTTTATGTGAACGACAAGTCCGTCTGTCCGTCCGTCTGTCCGTCCGTCTGTCCGTCCGTCTGTCCGTCCGTCCGTCTGTCCGTCCGTCTGTCCGTCCGTCTGTCCGAGCGATAACTGGAGAACGGCTTGACCTACGGTCACCAAATTTTGTACACTTATTCCTTGGGTCCTAACACAGGCTAAGTTCGAACTTGGGTCAAATCGGTCGCACCCCCTGACCCCCATCAATTAAACCCCAAAACAAACCATTAAATCAAACAGAATAGTGATATGTAGGAGTCCAACGCCAGGATAGAGCTCTTACTCATTTATTTTAAAACTGACGCTTACGTAGTTTACATTACACTCTATGTCTATCATCTATACATGATAATACCCTGAACCTATATTTCAGAGTGCGAAACCTGAAATTGGGGAAATTGAGATATGGGGTTTAAACGATTCCCATGAGTAATAGAACATCTTTGACGGATACGGGACCACTCCTACTGACACCAGGGTGCAAAACCCGGGCTTTTTGGGGAAATTGAGATTTAGTTTGTTTATCGTTATATTTTCAACACTTGGTTACACCCGTTACATCGGTTTATTATGATTAATTGCATTACAAACGTTACAGCTTTGTTTTAAATCAATAACTCCCAACTATCCTCCGTAATAACCGCCCCCCTTCTTAAGAGGGTTAAATTGGTCTCTGGCTGTTGAGATTAGGGCAATTAACAATTTAATTAATTAGGTTATGTTGTTAATTAATCGCAGTTAAGTCTCCTGATCCTGGTGGCCCTGGTTGCAGCAAGTTCGGCCCAGTGGCTGTACAACTCTGTTCCGGTGGGCTACTCCTCATGGGGCTATTCGGGGGTGCCAGCCTACAATAATTATTGGGGCAATCACGGGGGCGTCGTGTACCTCAAAAAGTGACCTCCTCACCTTTGACCTCAAATCAACTTGACCTCTGACCCACGGAATGCATTCACCAAATTAACTTCAACTCCTTAGCATTTCTTCAAAAGGAATCTCCTTCACTTTTAAATCGAATTAAAATGATTAAAATATCGAATTTTAACAAGTCATTACTTTAAATTGACAATTAAAATCCTCTTTTAAGCAAGGCGGAACTTGTATGTCTTTTCGGTTAATTTCATATATCACAGTCAACAGTCGGCATAAATCGTTATTTGGGTTTTATTTTAAGCACATTAATTTGTGAAGGACGAAATAAGAGCCGTTTCTCATCTTTGCTTTTGCTACTGTTTCGCATGTCAGGTCTCATATATTTGTGTATGCTTATATATGCCAAAATCTCGGAAGTTTAGGAAAGATTAAAATTTAATTCGGATTTCGGGAGGTTTTAATTCGGATAAATTAAACTAATTGGAATAAGAAGATAATTAATTAATTAATTAAGTAATAAGTAATTAATTGTGTGCCATAAAGTCTACATTTCCTATAGTAATCTCACGTTCCTTTAATTTATTTAGTTTATCTTATTTCGATAAATAGTCTGCTATAATAGCATATAGTAAATAGTCATGAGTCTAAAAACGTAATATATGATGATTGGTTATAAAAAATAATTAAGAATAGAAGGTGATAGATAGTAGGTTGTTAATAACAAAGAGATCTCATCTCCTTTGTTTCCACTAGATTGCTATATGCTATATAGCTATAGAACTTGTAACGAATAAAAATGAAGATCAAGGCCAATCTCACTTCTTATGCAATTTCAGTCTTCTAATCTTATGTGTTTTAATTTGATATTTATCCAACTGCTATTTAACATACCGCATATCTCTAAATAAGTCCCCACCCAAGACGCTAAAATACGAAATAAGTACCCAACACATTAAAGAACTCTTTCAGCAGACGAATAGAATTTACCTACTGTTCTATTTATTTTTATTATTTGCAATTTTGAATATTCAAGTTGCAAATCCGTCAAAACCAAGCTTTTATCGATTACGACATAAATTATATTGTATTTGTACAGGGAAGTATGGTTTGATATAATCATAAGTTTTGGACTTATTTTAATATGTCATAGTCAATTAGTACTTAATTAACTAATTAATGGCATAAGTTTGACCTTTACTCCTCAATGGAACGGACATGTTACTCTGAAGCCATTCCATGAGCCAATCGATGCAATTTAGCAATTGGTCTGTACTTGGAGTTGATGACAAAAGTGGAATCGGCGTAATCGAAACACTTTCGTTAATGTTAGGTCCCATGGAATGCGTCGATAAACTATTCGATGAGTCTGTCGTCGATGAACTTGTCGATGTGGACAGGATTGAGGATTTGGTGGAGCTACTAGCTGTTGCATTTTGCCATCCTGGTGGCACAGTGTGTGTAGTTGGTACCGTTGTCGTTGATGTCGGCATTATTGTTGTCGACGTGGACATTGTTTCAGGTTCTGATGTTGGTTTGGTTGTGGAACTTGTCGTTGTGCGACTCGTGCTTGAGACCCTATCCCAGGCTAATGAGACCTAAAAGCAAGTTTCTAAATATTTACAGACGAATAGTTGCAACAATTTTTATTAAATTCATCAAGGTCTCTAGGTTTTCTAATTGAAATCATCAATCTATGATTCGGTCACCGAATTTCGGTGTAAAAAAATGAATCTCTCTAAAAGAAATGCGGTGCCGATTAGTGACGTGAGGTTATTACACAGAAAATAAAATTCATATCAAGTGATTAATAGATTAATAAACCAGCTTAATAACCTTGTTGGTGGTGAATAAAATGGGAGCAGGGGATGAGGTCAAAGGGGTCAAGGTTGAGGTCAAAGGTCGGGGTGGCGTGTAATTCGGCGTCGTCCTTGCCGTAGACGTCGAAAGCTCTTGACTGGGCGGAAGCAAGTGCTTAAAAATCTTTGACCAAAATCCACCCGCAACCCGAGCGATGGGATCGTATGGGTTTATATTTATTCCTCCGGTTCCAATCCCGTACAACGACCGTACTTCCGGTCCAATCTTAATATTCTTCAATTCTTCAGAACAAATACTGACCCAGGGATTTAGCGTCAGAAGAATGATGAATTTAAAGCAAATACAAGTCCAGAAATCCATACTTGGATTAGGAAAATTGATGACAATAACGGAGTTAAAAATGAATTTGGCAAACTGACTGGCTTTTGACAGAAAGTGTCAGGAACTGTAAGAGTGTGGTTTAAATTGACAGGTATTTCATTAGAGGAAATGTCAAAGAAGTCAATGATCTTAAAAGAGCCTGTTTTAATATAGATCAGATCTGCAGTTTAGAATAAAATCTGTGGTTTATGGCTTTTGAAAGCTGGAAAAATGTATCTCGTATAAATACATTGCAGATAATAGAGAAAGAGCCAAAAGTCATAACATCCCGAAACTTTAAAAATAGAATTTATAACTAATTTTTATAGACAACTGTTCCATCCTCATCATATTATTATTATTCAAATGCATATTAAATTTTACTTTAAAGTAGTACACACTAGGTGAGGAAATAGCTTTCTAATAGCTACCGATTTGCCTCAAAACGGGCTCAAAAATTACTAAAATTACCAGTTCCCTGGATATGTCATAATTTATACCGTTGCAAGATCTTTCAACAAAACTTAATATTTTCACATGACAATTACGAATTAACTTAATGGATTGATTTCCAGCAGCGTTTTAATTTTAAAGGTTAGAAAGAAGAAGGCCCCCAGGGATACCGATTACCGAGTTTTTGCGAAATTGACAGTCCCTGGATACTGAACATGGTCCAGAGTCCAATTCTTAAAGATCATGCAAAAAACCGATTATCAGACACAATCCATTATTCTTTAACAATAGACAGCTTCGTCTGTAAAAAAGGTTTAATTTGCAATTCATTCATTCATTTGCGGCTGGATTATCCAGGACTAATCTAAATCACGTTTCTTATTCAAGTCTTAAAATAACTCTCGTTGTTGTTACATAACCCTTAGTGTGCTAGTTTTAGTACTTGTAAAGGCATTATATTAAAAGATTTGCAATGTAATGTTGGGCTAATTTGCATATTACATAGAAGAGGCACATTTACCCGATGAAATGGAGATGAGCCTTGAAGACGATATTAGAACTGATTTTATCTCAATAGACGTACTTTTGACCTTTGACAAAAAATGACTCAACTGAATGCAAAATCCGCCTTTTGTCATCCTTACATTAAATAGGTTTAATTTTTTTAGAATTAGATTGCAAATCCCCGTGGGTTAGTTTAAGCATCTTCAGGGATTTCAAACGAGTATAAATAGACTGGCTGTAGAAGTAGAGAAATCATTCCAGGATTTTGTTCTCCTATTTCAACAACTTTTCGAAACTTTGTCCAGCGTCTTAAACTATTTCGACATGTACAAACTCGTAAGTTTCTTCAATTTTTTTAGAAATTTAAAGTAGTTTTTTAAAAATGTAAATTTAAATCATCTTTTAAGTCTTCGTTTCATCATTACCGTTCAGTCAACCCTCATCTAATCATTTTTAACCTAAAATCAGCCCCACTAATTTCATGTTTTGTCGTCTAACTGACTTTGTAATATCAAAATTGTAATAAAAAAAATTAAAATTCATTCTGATTTTTGTTTTAAAATGCGATTGCCCATGATTTTTACTATTTTTTTGTTTGAACAGTTAGCTGTGGTTTTGATCGCGGTTGCGGTTTGCGGGTTTGCGGCCGGGAACCCGATGCCGGATCCAGCGGTGGCGTACACGTACGGAGGCTACCCTTACGCCTACGCCTCCGCACCCGCTCTCGGCTACTCTTACGGATACGCGGCTTATCCCGCTTACGGAACTTATCTACTCAAGAAATAAATTAACCCTTAACCCACCCACCTTACCCAACCAAATGACAAATACAATCTAATTTACACTCTATACCTTCTTCCAGACATTTTCTGTTCAAAGTTCAAGTTAAATCCGTACTTGTTTTTACTATGACTTGCGTGCTCAAATTAAATTCTGCTGCAATTAATTAAGCATTTAAATCAATCTGGGTCCAATGCGTTTATTTAAATTCATTTAGTTGGAGCATAACCCATCTTTAAGTTATTGTAACGCTTCGAAACTGAATATGCGGAATTTGCACAGTATTTTTCATTTCAGAAAATGCAATTAAAAGCTACATATTTCCAATTTCCATTAAATATTTTTTAGTTCGTGATTTAAAATGTTCCGAGGAATTTGAAGTCCAAGCCGATTAGCAACAGCAAGTTGTTCTACTTGACCGGTAGCCCCTTCCACAAGGAGCGGCTGAAATAGCACTGTTGAATGTTCAGGGTAGTCATTTTTAGCTTGTCTTAATTAAATAATATGATGTAATATGTATGAGTGTATTTTTCTGTAGAGTTAAGTGTCGTTATACATGAGCCACTCATGAGCCACACATGAGCCACACATGAGCCACTCATGAGCCACACATGAGCCACTCATGAACCAGCCCAGAGAGTGGGGTTAATCTGTGCGATCCTAATTATATTGAGAGGTAAATTTAAAAAATGTTATGTTCGGAGGCGTGGAAGACGCGTCTCAAGTTCAGTTCACGTTTATGTACAGCCAGAGAGAGTGTGCCTCGTGGAACTCGCCATTTTGTAATATTTTTTAAACCACAATTAAAGTGTTAATTGAAGATATTTTTGATTAATTGTTTCAATAAACTGTTGGCTTTTGAGCCGTTAATGTCCAGTAACTGACATTTTGTAAACTTCGTGAAGTTTCATTACAAAGAGAACAGTTTTTTTCGTCACAAGCAGTCAGGTTGACATTTCATATTTCATCCATTTCAAAAGTCACATAATCCTAGGCAATCGTAAAGTGTGAAACTGCGAATGCGGTGGACAGACATTTTACATTTATGGCGACCCTGGCAGGATTGTGTATAGGATTTGTGACAATTTTTGTTGAGTGTGTTTTGTGAGTGACGGCGGAGTGGCCATCACATCCCCACCGTGCATCTCGATCCGAAGTTCTTTTTGAGTCGGCCAGCTGGACATAACCAATCCCGAGACGTACCGGAGGAAGCAGGGACCTGTGCGGAAAGCCAAAGGTCGAGGATTCCATCGCGGAGCTACACGTAAGAGGGGGAGGGCCTGTTGGAGATTGCAGCAGACAGAGACGGAGTTGTGCGGGTGGGAGAGAGACCATTCGCGTTGCTAAGAGACCACTTCCTGGAATCGTCAGCCACTGCTAGGCTAATTAGCAGCTGTATATGTGTGTGTAGAGTCTCACACCAAAAACTCGGACTCCAAAACAGGCAAGATCTAACCAATTTTTCTTGTCTCTTGAGATCATCCAAGACGTAGCAGGATTTCGGATAAATTGCGAAATATTTGTTAACCGTCGAAATCGACGTTATTGTTTGAATTATCCCCTAGCGATTTGAAAATGAGCAAACGTTACGATACACGGTCGAGCAGGGCAGCACCGAATAATGACAGGACAGGGACGAACGCAACAGCGTCGTTGCCTGGAAATTCCGGTGTCAACCGTCCGACATCTTCCACTTCATCGACCCGGCGAAAATCACAACCTCCTTCAAGGACGTCCTCCCATAGTCAAACGCTGATGGATGAACTGGATTGCGATACGGATGAGAAACTAGCTCAGCTGGACAATGAAGAGGCAGTACTTACAACGAATTTGAACAAATTCGACGTGAAGATAAAAATACTGGAGAACCAACTGGAGGAAGCAGAGGCTCGTTACAACGACAAGACGTCATGGAATGATGATAATGAAGGTGCAACAATCACCGCGGAAATCCGTCGAATTAAGAAAGACCTTGGATTCATGAAAGGAGACCGGGATATGTGCGTCATGGACGTCAACATGGAAAGATCCAAGCTCGAACGACAACGAAAGTTATTGAAGCGGAAAGCAGATCTCAAAAAGAGAAGACTTCTAGAAGAAGGTTCAGATTGCGAATTCGTTGAAGAACCGGATCTTGACCATCTAAAAAGGAAGGTTAAAAATCTTGAAGAGGAAATCGCTTCAGAACAAGCGGAATTGGACGCGATCTCTCCAACGGACTTGGAACAGACCACAAAGTTGATCAACAATATCAAGTGGTTGGGAGATAGAAAAGAAGAACTCGAAGAGAAAGTTAAGAAGATATCCGAGAATATCATCTTCAACGAAACTCGAGTTGACCAATTCGTAACCGAGTCAGTCGAGGAAGTTAGTCGACAAAAGAAAATTGACGAAGAGCTGCGACAACAACAGGTGGTTCAGGAAAAGGCCAAAGCTGAAGCAGAAATGGCAGAAGCCGTTAGAGCTTTAGAGATTGCTAAAGAAGAAGAAAGTCGGATCATGGAAATCCGAATAAGTGAGGAAAAATCTTTGGCTGAAAGAAGACGTAGAGAAGACGCGACACACGGTCAGAAGTTGAAGGCTCTAGAACTGAGGTTGAATGATCTGACCAAGAAAGAAACCTTGTCTACAAGACTTGTTAGTAGTGGCCCTTCGTCACAGACGGGACCTTTGGACATTGTTCCAGAAGCCTTGAGCAAAATTGCAGAAGCCCTGAAGATATTGGCTTCGAATCAATCGTCGCCTCACTCTGCGAATTTCAACTCTGTGAGCCATAATCCCGCAAGTACTAACCATTTCTTAGCAAGACAATCTTATGGGAAGGACCTCCCTAAGTTCGACGGCAAGGCTGAAAACTGGCCCACATTTGTAGCCACCTTTAAGAGGACGACTGAAAACTGTGGATTCAACCATAGTGATAACATTTCACGGTTGGAGAAGGCGCTCGTGGGGGATGCCAGAAAGTACGTGAACAGCTTGTTGGTGAGTCCCGACAACGTTCCGGTCATCATGCGAAAGCTGGAAACCAGGTTCGGCAATCCTGAACTTATCATTGAGTCTATGATCTTTAAAGCTAAACAAATTCCTGCGTTCCAAGACGATGACCTGGAAGCTTTTATTGAATACGGTTCTGCGGTACAAAACGCTATTGCAACCATTGAATCCCTCAAACAGCCCCAACATCTCAATAATCCTCAGCTTCTCAAAGAGCTCGAGAACAAATTGCCTCGCCGATCGTTGATGCGATGGTTAAATTACGTAGAGATAAAAGGCACCGGGGACCCCACGACAACAAGATGTATTACAAGTTTCAATGAATGGATCGACCAACAAGTCACCATCGCTTGCAAAGCATGTCCACCAACCCAGCGACCAGAAGAAAAGGTCGCCCCAGTTCCAGTTAAGAAAGTACATTTTGAACATGTGGATACTGGCGCAAAGAAGAAGTTTCAAGAACCACAAAAACGGTGGAATAAAGAACAGGATGTTCCGACAGCTGCAGGACTCTTCGTTGGACACAAGGAGCAAGAGAGACTTAAATGTGTTTTTTGTAATAAGCACCCGTTATCGCCTGAGTGCTCTGTGGGGCTTAAGATGTCCTTGGAAGAAAAACTGCGAATCCTTAAAGAAAACAAGATTTGTTTGAGATGCGTGCGAGCCAAACACTGGGAGAAAAGTTGCAAGGCGTTTGTGATGTGCGGGTCATGTGGTGGACCGCATACGTCGCTGTTATGTCCTGAAAGTCCACTTAATAAAAAACACGCCTCCGGGAACTGCCAACAACGGAAGGAACCGGAGAAATCTTGCGATACAACCCACGTAAGAACCAATTTCGTTGCATCTTCCACGACATTTTTGCAGACCTTGTCTGTGACAGTCTGGGACCAGTTTAGGAAGAAATGGAGACCAGTTAGAGTTTTGATCGACATTGGTTCCGAGCGTTCCTTTATACTCAAGTCCTTAGCTGATGAACTAGGCCTCGTCCCACAAGGCCACGAAAAAATAATTCAAGAATTATTTGGAGGATTCAAGACAGACGTGAAGAACTACAGTAGGTATGAAATTACACTTCAATCGTCTTGTGAGAGATTTATCCACAATCTTGAGGTATTAGATTCGGACCGAATCGTTGGACAATTAAAAAGAGTAGACCGAGGACCTTGGATGAGGGAGTTACACCGCAACCGGATATGTCTAAGCGATTATGGACGTGATGCCCCTCCCATCGAAATATTGATTGGAGCTGATGGGACTAGTGCGTTTTACACCGGCGATGTATGTGAGCTAGATAACGGATTGACGGCCACAAAAACGGTTTTGGGATGGACAATCCACGGAAGAAGCAAGAACCATGATCCAATACCCACTTCAACAATGGTGGTTCATAGTTTATTGGTAGTTGACCAACCCATCCATAATTTCTGGGATCTCGAAACAATAGGGATTAAGGATCCCTCAGAACAAATTTCGAAAATTGAAGGTGACCGGATCACGAAAGATCACTTCTTACAAACCGTAAGCAGGAAGGAAGACGGAAGATATATCGTCAACTTGCCTTGGATAAATGGCAGACCGACTATTCCCGATCACAAGAAGATTGCGGAAAAGCGATTGGTCTCATTGACCAAGACCTTAATTGTAAAAGACCAGTATCAAAACTATGACAAACTGATGAAAGAATGGGAAATATCGTCTTTTATCGAGGAAGTTCCTGAAGAAGAAATATACAACCCATGTCATTATATCCCTCATCATGCCGTCATCAAACCGAGTAGTTTGACAACTCCCATTCGACCGGTCTTCGACGCATCGTGTAAAGCTCATCGCACTCCATCACTGAATGAATGTATGGAGAAAGGCCCTAATCAAACGGAATTGATATTATCAGTCCTCTATCGCTTTCGAGAGAAGAAATTTGGAGTCATTTCCGACATCAAGAAGGCATTTCAGATGATCGAGGTGGTGAAAGAAGATCGTGATTTCCTGCGGTTCATCTGGTGGGAGGATGAACAACAGAAAAAACATAAAGTTTATAGGCACTGCCGAGTTGTCTTTGGAATAAATAACAGTCCGTTTCTCCTTGCAGCAGTATTGGAACATCATTTGTCTCATGTAAGTCCAGCTTACACAGAAATTTCTAAAACCCTTTTGACTTCATTGTATGTCGATAACTGTGTGTCATCGGAGGACACTGAAGAAGAGGTCATTAGGTTCAAAGAGTGGTCTACTCAGACTCTGCAAGGAGCTCAAATGGAATTAAGGTGCTGGGAAGCTGGGTTTGTGGAGGAGTCCGGAATCGGCTTACTGTTTCGAAGTGAGTGCGGGTTGGATACCGGCAGGCCCAATCCAAACCTTGAGACTAGAGGAATCACCTCAGTGCTAGGGTACAAGTGGGACAAAATCCTGGATCAGATCTTTTGCGATGGCAATTTTGAAGAACTTCCGGTGAAAGTCACGAAGAGGACGATACTCAGCTTTCTTCAGCGAGTATTCGACCCGATCGGGTTCACCTGTCCTGCAACCCTAATTCCCAAGATACTTCTGCAGTCTCTCTGGAGAGAGAAAATATCATGGGATGCGGAACTTCCCGAAGAACAGGGTCTGGAGTTTATGAACTGGTGTATGGAGTTAACAGAACTCAAGAAAATTAAAATACCACGTCATATGGCTGTCGGCAACTGCAATCGAGAGTCGTGGCAACTGCACACTTTTTCGGATGGAAGTCAGAAGGCCTATTCTGCGGTAGTTTTCCTTAGGACCGAAGACAACGACGGAAAGGCGACGATTCAACTTGTTGGAGCGAAATCGAGGGTGGCTCCTATAAAAAAGACAACAATCAATAGGATCGAACTATTGGGCTGTTTCATCGCTGCAACACTAACCGCTTCAGTAAAAGAAGCGTTGTCTCTTCATGAAATCCCCTCAGTATATTGGACCGATTCGACAACGGCCTTGTCATGGATTAAAGGTTGCGATCTTTGGGGTACCTTTGTTGGAAATCGTGTTAGGACCATTAATGAGCTCACAAATTCCAACCCGTGGAGACACGTTCCGGGCTCACTCAACCCAGCAGACCTTCCATCAAGAGGGTGTAGTCCGTCGCAGTTAATAAAGGAGAACTGGACGTCAGGACCGGATTGGCTAAAAAGCCCAACAAGGGAGTGGCCTGCTTTCGACCCAAATCCAAATGAAGAAGAAGTTATGGCAGAGAAGCGCACTTCGAAGTGTTTAACTGCTCACACGGTTGAAGGACAATCGGATACGTGGTACTGCGTGAAATCAACTTTCACCAAGAATGTGAAAGTGATGGCTTGGATTCTGAAGTTTCTGGAAAATTCATCAGCGAAGATGAAGGACGAAATTTCAATCAGAAATTCAAACCATCACGAAGCCGTGATGTTTCGTGAAGCAAATCGATTGGATATCCGGATTAAAGAGTTCGAGATTCTTTTGAAAATTTATGGGAAGGAATTGGACGATCCGAAGTTGTCCAAGAAAATTCGGATGCGATACGAGGTTCAACTGAAGAAGTATCGAGAAATCCTTGAAGACAGCACCATGAAAAGACGAGACCTAAAATTGAGGTCTAAAAAAGTTTCGCTCCCGGTAAATCGGAATTTATCAGTGGAAGAGTTGAACAAGGCGGAAATCAAGATGCTTTCTCTCGTCCAAAAATCAACAATGCCTATGAATCAAGACCACGTTTCGGGGATCAGGGTGTGTACAAGAGATGATGGACTTGTACACGTTCAAACTAAGTTGACCAATCGCCAGGACATGGAAGGATTCAAGTTTCCAATTTTACTTCCGCACTCTCATCCCATCGTGGATCAACTAATTATGGAGGAACACGTAAAGACGAATCATGCGGGAGTGCAAATACTCATGGGGAGGATCCGGGAAAAGTACTGGATCGTTCAAGGAAGAAAAGCCATGAGGAAAATGGTAAATAAATGCGTCAAGTGTAGACGATTTATGACACTCAAAATGAAGGTGCTTCCAACAGCACTTCCGGAAGATCGAGTTAAGGATTCCAAGCCATTTGAGGTGACAGGAGTTGATCTTGCCGGTCCATTGTTTACATCCGACAGGAAGAAAGCCTGGATTGTTTTGTTCACCTGTGCGAGTTTTCGTTGCCTGCATTTGGAACTGGTAACTTCGTTGAGCACGGATGCCTTTCTCGACGCTTTTACCTGTTTCACCAGCAGGAGAGGAAGACCTTCCATTATCTACAGTGATAATGGAACAAACTTTGTCGGGGCGGACAACTTATTCGCTAAGTTAAATTGGGACAGGATTCAGAAGGAACATGGATTATTAAGGATTAAGTGGAAGTTCAATCCCCCCGCAGCTCCATGGTGGGGAGGCTGGTGGGAGAGACTTGTCCGATCTATCAAAGATCTCTTAAGACGGACTCTACAAAGAGAAAGGATTTCTTCGGATAAGCTGCGTACCTTGCTATATGAGGTTGAAGCTGCGATTAACAGTCGACCACTGACGGTTGTCACTGAGGACCCGGAAGATTTTACCCCTTTAACCCCGGCTATGTTCCTGCAAGAGCTATCAATTCCCGGAGTTTCAGACCAAGATCTACTTTGTGCCCAGGGGTTTCAAAACACGTACAAGAAGAAGATGACCTTACTGAGCGAAATCAAGATGCGATTTCGTAAGGAATACTTCGCCCTCCTAGTTCATCGTGGAAAGAAGATGAAGGAATCTAGGGAATTGGAGATTGGAGAAGTCGTGTTGGTTGGAGCCGACAACAAGAAGCGTTGGGAATGGCCGTTGGGGCGAATCTTAGAGTTATTTCCGGGAAAAGATGGGAAAGTTCGCGTGGTTCATGTGAAAACGGCGTTTGGAAGTTTAAAGAGAGCAGTACAACATATATATCCGATGGAAGTATTTTCCTGTACAGAACTTCCTGGCGTTGTTGAGAATCGCCGTATTGAAACCGAAGACATCGCAAGAGAAACCATTGGAGATCCAGAGAAACCCGAAACCTTTACCCGTATAGGACGAAAAGTGAAAGTTCCTCAACGTCTCGGGTTTGAATAAGGAGTAAAGTGAAGTGAGTAAAGTTCTTCGGATATTTTTGTATTATTGAGACTTATACGTGTATATATAGTGTAATTTTCCGTTTTTTTTTGGGAATGTTGCTTTTTTAAATGGAAGTAATTATTTTTCAATTTTTTTATTTTTTTTATCCACCCTTCACATTTTTGTTTGTTTCTTCACTCCGTAAAGAAATGTGGGAGTCTGTTGAATGTTCAGGGTAGTCATTTTTAGCTTGTCTTAATTAAATAATATGATGTAATATGTATGAGTGTATTTTTCTGTAGAGTTAAGTGTCGTTATACATGAGCCACTCATGAGCCACACATGAGCCACACATGAGCCACTCATGAGCCACACATGAGCCACTCATGAACCAGCCCAGAGAGTGGGGTTAATCTGTGCGATCCTAATTATATTGAGAGGTAAATTTAAAAAATGTTATGTTCGGAGGCGTGGAAGACGCGTCTCAAGTTCAGTTCACGTTTATGTACAGCCAGAGAGAGTGTGCCTCGTGGAACTCGCCATTTTGTAATATTTTTTAAACCACAATTAAAGTGTTAATTGAAGATATTTTTGATTAATTGTTTCAATAAACTGTTGGCTTTTGAGCCGTTAATGTCCAGTAACTGACATTTTGTAAACTTCGTGAAGTTTCATTACAAAGAGAACAGTTTTTTTCGTCACAAGCAGTCAGGTTGACATTTCATATTTCATCCATTTCAAAAGTCACATAATCCTAGGCAATCGTAAAGTGTGAAACTGCGAATGCGGTGGACAGACATTTTACAAGCACAATATCCTGGACATTTTATGTTTCGGCCACACGAGCCAGTTCGACAAGCTGGAATTTAATTCACAAACATTAAATTAACTTATGGACATTAGTTTAAATATTTATAACATAATGGTGAAAAAATTAGTTCTCTTACCCCCATTTGCCAAAGCCATCATGGACATGATGACCAGGACTATTGCAAAAACAATCAGCCAGGTTTTGACAGATGTGGTCATTTTAGTCGATTTTTATTTCCAATTAAAGTTTCGACAGGAGTAGAGAAAGGTTGAATTTTTAGGAATAATAATTTTAAAATGCAATCGGTTTTATGCTCTCAATCACATATAAATAAAACCAGTTTCCTGGAAGGAAAACCCATGAAGGATGGAATTTAATTGATAAGTAATTAATTAAGAACAAACAACAAACTCATAATTATTACGGGTCATCATTTATTACAAACCACATCCAGTGTGGATAAGATAAGGATTTTAGCTCTTATATGGAAATATATGTCAACTCTGTTAAAATCCTATGCATATATGATGTGAACGCAAATTAAATTATGCTACGAAGTATTTCATAAAGCAATTAATTAACGGGTTTATTAAATTCATTTATTCCGGCCATAACTCATAATTTCGGCGTACCGTAAAAGATGAATACATATTGCTTGAGTAAATCGTTGAATTGCACATAAATTCTCTAAATATTTTCAGAAAATCCCCTTGAATACTATTATCTTTGATTTCCAGTAAATTTTCAGACATGATGTCAAAAACAATTAATGTCCATACGATTTAAGAGTGCAAGTTCAATTTTTAGAACTTCATTTCGGTTACAAATCTTTATCCGTCCAGAACAGATGCCAATCTGTAAAATGCCAACCAGTTGCTTACATATTTAACTGAATTAAACGGTCCAGCAACTAAATTTTACTTAAAATTACTCATGCCAAAATCCGCATCGCAGTAGAAACCTGACTAAGCCATTAGAATAATGTTGGGTGGGTCCAGGTGTAAAATCCTATTGGTCAAAACCTAAGCTTTTAATTGGGATACAAAAGTTATCTTCTTCAATATTAATTTACATATTTGGCAGCTAGATATACGGCATCCAAGAGTCATATCGTTCAATCAATTTATTATATAGCTCTATAAGGATCATCATGGGATTTTACAAATTATAATTATAACATCATCTCAAGCCTATTACAGCATCATAATCAGAACCAGGAATCTCGTAAAAATATCTTAAAGATTGAGGAACGTGAGTTCCATACCTCCACTGCACTGCCTTACAGACCTATTCCCAAAAGTGGGTTGAAGTTGAAACATTAATTGAGTCGACTTAAAAAAATGCATTGCCAAGTATTGATGAATCCTCTGTTCGTAATAATATCCCTAGACAGGTCTATGTTATGACTATGACCAGGTTATTTAATAAAATCTGACCATATCACCCTAACTCTGAGCATCTTAAATTGATGATGATCGTGCGGGTCGAAAAAAAACCGTAAAAAATCGGCCTGTCCAGGTGAATCCTGTTGGGTTCGTTGTCGATGTTAAGGTTTTGGGCGAGGTCCGTAAGTTTAATTATTTTTAGTATAAATAGCCAAGCCACGATCTCCAGAATCATTCAAGCCATTTTATTTCATTCCAATCCAACATTCCTCCAGCTCACCAGCAACCAACAATCTTCATCATGTCTCGACTTGTAAGTTACCATTTCGAACAAAATTAAGCATTTTCGGAAATTAAAAATTTTTTGGAAATTATGGAACTAATTATTGTTAAATTTTGAACTTGTAGTTCGCCATGCTCGTCCTCGTCGCTGTTGTCGCTTGCGCTTCAGCCCAATACTATTCCGGATACGCTGCATCCCCCTACGCTTACAGCGGCTACGGATACGCCAGCCCTGCCTACACCTCTGGATACTCTTATGGCTCTGTCGGATCTTACGGTTATGCCGGATACCCAGCTTATGGCGGTCTTGCTTACTACAAGAAATAGATTTAACAACCTCGAATAGCTGTACAAACAACGCGATATCTTCGACCACGACGAGTTTTTTGGGAAATTATGACGGAGAAATTTTAACTGTTCCATCTTCTGCTGGAATTAATTGGATGAATAAATTGATTGAACTTTTAAAGTAATCTCATTTGTCTTGTGTGCATTTTTTAAATCGAGACTGGCATTGATCATTTTATACGCATTACAGTTCATGATGAATTCATAATTAGCTTATAATTCCATTTCGACAAAGTTGGGAGCATCGAAATACTGAAACATAACATATAATAATTATAACGTTAGAAATGATGTATTGAAAACGGAAAGACAATAAAGGTACAATTCAATTCAAATCAATTCAATTCAATTCAATAATACTGAATTTGAGATTGTAGTGAGATAGAAACACTGACGAGGCCTTATGCTAATGTTATAATTAAGGGATTTACAGCAATTTGAAGTACAATATATATATGAAAGGCATACAATTAAATGGGCCGCATTTTAAAATAATTTAGCCTTTTGTAAAGAATTTAAGCCTTCTGAAATAGCTCACCACAAATAAATTAGCCTCCTCCTATAGGAAAGAGATATGTATTACTGTATTGGAGCTTTAACACAAATATTTATTTATTTATTTATTTCTATTTGCAGAAGCGATACCCTTTCATAAGAAGGTAAATTACATCCCAGCATTAATAGTTATTAGTCACTTAATAAATTTCTTAATTAAAGTTAGACTTGGTAATTACAAATAGTAGTCATCATTAAATAATTCAACACATTTTAGACATGATATGTCGCATATATTAAGGTTAGGTTGGTCGGGTTGAGTAACCGTAATTTGTTTTGCTAATTTAAGAGATAAGACAAGAGACGCTTTTTAAATTTTGGGAATGAATTACATGATTTAATGCTGATAGGAATATTACTCCAGAGTTCCGATGCAGTTTATTTGATAGTGCGTTCACCCCACTTGCAATTGTTTGTGTTATTTACATTTACATATGAGTTGTTTCTTGTTAATCGTTCATTTATATCTTATTGAAGACTTTTAGATAATTTGCAAAACCAGCTGGAACCTGATTATTAGAGATTTTAAAAGCAAATTTATATGTCTAAAACTGACCCCTGAATTTTCAGTTGAGCCATTTTAGCTTTACATCAATTAAGTGGGTGGTAGGGTCATATTTTTTAATATTGTGTACGAATCTTGCTGCTGCTCGGATGATCTTGTTTGCAATCCTAACAGTTTCGGATGATCTGTTGCCCCAATATGTAAAATCTTATTTTTATAACTCTGATCTGAAGCTTGTATTAAAATACAGCCCGACTAATAATAATGTAAAGCCGTAATTTATTCACGTGTAATTTTTTTCGATTTGATTCGTTTGGGTGTTTTAAAGTAGTCGAAGTATGTGGAATTTAATATGAAATTAAACCCCATCTGAAATTCTCATTATTTGATTGATTCTGATGTTTGTTCCATTTAAAATCGAAAGCTACATAACTTTAATTCCCGTCTACCGCGACTTAAGCAATTGTTAAAAGGGATCATGTGTCGAAATTTATCTTAACGTGATCCTCAAGTAAGGATTTTGGAACGGAATCTTATTCCAATTAAAGATTGGAAATCTAATCTTCTCAAATGCACAGACTAGACTCATTGTCAGTTCTCATTGAAAGCGAAAATTAAGACAAACAGTAGAACAAGATTGTGATATAGGACGGGTTGTTGGTTTTTATTTACAACATCGAATTTCGAATATGAATTTGAACAAAACAATTTCGGAAATTTTTGGACTGTTCAAAATTTTGAAATCAAAATATGTTCATGATTCCAGGTTGGGAGGTTTTGATTGTTTGTATTTATTTTTTGTAGTAAGCAAGTCCTCCATATCCGTATCCGAGTCCGCCATAAGAGTATCCGGTGTAGGTAGGGGCAGCGTAGCCGTAGCCGCTGTAAGCGTAGGGAGACGCTCCGTATCCAGAGTAAACGTATTGGGCGGAGGCAGAGGCAACAACGGCCACCAAAACAAGGAGAGCGAACTATAGCAGAAAAATAAAAAACATTAATTTCTAGGAACTTATTTCGGAAACATTGGATTATTTTGAGAAATATTGAAATATATTAAAACTTACAAGTCGAGACATGATGAAGATGAGTAAAGCTTAGCTTTTAATTGGAGATGAGTTTGTATTTAGTTACTGTACTGCAAAGAGACTGATTATACTAATACAATTTCATCTCCAGTTATTTATACCCAAATTATTTTTTACTGTTGTTTTAAAGGACTCCACCTTATTGGACTTATTGTTAGCATTAAATAAATGTAAAGAAATATCTGCGTTGCTATTTTTAGCAAAAAATGATCTTCAAAAGGCATTTGTCTATATCTCTTTGTTTGGGCATTCTTTATTCATCCAAGCAGTTTGACATGAGTTACTTAATAGGTTTCAACTCATCTACCAATCACGACCACGAATCAATTAAGAATACAGTACATGTTCCTGCAAAAAATGCATAAAAATTGCAAGTTTAGCATTGGCTGAACCAGTGGGTTGGATTTGGCACATTTTCAATGTCATTTAGTTCTGGAATCTGGACAGTTTTTCTTTAATTTAGTCTCTCCTTATATCTTACTTATTAAAGGGTGAAACCCTTTAATGCGTTTACTCTCTCCGTCCGTCCGTCCGTTAGCACTCTAACTTTTGAACGGTTAAATGTTATGAAATTCTTTTTTCAGGAATCAATTTATGACCTTCCAGCGGAGGTCGAGTTAGCGTGAGGACCGTGTAGGTCAAAGGTCAAACGGTTAACGGTCAAAGGTCACGACTTTTTACAATAGCAACTCTGTATTTGCTATACATTATTGTAAAGGTCGATTAGTGGATTTTACTCTATGGTTGGGGGATTGTGAGATTTTGGAATAAAAATGTGGCCTACTACGACAATGATATTTGAAGCCGTGTGTCGTGTTCTTTCACCCTTTGTTGATGTGCGTTTGCAACGGTTTATTTCTTCATTGTTAACAGACATGTATTTAAGTTGGATCTGGGAACGCAATTGAAGTATAGCTAACAAATGCACATCCCCGAAATAAAATCCCCCACCCTTCGAACAAGATTACACTTAATTAGTTATTGTCAGTTTTAACGATTTTTACGAGTTTTAGACACATTTTTGATATTTTGATTGTTTAAAAGATATAATGTATGTGGCCTGCAAACATAAACTCTACTCGAAATCCATCTCATCGGATAAATATCATGATCTTCGAAATTACTTCAAATAAATTCTTTGACTAAATACCTTCAACAAAGTCAAATTTAATTTAATTCATGTTACAATTAAAAATATTCTCCATTCTCAAAATCCCAGATCTTATTTCTTATAGAGCTTCAACTTTCAATTTATGTTGCATAATAAGATTTTAAATGTCGCAATTAATTAAATAAACTACAATTTTTCATTCGTTTATTTGAGAACATCCCCAGAATAAGACCCCCTCGAAATAACTCTACCAACCTTCTTGAATTGCTTGAAATATTCTCATTTGAACGGGTATTTTTTTTGTTTTTCTACAAAACCTTGGACTTTGGTATATATTCCAGCTCCCCGTAACCAGTATTTTTGATATTTTTTGTGAATAATCAACAGATTTGCATATTTGATTAATAGCAGATTTTGCGAGGCCGAAGGCCGAAGCAAAATCATGATTTTATGAGTCTTCCGACTCCGGAAGACATCACGGAAACAGTTCGTAGTGGCTGACTCCGGTTTCAGGGAGACAGTCGCTTCTGCCATCTTCAAAGAATAAATAAAACAAAACCTGTACCACGCTCCAGTCCAGCCCAGCCATCCTCATCAACGTCACAGTTTTCAAAGCGCGAATCGACTTAACCTAGAAAGGGGGTGGGTCGGAGGGCCGTGATGTCTTCCGGAGTCGGAAGACTCATTAAATCATGATTTTGCTTTGGCCTTCGGCCTCGCAAAATCTGCTATTTTATTTCCTCTTCCTTTCCGTCTTACATCACGGAAACAGTTCGTAGTTGTTCAAAGCTAAGTCGATGAGCAAAAAAGGGTCAAATCAATGTCATTAATAAAACAGTTTATTATTCATATAGTTAATAGATCTCATGAGAATCATATTTAGATAAACTAACTAATGATCCTTAATAGATAAAACATTTTGAGCAAATTCAGCTTCGTTTAACATAGGTCTATTATAATATCGGGCAAAAACTGACGAATTTTCAGTCCATCCAATTCGTTTCAAAATACTATCAATTGATACACCGTTTCTAGCAGCTTTGGATGTCGAAGCATGTCTAAAACTATGAGCCCGGAAATTAGACTCATTTACACCTGCTAGTTTCAGCACAGATACTAGCCAGTTGCTAATAGTTTGTGAACCTATTGGATTATGAGGTTGGACATATGAGATAATCAATTCGTCACGGCCTTTCCTAACTAACTTTGTACGCTTTACATATTCTACCAATACTTTTACTGGGCACAGATTAATATCTTGGAAGGGTGGTAGTAACAAGACTGGGTTACTTTTTACAACAGTAGAAGTCTTCAGTCGTGCTGTAATTACAATTTGCACCGATTCGGCCCATCTTATATTACTAAGTTTGATATTGGCTAACGTTTGAACTCGTTGTCCTGTACATAAAGCTAATATTGCAACTAACTTAAAAGAAAGATGCTTTAGAGAACAGTCATCAGTACGAATATCACGTAGATATTTGAGAACCAAATCCGGATTCCATGTTACGTTATATCGTGACTTAACCGGCCTCAGTCTACATACACCTCTCATTAAATCTACAATTAATTTGTGTTCCCCGATTGGGGCTCCTTCAACTTTACCAAAAACCGCTGAAAATGCGGACCTAGCAGTATTAAGACAATTATAACTGAGACCTTTATCATACTGATCACTTAAAAATTCGACATAATGACATATATTTCTATCGCTCGGAGACCATTCCTTATATTTACAAAAAGAAATATATTTGTTAATTGCAGATTTGTATTGTGACCAGGTCCCCGGAGATTTAGATGCTGCGAGTAACTTAATAGCGGTTTGAGATAATCCTAAATTGGTCCACAATTTCCCGATAAAATCGCTGCCATCAAGGAGAATTTTCTGTTCAGATTGACATAACAATTGCTGTACGGGTCAAATAAAAGAAACTTATTAGGACCCAAAATTAAAATATCTGAAATTGCCATCCTTTTATAAAGTGGAAACCAAGGCTGGGTTTTCCAATACGGCGCAAGAACTAAAACTTTTGCTTTGTCATGTTCAATTTTTTGCATTACCTTAATAAGCATATTAAAAGGTGGGAACGCATAAGAACCATCTAACCACTTAAATGAAAAAGCATCAACACCTTCAGCAAAGGGATCAGGTCGGTACGAGTAAAAACTAAGACATTGAGCTGTGGCATGAGATGCAAAAAGATCAAAATTAGGTTGACCAAATTTTTTACAAATCTTCTGAAAATAAGAATTAGATAACATGAACTCCCCTGAGTTGGGTTTTTCTCGAGATAGCCTATCTGCTACACAATTATCTTTTGTATTTATGTAACTTGCAGATAAAGTAATATTTTGAGCTTCTGCCCATTGCCAAATCTTCTTCGAAATTTCATGTAAATCGGATTTGCACCCGCCATATCTGTTAATATATGAAATACTCGTCGTATTATCCACACGTAATAATATGTGTTTATTACTATCTTTAATAAGAGATCTTAGTCCATAAAATACGGCATGCAGTTCCAAAATATTAATATGCTTATATGATAAGCTAGCTGGCCATAATCCTCTAGATTCAATGCCATTGCATTCAACACCCCAACCAGATAATGATGCATCTGTGTACATAACAACATCATGATTTTTATCTTTTTGCAAGGATTGGTTACAACCAGGCAAATGTTTTAACCACCACAAAATATCCTGTCTAGATAAATCTGAAATTTTCACCTTTCCCAGGTAGCCTTTATCACTAACTGATAGAGCCTTAATTTTTTCCATTTCCATCTGTCTAGTGTAAAGCAAGCCATAACGAATTGCCGGAACTGCGGCAACAAGAGATCCAATTAATTCGGCAAGCTTTCTAATTGTTATGCTTTCACTATTAAGAACTTGTCTACATTTTTCCTCGAGTCGCTTCCTCTTATCCACAGGCAGGCTTATCAACATTGTTGAAGAATTTATAATAAATCCAAGATATTTTACGACTCGTGACGGGTTTATCTGGGACTTGTCATAATTTATCGTGAACCCTAGTTTCTTCAACAAACTTATTGTTTTTTGTAAATGAGCGATACATTCGTCAAAACTACGTCCTATAATCAGGATATCATCTAAGTATGCTACTAACACTATTCCTAGTGTTCGTAATTTCGCGACTATTGGCTTAGTTAGTTTCGTAAACACAAACGGGGCCAAGGACAATCCAAAAGGAAGGCAAGTATATGCGTAGAAATTACCTTTCCACCTAAACTTCAAATACTTTTGACTAAGCATGGAAATTGGTACTGCATGATAAGCATCTTTAAGATCAACTACTACCATAAAACTGTCTGGTTGAACTAGGTCACATACTGTTCTAATGGTCTCCATCTTAAAATGAGGAGATTCTATAAAGACATTTAACTTCTTTAGATTAAGTATCGGTCTCCTGGAACCGTCAGGTTTAGGTACAGTAAAAACGGTACTAAGAAATTGTTCATTTTCTTCCTCTGATTTATATATAGCTCCGGATTTTAACAAACTCTTAATACTAAGATCAATTAAGTCCTCATCTATCTGTGAATATTCTGGAATACGAGGTTCTTTACTTTGGAAAGGTTTCGTACTAAATGGAATTTGAAATCCCTGAACCACGTTTAGTATAAATTTATCCGAAGTCAATTTCTTCCAAACTGAAGAATACTTGGCTAATTTACAAGCTTTAATACTAACCGCTTGCTTATCAGTAGGAGTTATTGTCTTGGCTGACGCTGTGTCTGATTGTTCTTCCAGAGGGGAAATCCGTTGCTGCTCTGACGAATGTTGAATTGTCGATTCTGCCCGCTCCCTCGGTTCTGCGGACGGAACGGGCGATTGAAGTTTAAAGCATTAGGAGCATTGAAATTGGAACGGAAATTGGTAGATCGATTATAGGGATGAAATCGGACACCCCGAGCAGCTGTATTTTTTATAAGACTGGATGTGGCTTTGGACGCTTTCAAACTTTCGCTTAAATCATTTCCAAACAACCATTCAGCGGAGGTTACCTATTATGCATGTCATGTTATTAATTTTAAAATTTTAAATTGAATTTAAATGTACGTTCGATGTATAATCTTACTTCAGAAGTACAAATTCCCGAGTATTCTGGGTTCAAGAATTTTTTCAAGTCAAGACGTCTTGTGGAATTTAACTGTTGAGTTTGATCGCCCAGTACATTTGCAGCATCAATTGTTAGTTTAATAACTGAAGTTACAACTTCTTTGGGGATGTTTGCTTTGTTTGCAAGTACTTGATTTGAAATCATTGCTAAAGCAGAGAGACCTATTGCCAGGGATTGTTGCAGTTGCTGCTGCTTTACATCATGTAATCGTGCATGAGATGGTATCAATCTCCATATTTCGGGGTTAATTTTTGGTGGAGTAAAATCCTTGCAATTGGACGGTATTTTAATGGACTCTCTTAATTTTGATTTCGTGTCTTTAGATAGCGGACGCTTGACAGATTTCGAAAAACTGTCGGCGACATTTTGCATTATATCAGGTCCTAAATCAGTCCCCTTTTCAATGTCTAGAAGTAAGTCTTCGACTTCATTCATTTCCCCATCATTAGTCTTGGCTGAATCATCTTTCAGCAAATTGTTTACATCATCGTGTTCGAGATCTTCGTCGTCACTGAGACCTAGTGACCACTGTCCACTTTTGGTGGATTGCTTTTCTTCCGATTTATTTTGATTCATCAGTTGTGCCAATAAACTTGGTACATCTTTCAGAGCTTCAAGAGCGGCCTCTTGTTTCTGGAGTCTTTCCTCCAATCTGCTGGTACTCATCTTTATATTTTTATATACAACTAGTATAAAAAATAAAATTCTAAAATCAGATCATTTCAGGAATCTATGTCCAATTGACGACATTCAACATTACTCGTAATATGACTGGCCACACGGGATCACAGTCTTAGCCGTTATCCTCATCGAGGGAACGTTGGCTTTTATAACAATCAAAAACAATTACTATTATGTTATGAGTGATATTACGTCGTAATACCCTCTTTCTTCCAGATGAATCAGTCCGTTGACTTTAAATTTAAAATAGTATAATTAAACTCAAACCACAAACGACCGGATTCAAACCAAGGACTTACCTTTGCAATAACAGTCGTCCTGGTCCTGCGATGGCTTGGGCGGAGCAGGTACTGACGAAACCGGTTGAAATTTTAATTTCCAAATCTGAGATAAAGAAAATATGGAGTGTCTCCCCGAATGCCAAAAATCAACTGTGACGTTGATGAGGATGGCTGGGCTGGACTGGAGCGTGGTACAGGTTTTGTTTTATTTATTCTTTGAAGATGGCAGAAGCGACTGTCTCCCTGAAACCGGAGTCAGCCACTACGAACTGTTTCCGTGATGTAAGACGGAAAGGAAGAGGAAATAAAATCATGGAAGAACCACTGTAATTGCGTTCGGATTGGAGCTAACGGTTGCCAAAATAAAATATTTTGAAGGACGATGGATTATTACTCAAAGAGCCGTTACAAAACGCAAAAGTGCGTATGAAAAATAATCGAGGTATAAAGAATTGACTTTAAATAAAAAGGAAGAAAAATGCTTAATATTGATTGTTAGTAAATGAATGTGTTTCTTTGTTGTGTCTAATTTAAAGATAGGAATTCAGCTCTTAATTATTTGATGAAATATGTTTTCAGGTTCAAGGTCTTTGAGTATTTATTAAGCATTCCTGTGTCAGATTCTATTTTAATCATCTAAAAGTTGGAAATTGATAATCATATCATGGCTTGTGTTTCTTTAAACATTTAATATCGTTGAGCTTGTATTTCCGAGTGAGATTTGTATTATTTAAAATGCTACTGATGAATCCAAAAATCTTAGCAGGGTTTCAGATTCCCATGAATGCGTCGTGATTTTTTTAAATTATGTAGCCAATAACATAAGGTATTGATGCATTACTGAATTTTGGGTATATATTTCTGAATCTAATGTCCACTCAAGAGCCCTTAAACGTAGACTGCAAAAACAGAGTAAAACATTGCGACAGTTGCGATTGGATGCGTAGAGGTTTTATTTACATGATCGAATTTCGAATATGAATTTGAACAAAATAATTTCGGAAATTTTTGGATCGTTCAAAATTGTAATTTTGAAATCAAAAGATGTTCATGATTTCATGGTATGGAGTTGTTGGTTGCTTGTGTTTATTTTTTGTAGTAAGCAAGTCCTCCATATCCGTATCCGAGTCCGCCATAAGAGTATCCGGAGTAGGCAGGGGCAGCGTAGCCATAGCCGCTGTAAGCGTAGGGAGACGCTCCGTATCCAGAGTAAACGTATTGGGCGGAGGCAGAGGCAACAACGGCCACCAAAACAAGGAGAGCGAACTGCAACAGAAAAATAATAATAAATTTCTGGGAACTTATTTCGGAAACATTTGATTATTTTGAGAAATATTTAAAAATATTTAAACTTACAAGTCGAGACATGATGAAGATGAGTAAAGCTGAGCTTTTAATTGGAGATGAGTTTGTGTTTAGTTACTGTACTGCAAACAGACTGAGAATACTAATACAATTTCATCTCCACCTATTTATACCCAAATTGTTTTTTATTTTGTTTTTGTTCCAAAAGCATTAAATCCAACCCACTCGTTTCAATTGCATAACTTTGTCTAATAATTGTTTTTTAGTCATGATACCTGTATGTGTGTCTTCCTTATATTTAGCATATAATTTAATTTGGGATAACGGCAGACCTAACGCCAAGCCAATCAAATCTTCAATATTCTAGATTATTCTAAGCCCAATCT